>CM017797.1:90074331-91542448 GCA_008086715.1 Sitobion miscanthi
AGTCTTGAAGTCTCGTTCTTTGTTGTTCTCGGCCCGGCTTGTTAGCCAGCCGGCCTCGAGTCACGTGCGTGGCGAGTTCTCCCTTGATGTTGTGGAGTTCGCCTCCCTCCGGTGGTGGTTTGCCAGTTTTCCTTCTGTTCCTCCGTTGATGTCGTGCTGCTCCGTAGTTGGTTGACCGGTCTGCGGTTTCCTGAGGGGTTCTGACTAACGCCTTTCACAACAATCGCGATCGCCCGACGTGCACCGAACGTCCGTGGGCGTCCTACTAGTGCCCGGGGCTCGCCTGCGGCAAGGGCCGCGCGGGGCCTTTTCGGATGTTGTTACTCAGCCGCTTCGTTTACTAACCTCTGGGTCCCCGTCTAACCTTCCCGGTCTTCCTTGCGTCGGGCCTTCGGTCTTTGTTCGGTGGTTGGAGGGCGATGTTGGCCCTCTCTGGTCGCTGTTGTTGACCCGCCGGTGTTTTGGTTTTGGTACAGTTTGCCTTCTGTGCCTCCCCCGTTGGCCGGAACCGGAGTTCCGTTTCCGGTCGGCACCGCGTGGAGGTGGGGGTAGGTCTCTGCCGACCAACCTAACCTAACCTAACCTAACCTAACCTAACCTAACCTTGGCGAGCTTTGTGCGGCGGCGTAACTCGGTAGCACTTTTCCGCGGAACCTATACAAACGGTTGTCGGCTTTGCTCGGGAACCGACTTCGGACCGCTGAGTATACCAAAAGATGCGCACGGGCTGTGCGGATGTTTGGTATATCGAACGGATGCGTGCGAGGTTCGGTTCGCCGGAGCAAGGAGACTAGTGTGCCGTGCGGTTGGGCGGCGGCCGGCCGCGGAGGGCTTAGGTCGTCGTTACTCGCTCGGGTTTCGGCTTACGTTCGCGCGCGATGACTTTTTCGCCTAGTTGCGAGCAGCTGAGGCGATCAAGACATCGTTCGCAAAGATCGGACGAACTTTTCGGTCGAACTTTTTTTTTCGGCGGCGGGCGGCGGATTTCGGAAAACGGATTTCGCGATTTCGCAGCCGCTGCTGGACCGATTTCGACGCGCGATGTCTTTACGTGACGGCGAGGTCGAGATGAAGCGATGAACACTGAGTTTGCTCGGATCGGTGCGATATTTTTGTAGAACAAAAAACTCGACGGGAGCGGTACGGAGGTGCGTGCGTTCGGTTTCGTGGTCAGAGCCAGACTAACCTACTAACCTAACCTAACCTAACTAACCTAACCTAACCTTTTTTTTTTTTTTTTTTTTTTTTTTCAGTTTTGAACCGACGGCGCCGCGGGAATTGCTTTCGCATTACTTCCGCGACGCCGCCATCGTTTATTAAATTTAAAATAACAATACATTTGAATTTAATAATTTTGGACTACATTTGTTTGTTTGGCCCTTATGGGTGAACATTTAAACTATTTAAATAACATTTATAGAAAGAATACATTGGTGGCTTAAGGCCCGCTGGTCGCATTGGTAGACTTCTCGACCCGGCTATTGCTGCCCGCCAGTCTTGAAGTCTCGTTCTTTGTTGTTCTCGGCCCGGCTTGTTAGCCAGCCGGCTCGAGTCACGTGCGTGGCGAGTTCTCCCTTGATGTTGTGGAGTTCGCCTCCCTCCGGTGGTGGTTTGCCAGTTTTCTTCTGTCCTCCGTTGATGTCGTGCTGCTCCGTAGTTGGTTGACCGGTCTGCGGTTTCCTGAGGGGTTCTGACTAACGGCCTTTCACAACAATCGCGATCGCCCGGACGTGCACCGAACGTCCGTGGGCGTCCTACTAGTGCCCCGGGGCTCCTGCGCAAAGGGGCGCGGGGCCTTTCGGATGTTGTTACTCAGCCGCTTCGTTTACTAACCTCTGGGTCCCCGTCTTACCTTCCCGGTCTTCCTTGCGTCGGGCCTTCGGTCTTTGTTCGGTGGTTGGAGGGCGATGTTGGCCCTCTCTGGTCGCTGTTGTTGACCCGCCGTGTTGGTTGGTACAGTTTGCCTTCTGTGCATCCCCGTTGGCCGGAACCGGAGTTCCGTTTCCGGTCGGCACCGCGTAACCTAACCTAACCTAACCTAACCTAACCTAACCTAACCTTTTTTTTTTTTTTTTTTTTGTTGCTCATGGAGGCCGGACTGTTTCACATTACTTGGCCTCCATGCAGCATCGTTTATTGACAATAAATATATATACAATTTACATATTGGTTTCGGCTCGCATGGAATGTGGTACACCTTCCTTAGCGATCGCTAGTATATATGCGTGTACCACAAACCATGATGCCTTACAGAATCGATACAATGGCCGGAGCCTATTAGTGTCAGCAGGGGCTGCCGTGCTGACACCGGAACCTAACCTAACCTAACCTAACCTAACCTAACCTAACCTAACCTAACCTGACGTTAGGGATGAGCCTGCGCGTCCACCTTGCGTTGTTCGACCGGTCCCACCGAGCTTGCCAGGCTGCAATGCTGATGCTCTTTCCTGATTCTTCAGCGTGTTGGTGGGCGTTTCGTCAGCCTGATCGTCCAGTCGTGTTCTGATCCTGGCCCTCTCGGTTGCTAGCAGATCTGCTGGTAGCATTGAAGCGAGTATGGACGAGGTTTCTGCAGAGACGGTGCAGTAAGCACGTATGGTGCGGAGTGCGACTGTCTCTGGGCCCTTGCCATTGCCAGTCGATTTTTGGCGGTTTTCGTCCCTCGGGCGGCCCAGACGGGGGAGGCGTATAGCATCTTACTATTTGCCACTGACCCGAGTAACGCTCTCTACTTTGGGACGGACCGCCGATGTTGGGCATGAGTCTGCCTATGGCCAGCGCCGATTGGGAAGCCTTGAGGGAAGCCTGATGCACGTGTTTTGTGAAGGACAGCGCGCGTGTCGAGCTCCACACGAGGTACGCATGGACGGTTTGATTGGGATCGCGTGACCTTCTACGAACAGCTCAGGCTCGTGTATAGACGTTCTTTCTCGTTAGGACAACGGCCTCGGTTTTCGCAGGTGCTAGCTTGAGTCCGTTGCTTGTCATCCAGTCTGAAACCGTTTTCCAACACTGGATTCAGCAAGGTTGATGCTGCTTCTCCTTTGCGGGCGATGCCTAGGACACACAAGTCGTCGGCGAAAGCGAAGCTGGACGCCGACGGCATCTCCGTATCCAGGAGTCTGTCGTAGCACACGTTCCATAGGGCTGGACCGAGGACCGAGCCCTGCGGGACTCCGCACGTGACGTTCCTGCTGAGCAGCGACTGGCCGACCAGGAGTTTTCTACCGTCCAAGTACGATCGTATGATGTTGTTCAAATATGATGGGGTCTGACTTGCTCGTAACGCGGCCGTCGAGTTCTCCTCCAAGGCGCGGTGTTAAACGCGTTTTCACATCTAGCGAGACGGCCACGCATATGTCCCGATGCTGTACAGCGCGGTGGCCGCGCCGTGGGCGGCTTGGAGCACTCGCTCGATTGCGTCAACGTCGACCTGCCGTTGCGGAAGCCGTACTGGTTTTCCGATCGCTGACCCGAGTCATCGAGATGTTGGTTGAGGTCTGCCGAGCACCAGGCGCTCTAGCAGCTTGCCTGCCGAGTCAAGCATACATAGCGGCCTGAAGCTCGTCGATGGTCGTCAATTGGCTTGCCGGATCCTTTGTGGAGGAGCACCAGTCTGGCCGTCTTCCAACGTTCAGGAAACTCCCTGCGAGCCAGGCACGCGTTGAACGTTTTTTGAAGAACCCGAGGACGGGAGTCGCGCTACGTGAAGTAGGACCTCGTTGGGTATGCCATCGGGCCCAGTAGCCTACCCGCTGGTAGTCTTCTACAGGCCGTGAGGATTTCGTCCATAGTGAATTCATGGCCTTGTTGTGGTCGTCGGTTAGGGGGGCTCGTGGGCCCAGACTGTTGCGGGGGGTCCGGAAACAGGTGATCGGCTATGGCCGCTTCCCTGCCGCGTGCTTCGACCCCTGGGCGACTACGGCCATCTTCTTGGTGACCACCCTTGTAGGGAAGTCCCCAGGGGTCGTCGTCTACGGCTCTACAAAGCTCTGCCCAGCTTTTGGACTGGGGCGTCCCGGATGGCGTTGCGGAGCTCCTTCCGTTTCGTGGTATACGCCTCGCGTGAGCATCTACTGTGCCTTGGGGTCGCGCCTGCGCGAGGACCGAAGATGTGCTCTACGCAGTTTGATGGTCGTGTTGCGGAGGGTGGTCAAGTCGGTCGACCACCAGTGAACTTCTTTTCTGCCCGTTTGTGCGCGCATTCTTGGGGGCATGAGGAGTCGCAGGCGCCCTCTAGGTACTCGATGAGTGAGTTGGCTGCTTCTGTTGCAGTGTTTCGCCGCGTACGATGGTTCTGCAGTACTGGCGAGGTATGCGGCCAAGGCGTCGGGGTTTAGTTGGCGGTAGGACCAGCCTCTGGAGACGGGGCCACCGATATCTTCGCCTTCAAATTGCTCTGTCTAGGGTGAAACGCGACGTAGCGGTGGTCGCTGGCGGAATACACGTCTTCGAGCACCCTCCAATCGCGAATGACCCCCGGAGGGTGAGGCGGTGGAAAGTGACGTCGATGACTGACTCGGCGTTTGCCCTACAGTAAGTGGGTGTGGTCCCTGCGTTGGCCACGAGAGATCCAGACTGGCTGCCAGATCTGACAATCGGTCGCCTCTTTCGTCGTTCCGAGCTGACCCCACTCTTGGGACCAGGAGTTGAAGTCGCCTCCTATCACTATGGCGAGCTGTGGGTCGGCTGAGCGGATGGAGTGGTTGGATGTCCAGGAGGAAGGATTGGAAGTTTGCTTCGGTGTCATTGCGGGAGGTGTAACAGCTGTACATCCTAAGCCCGCGTGTCTGGATCCAGGCGAACCCGCGCCCCGACCCGGAAGACTCAGGTGCAAAGTCTGCCGTCGCTGTTAGTGCAAACCGCGCATGAGCGATCGTCGCTGACCGCCCACCTGTCGTCTCGAGCCGGGCTCCAGTTTGCTCGGAGACGAGGAGGACTTGGGCGCCAGTTGCGGCGGCGGTCTGTTGTAGCAAGCTTTGCGCTGTTGAGCTCCGGTGGAGATTAATTTGGAGGAACGAGATCATCTTCGGTTGGAGGAGGCGTTCATCTCTGAGATGGCTTTCCGTCTTGCAGCGCAGCCCCGGAGCGGGCTTGTGGGGTACGCGCGGACCTTGAGGCGGTCGCAAGCGACGCAGTGGTCAGCCTCTTCGCAGGTGGCTTGGGTGTGCCCGGTGAGGCCGCATCTCCTACACGCGTGGGTGAGGTCAGGCCCGGTGCACTGCCGCGTGCCGTGGCCGTAGCCGTGGCAACCGGTAGCATTTCGCAGGCTCCGGCCTGCGCGGACGGACCCGGCACTGCGTCCAGCCGACGCGGATGGACGTCAGGCTGCGGCTGATGGCGATGGGCACTGTTGCGGTGGCCATTTGTCGGCTATCCCGAGTGGCCCACAGGCGGTTATTTGATCTCCTCGCCGGGGGGAAGATCGTCGCCGGGTATGGCCTTGTGGATGGCTGCGAGGACCTCTTCTTTTGTTGCCACTTCGTCGAGGTCCGTGATCTCGACTTCGGCTGTGTGGCGTAGTCTGGTGACCACGGATCCGGACATGTTTTCCGCCAGCTTGTCGCGGATGACAGAAGTAGCTGCGGTGGCCTTGGCCCCCTTGGTCAGTTCGACCAGCAGATCCCCGTTTCGGGTCTTCCTCATCGACGTCACGTGGGTTCCCATGCCCTCAAAGTCGATGTCCGTTAGTCTCACCGCGCGTAGAGTGTCCGCGTAAGTCCGGCCTTCGGGGACCTTGACCAGGACGGCCGCAGATCTCTGCACCGTTTTCCTGGCCGTTTGGGTCCTGGGGGGAATTTTCGTTTTTGCGGTCCTGTCCACTACCGTGAACGGTTCTTCGACTTGTTCGGGATAGATTGTTTTTGGCTCGCCCGAGTCGTCGGCTTCTCGGCCGGGGGGCGTGAACGGAGTCGTTCTCGTCGTTTTTGTTTTTGATTTTGGCGTTCTTGTTTCGTTGTATTTGTTTGGCCGGTTTCGTCTTCTGATTTTTTCCGGGGACATGTGGAGTTGGGGGCGGTTGCGGAGTTGGTAGTGCGATTTCAGTGTTGGTCTCGGCATCCACTTTTTTTCGGTTGCCGTTGTGTGATGCGGCGTGCCGTTCTTCAGACAGCTGGAGCAGTGCCCTGCATACCAGGTCAAGGGCTTTGGCAACTTTGTTCAGGCATGGCCCGATTCCATCTTCGTGATGGTATTCTTCGGCGAGTCCTTCAACCAGTTCACACGCGTACTTTGTGGCGTCAGCGGCGGAGCCGAGGAGACTTTCTGGGTCGATGTTGGTCGGAACGTAGGGGGTTTTGACCGGCTTCTTCTTTGATTTGCTCGCTTGAGTTGGTGAGCTTGACCCCTTCCTTTTGTGTTGAGGGTTGTTGGTCGGGTCTTGATCCATGTCCCAGCTGTCTGGGATGCTTTTCGCCATGGCTACCTAGCCTAAAGCGGGGTCGCGAAGGACTGGGAGAAAAAAAAAAAAAAAAAAAAAAAAAAAAAAATTTTTTGGGGGGATTTTTTGTTTTTTTCTGTGGGAGGGACCTCGTCCGGGAGGTGCCTTGGGGGCTTGTGCCCGAGTCCCGGGTCGTGGGACTCTCGGGGCCGGAGTTAACGGTGATTTAAAAAAACGGGGTGAGGGGAAAACTTTTCGCGTGGGTGTAGGGGCGGGTGCCCCGACCTTGCGTCCGTTTTCCGCGCGCGCGCTCTCGGAGCGCTGGTTCTCGCACACCGGCGTTTTCAAATCGCAATTCAGCGGGACCGACGCGATCGCGGTGGCCAAAATCGCGATTCGACCGCCCGATAGGGGTGGCGAAATCCGTTATCACGGCTTTATGGGCTGCGTGATAGTACGGCGGCCGTGTAATCCTTATGGGTAAGTGTATTAGTGCACTCACCTGGGCAATATGTCTCCGATTTGCCCGTTCGTGTCTTATAAATTCGGCCTCGTCGAGGCGGACCGGACCAGCTGATGGGCCTGAGCGTCAGACGTCTGGTAAGACCAGGGTTGACGTTTGAGTGCGGCCAAATAGGGCCGACTGGAGTTGGTCTGGTGGGCTGAGTTTGGCAGCTACGTTGAGAAGCTCACTCGCGTTGTCTCCGCACTGACGCCGTACGCTTAGCGCACGATCGGAATTGCGCGTTTGGGTGCGCGGTTGCCCGGATTGGTGAAGTTTTTGAGTCTGCGTAATTCGGTAGCACTTTTACCCAGTTCCCTTACAAACCGTTGTCGGCTTTGCTCGGGGGGGCCGGTACGACCCGCTGAGTACACAGAAGAAATGCGCGTGGGCCACGCGGATGTTTTAGCGTATCGAGCGGGAGCGTAGGGCGATCGGTTTAGCTTTTGAGGGAGAATCTGGTGTCGCCGTGCGATAGGGCGGCCAGCCGCGGTGGGCTTTAAGTAGTCGCCGTATCTCACTCGGTTTTCGACCTACGATCGCGCGCGATGGCTTTTTCGCTTAGTAGCGGGCTGCTGAAGCGATTGAGACATGTGTCGGGCGAAAGGAGGAAATTTTTTGTCGAACTTTAATAATCGGCGGCGGCGGCGGAATTTCGGACACTGTTTTCGCGATTTCTCGGGCGGAACTGGACCAATTCGACGCGCGATGTATTGGCGTGTCGGCGGTGTCAATACGAATCGATAGGTACCTAACTCATACAGATCGGTTTGGGTTTTTCCTCCGCAAAACAAAAACTCGAACGGGAGCGATACGGAGGTGCGTTGCTGTCGGTTTCGTGGTCGGAGCCAGACTAACCTAACCTAACCTTTTTTTTTTTTTTTTTTTCCAGTTTTGAACCGACGGCGCCGCGGGAAGTGCTTTCGCATTACTGCCGCCCGCACGCCGCCATCGTTTATTGATTTAAAGGAAACAATATTATACATACGTGGGGGTAGACGGGACAATACCCCGACTTACCCCCCGATTTACATGACATTTTATTAGTTTACAGTTTGTGTGTTCGGCGCCTTCCTCCTCTTCTAGAGCCGACCGTAGTCCGCCGCTCTGGATCGCCCGTTCTGGTGCTCCACACTCCGGTATGGTCTGTCCCCTCCCGTGGTGCCACGATGGGTTGGTGATGGAGTGACGTGGTCGGTGGCACCTCCGACGTTTTCCCCTCCGTGTTCCGAGGCGTTCGAACGCGTCCTCCATCTTGTGTTCTGCTTTCTGCGCCGGGAGTCGCTGGCGGCGGTCCGGATCGGCAATCCTGCCGATCTTTTACGCTTGCTGCGTGGACCGCTCAGGCGCTGGACTGCTCCTCACGTTCGTCAGCTTCTTTCGCCGACATGATGGCTTCGACCATGTTGATCAACTCTTGTCGATTGACGCGAGCCTGTTCGACGAGTCTTGACCGGGCTGATGGGTCGTCCGGTAGGTCGTCGGATAGAGGGCCGCACAGGATTTCCTGCACGTCCCCGGCCTCAGGTGGGCGTCGGAGAATCCTGGTCAGTACGGCGCGGTCGTCTACCCACCTCGGACACGCGAACAGGGTGTGTTTCCGCCGTGTCGTTCGGGTTCATGCAATAGCAGCAGTAGCTGTCGTCGGCCCGCTCCCTGTCGTACAGATACCTACGGAAGCACCCATGTCCGGACAGTGCCTGAGTCAGGTGGTACGTCAACCCGAGTGGTGGTCTTGCCAGCCAGCGACCTACGTCGGGGAGCAGCCTGTGAGTCCACCTGCCGTTTGGAGAGCGGTCCCATCTGGTTTGCCACGCTCTGACGCTGATGGCCCTTTCTTGCGCTTTGATGCCGCTTTGGGCGTCGTGTCGTCCTGGTCGTCGAGGCGCTGGCGTATCCTGGCCCTCTCATTGGCTACGATGTCGGCTGGGACCATAGACGCGAGCAGTGAGGACGCGTCGGCCGATACGGTGCGGTAGGCTCGCGTTGTGCGGATGGCGACGGACCGCTGTGCCCTTGCCATCTGATTCCGGTTTTTTGCCGTTTTCGTTCCTTGGGTGGCCCAGATTGCAGCCGCGTATAGCATCTTGCTGTTGGCCACTGTTCCCAGGAGGGCTCTCTTACTCTGCGAGGGTCCGCCGATGTTGGGCATCAGCCTCCCTATTGCGCGCGCCGACTCGGATGCCTTGGCCGACGCCTGGTGGACGTGAGTTGTAAATAACAGGCGCGTGTCCAGCTCGACCCCGAGGTATCGCATGGTCCGTTTGACGGGCACCGCGTGCCCTTCGACGGTGAGCTCCGGGTCGTTGAACAGGTGTTTCCTGGTCAGGACTATTGCCTCGGTTTTGGCCGGAGCTAGTTGGAGGCCGTTGGTGTTTCATCCAGTTTGCGAACCGCCCCGAGAACCGGGTTCATCAGCGTGGTGGCAGACTCGCCGCTCCGCGAGATGCCCAGAACACAGACGTCGTCCGCGAACGCCACTAGTTGTACGCCGTGGGGCGTTTCCATGTCGAGGAGTTCGTCGTAGAAGACGTTCCAGAGGGCTGGTCCGAGGACCGAGCCTTGGGGAACGCCGCACGTGGTGCTTCGCCGGAGGAGAGTCTGGCCTACCAGTATGTGCCGATCCTGGAGGTAGGACCTGATGAGCCGTACGAGGTAGGGAGGAACGTTTTTTCTGCGGAGTGCGGCGTCTATCATTATCCATGGCGCGGTGTTAAAGGCGTTCTTTACGTCCAAAGAGACTGCCACGCACAGGTCTCGGTGCTGAACGGCCCCGAGGGCGGCGCCGTAGGCCGTCTTCAATAATCGCTCGATCGCGTCCTCCGTCGACCAACCGCGTCGAAAGCCGTACTGGTTTGGCGATCGGAGACCGGTGCTGTCGAGGTGCTCGTCAAGCCGCGTGAGGATGAGCCGCTCCAGTAGCTTGCCTGACGAGTCTAGCATGCACAAAGGCCTGTAGCTGGACGGTTCGGATACCGGTTTTCCGGGGCCTTTGTGCAGGAGCACGAGTCTGGACTCTTTCCATCGAGGTGGGAAGGTGCTGTGGGCCAAGCAGCTGTTGAATGCGCTGAGGAGCACTTGTGGCCTGAGGAGGGCGACTTTCGCCAGGACCTCGTTCGGGATGCCATCCGGTCCGGTAGCCTTGCCAGGTGGGAGCCTCTTGGCTGCCGCGCATAGTTCGGCGGCTGTAAATTCAGTTGTCGGCGGGTCTTCGTCGGCGTCTCTCGGTGTTAGAGGCACGCGGGACCAGTCGGTCGCCGGTGGGTTGGGAAACAAATGATCTGCGATCTCCGACTCCTTGCCTCTGGCTTCCATTCCCGGGCGGTGCCGGCCTATTCGTTTGGTGACGACCCTGTATGGGAGTCCCCATGGGTCGGAATCCACCGCTGCGCACAGGTCGGACCAGCTTTTGGCCTGGGAAGCTCTGATCGTTAGTCGCAGTTCTTTTCTCTTTGCCCTGTAGGCGGCCCGTAAGAGATCCAACTGGTCAGGTGGGTCGTGCCTGCGACCTGCCCTTTGGAGTTTCCTTAGGGCTTTTCCGAAGTCCTCGCGGAGTAGCGCGATGTCTCGATTCCACCAGTGGACGTTTCTTCGACCGCTGGAGGTGCTGCCTCGGTGGCATGCACGAGTCGCAGGCTGACGAGAGGTAGTTGACCAGTTGATCGGCGGCTTCGTTGGCCGATGTGGTTCCATCGTATTGTGGGAGGGGTGCTTCTGACAGGTGTGACGCTAGTGCTTCGACGTCGAGCCGTCTGTAGGACCATCCCCTGAGGTGTTCTGGGGGTTCTTCTGTGGCGGCTTGGCTGTCGAGTGTGTACGTTATGTAGCGGTGATCGCTAGCCGAGGCCACTTCGTCCATTACTCTCCAGCCTGTCAGAGTGAGTGGGGGTTGGATTCGGTGGAACGTGACGTCGATTACCGACTCAGCATTAATTCTGCGGTAAGTGGGCGTGTTACCGACGTTTCCAGCGATCAGTTCCAGGCTGGCTGGCCAAAACCTAACCTAACCTAACCTAACCTAACCTAACCTAACCTAACCGCGTGGAGGTGGGGGTAAGTCTCTGCCGACCAACCTAACCTAACCTAACCTAAATTGGTTCTCCGACCGCTGGCCGGTGGTGTCCAGGTGCTCGTTTAGCCTGCTCAGGAGGAGTCGCTCGAGGAGCTTGGCCGTGGAGTTGAGCATGCACAACGGCCTGAAGCTCGACGGGGCGAGGACGGGTTTGTCCGGTCCCTTCCGGAGGAGGACGAGCCTGGAGATCTTCCACCGTTCTGCAGAGTTCGGCCCAGCTGTTTGCCCGTGCCGCGCGCGGATGGCGTCGCGTAGGGCTTTCCGAGTTTCGGTGTACGCCGCGCGGTGTGCGTCCGTCTGTTCTTGCGGGTCGCGTCTTCGGGCGGAGCGTTGAGCCGTTCTTCGCGCCCTAATGGTGGATCGTCGGAGCGCAGCCAGGTCGTTGGACCACCAGTGGACAGATCTTCTGCCCACTATCGGGGTGGCCCTCGGAGGCATGCACGCGTCACAGGCCGCCTCAAGGTAGTCGATAAGTTGATCGGCTGCTCGAGTCGCGGTGGTGGCGTCGTCGACGACGGGTTGGGCCTAACCTAACCTATGTCCCATTTGGACACGCGTTATTAAAATCCAAAAATCTTTGAAAACGATTTTACACTATGATACTATGAGGGGGACTTCTAAAGAATTAAAATCAAAAATGTTTAATGTAAAAATGAACATTCTAACATAAATAGCAACAGAGTTATACTTAAATGAAAAATATGAAGCGGAGGGTAAACTTTTAATATGTAGTGTAGATAAGCATATAAATCATATCTGTGTTGTTCCGACTTGATAATATCAAATATCAAATGAAATATAGGACTTGTAATATTTAACGAGGTCAAATTATACGACCGCGTTAATAATAATTTAAATCGAAAAAAAAATGGAAACAATTTGCAAAAGTAGTCCAATTGTACAGACATCAAATTTTTTATTTTTATATTTTTTTTATATTTTTTTTTTTTGTTGACATCTGTACAACTGGACTACTATGTTATATAGCCGTCTTCGTATCACAGCACATTGAGGAGACGTTATTTGTAGACTCCAGGGACCAGTGAGAAGAACCTTAGCTATGATAACACAAGTCACACTAGTGGCTTAAATCCGACTATAGTCAACATATAATCGAACAAGTCACGCGTCGTGTAGAGTTGTTAAAATACCACAAATAAAATCCCTCCCAGCCGGTATCGAACCTACTATGTATGCATACAAAGCCTAACGCGTTCCCCACTGCGCCACAACACTCGGGCATGTAAAATGGTATAACAAACATTATTTAAATAGTATTAAAATAGTATAATTATACCACACTGTATACTATTCACACGGTATAGTAGTCAGCAGATAACATTCCACAACAGGATGTTAAAAAATAATCAGTCTAGGTACATATTATTATTATTCGAATCATGTATTTCATGTAATTCATCATCGATCATTCGAAATGTTTTCCTATATTTTGTTCTGAATTATTTAAAAGTGTTGTTAAAATAATTTTATGTTCTTGTTCTTGTTCTTGTTCAAACAATTTTAAAAATGTTTCCAAATTTTCCATCTCCATTTCTTTTATTTATTATAAAAAATAAAAAAAATTTTTTTTAAACGCGTATTTAAAAATAACATAACAACATACTATATTTACGTTAGATGTACGATGTTAACGTTAGACGTTCGATTTTTATGTTTTTTAATTCTTTCTAGTCGTTTAAATTTTTTTAATTGTTCATTAAGTGTTTTGCAATGCATAAATTTTATAATATTTACGAAACAACATTTATTTATTACATGGTTTTGTAGTCTTTCTAATTGATTATGTTTTTTATATTGAACATATCTTATAGCATTTTCATAACAACATTCATTTTCATAATAAAAATATTTCTCATCATCACGGTTTTTAACAGGATCATTCATAGGTTGTTGTAGTTCATTTTTAATTTCATTAACAATATTAAAATATGTTAGATTTTGATTAAGTATAATTTCCATTATTTATTATAATAGAAATATATTTTTTTTAACATCGAATTATTAAAACATACATATGAGTACATCAACGACTTGTTAAAAACAACGTCAACGTAAAAAAAAAACGTCAACGTTAACATAAAAAAACAACGACTCGTTGACTCGTTGTTAAATATATATTGTTATGTTATTTAGAAATAAATATAATTTGAAACCTATTAAACGAGTTGTTATTTTTAATAGAAATATTTCTATTAAAAAAATATGATATTTAAATAAATTTTTTATAATTTTCAATAAATTCTAAACATAAATGACCACATATAGGTGGGTCATTATAGTATTGAAATTGGGAAACAGTACAAAAAAGATTATCTTTACCCAAATATTTTAAAAGTTTTTTTGGCGGCTCACCAACTATATGACCAAATGGATCAAAATATATTTTAAATGTATTGTTTATTTTTTTCCATGCAACCCAATGAGAACCATTTTGAGTAGAATCATTTAAATTAAATACTCCACATTCATTTCCCATGGTGTTGTAGGTAATTCATTTAACATAAAACACCCTCTATAATTTTTTATTTTATTTCCAAAATAATTTATATCTATATTACTTAATGGACCAATTTTTACATTATTTTCTTTAATCCAAAAGCGTGTATAAATACCTTCAAATTTTTCAATATTATTTCTAAATGTTTTTATTTCAAATTTATTCATTTTTTCAATTTTTTTTTAAATATTTTTTTTTTTCAAGCCAGAACCTTGTGATCTAATTTTTTCCATCTCTTTATTATGTCGAATTGTTTCTTGTTCCATTTTTTTTTTATGTTTAGCATCAGTTACTGCAGTATAAAGTGCACTTGCACCTGCAGCCAAAGCACTTACACCTTCGACCACAGCAATAGCTATTGGTAAAAATCCACCTTTTTTAATTTGAACATGTTTAAGTTCTAATCTTGATCTGGTATTATTTTTTTGGCGTTTTTTAATTTTCTTATTTGTTCTGGCTCAAGAATAAATTTATGTTTTCCACTATAAATTTGATTATTTTCAATTAGAATTGATACATCTTTCTTACTATTATGAGCTTCCAATATTTTATTAAATTGTTTTTTATTTAAATTTAGATTCATTTTATAATACAAAAAATTAAATTAAATTAAATTCATTCCAAATCCTCTTTTAACATTCATTACATTTGCTGTAAAAATGGCTGCAGTTTTTTCACCTATAGAACTATGAGGATCATAAAATCTTTCCATTGCTTTTTGTTCTAAAATTTTATTAGCAATATGTCTTGTTTTAGTATCTTTATTATCTTCATAAAAATAATCATGTTCTCTCGCAGCTTCATCTAATTTGTTTTTAGGTTTTTTATTTTTTTCTAACTTGGTTTGAGGTAAACTTGAACAATTCAAAAGAAAATTAACAATTCCTGAACCTGTAATAATTTTCTTTGGTAAACATGAAACATATGATGATAAATAATCTGCACCTTTAATAGGTATATCAATTAATTTTTCCATTTCTCTAATACAAATATTAAGAATATCAAATTTTTCATCATGGTAAATATTATTTCCTATACTTTCTTCAATTGATATATAATGTATACGTTTAATTATTTTTTCTTTTGATATTTTCACTTCCTTTGGTAAATCAGGTTACATATTTTAGTAAATATTCAATACCTTCAGGAGTATCAATAAGGTTTTCCATAATTATATTAAACAAATGAAGAATACCAAGTTTTTCGTTTTTAAAATTATTATTTCCAGCTCTTTCCTCTGCAGAAATAAACTGTAAATTATCTATCACTTGGTTTACATTACTAATATAACGATATTCAATACGATTTTCTGTGTATTTCTTGAAACCCTCCCCTATTTGATTATCTTCAGCTAACATTTCATTATTTTCTTTCTTTTTATTAATTTTTTTATTATCAGTAGTTTCTTTCTTTTTATTATCCGTAGTTTCTTCATTATTTTCATTCGTTTTAATTCCATTCATTTCTCTCCAAATGTTTTTAATCATATCATTATATTTTTCACCACGACTTGATTTAGCTCTTTTCGTTGAAGGATCATTGTTTTGATATATAGAATTAGTTTCAATTAATATATTTTTATAAATATTAAAATCGTCATCTGTATAAAATTTTGGATTGGTAGTATCTACATGAGTTAATAATCTCCACAAACCTAGAGTTCCTGAATATGTTTTTCCATTTAAAATTATATTATCATTTTCAAAATTTATATTATCTTTTCCAATCATATGAATATCATCTTTATAATATATTCCAAAAGAATTAGTATCTTTTACAGTTGGTAAATATCTTGTCGCAATAGCACCTAAGTTTATAACATTTTTAGGTAATGGAGAATTATTTTTTGATTTTTGACTAGAATATTTTGGAGTTCCAAAAGTCTCTTCTGAACTTGTTAATCGTTTTAATTCTGGGTTTCTAGGTTGATAATAATAGGGTTCATTTAATTTTTGAATGTCTCCTTCAGTTTTAATAGCAATATCTTTAACTGCATTCATTGTTGTATTAACATTTGTTAATGCGTTTATTATTGGTCCAAAATTTTTTTGTTGTTCTTCAATTACATGTTTTTGTTTTACAACTGTATTTCTAAATCTATCCTGTAAATCTTTTTTAAGATTAATTATTTTATTTACATCTGTAGATTTATATTGTATTTTTTCTTTTTTAATATTATCTTCATCTTCATCATCTTTTTTTATGATAACAGTCTCTTTTTCATTAGGTTTTAATAATACATCTTTAAACCTATTTTGTAATTTTTTTTTAGTATTAATTACTGTCTGAATCTTTACATCTGATGTGTTTTTTAAACTATTTCCTACCTTGGAATTGTTTTGTGTTTGATCTTCAAATGTAACATTTTTTTAATTTTTTATTTAATTCTTTTTGAATTTGTTTAATATCCATTTATTATACAAAATTAAAATTAAAACATAATCATTCATCGATATATAAAATCTTATTACCTTTATGTCATAGATTAAATTTTTTATCAAGTCTATTGTTATGAAACCATATGTTTTTATTTTACTTTTTTTCATATTTTTTACAATAAGTTCTATTAATTTCTTTAAATTTTTCTAAAGATACATCTTTACTAATCAAATCGTACCATATTTTTTCAATATTTTTTTTTTTTTTTTTTTTTTTTTATTTCAAAAAAATTGACAAATACATATAACAGATACGATTAACCTCTCTCCTTTAAGCTAGGCTTGTGATGAAGAGAGGGAGTTATTGTAGTTACACAATTTAATAATATAATATGTTAAAATAATAGACTATGAAATAAAGTAATATAAAGAGAACAAATATAATATATAATAATATGATCTACAAAAGAAAAGAAAAATACATACATAAACATTTAACAATTATAAAAGCATAATACATAGACATAACAAACAAAGAAAAATGAAAATACTTTACAAACATAACGCGTTCTTCTCTAATTCCAAAAATAAAAACTTGTATACCACATATTTAATATTAATAGTATCACCCATTATCACATTTTTTTTAAATTCATACGGCATAGAATTAAAAATTGTCGGTCCCAGATAGTCTACAAAAGACTGTCCAAAAGATTTATTGGTGTATATAACAGGAAAATCATAATTTCTAAATTCTCTTTTTTTCTCTAATTTATTGTAATGATTATCTCGTCTAACATGTTTCAATAGATGCATTATTACTATTTTTTTGTAAAGGTACCTTACCGGTAAAACACCAAATTCCAAGTAATTTACTTTTGTAGATCCCGTAACAATACGTTTATTTAGACAAATTCTGATTATATTATTTTGATTAATTGTTAATGCATTTAGTATGTTATCTTTAAGGCCACCCCATACTAATATACCATATTGAAAATTAGACTGATACAGTGCATAGTAAATTGTTCTTAATGTTTGTTTCGGCACCATACATTTAATCTTTACTAGCTTGTAAGTTATAAAACGTAGTTTACCTAATAGGTTGTTGATGTGCAAATTCCATCTCAAGTTCTTATCGAATATAATACCCAAGTATCGAATTTTTTCCACTTTTTTAATAGATTTACAATTTTGCGAGTCACAGATTTTGTTTGTATCACAGCCATGAATTGTAATATTATTGTAATTAATAAGATTTTTTTTAATTGAGAACGGCATGAAAACAGTTTTTTCCACATTTAAGATTAGATTTCTATCTTTTAATCTGTTATTTATCTGTCTAAAGCCTTGGTGAGCTTTTTCATACACACCATCCCAAGTCTTATGAGAAAAAAGCAGACATGTATCGTCAGCATAGGTGATTATAGATCCATCAGATTTCAGTCAAAATTTACCTGATAAAACAATTTGTTATATTTGTTTAATTTCTAGGTCAGTGTATACGTTTGATATTGAAAGAGGAATAGTTGATGAAAGTTTTTAAATATATTAAAATTAAGTAAAAAATCGTTCCCTACTTTAATTTTTCAAAATATTTTATCTTGAAAAAAAGTTTTTAATATTTATTTTTTTATTAGATCAAGAACACCAATAAATTCTTCATCAAAATTAACAATATTACCTTTCAAATCTAAAATATAAATTTCTATTTTTTGAAACCGATTTTTACTCACTGGTCTATATATCATTTTAAGAGGTTTATTCAAAGCACTATTAGAATTATATTGAAATAAAAATAAAACTTCATCATAATGAGATACCTCATCAATATTATGTGTAATAGATTCTTCAATTATATTACAATGTACTTCTAATATTTTGTTGTTATTATTTAATGATGAATTTTCTCCATAATGTGTATATATTGTATCAATCCCTCCTAAACTTAAATTTAAATCTTTATCAAATGAAAAATAATCTTTTGTTGTTATTTTAATGTAATTATCATTATTTTCCAACTTCATAATCGAATTCAATAAGATATTTAAATGCTCAATTGAATAATTTCCTTTTAATTCAGTTTTACTATTTTTAGTAGAAATAATACCTTTAATATTTTTTATAAAACCTTGTGTATAAATCATTACTTCCTTTGTACCTATTATTTTATAAAAAATATCTGGTGCTACTTCGTATGAAGCAGGCCATGTTTTATTTATAGGGTTTGCTTCTGTTATAAAATCTCCAATATAGTCAATACCTAAACATTTTGACAAATATTCATCAAAACATAGACTGATTGAGGCTGAAATATTTATAAAACCATCAATTAATTCAAGAGTTATTTTAGGAAAATCGTAACAATTCAATAAATTTTCAATTTCATTTATTGTGTATATTCTTTTAAAAATTGTGTCCACTGGTATTTCACCATTTCTACCTAATCTAAATCTACAATCTTGTTCTATATTTATATAATTTTCATTAGAATTAGGATGATAAATTATTGGTTTACTACTAACTATTGAAAAATCAAATTCACTGTTTTCGAAACCTAAATATTTTTTTAATTTTTCATCTAAATTATAATAACAAGGAGATTCAATTGTAATTCTATTAGTTTCATCAGAAAATGATATAATAAGTAGTTCTACTTCTTTGTTCAATTGTTCAATAATATATAAACCTGTTTTTATATTTATTATATTCTGTTTAATTTTTATACAACAGTCAGATTCAATATTAATAAAATTGTTGCCTTTCAAAACTATTGAATAGAGACCTAAAAATGATCACCATCATCATTGTGAATAGGTTTGTTTAAATGAATACAACCCTTTTTAACTTTTATAAATACCATTTATAAAAGTAAATTTATTTTTTATTTAAAATTAAAATCATGTCTTGTTTTACCATTCTTTAACATTTTTTCACAATTATAAATAAGATTCAATCTTGTTTCCGAACTTGTATTATACCATGTTATTTTGTTTTCTGTAAATTCATTTGTATATCTATCTGGTAAATTTAACATAATTCATTGTTTAATACAACTGTTAATCTTTTTCCAAACTTTGTATCAATCATTATGAACTTATTTACTTTGTATGGTTTTCCTTGTTCCAAATCATTAAATTTTAAAATGTATATCCATTGTTCTTTTTATTTAAAACATCTTTAAAGTTTTCCATTTCCATTTCTTATTTATTTAGAAAATATAAATTTTTTTTATTTTCAATAATTTTTTTAAAAATTTTCTATTTAAAAAATGTTTTTCAATATAAATATAAAAAATGAACGAAACTATATTTTGTCTTAAATGTAAAATTCAAACAAAAAATATTAATACAACTAAAATTCAAGCAGTTAATGGTAGATGGAGAATTTCATCAAAATGTTTTAAATGTAACACAAATAAAAGTAAAGTTATAAAAAATCCTACAGTTGGACATAATATTTCCAATAAAAAATTAAATAAAACAGATAAAATGATATTAGCTAAAGAACTTCATAAACCAGTTAGAAAAAAATTTCCTAAACGAAGAATTTTTACTAAAGGTATTGATGATTTATGGGCTGCTGATTTAGTTATAATGAGAAATTATTCTGATGAAAATAAGGGTTATTCTTATATAATAACTGTTATAGATACGTTTTCAAAATTTTCTTGGGCTTTAGAACTCAAAAAGAAAGATGGAATTAGTGTTTCAGAAGCATTTAAAAAAATAATAGAACAAGCTATATCACAAAATCATCATGCACCAAAATTACTTCACGCAGATAAAGGTTTGGAATTTGAAAATAAACATTTTAAAAAAATTTTGCAAGAATATGGAATTAAAATGTATCACACCCAAAATGAAGAAAAATCGTCAATTATTGAAAGATTTAATAGGACATTAAACAGTAAAATGAGATTACATTTTGAAGTTACAAATTCTAAAAAATGGATTAAAATTTTAAAAAGTTTAATATATGAATATAATTTCGAAGACATACATCGATCTATTGGTATCAGACCTTGTGAAGTAAATAAATCTAACGAAGATGTTGTTTTTCACAAATTATTTTCTACAAAAAACAAACCTAAACCAAAAATTAAATTAAGTGTAGGTGATAGAGTAAGAATAACAGCTTCTAAAAAAACATTTGGTAATAAATATAGTAATAATTGGACAAAAGAAATATTTATAGTTAATGAAATTTTAAACACAAATCCTATTACTTATAAAATTATAGATTTAAACAATGATGAGATTATAGGGAGTTTTTATAACCAAGAGTTACAAAAAACAAAATTTTAAATGATATTTTTAATAGAAATTATTTTTATTAAAAAAATTAATGTAAAAAAAAAATAATAAAGAATATAATAAAGAATGGATGGATTAAATAAAATTGAATCTTTACTTAAAGAAATTGATACTTACAATAAAATAGATGTATTAAATAAAAAAATGTATCCTGCTAGAACTTGTGATAAATGTAATTTAACAATTGGTTCCAAAAGTTGGTCTGCTCATTTGAAAACTATTCGTCATCAAAAAAATGATATAAATCAAACAATTTTACCTTGTAGACTTAATAAAAAATACAAGGGTATACCAATTAATCAATATAGACTAAAAAATTTTAATTTTTTGAAATTAATGCAAAATGATATAAAAAAAAGTATAAAAAATAAATAAATGTTATGTGAAATTTTGTGCTTTAGAATATTTTGAAAATTCTGAGAATGTTAGATATAATCTGTAACGATTCACAGTTTACTGACTCGTCATTTATGTCGCACTCGGCGAATTTGCTTAGGTAAACAGAAAACAGGAACGTAGAGTATGAGCATATATATTATTGGCATAGCAGCCAGTCGAGTTTTGAACCGTGAAATAGAGACTATACATCAGTCTACTATAGTCATCTTTATAATATTATTAAACGTAATTAATTGATTAACTTTAAGTATATAATAACGTACCTAATAGTTAAATTATAATAATTCAGTATTGTTCAACTCGTACTCCGCTACTACTGTTATCTTCAACATACTACCCTTAAGAACAGGGTTACTCAGGTGATAGTGTATTTTATTGGTTATAATATTATAATTATTTTAGTCTTGAATAAAACATTGTATTCGTTGCTATATCGTGTTAATTGTGTTAGTTTATGAACGCAGGTCATAAGTTTCTAGGACCTGTAAAATATAACTCAGAAAACTTTATTTATATCAATTCAACAACCCGGATCTAAGGACCGGTTCGTGTAGTGGGAATAGCCAACCAACTACTCCTTAACTGGATAGTTAGGTATAAATATCGACAGCCACTGGGTTTGACAAGCCGAGGAGGTGTGTTACAAATCTAAATGAAATTCCGATTGAAGGAAATATTTTTATTATTAATCAAGGAGATGGAAATCCTTATATTTCTAAACTATTACATTCACCAACTTGGTTAGAACTTTGTCATATAGCCAATGATCTAATTATTGCAACAGGTGATTATGATCACTATTATCTAGACAATATTAAGATTGTTCAAGATTTAAGAAATATTAAAATGTGTGAATTTAGTATGGGATCTTAATATTATTTAAATAGAATTTTTAATAAAAATTATTTTTATTAAAAAATGAATGTACAAAAAAAAATAATATTCTATATAATAAAGAATGGAAAATAGAAAAATTGAACCTTTGGTTAAAGGAAATGTTATCAATAATAAAATGGATAACAAAACTTGTGAAAAATGTAACTTAACAGTTAGTTACAAAAATTGGTCTAGACATTTGAAATCTATTCGTCATCAAAACAATGATCCAGATCAAACAATTATGCCTCGATTTAGACGAACATACAGAGGTACAACAACAACAAATGTAAGAACAAGACAAGAGAGGATAACAAAATCAGATAAAACTTGTGATATTTGTAAGTTAACAGTTAAATACATCAGTTGGTCTAAACATTTGCAGTCTATTCGTCATCAAAACAATGGTATAAGACCAAGACAAGAGAAAATACCCAAACCACATAGAGTTTTCAATTTTAATGCAAAAATGTTTGAAAATAACAACACGATTAGACCTGTTTTAAAAACTGAAGAAACAGCATTTCAAAGTAGACTAATAACTTATATTATTGAAAATAACATGGGTATAAAAGATGTACAAATGTTTTTAAATCGCTTAGATAAACCAGTAATAGGACGAGTTAAACAAGCAATAGAAAAAAGGAAAAATTTTAAAGTAAATATTATGTTTCTTGCTGTATATAAGAGAGGTAGTGAAGAAAATATGGAATATAAAGAATGTAATTTTAAAACACAAAATAAAATTAACTAGAAATGGTAAAGACATAAAAATATCTACAGAATTAAGATTTATAGATTCATTCAAATTTTTACCTAGTTCTTTAGAAAAGTTAACAAATAATTTAAGAAATTATTCAAAATTAAATTTAAAAAATAAATTTAAAGAACTTAGTAAATATTTTCCTGAAGAACATTTAGATTTAGTTACTAGAAAGTTAGCTTATCCCTATGAGTATATGGATTGTGAAGAAAAACTCAATGAAACATGTTTACCTCCTATTGAAAAATTTTATAGTTCTCTCACTGATAAAAATATAACTAAAGAGGAATATGAAAACTCACAAAAAATTTGGAAAGTTTTTAATATACAAAATATGCGTGAATTCACTAGTTTATATAATAACATCGATGTTTTATTATCAACAGATATAATAGAAAATTTTAGAGACATTTCTTTAAAAAATTATAAATTAGATCCTATGTGGTATTTCACAACACCAGGATTTGCGTGGGATAGTATGTTAAGAATGACAAAAGTAAAATTAGATTTATTAACAGATGTCGATCAATTGTTGATGTTTGAATCTGGAATCAGAGGTGGTTTATCTCAATGTAAAAGGTATTCAAAAGCAAACAATAAATACATGGGAGATAAATTTAAAAAAAAAGAGGAATCAATATTTTTAGAATACTTGGCTGCAAATAATCTTTATGGGTGGGCAATGAGTAAATATTTACCTACTGGAGATTTCAAATGGGTTGATAATCTGAATGATTTTAATGTAATGAATATTTCTGACGAATCACTTAAAGGTTATATTTTAGAAGTCGATTTAACTTACCCTGAAGAAGTTCATGATCTACATTCAGATTTCCCTTTAGCACCGGAAAGACATTTTAATGACAAACAACTCCCAAAATTATTAACAACTTTGTATGATAAGAAAAAATATATAATACATTATGAAACACTAAAATTATACATTAAATTAGGTTTAAAAATAGAGAAAATTCACAGAGTTTTAGAATTAGAGTCAATCTCCTTGGTTAAAAGTTTATATTGATTTTAATACTAATCTTAGATCAAAAGCTAAGAACGAGTTTGAAAAAGAATATTTCAAACTAATGAACAACAGTGTTTATGAACCATGGTGAATGTAAGAAATCATGTTGACATAAAATTATGTAATAATGCAAAACAACTAGAACTTTTAATTGCAAAACCAAATTTTGATAAAAGAACCATTTATACAGAGAATTTAGCTGCAGTACATATGAAAAAAACACAAATATATTTCAAACAACCAATATATATAGGAATGTGTGTTTTAGATTTATCTAAAATGTTAATGTATGATTTTTATTATAATATTATAAAGAAAAAATATGGAAATAGAGTTAGATTGTTATATACAGATACAGATTCACTAATATTAGAAATAAAAACTAAAGATTTTTATCAAGATATGAAAATTATGTTAGATAATTTTGACACGTCAGATTATCCAAAAGATAATATTTATGGTTTATCTTTAGTTAACAAAAAAGTTTTAGGTAAGTTCAAAGATGAGTTAAATGGAAAAATTATGACTGAATTTATAGGTTTAAGATCCAAATTATATTCACATCGAATCTTAGATATTGAAAAAGAAATTAAAAAAGCTAAAAGTGTTAAAAAAAATGTTGTGGAAAATAAAATATGTTTTAATGATTTTGAAAATTGTTTACTAACAAAAGAACCAAAATATGTTAAACAAAATTTATTTAGAACTAAGAAACACAATATTTTTACTGTAGAACAAAACAAAAAAGCTTTAAGTGTTTATGATGATAAAAGATTTATTTTGGAAAATGGTATTGACACATTACCTTGGGGACATTCTAAAACAAAAATAGACAGAAATGAATTTGTAAACCATCTCAATAAATTAATTAGAAATCAAAATCAAAAAGATTAGAAAAATAGATAATAATAACACGTGCCCTATTCGGGTGAGCGTTAAATATCAATTTCTTTTTAATACATTTTTGCATTTAGATTTTTATTTTTAATAGAACAATTCTCTTAAAAAATATTTTAATTATTATTGCATTTAGATTTTCTTAAAAAACATTTTAAGAAATATTTCATTTGGAATTTAATTAATTAATTTCATAAGTTTTGTGAAAAAATATTTTAATGATTATTGCATTTAGATTTTCTGATCTTTTTGCACATTGTTTTCTTTGTGATCTTTTATTGATATAATATGAGCTGCGCCAGGAATGGTATATATATACTACTTAGATTATATTATATTGTATTATTTTAACTGCTTTCTGATTGGATTCTTCTCGGCCCGATCTAATTCCGCCACCCTCGATGTAGCGTTCGTTACGTCCGCATCCCGGACCGGTCTCACCAGCCGTCCTAGACTTCCCATTCTGAGTGTTCGCGAGCCGGCCTGAGCCCGCCGCTCTGTATTCTCGTACGTCCAACTAATCTTCCGCCTCGGCAGCCTGCCTAGCCCTTTCCTCTTCTTCTTTGAGAGTTAGGATATCCTCCACCATTTTATAGAATATCCTAAACGTCTCTTCGACGTTGTTCAATGCCCCCTGATCAGTTGTTATCTTATATCGGGCGCTTTGCCGATCAGCATCATAAGCCAGTAGTCATTTTTCAAGTTCCCCTTGCTGTGACTTTGGCTCTGAAATCGATGGGGTCTTTGCGTCCCGTAAAGATGCGCTGTTGGCCGGCAACAAGGTGAGGTTTTTTCCCGGCTTTGGTAATTATGACTATGGTCACTTCAAGGCCTAAGGCGTTAAAGCTTCACACCAGGTAATTTTGTTTTCATAAAAACTTCAAATAGTTTTGTTTGTTTAATAATAAAGTTTATTGTTGTTTTGTAGCACTTACTTCCGCATTGCAGTTATCTGCAAGCTTATAACCCAGCCATACATATCCTGCGGCGTGGATTGTCTGCCACGTCAGTTTTCATTTGGCTGATGTTGGGTGGATTATCCTCTGAGCTCAGTGACATGGCGACGCTCAAGGACCTGGAGAAGGTTGGTCTCCAGTTTATTAACAGCTTTTCGGACTTCCTTGACGACGCCGTCTTTGGTCCTGATCTCCGAGTAGAGGCTGTTGTGAGTAGCCGTATTCCTTCCGACGTGTTTGCGGTGGTCCCTGACTACGGGGCCAGGCTTGTTCAATTTTGTCTCGAGTCTGGCATCGTGTTCAAGACTACCAAAAATTGGTCATATTATGTCAATGAAAGAGTAACCTCAGCTTTGAAGAGGTTGAGCGGGATCGTTAAGATGGCCGAATCCATCTCGTTCAACCGTGATGTAAGTATTTTTTTTTCACATTATTTGTTATCGTTATTTTTTAAATGAACATTATATTTTACATTTCCCGTATAGATCCTCGCCGAGGTTTACGACCTGGAAATCGTATTACGTTATCACGCCTCTGGCGAAACCCATCATCTTGACGGTCAATGGATGCAACAGATGTTTCCCGTCCTCCAGATAATGCCCGGCCGTAAACGACGCACTAGGCGTGATTCACATGGGTTTTGTAGATACGATCCGTCTGCGGTTGGTCAGTTTCGTGCCATATCTGTCGGAAAATGTTACGGAAACGTTCCCGTTGGCCCGTTTGTCCGAGTGTTGATTTGTCACATATTTAATTTTATGACTGTTGACTGTTTGCGGTGCACCCCGGAGAAGTAATTTTATTTTAATTTTATTTTTTTTTTTTGTTCAATACTGTTTTCAAATTTTCATGTCTGTATTTATTCTGTGTGCAGGCAGCCCGTGAATGGATATCTATTCTCTCACGAATAGCCAGCGTCGAAGCTGGCATGGGGTCGTCCGTCGCGGCAGGGCTGGCGTTCAAAATAAAAAGGTTAACCCGAGAATATGGCAAGAACATCGACTGTAGTTTTGGTGCGTTGTCGGTGGCCGGCACCATATCAGCCGTGGATGTATATCAAGTTTTCACCCTGTGCAACACGTACAAATTGGCCTTGGTCGACGGTTTGTTCCGCCGTCGACCAGACTACGATATCGTGAAGCTTGATTTGAAGGAGATTATTATGACTGAACTAGAAGTTGTCCCTCTTCAATTCACTTTGTAGTGCAATTTTCCACACCACCACAGAGGTATTGCACAAGGTGCGTTTTTTTTAACGTGGTCTCCCCTATAGGCCTAATCCACGGAACAACAAACGGCTATGAAAAAAAAAAAAAAAAAAAACACTTAATTACACTACATACAACTGGCCAGAGAGGCGCATAGATTTTTTAAGGTCACGTATCTTTGTTCTCACACTGACCAACGTGCGTGGAGGATCATGAACGAACGGATGAGTTTGGAGTAGAGCCATTAGGTCCTCACCGCTTGATAGAAGCGGTGAGTCAACTGCAATTAAATCAGACAGTATTCTTACTTCATCCGCAGAGAACTTCTGTCTGACGGGCGTATTCATCGTCATTTGCCTAAACCCAAAACCCAGGCGTTTGGTAGGCGTTGTGAAAACAGGGCTGGTCGGGGAGGATTCATTGTGATCACTACACACATTGGATGGTCTTCCAGACACAGGAGAAATGTGAATGGGGGAGCAGTCCGAAGGTGAAATATTTGTAGTTGGCGGCTGTTCAGAAAAATCTGCAAAACAGTCATTTTGGTAACAAAAAAAAAAAAAAAAAATCAAACCTTAAAACAAAATACTCACCTATCGGATCGCCGGTAACGGCGTCCACAAATAATTCTCTTACGTGAGGGTTTTTTAGGGACGCCAGCACTAACGTCAAGCATTGCCCTCTTACGTCTTACGGCAGCGTTTGTGACAGACGCTACATAAATCTGCCGTCTTATGGTTTCGCTGTACACGGGTACACGCTTGTACATGACGTCCGGCCGTTGCTCAGCAAACACCGAACCTACAGGATAGTGCACCCTTGTGTCAAAATTAAAAGGCTCAATAGGAGGGTTCATTTTCAGCCAATAATTTTTACGCAGAGCAAGAAATTGCTTGTTTCTTTCACCTAACTAAAATCAAAATATACAATAAACACAACATCTATAAAACGAACAACGTTCAAAATAATACACGAATTTCCGCATCACCTACAGAGGTAAAGTGTCATGATGCGTTTTTTTTAACGTGGTATCCCCAATAAGCCTAATCCACGGAACAACAAACGGCTATGAAAAAAAAAAAATAAAAAAAAACCACAAAAAACTAGATTACATCGGATCGAGTTACCCTATGAAATGTATTGGCATCTGACATTTCCGCTCGAAACTCAATCAAACGTTTAGAGCGGTCATCGAGATCACCAACAAATGTCCATTCACACCTAAAAAAAAAAAAAAAATTACAATTGAAACAAAATTACATGAAATACCAGTAAACATACATGGACCTGTGCGAACGTGGAATGATGAATTGAAGAGGGACAACTTCTAGTTCAGTCATAATAATCTCCTTCAAATCAAGCTTCACGATATCGTAGTCTGGTCGACGGCGGAACAAACCGTCGACCAAGGCCAATTTGTACGTGTTGCACAGGGTGAAAACTTGATATACATCCACGGCTGATATGGTGCCGGCCACCGACAACGCACCGAAACTACAGTCGATGTTCTTGCCATATTCTCGGGTTAACCTTTTTATTTTGAACGCCAGCCCTGCCGCGACGGACGACCCCATGCCAGCTTCGACGCTGGCTGTTCGTAAGAGAATAGATATCCATTCACGGGCTGCCTGCACACAGAATAAATACAGACATGAAAATTTGAAAACAGTATTGAACAAAAAAAAAAAAATAAAAATAAAAATAAAATTACTTCTCCTCCGGGGTGCACCGCAAACAGTCAACAGTCATAAAATTGAATATGTGACATATCAAGACTCGGACAAACGGGCCAACGGGAACGTTTCCGTAACATTTTCCGACAGATATGGCACGAAACTGACCAACCGCAGACGGATCGTATCTACAAAACCCATGTGAATCACGCCTAGTGCGTCGTTTACGGCCGGGCATTATCTGGAGGACGGGAAACATCTGTTGCATCCATTGACCGTCAAGATGATGGGTTTCGCCAGAGGCGTGATAACGTAATACGATTTCCAGGTCGTAAACCTCGGCGAGGATCTATACGGGAAATGTAAAATATAATGTTCATTTAAAAAATAACGATAACAAATAATGTGAAAAAAAAATACTTACATCACGGTTGAACGAGATGGATTCGGCCATCTTAACGATCCCGCTCAACCTCTTCAAAGCTGAGGTTACTCTTTCATTGACATAATATGACCAATTTTTGGTAGTCTTGAACACGATGCCAGACTCGAGACAAAATTGAACAAGCCTGGCCCCGTAGTCAGGGACCACCGCAAACACGTCGGAAGGAATACGGCTACTCACAACAGCCTCTACTCGGAGATCAGGACCAAAGACGGCGTCGTCAAGGAAGTCCGAAAAGCTGTTAATAAACTGGAGACCAACCTTCTCCAGGTCCTTGAGCGTCGCCATGTCACTGAGCTCAGAGGATAATCCACCCAACATCAGCCAAATGAAAACTGACGTGGCAGACAATCCACGCCGCAGGATATGTATGGCTGGGTTATAAGCTTGCAGATAACTGCAATGCGGAAGTAAGTGCTACAAAACAACAATAAACTTTATTATTAAACAAACAAAACTATTTGAAGTTTTTATGAAAACAAAATTACCTGGTGTGAAGCTTTAACGCCTTAGGCCTTGAAGTGACCATAGTCATAATTACCAAAGCCGGGAAAAAACCTCACCTTGTTGCCGGCCAACAGCGCATCTTTACGGGACGCAAAGACCCCCCCGCACCATCGATTTCAGAGCCAAAGTCACAGCAAGGGGAACTTGAAAAATTACTACCGACTTGTGATGCGGATCGGCAAAGCGCCCGATATAAGATAGCAACTGATCAGGGGACATTTGCATCCCATGAGATGCAACGTAAAACCTAAATGACCAGAAAAAAAATGAAATGGTGGTAATTTAAATAAAAAAAATCTTATAGGCACATCTAAAATACAGAAAAAAACAACCCTTAAAAAATAAACAGCCCTTAAAACAGCCCTTGAAACAGCACTTAAAAATATTAAGTGGTCCCTAACCTAACTACCCTTTTAAAAAAAAACCAGGCAAAAAATAATACAGCGCTTAAAAAAATCCCTTAAATACAGACCTAAAAAACTCTTAAAAAAATTAAACGCTCACTAAAAAAATAGCCCTTAAATAACCGTTAGAAAATAAATAGCCCTAAAAAATTAACAGCCCTCAAAAATCAAACAACTATTAACAATATTAAATGGACTCCAAAATAACAGTCCAGTAGAGAAAAAATAAAACAGCGCTTAAAAAACCGTTCAAAATTAAACGGGCCCTTAAACAGGCATTAACAAAAAAGCATTTCTTACAAAACTAAACACCTAACATAACCTTAACAATGACACAAAACATAAACATCGAAAATTATAAAGGATCACTTACAGGTGCTTGCCGGAAAAATTCATATCACTAGAAATGCGGTCGGCCTCGAGAGACAGCTTTGACCAATTGGACGGATGGATGTGCCACTTCCTTGACGTGACATTACCGGCACCCTTCATCCTACTTAAAGATTTGGGCGGCAACTTAAGCACGGCTGGTTCAAAAACACACTCCATATACCTAAGCCGGTATTCGAGATTTATGACGTCTGAAGCTTCTTCAACCGAGGTGCATGAGTCGGAAGACTCGGAGCCCGAATCCGAGGTCCACTCCTTAGGGACGCTGATTAACACTCTTAAGGGCAACGAGGGGTCACCGCCAAGAGTAAATTCCACGTGATTGAAAGCTAAAAACACCAAAAAATGTAATTATAACGGATGTAAAAAAGGGAAATACGAAACTCACAGTTGCTCCTATCCCCGAACACGGCTTGCAACAGCTTCTTGTTCATACACACTGACGTCTTTCCAACCGTGTAAACCTCGAATGTGGTCGTTGGTCTATACTCTATAAGCTGACAAACTAGAAAAAGCCAAGACCATGCTATCGACGTCCTTGAGGCGACGTAAGGCCCCCATAGCGAGCTGCTCGAACTGATTAGTAAAAATAATGGCCATCATCTTATATTAATAATATTATAATATGTAAAATCTGGTTATCGGTAAAATAGACCAAGGAAAAAAAGAACAATTTATAATTGTTTGGAGAAAACTACATTTTTAAACCGAGAATAATCATTTTAGTTATTTTGTTGTCATTTTATAATATTAACCACGTTATACATTATCGATTATTATCATTATACACTACTGGCTATGATTATTAGTTAAATTATTTTTATTTTTACACATTACCACATTAGGTTTAAAATTTACATATAGAGTAATATAACATATATACGGTAAAACCTTATAACGGAATTGCTCGGTACCAACTGATACTTCCGTTGTAAAGGAGTTTCCTTCTTAGGGAGACTAAAATATACGGGATATAAATTATTTAGGACTATTAAAGGACTAAGGAGGTTTTACTGTACACCTGCTACTACTAATAGGGTCAATAGAAGTATATTAATATGTACATTATAATATATTTGTTGGATTTAAAAATTTCCATTTCAAATTTTTATATCATTAAAAACACGTATTTGATACTTCAGTGACTGTCAACAGACTAAATTTTGTTCACTCAAATAATAGCATAAACGTATGAAAATATCTACATAGGGAATTTCCTATAATGAAAAGTCATTTTACTTTATATTATACCACTACTTACTAGTTATATTTAATTATGATTAAGTATGAAAAGGTCACTGTGATCTCTACATAGGGAATTTCCAGTAATAAAAATGGTCGTATAAATATCTACATTTGTAATGAAGGTAATTTCTCCTTTTATTATGTTTAAATTGTATATAATATCCAAACTATTTTTATATATCTGTGGATGTTTCATAAAATAAGCGCGGTAGTCGCGATAGCGGAGGTAGTCTTGGGTGGGTGGTAGTCGCGATAACAGAGGTAGTCTCGTACAACAGGAAAGTACCTGTGCCAAATTTCACTTTTCTTCTTATACAAATTATCTTATGATTTTGACGATCAGTTAGTCACTAGTCAGTCAGTAACAAAAATTCAAACTTTGAAGGTCTCCCCTTTTGAAGATGCATATTAATGCAATGTCCTAATCTACTTAAACTTAAACTATACCTCGAATTTCAAAATTCTATCTTAAGAAGAATCCAAGATTATGAGGGTTAAAAAACTTGGTTGAAGCCGTTCGTATGAATTTACACTGGTAATGCTGGAAACTTTGCCAGAGCACCCATCATATAATAATACATTTATAAGATGGTCAAATTTTGTTATATTTACTGTGGTAAATGTTTTTACTAGTAGACTACATATTGTATTAACACCAAATTTTTGTTTATCTTGAATTCAATACAATACTGCAGTAGTAAATTCATCTACTTTCTGCACATTACAAATATTTAGTTTGCAAAGAGTAATGCATGTTTGATTTTGAACTTCAGAACATGGTAATTAATTTGCAAAAAAACATATAAAATAGTAAACTCAATTTGAACTGAAAAAAAATTGTATTCAAAAGTTTTATTATAAATATGAAAAAATGTTAAATATACTACTTCAAAGCAGTGATGGTTCTAGCGTATAGGTAGGATAGACAGCTGCCTGTACCTGATTATTTGATGTTCACCAGTTAAAAAGTTCAATATTGTAGCATTTTGATAGGTAAAGTAAAGAATTAGTAGTTGAAAGACAGAAAATAGTTTATTCATTTTGACACTTTGTTAAAATAATTTTGTTTTTTAAACTTATCAGTTATACGTTGTTACTAATTACATAAGTACCTAATTTTTTTTTTATAGAAGTTAATTTATAAAAGAATAATTTAATAATATATTTAACATAAATCACATTGTATTTTGTTTAGAAGAATTAAAACAATCTACATTTTTTTGGTATTCATATTTGAACTGCAATGCAAAAATAAATTTGTGGTTAGAGAGTTTAGGTTGTGCCTGTAGGCTATAGCTTATTTAAAAATATTTATTTATGCCTGTACAATATTTGTGTTCTAGAACTGCCTCTGCTTCAAAGTAGTTATTTAAAATAACACAATAATCATCCAAAAACTCAAATTTAATACTAAAACTAATGTACCTATAGTTTAAAGTTGTCAATTATAATCACATTAAGAGGCCTCTAGTGCCACTGATATATTTTATTAAATAATGTAATGAAATTAATAACTAAAATATTATCAATGTAACTATTGGTATTGTTATGTTGGTTTAATTGAACTGATGATTATTGATTTTTAATGTGAATAATGTACCACTGCTAACCAACAAATAAGTTGTACTGTAGTTTTGAACACCATTGAAATTGGAAACAGATATTTATGGAATAAGAGCATGTCATACTCTCAGATTGAGATGTAAACATAAAATTTATTTACCATTCTTAATTTAATTACTACAGATTAAATTATATAATCCATGTTTAAATATAAAATATTTAACACTAATAAAAAAAAAAAAAAATACTATTGATTCTACAAGACAGAAACATTGTTTTAATAAAATATGATTTTGGACAATAATTACATTGGCACCAGGCCCCTTAATAAGTAATTAATTAAAAAACATACATATGTATTTAAAAAAAATTATATATCATAAGTTATTTTAATAAATTGTACAATATCAATAAATAAAAATGTTTGATGAGTTAAATTAAAACATAAAAGGAAATTCTAATATACCAGGATGTTCTTCTGCAGAAACGAGATCAACAACAAGTCTGAAAAAATAATTTATGATGATTAGTGATTATAAATTACTATTAATATACAGAAAATATTTAAAAATGAATTAAAAATTATTTTCTAAATGTATATATTAAGAAATTAAAGATTTGATCAGGGTACTTAATTAAGAATGAAAAACAATTAAAATATATCAATTTTTAACCAACAAAAAAAAATTTTTTTTCTTAAACATAACATAATTAAATAATTAATCATTAAATCCAATAAAAATATTGTAAGCTAGGTAGGTAATTATTTTTTTAACCACAGATAATGTAATAAAATGTTTATAGTAAATGCAAAATAGAAAAATATTAAATTTGGTTTATGTCTGATCTATTTAGCTCAATGTTAAAACATTATATATTAATTCAAATAATATGGGGAAATGCCAAATAATATTCAAGCAAGATCCAAATGGGTAATGGTGCGAGATCATATAAAAAAAATTTAACTTATCTGCGACAAAGTATAAACATTTTTAAACACATGTATTTAATTTAAATTATTATATTATTCGGAGTATTTCAATTTATAAATATCAAATGTCAACAAGTAGTACTTTAGATAGTATAATATAATCTAATTATTTTAACCTTATATTAAAAGGATAATTTCAAAAATTTAGAATTTTTCAAAATAATTAGTGTACACACTTAAATGGATCATCTGATATACAGTGTCCCATGAGGATTTACCCATTGCGATATCTCCTGAAAAAATAGAGATATCATAATTCTGATTTTTTAGTAAGACTCACAGGGACAAGAACTACAAATATTTCATGTTTTAATTTATTTTAATGTTTTGGTAAAAAGTTAAAAAATTAATTTTTTTATTTAATTATTTAAAAAAAACGAAGATAGCCATTTTGTAGAGTTCATTTTTCTGAAAATATTGACTTTTCAATATTTTGATTTTATTAATCTCCTGATTTTTAATATTTTTTCTAGTTTCTAGAAAAACAGCGAACTATTTAATACCATAGTGGCATAGCGGTATAATCATGAGACCCGCGACCCGCAAATTCGCATTTTTTTCAAAACTAGAAAAAATATTATAATATCAGGAGATTAATGAAATTAAAATGTTGAAACGTCAATATTTTCAGAAAAATGAACTCTAAAAAATGGTTATCTTCAATTTTTTTTACCAAAACATTAAAATAAATTAAAACATGAAATGTTTGTAGTTCTTGTCCTTGTGAGTCTTATTAAAAAACCAAAATTATAATATCTCCTTTATTTCAGAAGATATCGCAATGGGTAAATCCTCACGGGTCACCCTATATATATATAGAATTCTAATTTTAAATGTATATACCTTAATAAATAATTAATAATTCAACAATAAAATTGTTTCATTGAGTATTTAAATTTTAAATATACATAATTTGTGAATATTTTAATATTTACTTGAGCGCTTTTCCACTGCCTGAATTTGAATTAAAACTTATTTCTTCAGGATGCGACATTAAATGGTCAATCAACCACTTCAATCTATTTCTTACTTGCTAAAAAATGTAAAGATAAATGGTAATTAAAAATTATGTTAATTTATTTGTGGCGAATATAAACCATGTTGAGAGAAATATTAAGTATGTAAAATATATTTAAAGTGCCACTTTTAATTATTTATAAATATAATTTAAATATGGGAATTATCCATGAGACAATAGTATTAATATTGAAATATTGAATTATCAAATACAATTGTTTTTATTATTATTTTTAAATAGATAGGCATTAATTAGGATTTAAAAAGGATATTTAGGAAACATTACAAATGTAAAATATCTCAAAATCACTTATTTAATTTATAACCGATCATATAAGTTTAATTTAAATTTTATATTACAACAGAAATTGTTTTTCGGCTATGTTATGTCTCATCTTTAATATAGGTTTATAACAGAATAATAAAATATACAACTGAATTATCAACTATAAAAGATTAGGTAATATTATGTATTTGAAAAAAACATGAATAAACATTATTGTTTAAATAGTCAGTTAAGAGGACTTACAGGTGTGTAACATACCAAATATAATGCTCAGAAGATCACATATAGCTCTGTTAGATTGAAAATTAGAGTGAATTTACCTCTTATAAAATTTAAAGATAAGATTATCTTATTACCTGACACATCTCATAGGCTTTTTGTTATATTTTAATTTTAAAGCAAATGATGAGTGTTTTAAGATATACAACAAACAATTTACAATTTAAAAATAACTCGCTTTAAAATAAAAATATAATAAAAAGCCTATGCGATGCCCTAGATAATAATCTTAGTTTTACATTCTAAAAGAGGTCACTTCAATCTAATTTTTAAACTAAGAGAGCTAAACGTGATATGCTGAGCGTAAAATTTACTATGTTACGTACTTGTAAGACTGAGGCAACAAATGTCTGTATAGTGTCTTCTTAATTATTAGGACCAACATAATCATGTAATTGAACAATCAATAATTAAATAAACTACAAAAAATCAATCTAACACGATTCAGTAATGTGACATAATCATTAATTATACAATATTATTAATAATTTAAAATTTATAACTACCTTTACAAAACTTGCTGTTCTTGCACAACAAGTGAAATTTATTTGAGGGTTAAGACTAAATGTAACATAATCAGTTTTTTCACCAGTTGTTTTAAGACTTTTTGCAAACAGCACCACAGGAAATGGATAAATCATAGTGGTATCGTGCAAAAATATTGAAGTAGTCTTCAGTTTTGTGTGGTATAATAATAAAGGACTCTCATAGTAACTATCAATTGAATTCACAGATTTCGGATGAATTTCAACTTTTCCATCTTCAGCAGTAATAAATTTTGAAAGTTTACGGCCATTCGTTTTAATTTTAGGGCTTTAAAATAATTATTATTATCTTATAATAGTTATATAATATATGATTTTAAAAACATTGTTAATAATTGTTTTTACTTACTTAGAAACAGCAATATTGGGGCACAAACCAGCAGCAAGAACACACTTCAAAAGCTTAACATTGTTTGAATTCTGGTTGTATTCAGAATCGGTATAACTGGAAGTTCTAATGAATCCCAGATCACATAAATACTTTGCGTATTGTGATTTTAATTCATGCAACATATTCATTGTATTATACATGAGGAAATTGTCCCTGCAAAAATCCCATGCTCTGTTCTCTTGTTTTGCTAGTAAAAATTTGCTCATCGCTCTTGTGACCATAAGATGATCACTTTGATGACCTTCGTCCATTTCTTTTTTTATTTCACGACATTGGTATTCCTTGTTTGCCTGTATAATTGAAAATATTTTTAAAATGCAAGTATAAGTAATACCAAATAATATAATCAATAAATTACTTACTGGCATAACAAAAGGATCTTTAAAATTTAAACTGGCAGCAATTGTCATTATTGGACTCAGGCAACTAAACATTGCACCTAGAATAATCATTTTACCTTCAAGTGGCCCGATTGGCAATTTGCTAAATGAAAACCTAATGGAGTGAGATTTTCTTTCTCGTCCAAAGCATTCAAGTCTATCAATAGCTAAAAAAATAAATTAATAGTATAGTACATCTACTAATATAAAATAAACCCATAACATACTTTTAAAGCTACTTCAAGGGCTTTGGTTTCTGGTGGATTCATAACTTTCTCCAAAAACGGGGTTACCATACCAACTTGTAATATTTTAGCTTGAAGTATTACTTCTTCTAAGCTTGTTCGCATCATCTCAGGCAGTACATAATCATTAAATGATCTTTCACGTCCTCTTGTATACAAATGATAACAAATACCAGGTCTTACACGACCTGCTCTACCCCGACGTTGTCTAGAATTAGCTAAGCTCACCCATTCTTCATTAAGAGTTCCAATGTTATTTTCTGCATCGAATCCTTTTAACTTCATCCGGCCATTATTAATAACATAAACTACATCGTCTATGGTAACTGAAGTCTCTGCTATGTTTGTGGATAATATGATCTTACGAACACCTATTATAATGCTAAAATTTAACAAAAATGCATTTAAAGAATTTTAACATTTAATGCTTACCCCGAGGCGGTGATTCAAAACAGATTTTTGAGATACAGTAGGTAACATGGAATGTAAAGGAATCAGTATATACCGAGCTACAAAATAAAAAAATTTTATGTAATAACATATATCAACATTTTATGAAATTCTACATTTATACAATATACTTTACATGTATTTCCAAAGCCTTTATCTTTTAAAATTTTAGTCAGTTTTGATATTTGATCCCATCCAGAAAGAAACACAAGTATTGCACCATCATCTTTATTATTACAAATGTAATATATGAGTTCTAAAATCAATTCGTAATCAGTATCTTCAGACATTGGATTTTCCAACCAATTCAATATTGCAAAAGGATATTTTTTGAATCTCCTCATTTCACTACAAAATATTTTATTATTTGAATATTAACATTGATTATTTGTTAACAATATATACATATATATATCTTAATATATCTTTCACATGCATACTTACTTTACATAAGGAATTACAAATTCAGTGAATGGATCACCAGGTTTAATTTTGCGAGATCTTTGTGTTGGTTTTTTAGGAAAATATCTAAACCTATATTCAGCAGAAATAAATTAAATTATTAGATATTAGCAATGATAAAAAAATTTAAAAAACCTATTTAATGTATAAATGTCTTCAAGGTAAAGTTCTTCAACTGGATATGTGAACCCCGGTATATTCAAAGATGGACAGTCATTGTAATACTTGGAAAATGCTGCAGCATTTAATGTTGCACTCATTAATATAACTTTAATATCAGGTCTCTGGATTAACAATACAAAAAAAAAATTTAGTACAATTTAAATAAAATACTGTGCATAGCAATAAACATAATATGCATGTAATTACAACAGGTATGATGCTCTTGAGAATAGTTAATGTAAAATCACTAATGGTGTCACGTTCATGTATTTCATCAATGATAATATGCGAGTAATAATTTAAAGCTGAATCTCTTTGGATATGTTGAAGTAAAATACCGGTAGTACAAAACAATATTGATCCATATTCACGACCCAATTTTCTAAAATATAATACATTATTTAAGATATTAGTTTATTCTATTTACTTGATATTATAATCATGTACCTTGAAGAATAAATCATTTATAATAAATTAATATATTTGTATTTTCTAGTATTTCTCAACTTTCACGAATACATAAAAAATAAATTTTATAAAATGTATCATACCTTTCCAGCCTAATTTGATAACCAACACTGGCTTCCCCAATACGCTCAGCTCTTTCATCAGCAACACGTTCAGCCACTGATATAGCACTAATTCTTCTTGGTTGAGTACAAACAATTCTACATGTTGAACCACGGCCTGACATAATAGCATCATCAAGAATGAATTGTGCCATTTGGGTAGTTTTTCCACAACCTATGTGCAATTTATTAAAAAATATAAATAAATAATTGTATTTAATAGAAGTATTGATAGTTATTAATTATTATAATAATAACCTGTTTCACCACTTATCAGTATAACTTGATTCATACGGATGAGTTCTAAAATTTCATCTTTTTTACTATATGAAGGCAGTTTTTTTCTGATTTCACACATAGATCTATACTTAGGAATTCTACGTTTATTTTCAAGTTCATTTCTCAAAAATGAATTTTTATGTTCGTCATTTCGAAGTTTCTAAAAATTATATATTAGGTTATTATTATTTTTTTTTTTTAAACAACAATAAGTATAATAATTATAATTCTATGTTGGGTATATTAGATATTTAGATAAAAAGTATAATATCTGTTAGTTAAGTAAATTTAATGTTTTTTTTTTTTATAATTAACTAAATCAGTTCTGATAACTGATACTATTAAAGTTCTTAAGAGGACTCTACACATTCCATCTCTTACACTATATTACAAAAGCATAACATAGCAAATAGTAGGTTTTTGTAATCTTAATAATCAATTTAATTCTGTTAGGGGCCGTTCTTACAATGTTTGGTAAAGTGTCGCTTAACGCTAACAGACTGATAAAAGATTTTACTACCGGCAGAATATAAGCTGGACATTATAAGAACGGCCCTTACCTAGCCTAACCGGAACCTTACTATAGGTTTTTTTTAATATTTTAATTTAAAAATGCTCATAACAGAATTAAATTGATTATTCATTTTTCAGAACATACAATTTGCTATGTTATGCGTTTACAAGACAGAAATGCATGCGGGTGTTGGTTCCTCTCAAGTAAATATGTAAGTAACTGCTACTTCTAATACTATATACCAGAGATGGGCAACCCAATGCTACTAGAAGGCCAATTTTGAATGTGTGAAAATCTAACGGGCCAGAAAACATAGGAAGCAAAAAAAAAAAAACCTAATGTTAACTATACCTCTATAAATAATATAATATTATTTACATTTAATAGTTTAATACTAGATAGAAATTTATATCTACGTTTTGCGATAAACATTATATCGATTTCAATAATTTTATAAATACAAAAAAATAAAATACAGAAAACTCTTAAAATTTTATATTTTTATAAACTAAATTCAAATGTAGCACGGGCCAGTAAAAAATGGTACGCAGGCCGCCAGTTGCCCATCCCTGCAATATACCATAGTTGATCACATTATTAAGCTATGCATTTTAATCAGACCAAATAATTTTTTTATCTTATTTAATAAGTTTAAGGTTTTAAAAATATTATTTAAGATAAGTATCGATGCAAATGTTTTCTTTTTGTACTGTTTTAAATCGGGTGACCACATGCACCTTTTGTGTGGCCCACATAATACATTTTATAATTTATATAAAAATAAATATAATCCATAAGGAGAACATTATCGTGCTTATATTTGATGACATGAAACCAGTAATTCTTAAATCAATATCTTTATGCACAATATTCTAGTTGTTGGTGTAATGTTTAACTGTGGATTGCAATTTGTTGAACATGTTTTTCCTACAAAATTAAAAAAATGATACCTACTTAACTATCTAAAAAAAAAAAAAAAATGATATACTTTTGGGTGGTTTTTGATAAATTTGTACTTATATGTTTTTGGTTCTTGATATTAAGGTAACCAACCCCTATTTCAATTATATTAAAATAAATTCCATTGTTACACTATGAAAATTATAAAAATTATATAGGATATGCAAAGCCTATGGATATTTGACATATTATGTAGAAAGAAGCACATCTTGGATTGATCAGGAGACAGAGATATTATATTATAAACTGTAGTCAAATGGATTCAGGTGGCCACATGATAGGCAATATGTTAAAAACTTTGAAACATACCATATTACTTTGAATAGATGCAACAAGATTTTCTTCCATAGATCCAGTAATGTTATCTAAAAACTTTCTTTTGAAATTTGAATCTTCCAGTTTTTTATATCTATCTATTATGTACTCAGCATTTTCATCTACATCTTCATCTTTTAAAGTCAAAAGATTTAAAGCCCTATAACTGCATTCATTCATAAGTCACAACAATTAATTTACCAACACAAAATATGTAAAGTACTAAGTAAGCTTACTTATGATTGCTATAATCTTTTGTATTTAATTTGGAATTTGGTATAACACATGGGATTTGTTTAATATTTTCATCGGGTATCGGCATTTCTTCTTCTAGTTGTTGAAACTGCATTTCCATACGACTAATTCCTTCAATTCTTAGCTTAATAAACTAAAGAAAAATAATTTCATATACAAAACTAAAGATTTAAAAGTTCAATAATTTTTAATAAATCTTACACATTTTCCTAGTTCTTTTTGTTGTTCTTTCTTTTTGGATTTCTGCCATAATCGATTTTGTTCTTTATGCCACATATCTAATTCACGCCCTCTTAAATGAGAAGGTGGCTTAACTTTAGGTCTAGCCATATCAAGCATTTCTTCGTCCTCCATCATACTTGCTTGTTTACGAGCATGCCACAAGCCTGTAATAATCAATCAACATAATATCAAAATAATACAATATATAATTTTGAAATATAGGTAGTCATGTAAAAACAAGTAATACCAATCTCTCGTCCTTTTAAATGTGAAGGATGAGATGATCTTGATTTTTGTTTATCATTTGATGGTCCACCATTGTCCAGAAAAAAGTCATCATCATCTCGATTACTTTTAGATGAAGATGATTTTGACTGCTGTCTAGATCCTTTATTTTTGTCTAAAATATCAAATAATAATACTTATAAAATATAAATATATATGTATTTTTTTTTTTTTTTGTGTAGCTGTACTTATATTTTATATTATCTTTATTACTTATATTATTTTTCATAATCATAGGTAGCTAATTTACTAAAAATAATTTGTGTATGATGTAGATTATTAAGAGTTTAAAAGTAATAAGTCATTATTTCAGTGTTATTAGACTATTAGGTGCCTACCATGCATAGGAATATTTTATGTAAAAACAATCTTATTAAATATAGAGATTAAGCTTATGTTCAAAACAGAAAAAACTATAAACAATTTCTAAATCTGGAATAATATATGCATGCAATGGAATATATATTTCATATAATTAAAAAAAAAATTGTAATCATTACTATGAGATTAACATTCATAAGAAACAAACGACAAATACTACCTTTAGGCCCAGTTTGCTTATTAATTCTAAAAGGCTTCATTGGCGGCATCGTGATGAAGAAGTTTAACAGTTGATTTTTATAATATAAGTAATTTTAATAATATTATCACATTATTTGGTTAAAACAGGTAATTATTAAATACACTTTAAAATCTAAGAATATTTAAAAACGTTCTACCATCAGTTTAACGTTAAACAACCTTTAATAATATATAAGTATAATACAATGTGTATAATGTATATTCAGTGCATAAGTTATGAGTTATAATACAATTATTATAAACTATTAAACTATAGACACAGACACAGTGTCACGGTCGCACAAAAAAGAGATTAAAAAATGGTCTTAATGTATTTTATTGTCTAACGCCGCCGCGTATCTAGATATTAAACAATTTATTATTTCATTTACACATTTGATGAATTTATTTATTTTTTATTGACGGTGTTATAAGTTGTAATTATTAAAATAAATATAAATTAATAAAATAATAAGCCTCCGCGAATTTATTAACTTATAATTTTCAACACATACGTATTATTTTATTATTTGTAAATAATTGTGTTATAGCATTATAGCATTATAATAGAAAAAAAAGAATAAAAATAACCTAATAATATTATTTTAGATTCTGAGGATTTCTTAGGAAGCTAGTGGTTTTACAATGATGTTTATTTTATTTTTTTTTTATATCCTGGTTAGGTTAGGTGGAGTGCTTCGATTTCAACATATAGTACCTTATATTTTAGCAAATTGGATGAAGATATTTTCGAAAAATAAAAACTGATCCCACTGAGATACCAGTGAGATAAATTCTCAGTTAGGTTAGGTTAGGTTAACCTAGGAATATTTAAAACATAATATTATTATATATTATTCATATTATTATAATACAATATTTAAATATAATATATTATGAACCTACTGGCCTACTATTTCTAGACGTTTCCATGGCAATAGTAAAATTGTATTAAACCTATTAGGTAGCTAAACAACATGTATTAATATGAAAAATATTTAAAATTTCAAAAAAGGGAGACTCTCGTGTTAATTCCCCCCCCCACTTTGTTTTTTGGATAGCGCTGGGAGTTTTTGTGCACAAACGTCGGGACCGGGTGCACATTTCTGCACAAACGATGCACAAACGTTTGGCACCATAAAAATTTCAATTTTCCAAAAAGGGGGTGTGTCGTTTCAATGGCCCCCCCACTTTGTTTTTGGGATAGCGCTTGGAGTTTTTGTGCACAAACGTCGGGACCTGGTGCACATTTTTGCACAAATGATGCACAAACGTTTGGCGTGGTCAGAAGTTCAAATTTCGAAAGTGGGGGGGCTACCGTTTCAATGGCCCCCCCATTTTGTTTTTGGGATAGAGCTTTCAGTTTTTGTGCACAAACGTCGGGACCGGGTGCACATTTCTGCACAAACGATGCACAAACGTTTGGCGTGGTCAGAAGTTCAAATTTCGAAAATGGGGGGGCCATTGAAATGGACCTCTTACATATCAATATTTGGCTGTAGTCTTACAATAATAAATGCGGCACCACAGCAGTAGGGGTTTAATATAATATAGTCAGAAAATTCTAATATAATAAATTATGATGTATAGGTTAAATAATATACAAATGTATAAGATGTGCCTGCCGTACATATTATTATGTTTATAATATAAAGTAATGATGTAACAATTATTACAAATGTTTACCTATTCACTGATATTATTTTATATAGTAAATTTGTTGTGTTCTAACCTTTGTGTGAATGATAGTACCTACCCCAATTTACTCATTTTTGAATAATAAAAAAAAATGAATATTTTTCTAGTTAAAACTTAAAAATGAATGAAAATACATTAATTAAGCTAATCCGTGGGGTTTAATAAGTTCACTGATCCCCCCCTCTCTAAATGTAGTCCGAACGAATTCCAACAAATTGTAAAAATTATTCTGGAATTGTTAAAAAAAACCCCCATTAACCAGGTTCAATTTCAAAATCATCATAGAACTCGGAAAATAATTTTAGGTAATTTTTTTAAAAGCGCGTTACACCCCCACATTAAACCTAATACAAGTAAACAGAATAACAGTAATAAATCATGTCTTTGTAAAAATTAAATACATAGAAAACTAAGAAATAAAAACAAAATCGTTCGAGGGTGTAAATTCACGTAACACACTGGCATTGGCCGATCGACTCCGGCAATCCGATCAACGATATACTGCACGTTGGCTAATTTTGAGCTATTGAACACTTAGGAAGAGTAAAAAATATATTGCCCAGTTAATTTATTAGGCCTTTGGATGGTCTTCATAGTTTTTAATGATATTATTTGTGAGTAGTCACATTGATACTTATAAGTTATAGTTGTGAAGTGTGATTTTTTTTATACAATAGGTAGATATTTTGAAAATAATAATGTTTCAAAGGCTTGTATTCAAAATGCATAAGATTATAATAACATACATGTTTGCTGAATTTGCATGTTTTTATCTCATAAATGTATAACGTGATTGAGGATGACCAGTTAAATATATGATATTCAGGGATGCAGTTGGTTTCTTTTTAATATATTTTAACCGTAGCTTGGGATCACGAATGGTATTTAGGATCTTAATATTTCAAATAAGGACGATTGATCCAAATAATTGTCAATACATAAACGTTACATAAACAGAATTTGCATACCTTTAGTTTTTCCGGAATAATAATTTTGTGTGGGGAGGACCAATTTCACGCAGTCCCCCCCATAACCACAACATTCAACTATAGAGTTCTGGATTTGTAGAAATGTTGTAATTTATGCAAAAAATAAATAAATAATATTATATTATTCTAATTATGTAGAATTGTTTTGCACTTAAATAATTTGAAAATATATATAATTACATTTTTAGATCTGCTGTTTAGCCTGGAACTAAATTCCTTATAAACATGCCCTTCATTTTTAGTTTGTACTAAACAATATAATAATTTTTAATTTAGTAAGCCATATGTTTTGCTAAAATCCTTATAAATTGCTAACTGATGTTTAGTCCAGTAATGAACAATAATAAATGGATCGTTGGCGATAAAATGTATGGAACCAGAATATGAAGAATTATGCCTTAATTCTATCAATGATTGTACTGGACATTTATTATCGATTCCTAATTTTTTGTCTTTCGCTTCTTGTTTGACTTTTCGTAAAACATCATTTCGGTATAGATTTGGAAGTGAAACGTTTCCAAATTCTAAATCTGATACATTTTTCCTTCTCCAATTCAGTGCCGCAATTAGAGATAAAAGGGCCCAGGTGCGAGTCAAGTTTTAGGGCCCCCTATTCCAAACTTGTTTTACAATATTGCATAGCACCAAAAGCGCAATTAAGGGTGGGTATTGGCAATTTCTATGAATTATAATATTTCGAATTATTTTGAGCTGTTTTCGTACATTTTCATTTTCCAATTTTTTTGGTTTTTTATTCTATTAATATCAATAAAATTGTATTTGTTGGGTAAAAAAGCTTCAACATTTAATAAACAGCTCTTAATATATTGTTTCAAAGACGGATGAAAAATATTAAAAATCTATAGTCATAATTTTTTTTTATAAGCATTTAAAGTTCAAATATTGACATAATATTATGTAAAATTCACGAAAATATTTAAATTGATTTGAGTTAGAAATTTATAAAAAATTTTCGTTTTAAATCTAAGATTTTTTGTAATTCAAAGACCAATAACTGTAGATACATGAAAATTTCACAGAATGTTTATTTTATCAATTCGAATTGCCTACTTGATAAAATTTTCATTATATTTGACTCGTTTTGAACTTTTAACGAACAATTAAAATTAAAATTTTTAGTTTTTTTTTTCTATGAAAATCAATAAGTTTTATTTTTGGGGCCAAGTTATGATTAAAAATGTATAGTATAAAATATTATCTTCATAAGTATAATCAATAACATAATATTAGATGTTGGACTTAACACGTTGCAGATTTCAAAAAATTTCAATTTCATCATGTGTTGTAAATTGGTGAAAAAGTTCATATTAGTTTAAAATCTAAAATCCTTTATGTCTGAAAAGGCCCATCTAATATGATAATGGGGCCTTTTGGGGGTGCTGTGCACCTCCAGCACCCCGTTAATTGCGGCACTGAATATAATATAATACAAATAATGGTGTTTGGAAAAATAAACGGGCCCGAAATCCAGCCAATGTTGCATGTCGATCAATAATAATAATATGATGGTTTTCTGGCTACTATTTACTAATAAACGATGGTTGTTTTAAATTATCGGTACGGCCTAGGACGAAATTCGGAATCGCCTTGTTGCAATTCTGATACCTACCACGCGAACAATTTACTTTAGAAAATGGCGAATCACAAAAAAAATAAACGACACATATGAAATAGAAAATTGGAAACAATCATAATGGACGTCTTAGACAAATTCATGAACAACGTCAACTTCTGCAGCATTAACCTACCGTCAAGCGCACGACATTGCGTCAAAATAATACACTTAATAGTATACATTTGTATGTTCTCAGTACGTTTTTTTTTTTCAACGCGGTAATTTCACAACGTTCAAGCGAGGATGTCCCCCTTAAACACAAGCGAGGATGTCCCCTTAAACACAATGATTTACCGTAACAAAAATCACGGGGAGATTTCACACTCGTTGTCTACCTATTTGCCTCTCACACAAAAAAATATTTACTGTATAGCATTTTACAGGGAGATTTCACATTTTTTGTCCACAAATTCTCCGCTTACACATAATATTTACCGTATTTAAAATACAGGGATTTTGCACACTCTAAAATATTTACGTGTACACACCATTTTTTTCCCCGCAACAAACCTTATTTTAAAAACTGAAATAATTATTTCAATTACAGAACACAAATTACGAAATAATAGATTTTTTTATTGTCAAGAGGGATGCTATGTAAAATTTCAAAGTGTTTTCTAAGTATTCTATTACATTTTATGTATGATCTGAAATCCTCAGGATCAACCGAAAATTCAAATGTTAACCGGGTTTAGCATTTTTCATTATAAAATTTATCTGTTCATAACTCGATGCTTAATATCTTTAATTTCATAACATCCCTCTTGCAGTTTAATATAACACCACTGTAACGAACCCAATAATATACATTCTAATATTATTGCGTATATTATTGTGATCGTTTCGCACAGTACATAATAAATAGCATAACACTAGGATAAATAAATCAACTCATATTTTAATTGGAACGCTAAGGGAAAACAAGCCAGTCTTGAAATTAGACCTTCATGGGGATTAATAAAACCACTTTTGGGAAACCACCCGAGGGCTAGTTATAGACGAATATTAGGATATTTGGCAATCACGATTAACCAGCCGAGCGAATATGTATATGAATAATAAACCACATTTCAAATATATCGTGAGCTCTAATACTAAACGCCAATTTATCTATTTGACAAGGGCCGTATAACATGTATTGCAAAGATAATAAACAGGATGTGATTCTCGGAATAAGCAGGCGTAGGAACATGTATGTGAATCACGTCCTGTGAGGTCCGCAGATATCGATAGACAAGGGGGGAAGTAGGAGATTAGAAGTCCCTATAAAACCGGCCGAAACGGCCTGTAAATAGACGTGTTCCACCATCGTACAAGCGAGCACCTTCACGAGAGTCAACACTGTACATTGTCGAATTGGACTTAGAAATATTTCAATAAAAATAAATAACTTAACTAAACTGAGTCTTTGCTTATTTATCAAACCTACCTGAAGAGAAAAATCACTATCAACGGTCTTGCTACCTGCAAACTATAAACTAAGCAGTCTAGTCGATTGCTGGTTTATAACATTGGCGCAGTCGAGTACGGAACTTCCAAGGAACTAAGAGGCGAGTCGAGCAGTCAAGCAGCAGCAGTCAACAATAGAAGGCAGCTGTGACTCGATTCAATTCAACAGTGACACGGAGGCAACTTTTCAAGTTACCGTCAAGGACCGATCACCTTGGCAACTCCGGGAAGGAACGGACAACATTAGACAGGAAAGCAGACGAATAGGCAAAATGAACAACGCAGTAGGTGCAGGGATTATGTAAGTAGAATAGTTAAGTTAAAAGTAAATTGCATATAAAATTGTAGCTTTGGGTACACGTCTCACGTTGGTTTTTGGAAAGAAGCCAACGGTAAAATTTTTTTTTTGGTGAAGGTGCGTATTTTAATTATATTATTGGTACAATTAAATTGAAATAAAATATAGAGTGTTGTGAAATAAAAATTAAATAGACAGCGGTAGACTGATCTTTGTTGAAATAAAAATTAAATAGACAGCGGTAGACTGATCTGAGTGAAATAAATATTAAATAGACAGCGGTAGGCTGATCTGAGTGAAATAAAAATTAAATAGACAGCGTAGGACTGATCTAAGTTGAAATAAAATAGGCAGCGGTAGGCTGATGATTTGAAGTTGAATTAAATAGGAATCAACGAGTGAAAATAATAGGAATTATTATAGTTATTGAAAAAGGTAATAGAAAAAATTAATGCACGCGTAGCAATTGAATAACCGAAATAGGTTGATGAATAAATTTTTGTGATAATTGAATAATGAATAAGAATATATAAAAGAAAATTGAATTTGAAATATTGTTGATTAAAAGAAATATAGAGAATCTAAATGATAGATTAAATTGTTGAATAAAATATAAATTGAGATATTGAATAAAGTAATTATTAAAAGGAAATAAAAGTGAAATATTGAAATAAAGTATATAAAGAATTTTTGTTGTGAATTTTGATGAATAAAAATATTGTTGTTGAATAAAAAAAATAATTGAAATAATTTGAATTAAAGGCAGTACTGACCTTATATGAGTGAATTAAAAGTATTTAATGATTGAAAAAGAATTATAGACAAAGAGAATTAAATTGAGAGAAATATTACAGAATAAAAGTAATAGGGGGGCTAGCCTAGAATAAGTATAATTATAGGAAAAATATATAGAAGTAATATTTTGAATAAAATAGGAGTTAAATTAATAATTAGATTTTAGAATTAATAGGAAAGTGGATATTATTGAATATTTGATTTGGGAGTAGCTACCCAATATAATATTTCGTAATATCCAAAACACGTTATCGTAGGGAGAGCGATAGAAATCACGCGGCGTTAGAATTACGTAAAAATACGAGCGTTCATCTGTATGTGTGAGTGTGCGTGTGCACTGCACAGTACGTCGCGGCGTGCGTAAATATATGCGTAAATATATACGTACATAAATAATATATAAAATAAATCAGGTTGCATAAATTGAATATTTGTTATTAATAATTATTGAATATATATGAATAAGGAATCAAGTGAAATTGATATTGAGATTTGTTCTACGAATAAAGCGATAGAACAGCCTAAAAATAGGACAGTAAAAGAGGAATTTTAATCGATACTACAGAGATAATAGAAAATATAGAGAACGTTAATAAAAAGATTATTTTAGGACTTTAAGTCAAACGGAGGAGGTAGGAAAGGTTCTTACTCCACAAAAAAGCGTAAAACAAAAAATATTAGGTAGATCAGGTTCTAGATCTGACCCAGGTGTAGTACACATACAATTAGAACAAATAATTAGGAAAAGAGTAGTAAACGTAAAAACTAAAATGGATTTAGACAAAGCAGTTGCTATGATTCCAATTTGCACGGGTAAAAAAGATGTAGCGGAATTTATAAACACATGTGAGATAGCACTTAAAGACATTGCAGAGACAGACAAATCGCTTTTATTAAAAATAATAACTTCTAAGTTAACAGGAAACGCTTTGGAAGTAACTAAATATCGCACATTAGATTCTTGGGAGTCGATAAAATCGATTTTACAAGGGGCATTCGAACATAAGATTTCAGAAAGAGCTTTATCGATAGGCTTAAATACAGCACGCATGGCAGAAGGGGAAAGCGTAGCGAAATTCGCGAATAGAATAGAAGAATTATATTATAAATTATGTGCAGCTAGTACTGTAGGGTTAACAAAGCTGAGGAAACAGTAGTAAAAAACCAAACGAAAAAACAGGCTATGATAATATTTATGACAGGACTACCACACCATTTATATATAGTGTTAAAGGCGAGAGGTCCTAAATCTTTAGAAGAATGTATTCAAATAGCTCTTGAGGAAGAAATAGAATATAATTCTAGAATGAAAATTGAGGATTTACAAGTCAATGCGGAAAGTCAAAATTTTAGTAAAAACGAGAATGTAAGCGGGAGGAGTAATACAAACAACAGAATAATAATGGTAAAAATAATAATTTTTATCGCAGTAGTAATAACGGGCAAATGAATCAAAATGGTTATAATAATGGAAATAATAAATTTAATAAAAATATTAATCGTAACGGATACAGTAATTTTAATAATAATCGCGGAGGATACAATAATTTTAATAATAATCGTAACGGATACAGTACAAATTTTGATAATAAAATCGTAACGGATACAGTAATTCTAATCGAACCGGATTCAATAATTCTAATAATCGCGGCGGATATGGTAATAATTATAGAAATAGCGATAATAATATCAGAGAAATAATAATATTAGTAATAATCAAAGTAGAAGTAACACCGGATGTTACACGTGTGGAAAATCTAGTCATTTCGCAAAAGATTGCTGGCAGACAAACGGTCGGCCAGGCGGAAATCAGCGGCAAAATACATATAACAATAATCGCGATAATGGTGCGCGTAATTCAGGCAGCGGTAATACTATAGGAACAATGCGAATGTTCAAAATTACATTGTAGCTATTGCAATAAAGTAGGACACGAAATTTCAAACTGTTTCACAAAACAAAAAAAATGAAAAGAATTCAAAAAATTCCAAAGGGCAAGTTCCAGTGGGCGTCAGGCTTGTCCAAGAGATAATGCAATCGCCACAAGACGATGCTTCCACATCACAACTACATTACTAGAAAACCATATTACCTTAAAATCACCTAGCTTTAATAAAGAACAAATTAAATTATTAGTAGACACGGGGGCTGAGGTTAAATATTATTAAAATAAATGCACTAAAAGGGGATACAGAAATTAACGAAAAGACAAAATTTATTTAAAAGGTATTAATGAAAAAATAGTTTCAACAATAGGTAAAACCAAAATAGATTTAATAATAAATAATAAAGCATTCGAAACAGAATTTATGTAGTAAATAAATTATTTCCGATAACAGGAGAAGGCATATTAGGGCATAAGTTTCTAATAGACAATCATGCGATTATAGATATTGCTAATAACACAATAACAATAAATGAGAATAAAATAGAAAATGAAAATAGTATGTTGTTTTATTTTAAAGCCACGTTCAGAAACAGTAGTAGAAGAAATAGATATTGCAGATAAAGCAATGAATAATAAAAATATATTAATTAATAAACAAGAATTATCACGGATGTATATTGCGCGAATATATAATACGGTTAGAGACGGAAAAATAACGATTAGTATGTTAAATATTTCAGAAGTAAAACAAAGTATAAATGTAGGTCAAATTCGTAAAATTTCATATGAAGATGACATAGTAGCACACATCGATTACGCGGCGATTGACAGCAATATTGACATTAACCGCGTGAGTAAAATAAAAAAAAATTGATTAGGGCATATGATATTGTATCAATTGATCAAGTAATATTGAATTATGATCGGGCGACAATATTATATTCCATATGAAATAAGATTCTACGAAATAAAAAACTTCAAAGGAAATGAATAATAAGAAAGTATACATTTTTTTTAAAAAAAAAAAGTCATGTTAACTTGGGCTTGGCGTTTACTATACTTTGATTGAATAGTAAGTAATGACGTCTAGGCTTGAATTAACAGGATAAAAAATAAACAAGGATAGTTAATAAATCAATTTAACGATGGTCTGTACCGCAAACATAACTTTAATTGAATAGTGATTGTGAGGACAGATCCGCAGTAAATAAGATAAAAGTCAAACAATATTAATAAATATTTAAATAAATTAACAAACTAAAAATAATGTAAAAATATAATAAATAAAAATGGAAAATATATATATACAAAAGGGGAAGGAAGTTATTGGAAAAATATATAAAAATAAATATAAAATAAAAAATAATAATATATATAGGAACATAAGCATAGGAAGTTATGTTAGGAATATAGAAATGAAAAAAAAAATATATTTTTTAATATACAAATATTAAACTAAACAAAATATTATTAACATGGTGTTGGAAATTAAAATACGTACGGAATATATATATTATGTAAACAAAAAGAAAATATTGTAATAACCTTAAAAATTATGTTATAAATACTAACACTAAGATAAGTGATATTGTGAAAAATGTTAAAGGAAAAATATATATATGTTAGTCACATAAGGAAACTAACATAGATAATAATTAATATAGAGAAATATATTGTAATAATAATATATAATCTAACAAAAAAAAATTAACCAATAATAAATTATATAATTTTTTTTTTATACAAGTGTTAATGATGAAAACAGATGTAACAAAAATATATATAGTGGATTGTACTTATATATCTTTTGAAATAGAAAATAAGTCAATACTAATGTAACCAAAATATGTAATTATGATAATTATTGTAAACATGATTATAATTGTGACATTAACTTGTGAATGTAAAAATTGTAAACTAGGGAAGGTGCTTGTATAAAACGAAAAGAGCCACATTTTAATGTTTAGACAGTAAAATATGTCTTTAAGAGGGGAGGTGTAACGAACCCAGCGTATATTATTGTGATCGTTTCGCACAGTAATAAATAGCATAACACTAGGATAAATAAATCAACTCATATTTTAATTGGAACGCTAAGGGAAAACAAGCCAGTCTTGAAATTAGACCTTCATGGGGATTAATAAAACCACTTTTGGGAAACCACCCGAGGGCTAGTTATAGACGAATATTAGGATATTTGGCAATCACGATTAACCAGCCGAGCGAATATGTATATGAATAATTAAACCACATTTCAATATATCGTGAGCTCTAATACTAAACGCCAATTTATCTATTTGACAAGGGCGTATAACATGTATTGCAAAGATAATAAACAGGATGTGATTCTCGGAATAAGCAGGCGTAGGAACATGTATGTGAATCACGTCCTGTGAGGTCCGCAGATATCGATAGACAAGGGGGGAAGTAGGAGATTAGAAGTCCTATAAAACCCGCCGAAACGGCCTGTAAATTAGACGTGTTCCACCATCGTACAAGCGAGCACCTTCACGAGAGTCAACACTGTACATTGTCGAATTGGACTTAGAAATATTTCAATAAAAATAAATAACTTAACTAAACTGAGTCTTTGCTTATTTATCAAACCTACCTGAAGAGAAAAATCACTATCAACGGTCTTGCTACCTGCAACCTTATAAACTAAGCAGTCTAGTCGATTGCTGGTTTATAACACCACATACGATCATTATGATTATTATTATGGTCAACTACTTGTATAGCAAATTTATTATTATCTTTGTTGATATTCGGGAATGAATTAAATGTTAAATGTTGAATTAAATGTCTGCAAATATAACAAAGCTAAATCTGATACAAATTTAATAATGATACTCGTAACGTGTTTTTAATTTTTTATTTATTGTTTAGCTTTTATTTTTTCTCCATGTGCACTCTTGTAAGATTTTTGTACTACATTCATTAAATAATTTTGTGTAAAAAAAATGTATATAGTCAGATATATATTACTATATTAGGTACACAGTATATTATAAGTCTATGATTTGGTAAGTAGTAGGTACTAGATTAATAATTATGATTTATCTTATATCTATTAAATAATTAAATAGATAATATTAGTATAGGTATTATCTTTATCTTTATCTATATGAAAAACAATTTACCTGGGCTTAACACTGCTGACAAAGATGACTATTATACAATAACATTTTGGTAACCAATATATTTTGAAAAAAAAAGGTATCGAGCCAATTCAAAGATACTTATTAAGGGTAAAATATTGACTACTTGTTACTTGTATTTGGAATCCAATTCAATTGTGCCAGTTGCGCTTATGAGCCATGAGCATAAGATAATTATCAATATAGGTATAGACTATAGTTATAATCGTGGACACAGGGTAGTCATGGTAGGCACTTGACTACTCTGCGAACTCTTTCCGGCTCCCCTCAATATTCAATATTATTATTATGATAATTGATAGTCAATCATAACTATGGTAAATTTAGTTGAATGATGTTACCCCATCCAAATTAGTTTTTATAACTTTGGCGTGAATATGAATATTATATATACGTAATATGTGCGTGTTTTAATGTTTTATGTATACTTATGTCTATGACTACCCTGCCAGAAATTCTGCACACGCTTATGTCCAACCAACATTTTAATTCTGAGCTGTTGTTGAAAATTGTCTAATGTTTTGTTTGATGGCTTCAGTTTTGAGATTGATGACCATGATATTAATACAATAATACCTACATGGCTATATGGGATGGAAACTTAGTGCCTGCAGGTGGGTTGGGACTTTGAGAGGGCTATATTTTTTTGGAGATGTATTTGATCGGAACCGCACCTATACCGTAAGGTAAGTCCGTAACCCAATAATATATATTTCCAAAAAAATATAAATATTGTCCTTAAAAATATGCTTTCGAGTTCCGACAATCCGATACAATATATTATTTTAAACAGTTTAGTGTATACGATTCCAAAGAAATAATTGATTCAATAAAATACAGTTCCAAATATATAATGTGTTTCCGAATGGCGTGTTCTTCCGCAAAAAGACGGTTCGAAACGACCAAACCAACAACTTTGGTGCACCCCATCATTCCCGCCTCAGTTTTGAACACGGTTTTAGATCGTAAATAGTTGCTGTGAAACAGAACAGATTAAATTTGAAATTACAGAATGGATTAAATTTTAAAATGTATCTATTCGGTGGTTGTTTTATAATGTGTATGCGGTTTTGATACACCCTCTTCCCTAGTTCACAGCATAGACCTCACACCGAGGTTAAGGTCTATGGTTCATTTATAAGTGTCATAACTAATTTATAAGCAGTATTACATATTATGTATATTATTAAATGATGCATATTGTTATTTTATTATCGTTGGACATAATTACTGAACACTTATAAAATTAAAGTTCGGATTTTGCAGGCATTCGCGTTTTATTTTATTGGTCTAAGACGAAGTTACATCAGCTAAACGTAATTTTATTATTATACTTACAGTAAAATGCATACAGTTGTGTTATAATTTTGTGAAATACTTTTTTGCTTTTTTTGTGTTTTTTTTTTACTTTTGAGTAAGTATACTTGCAAGATTTTTAGTACCTAGTATAATCTGATTAAATAAATCCGGCACGCAACTAATACAATCTATTCTATTTATTTAGAAATACCTACATAAAACGGAACAATTACTTAAACAAGCTCCAGGTAAAATAGGTAGTCGGCAAATTGGAAGCGTTGGTATTGAATAGAGAAATGTTGGGTTTAAAACGCTTGAAACTGTATCTGCGAAGATTTAATAACTTTAATTCAAGGAATCCCGGAAGATATGACATCAGAAGAGATAGTCTATTTGAAAATAACGGCCATTGGTTTTTGTTGATGTCGAAAAAAAATTTAATATTGGTAAGTAGATAATCAATAACAAAAAATCCACTCTGTACTACTAATATTATAATATTATTAATTAGTTCATTTGCATATTTGTATCTAACTATTTGGCATTTAATTTAATTGCGCCTGTACTCTATGCCTTTGGATAAACCTTTTATTGAAATATGATTACAAATAAATTATTAAATAAAGAATAATATTTTGTTTTTATACTTACAAAATGTGTAGGTTAAATTTAATTAGGTTTACATAATATAATTTACACATATTATAATATGTGAGCAATAATTCTGCATGCTGGTTGACATTTTTTATGTATAATATTATAATATTATATATTAGCATAGTAGGGTACTATAAAGAATATAAATACCTATAAAGTAGCACTGTAGCACTGGACACTTCACTTATACTCTCAATATCGATATTTGTTAAAAATACCTACCTATTTTGGTTCTTTTTATAGACATTTGAAATGTGCTATAGATTTTTTCGATACATAATTTATGTGAGCTAGTAGGTACCTGTTTGTTTCATTGTTTGCAAGTAAAAAGCTTGGATATAGGCACGAGGTATTCCTCATAAATTATTCGAATTGAGTATGTATCAGGTACTCTAATTAAAATAATATTCACATATTTATATATGAGTGTAAATTTGTTCATAAATCTATGAATTATTATAGTACCTATCGCATTAATATTTAATACAATGATACATTATTATAATATTCTAGCCTTACACTTTTACGGTTAAAATATTATATTGGCTAAATGCGGCCGCGGTTGTCGGGTTGTCATTATTATTATAATATCGTACGTGCATGGCGACCGCCACCTACTTCATTATTTATTTACGTAATTTTGACATTATTGTTATTATTTTTTCTCCGCGCATAAACCCGCTACAGATATTGAAATCACGAACGCAACTGTGCCAACACGAACATACAAAATGTCTTCGCTAAACACAATTATGCCGTATAGTGAATCCGTATCTATGAATCGGAATAATCCGAAAAAAAATGCTCTCCGAAATGGAGACGACCCAAGCCGTCCGCCGATAAGACTCTTTATGTAAAAACCGAACTTGAATACGTGTACCGGACAACTGGACGATAATTTTTGCACCGCGCATAAACCCGCGGCAGATATTGAGGAGACCACGAACGAAATTGTATTAACACAAATATACACATCTTCTTCCCTAAGTCCAGTTATGCCGTATAGTGAATCCGTACCTGTGAATCGGGATGATCCGAAAAAAAGGCTCTCCGAATGGAGACGACCCAAGCCGTCCGCCGATAAGACTCTTTATGTAGAAAACCGAACTTGAATACGTGTACCGGACAACTGGACGATAATTTTTGCACCGCGCATAAACCCGCGGCAGATATTGAGGAGACCACGAACGAAATTGTATTAACACAAATATACACATCGTCTTCCCTAAGTCCAGTTATGCCGTATAGTGAATCCGTACCTGTGAATCGGGATGATCCGAAAAAAAATGGCTCTCCGGAATGGAGACGACCCGAGCCGTCCGCCGACAAGACTCGTTTTTTGAAAAAGCCGAATTTTGATACGCGTACCGGAAAACTGGTCGATGTGTTGTACGGGCGCCGTCACTGCAACTCCAGAGACGATATAACTCTGCTGTGCACTTACTTCGAAGCAAATAAAAGGTACTTACATATTATTCTTAACAGGAATGATAGGAAACAATTTTTATAATTTTCAATACCTTATGTGACAGGGGCAACTGGAGATTTGTACTGGTTGGGCTAAGTCATAACTTTCAGAATACTATAATATGTTTATTTTTACAAAAATTTACAATTTTTTAAAAAAATACGATCTTGGGGGATTACAGCCCCTGATACGTGTAATTTGATCGGTTGAGTAAACATATATTTTTTAATTGAGGAGGAGAGATTTTTTCAAGCAACTGATACAAGTTCTTAAAAAAATAATCAGGTAAAATTATGTTAATAGACATTTATTTTAAGTAATGGCTTTTTTTTTGGAAAAGTTAGGACTTTGGTGGTGAGCTCCTGCTTAACTCTTTCCCCGCCGAACTACACTTCTGATTTACATCTATTTTGCAGTTTTAAATATTTTGTCTGAGTTATCTTCATAGTTAGCTGTACCTATACTAGCTGCTTTTAAAATAATAAAAAAATTCAAAATATTTTGTTCTACATTTTTATAGGCACGAAAGACTTCCAAATAAGTCGAAATCATTTGTTAAAAATGAACCTCTAATGATAACTTCTATTCAGATAAACGCGAACTACGTTTCCCAGTGCCGTCTAACCTTCATTGGTGCCCAGGGCATGATATTTGGCGCCCCTAAAACTATTTAAACATTTGCCGCCCTTTAAAATGTTACAAGTTTGGCCGCCCTTTAAAATGTTACAAGTTTGGCCGCCCTAGGGCACTTGCCCCATTTGCCACCCCCTTAGCACGGCTCTGGTTCTACCTCTATTGAAAACGAACCAAGCTACACGTTGTAAGTAATATTTATAATTAATTTTGTTTAAATAATTTTCATTAAAATAATTGAATAAAATGACTTTAAAAATATGATGTATACGATTTTACAATACAGCAATATTAAGTATGAAAACATGCTAAAATGACTATTCGATAATTTTTTTAAATAGTTTTTCGATAGTTTGTTGAAATTTGTAATTATGTACAAAATAAACTATTCGATGTACGATTGTTAGACGTTAGTGCACAACTGTTTTTTCACAACTACGAGCAAATTTATAATAAAATTTAATATACATTTCAGATTTTATAGATCGTACTATATAGTAGGTATTTATATTATGTAGATACCTATATAATTTCGGCTTTTGTTACATCCGCACTTATCATGTTTCCCGTTTACCCATGCAAGGTTTTTACTATTACGGCACCTACAAAATCGATCAGTTTTCAACTTTTAGAAAGGATCCATTTTTTTGAGTTTGACGTGCATAATTTGAAGCTATGGCCGCCTATAGGAACACACGCCGGGACCAAAGAAGAATTCCTGATTCGATAGTTCATATATTATATTCATTTTATTTAGGGTCCGCCTTAGACAATTTTCACTGTACAATAATATAATATTATATACCTACCGTTATTTTCGAACTAAAATTTAGTGCTTACATAGTTTATTATATATAATAAGTTGAGTTGTACATTTGTTATGAAGTTAACAGTCTGTTATATGAATGCATAAACCAATCAAATGAGATTTGTATTTAGTTTACCAATATAAATTAAAAATAATATTATGGAAAAGCCGAAAATAAAATATGACATTTTTAACAGTATTTATTAAATATTACTTTATAAAACAAGTATCTGCATGGCTGTATAGTATCTTATTGATGGATGATTTAATTTTATTTTGTTACAGACAATACGATAAACCCTCGGAAAATATTAATGTGGTTCTTAAAGATCTAGGTTTTGTGTGTAATAGTGACAAAATGTATACATTTTATCCATCACAGATATACTATTATGAAAACGCTCAAAAGCATATTACCAAATATGGTCAGAAAAATTATATTGCACCAAAACCAAAAGTAATATATGTTTTGTTTATTTGCTAAAATATATTAGTAACTAGAAAGCATTTTATTTCAGATTATATCTCATGTATCAATATTTAATTGTGAATAAAAAATTTAGATTAGTGATAGAAGAATTAAGACTGGTGGGTGTTTAGGTAACTAATATTAGCAATTTTTTTTATACAAAAAAAATAGAAGTTTGGGACAAATTTAATATTTTAATTTGTAAGTTATTTAGTTATGAGTTTGGTATTTTATATTAATACTACATTTATAAGTGTATAGTTTATCTGATATAAAGTAGAAATCAAAATATCAAAAACAATAGTATTTCACCAATACTTATCATTATCACTGTAATTTATAATTTTTTATTGAAACATCAAAATATAAGCATACAGTTTATCTAACAATTTTTTAATATTATGTTTTTATTTTAGAATTCAATAGGTAGTTCTGATGGATTTAGTCAAAATGGAAGACGCAAAAGTCACTCTAAAACATACCCGGAAAACAATTCTTACAACAAAAACTACAAAATTGAAGTATGAAACATATTTAAATTAATATTACTTTTAAAATTTTTCTTTTTAGTTAGCTCTTGAGTATAATTTAAAAATTGTAATTCCATTTGGTGTGCAAATAATTAATCATCAACAAATTTATAGCTGAAATTTAATACACATTACGTTGTACAATCGTTATTTTACAATATTTAGAACTTTCAACAAGTTTATTTTTTTACAAATAATCTTTGTGTATTGAGTTAACTTTTTACTAAACAAGATTAATAAGTCTAAAATTATGCTCTGTTGTCTATATTATATTGCATGAAATTCTATAGCTTCTTGAAAAGTATTATATTATAGTATATTATTAAAATTAATTATGGAAAAAAAATGGTGTACAAGTATAAATTTAGTTATTTATATGTATATTTTAGAATCTACATCGAGATGAACAAGTGCCTATTAAATACTGGTTAATGAGGTACTTGTTGTTTGCAAATTATGATCTCGGTATTCTTTTGGACAAAGGTAATTCACTATTTTCTGTTTAAATCTTGTGTTTTTAAACATTGTTTTTTATTTACAGAGAGCTTCTATTCGGTCTGTCCAGAGGTTTTAAGTTACCACATAGCAAAGCGTTGTAGAAATAACGTAGTGGTGGATCCTTTTTGTGGAGCTGGTGGTAATATTATACAGCTAGCAAAAACATGCAAACGAGGTATTATTTTACAATGTTACATAATATTTTACTTAAAAATTAAAATATAAGTTTTAAAAAAACTATTTGTGTTTAGTTATAGCATGCGATATTGATCCAGAAAAGATAAGATTAGCACGGCATAATGCTGAGATATATGGTGTTGCTCATAAAATTGATTTTGTAGTTGGTGACTTTTTTCAAATTTACCCGAAGTTAAAAGCGGATGTACTATTTATGTCACCACCATGGGGAGGACCAGGATATTCAATTGATAAAAGCTACAGTTTAGCGTCTATGTGTGACAATCATTTCGGGGGAGGTTTTGGTATTTTTGATATTGTTAAAACTATTGCGCCGAATATTGCATTTCATATGCCGAAAACCACAAATATATTAGAAGTAAGGCACATGATGTATGGTGTTCAATATAATCTAACCTTTATACTATAATTTTTCAGTGTATTGGGTTGGCAAATGATTTTGGTAAAGTGGAAATTCAGCAGAATTTTATTAATGGAAGACTGAATTCAATCACACCTTCTATGGAAACTTTAATTAAATTAACTGACAGTTGTCAACGACTTTTGAAAATATTCTTTACAGTTTTTGATTTATTATGTATTATTAATTATGATTAGAATATCAATTCTATTATTTCCAAATTATTTCATTATTAATTATTAATTATTAATTATTATTATTATTTATTTATAATTGTGCAACTATCATATATTTATTGATATATTATAAATATATAAAATGTATACACTGCTAATAGAACAATTTATGTTAAAAGACTATAGAAAATTAAAAATTATACCAGAGTTTGACATAATTTATACCAATTTTTGTATTACTTAAATTGTCTCGTCAAAATAATAAAATAAAATAGATTTTGGTTACAAATAAATGTTCCTATTCCAACTATTTTATTTTATTAAATATTAAAAGAAAAAAAAATGCTATCTGAAAAGTAGTGTATTGTGAGAAGTTGAATTTATAGAATATAAATGTTAACTATTTAATATAATATTTTTTAACTCATTGATATAAAACAAAATTATACATATTAAAACGATACAATTGCTGCAATTTTAAACTAAGTCTTATAGTTTATTAACTATTACATAAAACAAAGTTAACTCTGTAAGTATACATTTCATTAAAATATTTAATCAATAAAATCATTGAATTGGAAAAATAATATAATAACAAAATATCTAAAAATAATGTATTTGTAGTGCTAAAAAATACTATACTTACTAGTTTAGTTTTTATCTTGACATCTTTTAAGGGTTGAAATAGTTAACTTTTAATTAAGGACTATACACTATATAATAAAAAAAAAATGAATAATTTATATTCACACTTTATCATCGCTTCTTAATTCTTTCATTTCATTTGCAATATTTCTTTCCATTTCAGCTTCATATCGCCATTTCCAATAAGCTGCCTAAAATTGAAATGTTCAAGTTAAATTATAAAGATATTAAGTTTATTTTTAAATTTTAATTAAAAATATATTTACTTTTGAACGATCCCACAACGCACCAAATGAATCTAAGGCTGGCCTTACATCCAAAACAGCCACTTGATATTTATTTGGTGAATTATCTGTACTGTAATAATCAATAACATATCGTACTTCTTTACCACAACGGTCTACTATCCAATCATGTCTATCAAAAGGTAGTTCATATCCCATCCAATTTCGTATTTTTGCTCTTGAAGAAAAATGTTTGTGACAAAAAAAAAACTATTAAAATTTAACTATGTAAAATGAAAATAATAAATAATTACAACATTTTTAATGTTACACTTTATCAAATTACATTTTGAACAACACCATCAAAGTAAATGCAAACAAATTTTTTGTAATGGATACATAGTATTATGGCCATTTTCTAGGCTTACAATTTCTATTAAAAATTCACTATGGTCATGAATATTATTATCTATTATATGCTTGAACAAAATCAGAACTAGTATATTATCTCAAATATTGCACCTAGTACCTACAATATAAAAAAACACTTCTGATTCCTTTACATAGCACCTACTATATAATAATAGTACTATTACACCTATTTAATATTTTATCATTAAAATTATTATTAATCAATTTAAGAAGCATTAAATGGATATAACTTTTTTATACTGCCGATTTTTTTTCCTTGAGGATTTGTTTCCCAAACAACTCAGTTTTTATATTTCATACATTTTTGTTGTTCTATAGCTGAATTAGAAAAACGAGATATTGGAGCAGATAGTAAAGTTCCATTAGAAGAACTCTGCAAAAAGTGTATGGAAGAAGAAATTAAAGTTGGTAAAATCAGTCGTGGCAATCAATGGATTTATCATCTTCTTTGACAAAATTAGAAGAAGTTGGAGAAAAATTGAACGACACACTCATTTGACACACAGAGCTCATCAATCAGACATTAGTGCACAAAGATTGGCCATACAATATGCAGCCCATTGTTGGCTCCATGCTATCCCAGTTGCTGGACATTTGGATAACTTGCTCATTCCTGGTGAGTACATAGTTATTCAAAATGTTGAAATAATTTAATTTTTATTCCATTTACTTCTAAAGATCGTGGTACAATTTTGATGGAACTAAACAATATATTATCGCCATTGACAGTAATGCAATCTCAAATTATTGAACACATGGAACATAGAAGTTCGTTGACATCAAGTGTTGATCAACGTTTAAAATGGGCTTCAGGGGCAAACCCAACTGTTGTAGAGGTATAATATACTAAGAACATGTTGATAGTTTAATAATATAGGAATAAAGGATTTCATAAGTTGTAAATTATAATATTATGTAATACATTTTATACTGTAAATGTTAACATTTTAGATGGCTAATAATTTTGGAAACAGAATGAAACATGAAAAATTAATGATAGACACCAACCAAAACTTATGCAGTTCTATATTGACAGTAGTCAGTTCTCTGTTGAAAACAGAATCATTATTCACCCGTACTTCAGAAGCTATTTCTGCTGATATTTCATTTTTACAAGTATTTATATTACACAATAATGATTTTAAAAAACTTTTAAATACAATTAAGTTGTAATTACTAGTTATTCTACAATAACCATACATTACATTATGTTATAACACCAATATGTGTATAAAATAAATACTAATGATTTTATTATTTTTAATAGTTGGTCGAAGATTATCAGAAAGCATGTTACATGGCTACAATATTGGTATATCAATAACGCCAGAAGAAGAAACCCTTATTAAAGTAGTCCCTATACCTCAAGGACCTATTGAGTGGACTTGGTTGAACAACACAGTTCACATTATTTCTGGTAAATCATCTAATAAATCTAATTATTTCATATACTGTTATCATTGTGATTTCTCAATGATATTTTATTTGTTGGTTTAATGTGAATTGAATTTATGTAATTTATATGTCTTTGTGTTTAGACAATGATTTATTAACAATCTTGGGTGAAAAGGGATTACTTATAAAACAGCATAAACGTTGTTGAGTTTAGGATTATGTTTGTAGATCGATCTGGATAAAAATTACTACACTGCTTTTGTAATGTAACTTTAAACGCATGACGTACACAAGTAATATTAAAATGTAGTAGCGACAGTATGCTAAAGTCGGCCTTATATACAAGTGACCTATTGACATAAGTCTCACGCCACTGTTTAACAATATCCGATTGCTAATAATTATATCACATGATATTGATTTTGCACACTATTAATAAACAATGATGTTGTTATTGGACAATATGATGATACGTAATACAATATTAAATTATATTCAACAAACGTCCACCTTTGGTACGTCAGGATAGCATTTGTTTGTCACCAAGAAAAGGATTACCAAGAGATCCCCACACAGGAAAAGGTATTTTAATTTTAAACAATTAAGTTGGGTTGATAGTTGATAAATATCTAAACAATGTTTAAAAAATGTAACGCATACGGTGTAAGCGTTTGGCGAAGTGTAAGAATACAACTTGAAGGTAGAGATCCAGATCCTGGTCGAAGATCAACTGTTACTGAACAGGTAATAAAAATTGAATGATCTGTGTATAGTGTGAAAATCAATTTTTTTTTTAAACTTCAAATTTTAAGAAAACTTTTTAGTTTTTACTTTGTTTCTATTAAATACATTTTCTGATATTTTTAAAAGAAGTGTATTTTTGACTCATTATATTTTAATTTTTGAGAAATTCTAATATATTAAATAAATTGAAAATGTTGATAAAAAAACAAAGTATATTCTTACTATGTTACAATATATAAAATCCATTTCAAGTTTATATGAAGCAACAATGTTCTTAATGAATAAGACTAATGCACGTATGTTTTGCTCCATCAAACGTAATACCAAATTTTTGTTTAGAAGAATCGTGTTTTTGTTGTTAGTTTTAATATTACACTATATTGAGTGTTGACCTAATATCAAATTTAAAGAAATTAATATTATATGTTCTCTTCTGGTTCTCTTTATATTTTAACTTTAAAGCATGTTTTAAAAATTTAAAAATGCTCAAAACTCTAAACTTAAAATAATGATAGAAAATGAGAACACAGATAATATTCTTACCTTTAAATTTTGATGATAGGTCAATTAACTGTAATATTATAACATACAACACAAAATAGATTTTCCTAAACGCAGGTTTGATATGTTATGCGTTTGTAAGACAGAAATTACCACATGCATCATCATGTCCTCTTAATCTAATTTTTCAACAGCAGTATTGTTTTTGTAGTAATATCTATCGTAAAAAAAGTAAAATTAACTTTTATAAAATTTTAACCTTTAAAAATATTATAGTATGAAAAGCGACTGCTTGAGTGTCCATTCTTAATTCTTATAACATTGATACTTTATATTTAAAAAAATATTTAATTAGTAAAATTATTAAATATATTATTGTACATTTTATTTCATTTATTAGGTTAATTGGGTGATAAATGAAGCCACGAATCCAGACAATTTGGCACTGCTGTATGAAGGCTGGACACCGTGGGTGTGAATAACCAAAGTTAAAGGCACTTGATGGTGTCTTTTGGGATTGAATTATAAAATACTTTTACTACGACAAATTGAATCAATGACCGCGCAAAACCTAAACGAGTTTTATGAACAAAACTATACAGATGGGTAGTGTGTTTGTCATTTATAAATTACCAATAAATTATATAAAAAAAAAAAAATAATATTATTAATAATAAAAATAAAAAATCCCATAATTATTAGCCATGAGAAAAAGCAGTTTATTAAAGAAAGATCAGTGTTATTAAAATGGCTATTTATATGGTATCAGATTAAGGGTAAAGTTGGTGAATATGTCGTATCTCGTAAAAAAAGAGCATTAGTTTGTGGTAATGATTGTCATTTTTTTTCATTAGCATTAAGTAATTCAATATTTCTTAATATTAGGTCTTTGTTGCGTTTCTAAAAATACATTTACTTTTTCACCACATGTCTATATATATATTTATAATTTTTTTTTTTTTTGTCACAAAATTTGTTCAATTGTAACACATTTTTTTTGGAACAATGTAGATTTATGACTTTTATTTCTGGAACATAAGAAAATTGTAGAAAATTATACTATACAATAAAACATGGTCGATCTTTTTAAAAATATATACATTTATTAGAACTAATAATAATTATATTGTATGCAAATATGCATACATTCACCTTAATTAGTAAATAATAATATTTACAAACTTTTTAAATAAATTAAATTGAATTTTTCGTAACAAACAATGGATAGTATGTGTTTTTATACATGAAAGAAGGGAAAAAATATTGATCATGTGAAAAATGTTTGTTCCGTATTATTTTTGTTTAAAATTTTCAACTGTCTTTAAAATTATTTTTCTTTTCGAAAATAGTTTTCGTGCTTTTTATTCTTATAGTTATATAAAATTGTTTTATTAAATACATAATAATATATTGTTTTTAATATCTATATTCATATAAGGGTATAGATATATACAAATAATTTTTTTAGGTAATACCTAATGTAATATTTTATCAGAATTCAAGACCTGGTGTTGACTGTTAATATTATGTTCGTATGTGAATAATTATCATTAAGATACACAATGAAACATATTTTTAAAATAAAAAAAAAAAAATTTTAAAAACACACTTTTCCATAAAAACATTTAAAAAAAAATATTTTAAAAATTGCACTAAAAAGACAAAAATAATTTTCTGTACTTAAAAATAATGAAAAATGTATTGATGAAAAATTAAAAAAGTGTGTGGTGCATCATACAAAACATTAAAAGCCGAGCTAAGTCTCACATACACTTCTTTGTTCAATCCTGTTTATAAGATAGTGACTGGCAGTATATGTCAAGTGTAAGAGCAAAATAATGAAAAATTTAAAAGCCAAGGAAAGTCTCACATACACTTCTTTGTTCAATCATGTTTATAAGATAGTGACTGGGAATATATGTCAAGTGTAAGAGCACTACACACTTTTAAATTTTTCATCAATAAATTTTTCATTATTTTTAAGTACAGAAAATTATTTTTGTCTTTTTAGTGCAATTTTTAAAATATTTTTTTTAAATGTTTTTATGGAAAAGTGTGTTTTTAAAATTTTTTTTTATTTTTTATTTTCTACTTTTTAGTTGAAAATAAATATTTTTATAAAACGTTTAAGAAATATGTTGGTGAAACAAAAAGAATCAAACTACTGGTGATTATGATTTATTTATAAATAAATAAGTTTATGTGGTCGTGAAATGACAAGACATTTATTTGTTTGCCACAACCAATTGAAATTTTTTTATATTAACAATTTCATTATGAGACCATTATGTGTATTATTACATTTTGTGTGAGGTTCTTTGGCTTCAACAATACAGTCGTAAGCTGTATCACTGCAGAAGCACACAGTGGAAACGGGGTTTTTACGGCGACGTCGTGGGGACAATCCTTTGCTATACGGGGATCTGCAGCTTGAGCTGTACATTCCTATTCTGCTGTACCACTGCAGAATCCGTGTAGGGGGATGCCGGGAGTTCCTCTGCAACGCTGATTTTTTTTTTCGGCGAGTAATGGTTAGGTTAACCCGCCTTGACCAAGGGAAACCCTTCGTACCTTTACTTCCTCGGAGATGCCTACCTGGAGGTCCATGTCCCAAAATGACAACGGATTATTGTATTGTCATCCAAGACCAAGGTCTATACCAATTTTCAGAATTTTTCATCTTCAAAAAGTGCCTCAAATCGAGCGCGCAAGATTTGATTACAGACGGACGTGAAAGCGAACTTAAGAAAAGTGTTAAAAAAAGGTTTTTTTCACTAGTTTCCTAGTTTTTAAATTCAATTGTGTGATTTACCATCAGGTGCTCAGGTTCAATAAAATAAAACAGTCATAACTCTAAAAATGACTAAAATATTTGTTATAATATATTTCCGACAAAATTCAATCCTTTATGACCCTCAATAATATTTCTATATCATGTTTCTCTTGCACAGGTACAAAGAAATAGTGACCCGTTACCTATTCCACGTTGAATCCCGTCAAATACCTATTGGTCTTCAAGGCTACAACGTGATACTCTTGTATAATTGTATTACGCTGTGATATTTTCGTCTCCCGAATTTCGATTTTCATTTTCGACAAGTTTTTTTATCGTCACTATGCAAATAAAAACTTATACAAATCGAAAATATTTTATGACGTAAATACCTCTAAGTTCTAGAAAATGTTAATATAAGTGAATATAACCATTCAGTGAAAATGTCAAGTATCTAGTGTTAGGTAGGTATTCGTTTTTGAGTTATTGCACCAAAAAACCAAATCAATTTTGTCAAAAACTGATATTGCGTAAAAATTTCCGTTTTTCCATATTAGATTTTGAGCGAAGCGATGACTGTATTGATTTTACAATGATGTATGTGTGTTTTTTTTTCTGTCTATCAGCAACATTATGGATAATAAGCATGCTTTGATTTTTGAGATAAACATCTTTTCTGATAGAAAAGTGAACCTAGTTGATACTTTTGTGAGGTCAAAATTGAAAATTCCATGTAGTTTTAGGAAGCGCTGAGAAAAAGATTCCTTATAAGTTTCATTAATGTGAGTTCAAAATAATCAAAAATACATAGTCACGATTTTTTAGATTCTGAGGGAAGCGATGACTGTATTGATTTTACAATAATGTGTTTTTTTTTTTTTTTTTTTTTTGTGTCTGTCATCACCTTTTAGGATAGTAAAATTGCTTGGATTTTCTTCAATAGTAACTTTTCTGATAGAAAAGTGAATCTAGTTGGTACTTTGGGGGGGTGAAAAGTAAAAAAAAGTTTTCAAAAGCGCCGTGAAAAACAAAAGAAAAATTAAGGAAAAACAGGATTTTTTACGAATGTTTTCGAGAAAATCGATTTTGGTTTTTGGTGCAACTCAAAAACAAATGACCGTAGATACTTGAAAATTTCACTGAATGTTTATAATAGAATTTTCATATACACGATAAAATTTTGAAAATAATTTGAATCTTTTTGAGCTGTTTACGGACATGGTCAGTTTTCAATTTTTTTAGTTTTTTTTTCTGTAAATATCAATAAAATGTTATTTGTTGGTTAAAAAAGCTTGAAAATTTAATAGAAGGCTCCTGGGTTATTGTTTCAAAAGCAAATTAAAAAAATTAAAAATCCTTAGTCACAGTTTTTATTTATAAGCATTTAAAGTTCAAATCTTAACTAAATACGGAAAAATCAGCACTCACCCAACTACCCACCCACCACCTACAAAAGTTATGGGGTATTTACGTTCGGCGCCACTGAGTTAGGCCTAGGCTAACGTACCGTCTTCGCTCAGAATCGTTTTTCGTATTCAAATATAACACATCAATTACAATAACATACTCGACAACTATACTAGCTGTACAGCAAAGTGGTTCCCACTTGTCCCCCTTTTTTTTTTTGCCTGTCATCACGATTTGGGACGGTACTTTTTCGATTTTCTTCAACAGTATCTTGTTCAATGGGAAAGTGAATTGGTTGGTGCATTCGGGAGGTCAAATTTTAAAATTATCAATAATTATCAAAAGCGCCGGAAAAATTAGACAAAAATTAAGGAAAAACGGGAATTATTACGCAAAATAGGTTTTTGACAAAATTGCATTTGGTTTTTGGTGTAACTCTAAAACAAATGAACGTTTACATAGGTACATGAAATTTTCACTGGTTGTTTATATTCGCATTTTCTATACACGATAAAATATTTTGATTTGTTTTGAACTGTTTAGGGACATTTTCAGTTTCCAATTTGTTTAGTTTTTTTTCTATGAATGTCTTGTAATGATATGCTCACATACCATTATTATAAATTAAATAAAATTTTATTGAGTAATAAATAACGTCCAGACTGTCGCTTGTAGAAATCGAACATCCCTAATAAAACCCTTTTTCATCGACAAATAAGAATAATATCCATTATGCGATCACGAACTAAGAAGTCGGTACGTACCAGCGTCCAGCGGGACACAGGGCGTGCGGAGTTCTTATATACCGCCTACTTCTCTCTGGTCAGCATATCCATGTCGTCCCCTAAAGCAGTGCATGAGCACCAACCACCAGAGTAACAACCTCTCAAGTACCAAAAACCGATTTCGACGAGCGACAACTGGACTCCTTATGCGAGCAATAATCAGTGCGTTCTTTAATTCAATTTTGTGTATTTGAAGTTTTACCTCATTTCATTTAAAAACCTAAAACTCCTACAATATCATACAGATACAACTGCGAGTCAGGTAAGGCATTTAATATAATATTTTATGTTGATTGCAGTTATAAAATTGTACATGCTTTTTTACATAAAATTATATTGTACGGTGTATTTGATATAATTCTCGAATACACGATCTCGAGAGCCCTCCGAACACCTGGAGGAAGGTAATAGCTTAAATTTAATATATTAACATTCTGATTTTAATATAAGTATCGACAGGAGTCGTACTTATATTATATTTCTTTTCTGATTTAAATATAATTATCGACAGGCGTCGTAATTATATTTATATTTACTTTTTTATTTTTTAAGTTATTACAGTCTTTAAAACTTTAATTGTTGGGTAAAAAAAGCTTGAAAATTTAATACAAGGATCCCATTATAAATATTAAAAATCCAGTAACAATTTTTTTTTATAAGCATTTAAAGTTCGGATTATGACAAAATACGGAAAAATCACGAAAATTAGCAAATTATTTTAAGTTAAGAATTCATAAAAGTTTTTCTTTTTAAATCTAAGATTTGAAAATGTAGTACAAGATTCCTTATAAGTTTGCTACCTTTATCAAAAAAAAAAAAATGTCTAAAAGCAAATCAAACAAAATTTGTATAAAATAAGATAATATAATATAAGATTTTTTTAATTTTTTTAAATATTTTTACAAGATTGGATATTCACTCGGTTCCTCTTCCTCATGTAGCCATATTGTTATTTTGTTGTAATTTAAAAACAAATAACTGTAGATACATGACAATTTTACTGAATGCTTATATTTTAAATTTCTAAACACCATACAATTATGAAAATATTTGACTTTTTTAAGCTGTTACGTAAAATATTAAAATACCAACATAGGCACAGTTTTTTTTTTAAGCATTTAAAGTTTAATTTTGATAACAACTATCATATTTAAGATTTAATAATTATTTTGTAATTATATAAATTTATAACATTTTCAACTTTTATAGCTAAGGATTGAAAATTTAAAAAAGGATCTACGTAAATAGGTTATATATATATTACTTTATTCACAATATAATATCATTAAATATACTTAGTAATATCATAGGCTGCATGACTGACGTTCTTCGCTCAAAAATGTTTTTCTTATACATGATATTAAATCATTGAACTCAAATTTAACACCATCCATTACACCACTTGTAATCTACTGTACAGCAGAGCGACACCCTCTTGCCCAACTTTTTTATGTTGTTTTTCTCAATGCTTTCAAAAACTACAGGAATTTTCAATTTAGGCTCTGGAATACACCAATAGGGATAACATTGAATTGAGTTCCAAATTCGCGAAATGCTCAAAACATCTACGGCACATATAACGTTAAAAAATCTTTAGAAATCATCAACGTCCAAACTTGAGCGTCGACATCACTCGTCATGTTATAGGTACGCGTTACCGAGCAGTGCTGGGATGACGTCTGCACGGATGACGGCTAATAGCTATAACATTTTATTTAGTGACTTAGACTTTGAATTATTTAGTGACTCTTGCAGTCATAATGTTGTACCTACAATCTACACAAACACACAATAAATAGTAGCAGAATCTAAAAGACTTCACACCTAAAAAAGTATAAAACGTGTATAACAGTACATAATGCAAATCGATAAATAAATCATCGTTACAATATTATAAAGAATATAATTATAGTATACCTATTGCGTTATAACGCGTGGGTAAGTATATAGTATTGGTATATCAATATAATCAGTGCCGCAACTAGAAATAAAAGGGCCCGGGTGCGAGTCAAGTTTTAAAGCCCCCTATTCCAAACTTGTTTTACAATATTGCATAGCACCAAAAGCGCAATAAGGGTGGGTATTGGCAATTCTATGAATTATAATATTTCAAATTTTTGAGCTGTTTTCGTACATTTTCATTTCCAATTTTTTTGGTTTTTTATTCTATTAATATCAATAAAATTGTATTTGTTGGTAAAAAAGCTTTAAAATTTAATAAACAGCTCTTAATATATTGTTTCAAAGACGGATGAAAAATATTAAAAATCTATAGTCATAATTTTTTTTTATAAGCATTTAAAGTTCAAATATTGACATAATATATGTAAAATTCACGAAAATATTTAAATTGATTTGAGTTAGAAATTTATAAAAAATTTTCGTTTTAAATCTAAGATTTTTTTGTAATTCAAAGACCAATAACTGTAGATACATGAAAATTTCACAGAATGTTTATTTTATCAATTCGAATTGCCTACTTGATAAAATTTTCATTATATTTTGACTCGTTTTGAACTTTTAACGAACAATTAAAATTAAAATTTTTTAGTTTTTTTTTTCTATGAATATCAATAAAGTTTTATTTTTGGGGCCAAGTTATGATTAAAAATGTATAGTATAAAATATTATCTTCATAAGTATAATCAATAACATAATATTAGATGTTGGACTTAACACGTTGCAGATTTCAAAAAATTTCAATTTTCATCATGTGTTGTAAATTGGTGAAAAAGTTCTTATTAGTTTAAAATCTAAAATCCTTTATGTCTGAAAAGGCCCATCTAAATATGATAATGGGGCCTTTGGGGGTGCTGTGCACCCCCAGCACCCCCGTTAATTGCGGCACTGCTCCAATTACAAGCTAAATCATTCTCTAATTCATTACTTACAACTTTTCGTTTTTCTCCTCGTAATGGACGTTTTGTAGTATGCTTGATTTCGAGTCCAATTGTGTTTTTGGTTAATACAGATATTTCTAATGGTTCATCTTCATTTGGTTTAAAGTCACTCCAACTATAAAGATTTGCACCACAGCATTTATCTTTGCATTTTGCAGAAAATGTAATATAATGTTTACTATAAACTTAGCCCTTTTGTAAATAAAATTACATGGAAGTTTATGTTTTGACAAAAACGCGTCATTTATAACATCAGCCCACAAATTTGGCTTTAATACTTTATAATTTCTTAGTTTTGTTTTTCTTTTATATGTTACGGTATTTGGATAAATGGTCCTGAATAAATTGTAATTCAAATTAAACTTAAACAGTTTTCTTCCAGAATTTAAAGATACAGATGAAGCATTTGATATCGAAGAAGATTTGTTACTTGAGGTTTCTTTGTCATCGACCTGATCCAAGGAAACATTAGGCAAAATAATGCCAATAAGGTTTTTTAATTTTGTTTGAAAATTGTGGCGGTCATGAAAGACAGTTAAGAATATGCTCTTTGGTGACAGTTTTCCTTCAAGTTCTCTAGAAATTTCATACCAAACTTTTTCTGATACAGATATCATATGACCGGATTCATTAAATAAATCATGCTTTCTCTTCTCAAGAGCATTAAACACTATATCCAAGTCAACTAATGGTTTTCTTCCTCTCTTCGTTTTTTGCTATAACCAATAATAAAATTCAAATACGGACTCGTAATTTTTTTTTAAATAACTAACATTTATATAATTATATATAAAATAAATATTTAAAACTTTAATAAAAAGAATATAAAACCTTATGTTTCATAAAATTAGTACCCGTGTAACCTCCGTCCGGTACACACGTGTGTTCTCGGTCTTCACTTATCGCATTTCTTAGCTTCCAATAGCAGTAACACATACGTCGAATTACGCAACACAATGCAATTAAGAAGGTATGTTGTTATACTACGGCCCCCCATAAACAAATAGGTATCAAAAAGTAAAAACCATCTCCGCCTAATAACACCATCATGGACAACTCTAATTCACTCATGCCACCCAATTCAGAACTTAACACACACATTTTTATTAAAAATAGATTTTTTTTGTTCAATGTACATTTTTATAAACAAATAAATAGCAAATACTAATGAATCTATTTTAAAGTTGGCAAATTGAAAAATATATATAAGAAATTGATCTAAATAAAATAAAACAAATCTAAAAATAAATAAAAATGAATAATTAAAGCAGTTTAAAACATTCATATTTTAAAAAAAGGTGGGCAAGTGGATGTCACTCTGCTGTATATTAGGTTGCAAGTTGGTCATTGTAATGGATGGTATTGCAATAACGTAAAAATAGGATGAATATAAAAATGACTCCTGTCGATAGTTATATTAAAATTTAAAATCCAAAGTTAAAGTCAACTATCTGTATCACTATCTGCACTTATAAGTGCTGGAGAATAATATCAGATGAAAATATTAAAAACGCTATTACCTTCCTCCAGGTGTTCGGAGGGCTCTCGAGATCGTGTATTCGAGAATTCGATCAAATACACTGTACAATATAATTTTAAGCAAAGATGCACATATAATGATGTCGTGTTTTCATCAATATAAAATATTATATTAAATGCCTTACCTGATTCGTAGCTGTATCTGGTTAACGCTGTGGAAGTTTTAGGTGACACAAAGTAATACTTCAAAATACGCGAATCGAAATAATGAACACACTGATTATAGCTCGTCACAAGGAGTTGTCGCTCGTAGGATTCGGTATCGGGAGGATTCGATATTAATTGTTATAAAATAATGAATAATATGAAATAAAAATATGCCTTTGACTAGTCCGCAAAATCACACAAATTATACACAAAATAATGGTGGTATACTAAAACGTGAAGTAAGTGAATTTTAATTTTGCACCATTTCACCAGAATATCAACAGTTTTTTTTTTTTTTACAATAAAGTATTTGTTCACAAAAATGGAAAATTAGTCCGCAAAATTGCACGAATTATCCGTGAAATGGTGGTATACTAAAATGTGAAATATGTATTTTTTCAGTTTTTTACAAAGTTTTTTTTGATTTGCTAAAAAACTAAATGTCCGCAAAAATTGAAAATTAGTCCGCAAAATTCCGCAAATTATCCGCAAAATAACGTATATAAGAAAATTCGAAAAATCGGAAATGTACATACTGTCGAAATGGACCTGCCGGCTGTGCCAGACCGACACTGATTCATATCATTGTATAGGTACGAAAAACTATTCTGAGCGGATTGTATAATTCAATATCAAGTATATTTCATAATATGTTTTTTGATATTGCTATTAAAGTAATTTATTTTACTAATAGTATTACGATTAGGTACCTAGATTGTTATAATTTTTGCTGAAAATATCGCTTATATAATATTATTAAAATTTAATTATTATAATAGTGTATAATTCTATCATATTATTATAATGTTGTTGTTAGTATTTGACTATTCATCATGTTACCACAACATGATGTGGTCATACCACCATAATATACCATAAAACAGTGTTATTCTGTTCATTGTATAATTTAATTAAATAATTAAGATACCTATATAATATTATGAGCTAATGTATCACAAGTATAATATTTGATGATAAATAGTTATTGATAATGTAAAAAAAATATAATTATTTTAACTTGATTTAAAATAACTTACCTTGTCAGCCATAATTATATAATAAACTTTTTATAAGTACTTCACTGGATACAAATATACAATTAATACAAATGTATGAACAAGTCTAAGACAAATATAAATGCCTGGTCTAACACAGTTCGATAACTGCAAGATAAATGGAATGATTATTTTAAAAATGAAACATGCAATAGAACAATCAATACAAAATATATTGTGTGCAAATGTGCAGTGATTTGTTTTCGATAAACACTCATAGTGTAAATCCAGATATCCATAATTAAATATTTGAATGATTTCGAATCATAATTCGATTTACTTCATTATCTTTTGTGGTAAGAAAATGAATCTAATTCGTACTTAAAGGTGGTAAAAAGTACGAAACTCCTAGAATATTTCAAAAGGGAAAGTGAAAAACAAAAAAAAATTAAGAAAAATAGAATTTTTAATATAAAATCGATTTTTGGATTTTGAGCGAAGCGATGAATGTATTGATTTTACAATGATGTGTTTATTTTATTTTTGTGTCTGTCACCACCTTTTGGGACAGTAAAAATGCTTGAATTTTCTTAAAGAGTAACATTTTTGATAGGAAAGTGAATCTAGTTGGTACATTATGGGGGTCAAAAGTAAAAATATCCCAGTAGTTTTCAAAAGCGACGTGAAAAACAAAAGAAAAATTAAGGAAAAACGGGAATTTTAACGAAAAATCTGTTTTCGAGAAAATCGATTTTGGTTTTTGTTGCAACTCTATAACAAATAACTGCAGGTACATGATATTTTGAATGAATGTTTATATTAACATTGTCCATAACATACACCATAACATTTTCCAAATATTTTGACTAATTTTGAGCTGTTGACGGACATTTTCAGTTTTCATTTTTTTAGTTTTTTTTTCTATAAATATCAATAAAATTTTATTTGTTGGTTAAAAAAGCTTGAAAATTTAATAGAAGGCTCCTAAGTTAATTTTTCAAAGGCAGATGAAAAAAAAATAAAAATCCATAGCCACAAGTTTTTTTATAAGCATCTTAAGTTAAAATAAATTGACAAAATACGTAAAAATGACGAAAATTTGCAAATTATTTTGAGTTAGAAATTCATAAAAATTTTTCTTTTTAAATCTAAGATTTGAAAATGTAATACAAGATTATCCATAAGTTTATCTACCTTTATCAAAAAAAAAATGTCTAAAAGAAAGGCAAATTAAATTTTTATGAGCGTTTGAAGTTCATATTTTTACAACATTTGATATTCACTCGATTTCTCATGTAGCGGTTTTGTTATTTTATTGTTATACAAAAACGAATAACTGTAGATACCTATACATGAAAATTTTACTGAATGTTTATATTTGCATTTTCTATACACGATACAATTTTGAGAATAATTTGACTCTCATTGAGCTGTTTACGGACATAATCAGTTTTCAATTTTTTTAGTTTTTTTCTATAAATATCAATAAAATGTTATTTGTTGGTTTAAAAAGCTTGAAAATTTAATAGAAGGCTCCTAGGTTATTGTTTCAAAAGCAGATGAAAAAAATTTAAAATCCTTAGTCACAGTTTTTATTTATAAGCATTTAAAGTTCAAATCTTGACAAAATACGGAAAAATCACGAAAATTAGCAAACTATTTTGAGTTGAGAATTCATAAAAATTTTTCTTTTTAAATCTAAGATTTGAAAATGTAATACAAGATTACCCATAAGGTTGTCTACCTTTATCAAAAAGAAAATGTCCAAAAGAAAGGCAAATTAAATTTTTACGAGCGGTTGATATTCATATTTTTACAACATTTGATATTCACTCGATTTCTCATGTAACGATTTTCTTATTTTGTTGTAATTAAAAAACGTATAACTGTAGATACTTGAAAATTTCACTGAATGTTTATATTAGCATTTTATATACATGATCAAATTTTGAAAATAATTTAACTCTTTTTGAGCTGTTTACGGACATTGTCAGCTTTCAATTTTTTTAGTTTTTTTTTCTTTAGGTTTTAGATTCCGAGCTAAGCGATAAATGTATTGATTTTACAATGATGTGTGTTTTTTTTTTTATTTTTTATTTTTGTGTCTGTCATCACCTTTTAGGACAGTAAAAGTGCTTGGATTTTCTTCAATAGTAACTTTCTGAAAGGAAAGTGAATCTAGTTGTACTTTGGGGGGTCAAAAGTAAAATTTCCCAGTAGTTTTCAAAAGCGCCGTGAAAAACAAAAGAAAAATTAAGGAAAAAACGGGAATTTTACGCAAAATTGTTTTTGAGAAATCGATTTGGTTTTTGGTGCAACTCAAAAACAAATGACCGTAGATACTTGAAAATTTCACTGAATGTTTATATTACCATTCTCTATACACGATAAAATTTTGAAATTAATTTGACTCTTTTTGAGCTGTTTACGGACATTGTCAGTTTTCAATTTTTTTAGTTTTTTTTTCTGTAAATATTAATAAAATTTTATTTGTTGGGTAAAAAAGCGTGAAATATAAGGCTCCTGATATTTTGTTCTAATAGCAGTTGAAAAATATTTAAAATACATAGGCTCAATTTTGTTTTATAAGCATTTAAAGTTCAAATTTTGACAAAATGGTTCAAATTTATAATTTGATAATTATTTTGTAGTTAAAAATTTGTAAGATTATTGTTGGTTGAGATAACAATGATATATTTAAAATTTTTTCTTATAATATGGATAATATAATATATTCATTTTGATTACATACAATCACACATAACTTTAAAAATGTTAAACACCTATGCCGGGGGGACGGAGTAGCGGACTAAGGGGTTTGCTGGTAATACCTCGGTCGCGGATTAAGCAAGTACGGTATCATTGTTATTTATCATTAAACGCTTAAATATTATAATTATGTACATTTCATAAATTATAATTCTTATTATTCACGTCACCCATAAGTCAACCTACATTTTATTTTATATACAGGCACAAGTCGTCAGACTAATCGCTCACCTAGTAGGCGCAACAATTATAACTTATAAGCTATAACTATGCTTTCTGCATTTTATTTCTTTGTAAAACATGGCAATTACTAGCTTAGAAAGGGTGAATGCATATCGGGAGCGTCAACATCATAGACGCAATTTCAACTTTTGACTTGAGGGGGCTGAATATATTTAAGGCAAGCAGTCCATTGGAATATAGTATTTTAAAATTGTATGTCCTGTGTTTATTTTTTTTGGGGGGGGGGGGCGCTACAGGGCTACAGCTATGTTTGCCTGTACTCAACACACAAAAAATAAGACTAGCCATGTTAAACATAAACATAAACATAAACATTGAGCGTTAGTTTCAAAATCTGACACACAACATTTTTTTTTTTTTAATTTCTTATTAATTAAAATAAATTTCTTTTATTATTATGGCGCAATATTATTAACATATTAAAAATTAAAATTAAACTATACTGGAATAATTGTAAAAAGCAATAAAAAATTGAATTATTTAGAAACAAAATGACATGAAACTAATTCACGTATAAAAATTAGATTTCTTTATCTCATATAGAAAATAATAAGCATATGGTATGAGAAAACAATTTGATCCCAAATGTCAATATTGCAATAATAATTAATTCAAAAATTTTTAAAATAATTTAAAAAAAAACTCAGAAATCTGCAATCATAATAATAAAATAAGTCCTTAAAATAAAAAAGTTAGTTCATTGTCGAAATATGCTGCCCAAAAGATTCAGTTTAAATCGCTATTGTCATGAAATAAATTCTGTGCTCACTTACCATATCATCATACCACCAACCAGTGTAAATATGCAAAATCATACGAATCCGCGCTCTAATCTTAATGAAATAATTCATAAAATGTAAATGAATGAAGTTATTAATACACACCGAACAACTTAGTGTTTAGTTATCATGCGAGCAGTGTTGGGTAAATTACTTTTAAAAAGTAATGAAATTACATTACTCGTTACTTCAAATATTTTTATTCAAATTACATTTGTGTTACCTAAAATTATTTTTATCACGTTACATTTCTTTTTCATTAATAAAGTATTGCGTAACAAATAATGTTACTTTTTTTTATCATTTTGTTTTAACCATATTCAATTCATATGATTCAATTATTATGTATATATTTTACAATCATAGACCTAGTGATAATATACCTATATTAGTATTATGTACAAATGTACAATCATCTCACATTTATGGGCATATGGCTATATAGTCATAAGTCATAATTAATTTTTATTAAATTTTATTTTTAAACCGAACTCTTTTCTTTCTGCTAATAAAGTAATAACATTTATTCCTGGAATGTTTAGTAATATTGTTAACTATTATCGGAATCAAAAATTAATATACCTATCTAATTGATTTTTAATTTTTCTGAGATATCCTTTACCTGTAATATATTCAAAACTATTATTTTAATAACGTGGAAAATAACGTGTTAGTGCGTTACTTCATAGAAATTACTTTTCAAAAGTAATTTTGTTACAATTGCGTTACTTTAAGTAAAATGTAATGAAATTACTGCTGCGTTACTGAAAAAGTAATTGCGTTACAGTAATTTGTAATTTGCGTTACGTTACTACCCAACACTGCATGCGAGACACACTCAACATTATTCATAAACACTTATATTCTTAATACTGTACACAATAATATATACAAGCACTTTTCTTTTTCTAATAATCTAGAACGCCGTGTTTTACGCATACAATGATAAGCATGCAACGATTTATTTTTATATTCCAAGATCACTCCATGTTTTATTATAGGTATGTTTTACTTTTTTTAATTTCATTAATTTTATTTATACATATACTATTTTATCCATATTGTATATTATAACAATTATGTCTGAATTTTTAAACTGTGTCATATAGGCAACCCGACAGACGACTTTAAATAAAGTAGTTTCTCTCTAAAAAAATGAAATTAACATATAAACATCATAAGGTTTAGTTTTAAGTCCATAGACATGAAAAACAAAATGTTTGAATTGTTTTATATGGTGGCTACAGTTTTTTCTTATATTATATTTTAATTTATTTTTTCTTAGTAAGAATTTCTTATTTAGTAAGTACAAATAACTGATGCAAGTATAACAATAAATTACAACACATTAGTCATATATTTCTAAATTTCAAAATACAATTGAACTATAAATACTACAAATATGATATGTACCTAGCTATGATAGTATAATTTATAAAAAATTTAAATACATCTCATTTTTATTATAAAATTTAAAAATAAAGTTTTCTTAAATAAGTCATTGACAAAATAATTCCAGAGTGCATAGGTATAGTTCTTTTTTTGGTTAAATAAAGTAATTATATGTCGTATATTGCAGACAGTTGTCGATTTGATATAATTTAATACACGTAATATAGGTGGGAAAATAATTCAGTAATTTAGATATTAAGATAGGCCTGGGAAGCAATATGTACTGAGGTGACACAAAATATGATATACCGTGTGTCCGTGGAAACAGGGTACACTTTACCACTCATTACCCTGTACATATTTTTCAATTCTGTTTTCGGAACATTAAATTAGACTATTGGATCTTTAATTTCGATGACTTACAATTTTTTTTACTCACGTATTTTGCGCATGCACAACACAACTTCACTTTTTTTAAATGGCAACCCCTATTTTGAATATCATTTTCGGATTATTGGATTTTTTTAAAGTAATTTTGATCTAACAACTACTACTATCAATCCAATATTGACCGAATGAGAGCGATTTAAAATTTAAAAAAAACATTTAAAAAAAATATTTTGTTAATTTTATTATTTTAAACTCTACTACACATTTTTTATTTACAATTCAATTTACAAAAATCACTAACATAAGTTACTCGATAAATTGTTCGAAAGTCCCTCCATTATTTAAAACGCATGCTTCAAATCGACGTAATCATACATTTATAAACATATGAATATCTACCTATTTTATTTTTATTTTTAGTTGTATTTATTTTTATCATAATTTAAGAGTATTGGTCATTAAAGGTATTTTCGTAATCTACCCATGCGCCATGCCTATTAAAATGCCATTACCTACATAGGTATTTTTATGTTTAAAGACCTATTACGACATTCATTATCAGAGTCGTGTGCCATTGTGGTCTTAGTAGTTCTACGTTTTCTGTTAGTTATCGTCAATTGGTAATACCTATAAAGTTTGAGTTTTGTCAAAATAAAAATTCAATCATGAATAATCATGAAAAAGTTCAGTTACTGTTAATTTATGGAAAATGTAACAGAAATGCACGTGAAGCAACAACGATGTACTCCCGCCAATATCCAGATAGATACCATCCTCATTATACTTATGTTCAAAAACTTGAAAAGTCATTAAAAGAAAATGGTTCGTTCAATAGAACAAATGCTGTTCAACAACAACCTCGTGCAAATCCAAATTTAAATGAGGATATTGAAAATCAAGTCTTGGCATATGTACATCTTAACCCACGTTCGTCTGTTAGACACGTTGGACGTGAAGTTGGCGTATCCAAAACATTAGTTCATAAGATTTAAAAGAAATACAAACTACACCCTTACAAACCAGACTTTGTCCAACATTTACGTATAACAGACCCAGAAAAAAGATTACATTTTATTTCTTGGTTTACGGTGGCGTCTGAGGATGATCCATTATTAATTAATCATATTTTATGGACTGATGAAAGTAAATTTACTAATAATGGAGTATTAAACAAGCAAAATAATCGTTATTGGTCGAATGAAAATCCTCACTGGGCTGTTCCTACAAACTTTCAAACATGTCGAGGTACAAACGTATGGATTGGTATGATTGGTGGAAAGTTACTAGGGCCTCATTTCTACGACGGAACTTTAACGGGAAGAAGATATTTAGATTTTTTGCGTGATGATTTGCCACTTTGTTTAGATGATTTACCCTTAGATACACGCAGAAACATGTACTATCAACAAGATGGGGCACCTGCTCATAATTCACGAATTGTACAAGAATTTTTAAAAGTAAGATTTGGTGAAAAATGATGCAACACACGGACCAGTAGTGGCCTCCAAGGTCATCTGACCTTACACCGTTAGATTTTTTTTTGTGGGGAAATTTGAAAAATGCTGTGTATACTGATCCTCCAATCAACATTCAAGACTTAAAAAATAAAATTACACACGCGTGTAACCTCTTGACTGAAAATCAAATACTGTCAGCAACTAATCGTCAATGTTCACGTCGATTTAAAGCATGCGTTTTAAATAATGGAGGGACTTTTGAACAATTTATCGAGTAACTTATGTTAGTGATTTTTGTAAATTGAATTGTAAATAAAAAATGTGTAGTAGAGTTTAAAATAATAAAATTAACAAAACATTCAACTTTTTACACACGCGTGTAACCTCTTGACTGAAAATCAAATACTGTCAGCAACTAATCGTCAATTTCACGTCGATTTTAATGCGTTTTAAATAATGGAGGGACTTTTAAAATTTTAAATCGCTCTCAATCGGTCAATATTGGATTGATAGATTAGATTGATAGTTGTTAGATCAAAATTACTTTAAAAAAATTCCAATAATCCGAAAATGATATTCAAAATAGGGGTTGCCATTTAAAAAAAGTGAAGTTGTGTTGCGCATGCGCAAAATACGTGAGTAAAAAAAATTGTAAGTCATCGAAATTAAAGATCCAATAGTCTAATTTAATGTCCCGAAAACAGAATTGAAAAATATGTACAGGGTAATGAGTGGTAAAGTGTACCCTGTTTCCGCGGACACACGGTATAAGACCGCCATACACGCATGCACGAAAGTCCCGTTGTCGTGGAGTATACCGGCGAGAACGTAGGTACGACGATTGTGTGTTCAAAGCAGCAGTCGTAGTACGGGCTAAGTATTTTGATTAAGTGAATTATTTATGTTTGTTTTTGTTTGAATTTTAATAAATGCGTTTCCGACCCGAAAAAATTATATGTTGTATTTGAGTAGCCACACAATTCTACGTATTCTTTCAATCTAATCTGTAACCGGTTAATTCATAGTCGTTGAAGATTGAAAGTCTAAACAGTAAGGTAGCGATATCGACTTCTAAAAAGCCAAATTGTAACCGGTTAATTTATGGTCTTTTGGTAACTCAAGTGTCGATAGAGGTATATCACTGAAAAATGCATATACGACATGTGAGCACACCAGGCGGCTACGGTCAAAACTGGTTTTGCTACGTTAATTTGGTGTGCTCTTATTCTGAATAGACTATAATTACTTTATGATGGGTGGTGGGGGGAAACATAGAAAAAATATGTATAATAATAAAAGGAAATAGGTACCTATCGCCTATCAGAATATACCTAATTTAAAAGTCTATACAATTATGTCTATTGTTGATAATTGAAGAATTTTAATAACAGCCAATGAAGCTTTTTGGTAATCACCTACTCTTTTTTCAAAGAAGTTTGCCTTTCCTTGTTGTAAATCGGAACGGGTTTGACGACCTGTAAACTTATAATTTACACATTTAATTTAATTTGATAATTAATATTCCTATGATTAATAAGTACGAACTGTAGGACACCCCGATTCTTTTAACAGTCTATCAGCAACACCTTCAATATATATATTTTCACAGCTCAAGCCAACCATCCTAACAGGTAAACCCTTTGTCAACAAGGTTAGGTTACAATAGGAACATTCTGTGAACAAATCATGTATCTATACTTATTTTTTTTAGAACTACGAGCAACATGCAAATGTGAATACCTACAGTTGATCTAATTTTGTACTGTTAGCTTTAATATTAGTGACATGACATAATATTATAATCAAACTTAAAAGTAAAAAATTGTTGAAGGAACCTTATAGAGAAGCACTAAGCATTTATTTGTATTTTAATTTTAAAGCAAGCTATGGATATTTTAAGATTGTTACATGTATAATTATTTATTTATTAATTTACTTTGACTAAACGTGCCGAGCTCTTTCAATATACAAATATATGTCCACGCACACAATTAGATATTATACTATGTGTGTCCCGTGAACAGGTGGGTATGTAAGTTAATGGCACAGTAAAATGGCTTTAAAATAAAAACTTATCAATAATATTCTCACCTTTAAGTTTCATAATTAACTCCAAAATTGTATGGCTTCATCTGAGCCAGCGGAATTATCTGCAATAAAGTCAACGTCCGGTTATACATTACATCAACATACATTTGCTCGACTTCCTAGTTCCTTGTATGTCGTACACAATACATTTCAGTTAAGAAAACCATAATAAGTATAACCTACTGTATGAACTAAAAACGATAAACCACTAAGTAACTTTTGATTTTGGCAATCATTTAAAAATGGTGTTTTCTGTTCTCATATTTTTAATTATCCCTGCAGTGACACTATTAATAATAATTTCGGTCTTCCCAAATGTGGCCGTTTTGGATTGAATTTGTAGTACTGTACTGAGTATGTCTATAACTTGTATTACTCCTAACAAGTAACAAATATCTCAAAACAATTATTAAAATTATGAATTTACATTTTGTTTTTAAGATTAAAATATAATAATAATATATAACTTATCATAATGCAAGATAAGAAAAAAGCAATTCTTATAAGTAAATTATATTATTTAAACTATAAATATTTTAAATTACAACGGCATAGAACATGGGAGTGCTTAAGTTAAAGGAGCACACAGCACAATAACGTTTTTTTTTAATTTGAAAGAATCTTCAATTCTAAGAATAATGGTTATATGTTTCTACTCGCATTATTCAATAAGTTATGAGTAATAACTAATGAACCATAATAATAGTTGAGCATTTGAGCTCACTGTTCAGTTGTATTTCATAAATCTATAAACTATAATTCTATATAGCAGTATAATTAAGTTATTACTTATTACACAAAAAACTTATACCAAAAAAACTCACACAGGTGGAAGGCAGGTACCCTTTATTGTAATTAGGCCGCCATTGGACTGAATAAACAATAACATAAACAAATAATTGATAAATTATAAATCTTGAGTTTATTAATATATTTTTTTTTTATATAAATATAGGTATTAAAGCTAAAATGTATAAAAAGTAAAAATGCACATCTTGAATTAAAATAAACTAATAAAATAAAATGATAAAACTTTTAACTCTTTTCTAGGACGTATTCATAATACGTATACTGAAATGTAGAATTTTGTTTACTAATACATTTGCCTTATTTTCATAATAAATAACTAAACTAAAATTAAAATTAAATAATAACTATAAAAAAATTTTTGATACATTATTTTTGAAATTTGGAAGGTATACGACTTTCTGCACACTTTCTGTTTGATGAATTAGATACATCAGATAATACAGGAACTCCTGAAAACTTTGGTATGGTTTTTTTTTGTTTAATACTATCATTAAGGGACGATAGAGATGAACTATTAAATTCATCATTTTTTGTTCTGTCAGCTACTTTGCAAGGTATTTTACTTTTTACTATAACTTCTGGTTTTTTTAGTGTTATTCGTTTAGTAAAACCTTCATTATTTTCTTCAAATTTATTAAAATTTAATTTTTGATAGCATTTGTTTGATTTCAAATTGTTTTCTTTTGTATTATTTACACAAGATGGTTGTCTTTCACTGCTTCTGAACATATTTTTAATTTTATAGAGCATCGACATTGGTGTTTTCAGAATCTCAGTCTCTACTTTCATTTTCTTTTCGTTATTATCATATTCTTGAGTAGTCTCCATTTTCCTCTTATTATCTTCCTGTACATGATCCAATTCAATACTATGAAAAGAATCGATAATTGAACTTTTTTCTGGCGATTCTATAAGAAGCGACTCATCGTTCATCTGTATATCAGTTAACAATTCAGTGTTATTGTGCAAAAATGTAGATTCTTCTAAATGTAGAGCTGTGTTATTCATTTCACCAGAACTACTTTGTACAGCGTTTTCAGATATACTGTGAGAAGTTATGGGTATTATTGGATTTTCAGATGAAAGAATTGTTTGTTCTTCAGATTTAGTAACAAAAGACATTTCAATTAGATTTGAAACATTTCTATCAGATTCAAAAGATGATATAACAGTATTGTTTTTTAATTCAACATTTTCCAACAATCCTTGGTGGATAATGCTAAAATCTACAATGGCACGTTGATTTGAGTTAAGACACGGGTCTTGGTTTGAATCATCTTTAAATTCTGCAGAATCAATGTTTTTGTTTGAAGTAGTATTTGACAACAATTTTAAGTCTGGTTTTACTACTTTAGTAGATGCTTCCGCAACACAGTGTTTGTCATAAAATGTTTTTTGTCTTGACTCATTTTGTTCAATTGTTTGATTTAAAGAGTCAGAAGATTTGTCAGCAACAATCTGTGTTATAACATTTTGAGTCTTATTACTTGTACAAGAATAAGTAGACAGGTTTAAATTTGAATCAGTTATTGTTTGATCAAAAGATGAGTTACTGAAATTTGATGTATTTCTTTTAATTGACTCATCCGCTAATAATTCTAAATCAGGAGCTGAAATTGTTGATAGATTGTTTGATGAAGAGTAATTGGAAGAGTTATGTAAATCTTTAAAATTAATTTCATCTTTTGTCACTACTTCTGAATTCCACATTTGATCAACTGAACTAAAATTTATTAAACTGTCATCATTGATAACATTTTCAGTTAGATATTTTTTTTGTGTACTTTGTAATATTGGAGTTTGATCAACAATACTGAAATTTAATAGCTTCTGTTTCTTTGATGGATTATCAAAAGTGGGCGTTTGTTGAATAATACTAAAATCTAATAGTTTTTGTGTCTTGGGAGTTTTATATTCAACTTGTTTTCCTTTTTTATTGTCTCCAAAATTAAACATCTGTTCTAGATTCGTAAATTCTTCTAGGCTATTATCAATACATTTAGTTGCATCCAATAAATCTTGTTGCTGATTGTCATTATTAAGTAATTCATGTTGATCAATTAGGTTTTTTTGAGTTATTTCTGTTTCTGGAATAAGTTTAAAAGCAGTGGAGTTAGGAATGTCAGTTATATTAATTTGATCAGCTATTAGATATAAGTTATTTTCATCCAAAGTATTTTGTGTTGAATGTATTTCATTGACATCTTCAGAGATAAATATTTGTTTTGTAGTGGTATTATTAAAGTTTTTATTAATTTTGGTAAATGTATCAAGTTCCATTTTGGATGACTCATCACTAAACATTGAACTTCCATTATGTTTAGTTTCATTTATATTTTCAACTAATCCTGAATCCGTAATAGAACAATTTATCGAAATACTTTCTTCCGCTTTGATTTGAATATTAACATCTGTTCCATATGCTAAACCAACTTCAGATTTTGAAGGAGTAGCTACTGTATTTATAACTGTTGATTTATTCAACAATTCAATATCATTGACTTCCTTCACAATACTTTCAGACTTCAAAGTTATTGGTACATCATTATTGGTACTGACAAAATCTTCATTTTGCTCAATGTTGTAACAAGAAGTTTCTAGAGATTTATTTTCAATAATGACCGATAAATTTGACCCATTATAATTAGAGACATTTTCATTTACTTTCATTAGATTGAATGTATCAGTAGAAAGTGTTTGTACGATCAAATTTTCAAGAGTTTCATCGTCATAACTTTCTTTTGGCTTATTCGATTTTCCAACAGGACCATTTGCTGATGAAATATCACTACACATTTCATTTACAGTTTGTTCGAAATCTAAATATTGTCTCATCATACATGACGGGTCTTCTAGTGATGTATTGCAAGTTATATTAACTTCGTTAATTCCTACAAATGAATTATCAGAATTGATTGTGTTTTTTGATATACTTTTATCCAGTTTACTTAAATGCAATTTCTCATCAAAATGAACGGCTGAAACAGGGGTGTTTTGGATATTATTCACAAACCTGTGTTCAGTATTATTTAAAGTGCTTTCAGTTTCATTTAAGGATTTATTACAATTCATAAATTTGCTGTCTGTTAAAAGTTTATTAGCATTTATTAACATTGAATCATCAAATATTTTATCCACTATACTGGTATTAATTGATTTAACATCAACTTTTGTAGCAATTGAGTTTTCTTTATCAAAATAATCATTTACACCTGGTAATGGAATAGGTATATTGGACATAATATTCATAGACTTTTCACCATCAAATTTGTGTTCAGTGTCATCTAAAGTATTTTCGATATTGGTTTCAATTTTATTAAAGGATTTATTCAAATCAGTACTTTGATTTTTTATTGAATTCCTATTAGTGCACATTATTTTGTTTAACTCTTTATCCACACAACTAGTATTAGTTGACTTAATACCAACTTCAATGGTAACTGATAATTCTTCATCGTTGACATCAGATGTTAGTATAGTCATGTTGGACATAATATTCATGGACTTTTCACAGTCAAATTTGTGTTCAGTGACATTTGAGGTATTTTCGATATTGGTTTCATTTAAGGATTTATTCATATCCATACTTTGGTTGTTTGTTGAAAGCTTATTAGTGCACACTGTTTCATCAAACAGTTTATCCACTACACTGGTACTAATTGATATAATATCGACATCTGAAGCAATTGAGTTTTCTCCATCATCATACTCATCTGCACCCAATAATGGATTAGCTTTATTGGACATAATATTCATGGACTTTTCACAGTCAAATTTGTGTTCAGTGACATTTGAAGTATTTTCGATATTGGTTTCATTTAAGGATTTATTTGAATCCATACTTTGGTTGTTTGTTGAAAGTTTATTAGTATACACTGTTTCATCAAATATTTTATCCACTACTCTAGTACTAATTGATATAATATCAACTTCTGAAGCAATTGAATTTTTTACATCATTATACTCATCTACACCCGATATTGAATTAGCTATATTGGACATAATATTCATAGACTTTTCACCATCAAATTTGTGTTCAGTGACATTTAGAGTATTTATGATATTAGTTTCATTTAAGGATTTATTTGAATCCATACTTCGGTTATTTATTGAATGCCTATTAGTGCACACTGTTTCATTTAACTCTTTATCAATACAACTAGTATTAATTGATTTCATATCAACTTCCATGGAAACTGAGACTTCTTCATCGTTGACATCAGATATTGGTACAGCCATGTCGGACCTAATATCCATAGACTTTTCACAGTCAAATTTGTGTTCAATGACATTTGAAGTGTTTTCGATATTAGTTCCATTTAAGGATTTAATAGAATCAGTACTTTGGTTGTTTATTGAAAGCCTATTAGTGCACAATGTTTCATCTAACTCATTATCCACACAACTAGTGTTAGTTGATTTAATATCAACTTCCATTGCAACTGAAAATTCATCATTATTATAATCATTGATACCAGATGTTGGTTCAACCATGTTGGACATAATATTCATAGACTTTTCACCATCAAATTCGTGTTCAGTAACATTTGAAGTATTTTCGATATTAGTTCCATTTACGGATTTAATAGAATCAGTACTTTGGTTGTTTATTGAAAGCCTATTAGTGCACAATGTTTCATCTAACTCATTATCCACACAACTAGTGTTAGTTGATTTAATATCAACTTCCATGGCAACTGAAAATTCTTCATCATTATAACCATTGACACCAGATGTTGGTTCAACCATGTTGGACATAATATTCATAGACTTTTCACCATCAAATTATGTTCAGTGATATTCAAAATATTTTTGATATTAGTTTCATTCAAAGATTTATTCGTATCCATACTTTGGTTGTTTGTTGAAAGTTTATTAGTATACACTGTTTCATCAAATATTTTATCCACTACACTAGTACTAATTGATATAATATCAACTTCTGAAGCAATTGAATTTTTTACATCATTATACTCATCTACACCCGATATTGAATTAGCTATATTGGACATAATATTCATAGACTTTTCACCATCAAATTTGTGGTCAGTTTCATTTAAGGATTTATTTGAATCAGTACTTTGGTTGTTTAATGAAAGCCTATGAGTCCACACTGTTTCATCTAACTCTTTATCCACACTAGTGTTAGCTGATTTAATATCAATTTCCATGGCAACTGAGAATTCTTCATCTTTATGATGATCATCGACACTAGATGTTGTTATTGCCCTGTTGGACATAATATTCATAGACTTTTCAACTTCAAATGTGTGTTCAGTGTCAATTAAGGATTTAGATGAATTAGTACTTTGGTTGTTTGTTGAAAGTTTATTAGTCTTCATAGTTGCATCAAATATTTTATCTACACTGGTATTTGTTGATATAGCATTGAGTTGTGCAGCAACTAAGTATTCTTTATCATAATGAACATTTAAGTCTGTTGGAATTACTATGTTGGTCATGATATTCATTGACTGTTTATTATCAGATGTATGCACCATATAATCTAAAGTATTTTCGATTTGATCAGTTTTAATTAATGACTTGTTAACATTCATACCCTTGCCATCTGTTAAATGTTTATTTGTGTTCATTGTTTCATCAAACATAGTATCCGCACTTTTATTCACAGAAACTATATCATTCTTCAAATCGGTTGATATCAATAATTCTCCTACAGTTTCATCAATAACCTTTGAAGTTTCAAACACATTTTCATTAGAAGTTTGATTGAAATGCTCAATAGATGTACCATGACGTATTTCAGTAATTGATGAAACATTTAAATTTTCATTGATTTCTGAGTGTTTATAACTGATGTTATTTAAAATTAAAGGAGAATTAAGAACTTTTGGCACTACAGGAGTTGTAGTTTCTTCAATTCTATCCATAAATGGAGCAGATGCTACGAGAGCTTTAGCACGAAGCGATTGTTTAGTGACTCGCAAATCAAACAATCTCTGTTTTCCAGGTGTAACACTATATTCATCAGCAACAATTGAATCCTCAGAAACATCTCCAAGTTCTGAGTCACTACATATACTTAAATCTGTATCGTCTTTTTGACTACAATGTATTAAAGTGCATACATTATTAGAATCATCTAATACATTTTGTTGGTTGATACTAGCGCTTTGCTCAATAGCACTTGAAACAGAAAAGTGTTCACTGGTTTCATCAACTAAAAACACAAATCAAAATTAATCAAGAGCAAAATATAATAATATATACATTTATAAATTATTTTAAATACGTACAGACATAATTGTCTTGAATTGACTCCATTTCTTGGACATCTGTAAAGCTAACGGTTTCATCTAAAAATTAATTACAATAATATATTTAAAACCACTTAATAACTATAATTTTATTGAATTGACTACTAAAGAAATTTTATAATATTATTGATACACACCTTCAAATGTAGACTTATTTTGATCTTCTGATAAAGAAGAATCATCTAAAACCAATAATGAGAATTAAAATTATTTTGTTTTGAATTAGTAACTAGTTGAATAAATAAATGTAATAATTTAAGTATTGATAAATACAGAATTTAATGAATTAATGTTTATAGAAGTAAAATAAAAAAGGTGGACAAGTGGATACTGCTTTGCTGTACAGTATTCATCGAGTATGTCATTGTTATAGATGTGCTATATTTGAATTCAATGATAAACCATTGCGTACAAAACAATTGTGAGCGGACACATTGTCATCCTAGCGTATTAGTTAAAAAAAAAATTAAAAAAATCAAAAATATCTCATGGCTAAAAATAGCAAAACTTTTCAGACACTTTTAAATTTGTTTAAGGTAGAACAATTTGTGAAGAATCTTTTATTAACATTTCTAAATGAAAAAGTTATTAATAGTCTTATTCTTCAATGTGTAATTACGAGATATTTATTCAATTACGTAATTATTAGGTAATTATAAAAATTTATATTTATTATTTTAAAGTTTTGCTATGATATAAAAATATCATAGTATAATAGATGGTCAACCCGGTGGGAGGATGAAACATTTTATATGGGTCGATGGCAGAGATATAATAAAGAACCAAAATATAGATGTATGTATCATACTTGACGATGTTGATCCCATTCTGATGTATCTATTAATAACTTCTGTGTCCATCAACTTTGTATTTGGTATACACTTTGAGAAACATGGCGAAGAAAATTTTGCTGAAAAATTAATTTTGATAGGTAAATTACAGATTATAATAATATAATAAGATGCAATCATTTATAACAAGCCCTCGGTTTCCTTTTCAAAACCAGCGAGTATTTTTAATTAACAATTTTAATATAATTAACTAAAAATACTTACAATTAGACTCTTCAGAAAAGCTTTGTTTTAATTCAGTTGTTTCAATTTTTTCTTTTTCTTCGTCAGCATTTTTTGTTATATAGACTAAAAGTTAAAGTGAACGTAATTATATGATAAATCTAGAATAAAATTAATATCTTAAAAAAATGTGTTTACTTGAATTATCAACACATGTTGATGTATTTTCATCCAAGACATTAGATTGGTCTAAGAAAAATAACATATAATTAGTTTAATTTAATTTCCTACCTACAAAAAAATATGTATACTTATTTTAGATTTTGAACAAAGCAACATGTAGAAAATGTTTGTTGATTTAAAAAGTTATTAGTATAGAATTTAAATTGTATCCAATTTTTATTATAGTAGATACAAGCAACTAGAGGTACATTCTCGGATACATTAGAGTAATAAAATAATTGAGAAATTAATTCAAAAATATATGAATATATAATATAATAATAGCAATTTTATATAAATATATGTATCTTTATTAGGCAACATAAGGTTTACCTGAATGGTGTGAATATTATTTAAAATCAGGATGCATTAACACAGTTTATTACAGCGGAAAATATTTGAAGTTTACATAATACATTATTATTACCTATTGTTGAAACATTTTTATTTTCTATATTAGATCTTCATGTGTAACTTTAAACTCAATAAAATTACCTAATATAACATTATTTATTGGAAAATATTACAAAATTAACAAACAGTTACCCATAACTTTTTTTATTATTACTTATTATCTATACACAATCTGTACTAGCAGGCACAATAAAAGTATGAGCTATATAAAAAGAAAACCCAAACAGTTTGAATGAAGAAGCCACCCATTGATGAAACTTACGTCTTTTATTTAAATTGTTATTCTATTTTTTAAAATGTATTATTGTAATACTTTCAAATGTTTAATAATAATAAAAAACTGGTCTGTTTCTAGAATCTATACTCCATTCCACGAGATAGTGCAACTTGGCGGCGACCAAAACGTGTTTATTTCCGCACATCCCTATCACATTTTTGTCAAGGTTGCCTACCGCCAGTATTTGTTGATCGCCGTAGTACCGTTGTCGAACGACATTGTTATAATATAGTGTGGTTACTGGTGTAATTTTGTTTATTATTATTACATGTTTTATGATAGTTTTAATAACAAAAAGTAATAAATTATACTTATTTCATAAATATAACTTCTATACTGATATATTATATTAGTTAGTCGCAATAATATTTGCTGTGCGTTACTTGAGCCGCTGTATACAGAGAGCAGACGTCACATGATCGGGGAAATTTGGCCTTGCGACGTCGGAGCTAATCCATTTTGATGCGCATGGCAGTCAAACTCTCTCGTGGAACAGAATATAGATGAGTTATAACTGGAGCACGGATCTTTAGGTTTTTACATATTTTTATTGGCTTTATGAGGATGAAAAATGTGGACGATTTATCCATCAAAGAACCCCTTCCTCTGGTGGATACTGGTGCATTCAAGTTCATTGTTTTTATTTAACTATTTTGTTTTTTTATATATAATTTTATTAAATTTATATTCCTATACATAAACTGTTTTAAATTTTTACATTTGAATAATTTACCTGTTACCAAAGGAATGGCCCATAACAGTTATTTATTGATTTATTGAACTATTTAAGAAAAAAAAAAAATCATATTATCTGCATATTTACAAATTAAAGGAATATTTAGAGATTATTTTAGGGTTTTTTTTAGAGCATATTAGCATCATATTTTAAGCTTTAAAGAACATAAAAATCCGTGCTTTAGTTATAACTAACATCAAGATTTTTATACATCTATGCCATGTGGTCTTGGTATATGCCAGACAAAACATCATTAAAATTAAATGAAACTGGTCTTAAAAAGCGGGTAAGTGGATGTCGCTCTTCTGTACAGTAGGTTACAAGTGACTCAATGTATAATGGATTGTATTAAACTTGAATTCAATTATATAATATCATTGTATAAGAAAAACGATTCGAAGCGGAGACTGTTAATCAGTCTGGATTTTTAACATTTTTATTATTTATTATAGCCTTTAAGTTGAATTGATATTATAATTGTTTTTCGTTGCTATGGTGATAAACAAATTGTTAGAAATTAAAATCCCATTTAAAACGGTTTTTCGTAATTTGTCAGTAGTTATTCTCGTGGCATTGAGGTTAGGAGGCAAGAAAATCGAAAAATGACCTCTCTATAGTACCATCTTGATCCAATTTGCTATAAGATAAGGTACTATGTTGAAATCAAAGAACTTCTTCAGGTAGAAATTTTGTATACAGGATATATATATATATAATAAAAAAATAAACACCATTGTAAAACTACTAGCTTCCTCGCTCCACTCAGAATCTAAAATACTATTGATATGTGGGAAAAAGTTCAATAATATAATACATTTATACTTGCCATTTTTTTTATCTTCATCTTGCTCAAATAGGGATTGGCTGAAAGTAAGATGTAAAATACAATAATTAATGACTTATTTATTTGGAAGGTACATAATTAAATTAATTTATATATTAAAGATGATATTTTAGAAGAAAACTAAAAAAATATTTAAATTATTTAAAACAAGAACAATTTAAATAATTTTATATGTTAAATATAATTTTTACCTTAATTCGAAATCTGATGGTAAAACAGTGCGACGTGGTAATCTTTTACATCTATTTAGTTGACTTTCAGTCACTGGACCAAAACATACCACACCATCGTCATATTCATTTTCAACTAAACTTAGCTCATTTGTATCCATTCTGAAAGCAGTTATTTGATTACAAGTATTAACAAAACATTAAAGTGAAGGTATCAAAAGTTCTTATTAAAGTATTATAATAGTACGAGTTCTGAGCCCTGATTATGAATGTTATAAATTATAATTATAGGAGTATACACCTATCTAATGTGAGTGTGTTAATAAATAAGTTATGATTAAACACATTCCAAAACTCCTAAAAAACAATTTGATTGCAAGATATATTTTTAATACATACCACATCCAAACCTAGTTAGGTTAGGTTATCAACGATTTACCTGGTACAGGGAAAAAAAGGCACAGGAGAACAGAAGAAAAATGTCCAGTATGTTTAATAATATAAAATGTAAGTACATATTATATTCCTCCCTCATGACACAACTTACCATTTATCTTAAATGAGTTAAATAATTTCTCCTATAATTTTTAATATAACTACAAAATATAAAACCCTGGAATAAATGTGAATAAAACCATTTATATATCAGTTGATACCTTAACCTCAGAAAAAGGTCCGCAAATTAAATAAAAATAACATTATATTTTGTTTACAAAATAGAAATCTATTGAATTTGTATTATACCTACTTGGATGTACATACAGATTGATTTATTTTCAATAAAAAATAGATAAATAAGTAGGTACTTAAAATTAAAAAACTAAAAAGTTCAAGTAAAAAAACAAAGTTTTTATATAGCATTATTGTCATATGAGGATGAAATGTACATCTTAGGTTATATGCAGTGACAACCTATATTTTACCATAATACCGAAAAAGCGGGTTACTTTGCTCCAAATATATTTCTTTTTTAGCTTAAATCTAAACTATAGCTTCAATAACAAAGATAAAAATTACCTATTCATGTTGTTTTATATGTATAGATGTTGAGAGGTAAGAACAATTCAAAAATGTCCAAATGTTGTACTAGTGACTTACTTATTCCCAAAAGTTTGGAGCAAAGATAAAATACATTACAGGTTACATTGCACAATGATTAAAATTCCTTACTTTAATGCATAAAATAACTATTGGTGAAATGTTTAGTGCTTGTGTTTTAACCAATCTGAACCTATACATAATATAAATGGTGTAATCTTTTTTTTTAGACGATTAAGTCTTTTTTCAATACATTTAAAATTAAACTTCAATCCCCTAGATTTTGGATAACTTTTTCGTTATGAGTTTTTGTGTTTTTGAAAACAATACTTTTCGTGACATACATCTTGGAGACAAACTAATAAATTGATGTTCGAAATTTTTGAAAAAATTTTTAATTTTAATAAGAACGATATAAAAAAAACTACAATATCTTATCTTAAAATCGTAATGTGCTATGATTGATATCAATAAATATTTGTATTGGAGCAATGGTTAACCCTAGGAGTGAAGTATCCCGCTCTTACGGTATGTAACTTGTACATACCCTACTTGTACTTTATCTTCAGTTCAAAACCTTGTTTACTACCAAACTAATAGTTTTCATTTGTAACCTGTTCCAAAAAATTCATTAAGATTGAGACTCGGATTAAGATGATACATATACTGAGTTATAGAAAAAGATAGTAGAAAAAAATATATAGGTAATTAAGAAGACGCTATAGCATTTACCAATAAATTTTAATAATTAAATTAAAAAACAAAAAAAATCCTAATGTTCTCAAACTGATAACTTTAATTTTATTCATGTTATCCAAATAATAAAAACGCTAAGACACAGATAAAGTTGTTCCCTATACGTTGAGGAATTTTGGTAATAAATTCTACTATAAATACCGAGGGAGTTGTTCTATCTTGCGCTGAACAGTTTTTTGCTATATTATACATTTGTAAGACGGAAACAACGCATGCAGGTATAGCGTAACTTGAAAAAATATGTTACACGTAATTAATTTATGTAAGTAGAATAATCAGGTACCTACAACCTAAACCTCTAACCGTATTGATTTAATACTAAAAAAACAATAATGAAATATAAACTACGGCATAATAATTCTTCGTACAAATTACTTTAAATATGTATTAAATTAATAAATAAGTATATAGATTAGACTTCCCACACAAAAAAAATACATTCTTATCTCCTAATTTATAATACAATTGTCTATAAAACAAGTACACACATTAATTTAATTTTCAATCGTTACAGAAGAGTATAGAGCAGTAGTGCAATACGAACCTGAAAATCAGTAGACTACAATAATATTTACTTACTCGATGTGGAAGAAGTACTTGAATGCGGAATAACTATTATGGGAAAATTAACGTAGGTAAATGTTAAAACAGAAAACCCTAACGTTTGGGAATTATATTCTAAGTATAGTTGCGACAAATGAGTCAGAACTCACTGGACACTGACAGACCTACACATTACACAGAACGTTAAGATTAAAAGTCATTGAACATTGGACAGTGACGCGCACGATAACTCGAAACGAAAACGCGGATATTCGACACGAGGACGACAAACTACAGAGGGCACAAAGCTTTTTCCGTTTACGACGGAAATTTTTCCGTTAAAAAATAAAAACAGTATGGCGGTTGTTCTTGTTTAAAAATATTCTATACGCATGCGCTACCACGAACGGCTCGAACTAATAATCGACGGTCGCGCACTCGCGCGGCGATCTGGAACGAACTATTGGTGTGAAGTGAGTGACACGACCGGCGATACATTCGCTACGCTTTCGGGACTAGGTTCATCTGTTTCGCTAGATTCACATGTCTATTCAGTATTCACTCTACACATCCCCCGGTTCCCTTTCGCTTCTTACCGCTCTACTTATGTTGTCCACGTTGCTTGGACGTTGCGAATTTGGAAATTGCAGTCGAAGTTGTCACTGATCTACATCAATTGCCTGAGTTTCCGTATAATTCGTCTAAAACAAAGTGCTCGGATTAATAAGTCAATGAAAAGAGCTGCTTGTATTTTTTTTTTTTAAGTCGGAATTTGTGTGATGGACGACGAAATAATAGACGTGATCACTGAATGTAGTTTCGATTATTTGGAATCCCTGTACGAACCGTGGAACAAGATCAACTCGACGTAAGCAATAACTACGATCGCATGGTCGTCTAAATAGGTTATTAGTTTTTCCTAATGAGACGAGTTAATGGTTTTTCCATAGGTCATATAACCCAATTAGTCCTCAATGGTTGATTCAACTGGCAGACGATTGGAACTCTGAACATGTAAGTGTTCGTGTGTGGGTCTAATCATTTTTAAGCTGAACGTGTTGGTCTGTGTTGTAGAGCATACGCAAGGATGATTCAAGGAAATTAAAAAAACGTCTGTCAGAAGATGTTTGTGATGAGTCCAAATACCGGGAAATTCTCAATAAATACAAAGAGAATGATGTATTTGTACTACCAAACGGCGAAGAAATAGTTAGGGTTCGTAATGATTCCAGCTCTGATTCAGAAATCGATATTATGGATGGAGAGACCAATACTAATAATGTTGAGGATTGGCAGTCAGTTATATCACATGGTTTCACAAGAGATATAGAACACATACCAGCACCCACTCAAGAAAGACATCTAGAAAGTAATATTATTACTGCAGATGAAAGATATTATCATCCAAACTTATTTGGAAAAAAAGATGATAAAAAATATTTAAAAGTAATTTTATAATTTATAATTTGACTATTGTAAAACTTTATATTTCCTTCTTTAAATTCTTTTGTATTATTTCATATAGGTAAGAAATACCATATTAGATTTATGGAAAGCAAATAAGCCATGTTATGTATCAAAAACATTTGCTAAACAAAAAATGAAAAAGTGTGGTACAGCAAAAGAAATTGGACAGGTACATTCATATCTTGAACATAGAGGATACATTAATTTTGGATGTGGTAAGTTATTAATGGTAATATATAGTACAAGTTTAATAAAAAAATATATTTATTTTTAGATGAATGTAAATATCATAAAAATATTAAAAAAGAATTAGTTAAAGCCAGAATATTGAAAACTCAATACAATTTAAAACCACCTCTTCTTCATGGAAAAAAAAAATCCTTTAAAAAAGTAAGCACCTTAATATTTTGATTATTATATAAAAATCTTTGATGACTATAGTATATGCCTTAATTTAAAAAACCAAAACATAAAAATTAATATTTGTAAATTGTAGTTCTGTTTTATGAAATAAAAAATATAGTTTTTGTACATTGTTTCAGATAAAAGCAATGGGTGGTTACACAATATGCCATGATAAAACTTCATCTCAATGGGAGCATAACTATTCAGTCCCCAAACAAAACAAACGTTAACTAAAATACTTATTTTTAAAAAAACATTTTGGCTGTGAATGGGTTACATTTTGGTAATTATTCAAATATTAAATATGTATTAGTTTTTTTATATTTATAATTATTGTCTTATATTGTTAAGAAATGACTGAGGCAAATTAATGCAATTATAATTTTCCTTTTTTTATTAAATACATTAAAAATATCTAATCTATGAATGTGAACAGAATAAATATCAAAAAGTGACCCATAATCTAAACTTATTTGTAAATAGTGTATATGTTATAAGCTTATAACATATGCAATCTGTTTGCTATAATAGTTGACTATTATTTTTATTGTTACACCATTTTTATAATCTGGTATGATATAAAATATCCAACCATAATAAATACTTGTATTAATTGTCTAATGATTATTATTGAAAAATTGCCTATGGATTATGAACTTAGATTATTATTATGTTTAAAAAAACTACTATTTTTATTGAATACATGTAGTTTTTTTTAACTTATGCATGATATAACAATAAAAATTTGAATATGTTTTAATAATTTATTATGTATTTCATTTAATATTAATGCATTTCTATAATTTCAATTTTGTTTTATCTTATGTACTATGTGGTATATGAAACCCACTTAACATCCACTTGGAAAATTAAATAAAATAATGTATATGGCACAACATTTTTCTTTTAAAAATTAAATTTATATATATAACTACATTTTTTTAACTATATAAAACCTATAGCTTTAGTGGGGTCTACACTCAAAGTTGGATACTACATTTTTACCATCTGATAGATAATGAGACATATTAGTTGATGAGAAACTGATATTACAAGTTACAACACATACATCACCAAAAAATAATTAATAACACTCAAATACTGTTGAAGAATTGAAAAAAACTATAACCTTTATTAGACCTGCATATATAGAGTGTAACAGAAAGAACTGACAAAAAAAGAAAATGATGCTACTTAAATTTATGATAAAAATTGATAAAATTATATGATTAGTAAATAGTTAACAAAATATACCCAGGTTAGGTTAGGTTTGCAAATTTCCAAAAATAATATTTTAAAAATAATTGCATTCAAAATTAATTCAAACATAAAAATATTAATATTTTAAAAATTCTAAAAAAAATCTACTTGACTTAGATAAATGTTTTTACCACCCAAATCGTTCTTATAATGAGATCGACAAATTTGCTATTTTGAATTTATTCAAAAAATTTAAATCAAATTTAAATTTTTTATTTTCATTACTAAAAAGGTGGTTAAGTGGATGTCGCTCTGCTGTATAGTAGATTAAAATGGGGTCACTGTAATGGATGGTGTTATATTTGAATTCAATGATATAATGTCAATGTATAAGAAAAACGATTCCGAGCGAAAACGGTCAGTCAGCTTATGATATTACTAAGTATATTTAATGATATTATTATGAATAAAGTAATTTATATATTTACGTGGACCCTTGTTTTAAATTTTCAATCCTTAGCTATAAAAGTTAAACATTTTATAAATTTTTAACTACAAAATAATTATTACATTTTAAATGTAATACATCTTGTCAAAATTCGAACTTTAAATGCTTATAAAAAAAAATTATGTCTATGTATTTGTCTTATGTTTTTTTAATTACAACAAAATAAGAAAATCGTTACATGAGAAATCGAGTGAATATCAAATGTTGTAAAAATATGAATATCAACCACTCGTAAAAATTTAATTTGACTATCTTGCACACATTTTTTCTTTGATAAAGGTAGACAAACTTATGGATAATCTTGTATTACATTTTCAAATCTTAGATTTAAAAAGAAAAATTTTTATGAATTCTCAACTCAAAATAGTTTGCTAATTTTCGTGATTTTTCCGTATTTTTTCAAGATTTGAACTTAAAATGCTTACAAATAAAAACTGTGACTAAGGATTTTTAATATTTTTCAAATATTATTGTAACAATATAGTAGGAGTCTTGTATTAAATTTTCAAGCTTTTTTACTTAACAAAAAATGTTTTATTGACATCCATAGGAAAAAATACTAATAAAATTGGAAACTGAAAATGTTCCTAAATAGTTCAAAACAAATCAAAATATTTTTATAGGTTAAGGTATAATATAATATTGTTTAATGAGACTTTTTTAATTTATGGGTGAATATTTTCTATCAGTTTTCGAATTTCAAATGATCATAGAAAAATTACTTGTCTTTCCAATAAGCTTTTTTTTTTGCGTGATGTAAGAAAAATTATGGGGAAACTTGTATTCAATTTTCAAATCTTAGATAAGGTACATACAACATGAATTTCTAATTCAAAATAATTTGCAAATTTCCCTGATTTTGATGAATATTGTCAAAGTTCTAACTTAACACTCAAAAAAAATTATTGAAGTTATAAGTTCAAAAAAAATTTTATCGACAATAATTAAACATTCTAATGAATATAGAAATTTTCTTATGCTTATAAATAGCTCAAAAAGAGTCAAAATAGTTATCCGGTGTATTTTGATTACGCTCAGCTAGTATATACCTAACTCGACTTTTGAAAAAAATGACCAATTAATACAAAATACTGCGTTGTATATTATTGTATCTCGATTTTGGTGTACCTACTATCTACCTCAGTTCAGATTTTATAGCTTTTCGTATATTATTATCGAATGTGGTTCAAACTATCCTGATAACTAAGCGTTTTCATTAAAATCGGTTAGGTTAGGGAATTTGTTTTAGAGTCTATAGGCAACAAACATTTTTTTATTCGGTACTACACATTATACTTTTTGTACTACACAAAGTGTCGTATTACACACAATTTTATGGACTGATCGAGCGAATGGTATTTGGCTTTTATATAATATGTATATTAACCATTAACGTCAATATTCAATAACTATCATAAAATGGCAGTGCATAATGCATACACTAAATTTTGATTATTTACTTATCGAAATTCGAAAGGAATTAGTTCTCTTTCTTAAAGAATGAAACCCTTACGTTTCTTGTTCTTTTTTTATAAAAAAGGAATTTAGTTCTACTACGTTCCGTCATGGTCATTAAAATATGAATTTGTTCCTTTCAAAGTCCAAACACTGCAGTGCCATCATGATACATACTAAATAAATAGATTTTTAATAATAAGTATTAAGTAATAACATACGGTTGGTAAATAATAAAAAAGTTAAAGGAAAAATAGAGAAATTCAAAAAGTAATCTTATTTGTACCACTAAATTATGCAATTTAAAAAGGGAATGTTAACAAAAGTATATATAAATTGGTAACACTTACACAATTATCAACGTTGATTTTGCTTATCATAATGAAGTAATTATTTTGTATTATTCATCAAAACTTTCTAAATGTTTTTGTATTAAACACCACAGATATAAAACATTGAAACCGTAATTCCCAAATTTTCGACTTACTGCTATGACAATTTTTAATATTTTATATTGAAATACAATTTATACATTTACATTTATTTTTCTTTCTATTAACATATTTTGTTAATTTGTAATTCGATGAAATTGTACTACTGAGGTAAGCTAATCGAAAATTGTACTATTTCGTAAATTAATTATAATTCAATAACTTTTTTTTCTCACATTTTTTTAAAGATAAATTATATTTTAGAATGGACCAAGAAGACTTTACCGCTGATCTGTGTGCTGAACAGATTGGCAAATTATTTCAATTTCAGGATCTTACTGGTATTGAAAGTTTGCCTACATGTCGAGATGTGCTACAAAGACATCATTGGGATATAGAATCCGCAGTTCAAGATCAGTTAAACCTAAGGGAAGGTCGTCCATCTGTATTCGCTGGAACGTCAGAAACATCATCTGCTCCGACAGTTTTAGTTGATCCGACTAGGCAGCAAATTTTTAACCCAGAGGCCTCTGGAACTGGAAATTTTTTATCATTTGTAATAGATTACATACTGAGAACATTTTATAACACATTTGTATCAGTGGTACGATTTACATGGAGTTTAGTCTGGCCAGAACCTCGACCTCCAGTTACAGACCCTGTTGCTGATGTTGGAAGATTTATTCAAAACTATGAGTCTACGTATGGAAGTGATCATCCTGTTTATTATAGAGGATCATATAGGCAAGCATTAAATGATGCTAAACAAGAATTGAGATTCCTTGTGATTTATTTACATCAAAATGATCAATCAGATTGTTCTAATTTCTGTTCATCTGTATTGCCAAATAGCAATGTTATTTCTTTCCTAAATGAAAGTAACATATTATTTTGGGCTTGTGAACAAGATTTGAATGAAGGTAATCGAGTAGCCACTGCTCTTCAGGCCAATGTATATCCTTATGTGGCTGTAGTTGTACTGAGAGAAAGCCGAATGACCCTAGTTGGGAGAATGGAAGGGCCTGTGTCACCTGAAGAATTTATTAGAAGACTGCGGTCAGTGTTTGAAGCTAATGAAGCATATCTCATAGCTGCTCGTGCTGAAAGAATCGAACGTAGTTTTAATCAATCCTTACGTGAACAGCAGGACCGAGCATATTTAGAATCGTTGCGCGCAGATGAAGAAAAAGAGCAGATTAAAAGAGAAAAAGAGTATCAAGAACAAGAAGAACGTTTACTACAAGTGAGGTTAGAAGAGATAGAACAAGCACATAAGGATGAATTGAAAAAACAAAAAGTGGAAATGTTGGCTAGTATCCCACAAGAGCCATCTATTGAAGAACCAGGATCATTGACAATTGTATTCATCATGCCAGGTGGTATACGAATAGAAAGGCGATTTGCAGAGATGTCTCCTGTAGCTGATGTCTTAAATTTTGTATTTTGTCACCCAAGTTCACCAGACATTTTTGAAGTGGCCACTAATTTTCCAAAACGAGTTCTGAACGTTGAAGACCGAAATAAAACACTTAAACAAGCAGGCTTGCAAAAAAGAGAGGTTCTCTTTATAAATGATTTAGATTCGTGAATAAATAATAATATATTCATATAATTTATTGAAATGTACCTATAAATGTAAGAAATTATAATTAAAAATATAATGTGAAAATTATATTGGTACATGTATAATGGTGTTTTTAATTTAAAAATGTTTAATTGAAAGTTGAGGATGTAGAGCCAATTACCAGTTAATTATTATAATATAATATATATTATTAACATATATATTTTTTTTTACTTTTACTCGTTACTTCAAAAAACTTGTTTTAACTTCTATTTGATCATGTGGTCAATATATTTTGCACATATAGAAACTGCATTGTTTTAATATTTTTCTTTAATGTGTGATAAATTATAATAAACGGTTTTGTTTTTGATTTTGGGATTCAATTCTTTTCCATATATATTATATTAATTTCTTTCTAACGTCTCATATAAATTTTTTGAGTTTTTATTTGAGTAAAAATACAACTTTATATTCTGGCTCAAGTTGATATTTAATTTATTTAAATATAATATACAACACTCATTGAAGTACCAAAAGCTTAATCAAAATAAAAACCTACAAAGATATTTTACTCAAATTAATATTTTTTGCGACGAAAATATATTAAATAGTATCAATATAATTTAATATACAATGTTACTGAGCATGGACAAAAGAAATATTAAATAAAACAGTTGTTGACTTTTGTCAAATCCTAATATTGTATTTTCTACTTGATATATACATAGTAAAGACCAGTGGCATGTAACAAAGGGTCCAAGTGTTGCTCAGGCAGCACCTTAAATATGGGTGGGTAGAATATTGATAAAAGAAAAATAGGAAAAATTATAGGTCGGTATAACAGTAGTATGAGGGGTAGGTCACCTAAAATTAATTGAGCAACACCAGTTTTTTTTATGATACACGCTACTGGTATAGACTATAGCCTATAGTTACTCTATTCAACTTAAGAGTACACCACCGGTTATCAGTATAGGTGCCTCCACTCGCATGCCTGCTGATCATTCCCACAACTAATACCACCAACTGTTCATTGCCACGCTGGTGATTTATGATCGGTAACGACTAACAATTGTTTCTGAACAATCAATCAAGGGGGCCCGGCAATGTACAAACTTGTGTACTCTTAAGTTGAATAGAGTAAAGTATTATACTTTCCTACTCTTTATAGAACTGGTAATATACCTATGAATACTTTTAAAAATAAATAGCTATTGTTTAAAAAGTAAATTTTTGATTTCTATAGAAATGACATTTTTTAATTGTTAAAAAATTAAACAAAATATCTATAATTTTAAATTGATTCATTTTCATGCTTTTGCTATGACACCATAATTTGTTACCAGACTTACAAGAGCCTAACATGGTAAAATCACATAATACCTATTCTAATTTCATTTTTCCAATTCTATATCAATTAACAAAAATTAATTATATCATTCATTCCATAGACATTGGCTGTAAATAGTTACCGTTTGTTAGGTTAGGTCAACTAACTTGTAACAAGTAACTAACAAAATAAGTCTATAACTAACATCCAATAATCACTAATTAGTTAACTAATTTTTTACATAATATATGACCTTGCATTGGTATTAAGTATTTAGTAATTTTGTTTATGGATATATATTATATAGTACCTATTATAACTAAAACATCAAGGATTAATGAAGTTAAGAGTAATTAACACATCAAAAAAAAAAAATGAATGAGGCATTCATTTGAATGAAAAATATACTTACTCCATAAGTTAATAGCGATATTAACTATATACTTATTTGTTTCATACCAAATACTTTCATCTCTTTCATTTAAAATTATAAACATGAAATAGAAAAATAAAACTTACAATAAAAATAGTTCTTTTAATTTTGAGTTGAACTTTCTAATTGTATAATAGTTCCCTGAATAAAATATTTAAAAAAAAAACAACAAAAAATTATATATATAACTTCTATACACATTTAAACCCCCTCATGCTTACCAAAAAATAAGAAACAAATGGCAACTATTGTAAATAAATATTATTGTTATGGTTTTAATATACATTATACTGTTTTGGCATTTTGTAGTACCTATGACTAGATGAAACAAATTTTGGAAAACAACCAACCATGAAAAAAAAATATAATAATAAAAAAAATTTTAATGGTAAGTAGCACCCTGAATAGAAATTTTATTTTCTATCAAAAAGCTTTAGTTTTGACCTTACAGCTCCTTCACAAACCAAAATACGTTTGCCACAGACATTTGGACTAGTTGTGTTTGTTGCACGTCGTAAAACTCCAGATACAAGACCTGAACGCCTTGGTCGTATGGAGGGTTGTGTCTCCCGTTGACTCTGTTTTTCTTCAAAATACTCAACAATTTTACTTATATGTCTAGTCTTCTGAAATAAATATTAATTTTGTAAGATAAAAAAGTTTTAAAAATGTTTTTTTTTTTTTTGTAATTACTTGATGGTTTTCCCATTCATTACATGTTGATAGGTCATCTGAACTATGGTGCGTGTTATTGTGTAGAAAACAATACCCGCCAGGTCTAAGATGGTGTTCATCACCAGTGGAGTCAAGGAACAATGATGATGTAGCTGAACCAGATGACAAAGTCACTGATGAAGCATTAGTTACATGCTGGCACTCAAGTCCTGCCAAAATGTTGTTCATTAATATTGGTCTCGCTTTCGTTTGCTACCCACACAGCAAGAAAATAATCGAGCACATACAACTGTTATTTTAAAAGTGTCTTAATATTCTTAACATTAGAATCAATTAAAAGTTAAACATTTTATATAAAATATATCTTTACCTGGTAAACAAAAATCATCACAAACACTACTGTAGAAACCGGATTCGCATGAGCCTCTCCGTCTTAGATTAGCTACACCAGAGTTGACAGGAATTGTGAGATCGGTCCAACACGAATCAACTGTTACAGTAGGAAATGTTTTAGCAGTATTCTCTATATTTGTTAATGACATCCACCGTCTTCCATTAGTTCTAGACATTAGTGGAGATGATGGCAAAGATGTAGAGCGACATTTTTTTGAGGTCTTATCAATGTTTCTATGTTTTCCTTTAGGTGTAGATGAGTCCGCAATAAGTGTACCACCACTAGATACACTTAAAGAACACCGTCTATCAAGCTCCACATATCCAGGTGATGGTAGTTCACAACATGATGAAAATAAATCTGAACCATTCGTTGAAGCAAGTATCTTTTGAACGCCTTGAAACTTAGCATCCAATTTATGAAAGGGATTGGATTTGGACGGGCAAGGCTTATAATGAGGATCTTGACGACACATACTTTCACCCACATAACGTAGAGGTTGAACAAAATGACATCGTGCTTTGTCTGATGGAGCCGTATGTGCTGGAAAAGCCAATATACCTTCATCTTCTGACAATGATCTACTGTGACACACTATATCATACACAAAATAAAATTTATATTATTATTTAGTTGAAGATTATTTACAATGTATTATTATATATTATTATACATTTTAAACATTTTAAGTAAAAATGACCATAATAGAAAAGTTTAACACTGCTTTATAAATATTTGATTATATACTTATTGAAATTAGAAGGTGTAATGAATAAAACATATTAAGTAATGAAATTATACAGATGTAGCTACATTTTTTATGACTGTTTTCTTCAGGTCCATTATTCTGTAGCAGGAACTCTTCACTTCGTGCTTCCACCATCGCTGTTGAGCAAGGATTTGACCGAGTTGTAACAACTGGACATCTCCGTGATCCAGATAAATTTGAATTTACCGTAAGTGGAAAAGCAATTGCCTCTTCTAGTTGTTGAACAATTTCATTAAATGTTGGACGAGATTTAGCATCCAACTTTAAAAAACAACAAATTTAAAAAAAGTATTAAATATAGTTTATGTATATAATACATGTTAAGGATATTGTTTAATAACAATCTTACATGGCAACAAGAAAATGCTAATTTAAGAAACATAGTTGGTGGAGGACAAGATGAACATAACTCAACAAAAGCTATATAATCCAGACCAAAATTTTGTGTTCTAGGTAAAATATCTGGATCTGCTTTCACTCTGGCAATAATTTCACATAACACAATTCCATAACTAAAAACATCACTGCTTTCATTATATACATTGCCTTTAACACATTCTGGTGACATCCACCAAGGTGATCCAACTTGCTGTAACCTTTGTCCTTTCCTAATATATAAAAATAAATTATTTAAAAACAATTACTTTATTTTACGCTTTGAAAATAATCATGATTAATAGCCAAGTAAAATACTTGAGTGTTTTCTAATTAAATTTTAATTCTAAAAAACCTATTTTAAATAAAATATTTTTAAAATAGGTATACATTGAAAATTCACAAAAAAACCAATTAAAAATAAGAAATTCAAATAACATTCCTATATTTTTAGTAAAATTAATAAAAGTTATTTTGATGAAATTCAAAAACTAATTATTATTTTAAGTATCTAATCACATTGAATAGTTTCAAAAATATGCTATTTTCATCCACATTCAGTGGCGTTAGAGAAGGGGGGCACAGGGGGAAATTGACGCATCAGATATAATCCAAAGGGGGCAAAAGTATACTTTTGCCTCTCCTACTAGATTAATAAAATTAATAGGTATACAATCGTAAATTACATTTACATATTCAAAATTGGTCTTATTTTCATGAATGTATGAATGTACGTAATAATATTATTATTATTATCGATTTATTATTTAATATGTATTATTATAACATAATACATAATAAACAATTGAGTAATTTTTATTTATACATTGTTACTTTTGAATATAACTTTAGGTATAAAGTAAATGTTTTTTTTTTTTTAATTGTTCATTAAGTCCGGCAACTATAGCCATTAGCTGTTTGTTTGTTTGTAGGGGAGGATGATAATGTTGGATGGTAAACATGTATGTGTAGTTTTGGCAGATTTACAAGGGGGCACCTGTAAGTATCTGCCATGCCCGGGTGGGGGATGGCGTGACTTGTTCTCCGGACACCGTGACTTGTCTGAAGAAAAATGCCACCCGTGATCCGAGGTTTGAACCAGCGCCGGTGTGTGCTCACAACCAACGCCTTGGTCAGCTCGGCCACTCCGTCCCCCAAATATGTTTTATTTCAATATATAAGTGTATAAATATAATATTATATTTATATTATAGTATTACACTATAATTATATCAATACATTTATATAATTCTTTATATTCTTTATATTATAATATATGACCTATATCAACATTAAAAGAATATTTTAATATTAAGAAAGGTTTTCTGTTATAAATCACAATTAAATATATAATAGTTGTTAGGTGTTTTATGTTTTGTCCCCCCTTCATGAAAAATAGTTCCTGTGCACTGTCCACATTAGTTTTTACTATAATAAAGTTACTAATTATAACTTCTAAGACCTTATCATACAAACACTACATTTCATTAACACAAGAATTAAGTTTTTACTATTTATTTAACCATATTATGTTATTCTCGTTATATTTCTCTTAATACTAGTTTTATGTGATGACATTTCCAACTATTTTTTTTTAAGAATTAATGTAAACAATATTTTATTTGACATTAAATTACAAATTTGGATGAGAAAAAATTATTTTGGCATTAAACAACAATGCCACATTATATGTATATTTTATTAGTTACATAGTCTATAATTTAAGATGTTAAATCATAAAATATTTATGTTTTAAATTTAATAATATAAATATTAAAATAGTTTAAATGCGAAATAGAATTAATATAACTCACTTTGGTATTTTTGCAGCTAGACCAAAATCGGCTACAACAGCAGTCAGATCTTCAGTTGATTCATTTTTTTTAATTAAAACATTCTAAAATATTTAAATTGTTGAATAGTATCATACTTGGTAGATTTAATTTAAATAATAATGTTAAGTAATACTAAACAATAATATTTATAAGAGGTTTTAAAAGGAGTTTCAGCATTTATAATTTAGATAAATTAAGTTTATATTTACTTTTGAAGTTAAGTCACGGTGAAATATGTCTCTTGAATGAAGATACTTCATGCCCCTTGCAATATCTAGACTTATTTTCATTCTTATTTTAAATGAAAGATCAATATCAGACTCAATTAATTGTTCCAAACTTCCACCATTGATATACTAATAAAAGTACAAGTTATTAAAAAAAGTTATAAGTACTTAAATGAGCATTTAATATTGTAGATTATAAATATACATACAGAAAGACAATATTATAATTACCTCAGTTAATGCATGGAGTTGTCCTTTATATACACAAGCACCTTCAAATCTAAAATATCAATAATCATATAAATATACAACATTTACATAATATAATTTATAAAACAGTTATTTATATACCGTGCGTCCACAAAAACAGGATACACATAAAAAAGTAAAAATGTTGTGCGTGCACAAAATACAAGTTTTGAATTTAGTAGGATCATAGGAATTTATGATTTAAACTAGTTTATTTAGTATCATATCCCAAAAACAGAATTCAAAAATATGGATATGGTACTGAGTAATATAAGTAAGTAACTGAGTAGTTAGAGTGTCTAATGTACTTTGTTTTTATGGACACACAGTATAATAAATACATGATTATGTGTAATGCTACAAGTATTGATACTATCTAATATTAGGATAGCCACATAGGATCAAATAGGGCAAGACTTTATGGGCTAATTCACAATATAATATAAAAAAACTGAATTGTGAATATATTTTTTTAAACTCCAATAAAAATATTTTTTAATGAAAATGTTCAGAGCTTAAAAGTCTACTGTTCTATTATTTTAATTATATATTTGCACCTATGTTATAATGTTAACAACATTTAAATTAACTATTTGAATTATCAATAGATTTTCATAGAAGTTTTAAATTAAAAAAAAACCATATTAATCTTAATTTACATACCCAAGTATGTTAGGATGTGAAAGCTTGTTCATAAGCTGTACTTCTTTAAGCATATTGAACCGATTTGATTGTTTGATATTCATTTTGAGTACCATTACTTTTCCAGTGTTTCGGTGAGTAACACGGTATACTTCAGAGAAGAAACCTTCACCAATACGCTCACTAACAAAATCATCTAAATTTGTAAGTGAACGCACTGCATGCTTAAGAGCACAACAAGAGTTGCCTTTTAATCGACATCCTTCTTTACGTTGGAACTCGGCCTTCTCTTCCATAGTATTCACGTAATTTGTCATAACATTTTGATAACCTGAAAAGGTTTATATAAAATGAGTTTTTTTAATTGACGGTAATCAGATATGATTATTTATAATGAGAACTGCTAAGATTCTTAAGATAAAATACATTTATGCAGTTTGCAGGATATAAATAACAGGAGACTGAAATTAAAATTAAATTTACAACAAAAACAATTATTTAAAAATTATAATATAAAAATAGTAAAATAGAATGCCCTTGAGAAAACTAAACCCACATGCGTTATCTGTCATAAAAACACATAACATAGCAAATTATATTTTCTGAATAATCTATTTAACTTTGTTATGTTTAATATTAAAATAAAATAAAATAAAAATAAAAATAAAATATTGGAGCAAATTGATCTATTGTCAAATTTTAAAGTAAGACTATTATCTAGGGAATTGCATAGGTATTTTTTTCTACTTTCATTTTAAAGAAAATTATGAGAATTTTTAGAAACTCGCTTTAAAATTATAACATAAAAAAACTATAAGATTCACTAGACAATATTCTTACTACTAAATTTGATAATAGATCAATTTGCATCAATATTAAATATAAAAAAGTTGAATGGATTATTAAGAATGTATAATTTGCCATGTTATGCATTTGTAAGATAGATAAAACGCATGAGGGTGTGGCATACTCTAAAAACTTTCTATTTTTAATCCTCAAAAAAAGGATTTTCTGTCGAAGTAAAGTACTAAATTTAATAAAGAGTTGGAAATATTTTGAAAATAATTAACTGTAAACTAATACATTTATTTAAAAATAGGATAGTGTTTAAAACTAAACTTTTAAATAAGGATGAGAAAAATAACATATTACAAGTAAAAAATTAAGTTCCAACATCTCAATAATAAGAATACAATTTATACAAAATTAGTATTAGATCGATAACAATGAAAATACAGTATTTAATATATATATATAGGTATGTACCTATATAAATTATATTATTAAATTTGGTATTTATTTATCAAATTTCAAAATATATACTTTTTATTTTTAATATATTTTAAGAGTGAATAGCTTTAAGCAATTTGATGATATTTTATACAAGGTTTTTTACGTTTAGCTATAATTTGTTCATCTAGCCAATAAAATGTTAATAAGTAAAATGTTATTTGTCCACTACCACAAAAATTAGTTGCAATATTTATAGGATTTACTTATTTATTGCCTTGAGGTTGACACATTATTCCACCTTAAAACGCAGTAATTATTATATTAAAAAATATAGTTTTTTAATATATTTATATAAAAATGTATAGAAAAGTTATTTGTCCACTACCCACAAAAATTAGTTTGCAATATTTATAGGATTTTACTTATTTATTGCCTTGAGGTGACACATTATTCCACCACCTTAAAACGCAGTAATTATTATATTAAAAAAATATAGTTTTTATAATATATTTATATAAAAAATTGTATAGACATGTTTTTTTTTTTAACGGTGAACACTCTTTGTCTTATAAAATCTTGATATTTTTGAAAATATTTTTTTCACATAACTATAATTAACAAAAATTCATTACAAAACAATTTTTAGATTCCGAATGGAATGATGAATGTATTGATTTTACAATGATGTGTGTTATTGTTTACACAATAAGTAGTCGAAATAATGCTTCGATTTTCAACTTCAGTATCTTTTTCGATTGGAAAGTGAATATCGTTGGTGCATTGGAGAGGTCAAAATTTAAAATTCCCACTTATTTTCAAAAACGCCAAGAAAAACAAAAGAAAAATTAAGGAATAACGGGACTTTTTACGCAAAATCGATTTTTCACAAAATTGAATTTGGTTTTTGTTGTAACTTTAAAACAAATGACCGTAGATACATGAAATTTTCACTGGTTGATTATATTTTCATTTTCTATTCACCATAACATTTTCCAAATATTTTGAGCTCTTTACGGACTTTGTCAGTTTCCATTTTTTTTAGTTTTTTTTTCTATAAATGTCAATAAAATTTTATTTGTTTAGTAAAAAAACTTGAAAATTTAATAGAAGGCTCCTAGGTTATTGTTTCAAAAGCAGATGATAAAAATTTAAAATCCTTAGTCACAGTTTTTATTTATAAGCATTTAAAGTTCAAATCTTGACAAATACGGAAAAATCACGAAATTAGCAAACTATTTTGAGTTGAGAATTCATAAAAATTTTTTCTTTTAAATCTAGATTTGAAAATGTAATACAAGATTACCCATAAGTTTGTCTACCTTTATCAAAAAAAAAAAATGTCTACAAGCATATCAATTAATTTTATGAGCGTTTGAAATTTATATTTTTACAACATTTGATATTCACTCGATTTCTCATGTAACAATTTTTTATTTTATTGTAATTAAAAAACGAACGACTGAAGATACTTGAAAATTTCACTGAATGTTTATATTAGCATTTTCTATACACGATAAAATTTTGAAAATAATTTGACTCTTTTTGAGCTGTTTACAGAAATTGTCAGTTTTCAATTTTTTTTAGTTTTTTTTTCTATAAATATCAATAAAATTTTATTTGTTGGGAAAAAAAGCGTACAAATTTAATACAAGGCTCCTGATATATTTTTGCAATAGCAGTTGAAAAATATTAAAAATACATAGGCACAATTTTTTTTTATAAGCATTTAAAGTTAAAATTTCGACAAAATTTTTTTTTTTTTTTTATGAACTTAAGCCCGGCGACTATGGCCATTAGCTATTGTAGGGATTTTGAACTGTGGTAGGGGTAAGGTTGGTACGGTAGGTTGATGTTACGATTGTTACGGTAGGTAGCAAACTCGTCTATGTGTGGCAAGGTTTTTAACTACTATGAACCCGGGTGGTCACCCATCCGGGAGCTAGTAGCTGTGGCCGTTACTTACTTCCAGTCGCAGCCAACGCGCCACGCCAAGCCACTCGACAAAATTTATAAAATTTAAAATGTAATAATTATTTTGTAGTTAAAAATTTATAAAATGTTCAACTTTTATAGCTAAGGATTGAAAATTGAAAACAAGGCTCCACGTAAATAGGTTATATATAAATTACTTTATGCACAATAATATCATCAAATATACTTAGTAACATCATAGTCTGACAGACCGTTTTCGCTCAGAATCGTTTTTTTTACACAATGATATTATATCATTGAATTCAAATTTAACACCATCCATTACAGTGACCCACTTGTAACCTACTGTACAGCAGTGCGACAACCAGTTACCCACCTTTTTTTTTAATAAAAATAGGTATTTGAGAAGTTTACTTTTGTGAATAATAAAATACATTTTTAATTTCATATTTTGAGACCAAATAATATAATATTTCTGAGAATTTTTATGCATACAAATTTTTCTAAGTATAAATTTAAAATATAAAATAGTCAATATGTTATCTATTTTTATATACCTAACTAATACCTACATAATATTAAAAAATAATAGATCAATTATATTAAAAAATAACATAATTGTAATAATTCTTTACTGATTGTTTACTAATGGGCTTTTAAGTTTTGAACGCATAGACCCTTAGTGAATCTACCTTATAATAATGCATGAATCTGTAATTTTATAAAAGATTGTTGTATTTAATTTCCTATATTCTATCCTGGGAAAGATGTTATTAGATTTGATACCTAAACAAGTAGGTACTGCTCCGCTGTACCGTAGGTCATAGGTGTAGTGTATCTCGTTATTAGGTAGTTCACAGTAATAGATGATTAAAAAATATTGTGACTATGTATTTTTAGTATATCTTAATATTGGTATACAAACAACTTATGAAAGAATATTGTATTAAACTTTCAACTTTCAAGTTTTAATACCCAAAAATGTTATTGCATCAAATATAAATCAAAGAGAACCAAAATAAAGTCACAATTTTAAATACCTATGAACAGCCAAAAAGAACCAAAATATATTGAAAATTATTTTTATCTAGTAAATTCTAATATAATAGTGAAATTTCAAGCTTCTACTATTATTTAATTTTGAGTAACAGTTAAAGCATTAAAAAATGTCAAATATGCAACAAATATACAAGTAAAAAATTAAATTATGTAACATGGTATAAATTCACAATTTGTATTCGATAATTATTTTATTAGTTTATAAATATATGACTTAAAATAATTTAAAACAAATCAAACATATAGTTATATCATTATAGTTCTCTACTTAAAAACAAAAGAATAATTTTTAATTTTGTAATAATATACATACTCTGTTCAGCGAGAGACCGCGCCTATTTTTGCGCATCCCTCCAGCTCACCATGCTATCGAAACCGGTTCCCCAATGACAGCAGAGTGTTGCTTGGGGGAACCAGTTTTCGTTGGTACGCGGCGCGATATCTCGCTGAACAGAGTATAAGTAATTTAGTATTATTAGGTCATAGGTGTAGTGTATCTCGTTATTAGGTAGTTCACAGTAATAGATGATTAAAAAATATTGTGACTATGTATTTTTAGTATATCTTAATATTGGTATACAAACAACTTATGAAGAATATTGTATTAAACTTTCAACTTTCAAGTTTTAATACCCAAAAAATGTTATTGCATCAAATATAAATCAAAGAGAACCAAAATTAAAGTCAACAATTTTAAATACCTATGAACAGCCAAAAAGAACCAAAATATATTGAAAATTATTTTTATCTAGTAAATTCTAATATAAATAGTGAAAATTTCAAGCTTCTACTATTATTTAATTTTGAGTAACAGTTAAAGCATTAAAAAATGTCAAAATATGCAACAAATATACAAGTAAAAAACATTAAATTATGTAACATGGTATAAAAATTCACAATTTGTATTCGATAATTATTTTTATTAGTTTATAAATATATGACTTAAAATAATTTAAAACAAATCAAACATATAGTTATATCATTATAGGTATCTACTTAAAAACAAAAGAATAATTTTTAATTTTGTAATAATATACATACTCTGTTCAGCGAGAGACCGCGCCTATTTTGCGCATCCCTCAGCATCACCATGCTATCGAAACCGGTTCCCCAATGACAGGCAGAGTGTTGCTTGGGGGAACCAGTTTTCGTTGGTACGCGGCGCGATATCTCGCTGAACAGAGTATAAGTAATTTAGTATTATTAAAATGATAGTCATTTAATGCCTAAAAATGTATTATTACATTTTCTGCTTGATGAAATAATGTTATATACATTTTTTTTAAATTTTTGCTTCAATATACAATACATTTTGAATTTTGTCAAAATATGCAAAAATATACTATAACCATTAAATATGCAGAAATTTGCAAAGAAATAATTTTCCATTAGCTTTAAATCATTATGATTCATAAAGATAACTGAAAAAAATACCAAAATTGTGAAAATGAAAAAATATGCAATTGCATACAAACCTGCACAAAATACACGTAATTCTAGTAATAACAAAAAACAAAATCAATTTTGTCAAAAGCTGGATTTACTAAGTACTAGACTAAAACTCAGTTTTTGTGGAGGTAAAAATAAAGAAATTTATAGATTTGTGTATAATATACATACCTATATATTTAAATGTTTAGTAAATAGCGTCCCAGAACAACTACTGGAATATACTTCCCACTTGAGATAAGTGTTCAGCGCCACTGAGTAATATAATGTTATAGGTATAAATATATTATAATGGTGCGACTAAATTAATTTAATTTATTATAATTGATTAAACACATAATTTTTTGAAAAATCATAGGTATATTCTATACTTAAAACCTTATTTCAAATTAATAGTGATAAGATAAGTTATGCATTAAAGCAGTCACAAAAACCTGTTAATTGTTATTTGATATTTAGTTAGGTGATAATTTTGAACAGTTTTAAAAACAAATTTAAAATGTTGTGAAATTTCAAGTATCTGGTTTATTATACAAGGCCAAGGTAACTAACATTTATTGTTTTTTAATATTATTTAATGCTTATAAAACATTAACTGTAGAAAACAAAAACAAAAAAAAATTGATAACAATTAAAATTTAAAATAATTTGAATGTTTAAGTTTCATTTTAATGAATTGCAATTTTTGTAAGTAATGCGAGTCTTTATTTTGAATATAAATATTTATTTTTTTTTTTACATCAAGAGTTTGATGTTTACAAATTTAACTATAATACTTACACATTTGAATATCAGGATGATAATATAATTATAAATGTATTTTCTTACAAAATAACAAAATATTTTAAAAAAAGAACAGAATGACTCATTTTATTTAAAAATAGAGGTTCCTTAGCAAGTATGAAGTAATATTAGTAACAATGACTTTCTTTAAATTTTTGAAAAACAACAATTACACATAATTTATTGTCATGAATTGAGAACCTAATAAATATTAAATACCAACAAATATAGAGATTTAACAATATTTTAAGTATTGATTAGACATATATCTACTTAACTACTAATAGACATTCACCAATCATATCTTTATCATTAATGTTTTTGTTTATATCGATGAATAGTGGTTATTATATTTTAACTGGTAAACAGTTCTGTATAAAAAAATTTATTTATTAAAAATATATGATTGACTTACTGGATTTTCTGTTGATTCCACGTCCATTCTAGGATTTTTACTAATTTTATAATGCCAACTAGGTACAGTTATTAAGCTTGAGTTAATTAAATAGGTAGTATAATTAATTATAAGCATTCACGCAAAACGGTTAGTCAATAAATGTCACACAATTGTCTTCACTATTGAAAGAAAAAAAGGAAAAAACTATGTAAACGAATATTGTAGATGTACACAGCAAAAAAAATGACAATTTAATGAATATTGTCTAGAAAACCAGATAAGAGCTAATTAAATCTCATTTCTCATAACTTGTTAAATTTTTTACGCATACACACTTTTCGATACTTCATTCATGTCAACATTGCAGTGTAGCCAATGTTACCGGACGTAAACTTGTCACAAGCTTTCCCTTTCTTCGTGAATCGAAATTTACTGTTCAAACAAAATTATAAAAATCTGTCTTTTCCGAAATCATTTCAAGAATTTGTCATTTAACTTTCGGAATCGAATATCGACCGTCACGGGTGATGGTAGTTTAGATCATCAATCATGCCCCCTGGGGTCCATTAGCCCTAGGGCTTGGACACAAAACAAAATAATTAACGACCCGTCCCCTCGCCAACTACACGTTGTACGTGCGTCGCGGAATTATAATCAATTCCTCTCATCATTGTTAATTCTAGATTAATATTATGATATCGAAAATTGGTTTACGGCATTTTTTTCGGAATTAATTTTCGTTAGCAGACATTAATATTATTTTATGCCCATAAGTTCTTGAATTCCGACAGCCGCAGTGAGCCGCGTCGTGCGATAGATAGTATGTAATCATAAAGAAAACAATTAGGGGCGGGAATAATACCTGTTCACCCACACTGTAGTTGCCCGGAGATTAATGTTTTCCAAAAAATGTATTGAATGTAGATTGTAGAAGTACCAGAAGAAAATGGACGGACGTAATAATAATAATATTGTTGATGTTAGTTAACATTTTTGAAGACCGTCGTGATTTCCGTATCCATACTGTCATATCGATTTCAAGAGACATTTTTAAACGGTTGACGATATTCGACGGTTTACGGTACTTACGTTTTAATCTCGAATGCCTTGTGTTCTGGTCGAGTTTATGATAGGAACCCGTGAAGAAAACGTCTTGTTGTTTTGATAATATTATTATTTTATTATTATCTATCTATCTAATAGGTATTCGTATTCGACTATTAAATATTAATGTGTTTTGATAATATTATTATTTTATTATTATCTATCTATCTAATAGGTATTCGTATTCGACTATTAAATATTAATGTTTATTGCTAGTGGTATTATTTGACGTGAAAGAACAGTTTTAGAATAAATTATCATGGAATTGGCTTAAGTACAGTGATTTTCTAATGGACCAATTTAATTTATCACGATACTCGAATTTAACTGTTCAAAGGGTTCAACCACCTGAAGAAAAGCCATTGCCTAAGGCTATAGAAAATGAAGAGGAAGAAGAAGATGACTGTAGCGACGAAGAAGATGATTTTAGTGGTAGCGAAGAAGATACGAACAAGACACCGGAAATTTCAAAAAATTCAGATAATTCCGAAGTATCTGATATTCCTACAGCAGTTGATGAAAACGTTGAAGTCAAATTAGAATCGGAACACATAAAAAATGAATCAGAAAATGAGAGCACTAACAAAGAACAAACTGATGAAGAAATTGAAGCCAACTCTAAACGGAAATCTGGCGAGGAAGAAGATGATCAAACCCCGAAAAAAGCCAAGATGAATGATGATAGTATGTACCTATATTTTATTTTGGTTATAAATATTTTTTAATTAATTTATATTTTTACTTAGAAACCAGTGACGAAGATCCAGATAATCAATCTACATCCGAAAAAATGATGATTGTATATTAATATCCGGTGACGAAGAAGAAGAAGATATAGCAGATGATGATGCACACAATAGTGGTATGCACACAAACGATGCTTATAATCTACCAGATGAGTCTGGACGAGTTCTTATAAACGTTGGCCATCCAGATAATGAGCCAGATGTTTTCTTAGCTCCTCAAATTGCACGTATTATCAAACCTCACCAAATTGGAGGTGTAAGATTTTTGTTTGATAATGTGGTTGAATCTCTTGAAAGGTTTAAATCTTCTAAAGGATTTGGGTGCATACTTGCCCATTCGATGGGGTTAGGCAAAACACTTCAGGTAATTTATTAGTACTAACTTTTTTTATACTTACTAATTTCTAAAAGTATTGTTTTCAATGTATGATTATTTTAAATCATTTAAATATTATTCTTATAGGTTGTTTCATTTTGTGATGTTTTTTTAAGACATACGCCTGCAAAACATGTGTTGTGTATTATGCCTATAAATACTTTACAAAACTGGATGGCCGAATTTAATATGTGGCTTCCATTACCTGATGATCCTAAAAATTCTTCAGAAAATACAACTAATAGTGGTGATATTATTCATAGACAGTTTCCTTTATTTGTTCTTAATGACTTTCATAAGACTATATCAGCAAGAGGCAAAGTCATAGAAAGCTGGCGGGTTGAAGGTGGTGTTTTGCTAATGGGCTATGAGCTTTACCGACAATTAACTTCTAGGAAACCAAGAAAAAAAAGAAATAAAAAACAAATTGATGACGACTTTTATGATGAAAAAAATAAACCATTGCTTGATGGTAAACATTTAATTTGCATATGGTTAAATAATTTTGAAGAAAATATTTTAATAATTTAATATTACATTTTTTTTAGAAATGAGAGATGCATTAGTAAAACCTGGACCAGATTTAGTGATTTGTGATGAAGGTCATAGAATTAAAAATAGCCATGCTTCAACTTCACAATCTCTTAAAGAGATTGAAAGTCGTCGACGTGTAGTGTTAACTGGATATCCATTACAAAATAACTTATTAGAATATTGGTGTATGGTAGATTTTGTCCGTCCAAATTACTTGGGAACAAAAACTGAATTCAGTAACATGTTTGAAAGACCTATTCAAAATGGTCAATGTATTGACAGTACACCTCAAGATATTAGGTTGATGAGACATAGAGCACATGTTTTACATTCTCTTTTAGAAGGGTTTGTTCAACGAAGAAGTCATTCTGTATTAGAAAAAACATTACCACAAAAAGAAGAATTTGTTTTACTTGTTCGTATGACTCCATTACAACGATTGCTGTATGATCGATTCATGAATGAAGTTGTACGGAAAAAAGCTGTACCTAATCCGTTAAAAGCATTTGCAGTTTGTTGTAAAGTAAGTTATTTAAAACAATAATATTATTTAACTTAAATATTTATTTTTTTATATTTATTTTACATGTTTAGATCTGGAACCATCCTGACATTCTATACTATTTTTTGAAAAAACGCTCATTGGATGAAGCTGAAATTGATTTGGATCTAGAAGAAGCTAGTACACCTTTGGGTACACCTTTAGGACCTACCCCAGCAACTTCTCCATCTGCAGCATCCAAACGATCTAGAAGTCGATGGCCAAAAGGAGGAGGAATAAATCCTAATTCTAAAGAATTAAAAAACAATCCAAATCGCAAGGTAATGAATATACATAAACGATCTAGAAGTCGATGGCCAAAAGGAGGAGGAATAAATCCTAATTCTAAAGAATTAAAAAACAATCCAAATCGCAAGGTAATGAATATACATAGATTACATAAGTAATATCAGTTATCTTTTGTACAATTTTTAAAGAGAAAATCAATAAAATTATTTTTATTAATTAAATTCAAGTATAAAAATTATTAATGAACAAGTATTATTTAATTATTATCAAGAAAAGCATGGAATAGAGTTAATCTCAATCATATCTACCCATCACGACCACCTAAAAAAATTATCTAGTCATTCAAAAATTAAAATAATATAAATATTTTCAACTATTAAAATTATAAATAAAATATGTTTAATACCGATTTTTAATGTCTACAAAGTTAAGAGTATTACATCAACTTTGAAATAATTTTTCTTAAAATGTTTATTTTATATTTGACATAGCTGTATAACCAGAATTGTGATTTCTGGTGGCTTATAATTTGTTATATAGGGGAGCTTGTTAACTAAGACCCCTCAAAAATCATAAGTTTAATATTTTGATGATATGTGTGTATACAGTTTTAGACTTTTTCAGAAATCTTCTTTCATACAAATTATAATTGTAATACGTTCATAAAACACTGGAAGCATTTTAATATTTTCCTAAAATTGTTGGGAGGAACACAACCCCCTTAGTTCTCCCTTGCTACATTTTATGTTCTAACAATAAATATAAAAAAAGGTGGACAAGTGGATCCGCTCTGTTGTACAGTAGTTATCGAGCATGTTGTTATGGATGTGTTGCATTTGAATTCAACTATAAATCATTGTATACAAAAAATGATTTATTCACTATTTTATGTTTTGATCTCAAAAGTACCAATAGTTTAACTTTTTAATCAGAAAAAATGCTGATGTCGAAAATTGGAGCATTTTGCTGTTGATGACAGAGAAAAAAAACACATCATTGTGAATACAATACATTCTTTCTATCCGCTCAGAATCTAAAATAATTAAGTTTTTATTATCTGGATGAAAATAATGCGTTATTTTTTGAAGTTAAAAATATTTTCCCAAACACAATATTTTTTTAACTATTTTCACTTATTTTTTTTTATTTAAATTAATTTCAGAACATAAAAAAAGATCAAATGAAAACCCCGGCTGTAGCAACAGTTATGCCAAATACGAGTAATAATCAACTTATTACTCCTACTACTCATAATCACAATACCTCAACTATTACTCAATCTATTCAATCTAATCAATATGATGATTATTCCTCACAACCACAACAATATGGAGGTCAGGGAAATTACACAAATCAACAATTGAACAATTATAATCAAAATTATGATTCTTCTTATTGGAAAGAAGGAGGAAATTTTTACCGAGGTAATTCAGAATATTATCAATCTAATCAAGGTTCAGAAACAAAAAGTCAATATCCATATCCTCAAGATCCTAGACTAGAAGTTGGGGAAATTAGAATGGTAAAAAGTGAGCCAAGTTATCAAAACTATGAAGAAACCAGTTTCAGTGGTTCAAATGATCAAAATCGTGGATTTAATCAAGATACTACACAAGGAACACAGGAATCCGAACAACCATTACCCAACCAAGGTTTTTCTCCAGATGTCCAAAAAGGGAACCAAGTTTTTTCTCCAGATGTTCAAAAAGTAAACCAAGGTCATTTTCCAACTCTGGGAATAAGTCAAGAGATTATACCTTGTCAAAGTATTTCAAACATTCCAGGATTGCAAGCAGATAATATTGATCAAATGGCAATATCAAAACATAAACCAAAAAATGTTCGAAATCGAAAACCTACTGTAAATAATAAACAGATCCAAAAAAATCAATCTATGATTGTAGCTAATTCAGGAATACACGTTGATAATAATTGGAACGATAATGATAGCAACTTAAAAAATCAACAAGTTATATCTAATTCCAAAGAAATATCATTTAGGAAGCAAGTTATAATCAAAATTAAATCAGATTAATAAAGGGTATTTATAAGGATCAATAGTAATTAACAAGAATTGTTTCAAACAATCAAGAATGTAAATAATCAATAAAGTACAAGGAATATCAAGAAGTTCTTTCTAATAGTAATCAGAGTTTAAACAATAGTCAAGTAAATAAAGGAATAGAAGCTCTTCAATATGAAGATATTAAATAATAGTCATACATCTTTAACAGAAAGTAATAAAGGCATTTATGGAAGTGGCATAATAAAACAGGGAAATGGCAGTAGTACTGGTTTGGCTGTTAGTTTTGAAGGTATATTTGACAGCAATCGAATTATGACAAATCATCAGAAAACCAATTTGAATCATCAGCGTGTGCAAAATTCTATTCCGACTAATATCAATTCACAGAATATTAATAATAGTTTGAGTAATCAGGGTACGTTGAGCAATCAATCTGCTATTCAAAATCGAGCAACAAATCATCAAATAATTGATAACCCAAGGTTAATGAATAATAATCCTGTTAATCAAGGAATTAGAAGCCAAGGAATGTTGTTGTGTGATACTAATAACCAGGGACAATTAACAAGTAATCCAGGGGCTCAACATACTCATTCAATGACTATATCACATGAACATCCAGAAATCAATCAAACATTTGTCAATCAGCAGCAGCAACAGCTACAACACCATCAACAACAACAGCAGCAGCAGCAGCAGCACACACAACCAGCAACAACAACAACAACAACAACAACAACAACAACAACAACAACAACAACAACAACAGCAACAGCAACAGCAACAACAGCAGCAGCACCATCATCAACATAATCAAGAACAACAGCAGTATCAAAATTCAGATAATGTAATGGCTAATCGTGGCCAGATTCCGATTAGGGAACCATTCATGAACCCTGATAATTCAAGTAATAACTATAACAATTATATGTTAGAACCCAGTCAGCATATAACTAATCAAAATCATAATTATGGAACTATTTTACCTGACTCCTCATTTCAAAATCCAAATATTTTGACCGATCAGATGTTACATGACCAAGAAATGTTGTTAGCTAATGATCAGGCAATGTTAAGTGTCCTTAACTCCACAACTGACGCCAATGAACAGGCACTGTTGTATAATGCTATGGTTGGCCAACCTGATGGACAGAGTTTGCTTGGTCTTTTAGAGCCTCCAAGCATGTTGAACAATCAAATTAATGAATATCAACCAGTCTATGGTCCATTGCCATCTAATGTCAAACCTGGGTTACCCGGAGGAGCTAAAACAGATCCTGAATCTAGTCAATATCCAAGAGCAACAAATATACAACAAATTACTGGAAGAGGGGTTGGTTTAATATCTGGAGCTCATAATCAAAATGAAGTAAAAATGTATTCAGACTCTAATCGTTTCAATGTTTCAAATTCTAATGAATCTTATTCAAGATATTCAAATTATTCATCTATGTACCCTCCATACACTCCAAGTACTAGTACTCCATTGGGAAGTATATCTGATATACTAGATAATATTCCTGGACCTGAACGTATATATCAACCACCTGAACGTAAGAATCCAGCCCCTTGCACTATGACCAGTCAAGATGTAAATCCATTACCACCATTTCGTTCGTTAGATAATAAAACTAAATATGAATATGGTGGAAGTAGCAATAATACAGACATTGAACAATCTCACGATGAAAAAAGTACTTCGTTTTCTATAAACAAAGAATCAAGATCTATAGAAGATACCATGGATCCTAAAATAACATTAGAGGAAGGTGAAATAAAAAATCCCTCACTTTTAATTAAAAGTGGGAAGGAAGAACCAGGAATACCATATGATTGGGTAAGTTATTACTTATTACATCATTTTCAATCATCAATCGTATACATTATTGCATTATAATTAAATGGATTTCAGGCAGTTGAATTATTTAATGATTATGTACCTGGTATGATTGAAGCTTCAGCAAAGATGTCATTGTTATTTGCGATTGTTGAAGAATCTGTTAGAATTGGTGATCGTGTTTTATTATTTAGCCAATCATTATTCACATTAGACTTGATTGAAGAATTTTTGCAACGAAATAAAATACCCGGAAAAGATGAACATTGGTGTCGAAATTGTGATTATTATCGTAAGTAGAAAATTGCTCTTACTTTTATTTTATATTTTATTAGTTTTAGTGTAAATAAAAAATTACAACTCAACTATTACAAAATATTTTATAGGTATGTTTTAGATGCAGATTTTAATTTAGACCAAAAAGTATATTACGTTTATAATAATAAAATAATTCATATCTATTAATGTTTATTAATTATTATCATACAAATAATTCTTCATTATTAGGTCTTGATGGCAGTACCTCTGCATCTGAACGTGAAAAGTTAATCAACGATTTCAACATCTGTAATACAGTCCATTTGTTTTTGGTATCAACGCGTGCCGGATCGTTGGGCATTAATCTTGTTGGAGCAAATAGAGTAATTGTGTTTGATGCATCATGGAATCCTTGTCATGATACTCAAGCTGTATGCAGGGTTTACCGATATGGCCAGCAAAAACCATGTTTTGTATACAGATTAGTAACAGATAATTGTTTAGAAAAAAAAATCTATGATAGACAGATTAACAAACAGGTAATGGCAGATCGTGTTGTTGATGAATGCAATCCAGATGCCCATTTGTCTATCAAAGAAGTAACTAATTTATGTTGGGATGATGGAGAGTCTACACCAATCAAAGATTTTTCGTCACTCAAAGATAGTTATAGCGATGTAGTTGTAAAATATATTGTTGAGAATCTCAGTTCTGTGCTAACCAAGGTAAATTTTTATAAATTAAACATTGGAAGAGAATACACCACTCCAAAGATTATTATCTTTGTCCTCACTTATGTAACATAGCCAACAATTGTTGAAAACCACTTTTCAATTATTCATGAGTTTATAACCATTTATGTCAACATGTTTTAGTTGTACCTTATTCATGCAAAAGACAAAGATAACAAACTTGAGAATGAAGTCTTCTTGAAATTCAATTTTATTATCCATTGTAGTTTATAATATTATTTTGCTTAATAATGTTTAGGAACCATTTCAACACGAATCATTGTTTGTGGACCGTAAAGACAAAAAATTATCACAGGCGGAAAAAAGGTTAGCCAAAAGAAGTTATGAAATGGAGAAAAAGGCAAACACCAGACCCATGTATTCATATTATGGTCAAAATACTACATCTTCATTGTATAGGTCAGAAGAAAAATATTAAAATATACATTTTTTTTAACCCCTTATTCAATACAATTATTTTATATAGAAATCAAATGGGTAAACCAATGGCTAGTGTACGTCCAATGCAATCAATGTCTAATACATCAGCAGTAATTGCTAGCAGAAATGCTCTAAATCGTAGATGGATACCAGCTGAAGTCTGGCAAAAACAGGGAATGAGTGCTCAAGAAATGACTTTACCACTTGGTAATTAATAACTACTATTGAATTAAACTAAAAACAGTGAATTTAATATTATATATTAATATTTCCAAAGATGTTGTAATCCCAACAAATGCTGGTGATCGTGGTTCAATTGTATTGAAAGCTGGTCAAAAAGTAATGGTACTGAAAAGTCCTAAAGGAATTTATATGCAGCTGGAAAGTGGAAAAATAATTGCCATCCGTACATCAGCAAATAATAAACCTAATAATCCAACAGTACCTAGCCAACCGTTCATCCCTCAACAACAATCTACTCATCCTTCTACAATGACTTATAATAGGCCTCAGCCATTAGAAAGTAGTTTTAATCCAGGACCTAAAAGCGGTTTGTAATTAATATAGTTTCTAATGTACAATATTATCTTTTTTATAAAATAAAATAAATGTATTCATTTTTCAGATGCTTCTATGCAACAATTACGAAACCGTTCAAATTTATTAAGAAATAATCCTAGCATTTCAATAACGCCTAAACACATATACCGCCACCATCAAGATCTGTTGATCGTGGTTCAATTGTATTGAAAGCTGGTCAAAAAGTAATGGTACTGAAAAGTCCTAAAGGAATTTATATGCAGCTGGAAAGTGGAAAAATAATTGCCATCCGTACATCAGCAAATAATAAACCTAATAATCCAACAGTACCTAGCCAACCGTTCATCCCTCAACAACAATCTACTCATCCTTCTACAATGACTTATAATAGGCCTCAGCCATTAGAAAGTAGTTTTAATCCAGGACCTAAAAGCGGTTTGTAATTAATATAGTTTCTAATAAAATAATGTATTCATTTTTCAGATGCTTCTATGCAACAATTACGAAACCGTTCAAATTTATTAAGAAATAATCCTAGCATTTCAATAACGCCTAAACATATACCGCCACCATCAAGATCTGTTCAATCTCCCTCATATATGCCACCTACTCATTCGTCTGCTGCAGTTTCACAACCAGCATCACCTGCTATACCATCGTCTTCTACATACCCTCCCAAATTACCTTCTTCAATAACATTAACAAAATTTGACCGACCTCATAAATCATCTGAAATAGGTATACAGGCCGATTCCGTAGCGAGTTCATGTTATGGACCTAGGTATCCACCAGAATATCCAAGATCATTTGATAAGTATCCTGTTAGAAATGAATACCCCCCGAGGTTGCCTCAATCTTATAATAATAATTATCCACCGCAATATCACCGTCCCTCTTCTTCGCAATAATACAATAAAAATTTGTTGTTTTTATTATAAGACTAAGTTTTATGTGTACATACAACAATGTAAATTTTTTTTTATGTATATGATTAGACATTTTAATCCTAAACGAAATATGTTATTTTGTACAAACATTTTATATAAAAAAAAAAAAGAGAAAAAAACGTTTAAAACTCGAGCAAAAATAACTTGTCAGTATTTTCCTAAACTATTTAAAATTTATACTTTGGATATTTAATACTATCAAGCATTTTTTTCTTGCATGTTCCTGTTTCTTCAAAATTATATTATAATAATCATAATCTATGTTTAAAATAATTAATTAATTTGGTTATTAATCAGTGTGAGTAGCGAAATAATAATTGATGATAGACTTATTAATATTTTAAATATGTTTATATTATTGTTTAATTCATGTTTGTTGACATTGTTATACATAATTTTTTTTAATGATCGATCTAAGTTATTTAAAAAATATATTTAATATGTTTTTTATGTCAAAATTATACTACTTTAAACGAGTATATAAGTAATTATAAACTTTAGATATTTAGGTAAAATGTAAGTGTGTTTAAAAAAAAAAATAGATAAAACTTAAATTAATAGTTTATAATGCTAATTATTATTTTGATCCTTTAAGTATACTCTTATTTGAATTAAAATAAGTTCCAAAATTAAACTTATTTAATTTAAATTGCTTATTTAGTAAAAAAAATTGATTCTGATTAATTTATAATGTTATAACATCAGTTCATTGAAGTTTGAGACTACAAATTATTTTCCTAGTAATATCCATGTAATAAATTGTTTATGTGGAAGCAAGGCGGTCAAACCCTGTTGAATATAATTTTCTGTGGTTCTATATAATATATATTTATTGAAATTCTGTTACCTATGCATATTTTATTTGAATAAAAAAATCTTAAATAATTATCAAAACAGTTATTGTTTCAATATTATGAATATTTAGAAAGTAATTAATGTAAAAAAAAAAAATGTTTGCAGACCCCATTAATGTATATTCAACACTATTATGCAAGGATATTATTTTAGAATTTTGCGTGTAATGATAAAATATTTACCAATAGTCAGTGGCGTGGCAAGCGGGTAATATGGCCAGCAATAGGTGATCATTATTGTAGTATCAACTATATTATAGTACCTATTTTAGTAATAACCACCTATGAATGGTATAGACAAATGTGACTGTGGTGGTGCCTTCATTGGATTGCTGGTGCTGCAGGATGGGGGTTAAATATGATAGACTAACCTCTGAACAATTTCAAGTTCGCCACGCCACTGCCAATAGTCAACAATAATCTGATTCAATTGAAAATTGGTTTATTCATATTTATAAATTACTAGCTAATCCCGTGCACGTTGTTGCCCGGCAACCAATAATTATTATTATAATAGCTCCCAAACATATGGCAACCACTTATAAACAAAAATTTCATCAGAAATCTCAAAATCCTTGTTTGAGCTCCTCCCTTTTTAAACTAGCATATCTTCTGCCCAGAGGTCTAATCTATCTCTGTACCAAATTTCATAAAAATCAATCCAGCCGTTAAGGAATGCAAAAAGAACGCACAGGCAGCCAAACAAACATTCATTTTTATATATATATATATATAGACCATAAAACATTTTGATAGTTGATCAGTTTTTCTTTAATACAAATGGAAGGGGAGGGAGTAAGTACAGAATTAAAAAAGATACTATATTTTATAACTAAATGATTAAGCAAAAGGAAATTCAGAAGACAATTTAATATAGTTGATATTGAAGTACACTTAAAATGTTCAATAAAAATATCTGTTGGAAAATTGAAATATTCAAAAACTGATGGAGCTTTGAATAGGCTTCCCAAATGTATTCCGGTCTAATTTTCCACTATGGCGATATCTCAGAATGGAACACTTATTATACTATAAATTAATTATGGTTTTTTTCTGACAAGTTTCAAAAATATGATAGCATAGCACTGAAGATGGCCTCACCACTTTTGGGTTGTGAATGGTTTAAGAATACAAAATTCAGCATGAGTAAAATTATTGAAATATAGAATTAATAAGTCGCTACCCAAGAGCATTGGGCTTTTGATTTTGGCCACGCCATCACTAAGGGTGACTATTTTTATCATTATGAATACAGAGTATTATATAACAGGCAGGTGACTGGAAAAATGAGAATATTGTTACCTAGAACACATGGTGAATAAACATCGCTCAAGTGTTCAGTACATAGAGAAAAGTGAAACTCTATGGTTTGAAGCCATTGACAAGTTCTTGATATAATAGATTAAAAAACTATTCAACAAAATAAAAACAATTCCAACTTTTTTATTCATACAATAACACCACAAAGAAGTTAAGAAAGAATAAAGTGTATAAAATTAAAATGACAATATTGTTCTGGTGTTTGATAAAACTGAACTTATAAATAAATACATTCAGACAAAAAATGTATATTAATAATAATAAAAGATCTTTTTTCTTAATTCCAGAACGAAAAAGATATTCCAGTAAAACAAAATAACATGAATTCTAGTCTGTTTGTAGCATGAGACTAAAACATTTTGCTACTTTTCAGTTAAATTAATAAGCTTTATGAAACTTAACAAATACAAAATATGTCATTGAAAGTTTTTTTAATTTTAAAACAGTACTATGTATATTTATAATTCACTTATTTGTACACAATTCATTTTTCTAATACCACTTGACTATTTAAAAAATATTATAGTAGTAAATTATTAAATAAATAATCTAATACTGTTTATTGTTACTATGATCATAACAGCAAAACAAAAGTAAAAAATAAAAATAAAAATGTATAAATAAGCTATTAAAAATTAAACAACATATTAAAGGCAGTGGGAGGGTATATAATTAAAATAGTATTTAAGTAATTAGATTATATTTTAAGTAAAATTTTGAAAGTCATTTACATGGTAACACTTATCTAAACTACCAAAAATCAATGCCAAACATTTTGTCATCATGTTTAATTTATCATACGTATATATATTATTAATATTAGCTTAAAAAATAATTAAATTAGTGTGCAATTAAGCTTTCATAATAATAACCTTTGGTTTGTGTAGTTTTGAAACTATGACAGTTCCAGTGATTAGTTATTGAACATAACAGATCTATTCAAAATACTCCTTCCATAAAGGATGCATCAAAATGTAATATTAACAAACGCATAAAAGCCATCTCTTTACGAGCATTGTCAAATATAACACGAGGATCAATTGAAGTACAACGTAAACAATTCGGAGCCATAACCATAGCCAGGTTACTAGCATCCATTTTGGTAACATGAACAACTTCAGGTTTGGTAAACAATTGTAGGAAGTGAATAAGATATGCCAAAACAGCTTTATTTATAGGTGGTAATCGATGAATAATAGCAATGGCGCGGCGAGCATCTTGATGAGCTGCAATACACTCAGCATACATATGATCAGGAACAAGAGGCTCGTATAATTCACGATACCATAGTTTTAATAAAGATGCTGGTGTATGGGCATCAGTCAACTCTTCAGATCCAGGAACTTCCCATACATCTAAACGACTTTTAAGGGTCATAACTTCATCCATGTCAGCTGGTACTCTATAGAGTATAGAATACAAATTAGAAATGTTTATATTTAATAAATATTTATAAACTATAGTATAATACCTTTTATTTTAAAAAAAATGTTATACATTATATTAATAATTAATAATAGGTATTGATTTGGTTACCTAAATATTCCTTCTGTTTGATCACCTCTGTGCCTCAGTACTAATTCAGATAATATGGTTTGTATCCAAGGTAATTTATAGTTAGGAAAGCGTTCTTTTTGAAGATCAATAACTTCATTGATTGTATTTCCAAAAAGACTAGGCCTGAATATTTGCATCTGTTAATGAACAACAAGATATAAATAAACTCCTTATTAAGTAAAATATGATTAAAAATAAAATCAATCTAACTCTAGCTTGTTCAATATCTTCCAGTGTTGGTCTTCGAACAGCTTTTTTACCATTTATACCCATTCTGTGCAATCTTTTAGTGGCCACACTGGCATAGTGGCTTACTTGAACATGGACAGGCCACCGGCCAACTTCAGTTGCATAACTGTCTAGACCTGGATCTCTATGTCTTTCCATGTAACTTTCTAAGTATTTTTGTAATTTAGGAGAAGGTGGGAAAAAAGATAAACAAATTGCCAAAAGTTCCCATCCCCGTCGTAAGCTTTCTCTGAAAATAAAAAAAATTGTAGATACAAGATAAAAATATTTTACCTATTTTAATAAATATTTATACTTTCTAGGATTTTCTGTTGTTTGTCTACATATTTGTATGTATAATTCATCTCGGAGGGTTGGTTTCATAAAACCAGTCATACATATTTCTAAAGCCACACTATTTAATGTCATTCCTAACTTTGCTTTGCGATCACTCATATAGGTTTGAACCAATTTAAATAAATCACAAGCTTCTTTTTTCAATGCTTTGTCAGACAGCACTAACATAGGTTTACGAATTGGATCCTATACATATTTCAATTAAAATTAGAGTAAGATGTTAATTTAGTTCAAATACACTATAATTATTTAGGTTTTACCTTAGACCATGAAAGCATGTCTCTCACTGAAAATTTTTTTCGGAAAATACCTTTCTTATGTATATTTAAGTTATCCTGGGCATATTTTTCAATGTCGCTTTCAGAAGTAGTTTTTTTATCACGATTCAATAAAGTTCTGGAAGTCTGTAAATATCGTTTAAGTATGAAAATAAAGAAATTATGATTTCATTCAATTTGAAGATGTTTCACATTATTTGAATAGCATTTGCAAAAGCATATATAAACCTGTTCATAGTAATAGGCAGGCGAACAGGATCGATCATCTTGAGATAATGATGGGTGGAATACACCGCGATTGGAGTTTGCATAACGAGCCAGCAAAAACTATAAGCACACACAAGAAAAAAACAATAGCTAACATGCAGAAAAAGATATCAAATTTTAAAAATATGTATTATGTATAAAGTAAAAGCATTTCTAGATGCTTAGATATATGTATATTTATAATATAATATATTATATTGATAATAAAAATAAATTAGAAGTATAATAATATGATTAATCTCAATATTAACAAAACATGGTAGAGTAAAAAAAAATATTAGATGAATACAAATGTGAGATATTTTTATTGAAGTATAATTTGTGATAACTGATAATATATAATAAATACAATTTTTTAACTTTTGAGTTATTTTCTACAGGGCGATTCATAAAGGGTAAAACACTAATTATCTCAAAAAGTATTTGTTTTTGAAGATATTTTTTTACATAGTTCCAAGTTGTTAAAAAAACAATTTATATTTTTAAATATTTTTTATCCTTATAATTTTTAAGTTTTTTACTTTTTGAATGAAAGCATAGGGTTTTAATTTCATAATCCAAAGCAAAATATTTTTCTAAGCATTCTGATTCATAAAAATCGAATTTAGGGTGCGTAGTTTATGAGTTATAAATTTTTAAAGTTTAGATGGGCGGAGTGGAGTGGTATGGGGTTACCCCACAAAATGTTTGTCCACTACTCCACTTGTCTAAACTTTAAATACTTATAACTCATAAACTACTCGTCCTAAATTCAAATTTTATGTATGGAAATACTTAGAAAAATATTCTGCTTTGGAAAATTAAATAAAAACTCTATGTTGTCATTCAAAAAAGTAAAAAACTTAAAAAAAAGGATAAAGAATATGATTTTTTAACAACTTGAAACTGTGTAAAAAAATATTTTCAAAAACACTAATACTTTTTGAGATAATAAGTGTTTTAAGCTTAATGAATCAGCCTGTATACTTTGGCTCAAAATGAGTTTGAACCAAGGCGATGACCAGTTTTCGTCGGACGACGGTCAAACACCGTTCACACTACAAAGACGCGTCGGGCACTTCCACGGAACTAAGCCACGCCAATGCGCACAACTTGGCCGCCGATATTGAAAAAAGGGCAAGTATGTAACTACTCTGCTATGCAGTAGGGGAACTCAATGTACCTCATCTTTGAGTTATGGACGATAAGTTAAATTTGAATTCAATGGTAAATTATTATATACAATGTAAAAAAAATATTCTGAGTGAAGATGGTCTTATTTGTTGGGAACAAATATTTTAATAATATTATAAATAGTTTAACAAATTATCGTATTTTTATAGTTTTTCCCAATTATTTTAAAAATTACAGAGAATTTTCAATTTTAACCACCCCCTTAAAATAACAACTAAATCAGATTTTCCGCAAGAAACATTAATCAAAGTTGATGATCAGTACATTTTTTCCAGCACTTTTCTTTGCCACAAACAAAAGTAGTTTAATGACACACAAATTAATTAAAACTAATACAAATTTAAATATAAAAATATTACATAGAATTAAGTTCAAATTCCATAAAATCATAATACACAATCCAAATTCAAAAAATCAAAATATGTATAGTAGATGTATATAATAGGGAGACCATACATCCTGTTTTTCGTACCTCTGTCTCTTTGTCCCTGAGGAATATTCGGGGCACTAAAATGTCGAGTTTTCGGAAGATAGACCAAGAATAAACGAAATAAAAATAATTATTTGTGAGGCGATTGGAACTGAGTACCAGAAATTACTGGGCTACAGTAAAACTAGATAGCTTGCACTAATGCTATTGAAAGAGTTTTGCAGTTTTATGTACTACTGAAAGATTATTTCTTAAGCATAAAAAAGTGTCCAAATTAGTATACGTATATACAAATAATATTACAAATTCCGAGTTTTTTTTTTCATGTGAAAAACATACGACTCAATTTGTGTATGGTAATGTAATGTGATATCAAGTATTTTAAAATCTGTGTGCTGTTTTGTCCTATGCATATTTTGTGCAGTAATGGGCGACCCTATTTCTTCTACTGGAACGTCTTTTCAGATACAAAAAAAAAAAAATCCACTCATTAATAAATGTATAGCTATGCTCTGAATCTAAAATCGATTAAATTAATGAAATATATACATTAACACACAATAACGAATTATTATTTTTAATGACGGATTAATTCACCAAGCACTCATCCCATTTTTTTTCTTCAAATATACAGTTATTCAAAATCAAATTTTGGGAATTTTTAAATATACTTAGAGATCATATTTTCAGTATTCAGATTTCTATGCTACTTAAGAATTGTCCTGTAGAAATACAAAATTTTGTTAACCCCTTTTCTACTGTAAATTATTTAGCGTATATATTTTCCAAGCATCTTGATGTATCAAAATCAAAATTCGAACTAGTGGTTTTTGAGTTCATGAACTTTGTATACTAAGGATAATAGGTCCTTGATAATGGGTTTGGAAGATATGGGGCCTATGGTGAATTGAAAATGTTTGTAATTAATATTAATATATTAACATTTATTATTTATAAGAATCACTAGATCAAATATTAAATCCATTTTCTATTTTGTAAAACCATTTTTAGAGACTTTTATCCTTGGTATGAACACTTTAATAACTGAAAAATAATTCTTTCAAATGTTGAAAGATATATCAAAATGTTAAGTAAAATTATCCACTAAAAAATGTATAGTAAAAAGGGTGATTCTTAATTGAAAAATAAAAGTTTGTATCGCCACAAAACAGTAATATAGGTAGTAAAAATTTCAAGAATTTGAATAAATTTATTATTAAATGAAAAAATTGGGTTCATCACATTTGGTATATTCCAACTTAAAAAAAGGGATAAGTAGATAAACACTCTGCTGTACAGTAGGTGTCGATTATACCCCATCATTGAAAAAGCCTTAGCTATAAAATTTGAAAATTTCATAAAATTTTAGAACACAAAATAATTTGCTAATTTTTGTAATTTTGATCAATTTTGCTGTACGAACTTCAAATGCTTAAAAAACCAATCGTGCCATGTATAATTAATATTTAAATACCTATAATAAGAACTCATGATGAACCTTGTATATTATTTTCAGGTTTTTTGCCCCGAAACATTTTTTTATTGAAAAAAACAAACTAAAAAAACTTAAATGTCAAAATGTCAAAAAATATAAGTAAATGATATATATAAAATTATATTGTCTATAGAAAACGTATAAATTAGTTGAATTGTAAATAACAATAAATAAGTTATAATGTGTAATGGCTATACATTTATATAAACTAACATATACTTGTTCACGCCTCCAAAACCACATCTCAAAAGCTTCTAGTTTTTTCTTTTTGGCATAATTTATTACCTATGTTTTACATCCATAAATTCTAGATGTATCCAACTAAAGATCCAAGATCCATCCTTACATACATTCTATGTTACATAATATATTCATATTTACATCATTATATTATTTTAACTTAACCTGTGTATAATGTACATTATACATGGTTGAACAATATTCAAATTGTATTATTATTATTATTACCTTGTTATCTGATAAATTATAATTAAATTGTGTAATGGACATAAGTCCGTAAAGTTAATAAAACAAAAAATCAATTAATACCAATATGTTTTTTTTTGGTATATTAATTTTTATAATATACTCAATTCAGATCATTATAATATAAGGTACATACAAAAAATATAACTTGTTTTAAAATAAAAACATTGGAAAATTCTACATACCTATAGAAAGTATTTTCCACATAAATTGGAAAAACTAACACCTGCTCTTTTTCTACTTGAATATTATTTATAAGTTATATTGAATATGTGGTTAAATTACAAAATGGATTAATGTAAAAATAATTTGCAAATTTAATAAAAACAAAACTTTTAAATTTCAACCCTTTCATCGCTCCAGATGTATTATTATGTTCCTGTATTTTATAATATTATCATTTGCGGGTAACTCTACATTTTCAAGAAACCCTGGCTTGCATTATCTTTTACTTTAATAATTAGATCAGAGGTATTTAAACTTTTTCATCACGTGGCTCCTTTGTATGTTCACAATATTTATACAGCTCCCAAATTATAGTGAAAAAATTGAAACAATATGACCAATATGGGTGATAATAATAGTGACTTTAGTACTAGAAATAAAACTATAAATAGTCGCGTAATGTGTTTCATTATTGTTTCTACAATCGCTTTAATGAATATAAATAATATTTATTATGCATGACCTACATTAATTTTGATTTCCAGTGCTTTGACACAGCTCCCTTCGCCAACTCTATTGACGCTCCTAGGAGCCATTGCTCAGTTTGAATACCTCTGAATTAGATCATATAGCAGGGGTGGCTAACAGGTCAATTGTGATATGCGTTCGAGTCAATCTCTACTCCTTTTCTTATTTTTTTGAATTTTTTAAATTTCCAAAAAATAAACAAATATATTGAAATACATGTTGTGTAGAACTGTGAAATCAAACGTTATTAATACTTATTTATATTCTAAATAAAAGTAATAAAAAATTTGTAACACACATAATGCATAAACATGAAATGTATTTTTGTTTATTGATCTTTTTTTGGGGGGAAAACTGGGAAAACTCAGTGGTCGATCTCACAAGTCAGGTTAATTAATCTAAAAATGCCTTTATATATAAATGTATTAATAACATTGAACCTATTATATATTTTTTTACATACTATAATTTGGATTTAAGATAATATTTATTATAGAATTGATTAAACTTATAAACAAGCCACTACTGTTCTAAGAAAACATAGTCATACCTATTTTGAACAATAAATTATTCAAACATTTTTAATATTTTGACACGTGCTAAAATACATAAAGTATATTTACCTCATTTCTTTCCAAAATTGGAGAATATAAAGCAGTTGGAGGTTGAACATGTTGATCTTTTCGTCTTCTTAAGGATGTATGTTGAGTTTCTAAAGGAAGAGTTGGAGCTGAATTGCTAAATGGATCTTTTCAAAATAATAATTAAGAATAATACAATTTTGTTAGTGTTCAACTTTGTAAAAAGAAACTTATTTGTATTAAAAAAATTAAATTACCAGATATTGATGGTGTGACTAAATTTGCTGACCGCTGAGATGACAAAGTATTTGTAACTGTATTATAATAATGTTGATTACTACTTGATTCAACCGCATAATCATTAACTCGAGTATCTAAAAGTGAGTTTGTTTATAACAAAGTTTTTAAAAAAATAAGAATATTAGTATATTAGTACCATTGACATAACTCCGAGGTTGTGATGTTCTCATTGCTGTCAAATGATCATAATCTAATTCATCTCTTAAATAATGTCTAGAAGATGCATTTGATGGAGATGGTGAACTTGATTGTTCACCCTGACTTATTGCTCCTTCATCGTCAGCAAACTCATCACTATCATATCCAGTAGCTGTGCCCATAACACTAATTAAATCTTCAATTTCAGCATCATCATCTTCAGAACAAGTACCAACTGTGTCTCCAAATCTATATGATGATCCTATAAATTATAAAAAATAACTGTTAAGTTTTCAATTATATTTTCAAAAATATATCTATCTGTCTCACATAAGAATAATCTCAGGTGGCAACAGATTTTTGTCCGGTTCGGCCAGTCACCAGATCACTTTGGCCTTGATTAAACAATTAAATCGGGTTTTATTTCTGACGACTTACTGCGTCCAAAATATTGCATTACTGTGGTAATCTTAGCAAAAAGCAAACTAGGCAGTTGTTGAAATAATAAAGTGGCATGCCATACCCATAACTACAGTTATATGCAGAGGCCCGCCGTCTGAGGTTACTCTTATATGATATAGAGTATAGATTATATAATTAAATACAGTACCAGATAATTTTGCTTGTTCTAAAATGTATTGATGAAGAGGCAAAATTCTTCCTTCAAACATATCTAAATTACTATATAATGGTATTTGTTTTTGATCGGAAGTGGCTGGACTAACACTTTTTCGAACAGCTCCACCACGTTGACTAGATGAGCTTGAATGATTTGATACAGGTCTTGCTTTTAAATCTAATGCATTTTTTTTTTTTTAATGTTTATTAAAAAAAGACTTTATAGTTTAAATCACATGAAAAATATATATATAGTTTAACAATTAATTATTAAGTTATGTATTTATTATTAAGAAGGTCTAGATCCCTTCTTTCATAGAGCCAAATTTCAGTATTCATATCTACTATCTAGTGATACATATTATATGGGTTACTCCTCATATACGTATTAACCAGGAACGGATCCAAGTGAAGCCCTGACATGTTAATTTTACAAATTTTTTTATAATTCTATAGTTCCTGATCCTTTTATATTCTAATCACAGATATGTATGATAATATAGATATATTATACATATTTGTGGACTGTGAATCCAATATTGTATAATTTAAAAAAATTAAATTAAAAATAAAGTGTATATTGAAATTATATTTGTGTTGTAAAAAAATTATTGCCCCTCCCCAGATCTTTCCCTGGATCCATGCCTGTTATCAACGGAAAAAAATGAGATGTGTATACAAAATACCCTTTTCAATTGAAACGAGTAATGGCAAGTCCCAATCCCCTTAAACATACCGAGAATTACCCTTATAATTTGTTTGAAAATGCTGAATTAATAAACATTATTAAAAATCTTTTTGTTTGTGAAAACAAACATGGTATTCAAAAATACAAAGGGAAAAATCATTCTACCGAGGACAACTAACCTAGTTGAAAATTATCTAAATCTAAATATTGAAACAGTTTAACTCAAATACGTAACAGCAAAATATATGATATCAACTGGATAAAAGTGAAATTTTTCTAACTTTTCACACCTGTTCCACTCAAGTTATAGTCTAATGAAATATTAAATACTGTTTTTATTAGTAAAAAAATGTAAAATAATATTATTTCAACTTACGGTTATCTATAGCTTTGTTATCAGATCTTAACCTTTGATCAATTTTACTAGCTGTTGGGGGACTACTTGATACACTAGAACTGGAATTATCATTTTCTCTAGAATCATCATCATCACTACTTGACAGTCCAACATCTTTTGAACATTTTGTATGTTTTACTGATTGTGTTAAAGATGATTTTGAACTGGACTGACTTGGAGCAGCTGGTGGAGGAGGAGGAGCTGCAAAGTTAGCGTATTCAGGAGTTAATGGTGGTCGTGATTTAGATGCTGTAGGAGATCCAGTATCAGAGTGAGAATGCCATTTCCGTGAACTCTAAAAATTAAAATAATGACATTAAACAACTGTTAGATAACAGTAAATATGCATAAATTATGTTTTAATACCAAAGGAGTGGATTCTACTGATTTTTTGCCATGTCGTGGAGGCATTCCCAGTAAACCACTTGGAGCAAGATATTTTTCATGCATTGAATCTTCTTCTTCAGCTTCAATTGAAATTTTAGTAGCAATTGACTTTTGTGCAAAACTTTGGCTCCTACAAATCTGGCTATTAGATAAACTGGAAGATAGTACAACAGGTGGACGAGGACGAGAACAACTGTTGTTACGATTATCATGACCAAGACTATAGCCACCTCCAATACTTATATCAGTATCAAAGCTTTTTTGTTTGCCTAATAGTAATTGGTATTGAGAAGCATTGGAAGAACTCCGTTGAATAGGAAGATTATTTTGTGGTGTAGGTGGTTGAGAAAGTTTCTTTCTAAATAATGGTGTACTGGCGGACATTGACAAACCAGGATTAGCATCTTTGCCACTAGATGATTGAATAGAAACACAACTTGAATCACTTGAACGACCAGAATCCTACACAAATATAACAAAAAAATGTATAATTAAAACAATAAAATAATAGAAATAGTATAATAATATTAATGTATTAATTATAAGTATCTGTTAATTATAAACGTATCTGAAATAAAATCAACTATTTTAGCTTTCAAGCTAGAATGAAAATTAGTTTAATTATTAAATAATTGAGTATATCACTAAAAATATTATTTTCCTTTTGTATTTTTAATATGATAATTATTATATTTATAATAATTTTCTATTATTAATCTGTAAGGGTCAAGACAACTTATATTTATCTTGCCAGCTGTACAAAAACTAATTCCAAGTGTTTAAAATATTAATTTATAAATATTTAGATAAGAATATAATTTATGTTTTTTAAAAACATATAATAATTTCAAGTTAAATGGATATTTTTGTTCCAAGCTAGTACTGATGAATAGTGGACAATAAGCTGAGCTAACTCACAATTCATCTTATCTATTTATATAAACCAGTTTTAATCAGTTTTTTAAAAATGTTTATATATATATATCACTAAAATAGTATAAATTACAATTATTTAGGTAAGAATGCAGTTTGTATACAAAACAAATATAAATATGAGGTTTTTTCAGTTCACTCATCAATTATATAGATTAAACATTTTAAATATCTTATTATTATAATTTTCAAATTTTCAAAAATCATTTAGTTCATTTTACAATGATAAAAAATAAATACCAACTTTTTTTAATAAAAATCTTTACATTACTCACCTGTGAATAAGCAGTACGGTTGTACCAAACATTAGGCTGATTTCCGCGTCGTCCTCTACTTGGTGTGTTAGCTTGTTGTTGATGTCTAAATGAATATAAAAATTAATAAAAACTTTGTACATTAAAAATGAAATATAAGATGTACATACTTATTATGATGGTGGTGATGATGATGATGGTGAGATCTGCGAGGTGTAAGAGGAGAAGTTTGAGTTTCAGAATCCACAGAGCGTTTAGTTGATGCAACTGGATCCATTAACTTAAAAGTTCTGACATTCTCAACATTAACCTAAAAAAAATTTAAAATTTAACTTAACAAACATACTAGATATCTATATTTAATTTATTATGTACACAAATTACATACATATTTTTATTTATACTTAATGACAACATTTTTAATGTAATATAACTTACCAATGTTTGATTACTTGATGAAAGGGGTACTGTCATTCTATTGCGTCCAGGTGTCTGAGTTGACACAGATTCTTTAGAATGTTTATGATCATTTTCATCATTTACAGCAGGTTCAGTATTTTGTTTTAACGTTTGTAGTTTAGCCAAAGGTATAATATCAGAATTGGGAGGTCGATGCCAAACTGTTTTTTGAGAAGCTGTATTATAGTAGTAAAAACGATTTGTGATGGGGTCAAATAGTTCCCACCACTGATTGTTGTCTGTCTTTTTTCTATAATATAAACATGTGATGAATAAAAATAGAGTAGGTTTATTTAAGTATAAATAAAACTATACTTCATGGAGTAGGAAAATTCAGGGAATCAATTATATAAAATACAATTTGTATGAAACATCATGCTATGCAACATAAAAATACATTAACTTTACTTTACCGCCCAATAAATATAAGTACTAGTACACAAGTACAAATTACAAACATACTTTATTAAACCAACAATGTAATAGTTATTGCCTTATTGGTTACCCTTGTAGAAATGGTAATAACAATATGATATAAACAGCTCTAAAATTATACTTTTTTTGGAACACACATGTGTTATCTAAACAAATTTTATTGTTAGAATGACGTCATTTCTGTTGACAGACAAATATACTATGACCTAAGTCTAAATATTTCATAATGGATTAAATAATTTTGTTTGATTAAATTTCCAATTTAAAAAAATTATTGTTAATAACCATGGAGAAAATATTAAAAATAATATTATTATTATTATTATTGCACATCTATAGTGTTATTATTGATATTAAAGTTAATCATTATCAAATTTATATAAATATAAATAAAAAAATAAAATTATTTTATTTTAAAAGTAATACAAATAAATAATTATATTTGGGTCACATTGAGGCAACATTTTAAAGTCACTAAATTTTTCGGTATGTTTAGAAATTAATAATTTTATAAGTATAGTTTAAGCTGAAACCTCACTAAACTTACTTAAAATATAGTTTAGGATTCTTAATTGATTGAGTTTATTGTACTTAAGAAAACTACACCAATTATAATAGCAACAACTATCAAGATACTTCAAAACAAATCTTACACTCTTACTTGGTTAACAAATAGAAATTGGTTTATTTAAAACATTTTCGAAAATTGGAAGTTAAACATTTTAATTATTTGGATTAATTTTATTATTGTATATTTACTAAATGCTTTCTACATATGTTAACTCAGAAGAATTCAAAAGAAATCATGTATATAGGAGGTAATTAAGTCAAATGTAATACATGTAGTTCAGATCAAAGTTAAATTAAATTGTTAAAGTTTAAATCATCTACTAATAATTGAAAAAGGTGTGGTTATTCTAAAAAAATATCCATAATATTAATTGGCTGTAGTAAGAATTTAATAATAATCAAAATAAACCTTTGTAAAAAATAAAATTAAAAAAAAAATTGGCATCTTAAATAAAATATAATATGATATTTGATCATAAATCATAATCATTAAATTGAATGGGTAGTATCAATTAAAAATATTTTTTTTTTAAATAAATTATATTAATTGTTTCTAAATATAATTTAATTGTTAGTAAACCAACATCATTAAATGTATTTAAAATGTTTAGATACCTAGGTAATGTTTAAAAATACTATTTTTAACAAATTCATTATTAATTTTGTAAACAATAATACATTTAATTAAAAATTAAAACTATAATTTTATTAAAAACTGTTTTATGACATGGTATTGGATAGTTATTTTAATTTGGTAATCAACTTGTACAAGTTTTATTCGATCATTTATTTATTATTATTATTATTATTATTTATTATTTATTCCAACTACAACAGTAATACATAATACAAAATTATCATTATAAGATAAGAAATTAATTTAAATTGTTTTAAATGACTAAAACTTATTTTTGTAACTCACAAAAACAAATTCATGTTTAAGTTTAACTTTTAAACATGACTTTTACCATATTAAATGCATCTATGAAATAAAATTGACACCCCATCACACAGATAAAAAAAAACAATAAATATCTTTAAAAGTTTAGAATATGGTTTACTATACAATTAGAATTTAATTATTTCTATAATCAAAGGCTAAAGGTCATGTTAAACCTACGCTATGTATTATATTTACAATAATAATGAAAAGAAGAAAAGACGTCAAGAGTACCTATAACTCGAAAATATTGGTTTAAATATTACAAATACCTACATGAAACGATAGTATTTAAATATATAATAAAAGTACTTACACCGGCACTCCTACAGGCGCATCCCAAACACATTCACCAGTTGTCAAATTTGCATACATATGTTCTTTGGTCCTGGGTTCGATTATCTCGACCCATTCCACCCTAAAATTAAGATGTTATACAATGTATAATATTCTAAATTTTAAATATTAAATATTTTAAATATAAATAATAAAGGTGGAACAATAAATATAGAAAGTCTAACACTCAGTACACACTATAAAATGGTTATAGTGAAATCACAATTAAACAAACACCATTACCTTTCCGATGTCAATGATGTCATTTTATTGTTGAGTTTATATGAATTTCTTCTCAAACGACTGAAGCCAATGGTCTACATTGTCGCTACATTTTTATTGAAAGAACTAAAACGTCCTATTCTCCTAATTCCTATAGTCTACACTGGAAAGTCTGAAAATTTGTTTTTTACATTTTGATAATATTATATACATATATCTCTATAAAAAAATTCGGCCATCTAGTACCAACACCATCTGATCTGCGGTAAATGTATTGAAGATATGTACAACTTCTTTGGAATTCAAGGTTTTATTATAGCGGGAAATTTAATAAGTTGTGTCTTGACCCGCTGCTGCTTCAAGCTGGTACAATAATATAATATGAATACTTATAATTTATGATTGTAACAAGGGCGCCCTCAGAAATGTTTCCCAAGAGGGAAAGGTGTATATTATACATAATATATTTATTTATAGCCATAACATATTAGGTATAGTATTTTATACTGTAATAATGTTCTCTATTCAGTGCATAACTTATTACAAACTTGGTAAAAAAACTGATATCATAATAATATAATTAACTGTTTATTTTTATCAAAATATTATATGAAATATCAGGAGTACTGAAAAAAAATTTTGTAACTTTATTTATATTATATTAATTAACTAATTTTATAAAATATTAAGATTATTAGTCATTAAATAAAAATTGCATGCGCCAAGGATTCATAACAAATATGAAATAATTTTAGTGTTTCATCTGTTATGTTTGATTTTTGACTTTGCACATAAGTTTTGTAGATATTCATTAATTCCAAGTCTTTCCAACGGTTCTTAGTAACAGTACTACGAAGCAATATTTTAAGTCTTTCAAGCGAGATAATTTAAAGCAAATATAAAACATAATCAGTGGTCGAACTGGGGGAGGATACGGTGGGATGACATTCCTCCACTTTTTATAATTTTTCTTCAAAAATAGTGTATACCCCTTATAATTATATACAAATATTATCGATGTATAGTGGTGTTTTTTATAAAAAATTTTATTTTTACGATGGTTTTTTAATCAGTTTTACAACAATACAATGAATAATGATTTTTATTAATATTATAAAATATAAGTATTATTAAAGAAACATATCATTAATCGATTTTGGTTTTTGGTGCAACTCTAAAACAGATGACCGTAGGTACATGAAATTTTGCCTGAATGTTTATATTAGCATTTTCTATACACCATAACATTTTACAAGTATTATGACTAATTTGAGCTGTTTATGGACATTTTAAATTTCCATTTTTTTTAGTTTTTTTTTCTATAAATATCAATAAAATTTTATTTTTTGGTTAAAAAAGCTTGAAAATTTAATAGAAGGCTCCTAGGTTATTGTTTCAAAGACATTTAAAGTTCAAATATTGACAAAATACTGAAAAATCACGAAAATTATAGCAAATTATTTTGAGTTGAGAATTCATACAAATTTGTCTTTTTAAATCTAAGATTTGAAAATGTAATACAAGATTATCCATAAATTTGTCTACCTTTATCAAAAAAAAAAAAAATGTCTACAAGAAAGTCAAATTAAATTTTTATGAACGTTTGAAATTCATATTTTTACAACATTTGATATTCACTCGATTTCTCATGTAACGATTTTGCTATTTTGTTGTTATTCAAAAACGAATAACTGTAGATACATGAAAATTTTACTGAATGTTTATATTTCCATTTTCTATACACCATACAATTTTGAAAATATTTTGACTCTTTTTGACCTGTTTACGGAAATTGTCAGTTTTCAATTTTTTTAGTTTTTTTTTCTATAAGTATCAATAAAACAGTTTTTGTTTTTTGGGTAAAAAAACCTAACCAAAAAATCTTAAAAATATAAAAACACCGTTTTTTTTTATAGTTATTTTATGTTCAAATTTGGAGGAAATCACATATTAAATAACCAAGAATAACGATTTTAGTTTTTTTGTTATAATTTTATAATACCAATTTAACTTAATGGCTACCATTTTAATAATACGTAACAATATAAATATTCCACATTGACAAACCGTCACCGCTCAGAAACGTTTTTCGTATACAATGCGATATTATATCATTGAATTCAAAATTAATAGTGACCCACTTGTGACTTACTGTACAGCAGAGCGACATCCACTTATCCACCTTTTTATAAATTATCTTTCAGACAATTATATTAGAAATTGTAAAATGATAATAGATATATATATAGCTTTCATACTATAATTAATTGTATTTTGTATACCAATTAAAAAACAAACAGTAGCTATTTTTTCTGTTTATCGAATCTCTTATTTAAGTTTTTGTTGTAAATAGGTACTAAATATATTATACAAACAAATTATATTACCAGCTATCACATAATTAATTTTATGTTATACATGTATCTTATGTACCTATCTATGTAAACATACCTGTTATTATGTTAATAGCATGAACTAAGATCTTTCTAGTTCATGGTTAATCTTAGTCTATGGCATACATAACAATGATTAATAACTCGGTAACTAAAATCGTGTTCAAAGTTGATCTAAGATATACGTAAACATTATACAATGTAAATTCATCTGCTGAATACCTAATTTAAAGTAAAAATAAATAGTAGAAATAGTAAAAATAGTGGTTTTGGTTTGAAAAAAATATTTATTTTACCACAAGACATTCTTAAAATAGTACGAAAAATCTTCATCCTCCAAAAAAAAAATGTGGTCTTTAAATTAATTAAAACAATTCATAATTCAGATTTTCAATAACTGTATTATTAAAGAAAAAAGGGTCGATAATTATTGGTAGTTCCTAAATCACCCTAATATACTTTTTGTTTATTACGAAGAAGCATAATATAACTACCAAATAAGCACACATTACAGCACTATGTTTTTTTTGAGTAAATTAAAAAAAACACAATTGATTGATTATTATATAATACTGAATATTATGATATAATTACCTTTTTGAAGTGAAAATTTCTTTAGAGGCATTGTGCACTTAATCAGTTTTTTTTGGTGATGTGTAAAAAATGTTAGACTCGCGTCAGACAAATGCGTGCATTTAGACCATTATGTGAAACAAAAGTAAATATACTTCTAGAAATCCAATTTCAATTTTGAAAACTTATTTGAATTCAATAACTTCTTTTTTATGTTTGTAGGAAAAACTATTTCATTTTTTTTTAACTCGTTGAACCTTAGAATACAAGTTCATTTTGAGAAATTAAGTAAATTAATTTGCAACTGTACTACAAAAACTTTACAAAATAATGAAAATCTATTTCCTAAAAAACATAGAAATAAAGTTATTGAATTCAAATTAGTTTTCAAAATCAGTTTTGAAATCAGACTTTTAGAAGTATGTTAAATTTTCTTTCGCTTTTGACATTATTCGCTCTCGTGATAATTTTTTTTGCGTATATATTTACTATTTTATCAACAATCTATTATCTATTCATCTATCTATCTCTATATATAAATTTGCCCTGGACTCTTCATCACACGTAAACGGCTGCACCGATTTGGCTAATTATTTTTTTGTTGTGTTCGTCAGGAGAAGGTTCTTTACTCTTTAAGATAATTTTAAGAAAATTCACCGGAAAAGTAGGAAACTTGGATGTAGTTCTGTCCAGTAAGAACAGAAACTAAATAATAATATATTTTTGTTTATTGTAAGGTTGCAATTGGTCATGATTAAATAATGAATATAATTTTAGACCTGTAGCTATACAGCTTAGTAAAAACGGTATTCCCAAGACTAATTTTTCGACACACACACATCGTAATATCAACGTGTTAATAAAACATTCGTAATTACGTACGCACTTCGAGGAGTCTGCAATCCACCGCAGGTAGATTGCCTACCTGAAAATATACTACGTGTCTCGCGCATACAATACATAGGTACAAGCGTGTCTCTCGGGTAATTATATATTCAAGATATACTGCTGCGAATAAGAATTTTTATTCCGAGCAACAGAAAAGTTAAGATAAATCTAGAACATCATACACCCAATATTAAATAAGGCATTGAACAAAGTTTGAGTCATATACAGTTTGTACATTTACATTAACGAAAGTAACAAAGGTGATTTATGCCCGGGCAACGCCGGGAGGGACAGCTATAGTAGTATATATAAGCACAAACCACGGACTAATATACATGACTGGACACAACAAGGTTAGAGGGTGTGGGGGGTTGACCACGAAATGTAGCTAAACAGGTGGAGTTTGGGGGGATATTTTTCGTTTAGCATTTCTAACGCCGTCTTAGTGGATACTTATGGAACTAGAAATTTGTATGATGTATAATATTCGTCTCGTGTCCAGTATTATAATGAATAATATTGTATCGTATTATCGCGTGAAGGTGATCTAGTTGTAAATACTAAATAGTAGACCTGATAATATTATTACTATTATCAGGTCTATGAATTACATGTATGTGTGACGTGGCTACAGTGGTTTTTCACACTTGTACGTTAGACAGCCTGTGAAAACACTTTGAAAGGATCGTACTAGAAAAGTTGGTCAACGTGTAAGTACTTGATAAAAAATATTTTGGCGTTTCTTTTCATTAATATTGTTACAAATTTATGTAATGTTCGGATTTTTTCCCCAAATAATTATTTCTGCATTTTGTAAATCATTTATATAATTTTGTTGAGCTACATAATTTATATGTTCTATGTTTGTTCTGCTAAAAAGAATTACAGTTATAGCCGTCGCTCGTGCTCGTTGTGTAACCGAACTTGGTCTTTTAGGTTTTCGCCATCACACATTTTCCAACTAAGAAAGAAGGCCGTTAATATTGCAGTTTACCCTAAGGTAAATAGATACAAAACAAATATAAAAATATAAGCAAATATCATTTACCTCTTGGCTATTATTATTAACGCGTTGAACGCTACGGCGTTAACAATCTTCCAGCAGAATGTTCTGCCATCAACTATATTTTTAATATTATTATAATTATTATGTATTATTGGTATAAAAAAATAAAATAAAAATAGTAAATTTGTATTATTTTAAAAGATAAACAACTTCAGTCGTCTTTTCTTTTTTATAAACCTTTCCCTTGTAAGTTACCTTGATTATTTTCTTAACATTGAATATTATGAGTACCTAATTAGGTTACTGAAATGGTGTGGTTTAGGTATGTTCTATATGAATAAATGTTTTTCTTAAATAAACTCTTAAATTGTTCAATGCTATACCTTTTAATTAATAAATGGTAATAGTTTTTAATTGTATGTACCGGTATAAGGCTTTGTAAAATGTATTACATGTAAAAGAGTTTTCTTTTTTACTGATAAATTTGTTACATTAAAGCTGAAGAGTAAATAACATTTAGCATTTACCTCTCTTAAATAGGTGTATTATTTCTTATTTGATAAAACACTTATTAAAAATTGTTTTGTTTGAAACTAGTAATTGATAGTTATCAAATGAGTTTTTAATTAATTATACTTCAGTATTATAAAATATTCTATTCATAATTAGGTATGTATACAAAATATATTTTAAGTTGTCTCTAACTGCCCACTAATATTGTATAAGTTGACAATAATATTTGTTTAAAATGTTTTATGCTTTTGGGTAATAATGCCCAAAATTATAAGATCCACGTAACATGAAAATGTATGATCAATCATATTGAATAAATATAAATTATTTAACAATAATTTATTTGTTTATGCTTTAGTTTATAAACACTAGGTCTTGTGCAAGCTTGTGTAATATACATTTTATGAATATGCAAATCATTTTGTAATACTAAACCAATAACTAAGTAATAAAAAAAAAAAAACATTATTAAATTAATTAATACTGGTCAATCAATATGCCAATTACAACTTAATACAAAATTTATATTAGTAACTTAAAATAGTGAATTAGTTATTGGGCATATAAAAACTATCATTGATAGAGTTAATACTCAAGGTCATTCAAAAAGTCCATCTGTTACCTTTATTTTTTTTAAGGTATCAAATTATAATGAAAAATACTTATTATCATTCAATAGGAGTTTAACTTAAATCTGATGTCATATTCTCACTTGACCAAAAATTTGGCGAATATACATGCTTGGCAATGTATACACAACTTTACTTGAATTGTAAAATACACGATAGCGTGCATACTTTATATTACATACTATATTTTAAATTGATTTACTGCTTACAAATATAAAAACTAATTTTGTTTTAATGCATCTGATATTTCTATTTAGCATATAGTCCTTACCAAATATTTTCATTCCACAATAAATATTATTTTATGGTTATTACTTGAAATATGTTGTTTTATGTGTTTTAATTTGTTTAAACATTTATTTTTTTAGTAAACTAAGTTTTAAATATATATATTGAGATGTTATTGTAGAATTTACATACTAACAACAGCTATGCATATTTAGAAGTTGGATTGATATTCCATAAAAAACTAACAAAAATTGGTAATTAGACGTTGCTTATTTAAAAATATGAGGAAAGCCACTAATATTATTTTGTATAATTTGATGCTTTTCACTTAGCAGTTGTATGATATGATTTGGTACATATACACTCAATAACCTGTCTTTAAAAACTAATATAGTTACCTATGTCTATTAAAAAAAAAAAACAACAAGATCTATATAAATTATGTGATATATTATTTTATTTTATGGAGGTAATTATGAATAATTTATTAGACATTCTTATATACAGAAAGATTTTAATAATGCTTATAATTTCATAAAATATTTACATTTAACTCATTATAAATTTAAATTTAACTACACAAAAGGTATTTAAAATTGTATTAAAATAAAATGAAAATAAATAATTACTAGAATACAAATTATTCAACATCAATCTTCTAAAAACTATTTAACATATCATTTAAGACTGCTCAATCAACAAAATAAATTCTTAAGTTTAAATTTTAACTTCAAACATAAATAAAAATATAATGTTCTTTAAACAGCACTCTTATCTTCAATCCATCTGCATAACTCTAAAACATTCAAATAAAATATTATTAATTATAATTGTAAATAATATAAATTAAATGATACAACTATTGTGTTATATCTGGAAGTTACAATATATATTTCTATATTTTCTTAAATTTAAATGTTGGAAATTAACAAGTGTTATTTAGTAGTATTTAAAAATATACAATTTTTTTTAATATTTTTTATGTTACTTATTTGTTAAGATCTTATGGTCCTATAATGAATAATGATAACAATTTGTATTAGTGTTGTTTATTTTAAATAATAGATTATTGCATGCATAAGCTATAGTTATACTGTTTTAGTCATTCTATTTCTAAAGATTTCCCTACAGTTTTCCCCAATACAGGGTGTCAGTGGCCGAATTTGGATGCCTGGATTATGATATAGTGGAGGGGGGGATACCCAAAATTCACTGAAGGTGTTAATATCTGACTGATGTGCAATGAGGTAGCAGGGATCATATTTAATATACATTTGATTGCTTATAATATGATGTAAGTGGATAGGATTATAGTAATATTATGCGAATGTTGTGGTTGAAAAGTTCTTTTAGTTACCTTCTACTGACTAAATTAAGTTGTAGTCAAACAACAAATATTAGTAAATACAAATTATTTTGCTATTATCTAGGGGGTTGTGATTTAGGTTGAACATGTTAATAAAAATAAATTACTATATATTATACACACATACTCACTATGTGGACACTATCTATTATTGAAAACATGCAGATGATGTAGGATGATACTAAAAAATAACAATACTGTAAACCTAATATATTAATTTTTCTCAGAATCATAATTTTTAATATGTAGGTACAGTATTTCATATTATTTTTTACAATCTAGCATTTTATTTTATCAATACTTAGATTTAGGTACTATATAATAGCAAATGATATAAAATAAAAACTATTTTGTTTTTTAGAGTACAATTTTTATGTTGATTTAATTGATAAATAAAATACATTTACATCTGCTACAAACGTTTTATTTTTTATAACTGGTTTTCAGCTAGTGAAAAATAAGTGATACATAACAAAAAAATATGTTATAAACAGATTTTAAATTTATACTATGAGATAGTTTTTTAACTATTATAACACATTATGATGAATATTCAAATGGTATTTGTTTTGACTATATCTTGATGATAAATCACTTATGGCATAGATAAAGGGTAGGAGAGGAAAACAATTATATTTTACTAAATATAAGTATTTTAAATGTTGATACTTAAAAACTAGAGGGTGATGTGCTCCCTGACAATAATGGTGCTTGTAATTCTTTGGCCTACTAAACATGCAAATGATTATTTTAAAATATAAAATTAAATAATTATTTATCTATATGAAAAGAATTTCAGGATAGCATTTGTCGTCTGTATTAAGAACCGATCTTCACTGTTTTCATTTTGTATACTCAGTTCAAAATGAGATCGGTACCAGCAGTGGTGTCATTTCAGTTTTTATTAGATTTGGGCAACTTTTCACTGCTTTTCCGATTAGCTCTTAGCTCTTCCCTAGTTGCACCCTCCCAAATGATGCCACTGAGTACCAGACGACCATGTTGTGCGCTGGCTTCATCACACGACTCAACTTTACGTACACCATAGTAGAGATGGCATCAGACAGTTGTGGAATGCGAACTGGTTACCAGCCGGTATTGATCTCATTTTGAACAGACAGTTTTCAAACTATGGTACTCTAAGGCTTAAGATTCTGCGAGAGTAATCTAAGGGCTAAGTAAACGTATCCAAATTAAATATTAAAAAAATTGCATTATAATGATCATCATGATATCATTTTAGATTCAAAGTGGAACGATGAATGTATTGATTTTACAATGATGTGTGTTTTTTTATTTTTGTGTCTGTGTACACGATTAGTAGTCAAAATATTGCTTCGATTTTCAACTTCAGTATCTTGTTTGATGGGAAAGTGAATCTAGTTGGTATTTTTGGGAGGTCAAAATTTAAAATTCCCAATAAAAACGGGTATTTTTATGCAAAATCGACTTTGGCTTTTGGTATAACTCTAAAACAAATGAACATATATACATGAAATTTTCACTGGTTGTTTATATTTACATTTTCTATATACGATAACATTTTCAAAATATTTTGATTTGTTTTGAACTGTAAAGGAACATTTTCTGTTTTCAATTTTTTTAGATTTTTTTTCTACAAACATCAATAAAATTTTATTTGTTGGTTAAAAAAGCTTGAAAATTTAATAGAAGACTCCTAGGTTATTGTTTCAAAGGCAGATGAAAAAAATTAAAAATCCTTAGTCACAGTTTTTATTTATGAGCATTTAAAGTTCAAATATTGACATAATACAGAAAAATCACGAAAATTAGCAAATTATTTAGAGTTGGGAATTCATAAAATTTTTTTTTTTTTAATCTAAGATTTGAAAATGTAATACAAAATTCTTCATAAGTTTGTCTACCTTGTACCAAAAAAAAAATGTCTACAAGCAAATCAAATTAAATTATTATGAACGTTTGAAATTCATATTTTTACAATATTTGATATTCACTCGATTTTTCATGTAGCGATTTTGTTATTTTATTGTTATTCAAAAACAAATAACTGTAGATACATGAAAATTTTACTGAATGTTTATGTTAGCATTTTCTATACACGATAAAATTTTGAAAATTGACTCTTTGAGCTTTTTACGGACATTTTAAATTTCCATTTTTTTTTTGTTTTTTTCTTTAAATATCAATAAATTTGATAAATTAAATTGTATTTGTTGAGTAAAAATGCGTGAAAATTTAATGCAAGACTCCTAGTATATTGTTACAATAGCAGTTGAAATATATTAAAAATACTTAGGCACAATTTTTTTATTTAAGCATTTAAAGTTCAAATTTTGACAAAATTTAAAACAAGGTTCCACATAAATAAGAAAATATATAAATTACTTTATTCACAATAATATCATCAGATGTACTTAGTAATATCATAGGCTGACTGACCGTTTTCGCTCAAAATCGTTTTTCTTATACAATGATATTATATCATCAAATTCAAATTTAATACATTACAGTGACCCACTTGTAACCTACTGAACAGCAGAGCAACATCCACTTACCCACCTTTTATTTTTTTTATACTATTTGTTTTTGGGGCTAAACTATTAAAATATAGTAAACTTTTAAATGTTATAACATAATACAAAATACAACTGTTCCAAATCACTTAATTTTGTAATTGGTTGTTTTTGTCTAATTTGAACTCTTTGGGTACAAAATGAGAAGAATAGTGTGAGATAGTAGGTACAACTTTATATTATGCTGTCATCTTCTTAAATTTTAGTATGCTATTAAAATGTTTATGTCTATACATAGAATATAATTGAAAATAATATAATATCTCAATTTAAACTAAATAAATCCATATTTTAAAATGAACACTTTTTATAAATTTGGGCGAGCATGAATTTACAATTACCTATTTGTGGTGTGAAACATAAGCTGACACACACATGAGGTGGAAGTATTGATTACTTTAGGAAAGAATCTACTTTTTTATTTAAATGGTTAAATTGCCAAAAATGTATATAAACACTATTGGAGTATTCAGCCAATTAAAATTAATATTTTACCATCTCAATTTTATTTACTAATTATTACTATATTAATATATCTTACTAAGGGTCTGTTGAATAATCACAGTTTAAACCTTGGTTACGCTTAACCCACTGATTTTACCAGCCGAATTTCACGGTTTAACCTTAGTTAAACTATTGTAATACGGGCTTTAAGTGAAGGCAATGTATTATTATGTGTAATAAATAATTTTGAGTTTGGGACAAAATCTGATATCTCTTTAAATTATCTGTGAATAAAAAAGACATTTGTAGCCTATAAAATAGTACACACATTTATATAATTAACAAGTTAACTTTGGTTGGTTTTTTGAAAAATGATTGTGCTTATTTAATAACAGAAGTTACATGATAATAACCACAAGTATAATGGTTGTGGAATACCTAGATGGGAATAAAGACATTGTTTCACTTTAATTTAAGTAATATTTGTATGACTATGGTACTGAGGTACCTCTAAGCTCTTTTTCCATAGTTCCACATTACTACAGCTACAAATACTAATTTTCATAAAAACTGACCGAGTCATGTCACTAGTTGTCGAAAACATCACAATGTTTACTGAATATATCACTTATTTTCCCAAATAAGCAAGCCAAGTTAAGTCAAGCAGCTGTAGTTATTTACATTGCAACATCAAACCTCTTTTTTCATTGATTGTGTGTTAGAGGAATTTATAAGTATGTAATTAGTAGGACCCAAATGTTAATGACATTTGCATCATTTTTTTTGAAACTTTATAGATGATGTTTTCCTAGCTTAAAATGTGTTTCAATAACATACAAATCTATAGCTAATTTTAATTTTTTTTAGTCATTTTTGAGGTTATTTTCAACTTGCAAAATTCCAGACAACCCTCCCCACAGTCTCAAATGTATTTGGCCAAGGGATATATTTAATAATCTATATAAACTTACAATCCTAAGTTCATAAATTGGAAGTAGTGTCGATGGGTCGAGTGCCCAAAGGTTCCCTCATGCTTGCCATGTCTAGTACACAAATACTTTTTACTTATTGTTTATATATTCGGATTCATTAAATATTATATTATTATATGTACAATTGATAAAAGCTTTTAAAAAATAATAAATAAAAAAAAAGTATGTTTGTAATTATTTGCCATTAAGAGGTCGTTACACTGATACTCGTTGTCTCTGTCTTACAAGTGCGTAACATACCAAATTGTACGCTCAGCAGAACACATGTAGCTCTGTTAGTTTAAAAATTAGAGTAAATTGATTTAAAGGTACCTAGGCAATCTAATCTCATTTTTATTATATTTTTATTTTAAAGTGAGTTATGAGTATTTTAAGATTTACAAGTCGCTTTAAAATTAAATTATAATAAAAAGCCCATAAGATTGCCTAGATAATAATCTTACCTTTAAATTTTATAAGAGGTCATTCGCTTTAATTTTTGAACTAACGGAGCTAAAAGTGTTCTGCTGAGCATACAATTTACTATATTAATACACTTGTAAGACAGAGACAATAAGTGTCAGTGTAACTTCCTTTTAATATATTTTTATATTTTCCACAAATCAAAATAAATCAAAAATATTATTATTAATATCTGTTATATATCGATTGCGACAGCTATAATCATACATTCCCCATCTACAATTTCTGAGCACGTCACTGTTCGAATTAGATTATATTGTAATATTTAGCTAATCTTAGAACTAACTACCTATAATAGACCAAACTTAAATAACAAAAATTTAATTTCCTAAACAAATTCCTTTAGACCAAATAATGTTTTCTAACACTGAGTATGATGGTTAAATTTATAAAACATTTTATAACTCCCCCGACATACCTAAGTATAAAATTCTTTAAAGTAAACAATTCTATATCTGTATACACACTAATAGACTTAAATCATTAATATATAACTTAATTAATAAGCTCTTTCAAATAACTTTTATAATAAATTAAATCATTGGCGCACTATTTATTTTTAACCCACCCGTAACTCATAATAGAGTCAAAATTCATTCACACAAAATTGATTTTATAGTTTTTATGTAATACTAAAATCTCCTATTCCGAAAACTATAGAGAATAATACTTTTGATAATTTAACACATAATTTAATCTAAATATTACAAAAATAATGTTTAATAACATTGTCTACAATTTAACTTCTCATTTAAATGTAAAAATAACGTGGTTTTTTTTTCAATTTGAGTATAGGTAACTCAATAACAAAAAAAAAAACAACATTGATACTTTAAATCTTCAAATATATTTATACCTAACCTATCTATGGTTTTTGTAATTGGTGATTTTATTCTCAAGATGACTAATAAATCAATAAAAATGTGTTTTGTCTGTCTTGTGTATTAGCAAGAATTCTAAAAAGTATGCTGATATTTTCAAGAGATGGATAAGACCAATCAGAAACAAATAATAATATATCAAGTAAAAAAAAATCTATGTATTTTATCATTTGACAACAAATTTAAATAATTTTTATAACCTTGATACCTTAAATATAATATTATTTTATATAATTTAAAAAGTACCACCATATCGATTTATTTTCAGTAAAACTAAATACCTAGAGATATCTTGTTAAAAAATTTTTAATTAAGTTACTTATTTAACTTCATTATTATTTCATACAATTATAATTCAAAATTAAGTTTACATTACTACATTATATTATAAATATATTCCAGTTATGGAAAAATATTTAAATTGTACAAAGTTACCTATATTGTTATTATATTCATATTAGTTATCATAGTCATCAATGGTTTTACTATCTCACTTTTAATTATTATTTGATCATTATTCTTTATACAATTACTGGACATGAGTTTATAAATTTCATTATTTTAAGTTTAAATACATTTTCTAGATATACAATGCTTTATTTTTCTTAAATACCTATAAATAAATATTAACATCAATGTGACTTAAATAAATGATAACTCACGAGAATAACGCAACATTTTTATTAATAATCAGCCTATAACATAAGAGTGAAATATTTTACAAAACACTAACATTTTTTAAATTATTTTATTTTGATGGATTGGATATTATACTGTGTGCTAGCTAAATGAGGGAGCACTCAATTATTTGGCTGGATTACATTGGATTGAATAGGGACTTTTTAACAACTAGGGTATTATATTTTAACTGCTATTTTTTCAGTTATCTTGAATCATGAAATATTAAACTAAAATCAAAACTAATTGAATGAGTAATAAATAATCATAAAGTTTGAATTATTATTATTTAATAATTGATTTATTAATTTGATGTCATTGAAAAACAACATTTCAAAAAAAAACTTAACAATTTTTTTTTAATGTTTCAATTTAATGACAGTATTAGTATAGACACTTAACTTGAATGGATCATCTTAAATATTAAATTTCTTTTTGTTGATGATTTTTTTATTGGTAGGTACTTCAATACCTATTAATAATAACATATGATAATTGTTTAAATAGCAGTTTAATATAAATTAAATTAAATGGTCATTTAACTAAAATAGTTATTTTTTACTTGAAAATAAAATAATGTTCAAATGTACCTATAAATTTAGAAATTTACATTTACAAAATAAATAAATTAATAACTAACTATGTAGGTACTAACTAGAATCTAGTTTGTTTTTAGTGTGTATTTTATTAAAATGATAAATATTTTTATTTGTGTCAGGTGAATATATCATAAATATAGTATAACTTAGGAATATAATTTAAAAAAAGATAAATTTAAAATTTAATTAATATTATTAGGATTGAATGTTATATTTTTTGTTAGTTTATATTATTTTGGTCCAAAAACCAACCACATTTCTTCAGAAGTGCCTACTTTTTGGAAATTATTAATATTATAATAGTTATTCATAATAATTTATGCTACCTAAAAATAATAAGTACCACCTACATTTATATATTATTAATAACATTTACTTTTTATTTTTACTTAACAACAAATATGAATATAATAATACTATACTATAGTATAAAGTTTATTAATATATCTATTTAAATATTGTCAATTTTACTAACTTTTAATTTACATTGTTTAACTTGGTATTTAAGTGGTTAACTATTAAAATTATTCAGTATATTTTAAATATGTTTATACATTGAGAGATAATTGAGATGATTTAATGTGTACGAAATTCATTAATGTATCTATAGCAAGAACATATTTTTTTTATTAAAAAAGAATAAACAACTACAATTACAAAGTAAAAGTATACATTTATTGATTTAACATTTAGGTATAAAGCTATAGTTAATATTATTTTTTTATTATCTGGGATAGTTTCACTTAAGATTCTGAGATTTTTAAATATTGAATTAATAATCATCTATGTGAAATTTAAATTAATATATTACTAACTAAACTAACTATCCATCCAAGTTATAATTATATATTTAAACTAATATTATACAAATAAGCAATAGCATAATATAAGTATACCTAAAATTATATCCAGGGGGGCTTGGGTGTTGGAACACCCTTCATCAATACATTTTTTCCATTAATAAATGTATTATTTACATACAACAAATGTAAAAAACTTGGTTTAATAGATTTTATACTTAACCCCCCTCCTCCCACAATAATCCTGGGTACCCAACAGTATATAACATAGCATAGGTACATAACTATATTTTTAAATTATAAATTAATAGTTTTTACTATTATTTAAGATTTTTAAAATTGATTTAATGTTTACTTAATGTTAACTTTTTTAATTTGATTCAGTTCTTATATGGCAAAATACTATAATTTATTATAATACAATGAAAAATATATATAGCAGCAACTAGTTTTATTTAAATAATTAGTTTGATAGAAATATTAAACTGTGGATGACTGGGTGAATGTTATAGCTAATTTTATTCATGCCAAACATTTTGGATATAATTTTCTAAGCTTTTGTATTAAATATAACATAATACATTAGGTAGTTAATGTAGTATTTTAATTATATTCACCATTACAAATTTAGAAATTGATTTTAGTTTGAACTATTTTAACTCTATAATAGAAGTGGATATTAAAACCAGAATTAAAATAATAATAATATTTGATTAGAAAAGGTTTTAGAAATCGGAAATGTATATTCCAATAAATAAAAGTAGGTACCCAATGACTTATTATAGCATTTAACAGTTAAACTACAAATATATTATAATGTATAAAGTAGGTAGGTAGGTGCCTAAACAATAAAAATAATATATCATTGTTTGTTTATTTATTTGGTATAGTTAAATTCTTAATGAATAACTCAGGCTAGGTTATAATTTCAATAAATAGATTAATTGCTATCAAATTGTAGTTATATTGACTACATATTATATGCAAAGGTTTACAAATATTTCCATGTCTACTATATTATTATGTGTATAAGTACTGACTACTGTATAATGTATAAGAACAAATGCTGGAAAAAATCTAATTTTTAGTATTATAATTAATATTGAACAATTGAACAGTTTACCTGTAAACCCGGTAACGTACTCCGATTATTTTTCGTTTGGTATATATTACGCACTTGTCGAATAGGTATTTTACATTTTTTTTTTATTCCAAAACCGCATACGTACGAACATCCTTGCCGTACGCTTGAACATTTGTGACTGTTGTTATCGTCAATGCTGTTATATCATTATATTGTATTGTCGTCATCGTGGTCTACAGTGTTCACGTCTGTCTGATTATTTTCATGGCTCCTAACAAATTTATTGTGTAATGGTATTTTAATTTCAATTTAATTACTAAAGCCTTCGATTTATAATTTATATCAATTACATTTTCCATTAATCCAGTTCTATATCACATTGTTACTGTTCGTATTTTCGTAAAGAATGTTGCAAAATATATTGAAATACAATTGTAATTTTTGAGATAAAAAATATTGTATTTGTGTTTATCATCCATGGATCCGTTTTCGTAACTTGTTTTTCTAGGTTGGGTCTATGATGTTGCGTTTGTAATTTGTGTTAAGCAAGTAGGTTTTCACCAATAATTTTTATAATTTCAATTTTTAAAACTTCAAGTAAATTTTGTCACTGTCTGAATATAGGGACATGTTCTCACTACAATAATGTTCTCATATAATCATAGGTGATTGTCGTATTTACACGCCGCCAAGACCATGAGCTTTGGCGAAACTATTTTACGTAAATACGGCTGGACTCAAGGTAAACAAAATAATTATTTTTTCAAAAACACATGCAGTTCTAAAGAAATTGTTTTTATCCCGTTGTCTGTAACGATTTCTTGACCTTTATGTTTTTACAAAACATTTAGGACCTGATACTATGTCTTGTGTTAACGTTGTGCTTGTACACTTGCTTGCAATCTGTCTGTCGGTTCGAATCTCAGTGCTTTTGCTGGATTAGGTATTGTAAATTGATATCAATACACTTAGTCAATGTTTGTCATATATCTGTGTCAAATAATTGCCGTTGAAATAATTTGTGCTGGTAATCAATTATTAGTTGTCAACATATTAGTCAGTTATTAGAATGGGTTGTCGATATGTGGTCATTTAGTCTTGATAAGTATTATTAAACATACAATTCCCTAAGTAATAAAAGTTAGTTTTCTACCATTTATCCTCTGTCAGAATAATAACACTTGGATTTTTTTTTAAACAACAGTGGGCTGTATCTTAAAACACCCATGGATATCATTTTGGATTCTCTTATTGGTCATTAACAGTAGTGTGTTGTGAGGTTAATTTACAATTATATGGTGAATATTTATTTTTAATATTAAAAATTCGCTTTTCCCATGCCCCAAGATAATAATGGTTGCGGTTTGTACATAATGTAATCTGATAAAGCAACTATAAAAAGTATATGTAATAATTTTTTGTATTGAAACTAATCCAGCCATTCAAACAAATCGTTTTTGCTAATTTAGTTTCAAAAGTATTTAACCGATAATATATTAACATTACATTGAATAATTGACTATTTAATATATAGGTAAATTTGGTACCTCCTTCATTTGGTTTACTTATGTATTTCATTTAAATCATGTTTAGATGAGTATATCTTAAAAGTATAAGAGTAATATGAACACATGTGTTCATTAATTATTGTAGAATGTGGTTGCTAGGTATATTCATTTTAAAAATGAAATATATTATAAATTATTAAAAGATTTTTAATTCATATCACTGCTAAACACTGTTTAATATATAAATAATTATATAATAGAAACACTGCATTTTGGAATTTTAAATAATTATCCAATCATATTTATATCCTTAATTCTCTTTATTTATTTTTACTGTTAATAAACATTATGTACTATAGATTTAGAATACATAATTGGTACATAAATTTTAATTTTTAATTATTTTTAGATTATATCTAGAAAAAAATCAAGGTAATTTGTTAATTCCATTTCTTACAGACATCCTTATGTTTAAAGGCTAATCATTAGGTTAAACTAACTACTTAATTGTTTATGCTTAATAAGAAATATTTATTACTATGGTTTAGTATCCTCTAAAATTACTCGTTAGTTTATAGTTGTAACTCTATTTTTAATTTATATTATATTTATTGTATTACCTATGTTTTCAAATTTGTTGTATAAATAATATCTTTCTTGAATTTTCATGCATTCAGTTGAGGAATAAATAAATAAAAATATAAACATGGTTATTGTTTATTTTGTAATCTTCATGTACTAATAGCCAATAGGAATCACAATGGGTAGTAAATATTATGCATTATTTAATTGCATTTATCTTTCGTTATGTATCATTTGGACTAACATATAGACTAATTGTGTTTAGGGTGGTGAGCGCCATGCATGAGGATCGTTGGTACTTCTCAAAAGAGCAGCTGGAGAATACACCCAGCAAACGATTTGGCATCGATGCTGATAAAGAGCTGTCATACCGACAGATTGCTGCCAACCTCATTCAAGAAATGGGCCAAAGGTTGCACACCACCCAACTGTGTATAAACACTGCCATTGTGTATATGCACCGTTTCTACATGTACCACCCCTTTACGTTATTTCATCGCAATGCAATAGCTACTGCATGTCTTTTTCTTGCTGCTAAGAATGAAGAACAACCTCGAAAATTGGAACATGTTCTCAAGGTTTCCATAATTTGTCTAAATAAACAACATGGTCATAATTTTCATCACATTGATAATAAATCTGAAGTTTATTTAGAACAAGTACAAGACTTGTTAAAAAATGAAGAAACATTGTTAAAAACCTTAGGTTTTGAAACAGCCATTGATCACCCTCATACTCACATAGTAAGATGTTGTCATTTGGTAAGAGCCAGCAAAGATCTTGCTCAGACAGCATATTTCATGGCATCCAATAGTCTACATTTAACCACCATGTGTGTCCAATACAAACCAACCATTGTTGCTTGCTTTTGTATACATTTAGCTTGCAAATGGTCACATTGGGAGTTAAAAGATAGTATGGAAGGAAAACCATGGTTTTGGTATGTAGATCAAAGTGTAACAACTGAACTACTAGAACAATTAACCACAGAATTTTTAACAATATTTGATAAATGCCCATCACGTCTAAAAAAACGATTGGTGGCCACTAATTCAATGGACAAGAATGGAGCATTAGCAAATTATTGTTCTTCTCAACAAATGCAATCACCAACCCCTCCTTTGCCTTCTAATTACAAACACCAGGGTCATTCTCGAATGATAAACACCAGGCCTACGCCGTCCAAATTTCCTAATCCTGTAGTCTTCCAACCTCCAACGAAAATTAATGGTGCTCCAGGTGATCACAAATTTGTAGTACCTGTTACTAGACCTATTCCTTCTAAAGAGCAACCCACGCCAGTTGTTCCAAGTAAACCATTAGCACCAGTAAAACCTAAAGTTGAAATACCAACAACTTTAAATAATAATATTAAAAACGAATTCTCCCACAAAGACCTAAATCACTACCTAAACCTCCAGAACATGTTATTAAACAGGATGCTGCTATTAAACAAGAAATGGTAGTCAAACCTGAACCTATTCGAAATCAGTTCTCTGTTGGCCGAGATAACCATTCAGAAGTAATAACAAGTGTGCTCAAAGAAATGACCAAGCTTAATGATTTAAATATTTTATCTGTGATCAAATCTCCTCGAGAATCTCCACCCAAAGTTAAAAAGCCATCAATATTTAGTCCAGTACCTGAAGATGAACCACAAGATGTTAAACCTTTTATAATTAAATCTGAACCAGCAGAAAATAATATTGTTATTAAATCTGAACCAATAAATGAAAGTTACAATAAATCTGAACCACTAATAGAAAGTTATGCTAAATCTGAAACATTACTAGAAACTTATATTAAATCTGAGCCAATGAGTCCTCTAATACTGGATGTACCTAAATTTGATCCAGAGTTAATGTTGAATCCTGTTGGTCCAACTGGTACTATTGAAATAGATGGAGAAACTTGTAATTCAAATACACATAAAAAGAAAAAGAAAAAACATAAAGAAGAAAAACGTGAGAAAAAGAAACATAAAAAAGATAAAAAACACAAGGACGGAGAACATAGACATCACAAGCATAAAGATAAACACAAAGAACCAGAACCTATTAGAATTACAATACCAAAAGAAAAAATTAAGCAAATACCACCTGTAGTTATAACTACACCACATTCTCCACCTAGAGGCATTAAGTTAAAAATTGCCAAAGAACGAATCGGAGGTAGTGGTCCAGGTTCTGGAAGTAGTTTACGTATTAAAATCAGTAAAGACGACAGAGGATTAAAAAGGGATCATAGTCCAAATGAAACCACTCCGAAGAGAAACCGTAAAGAACGAAGAGATTCTGATTCTGGGTTAGGTTTTAGTCAGAGTTAGTATTTATTGTTTGTAAACTGGAATCGAAACTATATATCATACATTAATTATTTTTTGTTTTTATGACAAAATAGAATGTTTGAGTAAGTATTTTTCATTTGTTTTTTTTATTTTATAAAATTGAATTTATAAATTGGAAAAACAGTAAAAAAAACATTTTGCAAATACTTTTTCTCTTAGATAAATATTTCGATTTCTGGTGTGTGTCGTTGTGCAATATAATAATAATATAATGCTCTTCCCGACACTTGATTTTTGTTTTCGTTTTGTTGTTAACAATTTAAGTGCCTTTATTTTGTTTGGTCTTTTATTATTTTTATATACATGATAAGTCAAACATTATTCACTTAACGAGTAGACCTCCTAGTACATACTCGTACACATAAATATTATAAATAGCTAACATCATCATCTCACACGTCGAGCTATAAACTATAATATTGATTTTGTGATAATTGGCGAACATGCGTCAACCTTATTTGTACCACTACCATTGTAAATATTGTAATGTCGACTGAGTTAACAATCATAGGAGAAAAAATTATGGTTTTTAGGAATTTACATATTAAACATTGTATTTTGCAGAGCTCATAATATATACGTTTCTTTTTTCCGAACTCCCTATGACCTAAATTTTCAACATTCTAGTAAATAAATTTTTTTAAATTGTATATTTTGTATTTGTACTTGGTTATGTAATTATTTTTCTGCGTACATAAGTAAAAAAAAAATGTTGTTAAAAAGTATTTTTTTTTTTTTTAGTCAATATTCTTATCATCCTTATTTCTTATTACATAATATTATAGTGTACCTAAATGTAAGTAAATGTGTTTCTACAATATAACACTAAAAACAACAAAAAAGTTCATGAATAACATTATGTGTGACCCAATGGAATACAATTATGAAGGTTAAGTACATCATAAAATTATAAATATAGTTTTCAAACACTTATTCCATATTAATACAATATGGACATAGGACATAGAAAGAAAGCTACCTGTTATTGGTAAAAAATCTGACCATACCCCCACATTAAAATAATTAAAAAAAAAAAAAAAATTATACAGATAAAATGATCAATCATTTTACATAATGCCAATCGTTTAACCGATCATAATATTGTTGTTCATCTCATATATCACCAGTACATGTAAACTAAACATTACTAGAAGATCTACAAATTATTGGTGTATAATGTATGTGTTGAACCGATTGACAGACAAGCAAATTGACACATTTAAGTACCAAATTATAATTACCTAAGCAAACAGCTTATTTGTTTAATTGAAATAATGATTGTTTTATCTGATTGGTATCATGGTTAGGCAAGGGTCTAGGCAAAAAAGAAGATGGAATTGCCGCTCCCGTCCGTGCAAGTCTGAAATTTGACCAAACTGGTGTTGGTTATGACACAGCTAATGCGGAGTCGTATGGTGATAAATGGTGGACTCGTACTTACAACGATGCTGCCAGCGGGATAGATGTCAAAAATAAAGTAATCAATTTAATATAACAAACGTTTAAAATGTAGAAAATAAAGTTACCAATAAAAAATATTAAGCAATACATTTAGTATAAGTTATTATTAAATACTAAATTTGATTTAATAAAATATTCTCTTTTACAGGATGGAAATGTTACTTTTAAACCAAGAAAAAAGAACAAGAAAAAAAAAGCTAAGGTAATTATCATTTATTAATTATTAATATTCTATACGATCTTCGTCTATTGCGTAAAGCTCCGTTCACACCATGAAACATTTGTTGGAAACATATTTTTGACAAATGTTCCTTTGGTCTGGACTCTGGACGGAGCTTAAATTCAGGGCCGGCGTTCTGTAATATTTGTAAGGGGTCATAGATACACGTTCGATACGCTCAAAATATGAAGTTTTGTTTCTACAATTCCATACTATATTTTTTTGATTTTAAGTGGGTATCATAAAACAATAACTATTGCTTATAAGTTATAAAAATTAAGTATTATTATGTACCTATTATAGTTTTTCGTTGGAAATTCAATTGGATCGTACTAAAAGGGTTATTTCCTATTCCAAGACTAATGTATTTTTCTTTAACATGATTACAACATTTTTATTTCATGTTTACGACGATTGTTTAACTAATATTAAATTTTAATTTATATTACCTATTTTGAATAGGTAAATAAATATATTAATAGAAATATGAATATTATTTTTTCCCAAATGGATATATGGATTATAAAATAACGTATTTTAACTTACGCGGATAAAAGACGTTAAAAAACATTTTACAAAAAAAAATGTTTGAAAAATTCGATTGGAAGCTTAATTATAAGATTTGTATAGAATTGTTCCGGAGATAACGGTTACCGCCCACTAACGTTTATTTTGCCCGTATAGAAAACAATAAATACGCTTAAATGTATGTTGGTGGTGGCGGGGACTCGGTGAAAAAAATCATTACATTGAAGCATTGAGCTTAAAATAAAACGTATTTTTCCACTGTGGACTATTTTAGTTAATTTAATGTTTTTTTTTTATGTTCTGACTGAAAAATTTAGTTTAATAAGCGAGGGGTCGAACGATTGCATAAACCCCGTCCCTGGGCCGCTTAATATAATATTTAAAATGTTTTAATTAATATATTACTTTTGTTTAGAAAATTAAAACCGAGGAGGTTAAATCAATTTTAGAGTTATCAGATGAACAATTATTTCAAGCTTGTGGTGGGATTACTTGTCATAAGTAAGTTTAAGACAAATATTTTATATAAATTATGTATGATGTAAATAAGTTCTATGTGCAAAACGTGTGTTAAATTTAATACTTAAAGTGTACATTGTTGTTCTAGAGCCGCTAGGCATGGATTAAATATGGATGGAAAGTTGGCTAGATTACGTAAACAGGATGCACAATTATTGGCCGCTAATACAATAAAAGAAGAAACCAGTGGCTCGGAGAATAAAAACTAAAATGTAATAATTGTACTATTTTATAATAAAAAAAAATTATTGATTTGATTATACATTTTGTAGATGAGAAAATAATTACACAAATATCGTACACATAAATATCAAACATATATTTTTACTAAATGTACACAAAATTGAAATAATCGTATAAAAAAATATAATAAATCAAGAACGTAATATTATTACAACAACATAATATTATACAATTTGTTATATTACTATATTACACTACAAAATGGTTTTAATTTTACTATGTTTCTTCTTAATTTTAATAATAAATTATTACACAATTTGAGCTTCAGGAAAACGTTCAACGTTTGCCCTAACAATTAAATATGGCAATTTGTTACCTATTTTAATAATATTAGACAAACTGAAATATCTTATATGAGCAAATCAATAAGAATACAAATTACACACATGTCAGTATACATTTTAATAACTTTACATTTTTAATTGAAAAAATAATAATAATCACCTATGACTAATTTGATTGGAATTATTGTGGCTGCGTTCATATATACATATTATATTATATAAAATTAAAAATTAACTTCTCAATAAGTTAATGTATTTTGTATAATATATATATAATTAACACGCTAAAACCAAGTTTTGTGTTCTGGTGATATTTGGATTTGTAATAAATGATTAGTAATAGTTGGATTTTTTGCTGTACAACGTTTTGCAACGTAATTTTTATTTGTAGTGGCTAGTCACCAGTGACATACAATTATCTTTTTAGTTTTTAATTTTTACACTGAACGCACCCAGTTAATGAAACTTAAATCAAAAACATCATTAACTCTTAACTAACTAAACAGTCGTCATTAATTACTTCAGTACAGAATATTCAATAATTTCGAAAAATTGTCTTATAATAATATTATTTTTTTTGCAAAATTTCGCGTTACGCTTCATACTATTATAGGATATAAAAATCGTACGTTTTTGCTGTATTCGTAGGTATGTTATAAGTACAACTGTACAAGTCGTTAAACCGTTATAACGACGGGAAAATATTATATGGTAAGTTTATAATATAGTTGTATACATAATAAATATGGTTAACTACAAAAGTACAAAACATTTGATTACGAGAAGAACTATGCAGAGAATTAAAAATAGGTATCAAAATAATAATAATAATAAAAATATAGGTACATCAGTGTGCATAGGTACCTAGTACCTACATGCCTATGTATTAAACAAAACAATGAATAATGAGTTGAAAATTGCACGTTCCAATGCCCCTCCTAATTTTAGCTACAACGTAAAAAGTTTTCGACGCGTTTGAATTGTTTGAAATTCAATTTTGCTGACTACCTTCTATAATTATTAATTAATATAGTGTGTTACGTACAATATAATAGGTTATGATAGGTACGTATTTCAAACCCAAAAGGTTTTAAATCGAGTAAACGAGTTCGTTCGTTATTGGTGCACTAACCGAATAGATTCTGTAGTCCACAGAACTTTAAATCACGCTCCCGATTAGTCACCTATTTCACGCATACCTAGGTAAGATGAGAATGCACGTGTCGGTTCACAGTGGTTTTAGAATACCAACAATTTGAAACTGGTGATTGAATAACAGCTGGCACCACACCGCACCAAATATGTTTATATAATATTATATTACCAATCAGACCCGAAAACGATTGTTCATACAAATTACGTTTAGTTTAATGCCCGATACGAATATAGGTACAATGATACAATACTGTTGTTAGGCACAGTTAAAATATAGGCATATAATAACCGAACATTCGAAGCATTTCAATTTATAAGAAAATCTATCGCTTCTTCTTTGTCTTACACTACAAGTAAATTGCCTCGGCGATCGGCATCCGGACCTATCTGACGACTGACATCCGACCATATAGCCTCTTATTATTATTAATATCACTACTGTCGTATATCGCGCATTCGTACGTAGGTTACTACTATAGGTCACTGGATCGTAGATTGGAAATGTACCTATATAGGTGTAATTTACAAGAATTCATTAAAGCCGTTCCGATTTTTGATAACAAAATGTTCAATTTTAACGCGTATTAGGTATATACTGTATGATTCTTTTATTGAAGAACATTCATTATTTCAAAAACATTACCTAGATAGCAGCTATTTTATTTTATTTTAAATTTAAATCGTTGAAAACAAATTTTCATTTTTAAATGACAACATACATTTTTATTCGAAGCATAATATTTCTCTATAGGTACTATAAAAAATCAAAGTCCAGGCGAGTAGGCTTATTAGGTTGTAACTTGTAAGTATTTAAAGTTATAATTTATAAGCTACTCGTCCAAAATTCAATAGTTATGTATTGAAGTATTGAACTACCTACACAAAAATATTCTGTTTCGGAACAAGAAAATGTATATTATGTTGTTGTTCAAAAAACTTAGAAAACGATAACGATAAGAAAAATATAGGTAGGTAGTATTTTTGTCTTCAAAAATATTGCCTTGGAACGTCTTAAAAGTATACCTATATAGTTTTTGAAATAATGATTGTCTTCAATAAAAGAATCACCTTGTATAATATAGCATTATGGTGTAATACTGATATATATATGGGTGGTACCTGCATTTTATAAATCGGGGTGATGGCCGGTGGGGTGATTTCGCGTCGACGCCGCGACGTAGCATAAAATAAACTGTTTCATACACTAATAATGGATAATAGTTGCGTACATATATATAAAATAAACAATATTCGTTGCATATAGTTATAGAGTGGGGGGGGGATAAATATACCTATAGCATCTATCTACACATAAATATAATATATATTATACACCTATATAATATGTACAAAAACGATGTTATCACAGTGACCGCAGTTTAGGGGATAAGGTTTAAATTGTATCGTGGGTGGGGGTTGGGACCGCGGGGACTAGACGCGATAATAACATCGCATTTTTTATGTGATATCAGTTGTACACAGTTATAATAATAATATAAAATACGCGTTTGTGGACGACGGGTGAGCGGGGGGGGGGGGGTCGATCACAGTTCGGTGGTGACCTCCACGTCCTTCCGGTTGAACGTCGTCAGCCCGTTGCCGTTGTGCATCGCGGGACGCCCAAACTCCTTTTTCTCCCGGAACGTCACATTGTCGTTGGTGGGACTGATGACTGCCGCCGCGGCCGCAGACACGGTGTCGTCGGACGGTTCGAACGCCATGTTCGTCCGGCCGAACGTGCTGGTGCCGCCGTTCGACATGCCGCGGCCCATACTCGACGTCCTGGCCGTGGTCGCCGCTTCCGAGCTCACAGGGCTGTGTCCGTCTGCAGATTATGGGATTGTGATATATTAGAAAATGCATAGGAAACGATATTTTCATGTTTTTTACACCGCATTTGAAATATCGTTTTATTATCTCACTCAGTCAACCATCATTCGCGTAAGTTTTTTTTTATAATTTTTTCAAACGTTATATTAAATTCCTGCTTTACTTTTATCGTATTTTTTTCTCGTCGTCCCTATAATAGTATAGTCACAACAAAATATTGTTCTACGAAATTATGTTGGTTTTTGTACAGTTCGCATTTTTATTAGAGAAAAATCGCATTACAATAACTTCGTAAAGTAATATTATTACGCAATATAGATAAAATATTAGGAAATCGTCTTTATTCAGCAGCATTTTCATTTTTTTTTTCGTTGCGTTATTTTCACGACCAATTTTAAAGTCTTATATACTATTATTATTTATTATAGCCAAAAATATATTTTTTTTACACGCATTCAAGAGCCTATAATTCTACAAAAACCGACATCCCCCCCTACAATTTGGATCATGTGAATCGGGCGCAAGTATGTATATTATAATAACGAGTTGGACAACCATTGTTTTCGTAAAAAATTATTTACGTGGATACGCGTAGCGGCGGCGGCGGTTTGGTACATTAATAATCGGTACCGCAGTCAGATTTCGGAAAAATAATACGGGTGCTGCACTGTTGCACATTGTTGCGTACGCCACCCCTTGCTAACGCTTATGGCCATAATAGCATATTATTATATTAGATTAATATTAATAACATGATAATTTAATTTTTGAGTGGTGGGGATTAGACTGAGCATGAATCCTCTCTTTGACCAAATATGGACCAAATTTGTGTTGTTAACTTTTTATATTTTAGTGAATTGACCTGAATTATCAAACTTAAATGCGTGAGAACACTATCTAGTATTCTCTTGTATTTGTATACTAAGTCCCCCCCCCCCCCATACAAAATTCCTGGGTACGCCACTGGTTGAACGCAAATTTGCCTTATTTTGCGTTTGTAAGACGGTGGCACACATTCGGGTGTACTCGTTAGATAATATATCATATCGTCGCGTTAGAAAGCTTTGATCACACAATAGTTGTTGTTGTACACTTGTGCATAATATTATATTGTTATGTGATGTTAATAATTTATTATTATTACCGATGCTGTCGACGTTCTCTTTGGTAATGTACCCGACGTTGTCCATACTGAACGTGTGATTTTTGCGGCTAAAGTCCAGTTGCAAGTCGTTGTAGCTGTCGTTGTCATCGATCGGTACGCTCATTTGGAGCACCTGAGCAAAAAAAACCGTCAGTTGAGGGTATATCAGTCGATCGTTGCCAGCGCATCGCCTTAACCCAAATCTTACCTGTACCTCGTATTCTTTCATGTTCGGCTCGATGAACACCGGGTCGTACCGTTGCGTCACGTACATCCGGGCCATCCTCTCCTTGTACGCCTTGTACCTGGCAAACGAACGCGTTTATCACATATTATATTACTCCGTCGTACTATTATTATAGTGCACTCTGCAGGGTGAGCCGTCTCGTTTTTCCGCGTCGGCATATTGTGGGAAAACGCGGCGGCTCGCCGTGCAGTAGGTATAATGTTATATTGGTATACATAGCGCGTTATAGCCCGCGGCTCGGAGTTCGACCTTACCTAGACCACGACACGCAGATGTAAATTATGCCGGCGATGCCCAACACCAGGATCAGGGCAGCCATGAGGATCAGAGTGTACGGGAATACGGTCCATTGGATAGTCACGCCCGCGGTGTGGGTCCGAGTGACGACGTTCTGCTGTTGCAGCGGCAAATGTATATCCGACGCGATTATAGACAGTTTCTCGGCGATCGTCGTCGTAATGTTTCCGACGGAATCTTTGTTCAGTATTGACCTGTGCGATTGGGAAAAAACCAAACACGAAACGTCAATTTACAACGAGGTTTTTTAATAATATTATTCGTGCGTATATAATAGCACATCAGCGTGTCATCGTGTGTTATACGCCAGACGGCAGACAGCGGAAACTGTTTTATATTCTCGCGGAGTGAATCGACGACTTCAAACCGGTTGTGGAAACACGAAACTTAGGTCGTTATAGCCCGCCGTTTTTGCACATATAGGTAAGCCGTCGTCGGCCACACGTATCCTAACCATGCAGCTATAGGTAGCTGCAGACATGCATGCCGTTATTTAATTACCTGGCCACTTTGGTGTTGTTTCGTTCCAAAATCGTCTCGCTGACAGGGTCTACGACGTAAAACCAGAAATCGGTCGAGCTGGGATCGGTCTCGACGGTCAGGTTGTCTCTTCGCCTGTACTGCTTGGCCGACACTTTCTCGCCGCCCACGATCAGCTGCAGGAGTTTTTCCAGCGCGTCTATCAATTTGTTTTCGGACGATTTAACGATGTCCGGACGTGCGCCGTCGATGGCCATCACCAAACGGTGTTGGTCTTTGATCACGTTTATCTGTAATAGAAAAATATAGGTCATACTCACGGTCTGTGTAATCCTGCCCATTGAGGTGTAAGGAAAATTGCTGGTTCGAGCCAACTCGAACATTTATTTTATTTGTTTAACACTCACGACGACGTGCGCTTGAGCCGTGTTGTAGTCGCTGGGATTCGTGGCTCCCGGGTTGTCGCGCGCCGTGACCACAAGTCGGAACGGTAAGTTCCGCGGAAGCACATCGGTCAGCGTCCTTAAGGTTTTTACGATTCCAGTCTTCGGGTCGACGGCGAAATAAGGACCTTCAGTCGAGTTCTGTTCGTCGTCGTCGGCCAACTCGTATCTCACGTCACCCAATTTTCCCCCGTCCAAGTCCTCCGCTTTCACCTGTAACACTGCACTGCCTATTTCCTCGTCGGCTGATACTGCTCCGTAATATGCGTTCTTGGCGTAGCGTTTGCTGCTTTCCGGATACACAAACGTAGGCACGTTGTCATTTATGTCGATCACTTGCACGTTTAACTATTAAGCGTATTTAGGGTATTAATGTATTATAATTTATTGGCATATATACAGACACTGTTATTAGGTATGTGTATATATTAGGAGGTATCTAAGCAGTACGTTATTATAATAGCATACAATTATAGTGTATATTGATATTATAATTATTGTACATTACTTACCATAGTAGTGCTTTTTGTCGGGTTAACGACTCCGGCAAGCGTGTCGAGACGTATTTTCAGTTGATAACCCTCTGCGTGCTCGTGATCTAATTTCGTTTCCTTTAAACGTACTTCACAATTTTTCTCAGTTGTGACGTTTATTGTAAATACATCTACGCACACCAATATAACAAAATGAATATCGAGTGTTATAGCATGTTTTTAGTTTATATCAAATATGTCACAATAATTTTTTTATGTTTATACTAATGAAAATATGATTATCTAAACAATAATAATATTATTATTATGTAAAATGGGTAAAAATAGAAAACTATAGTCCACGACATGAAAATTGGCCACCGGGCCCCGAGTACTGCGACCAGCACTGCTTACCCCGTGCGTTTGCCATGGGTTCTCAACCAGCTATATGTTTATTTAAAATTGCGCGGCTGTACCACGCGTATTGTATATTTGAAACATTCCAGTAGACGGTAGACCAGATTTTTTTTGCATCTCTAACACAGTACGTTTAGTGGCTGTCCAATAGAAAAACTTTATTTAAAAATGAATTACATATTGTGGACCCCTGAGGCAAAATGGACGCTAGGTTTTTGTGACGATTAGGGGCCAGTTTTCATATCACGGACTATATGTATACAGGTATTAAAACCAATAGAAAATGCATAATATTTGTGTCACTGCAGATGTTAATAATATAGTAAAATCAACATTATTATTTATTTGGTAATAGCTGTTTATATTAAATATTCATCTGTATTACCTTCAGAGTTTCCGGAAACTATAGTACAAACGAGAGGAAGGGGTAGTGATGGTCTTGGGTGTACGACAGTCAAAACTTTAACTAAAGTACCAACAACGGCAGATTCTAAAACTCGAGCAGAGTACGAATCGTCCGAGAACCCCATTCCCAATTCTGGTATTGGAGTCGTGACACGCCGAACAAAGATTGTCACTGATGTCACTGACGAGAGCTGAGGTTCGCCCAAATCATAAGCTTTTACATCCACCTATATAATACATAAAATTATATAATATGTGTGTGTTGATGCAGAGAATAATATTTATTGATTTGTTTAGTTGTACAGTATAATATTTTAAATTTTAGTTTAAAAGAATAAAAAGGTGGGTAAGTGGATATCGCTCCGCTGTACAGTAGGTTACAAGTAGGTCACTGTAATGGATGGTGTTAAATTTGAATTCAATGATATAATATCATTGTATAGGAAAACGATTCTGAGCGAAAACGGTCAGTCAGTCTATGATCATTCGTTTTTTAATAACAATAAAATAAGAAAATCGTTACATGAGGAATCGAGTGAATATCAAATGTTGTAAAAATATGAATTTCAAATGCTCATAAAAATTTAATTTCACTTTCTTGTAGCCTTTTTTTGTTAAAGGTAGACAAGCTTATGAGAAATCTTGTATTACATTTTCAAATCTTAGATTTAAAAAGAAATTTTTTTATGAATTATCAACTCAAAATAATTTACTAATTTTCGTGATTTATCCGTATTTTGTCAAAATTTGAACTTTAGATGCTTATAAACAAAATTGTAATTATGGATTTTTAATTTTTTTCATCTGCCTTTGAAAAAATATATGGGAGCCTTCTATTGAATTTTCAAGCTTTTTTAACTAACAAATAAAATTTTATTGATATTTATAGAAAAAAAATCTAAAAAAAATGGAAACTGAAAATGTCCGTTAACAAATCAAAATATTTGAAAATGTTATGGTGTATAGAAAATGCAAATATAAACAACCAGTGGAAATTTCATGTATATACGTTCATTTGTCTTAGAGTTACACCAAAAACCAAAATCGATTTTCTCGAAAACAGATTTTGCGTAAAAGTTCCCGTTTTTCCTTAATTTTTCACGGCGCTTTTGAAAACCACTGGGAAATTTTTACTTTTGATCCCCCCAAAGTACTAACTAGATTCACTTTCCTATCAAAAAAAATACTGTTGAAGAAAATCGAAGAATTTTTACTGTCCTAAAAGGTGATGACAGACACAAAAAAAATAAAAAATAATAAAAAAATTAAAAAAAACACACATCATTTAAAATCAATATATTCATCACTACGCTCAGAATCTAAAAAGTTTTAAAAATAACAATGTATTATATATAGGTAAACGCCACTAAACGATAGTAATATATATTATGTGGTTATTAAAAAGTAATTGATAATAATAATGAACATTTAATTAATATAATTAAATTTCAACATCCCGATAAAAAGTAATGATTAATCGATTGTAATGGTTTCAGAAATATTAACTAGATTATAGACGTAGTGCGTACATAAGAAAACATGTACCTATTCAAAAATGTTATGAAAATAATCATTGTGGGTGGTCAATTGTTAACTGTATAGTAGATATAATATGTTTATATTAATAATTAGGTTACATTTGTAACATATGCAATAAATCTGTAATAAATGTAAATCGTAAATGTGACTTGCAGTCGTAGAAGTGTTTGATAATTTGCTAATTAAGTGTACATTTATTTTTACCTATAATTGACCACGATACTCAATAGTTGAATTCGAATGTAATAATGTTAAAATAATAAAGATATTTTCAACTAAAATTTCCTAAGTTTAATAGTTATAACAAATAAGATATAATTTACCAAGTTTTGAAAGCTGCTAAGTTAATGTTAGTTTAATAAAATAGTTACAATTAATTTACCTGATATTCGTTATCGGGTTCTTTTTGTAAATCACCGCGCACGTATAAAACACCAAGATCAGGATCAATGTGGAAATACTTCAAAGCTTTTCCACGGCCACTCAATTCGTACCGGACCTAAAATACAAATTTTTTTTTATTATGATTCATCGGATTAAATAGTATCTTGTTAATTTACCTTATTTCCTGGAGATGTTCCATCCGAATCAGTAGCTAAAAGAGTCGTGACTTTAGTTCCAATGGCTACATCGTCATCGAGTGTTACAGGCGAAGGTATGGTTAGAAATACTGGTGGGATATCATTACGATCTTCAACGTTCACAATTACTTTCGTTGTGGCGCCGGGTGTTTGATTTGAATTTTCCAATGTTCCGATGATTAGTGTATGTTGACTGTCTTTCTCGTAATCTAAACCTCTAAGTGTTCTAATCGTTCCAGTAGTTGGATCGATGGTAAATAAGTCTGAAGGTCCTTGTTTTATTACATAAGTCACTCGTTTCACAGTATCGGGATCATCGGCCTGTAATTATTATATACAAATATATTAAACATAAATTCTAAAATAAAGCATAATATATTTGACGATTAAATAAAAGTATATGATGTATACCTAAAATGGTTTCTAACATAAATTATACATTGGTCCAAATTAATTTAAAAGACAAGTACCTATTTATTATTTTTAAAATTTGCAAAATTATAATAATAATAATAATTCTAAAAAAAAATACGCACGTGCACTTGAGTAACTAGGAAATCGGGCGCATTCTCTGGTACTTTTGCTTCGTATAGTGTCTTATGAAATAGTGGAATTTCGTCTTCAATGTCTTTAACCGAAACAGTCACAGAAGCAGTTCCAATACGTGGATCTGGTGCCCCGTCTTTGGCGGTAACCACAAATTTATATTCCTATAAAAATATTTATGATTCGAGTATATTCTTTTTAAATAAAATACGATATTCCTACTGTACTCCAAACGAAAATACATTTTTTCTACTCACATTGTTTTTTTCATAGTCCAAGGCTGTAGCAGTACGTATATGCCCTGTGTTGACATCAATTAAAAATGGCAAATCGTCTGGCAACGAATAATGAACTAAAGCATTTATTCCTTCGTCTCCGTCTACAGCTTCTACTTGTCCCACAGGGGCTCCGTCTAAACCTTCGTCCACCGAAAACTCATACGGGGCGCCAATGAATTCCGGATTCTTATCATTAATATCGCTAATTTTTATATTTAATGTTGTTGTACTCGAAAGTCCTCCTTCGTCTTGTGCTTTGATTAACTGTATACAAATGATTTTCATTACATTTTGCTCAATATTAAAATCGGCGATAACGAGAAACTTACCAATTGATAACGAGTCAGCTCTTCACGGTCCAATTTTCGTATAACACCGACTATTCCAGTTTTTTCGCCTATTGTAAATTGCCTTAAATCATTCCCTGATAAGATGGTATAAGTGACGGGATCATTTTCGGGATCAATGGCTTTCAAAGAGATAACTGTTGTGTTTATTGGCGATCCTTCACTAACAGTCACTTCGTATGAAGATTGTGAAAATACCGGGGATTTAGTATTTGGTCCCGCTATTACAACAACTTCGACAATACTTTGGGTGTATAAACCTCCTGAATCAGTAGCTTGGACAGTTATACTATACTGATCACCAGCCATCATTCGACCAGTGGTTTCAATCCAGCCAGTTATTGGATCAATATGGAACTTACTGTGACCTTGGTTTGATACGTGATATATACTATAAGACACATTAGCGTTTTGACCTTCGTCGTTGTCCACTGCTTTAATCTGCATAAAATGTGGACAATCAATGAAAATTCATAAAAATCAATTAATATAATAATTCACAACGTACTTGGACAAGTTGTCGCCTAGAATTTCCAGCTTGGATCGTGATCGGAGACAACATTGGCATTCGCGGAGGATTGTCATTCACATCTTTCAAGAACACTGTCATTAGGAATGGAATGCTACCGGCATGTCCATTAACTTCTCTAGCTACTATCTAAAAACAACATTTATCATAATAGTATTAAAAATCTTTTGAATGATTGCAACTAACGAGTGAGAAAATTATATAGCATTTATATATAATTTGTATTTACTTGAAAACGGTATTTTCCAGGATTTGGTGGATCTCTGTCTAATTTTTCTTCATTTACATAAATATATCCATCGGAATCCACATTAAAAGAATTAGTTGTGAGTTCAAACATATAAGTTACTTTAGGATCATTTGGTCCCTATAAATAACACGTGGGTGTAATAAATATTTCGGTATTTAAAAACTAAAATGATTTATTTTAAGTTTCATATTTTGTGTGCATAAAAAACTAGTTTTACATTTTAGTTTTAATATTTACCAAATCATCGTCAGTTACGGATAACATGATTGGTTGTCCGTTCTTATCTAAAACTTTTGTACCAACAGGTGAGTTTTCTTCTACAAATCCGTATCCTTCGTCAACAGCAGAACTATGTATAACAGGTGGATTGATATCGACAGGTTTTACTTCAATGTACAGTTTAGCCGTAGTTGATCTGTGGTTGGACGATTCTTCTTCAGCCTTAAATATGAACATTTGTGACAACTAATCTTTTATATAGCCATATAATATTTTTATAACTTACCTTGACAGTTATTGAAAATCTCTTTGTCAGACTAGTATCTACTGCTTTTATTTGTTTTACAGTACCGAACTGAGGATCGATGGTGAAGTATTCTGCGTAGAATGGAGGAGATCCATTAATAAACTTATACTCAATTGGATAATTCAATGAATCCATGTCTACAGCTTGTATTTTTTCTGGTCTTATAGTAAGGACTCCAGAATTTACACCACTGGCAACCTAATGAATAAAATATAAATATTTAGTAAAACATTAGTGATTTTACAAAGCCCAATAAAGTTTCAATATAGCCATATAAGTACATAAAAGTAAAAGTATATCGTTATTCTTTGTTAAAAAAAAATTTACTATTGACCATGAAGTAATTATTTAGTGCAGATTATTATTTTTAATTTAAACAAAAGATATAATGTAATACATAATTATAACTTATAAGTTATAACAAGACAACAATGACGAATTGGAAAATTTAGCCCATTTGATGTTTTAATCGTCTAATTTACAACAATCTATTATTCCTCACTTAATGCATTATGGGCTTATGGACCTCAAAATTGTTGACTAGATTTAAATGAATAGATTTTTAAGTCAATACAAACTATAAGTAATTTTTACTGAAAATAAAATAGGGTTTGGGCTATTTTTATAGAAAACATTAATCATTTTAAGTAGATATATTGTAATTACTAATATAATATTAAGAATAACGTTTAAACACATTTACATCTGTAACGACTTGTATGATTTCTGCACATATGTATTTACGTTTACCGTCGTAAATCATAATCATTCGACTTTAATAATAAATAACAAATATAAAAAATGCCATTTATATTCACCCCCCCCCCTTCAACACGCACACTTATCAAACCGACGATATGTAATATAGTTTACGATTATAGTAGTTCGAATGAAACCTGCGGGCAACCGGAAAACCGGTTAAGCGTTAAATATTTAACTCTCTCCCATGAATGAAACAACTAGTACGTACGTAGTATTATATATAGGTATAATATTATGTTGATATATCGGATTGGTCATTTTGATTTTTAGAGCAGAAAATAATGGACTAAATTAACCCAAATGCATTCTGTTTCATACCGATACCATGTTTAAATCTTTACATAATATTTACCGCAGTTGTATGTACTATATTAATATAATAATGGTTACTCACGGTGGTATGATATTCCGGATTTATGCAAGCTCCGTCCTGAACCGTGCATCCTTGATAATTGAACGACGGGTCCTGATCGTCTTCGTCTTTTACCATCACAGTAAGCGTTGTAGTCGACGTAAGTCTGTCTTCGGGGTTCTTGGCTCGGTCCTGAAATCATTTTTATTTCATTCGTTCAACGATGCTGTGAAAATATAATTTATCGTAGACAATCGGGATGTGGCACCGACCGGCAGAGGGTACAGATAAATGGGGGCGACGTCGAATTCCGTCGCCTGTCCCAGGGCGTACGAAACACACCAACAATATCCGAATAAAATAAAAAACCTATCCATTTCGAAACATTTAAACACCGACTATGACGATTCACGCATCCAGGCATTTAAAAAACGTGTCCGACCTCTGCAACCGTTGCGCTGTTCTGTCATAGATGTGCCATATGTACAGTGTGTGTACCTATATTATACGTACCTATTATGTGAGTAGTGAGTAGTGTGTACGCTGCACTGTGTGTACGCGTGTGCTCGTGCATATTTGGATGCGTGTAATATTCAAATAATAATATAAACAACTACTATACTTTAATGCCTACACCTACCGTTCATCGACATCCGACTGTTCTATTTATTCGACACACGGCGTGTAAAAACATAGAATATTAATTATAATATTATTGTTCGAAGCCGTAACTGTATATTATTATATGTATATAATAATATTACACAGTCTTTAAGTACACACGCAGAATGACGCGTACATGTACGAATGATTTCATCCAATCGTTTGGTACGTACTTACTAGTTATATTATAGCAATAGTAAAATATCAGTTATCACATATTATTAAGTGTATATGTTTAATCTTTAATGCGACTGCAGGCCGGATTATCGAGTTTCGAGAATATTCCCATCACTCAAAACACATTATAGTGAACACCGTGGGATGTATTTTTGAAATAATAAAGGTCGTATGAATTTTAAAAAAATCGGTCATGGTAAATTCAAAAATCGTATAGTTATATATGAAATTACATTACCTTAAAAATACGTTGTGGCGTGTAAAGCAGAAGCGATTTATTGTATTTTGATTGTTCAATTAATAGATACTGTATAGATAGTGATAACACGGGGGTCGAATACAGTGAAAGTCAAACGTTTGTGAACCATAAATATCATTACTAAGTGGGCTTATGACACGAGAACAAATAATGTCAGTTGTTAAATACTCAAATTTAACGTGTGTTTAAATAGAATTATTATTATATAGCTTCGAGGTCGAACTAAAAGAAAAACCTCGAAGATCTACGTTTAGGATATATTTTAACGCCTCAATAATTAGTCTAACTATGATCTAACCAGAATGACTTGCTCACGTCATTATTAAAACAGAGCTACACGCGTATAAATAGTAACATTTCATAGATATAAAAGTATTAGGTGTTAACTTTTTTTCTATTGTTTAGATCAACAAAATATTTTTTAGATAATAGTACAAAATATTGATATCATAAAATGACTGGCGAACAATAACACGAAAATGTGTTAAAAACACACGCGACTTGAAATATGATCATCCATTGGCAACAGATCGTATTACACATTATACGCGTGCACATGGGTATTATAATTATAATTATTATTGTATTATCAACCACCAACGCAATTTTTTGACTAATTTCAACACTCAATTATTATTATAATATTTTAATATTATTCTCTGGCGTAAGGTACCTATCATCAAAAAAAATAATAATAATACGAAATCTCAAGTGTAGGATTGATGATGAGTCATTACTATAATATGAAATCCGTAGGAGATGATGCATACATAATATAGGCGCGCAATCTAAACCAGTGGTCGCGGCGTAGGACGTTTGTCTGCAGTGCGAAACGCGAGGTGACGTGTATACTGTGTAGGTATGTATAATCCCTCCTTCTCATACATTTTGTTTGCTAAGGGAAGTGGTGTAAGCGTATAGGTGTATAATATAATAAAATATATCGGATAAAACGCGTATATATGAGAAAGAAAATAGTATCTACAACCGGTCTGCAAGAAAGAAAAAAATACCAGTGTAACTAGAGCGGCTTGCTTAAATTGGACATTTCCACTTTGGCCTCGTTATTAAACCCTATCGCGTATAGTGCGTGTCCCCGTACCATAAACGTAATATTATATTTTAAGAATATTACACGGTTTCGTAGTTTGAGGATACAGTTCAAAAATAGATTTGAATATATAGGAAAATAATATTAAACATTTAAACATTCAATTTTACACGTACCGTTGCTTGGATCGTTACGAAGTATTTTTGAACTTTTTCAAAGTCCAGGCCTTTCTGTAGTATTATTTCGCCAGAATTGGAAGACTTCATCTTAAAGTGTTTGACTCCATCGCTGACTCTGCCTTTTTGGAGTTCTTCTTCCGGTACATTACCGGGAATCACTAAGTACTCGACTAGAGCGTTGACGCCGGTGTCTGCGTCCACTGTTTTCACAGCTGCCACAGATGTGCCGACTGTTGTCAACTGTAGACACACACAACAATTAATTAGTGAGAACTTAGTCGAACGATTAAAATAAAAATAATATTACGAAGCGTTATGAATTATTATATGCGATATACGTACCTCGGGAACCGATACTTGGTACGGAGTATCCAAAAACACTGGTGCATTGTCGTTAATGTCGGTCGTGCGGACTATTATAGGTATGGTTCTCTTTTTATTGGTAGACCTTACAACGCACGTAACCTAAAAGTAAAAATAAAAAACGGTTTAAAGTGACTAGTTACTACAAAATAATATACTTATTTAGTATTATTATAACGCAGGTAATATAAAAAATAATAATTTAAAAAAAAAACTATCATTATAGATCTAAAATATAACCTGAAATACGTGTAATTACCGATAATTACCTGAAATACGATGTGGGACAAGTTTTCCGCGTCTCTGTCCAACGGCTGAGTAAGCTGGATACGTTTTCCGATTAACGTGAACGTTGAATTTCTCGTCGGAAAAAGTAAATCCAAAGATATTTCAGTGTACGGATCTCCTATGATCGGCAATTCGGCCGGTTTGATGGGTTGATTTATTTCTGTACACATATAAAACAAAACATCAACAGGTGTGTTACGTTACAGGTATTTTAAATTATTATTGTAACACGTTAAAGGAGATCACGATATCATTATATCGAGTTCATACTTCATAGTAATATATTGTCATAAGCGCACAGCATCCTCTAGCGTTTTCTTTATATATAATTGCCAGGATATAATGACGCATAATTATTGTGCATTAACTACGGTTAGTGCATTTTTAAAAGTAAGTTCTGGAGGCACGCGATCTCTAATACGAAACTGCTGCAGCGTATATTTTCACGAAATAAATAAAAGATATCAGTCGGATGACTAGTCGATTGGAGGACATTTATAACATTATAAAATCTCGTTGCTGTTCAAAATTTTTTTTAAAAAATATTTTTCAACTCGTCGCGGTTGTGCATATACATTTTTATTCCACGAGAAGTTTTCATTTCCCGTAAAATCAACTACAAAACACAATAATATAATTATTATTGTGTCCGAACATTTTCGGGTGCACCGCTGCAGTGAGGAATCACATCTCATTCGTGGGAATCGTTTTAACGGCTCGTCGATTGTACAACAATAATCGTAGACGTACGTGTGGCGAGTGAGGCGGAAGTCATCCGCACGTACTATAATATATCTCTATATCCTTGCCTACCACCCGTTCCGCGTCGATTTCGTTGGGCGAAATATTTTACATACCTTGCTTATTATCGAATGACATTTGGGATTAGACCTATATATAATATATTATGTACTATTTACAGCGGAGTATATATATAATACTATAAGAACTCCACAACGTCGACATGTTTATTATATTTACTACTTAGCTATGTGTACGTGCTGTCGCTGATTGGCTGAGTTAAGTATTATCAGGTCAAATACCGGCACAATAAAAAGCGACCGTATAGAACGATGGTCCATTGTAAAGGTGGCACGCTTAACATCGCACATCTAGAGGTGTATAATATAATAACTGCCAATAGCTCGAGGATAACGGTACAATTATTGTTGTGATGAGTAATAATCAGTTTTACGTTTTTGTTGTTGTTGCGAGTTGTGACGTGAGAACGTGTGTGATGGTGACAATTATACAGCGTGACTACGTTATATATAAAATAAATAGTATATTATTCGGACAAGTTCGCACGGTCTAGTTTTTTATAAATTAATTTTAAGTTTAGAAAACGTATAATAATTATCGTATGATTATATTACTTATATTAGATGTCACCAAAAACCGAGTAATGAGTGTTTTTAATAACTCCCCGAGCGTGATTATATTATTTGTGAAAACATAATAAGTCTAACCATATTACTATTATAGAAGTACCTATATAGTATATATATTAAAATTGAAAAAATATTTAAAAATAAGATTTTAACAGTATAAGTTGATTGTGTTGAATGTTTTTAAAAAATATGACGATGATAGTAATTTCTCGTTTTATATTACAGAAGTTCCCTTCTGAGCATGCAAAGACCTTTGTTCTAAACTATTTTTCAACATGAACTCGTCGGGACATGGGTAACCCGTGTAACCCGAGACAAATCGACACACGTCACGCGGAAATATAAATGGATCCTCTTTTATTGCCTTGACAAATTGGATTTTATTGAAAAAAATATATACACTTACGAGACCCACGACTTTCTTCGATGTCCAGCACAATGTTTCCTTGGCCAGTTTCCATCTCGCATAGTCCTAAAATATAATAAAAATGAGTTAGATTCAAAACGTGTCCAATAAATATTTTGATTGTTATTGTTCTAGACACGAGAATATTAAGGTAGGTACAGTTATAGTATTGTTAGGTATAGATATTTTTATTATTTATTTACGGGGAAAAACTTAACTGAAAATTATTTTGTAAAAAAAATGTCAAGCACACAAGTTTAAACACAGGAGTAAGTACATGTAAATACATCAATTTAATGCAAGCCAAAACAGTGGTAGATTTATGAGGGGCTATGATGTTAGCGAGTAGAACACGATTGAGAACGTTCTTATCTGCTAACTTTTTGTTACGTTGCCGCATTTGGCAAGGCATAAGGCAAGTTTCAATAATGACATTTAGAAATATTTCTTTGACTGCTTCGTGACTCGTGAGCACCGATTTCAAAGTCCAAATGCAGCTTTTGAACGTTAAGAGGACGTGATACCCGTATGTGTTGTCTCCGTCTTACAAGTGCGTAACATAGCACATTTTACGCTCAACAGAACACGTGTAGCTTCGTTAGTTTAAGGGTAAGATTAATATCTAGGCAATCACATGGGCTTTTTATTATATTTTAATTTTAAAGCGAGTAATGAGTATTTTAAAATTGTACATTGTATTTGTACATCAAAATACTCATAACTCGCTTTAAAATTAAAAATAATAAAAAGCCGATGGGATTTCCTGGATAATAATCTTATCATTAAACCTTATAAGAGACTAATTCTCTAAAATTGTTAAAGCATAAATTCTGCCGAGAGTACAATTTACTATGTTACGCACTTGTTAAGACGGAGACAACACATGTGGGTATCACGTCGTCTTAAGAGGATTTGATACTGTGATTTTCTGTTTTTGTCAAACACACGCGTGACATAGTATTTTAGACGTGTTTTTTGCCAAACATACCAATTGATCTAATGCAGTGATAAGAATTCTGAAAATAGATTTGAATTTGTCGTCAAGTCTACTTGAAATTGACTTTCCCACATTTTTGATATTATCCCCCAAATTCCTAAAAATGACATATTAAAAAAGAGTATAAATTTTCGGAGAAGTTAAAATCAAAATATAAAAAAGTGGGAAAGTCGATTTTAAGTAGACTTGACGACAAATTCAAATCTGTTTTTAGAATTCTTATCGCATCATTAGATCAATTGGTATATTTGGCAAAAAATACATCTAAAATACTATGTCGCGCGTGTGTTCGACAAAAATAGAAAATCTCGGTATCGAATCCCTTTAAGAGAGTATCAAGTCCAAATTTTAATGTACCTAAATTTGTTTTGTTTTATCTGGTAAAAAAAAATAAGCAATTGGTACATAGGCACATAAACCGCATTACCGTATTTATTATTACCTTTATTTCTAAAAATTAAGATTAACGTAAAACGACAACGTTGCTCGAAAAATCGTTCTCAATCGTTTGAATATAATGTACAAAATATTGTTACTTTGATCTGCCGACAATTGTTTTCAATCGTGTTACTAAAAAGGTAAAACGTTCTCAATCGTACAACATCGGATGTTAAATATACATAGTAATGATGTAAAACTTACAAATCTAACAATTTTTCCAAAAATTATATTTTACTTAATTAATTTAGTAATAATTTTAAACTTTTATACTTAAAAGCATTGATTATAATATAGGTGTTATATAATTATATAATCAATGATAAAAGTACGTAAGTACATACATAGCCTTACACTTATTGTAAATTATACTTAATAATATACAATACATTTAAACTAATATAAGTGTTTTTATAAAAATGTATTTTATTATATTTTGAACAATCTGCCTCCCTCAAAAATCCTAGATCCGTTACCGAGTCGAATATTCTGCCATGGTGAAATTTCTAACCCGTACCAATCGGTAGTTATTTCCCTGCTTCATTCCAAAAATTACGACTATTAATTATTAGATAGTAAGTAATAATTATATTGTATATAGTACCTACTTTTTAATTTCCTGTTTGGTTTTTATTATTTTTATTAACATTATGATTTTGAGTATAATTCACGAAATCCATAATATATATAGATGCCTATAAAGTATAAACACTTGTAAGATGTTCACACGAGTTCTACGACCCTTTAGGTATAGAACAACAACAGTATACACAAACCGGTCGTCAATCCTCCGTAAATGTTTTTCATAATATATAATATTATACACGCTGTATATAAGATTTTGTGTTTCATATTATATAAAATAAATATTATGTGAAGCGACAATCGATTACACAATCCCACGGATCTAACTAATTAACTCATTTCGATGAAGTATTGGTGTATGGTAATTTTCGAATTAATATATTTTTCAATTGAATAATACGCATAAGTAAACAAACTTGTTTAATATTTTTATGGGCATGGAGAAAATTGTTGTCATACTACATACGCGCACATTACATATATTATTATTATATAGTCGTATGGAGATATATATTATTATATTATATAGGAGGTAGAATTATTAGTAGAATTATTACATTATCCGATGACGTCACGTATAATTTCTTCGGGGTCGGTTTATAAATGGTTGTTTTTTTATTATTCATTTCTTTAGGATTGTATATTTTATATATACCGCCGGTAATATCACGGCCGGACACAAATAAAATAAATATTACAATAAAAGCAGATCGTTAAAACGATAAATAATAATATAGGTAATAATATGTGTTGTTTAATGTTTATATATTATGTACCTACTGCATAATATGTGATTCTATTTTTTTATTTCACAGATGAATTTTCTAGCGTATAAGATAATGCGACCACATCGTAACAGCGCGATAACGTTGCAGATTGCATTATATGGGTACCTACAGCTATTATTCCTGCACTTGAAAGCTATTATATTATAATATACGCGCGACTCTAATCTTTTATAATCAAATTACCTGGTTTGGCATAAACGCCATGTCGGTATCCTTTGTCCAAGATGAGCAGGAACAGTAGCGGGGTCCATGCTGCAGCTATGAACCGTCGCCGATCCATCCTAAAACAAAACGAAAAAATGTTTAATACATTTTAATAGATATATAGGTAACGAAATCATTACAAAAATCACACGCACTGACACACCTCCACACGCACGTAGGTACTCGTGGTTGCGCGCGTCCGTCATTAGCGAGTAAGTTCGAAAAGAAGTATTTTTATGACTTGGTCTGCAGCGCGCAGGACCTCCTCATAATCCGACGTCGCGAGATTTTTCAACCAGCAATGTTATCGCTTTATAATATTAAATACCTACAAATAATTATTATTGTTGTTGCACAATTGTGTAAGTGAGACGAGGTGTTTTTTTCTTGTCGAAAAACCCCTTGAGACTGACGAGTGAAAGTCCATACCATGCGCAGTTATGCGCGTGTACGATAATAATGGCACGTGACCTTTTTGAGTGGAAGTCGCGTATAATATACTATTGACGATCATATTTTAGTATGTCATTTTTTTTAATTATTAGATAATGCATATGTTTATATATTGCATTGGTACGTTTGTTATTTTTTTTTACGATGGAAATATTATATTTGCGACTCAATAAGTAATTAGAAATTGTTTATATAATACGGGATTTGAGAATGCATTCTATATAACACTAATATATAATATATTATGATAACTGTCAATTCATTTGTAATTAACAATTTGGGATTGATGTATGTATACCGTCTATTATATGATCTACCTTTAGAAATCTCTTTAAACGTCCACGCTATTATCCGGTGCACATAATTGCGTCCCCAAATCCTTTTTTCCACATGAATTACGTCCCGACGAAATTTAAACACAACAAGAATTGCGTCCCAACGTAAAAGCATTATTTTCTTTCCCATTTTATACAGACTTATGACTGTCAATAACAAATTATTATTTTCGGTAGGATAAAAAAATGATTTCTGTTGTTGTTATTCAATTATGTAGTTAAGTAAATTAAATAAGTAAGTTTAAATTACAAAAAAAAAAAAAAATAGAAATAGAAAAATTAAAAATTAAAAGATTGGTAAAAACTTGAACGATACCTGTTTAATATAATCAAGACTGGTTAGTAGGTCATTTTTATATTTTGCCTTATTTTGTGTCAACAAATCTTCTTTAAAGCAAATAATATTTTTAATTTATTAGGTTACTTAAGGTCGGTTTGGATCGTGTTGTTGGCGTAAACGTTTGTGTGTTCTTTTATAATTCTTTTAGTAAATCTTATTAGCATAAAATAAATGGCATCAGTGATTTTAAATGAGAAAAATAAAACTTTATTTGATATAGGTGGATACAAATTTCGTTAGGTACCATAAAACATTGAACAATGGTATTCAGCGTTAGAGTTGCTGTAAAAAAAGTGTAAGTCATATACATTCATTAAATAAAACTTGCAATCAATCATAAACATAATAAAGATTCTGCTGAACTTTTTAATTGACAACAACTGAGTAAAGGCTGTGGCAGAACTTAACGATAAACCATCCAAACTTATTCATAGAGCTTTATCAAAATACATTCCAACAATGATAACTTATGATAGTTAATCCATAATAATATACATCACGCCAGGTCATCTAAAATTCCAAAACTACCAAACAATTTATCTGATTTTCAAAATATTTTATTAAAAGAAAATATATAAACTAACCAAGATAATATATCGAATACTATCGAATTAATAGTACAAACATAAACCTATTAGCATCGAGTCGGGACCGTAGAGTAGATATAATACCTACCTATCTCAATTTCTCATAACTTTTACATTTTATATACTGATTCAGCTGCTGTGGCGTACATAACTCAATAATGTGCACGAACAGTCTAAAGAATCAAAAAGAATAATTTCGGCTTGAAACGCGCTGAATGTATAATATTTACTGCAAACGCAATAGTGATAAATAATAATCGTAATTAGTTATACGATGCAATGAGTGTTTATGCATTCTAAATAAATGGTAATAGGTATGGTATATTGGTATGTATAGGTATGTATACTCGGTAATAACTATAATAATATGGGCATCTATATTATTTACTATTTAGGTTAGAGTAATGCAGTGTACATTTATAATACACACACGCGTGTGTCTTTTATTATATAATTTACGTTGAATACGTAATTCAAACGGGGCAAACATTCTATGAATAGAATATAATAATATACAAATCACTTAAAGTTTTTCAGTAATCGTGACTAAACGATAGCGTAGTAGGTATACGAGTATAACACGGCCATATGATAGTATTGTGTTTATTTTTTTTTATTAATATTTATTGTCTTTCCGTTCGTATTGGAAAAATACTTTCTCGAATGATTTTATAAAACGTAATGCGCGTCGTACTATATAGACATAATATACTGGGTTTATAACGTCTGGTATACTTTGGTACGTTATGTGCATTACAGTATTAAACCTATACGCATGCACTGACTACACGAGTATGGGTTGCAAGTGCAAAAAAAAGATTGAGATTTTAAGATTTTTCGTTATGAAAACGTTCGCCGCACGAAGGAGCATGCGTGCTATATAATAGTAATAATAATAATAATAATATAATATTATTATAATACTTGGAACACGACCGACGCAGATCTAATCCGATCGCTGTACAACATTATTATTATTATTATGATCATTACCCTTATTATTTCGTCGATTATTTCTAATATTATATACGTTATACACCTATATACCTTATACGCTGCATATATGCGACTTCACGACGCGCTAATTATATTGTTTTATTCGACGACTTTTCACCCAACTGCAATGTGTGCGCGCGTTTACCTAGCAAAACATATATTATAAATATGTAATACACCTAACCCTTCTTCCAAGGCCATACATCGGAATCCGATCCAACTCCGCGACCATGCCCGTGTAGGTACCAATACAATAATAATATATTACTGTTTTTTTTTTTTTTTTTCGAAAGATATATTATAGGCGTAGAGGTATGTGTACCTATATAATACCAACAACAATATCTGTGGATAGGATTTTTTGGCCCGATACCGACCGAGCGGCGGCACGACGGTCAATCGGTATTCGGGTCAGACATCTCGAGCGTTTAGCAACTTGCCTTGGCCACCGTCACGATTCGACATTCGTATATAGCTATGTAAGTGTACAACACACACACCCAATTTAATATTGTACAGATAACGACTACTGCTGCCTAACGATATACATATGAAAACGAAAACTGCTCGCGCCGGTCGTGGAGATAACACGAACGTTTTTTTATTCCTTCCGAGCGCGCGGCCAGCCAGAGTCCACGCAATCCGACTTTTACGTGGTTTTAACGAGAAATTGCCAAGATCGCATCGACACGCGTAGGTATATAGGTAACTACCTACATAATTCATATTATTTCAACTTGGACCGCGTATATACAAACTGAAAGGCCGCGATCAGCTACGACCGTTATGGCCCGCAAGTTCGATTGAAATCAAAGATATAAGTATAGGTAGGTACGCTATACATCTTGTTTGTTAAGTACCTATACTTAGATTTGTAAAAATAATATAATATTATTGTTCAATAGTTGAGGCTATTATGTATTTTAGTCTTGTTGGTAGCACATGTATACGTGATAATAAATATCTGTCTAAAATTAAAAATAATTCAACAAATAACGAAATTAATATTTTTCAGACGATTCAGATACGAATAATATCAACGGCCGGTCAAAAACTGCGGTTTCAACGAAGAAATGCATAATATTAATATAGTAGGGTTCCACTATACACTTGTATTTTTAATATATTAAAATATCTGCATTTTCATATATACGAGACAACCGTGAAACCTTAGGTAGGTGGGTTTAGGTATATATGTACCTATTATAAATTATACATGTACAATACACGGCTGTGAATCGGCAAACGTATACATATGGTAACTTGCCAATATTTCGTATCCTGTGCTGTCCATATAATACACTTTAATATACATATTTTATAAATTATGTAATATACGTGCACATCCGAATAATAATAAACCCGTTAAACAATAGCCCGCAGTGGTTTGGCGTGCACCACTAAAAGAGGTATAATACATCATTGTAGGTTTAGCTCCTCCACACCTATAATACACTAATACAGCTAAAGTGTATCATTTGAATTTTCTTTTAAATTTTAATTGTCAGCATTAGCGAGTTGCTCGAGACGATAGTGATTTAAATAAAGCGGATTGTATACGCGTTACGCACGAGCAACGGCGTAGGTATATAGACATAATAATATAATAAACTAATTCACATGAAATCACCATACATATATAATAATAAAAATAATATTATTAACGTAAGTACATAAATAATACTACTTTGTTATATTTTAATTTCAAATATTTAAACGCACAGCAATGAAACGACTCGCCTACGTAATGCGTTTCTGTATAATATGATGCGTTGAACTTTAAAAAAGCGCATCGCCTCCGATTTAAAGAGGAAAATTTTCAGGGGAATCTTCAGTTAGAAGTAATTGTTAATATTATCTTTATGTAGTTATGTCCAACATCCAATGTACATTGTACAACACACGATAGACACACTATGAACTATGGTCCATTGTCCAAATTTTACAGAGTCTAACAATAAATTCCACATACCTACCAAAAAATCAATACATAGCAATAAATCGATTAATACCTATCTTGTTAAAAAAAATCCAAATGTAAAGATTAATCGAGTGTAAATAATTCAGGTAGTATGTAAGCTAAAATTCGTGTAGTTGATGGCTGATGCTCAAAAAATAAAGATGGTAAAAATGATAAAATTAAATAAAATATATTCCTGCATATTACTGCACATATTATATTAATGTATGGTATTTAATATCGTCGTCCATTATATTATTATTCACTCTGGTATAGGGTCGGATTATTATTATGACGCCATAATAATATAAGACAAGAGCTCTTTATTACTATTTATACTGTCTGCTATTGTAGCCGAACTGTAGTAGTGAGCAATAGCTGTCGCTGCAGACCCGCCCGTTCGAATAGTATGTAAATTGTAAATATTAGAACGTGCATTATATATGCATAGAAATATAATATCAATACGACAATACGAAATGTCATGTCATCAGAAGTTCAGAACAACATAATAATAGTCCTAGCCCATAGCCATAGGTATTGTATAATAATGCGATCAAGACCCTCTGCGGATCGACGACGACCCTTTGATTCTCGTTGACTCGCGAGAATAAGATTCATGTGGACCTCTGCTGCAGGACTTGCAAGTTCGCCTCGGTATTCCTCCTTGTCTTGTTTAACTTGGACATCTATCCTGATCCATATATATTGTGGAGCCAACAAAGTGTATATTGTTCCGTAATTTGGGTTTATTTTTGTTTTACTGAGAAATCTCTATTTCTCCCGACCACTCGTACCAGGAACGCGTTTTGAAATCATCATAAAGCGTGCAAATATGTATCATATCTGCCATAGGGATGTCACCACATCGGACAGGGCCTGATTTACGATATTTATGACGTAAACATAAGAAGGCCTCTATTAGAAATAAAACACATTAATAGATACCAATTAAAAAAGAAAAAACTTCGATATATTGTGATGATAACGATATTCGATTATTACAGCAGTCGGTGGAGGGCACAAAACGAGTAACGAAAAACGTCTATCAAAATGACGATTGAATTTTTTATCGGTAAGTTTCAATTTAATGACGGGATTTCCCCATAAATGAGTTTTCCACGAATCGCATTGGTATATTATGGAACAGAACACGGAATAGTCTGGTCCGATCTCTGATATACTATGTGTCCGTCACAGAATACGGGACCGGTTGGTAACGTAACAAGTCATTATTACCACAGAATAGATAAATTACTAATAAGTAATAACTAATAAGTTATCTTATATGCAACTTAAAAATTATGTCGTTATAATAATATGATTGGAATTTACGACACACGGTTTGGTGGGCCATTTCAAAATATTGGGTCCAAAGTGACTCAATAATATAATCACCTTAAGTACTCATTTAAATCAGGACGTACTGCATACGGTAGGCGAAAAAAAACCTAACGGAAAAAAAGCCCAGATATATAAATATAAAATTAATTTATATTAATATAAAAGTGAATACGCATGTATTCTCTACTCCTAATAATTATTAATTACCATGTACCTATAACAAAGTATAATAATATATTATAATTAAAATAATAATTAATTGTTATTTGTATAAAATATAGATTGTAAATAAAAATATAAACATGAACATAATATTATGTATACGTTGTGATATATTGTGTTATAAGTCAAAAAATATCAGTCTTAGGTATATACATACTAAAATATTATCTGTAATCTAAATATATTATACTACCACCTGTTATGTATTAACTTATTAGATTATTATTTATATAGTTGTGTAATTTTTGTATACATTTAAGTATGTATATACCTAAGACTTATGTTTTTTCATTTATAATTTATAGCAAAATTATATATCATGACGTATACATAATATTGTATTCATATTTATGGGTTTTTTTCTTGGTGTTTTTATTTTTTGGGCTTTTTTTCCGAGATTTTTAACAGTTTTCAAAAAGTTACTGTAAATTTATTAATTATTATCTATACGTTTGCCGATTGCCATTATTGTCTCTTTTTTAAGAGCTTTATTTAATATATATATACTGATTGTATAGGCATACTACACTTGAGCACTCCTCAAATCACGCCTACGGCGCATATTATGTTACGAAATTAAATTTCAAACATGGTCATCGTGCCTATAATCATAAAACAATTTACTTTACCTATATATTATATGCTGGTAACGATCATAAATTAATATTGTATTTAAGTCATAAGTAATCGTTCAACATTTAAATTTAATTAATTAATAATAAACAATATAAAATTGACATACCTATTTATAATTTTTCTGCATAAAATATAACGCGCCACTTGTAATATTTTATAATTCATACTTCATAATTTTCATCTATAATATTATACAAATTTATATAATATCTATAGTAATGACTAATGAGGTTCTTATAGTAATTTAGTTATAGCCTATAGGTAATAGGTTAGTACGCAAAATATACGTGATTCATATAATTTTCTAAGAAAACAATATAGGTAATATAGTAGTAACTAGGTATATCAAGAAGACAGCAAGAAGTGACTCACGACTAATAAGCTAGTTTACAGTCATGAACGACGAACGACTTAAATTTTATGCTACAAGACCAGTCTATAATATTATATTAATATTACATATTTGATTTATTTTTTCCGAGTTGAGAATTTTATCAATGGACAATTAAAAAAACAAAGGTTAGTCAGTTGTCAGTATTTAAATTATATTAATTGTCAGGTAGGTACGCATTTTAGTATAATACGTAATTCCAAAAGTAATTTTGGTACTAAATGAATAGATTATTTCATAAATATTCAGTACACACCTGCAGTAATACTTCATAATAATATTAATAATAATAATCACACACGTCCTTTTTCGATGAAAAACTCACGAGATATTATAGGTACGTTACGAGTATACCAATTAAAAATCCATAGTATTTCTTACTTCGTGTTTTGTCGTTAACGCTACAGCCGCCGTTAATGATATTTAGATTGAAAAAAACCCCAGTCACGAACGCTGGGTGCGGAACCAGCGCGTAGAATATAAATCAAGGAAAGCGCACATCGCACATGCGTATGTATTATAATAAATCAACAACTGCAGGAGAACACTCGAAAACGATGATTTCCGCTGAAAAACCTCATCAGCGATTTAAGATTTAGGTACCTATTATTATTATAATATACCTATATGGTTTTGAGACAAAATTATTATCAGCTCTAATTTTTTACGAAGTATGAAAATACAAAAGTCTAGTACGAATTTAAAAAAAATATACCTAAAAATGTGAACATATTTTTTCAAAAAATAGTGTTTTTTTAAATGTCTTCTCTTTCCAGACGTTTTCGACTAAAGAAGAAGACTGTATGAAAAGAAAAATGAAGTTAATTGGAGTATTGGACATATGCAAAAAGACACAAATACACAATAAGTTCATCACCATGATCATGAAAGGGAAAATAAATGGTAAAAGAACTAGAGGAAGATCACGTAAATCATTCTTTGAAGAAATCTTCCGTTCTTTAGCTTTTACTTCTTACCAACAGACAACAACTTAAGAGGATGGTATGTGACAGGTATAGCTGGAATAGCTGCAACGACAAGGCTTGGCATTTAGATGCTGATGACTGATGATGTATTTGAAAATTTAATAACAATACGATTTTTTTTTGTTAATTTAGTGACTAAAATAATATTTATAAATAGGCGATACCAAAAAAGTTAATATTGATATTCGATACTTGAATCATTTTGATACTTCATAAATCATATTATTATATCAAGTCGACAGGTTAGGTTAGGTTAGGTTAGGTTAGGTGTCACAACACGTGAAACATTATAATAATGTCATAAAACATCGAAATCGACACCAAAAAAAAAAGAGAATATCAAACACGATTCCGATATTCGATAGTCGATACTATACACATACTACACTAGGATTAAGTATATTCGTGAATCGAGGAAATGCCACGATCTCTAATAATAATAGTAATAATATTATAGATTAGTAGCATACTGCAAAGTCGTAGACGTTCGCGTATTAATGATCCGGTCTCGGTTTCTTACCTGAAGAAACTGGTTAAGCGAGCCGCGGTGTTTTTATTATTTTTTTGTTTTCATTTTTTTATTACCGAATCGAACGCGCAGCCATAACGGCGGAGCGAACGACGGTCGTCAAGATACTGCGGTATATAGTATGCAGCTGAGAGAGAAACAGATAAGGGAGACCTATATATTCTTCGAAGATCACGTGGTTACAGATGATAATATCTCCGGGCCGACGAGGGTATACTTACCACAATGTATATTAGTATATTGTATAATACCACTACGCGACCGTATACCACTTAGCGTACACCTGCAGGATACGCGCGAGGGAACGACGGTGATTATTATTTGCGTTTTTCATGGATGATGTGTGTACGCTGAAGCCTGCGGGGCTCCGAATGACAAACGATAAGACTTGGTAAAACAGATCGGATTTTCCGAAAAAATTTTTCTTCTTTCATTTTTAAACCGAAATGCGATTCAACCGCTCTTAGACCATGCTGTAGATTTCACGACCACAATATTATAATCTATGGAAACGATTTTAAGGACTATTTTGAATTGCCAATCGCCGTATATAATATAATATCAGTTAGGAATGTAGATCATATAAGGTGAAACTGAAGTCCTGAATGATTCCGGTACAAAATATAAGAACAAAAACTAATGATTAATAATGTGGTACGAGTAAGTATACTCGAAGGAAGAGATGCGATTTGATTTTCAGGGGACCAAGTCGATTGTTTTATCTTTTTACTGTGCGTTAAAGCGAGAAAGAAAAAACCATTTCAACATTTTAGAAGTTAATATTGAAAATATCTAGCTCTTGCCTATTTCATGTGTCTTGTAACTATTATTTTGCCTATGCGTAAATCCGCCTATTAATCCTAACCAGTTTTTGTCTATTATTATTATAAGTAATTATAATAGTTACCAAAGTTTAGCTTACAGCATACCATAATTTTGATAAAAATATGTGTAGAGCTAGTTGAATAGCCTAGGTTGAATTACCTTATTGATAAAGTTGATTTCTTATGAAATAAACGGACAAAAGTTAAAAGAAAATAATTAAAAAAAGGAAAATTAACAATGACGCGCTATACATGTTTCATTATTAGTGGTCACAAACTATACTAGACTATATTATTAGTATTATACATAAAATAAATATATTTTAATAATGTTGTAAATTCTTTTTTAATGCAAAAAGTACTTAAATTAGTTCTATAAAATAACATATATTAATAATGTAAAACATTACTAATCAAAGTACTGCAATTCAAATTAGATTTAAACATATAGTAGATAGGTATATGATTTGAATAACATAATATTATTATATTAACATGTGTCTGAAAAGTACCTGATTAAGTATGAAATAAATCTTACTATGGCCACCATTGCATGTATAATATAGTATAAATATATTATTCACAGTATACGAGTATAAAATATACCTAATTGTTTTGAAAATATGATTCACAGTTCTCGTTCATATTGCTATATACTTATATAGTGTTGTGTTTGTTTATCATTTACATCATTTTAATTTACATGATTTATTATTCTCGATCTCATTCTCATATACATGGACTTTTGAAATAACATTTTCATATATAATTTATTATTCAACTTGGTGTCCTACAAATATGTAACATTGTTCCTCGAGTATTCTTCTCTATAGTTCCGTTCGTTATATATAATAATTTTAGATGCGTATAATAAAATAGTATTAATTGTAACTTCACATTTTTAATTTAAATAGTGTTTCGACTGTGTTGTCATTGACATAAATAATATTTATAAATTCTGAAGCAGATTATTCGCTGCAGGGTCTGTCGTTGTGAAAGGTATAACATATTATTATATTACCTATAATTTCAATTATTCTTTTATTTTTATAGTTTTAAATGATTATGATGATTATGAAATATGTACATATTTAATGGGCATATAGTATACAAACTATTATTTTGTATTTCTGTTCGTAGCAGATGATGTGAGATAGGTACACAATTCGCTTTTACTACTTATACTACTAGTGTTTTATTGTTACTTTAATTATCGTAGCAACAATAGTGTGCCTACAACAAATCAGTGGGCGGTTTTATTTACATATTGATGAAGCATATATAGTTGCGATGTACTTACTTCGCAGTATATAGCCGGGTCGAACTGGTCGGCGGGATCTTATACGCATATAGATATAGCGGCGCAACTGGACTGCAGCGTGTTACAGCTGCTGTTGTATCACAAGTCATAACGCGCGTGGCTCAATAAAAAAATAATTTAGTTAATAATAAACTATATATGTATAGCTATAAACGTCGTATGCTCTTGTAATGAATGTAATTTTAATTTGATCATGATCTAATCGCGCGAAACACTATAGGTAGTTCAAAACATCAGACGCGCTGTATACATGTATATAATGCGCATGCTGCGGCAGACACCTCCATAGCTTGTATAATATATAATAACTAGTTTATGATTGATATACGATGAGAACATATAATATACTGTCGGCGCGGACGTGGGATTGAGGAAAAAATATCAATGCCGCGCGCGGTAACACTAATGACGATACTAGAGTCGGATGTAAAAAAAAAATTTAAAAAAATACCTGCGCCGAAAGGGCTTGGCGAACCAAACTGTACCTATAACATTATAACTAGTATGTATATATGCGAGTATAAGTCGACGGTTAGTGTTATTTATCGAGTAGGCGGCGTTTCCTTCATAAAACGCGCTATATTATATCGGTCCGAGCTGCATGCGTGTGCATGTACCTATATAATATATAATATATACAGACAACAAATATTAATGCCACCTATAGATGAATATTATATAGTCAACGATCCGTTTTTCGTTTTTGGACATAATAAATGCGACCGGCTGAGCAACGACGCAACATATATTACGATATAGGTATAGTAGGTATATATATTATAATACACATTTAGTCCTTATAAGGTAAACGACGTTTTTTTGTTAGAATTAATTTTGGTTTTTTTTAGAATCGTTAAAATATAACGAACGTATTTCTATTCGTTTAAGTATGCAATATTTACGTTATATAATATACTTAATAATATAGGTACTCAATCCCTATATATTAAGTGTTCTTCGGTAAACGGTAAAAACGCACGAGTATAAAATTCTGGTCGAGGAAAAAATGGCCAGCTTAAAATATCTGAAAGTAAGAATGAAAAAAAATACCCACACTGCGCAAGCGATGCCCGAATACAATTCATTAAAACACGATAAACACGCGACTATTTTATGAAATTTATAAAATTTATAAAACTAACAAAATATAAATGACAAAAATAAAAAATAAAAATAGTAACAACAACATTTGAATATTTGAACTGTTAATTATTTATTTCCGGATATTTTTACTTAAATTCTCAATCTTTCGGCGTCAGCATATACAATCGTGTTTACCAATATTATGCCTCCAATGCGTACACCTTGCGCGTCGGAAATACGCATCAGCGTAACTATAATAAGTGTCGGCGGAACCTCGTTAAAACTTGAAGGACGACAATGGTTCGTCTCAGGTGTCAGCACTAAATATGAACCGAACGCTGTAATCTGCACGATTACAAAAATATATCATAATATCGAATAAACCATAATTTTTTATTATTTTTTTGTCTGTCAGAAATACAACCGTAGGTACCCGTTTTGTTATTTTTTTATCTACCTATAATTCAAGTCCCTCGTGAAATCGGTAATGTGTTGCACAATCTGTTACCACGAAATGGTCCATTATACTATTGTGCCGTAAACGCGAACATAAATATTTATCGAAATAAGACTGTCTTTTATAATATTCGTGACGCGTGTGAATATGATAATAATTCGGAAGAGTAAAGGCGCACACGCGCGTACTAATGTAATGGCGACATGCATTATGACGTGTATTATCGCAATCAAGTACCTACATATATATAGGTACGACTGTCCTCTGCCCATCATCACGGTCTGTATTAATATATTATTTCGGCGTGTGTGCAAAATTAATTAGCATACCAGCGTGTCCGGCGACGAACAAAACGCGAATAGGGCAATATATATTATGAGCATATGACACACCGGTGCAGATCCTGACGTATATAGGTATATATAGGTACCTATACCTGTACGGCTATACCTGTATGTACCTATTACGTATTCAGACGTGCGACGAGTGGAGTTTCCGCCCGCCGCCGTAACGGTGCTAATTGAACGAGGAAAAACAACACGGTATCTAGGTATAATTATATAAATGTATAATGTATAAATATATATATAAACAGAATACTATATACCTATAGTTTATACGTATATTATACACTATATAGCATGGTATAATATATAATGCAACGCCTAAACATTACGGAAAACTAGGGAACCGAATCTATCGCGGCTGACCATTACGCGAACCGTTATACATTTTATTAAATAGGTAACCATTTGTTGGGGCGTATAAACCTACTATACCGGGAGCGGTTAAAAACAAAAAAATTGTATAAAAACCTCACGCGCTGCACCAAAACGGTTTTTGTCGCGCATATTCTTGGAGTGTTTGGTCAGTGGTCGCTGTGCTGCACCAAAGCGGAAGAACAAACACGGCCGTGGGAGATAAATTGAAAATATAAAAAAGCCACGCGGATTCAAAGAGGCGGAATGATTTGCGGTTTTCGTCCGTATATATATACGAATATTATATTGTACATAGAGATATATATTGTATACGACCGCGTCGCCGCAGCCACAGCTCACACGTAGTCGGTCGTCGATGGATACGTCGCGGCCTTACTTGGAATGCGTTTATTCATCACGCATGATAGCCGAAATCTATTCGTTATATTATGTTCACATATTATAGGTACACTGCAGGTGTGTATACTGTAGATATATAGATATACTTCAAAATCGTGTTTATATTAATAATAAAAATAATAAAACAAGTACAACGCATATTAATAATGTTTTGAGTATGTTTATTATATTAAACCAATATAGAATATGCACGCTACATAACACACACACACACACACATAATAAGTATATATAATATATTGCATAATATATCTAATGAACCTTACGCGCTTGCATTTTTCAACCGTTGATTATCGTCGGACATTCGAAAATCGAAAAGAAAAGAAAATAATATTTAATCAACCGAATGTCTGGTAATGCGACTGAACGTTTATTCAAATCGACGCGTTTAATTTTTTACACCGTCCCGCTCTAAGGGCCCGTATTATAATAGTCGATCTCAGGTTAAACCGCGGAATTCGGCCGGTAAAACCAGTATCTATTAAATAATTTTCCAATAATATTTTGCTGGAATTTGTCTGGAATATAATAAACAGATTGGCGTCAAGTAAGAATCATTATAGCTTAGGTATATAATACAATATAATTACAGTTTAAATGAGTCACTACTCACTATAACTTCAATGATTGAGTTTCTAAACATTAAAGAAAAAATAATAGGTGTCTATTGATAATAAAGTTAAAAAAAAATATTTGAAAATTATTTGTATTTAAATTTTAAATACTTTTAAAGTTGATGTATTTGTATCCATATTTCAGTATAAATTAAAGTATTTGCACATAAATATTGTGAAAGGACTGCAAATGAACGTCCACATCGTATACTGTAATCCTTGATCCTTTTATACCTTATATAATAATATAATATGCGTATGATTACTGCTTGAAATGTGAATTATAAATTTTCCTCTAATATACGTAGGTATATTGTACAGCAGCAGCAGGTATACTGCTGTGGTTGAGAATTAAATCATTATTATAGCAGCTATTAGGTATGCCTATATGTATATGTATTCATTTTATTATTATTACGCTCGTGGTACAGGTGTTATAAATTAATTTTTTTATACATATTATCATTATAATATATTAAGAATTCAGATTCACTGTGACGAATTGCTTTGACCACCGTCATTCCATAAAAATAAAACAGATATTTGTTCTTTTACATATAATATATTGTCCATTTTTGTATTACATATACTAACGATACGGTCATACAGGGTGGCCGGTGTTGTCTTCCCGTCCTACTATACAGTGTTATTATATATAGCCATAAGGGAACACAATACGGCGATGAAGAAAAGTAAAAATATTTTCTATAATTATACGTAACGAGTAATGTTATCCATTTAAGGACGACCAGCTGTAACTCAGCCAGTAGGAATTGATCTTTATATATTGTTATTACTTCTTTTGTCTTTATATTAATTGGTTCCTACTTCCTATATGTAGATAGCTAATTGGTTATTATTTATTATAATACAAATAATTATTGTTTCCATAAAATTAAAAAAAAATAATAATAACCCAATAGATAAATATTTTAATACGGTCACTAATAAATATTAATTTAACCTATAAAATATTCAAAATATTGTATTGTAAAATTAGTGTCACATGGATTGCCCGGACACTCTGATGAGTGGTGGTATTGCCAAAGCCTATTATTTGATACATCAAATAATATCCGTCGAAATACGACTTTGTGATCATTATAGGTAAATCAGCCCGAACTAACGTCGTCGGTATAAAGACATGTTAGAGAAAATAATCACTCCGAAAGCTAATCGTCTTAATGCCTAAACACTCTGAAGCCAACCACCATAAGAGGCGTAATTGCCAACGGGGAATTTGTATGTATAATATATTATATATACTTTAATACATGTAGAAGTTTCGTCTGAAACTTCGTCGGTTAAAACAGAAAATGAGTAAATTGTAGTAATACGTATGATATGGTATACCTATAAATATAGTACAATATTATAATTTATAGTTCCACATGAAAAGCCATAGTTAAATATATATATTATATATCTATAGATGTTGTTTTTCGTAATTATTTATTTATTCCCATTTCGATATAAAATAATAATTTAGTTTAGATTCTTCATTTCAGAGCTTCAGACGCATCAATAATTTCGAACCTTATAAATCTTACATTTCCTATGTTCTTTTACAGATATTGGCATATATTATACATTTGGGTAATATGCAATATATATAATATTATTCATACATATATTATACACATAACATATATTATATACGTGTGAAAAAATAAGTATGCTATTCCTTCATTAAGATGTAGGACGATTGTTCCCCGCGATAAAACGCCGTATGCGGACAATTAAGCCCCGTAATAATTGTATGCATGGACAATAATATTGGTCCACGACCAATTTATTTTTTCCGTGATATTCTCAGTCACCCAGAGCAATAAAATGCATAGGTAATATTTATCAAGGAAAGTATTGATCGAGATAATAAGATATGAAGTGTTGTATAGTCGGTGTAGGTACCACTGAAGAATGTAGTTCATGGTATATTAACGGATAAACAGTTAATAGGTAGGTGTAATTTATAGTATAATTATAATTTATTTTATAACCGATCAAAATTCGTATATTATATTCTTATCTTATGGTGAAAAATGTGGCTCAATTGCTAATACACCGTATTACTGAGTATTAGTGACATTACAATTATACTTCACCTCGATTGTGGAAATCTAAATATTGGTCGCGCTAAGACAGAGCTGGAAACGGCGTAGGTATTATATGCTTGTCGAATTTTTCTGCGCGTATATTGAGAAACCACGGAAGAATTTAAATGAAAATTCGCTATGGCCTTCATACGCATTACACATTAATATTGCCGGGTATATTATATCGATGCCGTTGTCTTAATAATAATCAGTTTTTTACCGATATAAAAATATGTACTTTTCTGCAGTTATCACCGTTTGCAGGACGTGCACAGTGCACTATCCCGTATGTATTACAGCGATGTATAATGTATGTATTTTAATTTTATTAACATTTTCATTTCTCTGTGCTTATCTCGTACATACGTACAACGACTATAATAATAATACGCAAGCGCACGGTTGTGTGTGTGTGTGCGTGTAATGTGTGCAATGGGAGGCGGCTTTCACAAAAACCGGTTGCTTCGTACGCTGTGGTAGAGATTCCGTTTCCCGGTGCCTACGACATTCCACCGCGAAGATTCAGTCACGGACATCAGAATGATGCGCGTTTAAGACAACGAATAAGATGTGATCGAAACTAATTAAGATATTCTCTTGTGGGGTTCACCATACGGTTTTCGGCATTCGAATCGTCTATACTTGCTTGGAAAAAAAAATGTTTTTTTCTTTTCTGTTCACATTTCATACTTTTATCTACTTTAGTTAATTATAGGTAGATAGGTACTCAAATACGCGTATTTTAATATAAAAATGTATTCATGTTAAAAATAGGCGGTATTGTGTTGTAACCTGACGCTTATGTTTTATATTACTATAATATTATAATATCGTACTAGGAAATATACTCAAAATAATGCAAAATTACTAGTGGAATGAATGGTCGACGTTTTTTTTGTATTATCCATTTTAGTAGATATAAAGACGTTTCTCCGTATAAACTGAGGGCGCCCATAATATTCGAACGTGATAAAAAATGTACACTTTTCAAGTCACTATATATTATTATAAACTATAAATGTACGCTCTATAAGCGCGGTGCTATAGATTTTTTTCTACAACAATTTGGTTGTATCCTGTCAGACTCGTCAGATACGATCGTAGTAACCGTGTAGTTAATATAATATATAACATATAATAATAATAATATATAAACACGGTTTGATGCGTCCTATCATACCGAAATGTAATCGTATAATCTTCAGTCAGTGCAATGACCATCACTCGATTTACGATGACCGACGGTTAAAAAGGTGTACCGCCTATAGTTATATTATATACGTTTGTAGTAAAAATTTACAATTCGGCAATACAATAATTTATATAGGTCGATTGTTGCAGCAGAGGTAAAATGACAGAACTCAACAAAATTCAAGTACCTACGACCTACCTATGTATATAAACTATATAATATACGTATAGGAGCATATAGTACGTTGGACTGTTATCGTATAACTTTTATAACGTTTTTTGTTCTTCTGAATGATTTGCAGACGTATAATTATTTATTTTCCTGTTTTCACTTCCTTAAATTTCGACCCACAAAAATGAAATTTAAACTTTTTGTTACATACTCGTATATTATATTATGTACTGACGTGCGAATTGAATTGAAGTGAAGTAAATTTGGTGTTTTTTTTTTTAAATTGAAAACAGTTGTACGGTGGAATCGTGAAAACCAAGTTACGGACAACACTAATATATATTATGATTATAGAACCTGAGAAAAATAGACCATATTTTTATGATCTGAACATGACTAAAATAAATGTTTAATTGGGCGGATAACTTTCGTAGACTCTATGTTTTTGTTTTATGTGTATATATGGTAATGCGTTTGTCCTCGTCGTCCCTAATAAACGAACATCCAAGCATTGTATACCCCCGAGTATATATTATTTAAACGAGTTAAAATGTAGAAATATCTTCATTACGTTGTATTCAAGGACATGACTTTATTATTATTATAATTTTTTTTTTTAATGAAACTTCTTTATTTCTTATATACCTACCTATACTTATACGACGACGTCTGGACGCAATGAAGCACGTCTTTACGCATACGCATTATAATACAGTCAGTGTCCAGTAGGTCCTAGGGTATGTTGAACCATAAAAGTCATACACGATCGCTCTTGTGAGAAGAAGTTGACGGAGCTGAGGGGCGTGTGCGTTCTGTGTGTGTATAAAATACAGTTTGTATAATATATTGCATAACACACGTGTATCATGTTATTCATATAACAAAGTAAGTTAAGCCAATCCACTATATACTTACCATTTACAAATATAGCATTATAATAATAGATATATATATAATGTACACATTTAATATTTTTTGTAAAATTATATACAATGTTTATGTATATATTAGTGCATGTGCAGTACTTTCATTTTATCAGAAACATTTTTCAGCAGGAACGCAATAGGTGTACGATCGTGAATGCAGCATATTATATTCATAACGTGCATAGGTATATATAGATAGCAATATACTAGATACATTGTTTTTGTGGTAGTTAAGTAAAAATAATAATAATAATTATTATTTTTTAAGATCATATAACTATATTATCACAAACGTCATTTAATACTTCATTCACCGCTATATTGTTTTTTGAATCTGATTCAAATTTGTTTTGACAAAATTCACGTAACTTACTCAAAACAGGAAAACATATAATAATGTATGTTGCAACTATATATTTGAAATCATGTTTATGGCGTAGGTACCGACCTATGTCGTTTAACAATACACTAACTATAATATTTTTGATTATATTTGTAGGTACTATGTACGTCAGTTCACACTTTTTTTATGAAACAATTTGCAACGTTAACGTTTTTTTTAACCAAATTACCAAATAGCTGAGTCTAGAAACTTGAAATTGTGTCCTTGTGTTCCCTCTATAATTTAGGAAAGAACTAATAAGTGATTTTCAGAAATCCAACCACCACAAGAGATAGAAAAGGGGTGTCGAAATAAGTATGTTTACACTCGGACAAAGTACAGGTAATACAGCTAGGTACTTAACTATAAAATCCTTAAAAATGTATTTATTTTAGTTCATTAAAATCAAAATACTTTTTCTAAATTATAGTAGATAGTAAAAATGGTATAATCATTGTTTTTTTAAACTTCGATCACAAGTCAGCTAGACTCTAAGCTATTATAGATCATGATTTATTACAATGTACATCATTGTTTACAGTTCAGGTATTAATATTTTGTCAAACACTATTTATGTATTGTTGAATAAGTATACTAAATGTTAATTTTTTAATATCTTATAAAATTAAACTATGGTTTTTTTAGATTTATATTTGACTATTATATAAAAAATAACGATATCAGTCATCATAGTTTTATTCTCTTTGTTCTGCAAACAAAATGTATATATTTTATATTTTGTTAATGATGATTACAGAATGAAGACAATATTATGTTTTAAACAAATACGGTGCTTGGCTATAATTATATTTGTTTAAAGGAAATATTTAAGTAAAACCTTGATCCTGTATACTTTAATTTGTCGAAAGATATCTATCTATTCCTTGATTGTGGCTACTAGGCACTTATAAACACATTTTGCTGAAATAAAATATGTTCAATTCAAAAAAACATATTTAACAAATTATTATTAGCTTTTGGCATATTAGGCATTTATGCGGTGAAGACATTCGACAGGTAATTTAATACTAATGTAATTTTGCTTTGAATACAAAGTAATGTGCACAATGAGTAGTAGGAACACGATAAGTAAAAAATATATGCATTAGGTACTACTTTTTTTTTTAATTCCTAATTATATTTTTTTTTAATGAATATTCTTAGTAGAAAACCATAAAAATTAAAAATATTTCTTCTTATAATATATAATATATTCTTTTTACATATGCATATATGTATTTTACTTATTGATTGTGTATAATTTACAGTGTTGAAATATTTTATTTCAGATCGTCCAGATAGATTTTGAGATCTTGAGCTATACCTATATTTGCTACCTACATATTGTTTTTTTTTTAATATATACCAATATTTTATTATATTATTATAAACACAAAGGAGTTCCGATTTACAAATCTATATAACTATATACACTCTATGTTAACCTACACGTCTCATTTTATTTTTAGGAAGATAAAAAATGCCTAGTTATTATGTTCAAATATATGATTGTATATAATATATTAAGTACGTATGTAACAGAACGTTAAAGTTAATTTTTACAAATACAATATATTATTATATTAGTACTATAGTATACTATCAGTAATATAATATTAAATAAAAACCAATAAACTAAACAAATTTAACTAGTATAGACGAAAAGACGAAACTTTCTTTATGGAAAAATAGTTTATTACTATTACATTTTATTACTAATCAGTTAGGTATATATTATGTACAATAAAAGATATTTTTGTTTGAAATGTTCGAATTTCTTAAAAAATACCTTGTCATAGAATATAGATAACTTATATAGAAATAATAACACCATTATAAACTTAAGTATTACATAGCGACTCGTTATTATTTATTATACGCATATAAAATATTAATATTTAATAACTTGCCCAGTTCGTATATAAATAGATTGTACGCGAGTACGCGTTTAACGGTTTGTTTCGATCATTAAATGCCTAGGTACGATTTATAGTTGGAATCGACACAAAAAAGTCGTCTCGCAACCGAGCGTCGTCGCTATCGCGGGTTTAAACTTAAAAGTACTTATGTCGGGCTATGTACCTATGTAATATGCAAGCATGTAAACGAGAAATATTCAATAAGATTGAGCACGATTAATGTCCATTTATAGAAGGATTCCTGAATGTTGTAGAAAAATTAAAGTCAAGATACCGATTTCTCTTCGACCTTGGGCTTTCAACCACCAGCAGTGCAGTGGGTCACTATTTAAACGCTTGTTTGAATGCGTTTTCTCTGCAAAGCCAATACTGCAGGGATCGGGGCTCTAATTTTGGGAAAATAAAAATTGTATAACGTATAAAACAACTGGTATGTTATACATATGAATAATACTACTATAGTGGGTGCCTACTTAACATAATATATATCACAATTCACAATCACAATATAATATATTTGTCTAATTCACGAACACTCAGGTGTTAGATGCCTTCTAATATTAATATAATGGCAACTGATAAATATTTAATCAATTAATCAATAATGATAACTAATTTTAAATCGTGTTTCAATAGTCATTATACCTTAAAACTTATTATGTAAACAGCTTAAATTATTATCAGTACCGATCATTTCTATTTGGTATTTTGATCTTTGATTCATTTTATAGATAAAAAATGTTGGTATTTTAAGAGCAATCATCCTACAGAATTCATAACGCGATTAAAAATTACCGTCGAAAATTACCATCAAAATATTGTGAAGGTACCTATTTGTGTTATATTTTTACGACTCAAATAGATATATTATAATTGTGCTTTCGGTTTGCGCAATCAAACGATTTTTGTCGATTGGTTTCACGAAAGAGAAAAATCATCGTCAAGAGTGCCGGGGCGAGTGCGTAATGATGGAGACGGTAATCGGTAATACAATTATAATTATCGATCGACAAATTTTTCAATCCCAAAAACCGGTAAAATCAACGCTAATATTTTGATTGTACCTATATTATTATAATAAAAAACTCTTTCTCTACATCTCTCTCTTTCAAAGCTGACCGCTGACGACGATGTTTAAACGACCGTTTACGCATGCGAGAGAAACCGTGTGCGAACACCGCGTCGCGTCGTAGGTCTACGGACAAATGACTCGACGGCGCACAGCCAATTAATAACGCGCTCGTACGATATAACATACACTCTCCGGCAGCTAGACGGGTACGGGCGGGCGGGCGGGCGGTCGACCCACATTCGCACCTCACGTGGTCCATCCGTCTTCCGATCACACGAGAAACGTGTCTCAAACACGTACACTCTCGCCCAACTGAGTTCTCTGCAAACGCGTATATGATACAAAACACTCTGTATCACAATTGTAATATTATTCTCATAGAAGTGTTACGATACTGAACACAAATGAAATCGTTTAACCGAATGCTGATTAAGAGGGCTAATTACACATGAATCCTGATTCCAAACGCAGTATAGCTGTGACATAGAGAAGTGTGCATTTTGTGCCTTACGAAGAATTGAGGCCGCGTAATTTGGTAGATGATGATGACATTTTCAGATGATTATCATTATTATCATTTGGCATTTACGTACCAAATAGAAATCTGCAGTAGAAATTTAGTGACTTCCTAAACCCAAAAGGTCGTAGTTAATTAATCATAGTCATTGGTCATAATGCATATAAAGTCGTATCAATGTATATAATATAATATCATACATACAGCATATTTGACGATCGCCATACCAATATTAAAAAATTTGTGAGGGGGATCGGAGACCATGGATCTTCCAGATACGGTATTTCTGCACTCGTCGTATTCTCGTATATACAAGTGACAAACGTTGTACCTACGACATATGTCGCTAGGAAGTTTCTGTCGATTTCGTAATAACTAATAATAGTAATAAAAATCGACGCATACAAGACAATAATAATAAAGTCGTCGAAATGCGTCACCGGTTATTATATAGGTAGGTAAATACAACTGCACACGTATGGGCATATACACCGTAATTCATTATTTATTAAATATTGTTACGCGGAAGAGTTGTGTATGAATGATAAATATATTATCGTTATTACGATGACACCGTAGCCATCGGTGACTCGATTACGTCGAGTGCACGGACAATAATAATAATTATAAGCAGGAACGAAAAAAACAATCCAAACAAACTCATCGCGCATCTACGCTCGACGAGTCCGACCGTCGAATACGTGCAGTGTACATTAATGAATTGTATATTTTTTACCGTATACGTGTGCGATTTACCATTCCAAGAATCCGATGAACTCCAATGACCACACTTTAAACATGGGCGTAATAATAATGGCGATAATGATTAAAATAATAATAATAACAACAATTTATTATTATTATTAACAGTGGTACGTCAATAATAATATACGAACGAAAACGTATGATAATATTATATATATTATACTTTTGTTTAGTTTCTCGACACGGTTGCCACGAAATAGCGCAATGTCTCCGAATTTTTATACCATATCACTTCGTGCCGTTAGTAATATATTCTTCGTTTGTTTCGACCGCCGAATTGACTACCTACTTTTACTCGTCGAGAATAACAACGAATAAAAAAAAATAAAACTACACACTCAAACGAACGTTTTTATAAACGAATTTATTTGTATTTTCATGGAAATAAGATTCGACATAACATCAAATCGCACGTTTAGGGTTTTCACTCAATTCAGATACATTCAGAACTTCAGAGTAATAATATAAGACATATTAAAAACGAGATATCACAGCTACAGCTGCAGTTCTAAAGCCGGGGGCCATAAAAGCAGCTGCAAAATAAAATTGACAAAATATTGTAATCAAAGTATAGAGTACATATACGATATACTATTAGCCGATTTTAACTTTACAACAAATCAAATGCGTCAATGGCAACGATTTCAAACTGTGTACATTGCAAAAATTAGTTGATAGGTATTACTAAATACAGGCATTATACCTACGACGAAATAAAATCAAGATCAGATCCGAAAAAAATAAAGGTGTATATAGATAACAGTATTCGGTTTCAGGTCGATGTTTGGAAAGTAACGAGAAACCGTACATTATCGTTCCGCACGATGATAAGTGATAACAATAACTTATAGATACTTCCACTGACCGTACACATAATATAATAATATATGGGTGTAATGTGTATACGTTTGCAGATCAAGTCTCTAAGCTAAGGTCAAACTCGCGTGTAATCCAACAAGTGTACCAATACACATAAGCTGTATATAATATATTATAAGAGGTATATCCGTTGTATTGTTTTTTACAGTTTATCCCGATAGTGTATCGTTGGTATTATATACGCGGCATACAAATAAGAAAACGGTTTTGCAACATTGTCCTCGATTTGTGTTCGTCCCGGGGCCAAGGTTTCCCGAGTGGCGAGTTGGGACAAAATGTGTATCATTACGACCGTTATCACTAGACAATGTACAATCGTTATACGATTTCATAACGCGGCTTCGAGCAAATGTAATTTTACTCGCTTTGCACAATACAAATTAAGCTGACAATAACACAGACTAATCGATAATTGAAATTTATCTATCTCCACTGCACAGAACAGGGTTGAGTGCACAAGTTCTGTATACTTTACCACTTCGCCGTACCCACTTGACCGACATTTTTAAAGACACAATAGGAACCCATAATACCAATTCGATGCAAAATTACTATATTTTTATTTACAAATTGTTAATTGGATACGGACAAGTATAATATTTAAACCGATAAAAATTATTTAGAAAATTTATTTACAACGCGTCATAACACTTATCAAAACCAGTTTAAAATTCGTTTATTTAAGATTTTTTATTTTTTTTTTTGTAGTTGGACGGTCAGTTGATATAATGTAAATTGTAATTTATACCTAAGTAATGCGAGTAATATAAATAGTCTATAATAAACTATATTTACTCGAAGCGGATAATTATTCTACCAGCTTTCTAAAATATTCGATAAATTAAAATTTATTTTTATAATGAAACATAAATTAAACCATCTTCAAGCTGATACAATATACAGATACTATTAAACTATTCTGATCTTCCTACTTTGTAATAATAAATTATCAACTGAAAAAAAATTAATCAAATACAAATAATACAACAAGTGTATTGTGGCCATAGCATAAATTTGTTTCGTGACTATTTAAATAGTAATTTAAAATACATTTAATTGTCATGGATTTTACCGATTTGTTAATGTTTCTTCTTCTAATAGGTCAGGTCTAACCACCATTGTTCCAAACGCTATTATATCTAAATTACTCAGTATATTATAGTATATACAGGGTATAACAAAAATAACTGATAGATTTAGTTAACTAATTTTCTAATACCTTTAATTTTAATCAATTTTGGAACATTTTTTTTAACGTAACTCATATATGATAGTTGTTAAATATACATAAATTAAACAAAATTAATAAGAGCAAAGGTTAGTCAAAGTTTGTAATTTCTGTACAGCAGAGCGACACCCACTTGCCCACCTCTTTAATTCTAAATTCCTAAAATTCTAACCATAAAATGTAATTTATTTGTATAAAATCCAAGTTTATGATTTTCATGATGACGAATAGTAAATGTATTAGTTTTTTTTATCTAGTTTGTCTTCCATCCACATTTGGTTATAAACTGATTTCTACTTTAAAATCAAGTTTAGTTTCATTGATGTAAATAACATGTTATGTGGGTACTTGATTAATTATTGTCATTCACAATGCTTTATGAAAATATCATCTCCGAGGATATGTGTCAGAGCGCACGCCCTTTAAATGTTTACTAGTTGTTAGTGATGTAAAGCTGTTAGATACATTGTAAACTTGTAAATACACCTTGTATATTGTCATTACAATTATTTAATTATTACATTGTCATTGATTAGCGACTCACAAGTCACGTTATTTTTGGTTACACACCGACTACATTATATATAGGTACAAACTACAAATACGAACTTTTAGATACTTAGTTTTACAACTGGTATACCGTATATACAATTTGTAGTTTGTATAATGACACGCATTATTAAAGTACATATTGAATTAAAGAAATTATGGCAAAAGAATTTCAAAGTCACCCGTATACGAAGATGTTGTGAGGTCGATATTATTATATTGTTTATCCATATGTCACATAACGTCTATAAAATAATAATTGACGACATACTCTCATTTGACCTATGCCTATTTGTCGTACAGATTTTGTTAACACATTATCACAAATTATCAGCCCGTGGTGGATAGCATTAAAAATTCGAAATTGTCGTGTACATCGTTGTTCGAGTATAGTGGTCGACAAAATGATTGAGCATATTAAATATCTCTGATGAAAAAAAAATGGAAATAAAAAATATTTGCACCCGGGAGGCGCACTTTCTCTTGATTGATTATTCGGATCACACATGAGCGAAAGATTGAATCAGTAGACTATACGTATAATAATATGATGCTTATATTATATTATATACACACGCTGTATGCAGTCACCGCCGAGTTGGTTTTCGTGTCAATCGAATCTTTACGTAATACACATGGCATATCCTATCATCATATACCTACATACGTATCAGGAATATAAGCGTAAGCCGTTTTTTACGGCCGTCACCCAAAGGTGTGTCGGAAGCTGTATATGTATAGTATCTATACCTAGATAGACGCAGAACCGGTTGACGTTCGGGTTTTAGGAGTTGACTCTACCGTAATACTTATATTATAATATATGTGCCGTATATAAATCGGTTGTTGACAAAATGCATTTACTGTGACATGTATAATATATATACATATACGATATAAACATGACTTACGTTGTTTACTGCACGTAGGCAGGTACGCGATATTATGTATATATAAGTAGTATAGTATAGTATAGTATAACATACACCTATAGCTATTATACCTATACAGACATACAGTATACATATTGGTCACTATACCTAAATGTGTAATGTGTTACGGCGAATACGAGTTTTGACAAGTCGGTGCGATTAATATACACTTAATGAATATTATATATTAATATATACGACGCGCGGCACGTAGTCGGTTTATATTTTTTATATACAATGTTACATGTATTTAGTTAAACAAAAATACCGTGGACCATTAGGATATGGGGACGAAAATCTTTTACAAATATATTTAGGATCAAGTGTCGACGAAAATTTTTAATTTACATACAGTGTGCTATATTTATTGTATGCCATACACTCACTCTTCTCTCCGATTCCCAAGCCATGTTAAAATTATCAAATATTATATATTTTTGCTTCGTCATAAACTTCAGCTAACATTTACTAAGTCTTATTGTACTTGGGCATCGGGATTCACAGTGCTAGCATACGTCTTTGCAGAGTCTATAATATTATATATTCAAGTCACAATAGGATCTGTCTATAAATAAACAAAACTTAGTAGGATTATCGACCCCTAGGTAATGACTTAAAAGTATTAGGTGTCTTACCTAAAAAAAAGATAATAACTAGGGTAATTATGGCGTATGATGCAAAATCAAATTACACTAAGAAATCATTTGATTCGGTTAGGTAAAAAATCGAGGGTTATCTTTGACCTACGTTTTTTTAATTCGATGTCAATCAACATTACAAATATATGTTTTGTAACACAAGGAATTTTAAAAAATCGAGTATAAATAAAAATATTGTTAATCGGGTAATTACGTTATTAGACATTTGTTTGTTTGTATATAATATTTAATAAGGTATGAACAACTGCTTAATTTTAAAAATTGTATTTTATATCTCTTATTAATATTATCATTTCAATTGAATTAAATTAAATTAAACGATTTAAAAAGTAAAATTGTAACCGTCTACCACCACCACGAACTTACTTAAAAGTGGTTGATATTATTATGAATCATTTAATTATTATGAGTATGATTTAATTATAAATAAATGAAAATAAAACACAATCTGCGGTCTATATAGTCAATATATAGGTTTTGGTACTCTTATACTATGAGACTCCACACACGTATCGACGAAACCGCAAACGCGACCCTTTGCGCGCGACGGCTGCAGCAGCTCTGCAACTGCACAGATTCGTGTCGAGTAATGTGGGACGTGGTCGGCTGTACTGAAAATACAAATGTCGATCTATATATCGACACGGTCGACTCCATTGGTATACAACAGACCCCCGACTGCACTCATAATTTAATATGACTATCAGTCCATCGTAGGTTATTAGCGGTACGCGCAATGTTATTTTATAAACGAGCGTACGTTCGCCGCGGTGTAAACCTATGCGGCGATCGTAAAAGGACACTGCGCTATAACGGTTTATCCGAATGCAAATGTATAGTCCATTAATTATACCTTTGCCGTGCCTGCATTATACGATTACTATCAATTATCATCGTTATTATAATATGTATGCAGAATTAACAACGATAATAACACGTAAGAACGAACACGCAGCAGTGTGTCTGGCGCATGTAGTGTGAGAGAGAAAGAGAGAGAGTGAGAGTGAGAGGGAGGGACTGAGTGAGACTGATTGGGAGGGAGAGAGAACGAGAGATTTATGCTGTATAGTGTCGCCGCCCGTATAAATGTAATAATATTATTATAATTGAGCTGAAATGGGAGGTGCCCCGTCCGTTTCGATTGAATTGAATATTTAAATCATAACTTTCCGCGCCCTCGTCCGAGTGAAAACCATCTATTGTGAGGGCTGCAGCACGCCGCCGCTACCAATCTACCATATACGTAACCGCCGCCGAATGGAAACAAACAATAATAATAATCATCACTAATATACATAAATACATAATGTATATAAACTGTATACACAGCGTGTCGTTTTAGTTGAATCCAGTGAAACACGACGACGGCCGAATGTCCGCAGCGGCTATAATATAATATTGATAATACAAGGATAATTATTATTTATCCTTCTGTTCCCTCTGAATCATTCATTTCAGATCATTACAGAAACGACCAGACAGACCCTAATGACCGGTAGGAATGTACGATATCATATTTTCTTGACTTCCATTATTTATATTATAATCGACAATTATAGTATAGCGGTAGCCGCGCAACGAACAAACGACGACCGCGACGGTCGACGGTAACACACGTAACACACGTAATATTAATGGATTCTTTTTGTAATGCCTCGGTATTCCGCGTGAGATTAAATTATGACATAATATTTTATTGTTATGTGGAACATAATCCCCACATTCACAATAATATGATGTAAGTGAATTAGATGAACTGAATCAAATTTCAGCTCGGTTTTCAGTTAGGTGAGCCATTTATTTTTAGTTAAATTGATAAACTTCTAGCCTAGTCCATGTCTGCCACATCCCCAAAACTAAATGGAAAGTAGAAAATAAAAAAATCAATATTAGGTAGTTGGATTTGACAATTGACTTGGAGAAGGAGTGGAGGAGTTTAGTCCCTTTAAAATCAAAAAACTAGTCCCATAGCGTCATGGACCAGACTATCCAGTATACAGGCGTTCAAAATTCCTAAATATACCTATAATATAATATATACATAGGTTCAACAAGATATGGTCCTATTTAGACCATATTTTGTCATATCCGTCTTCAGAGGAAAACAAATACCTTATCTTATGTTTAGGCATTGGTGGAATTAAACGCTTAAATATAATCCAGAACGCCGTATACAGAGGCCATACCGACGAGGGCCACATTATATTATTATGTCATTTAATGGTATGATACTTGTTGACTTTACTACGAGTTTACATACATAGAAGGCATGTTATTACTTATTATTATCGTCAACAAACCACTAAACGGAAAGACGTCTCAGACGTGTGTGTATAACAGGTGCAAGTTAACTTAATGTTGTGTATACGGTATACCTATATTATATATAATTAAAAATGATATTGTTTGCATCAAAAAAAATTTGTTTCCTAGCCGTCCCACTTTACAATTTTTCTTAAATTTTACACTTCCAAATGTACATAATAATATATAGGTTAACGTGTATTTTGCGTATTATATACTTATAATTGTAATTGTTTCGCGGAGAACAGCCTGTTACGCTCGTAACGAAAAAGCGTTACCGTTTTGAAGATTTCTATGGTACGATTGGCGCATACATGTGACACGGCTGTACGACACGGTGCGCATTATAATATCTACATTTCAAAGGCGTAGAAATTTAAGAGTATCTGTTGTCGTAAGTCTGGTGGCGTGGAATTCGGACCCAAGTGAACGAAATAGTATTTCACCGGCTAACATGGGATAAGATATGTGTACATAGATTATTCTAAAACCGTTTTTGAACGTATAGTTATAGTGATGATTGTTATAATATAATATATGATAGAACTCGAGTGGACTTATGTCAGTTATACTGTGAGTTAAACTTGAGGGCTAACATTTTTTTTGACTCAGTGAACGAAAATTGTTGGAAAAGTGTGTACTTTACTAAAAATAAAGTGTCTAACCGTTAACTGTATTTCAGTCGTTTTACTGTACATCTGTATTCCACGCACGCCAGAATATAGGAATCAGCGTGGGGCGACATTGGCGTTTTTATATCCCTATTTTTTTTGTCTCTCCGTGCGAAACTCTTAATCCGATTAAATGAGTTAGAAACGGTCGATCGGTCATGCGACGCGCGACACAGCCGTCCATGCCACGAGAGTTATTTAAATCGAATGCATTCGTAAAACCGCGTTGAAATAAATAAGTCGACACTTCCGCGGCCGCGACACCGTAATTGCGATCATCCTGTTAACCTGACCTGTTCAGAGTCAGAGATAACGGTTGGGCGCATATTTAGAGTTTGACAGTTTGTTGCTTGAAGGGGGGAGGGAGGACAAGCCTGATAAAAACAAATTATTATTATAAAATATATTATGATGAATATCACAATATTATATTGTAGAGGCTGAGACAGTGCGCCTGCAAACTGGTTTACATATTTTGCTAATATTTAAAATAAACGGTTCGACATAATTTCTTACAGCTCCACCCTAAAACCGCTTAATGAGCTGCAGCCCTCGTGGAACCATTGCAGTATGCACTATAATATCATCGTGAAATGCATTTCCACATATAGTCTAAAAGCCCCGGACCACCAATCTATGTACTTATATAAGTGCATTGTGAGACGATGCAGTCAGGACTGGACTGGGCCACTGTGCTACTATTCTACAGCACAGCAGGTCGCGGGCTACGTTCATGAAAAAAAAGGAAAAAATATAAAAATCAATCTGATTATGCAAGGGTCTACTAGTTAAACTTAGTAGGTAGCACCATAGAACATAATATTATGTTCTATTTAAGATATGTATTTAAAATATTTTATGTCAATAATAGAAATCAGTACAAATTTACTGAGCATTCCGCACTTGACGTCTTGACAGTATTATCATAAAAATCTTAGATAGTATTATCATAACAACCTGTTTCAATGGCGTGCTGATAGTTTTGATATCAGAGTGAATTGACCTATCATCAAACTTTTAGGCAAGAACATTATTTTAGTAATCAACAAAGAAAAAGTTCCTAAATCTAATTCTTATAAAATGTGAGTGAAGGTAGAAAATATACTATTGAGAGAAATGTAATATTTTGTTAGTTTAAGTTGGACCGAACCCTGCCAGTCTGCAGTTATTAAATAATCCAGTTGCAGCGTTTGTTTGTTCAACCAACGGCATTCGGCAAGAACCATTTTCAATATCTACTGCACGAGTGCATAACGGGTTTGTTCACCGAGAGTTGCGTTTGTTACATGTATCATACTAACAAACAGTATAATATTAATATTAATACGCATATATAATATACAATAATTAATAAGTAATAATAACACGCACCCCGAAAATGAGCAAAAAAAAATATATAACCACTTTCGAGCGCAGTAACTTATACGTCGTTTTACTTTTACCAAAGGCGTGATTAAAATTGAATTATTATTTAGGATTTCTAAATGCAAATTATTATTGATGATTTATCCGCAAAAACCGGAAACTTAGTAACATTTGATGGAATAGGTGGTAGTAATGGCGTATACGTAGTGAGTTTAGTATACAAGATCGTTGCGAAGAAAATGGGGTACCTACCTATATTATACACTGCAGGGAAAGTAGTATTACTCGTTGGATTTATCTAAATACATGGTAGATAAAAGTGCGGCTATCGTTTGTTTTTATTAAATTTTAGTTGATATTCCTGTTCATACTGTAATTGCAGCCATTTGCTTATAGTTGTTGGTTGTTACGAGTTCCTGTGTATACGAACTATATGTATCCATGTAATAGTTGAATATCATTGTGATACCTAGGTACCTATATAATATTATATTATACATTTTACAATTGGGCAATTACTAATTATTAACAGTAGTTATTATTCATTTTATGTGGTTTATTTATTTAATTATCGGCTGTATTTAAATCTTACCGCATGGGTTCATTATAATTTATAAAATATCCGATGACATTACATGCATATACCTACCTACATGTTATATATAATATAACTATTATTACAAAACAAAAGAACTATAATATCATTATACATTTATACATCGCAATTGCAATTGCAACGTTATAGTAACTCACGCACAGGCGCACACACGGTTTATAGAACATTTACGTGCGACAACGACCAAATCATGACTTGACCTTTATTATAATGATAATGTTTTTATTTCCATTTTACTTGAATAAACATGATGTTTACATGACAGTATGACACGAGACACTGTAATACTGTATAATACATGAATCGTAGAGTAAAGAATCAGGGGAGTGAAGAGCTATTTATTATTTTTAATTTATCTGCAAGACTGCAACAATCGTATACTGTGCTAGCTAGTTCAAGCCAACTTCAGGCCAATTAATGTGAAATACATTATGACATAAATGCAGAGTTTATAATGGAGGAAACTTATTAGTAGAAATATATTATGATACATTGATACCTACTGCAATTAATATAATATAATACCAAATGCGAGTATAGTATATACTATATTGCGTCGATTGAATAACTAAACGAATCATGCATGGGCAAGGTTTTTTTTCTAAACTGTTTTTGCTTAACATACATATTACATATTGTATATTGTAGGACAGGTAGAATTTTGTTTACGCATTTCTATGTAATCTTTCATGGTGCATACAATATATATAAACCTATGTCATACCTTCATGTTACATATTATAGCCAGTAGGTACTTATACTACAGTTTAAAACAGTATACACACAAGTATCTAATACTGATTATATTTTTAGACTTCACTATCAAATTAATATGGAAAGGTTTGAAAAAAATTACAAACATTAAATTTATGTTATGAAATTAAATTAATTTACCTTCCAATAACTGATTAATGAGGCATTAAAAGGTAAGTGAGAAATGCCCCGTATCTGTAACACATTTATCATATCCATTATGATAGTTACATACAAATATAAATATTTTTCCTAGCCATAATTGTATAAATGTTTCACAAATACATTATTTTTATTATTAACCTAACCTAACCTAACCTAACCTAACCTTGTAATAGATATAATGTATATTATGTACATGTTATGTTTAATATTATAATGCGATTATAGTATAGAATCTATAAATTATGATAGTAAATCCTTTAATTTTTACAATTTGAATCACTTTACATATTTACCTTTTTTGAGCTGGTATTATACTATTACCACATAGATACCATGTATACCTAAGTTTAGAAAAAAAATTTGTACTGCATATAATAAAATATAATTTTTATAGATAATTTTAAGATTTAATATTATAGTACCTACCTACAATACCGGTTATCATAGAAATTATAAACCCTTATAAATAATTAAAACTGGCTTCAAATTGGTATAATTCTTTTATCCGTTTCTCTATAACACTAAAAACTATAGTCTATAATATCACGCATGTGTGGTGTGTATACTGTACAATGTGCATACTACTGTTATCGTGTTATTTGAACAAGATTTAAATATATATGTCATTGTTATAAAAGCATAATATTATACATTTATAGGTTCAAGAAATAGAAGCTGAAAAAGTAAAAATTCTCGATATTTCGAGAACCTAACTTAAATATTTTGGTCACTAAAGATATCAATTTCACGTGATTTACATTTTAACCCCAATGAAGTTAGGTATATTATTTATTTATTTATTTTGCTATGTAGAGTTTTTATAAATATATTTATAATTAAAAATATACAGAATCAAAAAATATGCTTTTTACCTTCTTTATAGCTATTGCATTATTTCTCTGTACATGGCATATTATGCTAACAGTTAACTTAACAAACTAAAATAAATACTTAAATAATATAATTTATACATATTGTCGTTATACATATTTGACATTATACGTAGGTTTATTTTTTGAATTTCATTAAACTGAACTAAATACATCAATTATTATTTGGATAAGACATGATAAGAATTGAAAAGGTATATATTGATTGCACTTTTTACAGCGAACATTAACATAACACGACTTCATAATTAAATCAAAATATATCGAAATACATTTGAATAGCGTAAGGAAGAATCTAAGATGGGAAAGTATAACTGGTTCGAGAACAAAAAAATGTAACGTGAGAATCCAATTCGTTTTTTAAGTCTTTGTACACGATAATAATATGTAGAGGTCACGAATATAATTCATTCAAGTGATTATTAAAAAAATAATAATAATAATTTCAAATTATATTTGAAATATGTTCATTTATTGGACTTCACGCAAAATCTAAAGCCCAAACTTAAAATTTTATTTTCTTTAATTTTACTGTGGTTATCGTGTACATTCAACCATTAAATTCTAAATGACATGTGTCATTATTTAAAACCAATTTGTTACCACTTAGAGCGTTAATACTGTTGAAAAATATCGATATTATTCATTATAATAATTTGTGTCAATATTCAATAATAATATAGTCCTCGACCTTCTGGTATACCTACATGCAACATACCTACACTTGGCTACATTTATAATAAATATTATTATTGAATATTATATATCCACCTGTGTGTATGCTCACGATTGTAACCTACTACGATTGTACCATACATAGTATGACAGTGTGAAAAAATGTACTAATTTGAAATCTTCTCGTAATGATATAAAATTATGAATAATAGTTTAACAATTTTCACTTAATTTTATTTTTAGGTAATATATTATTAAGTTGCAAGATTTTTTTGATTTTTTTAATTTTTTTGATTTTTTTGATTATTTTTGTTAATTTCCATACAATTTTGTTTATTTAAAATTATTTGTACCTTAAATGCCTGATGACCTGAGAGAAAATTAGTGACATTCCTGTGATTTGATTATAGCCTATAGGCCCGTCAGGGTTCCGAGAGTGAGATAAAATTTAAAATGTGCATTTAAAAATAAATAATACGTTTTCTTTAGTAATTATTCAGTTTATTCCACCGACTAAAACATTAAAGTATGCCCAAATATTTAGTTTAATAATATGTACGTAAAATCTACATAAATGTTGGTTGTTATTCCGTATTATACCAATAATAAATAATAAATATTAAGAGGACGTCATCGCACCCGCTGTGTTGTCTCCGCCATACAAAGTAGTAAGTATTACATAATATAGCAAATTTACATTCATCAGTACTAATTTTATGTTCTAAGCTTAATATATTTAAGTGAATTGACCAATTAAATTTAAAAGTAAGTATAACGTTTTTGAACGTTGATTTCATACGGTATTTTAATTTTTTGTAATTATTTCACATAATAACCCAACGTACAAACAGCGATAATATTGTTGCCTTTAAGTTTAATAATTAAGTTTATTCAATCTATAATATTAAAACTTACCACACAAAATTGTTTCTACTGAACTTAAATTTACTATATGTTCTACGTTTATGAGACACGACGATGATTATTTTTTATTATTTTTTCAAACAAAATTAATTTTATATTTTAATTAATAATTATTAATCGAATAAAAATATACATTTTGTACTTGATGTATGTATTCATTAACTTTTACATTTAAGCAAAACTACTAAAATGAACCTACCACTTAAATAACTCAAATAATGATGTCTACTGTCTAGATAGAATTCCCGACAACAGTAAAAACTCAAAATCTTTAGAAGGATACCTAAATTTATAAGTAAGGTTCATATTAAGTAGGGTTTTTTTAAATCGTGGGTGGTCATCATTCAAATCCTAAATTGTATTATTTTACTCATATAGTCATATCTAATGTAGGTATCATTATATAGTAGGTAGTAAATTATCTTTTTCAAAATGTATACAGCTTAACTAAATACAATATAAATACATTTACATTGTTGTACTTATGGTTGTATACTTGTACCTATAGAGTATAGACAATCGAATACAATAGCTATATATAATAGCTGATAAATGTAAATGTAATGAAAAATGTAATTTTAACTAATCATTCCATTGCAATGATAAATAATATTATAAATTAATTTTTAATACTATTAATTCAAATATGAAATAGGTACCTATAGCCTAACTAGTTTCTATCACATTTGACTAGTCTGCTACTCGAGTTAAATTTATAACCCGTATTAAATTGCATTCAAGCACTAGTTTCAAAGCATTGACATCCATTAAGTACATATAACTTATATAAGTGTTTCGTCTATTTAAGGGTGTTTAACAGTTCATATAAAAATTAAAAATTAATTTATAACGTAGTATTTTCGGAGGTTTTATAAGAATGATGCAATAATTTATGATTCAACGATTTTAAGTAGTTTATTTTAACCCATAACGACTGACAATTGTTCAGTTTGAGTCAACTTTCTAATATTTTTTAATATAATGATATCATTTTATTGCATATAAAGTTCCTTGTATTTCACTATTTCATAATAAATATATAAACAACTCACACCCTCTTATTCTTATACACTTGTACGCATTTTCAAAAAATGTATAAATCATTTCAAGGACTTAAAATATTATAATCATTTTCGTTAATCACACTCTTTTGTGTGAGTTACAAAACTAAAAACTGTACCTATTATGATTCAGAGATTGTTGTGTGATTACCTATAAATCCGTTAAACATGGACGCGCGTAAAGTGCCATATAGAGAACGATTCAACGATGGCGATAAATGGATCACAATATTTTTTCAAGAATATTTGTACTTGTTTGTTTGTCAGTGCAGAACGCTGGCGCCATAGTTCATAATATTTTTGAAACTGAATAAATAAATGTTTTTTTTGGTACAAATAAGGCGCCAAGAAACCGTAGGAGACTGACGCTATGGGAGATACAATTTTCTAGATGACGCCTGTAGGTATACCACACTGGATAAACAAGAATATATTCCAGTCAGGCCACAGACATCAGTCGGTGTATCAACTAACAGCAATTATCCATGGCTTGGAGATGTACATATAATAATAATCATGCAGCCTGTTATTATTTCGAATATCGTGCATAACTAGGATTCCAATTCATCTTCCATATTCTACATACACACGAGTTGTTCAGTTATCATGATTGTGAATTTATAATGATGAATGATGTATCATTAAAATTATTTTTAGTTTCAGCAATGCTATAGGTTTATTAGAGTTCTATATTATTTTTCATTATATATTAATTATTATTTTGTTTGAAATTCTGATTTATAAATATTATGATGATTTCCTGTTGTAAGTTTATTTTTAAAGACAAAGAAATATAACTTATAAGTACATTAGTCTCAATGTATTATAATTTATAGTGAACAATTACGTTTATAATTGTGTTTGCATTAGAATAATTTACCGCAATCAATCTATAAAAGTATGTTACGTAGATTAATAATAAACACAAATGTTTGTTCAATGTTCTACGAAACTTTTGTCAAGTTTATTTACATTAAAATGAAAGTGACATGTATAAAAACTGTTCCAATAAATTCAATGTTTAAGCAGATCAGGAAATCAGGTATAACTCCTCGATCATATGTTGACATACTTAAGTCGCGGTCAGCACCCTCGGGTACCATTTACTTGTTTATTGGAATAATAATAACACTAATAACAGGCAAGGCATGGCACCTACAGCCTACAGGCTTTATTTAACTCAACGCATAAAAGACGTTTGTCTCTGGTTACCTACCTATCTCTGTATACAGACAAATAGGTGGTGGTTTCCAGGTGTGTGTATTGTACTATTGTGTGTGGGTAATGAGTAAAATTTGTAATTACACACTACACAGTAACAGAAGACTGAAGAGTACCTCTTTAATAGTTATTCCATTCGAAATAAGAATCGATATGGGCTTATGAATAGGTTTATAATGTCTTCTTTTGGTTTGTTGTTAAATAATAAAAATGTATTTTATAACTAGAGCGGAAAATCGTATTCTTTTCGACTCCATTAAATAAAAAGGAAATAATTCAAACATTAAAATACAACCTTCAAGTTTACTGCCAATAATGTTTAAAATTAATACCCACATACTCTAGTTTTTATTTGCTGCAGGGTGCAATTAAACAATGTATTTTCCTGTTATTTTATCAAATTACTAATTTATTTTACAATACAGCGTATAGCCGTATAGGTACGTTAACAAACGTATTATATCGAATAATATAAGTATTTAATTTTTGAAAATGAAACCGCTTTTGCTGTTGTCTTTAATTTACATTTTACAGTCAACGGTTATTTTTAACATAGCATTATCAAATTAAACATAAGTAATATTATATTGTTACAAATAAATGAATAAAAATAAATACAACTGCATAATCACCAAAACTAACTTGGCATAACCATAGTCAGTATACAGTATTGAAATCAAGGGAAATTGAAAATCTTCCCAAAATATATTTTTTAATTTAAATTATCCATTTTCAATATATTCAATATGTACAATCTTATGTCGGACAAATGACGATTGAACAGTTATAATATGTGTATATAACCGTGTGTCATTATTCAATCTTGATACACAATGACCACAGCTGTAGAATTTTATATATTATAGTTTAATATTATATCAACAACCGTGGATATTTTTAAGAAATTATCGGCTAAATAATTGATAATAAATTAAAAAATAAAATCTATAAAGCTATAGGTATTAGGGATGGGCATGAAATCCGAATATCTGAATTATCCGAATATCCGGATATCCAAATCCGGATTTGAATCAAATTCTTATCCGGATTTCCCGAATTATCCGGATTATCCGGATTTATGGATTTGCTTTTTTATGTGACTTCAGACTTACAAATATTTTTAATGTATGGTAAAATAAATTATTTTATTATAATGAAAATTTAACAAAATGTTATATTATATCAAAGTTCGTATCATAAAAATCGTTCGAAATGTATACATTCCAAATAGATAAGTATAGTGTATACCCAATTAATTAATCTTTACTGCATAACCTTCGGATGGTTATTGAAAAGGTTTTTTGAAGATAAGTTAAATTTATCTTACAACAATAATTGTTATCGATATAATTGTTTACTCGGACATGTTCTTTTACAATTATCAAATAAAAATTATCGAAAAATATCAAGTGGAGAGTGGAGACATATTTGTAGGAATAGTATTTCTGTTGCATCAAACGTGTTAACATTGAATAATTGTACTATAATGCCTCCAAGTCAAATTTGGAATTTTTTTACGCGTGGCGAATCAAATAAAACTGCTATATGTTCTGTATGCAACGACGTTTTAAAAAATATGGGATCTACATCTATTTTATGGTCGCATTATAATCGGTGGCATAAGCCCACTGCAAACGAAATTAATGAAGAACAGCACGCTAAAGAACATACAGGGTAAGCATGTTATTAATACTACACTGTTTGTGCTTTAATTAGTTATTAAAGTGAGAACTTTATTGCGCTATAATATGCGCTATATGCGCTTAATTGGGGACCTATTTCGTTGAACGTCCGCGTAAATAAATATATAATTGGTTGCTATTGGTTAATCTGGCACGTTTGTTGATTTCTATTATTATTTTTTGTCAATATACATATTTATGTATATAAATGAATGTCTGTGCGTAGATTAGACCTCTGGTAAGAAGATAGGCTAATTTAAAGAGTGTTAAATTTGGTTTTTTTCATTGTATTTTAGTACGGTTAGGTTAGTTTAGGATTTTGTATTATTTAATTATATTAATCCAACTTAGGCGGAATTAAGTAAAAATAACAAACTTGGTAATACTTTGATACTTTACTGTTAAATCATACACTTAGGTACGTACAAACAGTACGGGGTCCGCGATCTACCGCAGATAGATTGCCTACCTGATAATAATATACTGCTGCCGTCAGTATACTGATTTTTAATAAAACAAGGTAATCTAATAACATGACAATGAATAATGATCCCTTGCAATCTACAACAAGATATGGCACTACATTATATGCAGTTTTCTCTGGATTTATCGATACTCTTGAATCAAAAACATTTATATTGTATTATAGTTATCATAAGCCCATCGTTTCATCAATTTCACTAGAAAATTGACAAAATATTACGATTGAACCCGTAAATGATAATAAAATTGATGTTAAACTTGTACCACATATTGAAAGCGTTGCTGTTGAACCCGAAGAAAATAGTCAATATTTATGTGATAATTTATAAATTAAAAGTTAATGTAGAACCTGCACGAGCTATTGAAAGTGTTACCATTGTATTAGTAGAAAATAATTAATTTTAAGATGACATATATGTATATTTGATTGTTATATTGTAATAATATTTTGCATTTATCATACCATGTCATCATAATATCTAACCTGAAAATATAGTTCTCACTTTTACGGTACGTCTCGCGACGCTCCCATTTTTTATTTAATTTTAATTATTGAATAATTGTTATTACACTAGATTAAAAATCCCAAAATATTTTTTGTAGAGAAATTGATAGTAATGAGAGCAATAGCGATAATGAACAAATAGCTTCAACATCTTCAACTTTCATTTCTTCTCAGTCAACTTCCTCATCATCAATCAGCCCTGCTTTGAAACGTAAAAAGCACTACCATAACGATAACATTTGTAAAAGAAATTCAAGACCATTAGATAAAAATCGATGTGAAATTATTACGCAAAGTATTTGCAAAATGATAATTGTTGATATGTTACCATTTAGTACAGTTGAAAATAAAGGTTTTCGTTCATTAATTTCAACAATTGAGCCACTTTATACTATTCCATCGCGAAAAAGCATTACTACACGTATTGAAAAAATGTATATAGATAAATCACAAAGTATCAGAAATATCATAGAAAACATTAATTATATTTCTTTAACAACTGATGGTTGGACATCAACAGCAATTGATTCATATTTAACATTTACTGCTCATTATTTTGATGATAATTGGAAATTGTATAGTGTAACTCTTTCAATTGAAGAAATACAAGAAAGTCATACGGCTGAAAATTTAAAAGACAGTATTATGAATGTTATTGAGTCTTGGAATTTAAATAATAAAATAACGGGAATTAGTCATGATAATGCTGCAAACATTTCAAATGCTGTAAAACTATTTTACGATCAAGATATTTATTCAAATCGTTGTGCTGCTCATACACTACAATTAGCTGTGAAAAAATGTTTAGATTTAAATACATGTCGTCCTTTATTAAAAACCGCATCAAAAATTGTTGCTAGTTTTCGACAATCTTCTAAAAGAACATATGCCTTAGAAAATTATTTAGCTGAGAAAGAGTGCAAAAAACTTAATCTTGTACAAAGTTGCCCTACACGTTGGAATTCTACTCTAGGTATGTTAGAACGATTGTTGGAACTTCGTTCAGCTGTAGTTGTCATTATGTCTGATCGGACACTTTTTAATAGTAAGATCGCGAAAGATCAAGAATTACTAGAAGAAGACTGGGAAAAAATAGAAATACTTGTTACTTTATTGAAACCATTAAAAACAGCAACAACAGTTTTATGTGCTGATCAAAATGTCACTATATCAATGGTAAGTTGATTAAAAATTATAAGTATAAATTAATATTCAACAATAATTATTATTTTGTAAATATCATAAAATTGTTGTGTTTATTTTCAGGTTTTACCAATTGTTAAAAGTCTTATTGTAAAACATTATAAACCCAATAATCTAGATAGTAGGTTTTCAACTCTATTCAAAGAGACCATTATTCACGAATTATCAACACGTTTTTCTGTACAAATTGATGTTGACAACGATTGCGAAAGAGAAATTAGTATCACTCAAATGGCTAGCATACTTGATCCTAGATACAAAAATATGTCATTTGAATCTTCCGAAAATATTAAAAATCGTATTAAACAAATAGTACGTTCAAAAATGGTTTTGTTAAGCAGAAATACTGATGTACGTATACCTACAGAAAAACGCACAGCACTTGATGAATTACTTGAAGAAGAACCAAATAATGATACTGACGAGTTTTCAAGGTATATGGCGGAATTTCAAATAAATCATAATGCAGATCCATGTGCATGGTGGAAAGATCATGAAAACATTTATCCAACGTTAGCCGTATTAGCTAAACAAATATTATGTATACCAGCATCTTCTGCTTCATCAGAAAGAGTTTTTTCAACAGCCGGTAATATATTATCCCCAAAACGTAATAGAATTACACCATGCCATTTGTCAGCCTTAGTTTTTTTAAAACAAAATAATAATTTTTAATTAAAAAAATAATTTAAGTAATATGCATGAATATGTTTACTGTTTTGTATGAATTATTGTTGTATTATTAATATATATTATTTACCTAGTGAGATTAAATATAATTTTTGCTATGTTATAAAGTATTTATTTTGTTATTTTGATTTTGTTAGATATTATTTAATAATTATTATATAAAATGTTATGTTACATTATTTTACATTTTTTTTTTAGTATAAAAAAATAATAATTAATTTTTACAAATAAAATGTGCTTAAAAATTTCAATAAAACCATTTACATAATTAAGTAATTGTTTTTATTACAGCTAAGCGCAAAACATCACTAGTACTTAAAATGTGTTCGAAATTTTGTATACCCATGTCTGAAAATTATATTATAGAATTAAAATATTATTATTATATAAAAATGAGTCATTGAACAGCAAAATCGAGTTGAATAATCCGGATACTCCGGATAATCCGTGAAATCCGGATTTTCTAAATCCGGATTTGACAAATCCGAATAATTCGGATTTTTGAAATCCGGATATGCCCACCACTAATAGGTATACAACTATGTGCATCAGTTATTCAGTTCACATTCAGGAATTTATTAGTTTCGTTAATTTTAATATTAAACTATATTATAGTGAATCGTCATATTTAAATGTATCTGATAAGTGACAACATTATCTGAGTTTTCACGTGGTTATTTTTTTTTTAATATTTTAATTTTAAAGCGATTAATGAATATGTTTTATAACTTTTTAGGATAGTAGATGATTATTGTTATTTTTATTTTATATAAAACCAACCCCTATAGTCGGTGTAAATTAAGACGCTTTGATCGTAGATGGACCCGAGCGTTAAAGTTTCTCATAATAAAATATGAGTTCGTTTCATCGTTGACTCATAGCAGATATATTCGTCATGATACAATATAATATATTTTGAACTAGGTAAGTAATAAATAAATTATAGATACAATACTATGACGCGCGGCAGGTATTATATAGGTATATATTTATATATCTTATTATGAGCATTAAGCTATATGGGCCATCAAAGGTAAATATGTAGTAAATACTGTTGTTTATTTCTTGTCTTTGTTTGTCTACATTAAAATAATATAACATGGAACTATGGAAGGTAAGGAAAACATCGATATCTATGAGTGTCGAATCGAAATATTCACGTCACAACGTATAAAACATCGCATTTGTGTATTCCGCGTCGGCGTGTGTATAAATTAATATCGTCTTAAATAATAAAATTGCGAAAGAACGGTTTGGATAATAATAATATTATAAACAAAACAAATGTGCACTGTAGCTGCCTATGGACGTGTTCGAATTGCCAATGGAAGTCGATATACCTATACCTACTGTAGCGTACCTATATGCATCGTATATTTATAGAATCTATCTACTCAACGCGAATAATATTATTATATATGTACGTTTATTACGATATATCTGCAGCCGTGCACGCGGCGGTCTCCCCTTTTTTAGTCACTCGCACGTGACCGACCGGCTTCTTCCGGCCAAAGCTGCTCGGTGCATAGGTACATCGTATACGCATAACCCCGGGTACCATCCACTCCCTCCTCCCCCCGGTCGACGCTCAATTTCCACGCAGTTTCTCTGTTGACCACAGATCGCCGCGGCTACAATTACGCCTGCCTCCACTAATAACTACACGTCGACGGGTCGATCGACGACATAGGGTATTATAATATACCTACGCACAAGGAACGGCAAAAAGAACGACGTCTTAGCCGGTTATTTTTGAATTTTTTCCTCACCTTATCGTCGAGACCGCCGTTGTTGCGTGATGCACCTGTATGAGTCCTCAGGGAATTGCAGTTATCGAGTAGTATCCATGTCACGGGCGGCGATCGAATTTTTCGTCACGACACACACTCACGGCGGCGCACGCACTCGGGGGTAAACGTAATGGAGGGAGCGAGTGATGAAAAACGGTTTGACTCTATATAAATTATTCGAATTCCGGACGGGCGCCGAACGCACGAAACGATAACGACGGCGACGACAACCGACAAGAACGCGTGCGAACCGAACGAATGTTACCGGCAGACTGACACGGCGGCGGCCGGGCAGCGTCGTACGGCACCACCAGAGTCCACCACCACCAGTCACAACTAGACACAATTACTACTACTACTACAACCACCACAACTACTACTACTACTACTACTATTACTACTACTAATACAATAATACTACTACAACTAGTATACATTTATACGACGGATATAACAAAAAGTACCCGCCATGGTGAGACGGCAGACATTCCGGTGTCCGCGCCGGATCAATTGATCGCGTCTCCGTATTATACACATTATCAGTATTATAATGATATATTTTTATTTTATACCTAAGTATAGATACTTACTGTTATAATATGATCCAATCAGGAGGCACGTCTCGCCGTTCGGTATATTATCTTTTGTGCATTGTCGACGATTTTTTTCTCTATCCGTATTATTTTTGTAGAGTAGGAATACTATAGATTACCTACTGATGGTTCATTACTGAGTAATATTTACATTCGATTTTAGAATTTTGATTAACAAGAAAAAAAGGTATTTATATATATAGGTGTAATAATATGGGTAGGTTAGTTATGGGTGTATGATCAGTTGGTAGATCAACTCTTTACAAATTAGATAATTTTTTTAAATATTAAATTGTTTTTAATTGTTAATTCTATCCGTGGCATCTATAAGACTGTATATTTTTTTACAAACTATAAGTAATATTTTTGAAATTGTTTATGTTTACATTTAAACATGTTTAGCCGTTTAAATTAAGGTACAAATTAAATTTCAGATATTGTACTACTTACCTATAGCTTATTGTAATCGCGTGATCGCGTCTATATAGATACTATTGAGACAAATTATAGAACATTCTGGAGTCAAACTTTTATGTTTTGATCGGCAAAATTTGCATCCTACCTAATCGCACCACCGTTGTCGGACGTGAAGATGAGATTGATTTTCTTAAATATAATATTTCATATGGGCGGGCGGGACATTTCGGCAGTCAGACACCCTATATAGACTATTGCAGTATTGCCTATAGCAGTCAGTATGCGACGTATTATAGTATGGGTACTTACTACCTACCTGTAGTCCGTAGGTATTGTATTATATTTTATTGTGATACACCAGCTGTATGGGTTTACATGTCTGATGTGTCTACATTGTTTGCGGTGTTTTCGTACGCACGTGGGGCTGCCGCCGCATACCTCTCACATCCAGGGAAGCTATATACCTACATATACATGAATAAAGTGTTTTAGGCGTGTAGGTATTATTTTGGGTATAGGTATACACCTATTGGTACCAGGTACCTACCTACTATTTATGGTTATATGGTGTATATTTTATATAGTATTTTTTCTTCATATTTTTGTTATTGTCCTCTCACATCATATTATGTACGAGACGCGTTAAGGTTGGAAAAACATTATCTTGCAGCGTAAAATATCGTCATCTACACGCATTTCTACCTCCGACCCGGGCACGTCGTCGTTACATAACATAACAATAACATTTACACCCGTCGTGGCAACACATCCGGCCGAACGGTCCGGAGCGGACACCGCGTCAGGCGTCACACGATACTACAACGGTACAGTGACCGAGAGGAAGGAAGAAGATCGCTTATGTTGTGTACATAATATACATTTGATGAATATCTATGTATTTTGATCGCACGACGCGAGAATCACATGGTTCTATATATATAATATAATATATACTATGTACTATATACCTAAATATATTTTATACTTACTTAATGGCTAATATAGTATTATATGACGGTATTAGGTGGGTACATCATAATATATCTCTATGCGGCGTAGGTATAATAACGTCTCGAAGGATTTGATCGAAAACTGTTGATATTAACTGGTTTACGCGTACATCAATTTGAAATAATACGGTACCTACGGTTATAAAATATTATAATACCTATATTATTATACAGGTCGTATATGAAAACGAATGTAATTCAGATGAACATTCTGCGCGTTTCACCAAATCAGATCTCGTGGTAGTAGACTCGTAGTATAAAATGTTCTACTAGAATTTAATAATGACTGTGGGTAATTTATGTGTGATATGCTGGTACTGTGGTATAATTATAGGAACTTGAACCTACTAATTTATCAATTATATCTCACACTGTAAAAGTATCTCACAAAAATGATAATTTAATTCCAAGCACAGATTTTACGAATATATTTTGCTAATTATTTGAATGAATAAATTATATACATTAAATCGGGCGCTGCTTTTAATGTTTTTATCTTACGATTTTATAGACAAAATAATGTATAAAATATACAGCATAGTTATTGCGATTCACTTATATTGTAGATAAAGTGTACACCCGTTATACAGTTCAACAGCAGCTGTATTCACTTATTTAGCATTCCTCTACCATCATAAACGGATAACGGGGGAAATGTGCTTCCGAGGACTTGATCCCCAAATGCAATTTAATATAGGTACATGTAATCTGCAGGCTGCTTTACTTTGGATAACATGGTAGCACCCGAAAAAATTGGTTATAAGTCCGCCTAAATTTACCATTCGTATGAGAATTGATATAATATGTATAATATGTAATACATAATAATGATAATTCATTGTGGGTTATTGATGGAAACCATTTAGGTCATAATCAGAAAGAATTTAATTAGCAAACAATTCTATATAGGTTATATTTATAATATATTGAAGACGGGTGTTGTTTTTAATTTTTAAAGATCTAGAGGTTAAGGAATGTTTAATAGGCAGTCTTAGAAAGCGAAACGGTATGAGTTTTTGAAAAAGACCTTTTAAAATATGTATCCATCCAATTATTTATAGAGGTTAGCATGGTCTATATCATCAACATCCGTGGAGTAATTATATATGATTAAATTCACTACCTTCTTCAAAAAAGTGAAGTAATACAATAATGAATATTTTATCTGAACTATAATAACCTCATATAAAATACGTCGGCTATTCATATAGTGTTTTTTCCACATTAACTACAAATGGTTCTTGATATCAGATTATGTAAATATGACTGGAGTTCTAGGTTAGAATATTTGTATAATATATTATATATATATTATTAAAAAACAGCAGAGTAGAGGAATAAAAAATGGCTTTACATTTTGTTTTTGTGATATACCTACGTTGTATTAAATAATTTATTGTTCGATAAAATTAAGTCATGAACTCATGACTAGGTATGATTATATATTTATAGGATTACGTTTGTCAAATTATTTACTAGCGTGTCTAGATGTATACGATTAATACGTATAAAATGTAAATGAGATATTTTTTATGAGTGCATTGGAGTAAGTTGTTTTCAGTGAAGTATTTAAGGGGAGCATGGTCGGCACTTTTTATGTGGACATAATATTTGTGTTTAATACCACCAATAATGCACTGGTTTCACAGCTATAAAATTGACGTATGCCAAAATACCTGAAATAAATATAAGTATACTAATATAACTAATTTTACAATATGATTTTTTAAAAATATAAATTGTTGTTGTTTTTATGGAAACGGCAGATGTTACTGTAGGTATGTATTTTGTTAGACATACTCTATAAAATATAATATATAATCTGCATAATATATATAAAATTCTAAATTCCAAATATGGTACATTTTGTAAATACATTTGGGGAGATATCTTAATCACCTCTATTGGCTCTATTGTATGCTTAAACCTCGACCAACTAACAATAAGCAAGATAAAAATACTGTGTGGATGATTAGGTACAACAATAACGATAAGAATCAAAATTATTTGAGCCCAAAATGGTATATCCTCTAAAAAAAATAGTAATAATATTTTTATTAACATAGTTTATAGTACATAGTATAGTCTATAGATAAACTCAAAATCAAAAAAATCTTTGAAAAATCTTATTTTAATAAAATATAAATAGAAAATATATGATAAAATGCAACTTTACTTATATACTTAAAACCGATTTATTGAAAACAAATATAGATTCTCCTAAGGCTTCTATCGGCTTCATCAACATTTTACTAATCATTTCAACAAATATATCAGTCATGTCGATAGAATATTTAGGATCCAAAAAAGTGGTTTTTTTTTGCCTTTTGCACTGATCTAGAAAAATAAATGTAAAAAAAGGTAGGTAAATGGATGTCGCTCTGCTGTACAGTAGGTTACAAGTGGGTCACTGTAATGGATGGTGTTAAATTTGAATTCAATAATATAATATCATTGTATAAGAAAAACGATTCTGAGCGAAAACGGTCAGTCAGACTATGATGTTACTAAGTATATTTGATGATATTATTGTGCATAAAGTAATTTATATATAACCTATATACGTGGTGCCTTGTTTTAAATTTTCAATCCTTAGCTATAGAAGTTGAACATTTTATAAATTTTTAACTACAAAATAATTATTAAATTTTAAATTTGATAAATTTGATAAATTTTGTCAAAATTTGAACTTTAAATGCTTATAAAAAAAAGTTGTACCTATATATTTTTAATATTTTTCAACTGCTATTGTAAAAATATATCAGGAGCTTTTTATTAAATTTTCACGCTTTTTTTCCCAACAAATAAAATTTTATTGATATTTATAGAAAAAAAATTAAAAAAATTGAAAACTGACAATGTCCGTAAACAGCTCAAAAAGAGTCAAATTATTTTCAAAATTTTATCGTGTATAGAAAATGCTAATAGAAACATTCAGTGAAATTTTCAAGTATCTACAGTCATTCGTTTTTTAATTACAATAAAATAAGAAAATCGTTACATGAGAAATCGAGTGAATATCAAATGTTGTAAAAATATGAATTTCAAACGCTCATAAGAATTTAATTTGATATGCTTGTAGACATTTTTTTTTTTTGATAAAGGTAGACAAACTTATGGGTAATCTTGTATTACATTTTCAAATCTTAGATTTAAAAAGAAAAATTTTCATGAATTCTCAACTCAAAATAATTTGCTAATTTTCGTGATTTTTCCATATTTTGTCAAGATTTGAACTTTAAATGCTTATAAATAAAAACTGTGACTAAGGGTTTTTAATTTTTTTCATCTACCTTTGAAACAATAACCTAGGAACCTTCTATTAAATTTTCAAGCTTCTTTACTCAACAATTAAAATTTTATTGATATTTATAGAAAAAAAAACTAAAAAAAAATGGAAACTGGCAATGTCCGTAAACAGCTCAAAATATGTCAAAATATTTGGAAAATGTTATGGTGTATAGAAAATGAAAATATAATCAACCAGTGGAAATTTCATGTATATACGTTAATTTGTCTTAGAGTTACACCAAAAACCAAAATCGATTTTCTCGAAAACAGATTTTGCGTAAAAATTCCCGTTTTTCCTTAATTTTTCTTTCGTTTTTCACGTCGCTTTTGAAAACTACTGGGAAATTTTTACTTTTGATCCCCCAAAGTACCAACTAGATTCACTTTCCTATCAGAAAAGTTACTGTTGAAGAAAATCCAAACACTTTTACTGTCCTAAAAGGTGATAACAAACATAAAAAAAAAAACGCACATCGTTGTAAAATCAATACATTCATCGTTCCACTCAGAATCTAATACAATTTAATTAGAATAACATAGAAATTAAAAGATATTACCTAAATTGTTGGAATAAAACCAAAAAAAGGTAGTCCAGCCTGTCTTTTTGCGACACTCAGTAGGCATGTACTGCACTTGAACACTGCGACTTATTTCGGCTTTCTATTTTAGGTCTACTACTAATTTAACACAGTAATTGTCTGAATTTAAGAAATTTGATGTTATTGCACCATGAGTCCATGAATAAAAAAAATATGGGTTTCTTACCATGTACATGGTGTACCAGGTTGAAGCAAATCCAAGTGCAAAAATAATAAACAGAACAAATATTAAGGCTGCAAATATAATAAATTGTTTTTTAAATAATATACAGTAAAAGAATTGAAATAAAACCAACTGAAATCCAATACAGAGCGTCTTGCTTAAACTGAAACAATAATTATAGTTCGATATTAAGTTAAGTATTACCTAACATTCTTTAAGTATTTAAAATAATTATAAATGATATTTAATGGTTAATTTTACTAGGTACAGCATGAAGGTGCAAATACAAACAAGTAATATAACAGCAGGCAACCCCTTTTTTTAGATGTATTTATAAAAATATAAACCTATACCTACATTTATTTACGCATAAATAAGGCAGATAGCTGATTAATGGGGAAGAAAATATAAGTATAAATTATATGAATAACATTAGCGAGATGGTTAAATATGTGGTCATTTTCTCATAGCTTTATAAAAAAATTAGTCAAATATTTTAGCATTAACCATCGATTGATTTAATGTTAAAGTATTTATGAAGGGTTACGTTATAATATTAGAGACAAAGTATGGAACATTTCTCGGCATAAAACTATTAAATGAAAATATAGATATAAACTGTTATTTTATTGGATTATAGTCTATACTCTATACTATTAAAATACCTATAAATAAATCATTTACCAAAAATCGACGATCTACTTGATTACCTACTAATCATTTATCACTTCATTCACAAAATCATTTAAATCAAAAATGTCAGTAATTTAAGTATCATTTAAAGTAGGCTCTGTGATCGGATCTGGTGAGGATAATGGCGTGGTTGATGGAAAATCTGGTGTATGAGTTTCTGAAGAAGATAGATATGGCGATGATGTACCCGGCAGAGATTTTGAAAAAAAAAAATTAATTTTGGGCTGTTTTTTTTCGGCCAAAACCACTGTATATTTACTGAAAGTTTACACTGTTAATACGTTTACGGTTTACCTACGTATTTGTATATTCTTGGTTACATTATGTCGTCTAATTCACCAATAAAAAAATTTATGCATTAAGAATATTTAAGATTAGGTATAAAAAAATTAAATCATAAAATTTACTTACCTTAATCTTTTAGATAACTATTGCAGTATTGCAGGTAGTATATTTGATTGATATAATTTAAAATACGAGTCACGACTATACACTAAACACTGCCATGAGTACACTGAACAATTAGATTACGACACTGAACATCGGACGTTTGGACAATCATGTATATTATTATAATAAGATATATATTAATAAACAAAAGATAAGGGATAAAGTTATAAATTAAAATAATATTTCGATGAGGCCGTAGCGCCACGCGGGTACGCCATTACAAAAATAGACACACACACACACGGGCGCAGCACAGAGACAATTTACTAATAATGATAAACAATATTTAATATCTACACAAAAATAGTTTTTATGTAAATAATAAACATTTATTTGTATCTCTACCTCCTCGGACGAAAAATTAATATTTTTGCGATTCCATTAAAACTTACAAAATCCTTAATTTTATTTACATGATGACATTCTCAAGACATTTTTATATTTTTTTTTGGCCCTGGGGGGGGGGGGGATTTATCCCGAATCCCCCCCCCCCATTTGTACGCCACTGGTTTTCTCACTAATTGCTTTGTTAGTACCTACCTAATTATCTACTACAAAATATTCAAATTAAAAGTAACTAATTAAATAATAATATAAATGACAATTAGATAGGTATGATCGTATATTTTGCAGAAATTACTGGTTTCTTCAGTGGAGTTAATTTCCACTGGAGTAAATTGGCGGTTTAAAATTCGATCAACTTCTGTATAATCTACATCCCTTTTATTGGCCATGTTTTTCAACAACTCTAAATCTTAAACACTGAGGGTCACTGACTGATGTGTACAACTTCAGCTCGTTGTTTTCGCCATTGTTTGACACTTGATCATTGGTTCTAAAAAAGAGCCACAAAATTAAATAGAATATAACACTGTGCATGAGCAAGTCTTTAAAGTATATTATGTACAGATAAATAATAAATATTTATTTATTTATTTAAATACACACACTTTCAGATAGTCCAGTGTTTATTAATAGTATGTTGATGAATCTTGAAGGAAAGACTGTACAACGTTCATTTTGAACGGGCTTATTGGCCATTGTTTTTGGTGTAAGAATTTTCATTGATTTCGGCGGCCTGTCGTAGTTGTGCCTATTCAACATTCGATAAAGTCGTTTTCTGAACATTTTAGGGTATACTCACTAGATAAACACAAAACCCAAACGGTGATAGAAATAACTCTCATTGTAATTTGTAATAACTTTACACGCTAACACTAAGATCTTAGTCCGTGTTCTATGCTAAAAATAATAGGAAGTGGCTATTTCCGCGTCCGACGCATATTTACCTGTTTTCGCGTCCTATGCTGTGATTGGTCCAAATATTGATAATATTGTAGTAACCAAAGTTACGTTACGTAACATTAAAGTCAACCTAAAATATATTATATCTAATATTATATGTTATAATAATTATAAATGAATAACAGATAATAATTAAATACGTAATAATAATAAAATATAAATAGTTAAATTATTATTAATTTATTAAATCGTAGTCGGGAAAGTGACAAAAACTGAAGGTTATTAAACCTCAACAACAAACCGACGCGATCTCCAGAAATCGCATAGATTAGGCGAATGCAATATTACCATAGTATTTACGGATATAACGTTAAATTACAAGTAATAAACTAAAAATATTAATATATGTAATATCGAAAATACTCAGAATAGATTAGGGAAATTCGTGAGTGCGGTCAAGGGAGATAGGCCTCCTACGGAGTCTGTTGTCTGATAGACAGGGGGAGCGGGGATAGAACTATAAGAGGGACCGCGAAACGGCCTGTAATCAGACGTGTACACTCAATCTACCAGCAAGCACCTTCACGTTAGACTGTGTAACAATTTGGTCAATTGGACTTGGTAATATTTTGAAAAAACATTTTAATAAACACTTTAACTTTCAGCTGCATACTAATTTATTCAACAAACACCTGAATATCCTATAAACACGGTCTAGCTACCAGCAACCAGTAATGCGATCAATCAAGTAGATTACCAGATTATTACACTATCTTATCATTTTTATCATCTGATTTTTACCGCCTTAATTTAAATCTCAGATCAATTAGTTTTAATTGTTTATTTAAAAAAAAAAATCAGGAACAACGCTTTAATCTTTAACGTAGATTGAGGTTTCTTAAATTAGATTTAGTTATAGAGCTTGTAACGAGACAAAACTACCTACTGACAAATTCCTTATAAAAGCGCGCATTATGATAGTAGCTAGCTGTTGCTATATAATTATTGTTTATGGGAAGAACACTTATTAATTATTATTACACGTCGGTCATTGGTTATTCACGTAATAATATTGTAATATGTATTATCCAACAAACACATCAGACATCAGTGGTGGATCCATGGAGTAAGTTTAATTCCCCCCTCCCATATATCCTAATAGCAAACACCTAACATTTACAAATAGAAATATTTTTTTTTTTATTGGATTAAGGTTTTCGACGACTGAGGTCATTAGGCTGTGAGGTTAGTAGGGTTGGTATGGTAAGGTTGTAAACACGTTTAGGGGTGGTAAGGTTTTTGCGCACAACGAACCCGGGTGGTCACCCATCAAGGAACTAGTGGCAGCGACCGTTACTTACTCTCAGTCACATTGCGTGTCTGATAGCAGCGAACGCGCCACGCCTGCAAGCCACTAATAATAATTATTACCACTTCTTATAATAACTCTCGGATCTGCATATAAAGTATAAACCATAAAGGCATCTCTATATACCTACTTAACGTATATAGCGTGCGCGTTGATATATACTATACATATAACATATTATGTACCTATGGCTATATATAGTTTTTACTTATTTCTCCGTGTATAATATGGTTGAAGGAACAACCTGCAGCGTAGTCCTGCACCCGTATATTATACTGGCGTTGCATACTTGCATGTCGGTCGCAGTTGGTTACAGCGATTACGGGCATATAGGTATACGTTTTGTAAAGATTTTCTATTCTCGTTTCTTTAATTTTTTTCATTTTATTTCTCCGAGTTTCCGATACTGGGTTTGTTTTTTATCATTCGATTGTTTTAACAACCATACATAATATACGCATAATATACCGTATACGTGTTGTACGTAACATGTATTGAAACACACATCCGTATAGAGGTATACACTATAGGTATATAATAATATATATACCTAGTGTTTTCCTATTGCTCTTGAATTTACTACGGTAATTACGGAACGCAAAAACGTTCCGAAACTTAAATAACCTGTTCTTTACACTATGAATACACACACTTTTATGACTTTGCCAACCCCTGTGAACCTGCACGGACGCGTATCGAAAGAGTGGGAGGGGGAACGATTGGGGCGGTGGTGCGGAACCTTTACAGAGTTATATATGTATATATAGTATACATTACATATACCTGAATCCTTTATGAATGTGTGTGTGTGTGTGTGTGTGTGTGTGTGTGTGTTAGGACACCCATATATTATTATAACAAATGAATAGAATATACATATATGCAGCTATATACCTGTAGCGCGGATGCAACAGCTGTGTTACACGATGGCTAATGCGGTTATAATCAAAGGCATAGTTAGTACAGTATTATATATAATTTTATAAGTACCTACGCGTCCTCCTTTGACTATACCACGTGTTATATTCAGGCTCGGATTAAGAAGATTATTGTCGGTTGTATTATAGCCTACATAAGCTATGACAATTTTGTTGCCTTTTAAATTACATAACATACCTACTCTCACTGAATAGTTAATACTAAAACATGTCATTCATCGACGGCAATACGACATGTTATAAGCCACCATCGCACGTTGTCATATATTTCAACGGTAAACGGGATACCAATCGCGGTGGTATATTATATAGGTACCATGATATAGCTGACATACAAAATAATAAATTATATACATATTTCATTGTTTATTTACATACATAATATTTTACGTGTAATTTATATGTATATCTATCTGTAAATATAAAAATGAATGTACGTTTGTATGGGGCTCATATATAGACTTGGAAACTATTCAATCAATTATTGTAATCAAATTTTGCACACATATTCCTTGAGAATCGGGGAGTGTTCATATTTCATTGTTCAATCCTTATAGATGGCCATAGGGTGACTAACTCATGGGTTAAAAACTTAAAACGCGCTTTACCACGCACTTCATGAATTTGATTTTTTTTTCCAAAGAAGTGTTTTTCAACGCTGATTTTGAAACTGTTTGAATTTTATTCTGGAAACCATTATAAAAGAAGTTATGATAAAAATACTCATGGCAATTAGCACTTTCGTAAAATGAGAGTTCAATTCCCAATATCATATTTTTTTGAGGCATTTTTTTAAAGTTATTTTTCGAGATTCACTCGACGTGGATTTTTATGAAAAATCAAGGGATATTTTTGAGTGAGTGCTAAACACAATAAGGTTTACTTTTTTGGATAATAAACTTTACTTTAGATCAAAAGTTTTTTTCATAAACTCTTTTTAATAATGGTTTCCGCAAAAAAATTTAAACAATTTCAAAATCATCAATAAAAAACACCTCCTTAAAAATAAAAATTTTTGAAATTAGTAAGGGCTGAAGGGCGTTGTAAAGTGTATTTGTTCCCACACGTGGACTTCGTTTTGGTTCACGAAAATCGAATATTTTTTGTTTATAATAGGTATATAATATATATATAGGGTGCCCCATTGGTTACAGAAATAAAATAAATTTATATAATCTATCTATAAATTCATCATAATTAATTACAGAAATATACGTTAGCAATTTAGACAGAAATAATTGACTGCAGTAGTATATTGAATATTATGGGTATAATGTATAATATACTTTAGGCTATGGTTTACATGTATAAGTACCTAACTAATTTTGTAAATATTTTCCATTCTGTGAAAACATCAAAATACATAACCTCTGGCTATAATTACAATAATATATGTAATTTACGTATTAGCCGTAGGTAATTGATGCAAAAAATATATATTGTATATGCTGACGATAACAATTATTTCGTTGCAATTATATCATGAGAGTATGAAACTAATTTAGAAACTATACGACATACGTGTCGAAATCTAAGATCAAGAATAAAACAAATTAATATAACCATACTATTAATTCACGCGTATTCATCTATTATTATATATTTCGGTTTTCATTTCATTTTATTTCTCTTGAATACCTAGTCGATTTTCACTTTTTTATATTTGAGTTGGCTTAGGTTGGATTCTTAGATTATTTTACTTGCTATTTTCCTCGTTCACATGAATTGCTATAAATTATGACTTTTTTTACGTTTTATTATATTATATTATTATTTTTATTATTTTTTTACAAAAAAGAATTATTCCTCAGCCACGACACTCCCAAACACTGCAGCAATTGGTTTTTATTTCAGATTTATATCTTTGTACATAAAAATAACTATATTCGACTGTCGACTGACGACCATGCCATCCTTTATTATAAGCATTTATAACGTTCTTTTCAATATTATACTCATTGCACCATCACTCCTATAGTGTATTTAGCCGTAGGTAGATGCCTACGCGTTTCTACGCTTCGTTGCACATTTCATTATATCCGAAACTGAAAATATGAGTGTCGTATTTTTACATTATACAAAGAAAAAATGATGTAGTCCTATGCGACATCGGCATCCTTATACCATGAATCTTACAGCACAATAATAATTATATTCGTTTGGGTACCTACATCATAAAATAAATAAAAAATAATATAATATAAGGTACACGCTCAAACATTTTAAATGCCAAATATAAATACGAACATAATATTATTATATTATAATGTATTATAACAGGCGGTGATTCTTTAAGACTTTAACAACAAACATAATATATATATTATACTCGAAAAATAATAAACGTTTTTGATAATTTTTTTTTTTATAATACTTTTAAGTTTACAAAACGACAATTATCTATGATGAATAATAAATATTTTAAGTTTTTTTATATTTATTTACTTTTTTGAGTTATAGCATGTATAAGATATACAAGTCTCGTCCTAAGTATAATAGATATTTGTTAAAGAATTAAGATTTATACAAATTTTAGTCAACTTCTCAATTCATTTAAAATTTGAATACTTATATGAGCGGTTAGGTTAGGTTATCAGAAAAATTATAAAATTAAAAAAAAAATTTATTCCATCATTTAAAAAAGTAAAAACTTTAGAAATAATGACGATATAAATAGCAAAAGGTCATTTATGTTGTAATATAATTTTTTAATATAATAAGTAATAACTTTACAATTAAAATTATGCAAAAAAAAGTATTTCCAAAAACGTTAATACTTCTTGAATATTAGATAATGGAGTTTACTGTAAAAAGAATCACCCACTATAATATAGGTACACTTTGTTTATTCGCCGAGACGCCGAGTCAATAATTAATAAATAATAACATAATATTTACCTCGTGGTTATACACTTATACTTGAGTAAATAAATGAATCATTTCAAAAAATAATTCAAATATAAAGACAATACAATTGAAAAATACCTATAATAATATAATATATAGGTACCATAATATTATAATATATTGCGTTGGTGTGTCATATTATAATATCTATTATCGGTGCAATCGAATAATAATAATAATAATAACAATATCGACTGTGGATTGGAAGAGGATTAATAATCTTTGCGCTCTAGGCAAGATTACTAGTATGTACGAGGCGGCGTACAGTACGCCCCTTTTTATTCGTAATATATATTTGATGCACAGATTACAGATATCGGTTTAAAAATTGTATAGTTAAACATTTTAACCACGGGTGACTACCGACTATTGGTCCACGAGCCATTTATAAATGTTCTCATACAATTCGATTCGGTTAAATCCTCTGTAAATATTATTATAACGACATAAAACCACGTGGAACAAAAATAATAATACTAGTGAACGAGTTTAAACAGTAGAACACTTATATAGTTATATATACCTATACAGGGTGATTGATTAAGCGTAAAACACTCATTATCTCAAAAAGTATTCACTTTTTTCAAATTTTTTTTTTTTCAAATTTTAGATTTACGCTGATCTAGAATTATATAATTTTTTTAATATTTTTCACCCTTATATTTATAAGGAAAACCACCATCAACTTTTGATTTTCAAATAGCAACCCATACTAAAAATTTCATAATTTAGTAAAGCTTTTTTTCTTATGAATTATCCGTTTAAATTTTCATTTTTCGTTAATCCGTTGACGAGATATAACTCCTCAAAGTTGGGGTGTTTTGGGAGGTGTTTGTGTGTAAATGTGTTATACACTTATACCTACCGCGAAAATTAGAATTGTATGCGCTAGGGTAAAAAATATTACATATTCAGATCAATTCAGTAAGTACCTACTGTAAACGTAATTGGGCCCTAAATGTATTTTATAATGCCGATTTATCAGGTTTCGCATTTATTATGTAGATCACCCCCATTGAAGGTGTTTGCGGCACTGGTCATAATAATACTTATCAGTTACAAAGACCAGAAGCTATAAGTAATAAATTCGATATTGCTCAACCACAAGGTATATCGGTGATAATGATAATCTTTGTACCTACTCACTACAATGACGTATTTTTCATATCATATTATAAGACTATTAATAACTGTATTAGGTATTTTCACATCAGCTGTTATTTGTATTGTTTCTGTGCACGATTACAGATATCATGTTCATGGTTACATGATATGGAGTAACCCATACTTGGTTATCGGGAAGCACATGGCCATACGTTGAATATCCGATAAACGGTTATGTTATAAACTTATAAGATTATAAGCACGATGTGATTATAAGATTGAATAATTATTGAATTGGCTCGAATCGAGTCGTTAATGTTAATAAAGTTTTACTTTTTAATATTTATCATTTTTAAGTGTTTAAATTTTAATAATGCACTTATATGTTATAATAAGTTCAGTTTAATAATACATTATACAAAGTTCTTGAATATATGTTTTCTTATTTATTTACCACATATTGTATTTTATTTAATAATTTAATCAAATAAGAAAGTACCTAAATGTTTAAATCACATGACAATTGGATACTTGGCGAGTCGGTACATAATATAAATAATAATGTACAATTTGTTGGTAAGTTTTACTAGTTAGTAGTTTCTTCAATTAAATAAATAATACAATATATCATTAAGTTAAAACATTTTGATTTCAGTTTAATCATTTAACTCTACAATTATTGTTTAAATGTATAGCATATGGTTCGCTATTACCTAGTGGATAGTAAATGCCTTGTTATATAACAAGTAGCATAGCACTACATAGAATATTACTAACAACTAAGATGTTTCAGCCAGTTATTGAGTTTTGTTGTTTCGTTATTTCAATTTGGCACATAGATAGTCCTAGATTATTTATATTCACTACAAACATAAAACTACACATAATGTTAATTCATAACAAAAAGTGATTATAAATGATTCACACATATAATATATTATGATTCAAATCGCAATTTGAATATACCATAGTGAAATCTACTATCACATATATTTGGAAGATCCTCTATGTTAAAATGATATTCATACTACAACTATTTCCAATTACATTTAAAAATACCAATAATATTTTGGTAACAGTGAAAAATAAAATATTGCTTCACATATTGGATTTAAAATGACTACAAATAAAATTAAGTAAGTATTTAATTTGTTTAACTGTAATATTTATGTAATTATTATAATGACAAATACATTTTTTAGGTGTTATCAAGTTAATAATTGCAAGAAGTGGAAAAAAATCTATTTGGGACAACTATAACTGCACATAACCATGATATTTATTGAAAACTAAAAATTTTTTGCTAGTGTTAATGTTTTATAATTTGTATTTTATTTTATAATTAATTTAAGTGAGGTGACTACATCAATCAAATTTTCCTTTTTATAACATTACCTATATAAAAGCTTTCGATTTATCTTTAACGTGTTTAAACTTAAGTGTTTATGCACTCCACCTTCATGTGCGTATACACCTGTTATTGGTAAGTTAACTATTAAACACATTTAGGTACTAATTATAATATTACATTGCCATCCACATCTAAACAAAGTGCTAACCGTTTTATAACTTCACTAGTTGTAGCTTTTTTTAAAATTGATGCAGGTATTTTCTTACATATTTCAGTTATCCTGGATTTTAGATCATTTATGTTATTTGACTCCTCTTTATATACTTCATTTTTTAAGTACCCCCAAAAATAAAAATCAAGGACAGTCATATCCGAGGAGAACGTGGTGGCCAAAGAATTGTTGAGCCTTGCGTTCCTATCCATTTATCACCAAAAATATCATTTAAAAAAGTACGTACAGCTAATGTATTGTGAGCTGGAGCACCATCATGTTGCCAAATCATATTTAAGCGCTGATCTAATGAAATATCTTCAAACAACAATGGCAGTTCATTTTTAAAAAATTTAGGTAAGCTGTTCCATTTAAATTATTTTCAAAAAAATATGGACCTACCAAACTATCATTCATTATGCCACACCATACATTTACACCCCATCTAACTTGTCTATTAGATTCATTTAACCAATGGGGATTTTTATCGCTCCAATAATGATTATTGTGGTGGTTTACGGTTCCATTATTATGGAACCTCGCCTCATCAGTCCACATAATTTTCTCCAAGAAATTGGGTTGATCATCCAATCGAACCATCATAGCAGCACAAAGTAATACGCCGTCATAATCCGTTCCTTAATCCGTTGGTAGTAGTGCTGTACCCGAGTTGGTAAGTAAGCATGATACTTATATTTTTAGCCGTTTTTTGTACAAAATAGTATGATAAATTTAAATCTTCTGAAATGTATAACAATTCAAAATGTATTAGTAAAAAATAATAAGATGCTCATTAAAAAAAATTTTTTTTAGGTTTACTTGATACATCTCGCAAGGATACATGCGGATTCTCAATCAATTACACAAGACTTCCAGAGAATTATTAATGTTTATGTTTGTGTTTCGAGTTGTTTTTGTTTTAGTAAACATACCATTCATACTTAATTGTTTGTTTATTCGGTAAAACATTGTATGACCTGGACACTGGCTATCAGGATAACGTTGTTGTTGATACAACCCATATATTATATTTATTATACATATTTTACCATTACATTTTATAAGAAGTATATGTTAACAAAAATATATGTATGGCTATAATTAAGTTGTTTTAAGTTGTTCACTTGTAAATTTAATTAGCTATTTGTGTCGTAATATTTATATTTGATTTTAACTTGGCTGATTTTTTTTTACTTTTAAATTGTGTAGTATAATTAAATATTGTAAATTAGGTACCATATTTTGATAAACACACACATTATAACGTATAATTAAATATCTTAATAAATCAAGTTAATAAAACAAATTATACATACATGTCAATATGTTTAGCTTATATAATAAATATATTAGTTTACCTTGCAGCAGCTCTGGAGTTTTCCCAGATTCAAATAAAACAGTGCAACATATTAGTTTTTTCAGCGTTAGTGTACATATTAGTATACAAATGTATGTACCTAAGTATGTAGATTCTAGTAGAAAAAATTTTAACTTAGTTGTAGTTATAAGTGATGAAATGAAAGAAAGTTGACAAGAAATACAACAATAGACAAATTAGTTTTATTAATATAAGTCATCATTTAACAGATAAATACATATTTAGATACTAGGTAGGTAGGTAAAAACATGATAGTTTATTATAGTAATTATAGTAATCATTCAAAAGTATAGAAAACTGTGCTTAGGCGACACTTAAATTGATTTAAAGTAACACTTATATGATTGTGCATACGAGTACCTAACAATACATATAATAAAGTTGCAGTGTATGCATATGAAATAATAAATAATAATTTACAAGATGTTATGAACAAGCTGTACAAAGGAAATTAATAATATTTAATATAATATACAGACTGTTTCTGCTGTTTTTTACCCCATCTAACAACACTAATAACATTCATTAACTTAATGATCATCCATCAAGTTTTTATCATTTTAAATAAAATACTAATGCTATAAAAATACTAGTTAGTTCATATTTATTTAATCGTTGTCCACTCAATTTACAATTCTGAATAAACTATACTAACACTTAAATAATATTTTGAACAGGTAAATATTACATTACCTATGATAAATAAATTGGCTCTGAACTAATTTTATTCATGACAATTGTCACACATTTTATACAATTTTCAGTGACGCCGAACCCTATAATAAATATTCAACTAGCTATTTTACTTATATGGTGATTGGTGTAGTGATTGGTAGTGCGTAAAAATAATGATTTATATTTTGTGCGTATTAATTAGTGATGGGAATAATCGAATGATTAGTAGGTAATCGATACATTTTATAATCGAATGAATCATTGAATGAATGATTTTTCACTCGAATGATACAATAATCTAATGCTTTTTTACCTCACTAGTCACTACCCTATACTACTGACTACTTTATACTTTTATAGTATTTGGTTTATAAATATAGCCAATAGTCATTACTCATTGGTATAGAATTTACTATTTAGTGTACCTAATGGCTAATACCTATATCAATAAATAATAATACAATTAGGTAATACTCAGTTGGAGTGTATTTACCTATAAATTATAATTATTTTTATCTATAAAAATAAATTATAATTCCCTTATTTGGACAGAAAATCTATAAGATTATTTTATTATTCGAACAATTTTTAAAATAATCGAATGATTCGATTATTTCATTTGATTATTCCCATCATTAGTATTAATTATCTTAATGCTAATTTTAGGACTTCAGCGTCACTGTTAATATTATGAACCATTATAAAATTGTACTTTCATTTATCAGCCCAGGACTATGAAAAATCTATTCCAAAATGATGATACAGTTAAATCAAAATTGTCGTTTTGCAGTTTTGCAAAATATGAGTAAAATATAACATGTATTCAAAAATTGAAACCAACTTTCCAATAACCCCAGACTTAAAACAAAAGTAAAATTTTTAAAATGCTGTTAATATATTTTAACTCGAATTTAGTACAAATTACTATTTAATGACAACACCAATCATTGACAGAAAAAATTTATATTGAGCAATTACTTAGTAGTCATTTATATAATATGTATAATAATAATTAATCACATACCTACTTACTATTTTTTTAATTTTTTATTTGCTTTACGCAATTTACACAATATGTGTAGTATGTGTATTAAAACACAACATACATTTATCTTTTAAGTTGTAATGATTGATGTAGTCACCTCACTTAAATTAATTATAAAATAAAATACAAATTATAAAACATTAACACTAGCAAAATTTATTTTAATAAATATCATTGTTATGTGCAGTTATAGTTGTCCAAATAGATTTTTTCCACTTCTTGCAATTATTAACTTGATAACACCTAAAAAATGTATTTGTCATTAATAATTACATAATATTACAGTTAAACAAATTAATACTTACTTAATTTATTTTGTAGTCATATTAAATCCAATATGTGAAGCAATATTTTATTTTCACTGTTACCAAAATATTATTGGTATTTTAAATGTAATTGGAAATAGTCTGTAGTATGAATATCATTTTAACATAGAGGATCTTCCAAATTATATGTGATAGTAGATTTCACTATGGTATATTCAAATTGCGATTTGGAATCATAATATATTATATGTGTGAATCATTTTATAATCACTTTTTGTTATGAATTAACATTATGTGTAGTTTGTATGTTTGTAGTGAATATAAATAATCTAGGACTATCTATGTGCCAATTGAAATAACGAAACAACAAAACTCAATAACTGGCTGAAACATCTTAGTTGTTAGTAATATTTCTATGTAGTGCTATGCTACTTGATTATATAACAAGGCATTTACTATCCACTAGGTAATAGCGAACCATATGCTATACATTTAAACAATAATTGTAGATGTATAAATGATTAAACTGAAATCAAAATGTTTTAACTTAATGATATATTGTATTATTTATTTAATTGAAGAAACTACTAACTAGTAAAACTTACCAACAAATTGTACATAATATTATTTATATTATGTACCGACTCGCCAAGTATCCAATTGTCATGTGATTTAACAATTTAGGTACTTTCTTATTTGATTAAATTATTAAATAAAATACAATATGTGGTAAATAAGAAAACATATATTCAAGAACTTTGTATAATGTATATATTAAACTTGAACTTTATTATAACATAATAAGTGCATTATTAAAATTTAAACACTTAAAAATGATAAATATTAAAAAGTAAAACTTTATTAACATTAACGACTCGATTCGAGCCAATTCAATAATTATTCAATCTTATAATCACATCGTGCTTATAATCTTATAAGTTTATAACATAACCGTTTATCGGATATTCAACGTATGGCCATGTGCTTCACGATAACCAAGTATTGGGTATACTCCATATCATGTAACCATGAACAATGATATCTGTAATCGTGCACAGAACAATACAAATAACAGCTGATGTGAAAATACCTAATACAGTTATTAATAGTCTTATAATATGATATGAAAATACGTCATTGTAGTGAGTAGGTACAAAGATTATCATTTATCACCGATATACCTTGTGGTTGAGCAATATCGAATTTATTACTTATAGCTTCTGGTCTTTGTAACTGATAAGTATTATTATGACCAGTGCCGCAAACACCTTCAATGGGGTGATCTACATAATAAATGCGAAACCTGATAAATCGGCATTATAAAATACATTTAGGGGCCCAACTTACGTTTACAGTAGGTACTTACTGAATTGATCTGAATAATGTAATATTTTTTACCCTAGCGCATACAAATTCTAATTTTCGCGGTAGGTATAAGTGTATAACACATTTACACACAAACACCTCCCAAAACACCCAACTTTGAGGAGTTATATCTCGTCAACGGATTAACGAAAAATGAAAATTTAAACGTGATAATTCATAAGAAAAAAAGCTTTACTAAATTATGAAATTTTTAGTATGGGTTGCTATTTGAAAATCAAAAGTTGATGGTGGTTTTCCTTATAAATATAAGGGTGAAAAATATTAAAAAATTATATAATTCTAGATCAGCGTAAATCTAAAATTTTGAAAAAAAAAAAATTTGAAAAAAGTGAATACTTTTTGAGATAATGAGTGTTTTACGCTTAATCAATCACCCTGTATAGGTTATATATGTTTATAATTTACATAAGTCATCATAATTATATCATCCTTCAAAGTATAATATACCTATCTAATAGTATATAATATCCGTTTAGCCGTCTAGGTGTGGTTTAAACTCTACGGTTATGACCTACGCAGTATCAGATGGCCTGTAGTCAGCGGTAGATAAACTAGCAAGACGGAGAAACATTGGTTTTCTGACACTGAAAATACAAAATTACGTTTATTTAATTTTTGAAACCAATAGTTTTAAAGTTCTAAAAAGTTATAAGCTTTTTATTTGTTTGTATTTTTTTTTAATTATTGTAATACTTCGTCATGATCTAAGCTAAATATTATTCAGACAACTTATTTGTGTCATTGTTTGACATTCACAATGCTATCATAAATTGAATATAAAATGTATTTGATAAAATACGCGTTATAATATTATATAGTGTTGTTATTAATAATAAGATTATTTTTTTTTAATACCTACCAAGTGAATACTTATATTTTATTTATCAATTTTAAAAATGTACCTAATTAAAATAGAAATATTTTAATCATGTATTTATAAAATACCTACAGTTATAATGTCTCCTGCAACTTTTTTTTTGTTCCACCTATACCGACAGCAGCGAGGGATCTGTATGACCATTATTGCCCCATATTGCTGCCATAGTTTATTGATATAACATTAACAATACAAAACAAGGATGTGCAGGCAAGTCTCCTTGCGGCTGCACTACAACCCCTTTCAAAAATGCATTTTAACAGTCCTGTAGCAACTAGCTTGGTTACATTATTATAATAACCACGTTAACACTCGTATTCGTATACATTCATACCTACTGGCTACTATATATTACATAGATCTTCTATTAATAGTACCCTAATTCCGACAAGTTCATCCTGGCGACCAGTAAGAATAGTCCGCATCCAGGAATGCCGGAATGCCAGAATGCCAGAATGCCGGATGTCCGAATATCCAAATTTATTTTAATCGTGCGAACTGCAGAGCATATTATACCAATAGCTAAATATAATATTATCTGGCTTTTAAAGTGATAAAATCTCTCGAGCGTGCGCTTAGCCACGTACACATAATATTACAGATGGTATATGTTGATATTGGTCCTATACCTGTAGATTGTAGTAAAATTAGTATTATAGGTATGTATAATGTATATAAGTATTTGATAGGATTGGTAGGGTGTGTGGACATCACGTTAAATAACACTCATACATAATGACTATTATATTATATACTTGCTAGCTTATTCAGAAAAGATATTATTTTTATTCTTAATTTGAATATTAAACAAAAATAGAAAGTAAAATTAGCTTATACGTTATTATGTTATTATTATTATTCATTAAGTGTATAGGTAATTATATTTAAACTGGTAAATCATAATTTTTCTATATTCGGTAGGTAGGTTCGGTATACAATCTACCTACATATTACTTATCATAATTATAGTAAATATTTAATAAGCATTTATTAAGCCAAAATAATTTACAGTAAAAAAAAACTGAAATATTGTTATTATAGAATTAAAACGAAAAGAAAATGTTATAGACTCTGAACAGCGATTTTTATGCGAAGGTGTATTAATGCGATCGGTGCGATCTGTAGTTACGTATATATTGCACATTATATTCAGGTATACTACAGCTGCAGGTTTACGGTTGCCACACGTCCAGTTAAATTGTTTCCGAAAAAAGTGAAAGGAAAGTTGCATTGGACAGCACTACAACAGCCAACAGCTTTACAATATAGATGTTATGGTATTATACATCGATGTATATTACCTATACCTATACCTATATAATATGAATTTTGGGTCAAACGAATTTACTATTGAACGAACTTAACCTCACGTCGTCGACGTGTCCGATGGTGTAAATATATTAAATTTTATAATTTAATATGTATGTAGTGTACAATTTTATTATTATGTATACTACTTTCAATAACGCATGCGGCTTTACTATATAATAACAATTATGTTATTATAAATATATTATGTATCTGCGCGCGCACCTAAAATGTCGTGTACTCGTATATAATAAACAATTTACATTTTTACAATATATAGACGAATTAATTATATTATAACGATCACGATGGAGATAATAGTATATAAACTATTATTATATTATACGCAGGTATTGTGTGTGACGAATAATATATTATTCGCATATGTATACGCTCACGCGACGTGTCCTCTAAAATATATAAGAACTCGGGCGGGTGCCTTCCTATCGAAATGTTTGAGCAATTTTCGTCGGCGCGTCATCTGTGGACAATTACAATGCATATACCGGCTAATATATTGTGTTATGTTCTTACTTCTTATTATATTTTAAACACGCGAAATATATGTGTATTTAATATATGCATACTACACATTAGACAGGTACCCTAATACACACCAGTACACCACACCACACACACACACACACTTAGGAACCTATATAATATATGATATACGAGCGAGTCTTTCGAACACAATGTAAACTGTATCTAATTATTGTAATCGTCCAACTATCGGCTGTATAATATATATATATATACGTATAACGTATGATATGGAGTTCATCCACGTCTATTCCGCGTGCAATGTCAAGGGCAACGGTTTAAAACGGCGTTTCATTGTGACCATTACGCCGTATATATAACCATAACCATACACACGCGTATTAATATATATATATATACATAATGCATCAACACGAAACAATAGACATCTGACTACGATGGTATCTATACGTAAATAGTTCGACTAGATCCCCCCCCCCTACTAAAACTTGTAGGTAAATCTTCAAACCGTCTTTATCTCTCCTTTTTTATCATTATTATCATATTATTATTATTATTTACACATTTTGTTTTCTTCGGCCGTTCGTTTTTTTCGACAACCGGTAAATGATGTACGATAAACGCAGATTTGCGATTCTAGACCTCGACGGCAGGTAGTCGTTTATGAACGCCCGAAGCAAAGGTCGGGTCAAATGTTACGCACCGTCCGGTCACGTCGTCGACGCCGCCGCCGACGTTATTATCGTATAATATATTGCCCAGTATGTTACACGGGCGATTTCTTTATTTTCGAATCTGTAGGTACATCGGAAATGTGTCTGCATATTATATTGACCATTATTATTGGGAATATATTTATACAGCAAAACTGGTCGGAAACCTCGCAAATGGTTAGACTTCTACGCCGGTGGCAGTCCGGCGGATCGACCGTACATCACATAATATTATCATAATATTATATTATAGTACCGTTTTATAACACACGTGCCTCGGTACGTGGTTTCTTTTTTCGTATCTCTTATTTATAAAAATATGGTACGTAACTACTATCTTTACTATAATATTTTGTGTATGGACTGGTCGTGAAGATCACGATCCGTTGTCAACGCGTAGTCACTTTTTTCAATGTTTTTTCTGTTCTTTTTCCACTCACCTTCAGAGTCGCCACTGACCCGCTGGATACCAATATTATTTATACATGTAGTTGTTCCTAGAGTGCGTCCGATATACTAGGAGTAACATTTGATTTTTAAAAGTTAAAAGTGTTTTTACGTAGGTCATTTAATAATTAACATCACTGTATTTTTGTAGGTAGGTACCTATAGATGGGTATAATTTCCCAAGTCATAGTTTCCAGACAATTTCGATAATTTTTTTTTGTAATTTTTTTATTAACAGTATAAAATTGTTTAGAAATACGCAAGAATGACCAGATTTCGTCGACTACCTTTCTTACCTATCTATATATTCTATAGAGATAAACAACGGCACAACGTTTTATACCGCTGGTCACTACCACATAAGTTGCGTAACAGTAAGTTGTACACTAGTATATTTGGGGAAAGGCGCCACCGTTGACATATAAAAACGATTGTCCATCGATTACAGTTACCTAGTCCTTAATATTCAAATTTCAAATTTATGATCAATATATCTTTGTATCTTGATGACTTAAACATTTTGGTAAATTTAGTAAATTTCACATAATTACATTTCATAAAAAGGGGATGATAGGTACTTAGTTAAAATGTATAGTATATTTATTATAATGTATGATACATTGTTACTACATAGTTACTAAGTTACTATATCGTTTTCGCATAGTATCTCAGTGTATTTTGTTTTTTTCGATGTAGGTACCTTAAAATGTTGAACATTTTTTTTGTTTTTTAGTCAAAATGCTTGAAAATTCAATGTAAGTAATATAGACACAATTACCACAAGCCCCATAAATTAATTTTACTATATTATACTATATATTATCATTGATTAAATATATTTATACGTATATTTAATCAATGATATTATATATTATAATAGTTATAAAACAAAAACCTATCATAAATAACTAACAAAATCGTTTATTCGTGTAAATCTATACATAGGATTATGACAGTATAGCCATCTTGTTGTTTACAGGTATTTTTTGTTACGTAAACTCGTCCTCAAAAATACATTCCCTTTGCAGGTTCGGGGTTAGAATAATGGCTTAAAATTGATTTCCAACTGAAGCTTTCATTCTGACTGCGGATAGCAACTGTGCTCGGCTAAGTGCGGAGATCCGACGTCGGCACGGTACATGAAATACATGTGGCAAACTTGCCCTCACTGCCACAGTGCCACTAAAAACATCGGACGGGCGAACGCGCGCAACCATAGACTTAAAACGAATTTGGACGAACTGTCCGGCGAACACAACGGGCGTCCATCTGGACTCAGAAACTAGGAGTGAACCAGTGAACTAGAGACGAACGCGCAAGTACAGTATAAAGAGTATATAGGTACTCTTTGTACTGTGGCAGGGGCGTAATTAGGGGGGTATTAGAGGGATGGATCCCCCCAAAACTTTTTTTTACCGGTAAAATTTTGATCAAAGTATTGATAATGACCATTCATGTTTGCTAAAAACGTATATCCCCCCTCCCCCCAAACCAAATTCCTAATTACGCCACTGTACTGTGGAGCAAGATTGCGTACGATACTACGGTCTACTATACAAGCGCGATAAAGGTAAAAAAGGAGGAGGCTAACTCCGTGAACTTTCAAAGCCGGTGCCTCCTTATAAAACAACACTATAATACGTCATTACGGTTTATGTCAAAAACAACGCAACCAAACATTCGCTGAGACATCTAGGACTGACCACGGTTATTGTCGGGTCCGTTTCTACAGTATCTCCGCGGCCGATCAGGGTTACCAATGTTAACATGTCTTGAAGGCCGTTTCGTGGTCTGGCGCTTTTGTCGAGCCGTTTGTGGACTTAGCATCATCATTCATGTTCTGAATCGAACTCAACTGTGGCGCGTTGGCTTTAACCGGCCAAATCGGTGGCAAAGTTAACGAAGCAGATGACAGCGGCTTGACGTCACTGACTTCTGTGGCGGCAGGTGTTATTGACAGGCGTATTATTGGTGTATAACATTTGTTTTACGTAAAGCAATTTTTTTTTTATGCATACATTATTTTAAATTCTGAGCGAACCGATGAATGTATTGATTTTAAAATGATGTGTGTTTTTTTTTTATTTCTTTTTGTGTCTGTCATGAGCTTTTAGGACAGTAAAAGTTTTTGGATTTTCTTCAATAGTAATTTTTCTGAAAGGAAAGTGAATCTAGTTGGTACTTTGGGGGGGTCAAAAGTAAAAATGTACTAGTAGTTTTCAAAAGCGCCGTGAAAAACAAAAGAAAAATTTAGGAAAAACGGGAATTTTTACGCAAAATCTGTTTTCGATAAAATCGATTTTGGTTTTTGATGCAACTCAAAAACAAATGACCGTAGATATTTGAAAATTTCACTGGTTGTTTATATTTGCAATTGCTATACACGATAAAATTTTAAAAATATTTTGATTTGTTTTGAACTGTTTAGGTCGTTTAGGAACATTTTCAGTTTCCAATTTTATTAGTATTTTTTCTATAGATGTCAATAAAATTTTATTTGTTGGGTAAAAAAGCTTGAAAATTTAATACAAGGCTCCTTCTATATTGTTACAATGACATTTGAAAAATATTAAAAATCCTTAATCACGGTTTTTATTTATAAGCATTTAAAGTTCAAATATTGACAAAATATGAAAAAATCACGAAAATTAGCAAATTATTTTGAGTTGAGAATTCATAAACATTTTTCTTTTTCAATCTGAGATTTGAAAATGTAATACAAGATTCCTCATAAGTTTGTCTACCTTTATCAAAAAAAAAAAATCTGTTCAAGTTAAATTAAATTTTTATGAGCGTTGGAAATTCATATTTTTACAACATTTGATATTCACTCGATTTCTCATGTAACGATTTTCTTATTTTATTGTAATTAAAAAACGAATGACTGTAGATACTTGAAAATTTCACTGAATGTTTATATATTTTTTTTTATTGTTCTTAATTAACATTGGTGACAATGGCCATTAGTTACAATTTTTTTCTTTACATTTTATTGTACGGTTTAGTTTTATATTATTTTATTTTTTTTATTGTGTAATTATTAGTGATATATTTTTATTATAATTAACTTTTGTTGTAAGCTTATATTATCATAATATTATGATAGAGGTTGTGAGTAAGATTAATTTTATATTATTGCAAACAAATAGCCCTGAGCCGGTCTTAGGTAGGGACCAGAGAGACTCCTTGCATTATACAAAATTATACTCTGTGGATTTACAAAAAATATCTCCATTCTCATTCTACTTTAAAGTACCAATTTTCAATTTTGTTTAATATTCTAGATGTATTGTAAAATATTAGATTATGGTTGTTGTATGAGAATATCAAAAAAAAAAAAAAATCTAACAACTAACTAATATATTTTAATAATTTATAACAAATCACTAAAAAATAATTTATATTAAAGACGTTGTTTCTTTTTGATATCATCTTCATCATCTGAATCTGAATCGGATTCTGAGTCTTCTTCAGTGTTAACAAATTGAGATAAATTGATATTGAATTTCTCTCTTGATGCCGGAGTTTGGGCTAAGCATCTGAAACATATAATTATTTATAAAATAAATACAACTATTTGTATTAATGCTTAAATGTAGCAACACATATAATATAGATGGTTCAAAGTTTTTAAGGTAATATGCTAATCAGACAAGTATTCAGGATGATTTTGTTGAATTTCTACACGTCTTTAATAAAGCCCTGTTATTATCATACCAATTTAAACTGTATGTTCCAAAGGAAAAATTAACTATAATGAAAATAAATACAAATCGAGTCTATTTAATAGATAATAGTACAAAAAGCAATAACTCTGCGTTAATAAAAATGCTATGTTTATTAACTTAAATTATTTTAAATAAAATAATAAATTAGTAAATAATTAAATTAACAAAGACCCGTTCTTACAATGTCCGGTAAAGTGTCAGTTAACGCTAACCGACTGATAACAGATTTTATTATCGCTGAAATTTGGCCGGTTAACTTTAACCGGAGATTGTAAAAACGGTCCTAAATGGTACAAAAAATTTATTTTAATTTTGTTTGATAATAATTTAAAATATTACGAGTAATGTTTTAATTGAATAAAAAGTTCTTACTAAAATCAATTAGCGCAACCTTAAATTATTTAATAATGCATATTTAGTAGCTTTGAGATGTCTTATGGATATTTGTTTTTGTAAGTGTACATTAAATAATCGAGCTTGCTGGATAATGCAGCCTTTTAGCAAGTGATAACGTTTTCGTGGCCTACCGTTTTAGAGCACACAATAACTCTGCGGCTATTAGACCAAATAATGCAACTTTTAGATGATTCAAATCCAGTTAAGTCGACTGGAATGCTTTTGCTAGGGAACTGGACAGTAAAATTAGTGCCCTAGCTCCTGCTACAAAAAGAGCAAATTGATCAATCCTATAGTCTAGTACTAACAATATGACAAGTTAGAAAAAAGGTACCAATACAACAAAAAAGTTGCCAACAGTAAATATTATTATATTAATTATATAGTATTTTATACTATTTTGATTTATAGTGCCTCAAGGTCCCCACACACTGCAGAGGTGGCGGTGAATTGATGCAGGACACATTTCACCGCTCACTGCGGCGGTAAAACCAAGATAATAGAATTTAACGCCACCGCTACTGCTGTAGTGTGTGGAGACTTTACTCACTAATATATTTGGCATTTATTATTTACTGCTTATTTATTTATTTCTGATTCTACCAGTGTTAGGTTAGTTATTGGCAAATTCCTTATAAAAAGGATTTCGTTCCATTCCTTGTCTCTTAAAAAAAAAGAATACATTCCTTTGGAAAATGAACGAGTTCCTTTTATAGTTCCAAATAAAATAAAAATTCTTATTTTATCACTGTTTTTTTTTTTTCATATGCATAGTTCTTTAATTATTAGTTATAATATATAACTACAAGTAGGCACATATTTTATAATTCTATTTTTAGATTTTCTTCAAAATTAAATTGTTGGCCAACGTATGTCGATTGTCTTAACATCGATACTCGATAACAATCACTAATTAGCAATATACATTATACATATTAAAAAAAATATATCTCAATTTCAATTATCTATGTAAATTATTGGAACTAGAAAGGAATGAACAATTTTGTTATTTTTCCCTAATAAAAAAGAACTAGTTCATTTTCTCATTCTTTTTTTATAAAAAAGAATTTGTTCATTGTGCCATTCTTTAAAAAGGAATTCGTACCTTTTGGAACTCGTTCCTTCCAAACACTGGATTCTACTATAAGTATATTGTTACCTAACACAATAATAATAAAATTTATAAAGTACTTATGACATTTTTTTAATATTGTAATATAAAGTATTTAAAATTATCTTTATATAATAAGTTGGTATTATATTTAATAAAAGTTAAGTAAAGCTTTATTTTAATATTTAAAATTCAATTACCTTATAACAAATGGAGATGGTTTGGCTCTTTTTGGAGCTTTGGTCATAATATCCTTAAATAAGGTTTCAAAATTTTCAATTAGATGATTTGGCTCATCTGAAAGCTAAAAGAAAAATGTATGATGATTAGTAATATATTTTTGATAGTAAATACAAATTGTATTTACTTGACCAATTTTCATCTCTACAATTCCTAAAGCTTCATCAAATGGATCCACTTGCATATTATATTTAACACCTTTTATGTAATGTTTTACCATGGCTACTAAATCTAATGTCAGTGAACCTGTAATTCAAATAATTTTTATTATACTATCCTAAAATGCCTATAATATAATTAAATAACAAACCATGCTGAAGACTTGGATAACGTTTTCTTAATAGTCCACGGATGGCAGGTAATTCTGTTAAAATGTCGGGATGAGCCAGTACATATTGAAAATCCGGTAACATTATAAGACCTCTCTAAAAAATAGAATAGAAATATAGCAGGTCTAAGGGATTTATTGCTAGGATTGAGGACTTCTAGTTTTTTGATATTTGTATAGAAAGGTCATATCTATCATATTTTGGGCCAAAAAGAAACGCTCTGGGGGATTTCGAATTAAGAACAAACCGAGAAGTAGAAGAACTATATGGCGAAACAAATATAATTGGGGTCCTTAAGAGTAGTAAACTGAGATGGGCTGGTCATGTGTGGAGATCTGCAGCCCCATAGGATTGGCCACGGGCTGGAAGCCGGACACAAGAAGACCGAGAGGACGACCCAGACAGCGGTGGAAAGACAGGATTACAAAAGATGCATCGAGACTGGGAGTGAATGACGGAAAAGAAATAGCTCAAGATAGAGATAGATGGAGGCAGGTGGTTGTTGCGGCAATGGACCTAAATGGCCCGTAAAAGCAAAAAAAAAAAAATAGAAAGGTCATAGAATAATGTGGGTGATGTATAAATGGGTTTCATAACACAAGAAGGTTATGTTTAAAATTGTAATTAGCATATTTTGTCGTTATTGCATATAAATGCATATTTAAAAGATTAAGAGCATAATGATATATAGGTACCAATTTAGAAAATGCTGATATTAAATATAATAATATAACATATAAAAATATTGTTTTCCGAATGTATACGGTCACCCATATATAATATTCATATTATCGGTTAGGTAATTCACTTTCTGGATGATAGCATCGCTACACCTGTAGAATAGAAGGAGGTAAACTTCAGTTGTCTGTCAAATTTATTGCATACTCTTAATACTTGATTGATTATCGTATAATTGATTTTTCAAGTTTTTATAAATTTATTAAAATTATATTATTTTCATATAAATATCATAATTTAGGTTCTATATTTTTAGAGAATATTTATTTGTTTCTTAAATGTATATGTGCATACATATTTTGAGGTTTTGAATACTAGAAGTCCTCAGCTTTATTTATCATGTTTACTGTGTATCATATTATATACGTTTACTCGTCGTGACACTGAAAAAATTTAAATTCTAAAAAAATTAAAATATAAATGTTTAAGTTCCAGGTATTTAAGAAATAATGCTGATGCAACCAATAAACAAATAGTTGATTGTAACGTTGATCACACTAGTGCATTATGCCATTTGGTGTCATTCAACATATGTGAATGATGTTAAATGATACCATTTACGACATACAATGTGAACGTGTTAAAATTAACATTATGAAGGTTTTAGAATATTCATTTTTGAATAAAATAAAAAAGTTTACATATTCTACTAATGCAAATTTTTTTTTTTATTAAATATTTTAACTAGTTCTACACTTATAATTGTATTCATTTCAAGTTATTATAATATAATAGTTAAAAAATTAAAATGATATATGATATATTTTTAAAATGAGATAATTAATAATTCAATAATATATGCTAATATTGACTTATTTTTTATTATAAAGCATAATTAATTAAAACTGAATAACAAAATATTGTGTCAGACAAAGGTAATTAATTATACTAATAACTAATAAGATGTTATATAATACCTCTATACTTTTAATAACTTCTTTGCCGCCCACTAGCATTGCACCAGCATTTCTAGCTTCTTCCATCATTTCAGTACTTTGACAAAATGCTAATATTGTTCTATCTTCCCCATGGTCATAAGAATGAGGTAATTCAATTATTTTATGATATTTATCCACAAATTTATTTTTTTTATCTGTAGATAAGTCTATTTCAAGACGAACATTAAGAGGTGCATTAGGTACATTCATCATTGTTGGATGGTGAAGTTCACGATGAGCTAATATGGCTTCCAACAAGTTATACCTATAATCATTTAATAAAATAAAGATTATAAATTATAAAATATTTGAGTGTTAATAATGTAAAATAGATCACAACTGACCTGCGCATTTGGTTAAATAATCCAAGGTATACATCATCATTGGACGAACGCCAAGGAAATGTTTCAATTGTACGACTTGATTTTTCTAGTTGCCTATAAACAGTTATAACTTTAAAAAATACTCCAATTATTGCAAGAACAAAAACTTTACTAATTTTTTTTGATACTAAATACTATATATCAAATTATAAAATAAATTGGTGATGAATGATGATGGTCAAGAAACCAGTTTTTATCATTCAATATAAATTCTGTGAATACAAAACTTCATTCAGTTAAATGGCTACTTACTAATAGTTTATGGGTTGCTTAGGTTACTTTCAAATAGTTATAAAAACAAATTTTACCATTTACCTATATCAAAAAATTTAGGTCAAGTTAAATGTTGCATTCAACGTTAGAAGATAATCATAAAAAATGTCAACAGATAATCTTAAAAGGCTTGATTGTAGTACATTGATTTGAAAATACAGAATATAAAGATGTGTTAGTAACAACCAATGAATATTTCACAGAAATTTGTTTAGATGAAAATGAGTTTAGAAAATATTGCATTCATTTAATGAATCAAATATTTTCATAATATTAGAATTTATTATAGTAATTTGCAAATATGTGTTTAGAAAAAATATTTAAAAATAAAGTAATTTTATGGGAGAAAATAAATTTATAAAATCAACTACTATACTCCGGCCCACGAGAGTCCATACGTAAACCACGCACCGATATAGTAATACGTGACGTGTGTTTTCTCCCACTATGATGCGATTCCTACTCTTCGGCAATGTGTCAATGAACAGAGACGGACGTGTTTTTAGGTATACTCTTGTGGACCGGAGTATAGAAACTAAATTGATCTAACAATATTTTAGTTTTGACTGAATATTAATGTAAATATTTGAAATTAAAAGACATGTTTACTTAAACAGAGTTTACAACTGACTTTTTCTTTAATATAGGTATATATTTTCTTGCTTTGGCTAAATTAGCAGCTCTGTTTTTTTTGTGAATTTTTGCTTTTCGCTCTCTGGTACATTTACGTGCACGATATCGAACTGGCAATATAGAAGAAACTGTTGGCAGTGAGCGAAACAGGTTACTAAAATCTAAAAATAAAATACATTAAAAAGTGAACATTAAGTATTTGAACTTGTGCAACACTTACTAAACATTTTATCGTTTTTACTATCCCAAATCCTTGTTAAAAAATGTGACTGTAGTACGTGAACAATTTCTGATCGCTCAAAAGTACCAGGTGATTATAATAAATCGAATATTTTCATTTTATTTTTCAAAGAAAATTTGGAAGGTTCAAATCCAATATCCAACGTTTTTACTCTTTTGAAATCCTTATATTTTCTACTTCTGAAGATCTACCAGCTAAGTAAGTAATTAGTACTTTGGTAATAAGAACAAATAACTGATTTATTTTGTCATGATTAAAACTTAAGAGTCAAGACGGCAAACGGGTGAATGGTGAAGAAAATTAATGTTTTAATATTTATCAAAAAATATTATATTGTTAATAAAAAAACATAACCTCACCAACTTACGGGTAATATATTATTATCATCAACGACCAATCGAATCCAAGCGATTATTATTACTGGTCACACTGATATCGTTCCTGTATCATGTTTTGTTTTTTCGTTTACTTTGCTATATAGCTGCTGCTGTCTAGTGTCTGAATGTCTGATGAATTTTAACTTTATGTATTTTTTAAACTCTGTGTTGTGAATGATTTTTTTGTAGATTAGTCATTACCATAGCCGTTTCCCTTTCTGCAGATCGCATTAAACGTTAGGACACCTGTCGGACATTTGCAAAAACGGTTGGATTTGGTAATAAAAGTAGCAGGTAAAATTATTGAATTGATTTTTATACAACAAACAAAGACTTATTTACTAACAAGTGGCTCTAGTGGAGATGGAATGTAATACAAATTATTTTGGTTTTGGAATATTTCATCGGAATAAAAGTGAATGATTAATTAGGAAGAAAAGTATTTATTATTATGAAAATGTTTAGGTTATACATTTTTTTTTAACAAATTATGAGTCTCACCCATTGTTTACATTTATATAGGTACCTAATAATTACCATATTGTGATAATAGTTTTTTTTGTTTAAATTTCAATAGAAGTATTTGTCTGTATCTTACATATTGGTTATTAATATTTTTTTACAACCAACAGATTTTTGTAGTTGACTCAATGAACGATTCAACCGAAGAATGTTCTCCATTTAAAGATAGAAAGAAAAAGTAAATGATTGCACCATTTTTTATTAATTTTTGTATTTGAGGTTTGTCTAATTTAGTTTTAATTGTGTCTAGAACTCATATGTCGTTAAATGATAAAAAACGTTTAGCTCGGGAAAAAGCTGAGCAGTATAATAGCAATGGCAGGCCTTCACGCCAATATCATATGTTAACTGCTGAAGAGGTGAAACAGGGGAAAGAAACTCGTTGGGAACAATTGGAAATCATTGGTATTTTATATTGTTTTTAATTAAATATATAATTTTAATATTTTAATGTTGTGTGAAATTCTTAGGTTGTGTAAAAAATATAAGTCCTTCTTTATGGAATTTGACGACATTAACAGGACTCTACTTAAATGACAATCAATTAACACGTTTACCGCCAGATATATCAATGCTTGTTAATTTAGTATATCTGGATTTGTCTGGAAATAAATTACGTAGCTTACCTGCTGAACTTGGTGAATTAGTGTATCTCAGGTAGAAATAATTTTAAACATTTTGTAAAATTACTAATTTCAGTAATTTTATATGTATTACATATTATATTATATTTCAGAGAATTACACTTGGGTTATAATATGTTAAGATCACTGCCACATGAGTTAGGGCGTTTATTCCAACTGCAAGTATTAGGTTTAGCCGGTAATCCTTTATGTCAAGAAGTAATGAAGTTGTATAGTGAACCAAATGGCACACATAGATTGCTTATGTATCTCTTAGATAGCTTACAAGGTAAGACATTTTATTAGTAGTATTCATAGTGAATCAGTTAGTTTTAATATTTTAAAGGTTAGGTTCACTGGCGTAATTTCAGGTTTTATTAAATGCGTTCAAAATGTTGACTGGCTCTTACAAATAATAAAATATTTTTGTTCTTCCCGTTTTCATTTATTTATACAATATAGGTAATTCTCCTGGCCAGACCATTTCAGCGATTTCGTTGGACTAACGTTGTAGACTCGTTTTTAATTTCTCCCCATATTGACTGTATTTGAAATTTATAGAAATATTTATCTTCAAAACATAGTGAAAAAATTATTAATGATTGGCGATAAAAACTGTATTGAATTTATTTATCAAAAAAGATATATTTTTCTATTTCTGTACGACTGTACCCATGTTTATTGTTTAAATAATAATTTGATAGTTGATTGAAATTATGTATTATTATTTTTAATTTTTAGTTAAATTATTTTGGTTCATGGCTTTTTCCAAAATTATTTTTAATATGTTGAAGGCTATGTGACCACCGGCGGTGTCACAATATGTATTATTGACACACCAAGCATATTTTAACGTTTCATTTCAAATTTGGATATGCTATTGTATTTGAAAAAAAAAAAATATATTTGTTACATCAAAAAAATTGTTATGATTCCCACTGCGATCTTTTTAGTACATTATCGTAGCGCCATGGAAAAGTTAATAATATAATACTATGTTAATTTATGGTCGCTGGTGGTCATGTGATATGGTAGTAATGATCAACTAGGGGCGCAAAAGTATACAATTTGAGAATTACAGATGACTGCCGGCGGTCACATGCTAGTCAACGTGTTAAAATATAAATCGGTTATCTGTTCTATATCAGTAGCATGTATCAAGGAAAAGTGGTATCTGCCCATCTTTAAAAAATATACTACCTACAAGTTACATAGAGACTAGAATAAGGAGATAAAACACGGCTGCCTATTTGGAAAACATTAAATGGCTACAGGCTGAGCTGTAGTTATTTCCTTTGCTAATTTAATCCTTATAGGAATTGTTAATGTTACATAATAATAATAATTTTAAATGAAGTACTCTAATTATGAATGATTCATAGTTCAAAATATTACATATATTTTCTAAAAAATATAAAATCATGAATAATACTTATATTATATAGGTATCAGTGACAATGGATAACTGATCAGACATCCAGACCTTAAGAGGATGTCAGCGCATTATTTGTTTTCTCTTTGACCCACACACAACATAGATAAAAGTACAAAATACATTTACGCAGAATTGTTTTTTTCTATGTTTTTCTAAGTAATAAGTAATAATATTTTCTAAGTAGTTCTTTTTCTAAGTAATTTCAGAGTAAAACCACCCATTACAAAATGATAGAGAATAATATTTTAGAGGGAATGACATAATGACATATCAATTTTATATTTTATTGTCATTTGACTTTGTATTCGACTTTCGAAATAAACAAAAAAATGTTGTAAATTTAAATTATGTTTGAATTGTTTTGAAACAATATTTAGAAAAATCGATATGTCATTCTCTCAAAATATTATTCTCTATCTTTTTTGTAATGAGTGATTTTACTCTAAGATTACTTAAAAACGATTCTGCACAAATGTATTTTGTCCATGTCGCGCGTGGGCTCGAGAGAGAAAACAAATAGTGCGCTGACATCCTCTTAAGGGTGTCTGTGCCAATTTATCCAATTTTCTGCAATTCAATAAAAATAAAAAATTATGATTGTTTAGTTGCTACTTTAATTGTAATACTTTTTCAGTAATCTACTGCCTGATACTTAATTAGGAAGAGTTATCAACGGTGTATTATATCAATAAAGAAAGACTTCACGGGATAAACTTTTATCTTTCATTGATTTGTCGAATTCTGATAATTTTTTTTTATCCGAAAGATGAGAACTTTTTTGAGGTTAGATTAAAGTCCTAATTTTAATTTTGCTTTAAATAGTACTAGAAAAATATGTTTGAAAAAAATAACAAATATAATATTTGAATAATGCATTTATTTGAATATTATTCAAATGCACATTTTAGCCTCAATAATTTTAACTTTGAAAATCTAGCTTTGATCTTATAAAATGTTTTCATCTTTTAAATAAATAAAAAATTAACGAAATTCGACTATTTTACAGGGTGTGGGAGTTTTTCCTCTAAGACATGTTTTTTTTCTATAAAACGCACCGGCCTTGACGTTCTTAAGCTATTTAATCGTGTTATTCTCTTTGAGATATTTTCAGTAAAAAAAATAATGGTCTCCTTTTTCTAGTCTTCAAACCTACAATATTATGGGAGAAAATAAATTAATAAACAAATAATCGTGTATAATATGTGTGTGAGGGAAAATACATATATTTGTAAGCCCCTCCCCAATCTTGAGTTTGTGACTGGTATAATAATAATAATTTGTCGATACAAATATACAATAACATTATAATAAATAGTAAATAAAAAAATTTGAACAACATAAATTGTTACTTCAAAATATTTCATGTTCATGTTCTATATTTTGATATACCTTGTCAAGTGTTGTTCATGTGTCGATTGTAAAATAATATGAATGTGAATGCGAAATCACTTAAGTATTCTTTCCGAACAATAAAGGTCATAATATATTTATTAACTTCTTTGTGTTTGTTATTGTCAATAGTTATCTTAAACTAGTAGTAGATTGTAGAAACTAATAATTTGTAATATAGATGTAAAATTTAGAAAATACATAATTTCAAACTATTCTTTTTTTAAATTTTGTTTCATAGTACTACAATATTATGTATTTCTATATATTAACTCTATTTTAATTGATTGATAAAATATATTATTTAGAACTCAAAATACCACTGAACTGAATTCTACTTTAAACGGTAGTTTTTTAAAATTATTTAAAATTATTTGTAAATTGCAAGTATAAGATTATTTATTCAAGAGTGGATTAATTATAAAATTTTAAACTGTTTAAAATTGAAGATAATATAAGTTTCGGTTATCAGCCGACTTGTGTGCAGGGTTGTGGTAATACTACAAGGCAGGTATAGATTGGTGACTCGGTGGGGTGACAAACGGGTGTTACTTGACTTCTGCCAACAAAAACTGGTCACTGTATGCATTTATTATTTTGAACAGAGTATATTATATTTTAATTTAGAAAGCCTATCAGCCATCAAACAAAGTTTAAAAATTACCAGTAGATAGCAGCACATAATTCTAGTAATCTTTTCTGATATTAAAAAAGAAAATAATAGAAAAAATACAACTGTTTGTAAAATCATAAATACATCTTATTTTACAGAATATACATATTTATCCTGAAATGACTATAAATTATAATAATTATAATACATTTTAATAATTTTATCATTCATTTTAAGAACAATACATTTAAATATTTAATATAAAACTACATTGATGTCTAATTACAGATTTAAAACTAATTTTATCTTAATTAGATTATTTCGTTATAATTTTCTTTTTAAATAAATTTTAATGATATCATAAATTAAGTTTTAGTTTTAGTTTATAGCCACCTGTTATAAATTATATTTAATAAAATATGAGCAATAATATGCTGTACAGTGTACTATTGATTATTTACACTTTATATATAATTGATTCTAGCAAAAACCATAAATATATTGTATACACCCTTAAGCTGTGAATAGCCCGGGCCTTAGATCCTGAATATTAAATATTTCAAGAGGAAGAGTTGCATGTGTTGTCTCCGTCATACACGTGTACGACATAGAAAAAACGCGTTTACGGAGTCTGAGTAGAACTCGCTCAATTTTGGTTCTAGAGTAAAAATACATACAATAAAATTGAATCGTAACAATATTTCTGAGAATAAGACGGTGAGTTTTTTCCATTATTCCCAATATAACGTTCATTATATCGTTTAGAAATAGCGAAAATGGCATATAATAACAATTTTAAACGACCTTTAACTTTCCAAAATTAAAATTTTTTTAAAAATACTTACTGTTTTACCCTTTAAAATATCGTCATCTTTCATTTTAGTAAAAGATGTTTTTATTCTAACGCCAAAATTGAGCGAGTTCTACTAACGCGTTTTGTCTATGTCATACGTCTGTAAGACACATCAGGTGTGACGTCATAATATAATGATAATACAGTTTTGGATATTATGCAAAAATTTAAAATACTATTATTTGATAACTGAAACATCTAGGGATTCAATGCAATCCATAATAATAATATATTTTATGAATTTTGGGTTAAAGTCGTGATAAAATATATAACAATTATTAAAGGGTGTCTGGTTTGGGTGCTGGTTTTTTCAATTTTATGAAATTCTATACAATTTTAAAATCGTATTTTTTTTTAAGTTATTACCTTAATTAAAATATTTTTCCACTAATCTACAGCTTGATACCTATTTAGTGGGGGAGGGGGGGGGGGTTGATACGGTGTATTATATCAACGAAAATGACTGCACAGGAAAATCTCTCACGCCCTGTAGAATAGTCTGATTTCATTAATTTTTTTTTATTTAAAAGGAGAACATTTTAGATTCTAAGTGGAACGATGAATGTATTGATTTTACAATGATGTGTGTTTTTATATTTTTTTTTGTGTCTGTGTACACGATAAGTAGTCGAAATAATGCTTCGATTTTCAACTTCAGTATCTTTTTCGAATGGAAAGTGAATATCTTTGGGTGCAATGGGGAGCTCAACATTTAAAATTCCCAGTAATTTTCAAAAGCGCCAAGAAAAACAAAAGAAAAATTAAGGAAAAACGGGAATTTTTACGCAAAATCGAAATTCACAAAATTGAAATTGGTTTTTGTAGTAACTTTAAAACAAATGACCGTAGATACATGACATTTTCACTGGTTGTTTATATTTTCATTTTCTATACACCATAACATTTTCCAAATATTTTGACATATTTTGAGCTGTTTACGGACATTGCCAGTTTCCATTTTTTTTAGTTTTTTTTTTCTAAAAATATCATTAAAATTTTATTTGTTGGGTAAAGAAGCTTGAAAATTTAATAGAAGGCTCCTAGGTTAATGTTTCAAAGGCAGATGAAAAAAATTAAAAATCCTTAGTCACAGTTTTTATTTATAAGCATTTAAAGTTCAAATCTTGACAAAATATGGAAAAATCACGAAAATTAGCAAATTATTTTGAGTTGAGAATTCATGAAAATTTTTCTTTTTAAATCTAAGATTTGAAAATGTAATACAAGATTACCCATAAGTTTGTCTACCTTTATCAAAAAAAAAAAATATCTACAAGCATATCAAATTAAATTTTTATGAGCGTTTGAAATTCATATTTTTACAACATTTGATATTCACTCGATTTCTCATGTAACGATTTTCTTATTTTATTGTAATTAAAAAACGAATGATCGTCTAAATATAAAAACATTATCAAAAAAATATAATATTCTATAAACTGAAAAGAAAAAGTTTAAATTCTAGTAGAATTTTTTATTTATGGCCTTCAGTAAAAAAAGGTTAGTCACCACTGCTTTATGATACCATAGGGCATAGACAATAGCAGGGCCTAAAATTGTGTGCAGTAGCTAATATTAAATGTGCATTAGCAAATTTAAAAGTGTGTAGTACTTATTTTCAGCTTTTATAAATTTTTATTTGATTAATATTTAATATTGGTTATTGAAAATTACTAATTAGCATATTGTATTTGTTTAAAATCCTTAAGAGGATGTCACACCCGCATGTGTTGTCTCCGTCTTACAAATGTACAACTTACCAAAAACTGTTTTGCGCGGGACAACTTTTATCTTTCTGTGTTTGTAGTAGTGGCTCCAAAATTTCTGAACATATAGGGTAGAAAACAGCGTGCCCATATTTTAGATAAAATAAATACCTACAATAGTTATTTGCTTCTAAACATTTTGTTTTTTTTTCCATTTGCTTATAAAAAATGATCGGATGATGCTATTAAAAAAAGAGGACGCTGTTGCATAGATAAAGTTCTTCTTTACGTGTTGTCAAAATTTGGTAGTTCTACAGCAAATATGGTGCGAGAAAAGTTGTCCCGCGCCAAAACAATTTTTGCTATGTAGTACATTTGTAAGACGGAGACAACACTATACGGGTGTGACATCTTCTTAACATTCAAAATAATACCGACTACACCATATTCTGGGCAGATTATTTTAATTAGTATATTAACCCAAGCTACTTCGTTTTTTTTTTTTTTTTTTTTTTTTTTTTTTTATTTGAGATAAACAATCTATACCTTAGGGGCACAATAAGTTTATTTGGTTAGAGTAATTTACAACATGATACGCTTGACGTGAGAAGTCATCCACTAATGACACTCAATTGATTGATTTTTTTTTTTTTTATTATATTTTTGAATAATTAGTTAAACAACTGATGCTCAGTCTTTGAATTAGTTGAAGGGAGGGGGGTGAACAAGTAGGTCGCGACACCATTTACGTTTTAGACGTCTGGGTGGGTTTCCAGGAATGGAATGGACTGCAAGATTACGTATTAGCGGGTTGCTATTTGAGGAAAGACGATTGTGGAAGCGTTGGTAATGAGCTATAGCTTCTTCATGTACCAGTTTTATTTTTAGATCAGTGTGTATAGTGTGATTTGAGACGTAAGGAGGAGCGTTTAGAAGTTTCCTGAGTGCTATGTTTTGAAAAGTTTGTATTTTGTTTATATTTGATTTTTTTGCATTACCCCATAACTGTATGCCATAAGTCCAGACTGGTTTGATTAAAGATTTGTATATGAGCAGTTTTGAGTTGATATTAGTGAATTTGTTATTGTTAATAAATGTTTTAAGAAGGCGTAAACGAGAGTTTAAGTTTGTCCGTTTAGACTTAATATGGTGGGCCCAGGTTAATCTACGATCTAAAGTTAGTCCAAGATATTTTACTGTTTGAGAGCTTGGAATAGGGATGCCATGAATGGAGACAGCTGGGCAGAGAGAAGGTCTAAGGGTAAAAGTACAATGCATGGATTTGGACTGGTTTATTTTCAACCGCCAGTTGGTGTACCATTCTTCCATGAGGGAGAGGTGATTTTGAAGCTGGTGGGAGGCAATAACCGGGTCATTATTTATTGAGATAATTGCTTTATCGTCAGCATAGTCGGCGACTAGCGTATTCGGGGAGGTTGGTTGATCAGAGGCGTAGATGTTGTAGAGCACAGGCGAAAGGATTCCACCTTGTGGGACGCCTGCCGATATTTTGGCTATACTGGAGAGGGTATCACCTAAACGAGTACTGAAATATCTGTCAGAAAGATATGATTTAATTATCAGGAAGTATACAGGATGTAAAAATTTTTTCAATTTGAAAAGGAGCCCATGGTGCCAGACCCTATCAAATGCTTGCGAGATATCAAGAAAAACGCAAGTGCAATATAATTTTTTTTCTAATGTATAAGAAATTGCATCTACAACTCTATGAACTTGGTGGATTGTTGAGTGGGTAGCACGAAATCCAAACTGAGAGTTGGGAAGTATGGAATTTAAAGTTAGGCATGGTAGAATTCGTTTAAGTAAAAGTCTTTCAAGGATTTTAGCGAAGAAAGGTAACAGGCTAATGGGGCGGTAAGAGGAGATGGAGTCAGGAGGTTTATTGGGTTTTGGAACAAGAATAATAATCGAAAATTTCCAGAGGGAAGGAAAATATGAGAGCCTGAGAACAGAGTTAAATAAATGTGTGAGGTGGATGATCGCTTTTTTTGGCAGGCATCTGGCAACTTCAGCAGTAATGTGATCAAACCCGGGAGATTTTTTGAGAGGGTATTTATCAATAGCATATTTAACTTCATTCGGAGTGAAGTGTTTGACAGGGAGAGCAACTGGCAGTGGGGAGTTTAGAAACTCATCCACAGAATTGATGTTATTTGGAGAGGCAATATCAGGGTGAGGTTGGAAAATTTCAGATAGGTGGAGTTTAAACAATTCGGCTTTATCTGCATCAGATATAGCAAAGCTGCCATCGTTTTTTTTTATTGGGACGTTAGGGGCTTTAGTTTTGCATACATTTTTTGTTGCTTTCCAAAGACTACCATCATTTGCAGAGAGATTAGTTAGAAAGCTTACAAAAGATTTTGTTTTGAGTTTAGCTAACAATTTTTTTAAATGGTTGGCTAATTTATTGTATTTTTGCTTGTGTGAAGGCAAGCGGGTTCTTTGGTAAAGAGCCCTTGACCTACGTTTTTCAACAATGATTTCACGAATGTGGGCTGGTATAGCAGGAGTTTTAGAAGGATTGAGGGAGGTGACTGTAGATGACCAAGCTGCACTTTGAATGAGGTTTGTGAAGTTGTTAACTGCTAGATCCAGGTCATCATAGGATTTTAATTTAATGTTTAATTTGATTTGTTGGTCTACAAGGTCATGAAATTTGATTTTATTAGTAGTATGGTTAAATAATTTCGGGGATTCCTGTCGAAGAGAAGGAGAGACATTAAGAGTTAGCAGTACTGAGGAATGGTCGGAATTTAAGTCGAGTATATTCTCCGTAGTACAGTGAATGTTGTTTGGGATTTTTGTAATGAAAATATCTAGGATATCTGGGCGTTTACGTGCTGAGGTCGGCCAATATGTTGGGCCTGGAGGAGCAAGGACTTTTAGATTTTCTCTAGTTACAAAGTTGTGAAGAACCTGACCACGCGGATTGTTTGCGCGGCAACCCCAGGAGTAGTGTTTTGCATTGAAGTCACCACCTATAATGCAATTGTTATGAACTGAGTTAAAGTAATTAGTATAATTTTGAATCGTTATCTTATGTTTTGGAGGAGAGTAGACGGCCGCAATAGTAATAGGTATATTATTTAACTTTATGATTAGGGAACAGGATTGTAGATAATCAAAACAGAAATGTGGAAGAGGTTGAAATTGAATAGCGTTTTTTATGAGAATAGCGACACCACCATGAGCCGTATTATCAGGATGGTCGGTTTTTAAACTTCGTTTTTAATATTAAAATGTTTAGTCATATAACCATATAGGTATCAAGGACTTTTATAAAAGATTGCCTTAGATTGTATTTATTATAAATTTACAACTAATTATTAATAAATAGCAAAAACAATTATGCAATGAACAGGCGCGGATCTAGAACTAAAATTTAGGAGGGGGGGAGGGTAATTTATTCGATAGGACAAAAAGATAATATAATAGGTAAACAATTAAAAATAATCAAAGTGAATTATTAACTAAAATTAAAATTATAATTATCTTATTAAAGAATGTGTCAATTTTTGCTTGCCGACCAGCTTTTAAATGAATCACCCTAAATAAAGGAGAGAGATTTATTTTTACTATTTCAATCATACTGTATAAATGGCTATAAGAGTAAAAGATATCGATATCAAAAATTGTAAGAAGTTAATTTATATATGTTTTAATAATAATAAATAAGTAATTGGTTGTAAAAATGTTAAAAAATAAAAACTTAATTTTTATATAAAATATATGTTTTTACTACAAATGCTTTGAGATTTTTAGAAAATAGTAGGTTGCCCTTTACACAAAAAGACACGACTTTCTACCTAGATATTAGAGGGACTGAAGAAACTTATTATACATTAATTTATACATTATACCTATCAAAAATATATATAATAATCGTCAATTATTTGGAAAAATAGTTTAAATTCTACTTTAGGTTTATAATAATTTTATTCAATTTTTTGGAAATAGATCTATTTGGAATTTCATATTAGTTGCCTTTCGTATTATAAAATTATTGTTATTAAAATAAGAGTTGTTTAAAAACAGTCGTGTTAAATAACAGATTTTCGTTGCGCTTGTCATGTAGGTAGCGTGGCCGAGTGGTCTAAGGCGCTGGTTTTAGGCACCAGTCCGAAAGGGCGTGGGTTCGAATCCCACCGCTGCCACAAAACTTTTGCAATTTTTTTTCTAACTTTCAATATTCTTTTTACAAACTACTTGTTATTTATTGTTCCTATTGTTATGCATTTAGAGTTTAGAATAATCCATTTTATAATTAAATTTTATACTATCAGCATTATATTTGTAATTTGAAATAACTTGTTTCAAAATTAAAATACCAAAAAGAGCCAGGCTCAAATATACAAAACTGAAATGAGTGGGATTAGATTTTTCAGAGAAAAAATAAAGCCCTAAAGGTATAATTTTAGTATTATTACATATAACATAATGGATACGATTTGATTACATTTGTTGATTTTTAAACGTATGAATTATTTATTATATAAATAAATACATAAGACATAATATTTCCAAGAAGGGGGGGGACTAACCTAACCAGGAAATACCAGAAAAATATTTGATTTTTTGATAACCTTAAATGTACCTTATTAGAACATTTCAATCGTCTTCCGTTTTTTACATCTTTTAACCTCCTTATTATAGAATTCGTTTTATATGTGGTTAATGAACCGGCACCTAAGTCAATCCGTGACTTATCAGTAAATAGATGATTCAGTAAACTATTTAGATATAATATGCGAATATTGATGAAAATACCGATGGTAGCGAAGAAGTAATAATCCGAATAATATCCAATAATAATAATAATAATTATAAATATCTGATCTTTAAACGTTTCTCCGGATATTATATTTAAGAATAAAATTGCTTATATTTTCAAATGATATTTCTGTTATTTATCTACGTTTAAATTTATTCACAGTTTATTTTCTAAGTTATTTGCTTATAATATACAATGGATATAAAAAAAAATAATAATAATAAAAAACATCCAATTGCTTTCAAAATATCAACTATATATACAGACGTAATAATGTATAGTGTTCCAAAAGTATCAATTTTAAACGGTAATAAAACGATATCTTATTTTTGAAATATGTATTTCTACTGTATAGGTAATCTATCGAGGAAGGAGTTGCTTATAATGTATGATTTGAGTTATATATATTTAAGTATTTTACGTTAGTTTAACAAATATTGCTGGGTAAAAATCTGGTATGGATAATATGGATTTTATTATTTTATATTACTTTATGTATGGCTAATTGGTTCATAGTGAGTAACTATTATAGTAACTATATGTATAACCTATATAATTTGACTGATCATGAATATCGTATCGTTCTATATTTTCGGCTAATTACTTTTATTCTTCGAACAGAATGCAGCTTTCCAATTATTCAAGCATTTTAATTTACTTTTTCAAAAGTATGAAAATGTGGGTATATATTTACAACAAATTTACTTAACAACCATTTTTACAAGTGTAGGTATAGCATTAATGACGGTTAACACTGTTGAGGATGTGTATATTTTATTTAATATTTTAACGACCGATGCGATCCTTTGAGTAAATAAATAAATAAATAGTCCAATTTATTGTGCGTTGGTTGAAGTAAAGCGCGTCGTAAATGGATGTGTTGTGTGTACACTGTATATCTAACATGCTTTTAAAAATTGCATATTAATTATCGTCGATAGGGAATAATATCGGGTACAAACAACAAATTTGGTATATAATTCAAATAAAAAATATATATACGTAATATTATTGTATTTACGACAAATTGGAGAGTAACGAAAACACTCAAATCGCGTTTCCATATCGATATGATGATACACGTCTGCACGTGTAGTGTCACAGCGCTGAAGTGCGTTTCTAATTTCACTTTTATAAACAGACGTCACTATAAGCGATGATCACATGGTTTAATTACACTCCATACTCCATAGTCTATAACGTTATTACTTATAATTATATAGACACTTATAGTTAAGTCCAATTGGCCACATAACGAAAGGCGAAACCATAAGGTACCTTGTGCTTTATTCGACGCGTGGCGATCCTATTATAAAACGGATGGAAATAAAAAGGCTATTGTCTTAACGGAAACTTTCCGGATACGTCTGCAGTTTCTGAAGATGCCATCCGTTTGGTCAGTCTTAAGAAAACGGTTTTCACCACTGATAGTTTTCTCTATGTGCTGGCTATAATATTGCTTGGGCCACGACATTGATACCCTACAAATGTCATAAAAAAAATGGATTTATGATATAAACAACACAGAAAATTACTTAAAAAAATCACCCTAAATTGCTTATATTATACTAATTATCTACATCAGGGTGGTCCAATCCTCGGCCCTTAATTTAGATTCTAAATAGTTAAAAAAAGACGATTTGATATATGTTCAAGTGGTTAGCAAATTTATTTATTGGTTTTTAAATCAAAAATTACAATTTATAAACACACGTGATTTTGATTTAAATTTGGGATATAAAAGTATAAACAATACACGAATGTTATACTTTCCACTCCATCAAGCTTAAGCTGAAAGGAGTAGATATATTCTATGTCTATATTTATAAAGACATTTATAATCTAGAAAACAAAACATCATTTTTCATTATAAGTTGGTAAAATTACCTGTACATTTTGAAAATATATAAGTATAATAATGACAAATAATTAACTCATAATTTTTCTCTCAATTGTTTTTTTTATTTATTTATTAATAAAAGACAATTTACAGTCTGTGTTGGAAATTTGTAATACACAATAAGCAAATATGATAATTAATAATCATTTTAACTGCGAAATGATATGAGGAGGAAGGCCAAACAGTGATGGAACCCTACATGATATATTATTTTATATGTTAAAAAATGTCTGCAATTGTATTAAATGAGATTTGCGATACTAACGGGTTAGTATGGAATGTAGTTTTCTTTTACCCTCTCAATAATTAAAAAGGTGGGTAAGTGGATGTCACTCTGCTGTACAGTAGGTTACAAGTGGGTCATTGTAATGGATGGTGTTATATTTGAATTCAATGATATAATATCATTGTATAAGAAAAACGATTCTGAGCGAAAACGGTCAGTCAGACTATGATGTTATTAAGTAAATTTGATGATATTATTGTGCATAAAGTAATTTATATATAACCAATTTATGTGGAGCCTTGTTTTCAATTTTCAATCCTTAGCTATAGACGTTGAACATTTTATAAATTTTTAACTACAAAAATAATTATTAAATTATAAATTTGATAAATTTTGTCGAAATTTGAACTTTAAATGCTTATAAAAATAAGTTGTGCCTATGTATTTTTAATATTTTTCAACTATTATTGTAACAATATATCAGGGGTCTTGCATTAAATTTTCACGCTTTTTTACCCAACAAATACAATTTTATTGATATTTATAGAAAAAAAAACTAAAAAAAATTGAAAACTGACAATTTCCGTAAATAACTCAAAAAGAGTCAAAATATTTTCAAAATTGTATGGTGTATAGAAAATGGAAATATAAACATCCAGTAAAATTTTCATGTATCTACAGTCATACCTTTTTTTATTAGAACAAAATAAGAAAATCGTTACATGATAAATCAAGGGAATATCAAATGTTGTAAAAATATAAATTTCAAACGCTCATAAAAATTTAATTTGACTTTCCTGTAGACTTTTTTTTTTGATAAAGGTAGGCAAACTTATGGATAATCTTTCATAATATATATTAAATCTTAGATTTAAAAAGCAACATTTTTATGAATTCTCTACTCAAAATAATTTGCTAATTTTCGTGATTTTTCCATATTTTGTCAAGATTTGAACTTTAAATGCTTATAAATAAAAACTGTGACTAAGGATTTTTAATATTTTTCAAATATCATTGTAACAATATAGTAGTAGCCTTTTATTAAATTTTCAAGCTTTTTTACCCAACAAATAAAATTTTATTGACATCCATAGAAAAAAATACTAATAAAATTGGAAACTGTAAATATTCCTAAACAGTTCAAAACAAATCAAAATATTTTGAAAATTTTATCGTGTACAGAAAATGCAAATATAAACAACCAGTGGGAATTTCATGTATATACGTTCATTTGTCTTAGAGTTACACCAAAAACCAAAATCGATTTTCTCGATAACAGATTTTGCGTAAAAATTCCCGTTTTTCCTTAATTTTTCTTTTGTTATTCACGGCGCTTTTGAAAACTACTGTGAAATTTTTACTTTTGACCTTCCGAAAGTACCAACTAGGTTCACTTTTCTATCAGAAAAGTTATTGTTGAAGAAAATCCAAGCACTTTTATTGTCCTAAAAGGTGATAACATACATAAAAAAAAAAACACACACATCATTGTAAAATCAACACATTCATCGCTTCGCCCTGAATCTAAAAAAAGTAAGAAATCCGCCAAATCTTCAAAAATAACAAAAGAAAAATATGCAAAATAATAATTAGTTATATACATACATACTTATATGATTTAAACACATTTTAAGCTTTGAAAGCATTATCTATGATGTTCTAAAATAAGATGCAAATGACATCAACATTCGACTCTATTTATTAGTCACAGATTGATTGTAGGGGATATTAAAGGTACAATTTTATATGCCTCATCTACCTACATAGATTTTTAGAATTCATTGTACTTATTTTTACATATTATCACAATGTGTATGTTTAATACTACAACATTTCCAAAAAACAATTTACGCCGTGATTGGCTTTATCTTGCGGTTAGTAGGTGGTATTCCACAATGTTACCATAGTTTATTCCATACTCCAGAGAGAAGAAAATCCTATCTTACTAAAGGAATAAAAAGTTAAACTAATTACCGCTTACCATTTATAGACCACCAATTCAAACTCTTGAGTCTTGAAACACTTAATAGTTAATTTCAATAAAAAATTACTATAAATTTAATAATGATTTTTTCCGGAGATTACGGTTTACGTTAATCACGGTACAGTGTGAAGTCTACTTAGTAAAATAGTCCGTACTGGCTATTATAATTGTATGTATAGTGCGAAGTTAAATGCATTGCGCTCGGCCGGAGAGAAAACTGAGGTGTTTGGCGCCAAAATATTGTCTGTGTAGACGCAGTCGTTATAACTGCGGTCTTTGGGCAAATCTATGTAGTAAAAGCGTATACCTGTCTATTACCACGATACACGGATTATGCTCTTGCCATCGGCGGACGGTTATCGTTTTCTCTTTGGCTTCGGGTTGTTTTCAATTAGTCTTCACATTGATGTTATATGAATATCTTAATAGTTTACTAAACGAAACAGTATACTAGAGTTTAATTGTTTTAAGTGATTGTGAAAGGAGAACTATCAACCATATAAAAAAAAAGTTTGACTATTTTTAAAATGTTAACCTAAACTATATTATTGAACTTAATTAAATATATTAGCATAATCATACTTATTGATTTTATAGAATTTGTTATTTGATATTGAAACATGAAGAATATAATTATAATATAAAAGTTAATATATAGTAAGTGAATTTGTTTGTAAGTGTATTTGTTTTGTGTTTGTTGAACACTTGAATAAAAATTATAATTTTAAAATTGTTTAAAAAGTCTTTATAATATTTAATTTTACAATTATTATTATTTGGAAAAAATAAAAATTATCGTAAGTATAAACAAAACAAATGTTATAATCAAACTAAATCTTAGGCACCGCTTTATAGTACTTGGTCGGTTATCGATTATCATACATTAATCTCTTAAAATGCTCCCACACAAGGACGCCTCGCTGTGTCCTGTGTACCCTCATCCTGTATACGCGGTGTGTTGTGGTATGTACTTGAATGTATAATATTATTATTGTTAGGTATATTATGTTCGTCAAACTTTCTCGATAAATAAAGAAAAACCTAATGATTTCTCGCGCTATGCGTATCGCGGGCGCCGCCGCCGCCGCCAGTATCGTCTGCGTTTCGTAGCAGAGGTGGGGCAAACAGGTGTTTCGTCTGGCGGTTCTGAGCAGCCGCATCAGCAGCAGACTGTGCCGTGCCGTCGTAGTCGCGAGCGTCAGTTGTAGTCCTCGTCTAGATACGCGCCGGCCGCGTCGGTTTTGTTGTCGTCGTTCTTGTTGTTGTTATTGTTGTTGTCGTTATTTTGTTCTCGTCGTCGTCCGCGTTGTCGACACGAATTCGTCGCGGTGTGTCGTTTAGTCGTGTTGCGTGTGTCGCTGCAAAATATTATTCAAACAAGCGAGCCTCTAACGACCTATCATTTAAAATAAAATAATATTATTATTATAGTCGCTCGCGCGTGGTGCAGTACACACACATGCGCGGCGGCGGTGGTTGCGTCAAGTGCGCGATATGAACCGGGGCCCTATCGTTGCCCAATCATTACCCGTCGATCGTTACGCGGGCAACTGTCTGATCAAACCGTCGTCGTCGTACTACTGCGGCGGCGGCGGGCACAATGCCCAACTTGAACCGCCGCGTTGCCGGTATGACGCCGTGGTCGGTGCGTCTGCCGGGTACCATCATGGTGCGCCGACGCCTTACCAGCACTACCAGCAGTTGCAGGACTGGTACGGTCGGGCGGCGTACTGGCACCACCATCACCACCACCAGAATGGTGGAGTCGTCGGTGCAGTCGGCGTTAACGGCGGCGCAGGAGTCGTCGGTGGCGGTGGCGGGCCACTGGCCGAGAAGGCGAATTTCGCGGCGCACAAGCACGGCGCGCCGTGATACAAGCTGCCAAGTACAACAGGTCAGGAAGTGGCGGCAGTGGTGGTGGCGGTCCCGGAAAGAAGTACGCGAAGAAAGCGCCGGCGGAACAGCCCAACTGCAACGGTGGCAAGAAAAACGACGGTGGTAGCGATGAAAGTTCCGGCGCGGCATCCGAGAACAGCCTGCCCCGCATTATAAAGCCCCGTAAACGCAGGAAAAAAGAACGGAAACCCGTGCCTGCCGTTCAGCCGCTTGCGGTGGCCACGGGTGCTGCCCCGGAACGAGCCGTAGATCGACCGCCGTCGCCGCCGTCTTCGGTGTCGTCGTCCACGTCGTCATCTTCGCCGCCGCCTATTCCGGAACTTGGCATACGGGACGCCGTGCCGTTTGACACGATCCGCTTGTCGGCCGACATCAAAGCCGTAAGTTTGGAGGACGTGTCCACGTGCCAGTGCGCGTGCTGTGACCCTGTGGGTAACGTATGGGACGTGGGACGCCGGTGTTTCTCGCCATCTCTCACCCGACCGGAGCCGGCCCGGAGGAGCTGGAGCGGCGAACCGTCTTCGCCGCAGTTACAATCTTCGTCTCAGTACTTCAAGATCGCCGCCGCCAATGCCGAGTACACGAAGACCGAAACGGCGGCCCCCGCCGTTCGGTCGAGAACTCACAGTTTGGAAGTCTCGTCGGAGATCGTCACTTCACCCAACGGCCACCGGGACATCGAAATCAAGTTTTTCACGATGCCCATCGGCCAACACCGTTGATGATACGATGTGCCCGGCACTCGGCCTCTTCGCATACTTTGGAGACGTTTTTCTTTTACAACTTTGAGCCGCGATGTTGTTGTTAAGCTCCTTCGAAAAACTCACTTTTTTGTTCGATTGTCTTTAGATACCTATGATATTAATTATCATTGCTATAATATGTATAATCATGATATATTTTACTATTTTTTTGCTTTTTCAACATTTTTTTCTGTGTTCTTTCGCGCAATTTACATTTTTAAATATTTTTAGGTCGACGGTCGTTTTTACTTTGTTTTGCTTTTTTAATTTCTTGTTTTTTTTTTATCGCACGGAATCGCGATAGTTTTTCGTGTGTTTTAGTGGTCTCAAAATTATAATAATTAATATGTTATTACGGCGACTAATAGATAGTATTGTTATTTCGTAGGCTTTTTATTTATTCTGTTTAGTGTTTACATTATGATTTCCCGCCGTAAAATCGTTCCTAGGTTATGGTTCGATTTATTTGGAATATAACTTTATTTATTGTTTTAGCTTATAATCGGCAATTTTTAAATATTGTTATTTTTAATATGTTGCTATGGGCAATATTGACTTGAACACAAATCGGATGTATATATAAGTGATTAATTATGTGTTTGAAATGCATTATATTTCCCGATAATATTATATGACTTTATGGTAAAATTAATATTTAGTGTTACATACATGTATGTAGGTAACACTTTATTATCGCATTTCAAAGTATTAATGTGAAACTGTGAAAATTTGACCTAACTCTCATAATTTAGTGTATTATCAATATAGTTAATGATGATTGTTTTCTTTGATGTTATATTTTTGAAGATTGTGGATAAGCAAACCACACACGTCATACATAATCATTTACACCTATTTATTATCTATTATGTGTGAAAATTATTAATTTTTAACGTATGTATAGTTTATATAGCAAGGTTATTGAATAACATATTAAATCTCATATTTTATTGAATTACAGAATAGAGGTTTTATGTGTTAACCTGGTCTTATTTTCACGGTCTCATATATGTGTTTGATATGTTTTATTTGCCATGGCGTCATATATGGCTGTCGGCTTGTTAACACGAGTCTGATGGTTTTTTGCTTTTATTTATACCTATAAATGGTAAGATATTCATTTAAAATGAAGTCGTGCTTAGTATTTTTCAACGTAAATTTTCACTTTGGGTTTTATTATTGTAATCGCTTTGTGTCTTATCCGGCGGGTTTAAGGTGTATAATTATCTTACTTTAACCAATTATATATATATATATTTTTTTAATTTAAGCTACAATCAAGTACCTATATTCATACACCTATTTCATTTTTGCAAATTATTTTAACTGTTGTTATTATTTATTATTATTTTTTTAATAAGTTTTTCTCGTGATTATTAATTTATATATTTTGATTGTAGTATATTTATTATTGCTACATAATATTATCATACCTATTTGATACATTGTCATCATTTATGTTTAAATTTATAGTTGTTTACCATGTTATAAAATGATGAAAATATAAAAACCAACTATGTTAAAAAAATATGGTTTTTCAATTATTTTTGTTTTTAAGATATTATTCTTAAACGTTTTATGAAACTAATAAAAACATACTAATAAGTAATCACTAATCATTATACTATTGATGGTACTGCATGTAATCGATTGACCTATACATGTCATGCATGTTCTGGACTTTGGTTAAATATGTAAAAAAGAAGACATTTTAAGTTAAAAAATAACTATGTAGGTTATATATTATAGATTTTATTCTGGGTTTTTTTTTTAATATTTAAGTTTTAGTTTATAATAATTGTTTTCCATTTCAATTAAAGTCACTGCTTTAATTTCTCTCACCAGAATATTATGTAGGTACGTCATATTAATCTCATGTCGAATTCGTTTATAAAAAGTAACAATCGAGAATTGCGTTTAATTATTATATAATGTATGATGTATGTAGAAAAACAAAATGTTCAGCCAAGATATAAGAGAGTGGTTGGAAGTAAAATGAAACAATAGTATTCCCTGATGTATTATTAAAGTTGAGTAATTATAATAACATAATAAGTATCACAATTTTCTTTAAAATTGAATGCTGCTCTCTAGCTGTATATTATATTGAATATACTCGGTTTTAATGCACTTGTTGTTTATTAACGAATGCTATTATTCTAATCGGCAGCAAATATAAGTGCAACTATGCATTTAAACATTAAAAGCGCAGTTATTAAATTTGACGTATATTTATCGTTTTATTATAATGTTTATTGACTATTTATAATAATTGATTGATGTTGTCGACTATAGGTACAGTCATGCGTAGGTTTGCCTATAACTATTTAAATCGCATTGACAAATTGATTTCCATGAAAATGTATTTTCACGAGAAACTCTCCTCGTGTATTATGCCCCAAAAAATATCGTTATTTACGTCAATATAATATGCATAATGTTTAGATATAATATTATATCCATTCGCCTTCCCACCGTTTTGGCTACTGTGCCTTGCGTAGTCCACCCGTCACCGTAGTATGCACGTTGGATAATCAATATGTATATCGTACTTGTCATGCCGTTCCACAGCACACCCTGATGTGTAAAACACGTATATGAATGAAATATTTTTCTTTCAAGGTGGTTTTCCTTTGTGTGTCGTGTATTCATTTTGAGTTCACAATTAAATGCATTAAGTAATAGTACACGCACTCGGCACTCGTCTAGACTCTGGAATATATATTATATTATATTTGATGTTTCTGTTATAATATCGTCACACGTTAAAAACGGCATAGGTATCAACGTTCCTTTGTCGCAGTTTTTTATTACTTGGTATTTTCCGGAGAAACCTGATATGATTCCATTGAAGGTTTTTGGTGGTAATAGGGTTTACTCGCGGTGTGTAACGTAATAGCAACCACGTGGTTAAATTTCTATTAAAAATCATACATCCTTCCGTTTTATCTATAATATTTTATCAGTAATAGTTCAAATAATACAATCGTGCTTTCTAAGCAATTATGTATAATATTTTATTTTTTTCTGTACGCGTCTATACTTCCTAGATTGTGAAAACTTATATCGATTATTTAAATATCTCTTATCGGAGGTATACATATAATACAATATATTAAACGTTATTCGTACTTAGTAGGTATATAGTATGTACACGGTACACCTTAAGTTGGTGATAACGTCGCGTTACTATATTGACTTGAATTATATACACTTGACATAATATTATATTGTACCTAAATGTATATTGTATTTTGAGGTAAAAAAAACCTTGACAACAATACGAGGCTTGCTGTTGAGTATTTTAACTTTTTATTTATTTGTTTATTTTTTGTCATTGTCGTCATTTGCCAAATGTGTAGTGCAGTTGCGTGCGTGTGGCTCGTGTAGAAAAATAATATTACAACAAAACGAGTGTAAAAAAAAAACAAAATTGGCATGAAGGTCGATCACGTATATCCCCGGTGGCTGGCTGTGCAGCAGCCTACTACGGTGTCAAACAAACAAAAAGCTCTTTTTTTAGGCCGTTATCCTCTCTTTTCGCGTGGCTTATGCTGCGAATCCGCGATATATACTGCCGTTGCCGCCGCTTTACATGTGCGTACATGATTTTTCGTTGTATTATGTATGTAATTTTTTTTTTCTACGACGTCAACCAGATTCGTCTTTAATCCGACCTCTGGTTGTTCAAGGCCAGCGCAGCCAGCGGCACTACACCTATTGTTTAAATCGGAGCTGCTCCGCACTGTACATATACCGATATATGTATAATAATATTATAAATTATAATACTGCACGCGGCGGCGACGCATGCGCGTACGTATAAGTTTTATACGCGCATAGCATTATTACTTATTATTATATTATATTTTTATTTGTAATGACACTTACTTATATATGTTGTGCGTACATGTTTATGAGACGAGTGATAATAATAAGTGCGTATTACACAATGTATGTACAATATGTTGAACACCGCGTTTACCGTGAGCCGTTGTCCTATAAATCGTACGCTACGTACCGATACAATATCTAATCTATACAAATTTGAAATGAGTTTTTTATACCAATGGCTAATCTCAAAAACTACTGAACCGATTTCAATAAAAAAAAATTATATCAATAAATTCCTCGAAACTCGGAGGGTGTCTTTAGCTTCTTTTTTAAACTCTTGGAGGTTCCTATAAAGTGGTTCACACATGAATTTCTTTTTCGCTCACAAAATCGAATATCTTTTGTTTATTTATATGGTTGCTGTTAGTTTTTTTTTTAATAAAAGAAAAAATAATATCACATTTTTTGTTTGTTATGTAAATGTACAACAAAGCCAATGTCCCTTTTATTTGTAATAGCTTATAGACTGAAATAACTATACTCGACCGATTATGCTGAAAATTTCAGAGATTGTTCTTAGAGATATCAAGAAAGTTTAGAGAGTAGTAGTTACTAGTTTAGACTACGTTTGAAAATAAACCAATGCATTTTGTTATCCACCACGCGTGGATTGACCATCTTAGTCGAATTACTACACAAAGCCGAGGTACGCACCGATACCGATATGCCCGTGAACTGCAATATACTACCAATATATTGTCGTATTTGATGTTTATTTAATTTTTTTCCGGGTGAAGCCTGGTTTTACAATTTGTCTGCTAGTTTAAATATAAAGTGCAATGAGTGTGCCTGGTTGTGGTTTATAGACTCAAAAGCTTTTCGATTTGAATTTTTAGAGATTATTTTTTGAGATATTTGCCAGGAAGGTTTAGATAGTGGTTTGAACCACGACCGATTGGTGGTGAAAACTCTTTTAAAATATTTTTTGTTGATAACATGCCGGGGGTACATCTTAACTGATGAGCTTTTGCTGTTAGTATATAACTATATAGGTACTTAAACCGGTAAATATACCAAGCATGGTATATACTTGTATTCAATCCGTCAGTCAGATTGCCCATCACCTCGGTCGGATTTGTCCACAAAGCAAGGTGACACACTGACATCAGTACACCACCGACATGCCCGTGAACTGAATTAATGCCAAAATACACAGAGTTATAATAATGATAATATTTTTTATAATAATTATTGTTCAGTATTTTCCGGACGAAGTCGGGCAATACAGCTATAGTATTTTAGGACATAGGTACCTAGGTATATTATATTATCACCGGTGAAGGAGAGGGCTTGATAATAATAATATTATTATTATAAAATAGCGGCGATGATATTGTAAAATTTCATTTCAACATCCGTTAATTCGCGTCCGCGGCCGGTACGACGTTTTTCGTCGGATTACCACGAAAATATAAAAACCGTATTTCCTACATTTGGCATTGTGCACAATAATAGAGCCCTAGCAACTAGCTCGTACCGGTATTGCATTAAAATATATAATATAATATATTTTATGTATAGATAATAATAATGTATAATATATAAGCATATCAAAGCGGGCGCCGTGTTTTACACGCTCGTGGCGCAGCGCCGGTACGCTGTTTTGTCGAACGACTGAATAATAATAATAATAATAATAATAAAAGTAGTTGTTGTTCTATAGTAATAGTAATAATAATTATAATTATCGTGCCCCGGATACACCTAAACTACCGCTCGCCGTGGCTATACATAATCCGGCGGCGGTGGCCGTGTGATCCCAATGTCACCGCATGACGACCGACTGTTGTTCACCACTGCCGCCGCCGCCCGGTGATGAAACCGCCGGACCGTTGCGCGGTGTCGCGTATTGTAATGATCTGACGCCGACCGCGTGTGTACCAACGTCGTCGACAGTTTAATAATAATAATAATATATTATATACCTATCGAGTATATGGTTTTGGTTTTTTTTTCGGTTTTTGTGTTAGCTATCTTTCCCGTGACCCGCTCCTTCATACATATTCTGCGCACTGCTGGTAAATAAATCCGCGGCATTGATCTTGTGTAGCTAGATATTAAAATCAAGAAAATGTAAGGTATATTAATATATTATTCTTTGACGTGTTACGATTTTTTTTAATAAACACTTTATCCAGGCTTATTAACTTCCATGCAGCAGATGTATGTGGATGGAATCGAAAAATCCGACGGACTTGTAGTGGTACCTATATGGATAACTATTATAATATATCTGAACGGTTTAATTGACCCGAGTGGGGCTGAGTGTTAAAATCATATTATTATAGTCAGGGTTGGAATGTTGGATCTCCCTTGAATACACAACGAAAAATAATAACAGTGATAGTAAATATTATAATATCTTTACGTATAGGTACCTACAACTTATACACGTTGTATAAGCGTGTAGCTTATAATATATGAGCGCAACACTATTTTATAAGAAAATCATATACAGCTATCGAAGGTTATGGTTCTAATTGTTTTGGACATTTTTCCAATACTCGGGAGTGAAATCATATTAATACGCATATTAAACTATTTATCGAATTTCTCGTTTACTTTTTGTTGCGTGCACCTCATTACTGAAAAGTTACCTTTCACGAGTGGCTGAATTGATAGGTCACGAAATCTCTTGCTTATATACAAATTTGAATAAACTGCAGCAACCAGCTTTAGATATGGATTTATTTTAAAATGTGCTCTTGGTTTAAAGATGCCAAAATATAATAAATAATCATATAGGTACACTCACACATCAGTAGAAATCATACAGTTGTGGTAAGGAGGTTTATAAATATGTCCCTCATGCCTTTTTTTTTCATTTATTTATAATTTTAATATTACCAATATATTTTTAAAAAAATAATGTAAATAAAAATTAGCGTAATTTTCCTCCCATATGACATAATAATTTGACCACCACTGACACACACATACAAAACGCTGTTGCAAAATGTGGATGGCGGGGCCATAATAATAAGTTATTCCCGTAATAATAATAAAAACATAGTAAGCCCGTACGTGTTTGCGGCTTTGCGATCGAATCTAGTCCGGCAGGCAGTGATCAGAGCGCTGCCATTGCCGATCTCCTCTTGTAACGTGATTTTTTTTTTAGTTCTATATAGTGGTGCCTCAACATTAATGGCATTGTTGGCGGCGGCTCGCGGTACCATAATAACTCTAATTATATAGAGGAAAACGCGGTCACTGCAGGTAAATGGTTACTATAACTGATAGCGCTGTGCAATATTTTCCTTCGGTTTTGTCCGAAAACGTGTCTTCAACGTTTATCGCGGCTATAAAGTATTTTAACATTTTTTATCTATCACGATTTTGCGCTCAGAACATATTACGGTTCCTGTTGCAGTCGATTTGTACATATATTTTGTATAAAACCTAATATTTACTTTTTCTCTATACACCCACTACAAAAAACACGTTTTTTTCTCGTCATAGGTATACCTTTCCTCATCGTTTGAAGCTGAAATCAAACCAGGATGTCCCGAGTTTCTTTGCAGTGAACATATTATTATTTTTTTTTTAGTGTTATGCGATTGTATATATAATGATGAATAGAGAAATAATAATAAATTCACTATTTTTTTTTTCCCCGGTAAGTAGGTCCCATGATGATTTTCACTATTCGTATTCGATTCTATTGATGATATTCAATATACGGTCATTTCGACATTTTAATATATTCGTATTATTCTTATATTCGTCTGCGTATTGTATGCATGCATGCTCGCACGTGTTTCATTGTAATAATTTTCGATTCATTTAAAATTTTTAAAATTATACGAATTTATTATCAGAGTATTTATCAGAATTTTTGGAAAAGAAAACCTGCAGGACTATATTTTATTAAGTGGGTGTATCTATTTGTTAGACCATTTTTGAAATTTATTGTAAGCTTAAATGCAAATATTATCCGCAGTATCACGAGTAGGCAGTGCCAGCACTATATTTTGTTTATTTTGTAAAGCTTTTGATCTTGGCAAACGTTTGCCACTGCAGCAAGTGTATAACAATGTCCAACATTATCTATATGCGAATATTGTACATTCAGCCGTAATATTAATCATGATATGCGTACTTTGCAAAACAAATATGAATGCTATATATATACCTAAGTAAAATAGCTTTTTAATTGTTTACCAATATATCTACTGAGTTAGAACGCTTTTAGACATTTTTACATTACATACTTAAGTTTCACCCCAATACGACTGGAGTGTGTGCCAAAACTAAAATTTCAATTTTACTATGATGTGATCTTGTTGCAGTAGGTACCCATGATATTATGTGTCTATTGTTCTCCATATATATATTTAATACTTTAATAGTTTAATGTATACGGATTTTAATTGTATATAGTTAAATTAACCACGAGTAATCATCATGGATTAATTTGTAGATATATATGTACCTAGGTATACCTATAAAATATACATTATACATAATGACGTATGTGTTCGGTGTATAGACTTAGGGCCAGTATTACAATCATTGATTACACTTCGATTACGCTTAACCGACTGATAAGAGATTTTCTTACCGGCCGAATTTGGCTGGTTGGAAGTCCGTTAAATTTAACCGCAGATGTTAATACTGACCTTAGTCATGATGCCTCGTCGTGTTATTTCGTCATTGGCTACATATTTTAATAACCGATTGCCGGGGTAAATACATGTATGTATACTGTGTACAATGTACGCTATACTTCTTATGACATCCGATTAGTTTTGATCAAGTGCGTAATGTGTGATTCTACATAATATTTGATGGCTGTAAAATATTTAATATATTCGAGATAATCATCATTGTATTATATTTAATATATTTACGCGACACCACGTTGTGCTGCCGCCGCTGACAATGGCATCGTCTCCAAAATTCGTCTGCAGCAAGTGTATAACAATGTCCAACATTATCTATATGCGAATATTGTACATTCAGCCGTAATATATAATAATGATATATGCGTACTTGGCAAAACAAATATGAATGCTATATATATACCTAAGTAAAATAGTTTTAATTGTTTACCAATATATCTACTGAGTTAGAACGCTTTAGACATTTTTACATTACATACTTAAGTTTCACCTCAATACGACTGGAGGTGTGCCAAAACTAAAATTTCAATTTTACTATGATGTGATCTTGTTGCAGTAGGTACCCATGATATTATGTGTCTATTGTTCTCCACATATATATTTAATACTTTAATAGTTTAATGTATACGGATTTTAATTGTATATAGTTAAATTAACCACGAGTAATCATCATAGATTAATTTGTAGATATATATGTACCTAGGTATACCTATAAAATATACATTATACATAATGACGTATGTGTTCGGTGTATAGACTTAGGGCCAGTATTACAATCATTGATTACACTTCGATTACGCTTAACCGACTGATAAGAGATTTTCTTGTTAATACTGACCATTAGTCATGATGCCTCGTCGTGTTATTCGTCATTGGCTACAATTTTAATAACCGATTGCCGGGGTAATACATGTATGTATACTGTGTACAATGTACGCTATACTTCTTATGACATCCGATTAGTTTGATCAAGTGTAATGTGTGATTCTACATAATATTTGATGGCTGTAAAATATTTAATATATTCGAGATAATCATCATTGTATTATATTTAATATATTTACGCGACACCACGTTGTGCTGCCGCCGCTGACAATGGCATCGTCTCCAAAATTCGTCCGTGAACAAAAATAAATAAATATATATATATACATATAATATATATATATGTCATAGACACAGATACCAGGAGTTGAGAGAGTGAGAAAAAATACGAAAAATCGGCGATGTCACGGCCAATTCGGGATGTAACAAGACAAACCAGAAAACCTCCGGAGTCAAAACGTGTATTGTTCATCGCTGCCGATATTGTACGACCAGATGAACTGGGCCAAGTAGACTGTGCGCCCCAATTCGCCGCCGGACCGTGGAAACCGACGCCGCAACAGCCTCTTTCGTTCGATCTCATCGATGATGGTTTTATTATTTATTTATATATATATTATATTACTATCGGGCCGATACATATTATTATGCAGATTGGTAATGTGTGTGGTACTATAAAGGTTTTCTTTTTTTCATCTGTTATATTATTGATTTTATTACCGTCGTCGTTTTCGTTTATTTTCTATGTAAATAGTATATACAGTATTATACAGATAAATGATGTACCTATGCGTTTACTTTTCGTTTTCGAAAATAATTATAATCGAGAAAAACCTTAGATACCTAACCTAATTTGTCGGGGTTACACGGCGGCCATTGCAGCGCGCAAGAACGACCTGTCGTCGAAACGTGGCCGTAATTGATTCGATCGTTAATCGCGCGAGAACTCTGCACCACTGGACTTGACCGGAGGAAGAACGGTTATATGTAATATATATTATTTAATCTCTATCGTACCATGCATATATGTAAAGTGTAATACTGAAAAAAGTATTTACGCCACAACTTAGCTCCGAACTGACCGACGGCGATTTCCACCATATATATATATTTAGGTAGGTATATCGTAAATGATGGCATTTTCTCAGAAAAAATCTTATTAATGTACCTATACGTTTAAATAATGTTCGGAACAGTTTTAATTTATTAAATACTTCTTAAAATAATATGATTTAAATATGCGTTTATAATGTATATGCGTAAATTTAAATTTTGTTACTACATTTCAACCCTAACCCGGTTTGTATGAATCGGTCAGTATTAAATATATTACTATATGTAATATGTATAGACTAGCAGGCGAGACGGTTTGGAACGAATAAAACATGACGTGTTTAGCACGGTGGCGGCGGAGGAGACAACGACCGGCTGGGCTAACCACTGCAACCATCTCGTCTACACATAATAGTAATAACTAATAATAATAATAATTCTCTCATCGATTGCCGTCTGTGTGCGTTGTGCGTTGTGCGTGCTTGCCGCGTATATTATACCATTTATACGTGTGGGATGACGAGACGGTGGATGGCTAGTTTTCTTTGTGCGCGTTTCGTCGTCGCAGGAGTCGTCGTTTAAAAGATGATCCGTACTCGTGTGCGCCGCTGTTACGATTTAGAAAGTAGACGGCTTTCACATCCGCGTGTGTGTGTGTGCGCGTGTACCCCCGCAACACGCGCCGAGTTATTATTATAAGACGAAAAAAAAACCATTCACATAAAATATATATTTATATGTATATATATTAATATTAAATATTATAATATTTGTGTACATACAACGAACTCTAAATTTCATCGAGGTGTTGCCTTTCTCGTCTTCGTCGGCCGTTAATTATTGTTTTTGGGGTTTTAAAATTCTCTTTAGGTTTCCGTTTTAATGACGTCGCCATTTCGTCGGTTAGGTAGGTGCGTGTGGATGGTGTATACACTTGCACGTTTAATGCGTGCGTACCAATATACAATAATATTCGTCCGATGTTTGTTTCTGTCACCGCGCTGCAGCAGTTTCGTTTAATCTTTGTACACGTGCACCATACCTAACCATACCCGGGGACAGTACAGCATAATATTATTATTTCCCATCAAGGACGATTTTTTTATTTTTACGTTACTACGACAATGCACTCACGTCGCGTGTGTATATATATATATATTCCCGTGTTTAACCTTCTTTCGATTATAATCGAAGGCTTAACTGAGCTCGGCAGTGTATTTGAATGTGTAAAATGGCGGAAAAAACTGTACAATTAACCGAAAACCGCGATAATTAAAGTTATAGTATATATATAATATATACCATAGCAGGTATATCAGCTATATTCAATCGGGTCTAGGTTGTGAGTCGCGTTTCGCATTTCGCGATGAAAATCGTATTGTGCGTCGCCACATCAAAATAATTCAATAGATAAATATAAATTGTACCACGAATGGAGGAGAGTCCTCTCCTGTGCAGTCGATCACTAATTAACACGCAGCCGTTATATATTATTATATTAGTGCGTACGATAGTAGTAGTTGTAATAGTAGTGAGTGGTTAACGTTTTGTGTATAGTAAAATACGACTATACGAGTGGTGTAGTAGTGGTAGTATAGTTTAGTAGTAGTATAGTCAGTCGTTGTGTATACGTTTCACCAGATCTAAAAGACGGCGTTGTCCTACTGACCTTCATACCGGTCGTCTCGCCCCCTCCTTTTGATTAATCGGTCTAAAAGTGACCGATTCTAGAAAATAATGATATTAACTGCCGCTGTTGCTGCTGGCTGGTTGTCCCTACCACATCAACCGGTTCGCTTCCTTTCCTTTCTTTCTTTGTTTTTAATTTTTTTTTTTAATTAGACGTTTAAACAATTTTTTTGACTAAATTAACACATTTTTTTGACAACTATAATATCATGACATTAATTTCCGGTGGATATTTATTTTTTTCGTTTCTTTATTAATTCTGATCTTTTTAAGGTCAGGTTATAAGGACATGTCTCATCATTCGTTTACGTATTCAAATCGCAGAAAAAGGAACGAATTCCTATTGATATTTTATAAATAATTATCATTAATAATAAAATCAATAAATAACCGTAATTTATAGTCATAGGTAGTGATACTTACTTGCACATGAATCCGTGGCATTTGATTATAATTTAAATCAATTGCAATTTAAAGCTATATTAATTCTTTATATAGTTCAAGTTTAGGAAATTAAAACAATCCATCTGAATAAAAATTAGGAATCTATAATAATATATACTTAATGTTAAGTCATTATAAGTATGAATTAATTTAGAATAATATCGACGTAACTTCAAATATTATATAATTTGCATTCTAATTTGAGTATAAAATAATTTATAAATATTTATAACGTCCAAAGAAATAGTAATACAATTAAATAAGGTAAATTTTTAAGTAAATATTCCAAAATTGTATTTCTTTATTATTACCAATCTGTATATTAGTTTAAATAATATTGTTTTAGTCAAACGCTTTATTAACCTTCCAGTAGTATAAAAATATTTTGTCTTAAACGTCATTCTATAGTTTTATTTTACAGAATTATATAATATTATGGTATTGAATTTGGTTTTAAAGTATTTACGTTTAAGATAAATGTCTTTTCAATTGTAATGTTTAATTAAAACTAATTAAATCAATATCCATATTATATTTATGATGTTTCTATATGGAATTAATAATTAGATGTTTAATTGAATTATTTCAATTTATAAAATATCCTTAAAATGTTCAAAATAGTATTTGAATCGTTTTTGTGGTTGAAAAAGAAAGACAATCTGAGAAATTGTACAATAGTTAGGTAGGTACTTGATTATCATACATTCATCTTATTTTTCTAATTTATTTTTTAATATTATTATTTATTTGTTTTTTTTTCTATCCAAAATGAATTGAATTAACATAGGTATATAAATAAAAAACATCGATCATGCTATTTTTGTATAAATTAAATTGTTTATATTGTGGATAATATATTGTTGTTATGCATAAGATATAGTTTAACTTATTGTACTATACTTGTCTATGCTTATACATTTTATACTTACAATTTAATTTATGTGATACCTGGTGTTGACTGTTGATATACCTACTTAAGATACGCACCAATTCCTCGACCGGTACAACATTAAAAATGTTAATACAAATTCGAAAGTAATATAATATTATTTCATTGACGACGTGACGCGTCCTGTAAAAATTAATTTGTACTTTCGAGTGGAAAAGTAAGAAATTATAGTAAGAAACAGCCAACGTTAAATCAATTTATCAATTATATCATCTTATAAGTTATTCATTATTGAACATGTCGTTAAACGTGTCATTAATAAGTATGTGCTATACTTTGAAATTTCTTTAACTTACACTACTAAGTTTTTATTAAAAGAGAAGCCGATTGGCTTAAAAATTAAAATGTTTTCATTAAAAAGTGTTAGTATTCTAATTTTTTTAGGATATACCTACAATTTATAATTTAACAAGCTTGTTTTACACATTTTGTAGGGTCACGATAAGGTATCTCAATTGTGAAGTTTCGAAAATGTTCAATTCAACTCCTTTGTACTTGTTGCAATCATAAACAAGTTTTAACTCGTTTGACAAGTTGCTTACTAAGAAATTAGCTATAGCTGATAGTTAGGTCACGATAAAATGAATGTCTTCCAGCGTGTGCGTATACCTATTCCTAGAAAATACACGACAATACGCGTTAATCGCTAATAAGTTTTATAACTGTTACTTATGGACTATGCTACTATGGTATCAATATTAAAGCAAGCACCTCTCATTCGTCATCCGCTATCGCATCGAAACAATGGCATCCGACTTGTGGCGTTATCGATCAGAACTAACCTCAGAATTGTTTCATTAATCATTTTTAGTAGTTCTCGTGAATCAAATGTCATAAAAGTTCAAATCAATACTTTAAACTGTTGGTCTTTGTAAGTTTTTGCCTAGGCATGTTACTTTTATAGACTATTACCTATGTTTTAGCTAAATGTTAAAAACCGTTATTACACAAAATAATGATGTACCTGTATAAATGTTGGATTATAAAAACTATGGTTTTACGATACACTCACGTATCTAGAAATAGCAAGAAAAATAGTACATTTATTGATTATCTATCAATATGAACTGTTATTTTAATTAAATTCATTACGGAAATAAATAATATGCACTTAGCACATCGTACTATTATTTTAGTTTACAGTTTTACAAAAGTTGATTAACCTTATTATACTCAAGTTCATTTTTAATTGCAATTGAGTTATAATTTCATACATTTAAACTGGTCATGGCAAATGAATCAGTTTAATAAAAAAAAAAAAATCAATAGTTATTGTTTCCATAATTAATGAATACGTCTTGTGCTTGAACGTTTATATATAAATTAATAATATAGCAAAATACTGTTATACTTGTGTGTCGTATGTGCCATAATTATTATTACAAAAAGTTTTTTCATTTAATACTTTGTAAAAAAAGCAATGTGTGCATAAGTGATAAAATAATGCTTAGTGTACCTATGTAAAATATTGTTCATTCGTTCATTCACATAGACATAGTTGTTTATATTGGGTAACACGTATTAAAAATAAAAAGTTATGTTCATAAGTTAATATTATCGTTTTTAACAGTATCACGTACATAATATGGCGTATCACATAATGAGTGCATTAAAATTTTAATGGTAAATATACAACAATACGATAAATATATCATAAAATATAATGTTAATGTGGAAGTTACACTAACCTAAACACGATCCTACTATGAGCTACGATTACTCGCTTGGTTTCATCTTACATATCATACTATCGTAATTCATAACGTTATCGCGTTTTATCTTTTATATATTTTCTTTTGTACATTTGTATCATTTGATAAAAATATCGACTTACCTTATACACAATAAAATTCACATTTGAATTTAAACAGTAGCTACGTTTCCATCGAGTGAATAACCCTTTTCAACCAACGATATCTTGTTAGTTTTTTTTCTTGTACACCAGAGCTAGTTTATTATAAAAATTTGGTTAAAATGTTTCTGGACAATTTTATTTTTAAACGATGAGTGATTTTTAATGTATCAATATAGGATAGATTGGAAAATGGAGAATTTTAGCGAAGATGTAGTTTTTTTTATGTAATCGTCTGCAATATTTAGATGTTTGTTATTAAGATATGGTCAATGGTCATTATATTAAGGTTTTTTGCGGAGATTTCGATTACAACTAACATACCTCTATTACCCTGGGGAATTGGTTATTGTTCTGAGAGTTATTGATTGAAATAAAATTGCTGTATTATATTGATGTTGGGGTTTTTTCATCCCAGAATACCTACCCTATGTAGGAATGTAGCACACGAAGTGATAATTAATGTATATTAATATGTTTTTTTCAATACAAGTTTTAACAGTTAGGTAGGTAGGTATTTTAAATTAAGGTTTCATATTGTGTATGGGTGAACTCTTATCGGAATGGTGGTTTATTGTTGTAGTGCCTATTTAGTTTAGCGCACAATTATTTATTTGTTATATTTTTCTTTAACTTATAAACTATAGTCTATAACTTATAACGCAGCACAGATATAGATAATAAACTTGATTTCTAACTACTGATATCAGTCGTCGCCAAAAAACATAGATAATATAAGAATGAATAGACGAGCGTCTAGGGACAGCCTCGGAGGTTAGGTTAGGTTTGGTAGCGCTGAAAACATTCAGTTATGGGTGTTGATGATAACAGAGGAACCTTTTGCGAGCCGTCCCCCGTCACCCGCCCACCTTGTCGTTTCCAGTCTATTATATCTTAGTCCGTGCTAATAATTAACGATCTATATTATTCTATATTCTAATTACAATTAATTATGTACGTAAAGTTTAGAGTAATTTGAGTATTCCAATTTCCATTTTCAGGCACAACAATTAAAATACAAATTTTAAAGTGACAAATATTGGAAACAGTTTTTGGACATAACCTTAAAAACAGCCCCATATCGTCTTTCTCTTTTCCCCAAAAAAGCACACAGCCCCATATGAAACTGGTATACGCATGTCCTATCCATTCTTATATTATCTATTCAAAAAAAATGCCATGTTGGTTGTGGGTTATGTATAGTGTTTACCAGCTGATAAACCAAATTTATCATTGTATTATATCTAAATCTGTGTATTACTATCACGATAAAAATTGATAAAATACTATAGACAACAACCTATGAGTTGAAAAAAGTGGCGTCATCCGGCCCGCTTGACAATGTATAGTGGTTAGGAATCTAGTTTATTATCAATATCTGTGTAACGCAGTTTTAATAAAGGAGTATTAATAATGCATTTGCATGCTCCTCTTACACCTCCATAACCACTATAAAACCGTGTTATATAAGCCTGCATGTTAAAATAACCCCTTAATAATAATTGTTGTTGCGTGATATAAAAAATAAATCACCGTATTATGAAATAATGATTGCGGCTAACCCGATCTCTATTTTGGACCGTTTTTTCACGTGGTAATTATTGTGAAACTAGTACAGTATTTAGAGTATTTATTATTTTTTCTCGTTTATTAAGATCTGATTTTTGTTTTGTATCAAACGTTATACCTGTATGTGCAGTGCTCGAATTTTGAATAATTAAGTTGAGGAGTCTAGTATGCTATTTAAAAACTACCCGTAATTCCAAGTGTAAAATTATTGAACACAGACATGTGACACCCTCCTCCAATCGTTAGTCCCCGTACAAATAATTAGTTAATTAAAATGTGCCCCTGTATTTATGAGCGGTAATTACTTCCAATAATAAATAAAACAAATATTTAAATATTTTTTGAACAATAAACATTTAAATTTATTCTATTTTATATAAATAAACATTTTTTAAAATTTAAATTATTACTTGGTATCGAATTATATTCCATATTTCATCAAATTGAAATATTTTAGCTAATCTTCTAATGGCATAATTTCTATATTAAATATCAAATTTATTTTCTTAATCGTTATGATGTATCTACTATAATATATTAACATACTTATATGTATGTCCAAATCTTTAAGTAACTGAGAGTTTTGATCTTTAAATTTGTCATCCTGAACTGTAAGATAATTGATAAGTAGATAAAATAATTCTTGGCTGGTTATCATAATAATAATGAGTTTTACATAATTCAGCTAATTAAATCTGAATGTTTTATTGAATAATATCTTAAGGAAAACAAAAGTATGCTTAAAAATATTTTGTTAAATAAAAAAAGTTTTGTTGCCGTGTTTCATTGAAAATTGGTAGGGAAGCTCCGCCCCCTTGCACTCCCCAACTCAAGTACAGCCTAATACGTCGGAATAAAATTATACTTGCCTATTTTAGTCATATATCTAAAAATCATGACATAATTACAAACATTATCTTATGACTGATTCGTAAAATACTGATTGCAGCCGAACAAGATAATCTTGACCAATAATAAAAGCAGTATAGGTATTCTATATAAAAAAACAACATATACTCGCTGGTATTATATGTTGACGAGGACTTGCATTTACAGGAACTATTCAACTGTATTAGACTAACTTACCATTTGATTTGTAAACTACTGAGCTGTATATCTATTTACCTAGTTATAACAGTTTGAGATCGGTAAACTGCCATATTTCCTCATCATCTTCCCGTACCTTTCAAAACTATTTATCATGAAAAGCGTTTACGCCCCTTATAAATGTTTCACCAATGCTTAAATCTGCCTGTTTGCGTAGTATGTATATAGATAGCATATTAGTGCACGAATATGCGATATAATACACATCGTGGGATTCTATATTAAAATTTTTTTGTGCAAAGCAGTTGGATCGCAGGCATAGCATTGCCTGTATTTCCCCCGTCGCAGTGCTTTACCGTGTCGTATACATACGTATAGTTACGTCAATTGATTGTCTGCATGTATGTATGCAATATGTATGTATGTATGATGTCGCGTGTACAATAATATAATGTTTATAGTGTGCGTGTGTGATGTGTACGACACGCATTCGTGTTTGTATTTCGTTTGTCATTCGTCGATCCCCTCATGACGTGATGTAATGTTCGACGGCGCATAATATCATAACGTACACTATATAATAATACGTACAATATACATACTGACTGACGGTATATTAGCGTATATTATAATATAGTTTATATCGTACTGTAAATATATTTACATAGTATAATAATAGACGCGTCTGCTGCTCGAATCCATTATTATGATATTATAATATACATAATACATACACGTTGTTACGAGATTATAACAAGTCCGGTTATACGAACTATATTATAGTGTAATATATGGTATGATACCACAGGGTGTCCGTCAGTAAAGAGTTGTCCAAACTCTAATCAATTATACTTCAAACAATAGTTCAAGATAAAAACTGCTTTGAGATATTTTAAAAGTTTGTTTAATTATTTTACCTTGAAATACACAGGTAATATAACAGTTTCTCACCTAATAGTTACGGACGTATCGCCGTATCGGAAGTAGGTATTCAGATGGATCGGTTTGTAAAAGAGATTCGAAGTCTAGAACATATTATTTTGTAACACCAATTTAATATTTTAGATCACTCGAAATTTACATGCGTACTTGATCGAAACTTGAATTTTTATCATTCTTATTACTACTGGACAGTAGACACCCTGTATATTGATGTCGTTATCGCTGTTGGTTTATTCAGCCTTGCAGTAGCAGCCCGTATATAGTAGCGGCTCCGGTATACTATTATTACTATTATTGTTATAGGCTACAATGGTTTGCCCGAAATTTCAAAACGGTCGTATTTCTTTGTGTGCTGTACTACTTGTGAATTGTAATCCGGATAATTTGAATTATCTAAATTACAGCAACCGCCGAGGGAGCTTATAAATATTATTAAAACTAGTTAAATGTAGAGAAAATAATATTTTGAACCATTTAGTCGACCAACTTCAGATTTAGGACCATAAAACTATTTTCTAGCCAGACTCGTTTGAAAGTTTAGATTCCTATACTAGTATTTATAAAATAAATTGCTCAAATTGCTTTATATTATTTACATATCACAGAATAAGAAGAATCTAAGCAATTCGTAATGTAATAACTTATATTCAATAGTAATAATTAATTATATAATTTTTTTTTTATCAAAATGAGTAATTTAATTAAAAATAAAATATTTTTCCATAGTCATCGTAGTTTTTTGTGTGCACAGTATAGTTATTTGTATTTTTTCTGTATAATATCATTTAATGTTTCCTCTCATAATTCTTTCCAATGTATGTTAAATAAATAAAGCTTAAATAATATCTTTATAATTATATGGTTTTAAGTTTTGAACATACTCGGTATATTATTGTATGCGTATACATGACGGTTATAATTACACGTTTTGGTCTTGATGTTGTTAATAGATAATTCAGTCAATCTTTGTGTTCATGTCAAATTTTGCACTCGCACAAAAAAATAGGTGCAGTGTGTACCTACATTTCTTTCTATAGAATTATCGTAGACGATATGGGTGTGGATTCTTGTTTTGATTTTTGACTAAAATATTATTGTTTAAAATCTGTACGTTTTATGTTGGCGTTAAAAAAAGATTAACTGAAATTGATAAACTGTCGTTAACAGCAGTTTAGCCATGAACTCGAAATACACATATTTTGACCATCCATGTGTAAATATGATTTTAGGTAAATATGATTCTTTAATTCATATTTAATGCGTACAACGATAAAAACGTGTCGAATTCCCAAAATAATCTTGTTACGTACATTTTTGTAGTTCGCATTTATTAATTTGTAAACTGAATTGTATGTATCAAGATTCAAGATATACCTAACATAATATCATAATCGGAGTTCTTTTTTATTGGCCGTGCTGTCCGTTTTGATGTTTATACAGTATATTATACTCTATAGTCTATACACTGAACAAGTACATTTGGAATTTATCGCAACTTTCAGCCAAATAATAATATTATAATGTGATAATATATAATAATATATCAATCGAGGTTGCGCCCTCGTCGATCCGGTACAAAATCAATTTTCGATTAGAAACGATAAGTTATCGGTCGTCGTTTACCGTATAGCGCAGTATATACCTAAATATAATATAATAACAAATAACAACTATAACTAACAACAATAATAATAATAATAATAATAATAATAATAATGTATAAAATATAGGTGATTGGTGGGCGTCTGTAGTCGGAATTATTGTTTGCGGAAACTCACAGCGATCTCGGGTTGTGTGTTAACAAGTATAATAATAATAATAATAATAATAATAATAATATAATAGTAGACGGCGGCCACTATTGAAGCGCGTGTTGTGTTCGATCAAACTGTCGAAACGATGTAAAAACAAAGCGAAAAGAAATTGGTAGAAAAAAAACGAAGTTAAATGTAGAAAATTATAATAATAATGGCTACAACAAAACTAGAGATCGTATATTGTGTGGGCGGGTGGCCACCTATTAATTCTAAACGACTTCGCACAGATAAAACATATATATAATTTAGCGTGTAGTAAAAATACGCCGTCGAGAATTGTATTATGTGTGGTCCGTGTCCGCGAACACTTTCATTTTTTTCACCGCTTTCCACGTCGAACGCTGTTTAATTTCTTCTTGATCACGCTGGCGCGCCACGCGTGTACAATAGTGGTAAGTAGCTCCCTCCGTTTTTGTTGAAAATGCCACATAATATGTATAGTACCCAGTGCTCGAATTGGAAAAAAAATTGAGGACGGACGCTGGTTTTAGTTCAAAAAACACCGTTCCATAGCTAATAAATTGTAAAGTAACCCGTTGTGAAAATTAAACAAAAAGTTCTCAAAAGTAGAATGTAGAAACACGTATACGGCGGCAATACAACCGAAATCACTTCAAAATTATTACACTTGCAGATAATAGAGATAAGGTAGACATGATATCTTTAATCGTGGTAGTGTACAAACCAATAAAACCACCGCGGCGGTAATAATAACCGAAACAAAAAAAATCCAAATACACCGTTCAAAAGTAAGCATCCCCAGGGGTCAGAGGGGGACTCGTTTTTAGCGTTCCCCGCTTAATTAAATGAAGGGGGACGCTGAAATCTATGAAAAAAATGAAAGCGGACTCCGTCCGCCCGCGTCCCCCCCCAATTCGAGCACTGATAGTACCTAATATTATATTCATAGGTATAACCTATTGTTAACGCGTATATCCTTCTGTTACATTCTATGCAACTTAGGTCAAGCTATAAATGAAATATATTTTATATACAGATCATTCCTGCAACATCGGGTCGCGAGTACACGACCACATAGCTTCGGAAAATGTACTGTTATTCCGCTTCTATAAATCTGAAATAGCCTATAGTATACTATAAGTCCTATAGGCTATGGTTAGGCGCCATTGGACTGGGTGTGTGGAAAGGTCAAGTCACACTTGGTGACCCGCAGTTTTATTATATAAAAGTTAGGTTAGGTTATAAGTTTATAGTACATAACCTAGGTTATAATACTTTTAATAGTACTCACTCGAGTGTCGTCACTTATTGGCGACTAGGAGCTTTTGCGCCATATTTTACACACATATTGTGTATACTATATGTGGCGAAAGAACGATGCGACGCGGTCGTCGTCCGATGAGGGACGAAGGTCAACCGTCGTTGAACGAAGGACTGGCGTGTCACGACGAATAATGTGTACACACACTTGCGCTCTCGCCACAACGCCGCGGGGCGGGTCGCGAGCTCCGTCGAGTTCTCTGCCGGGGCAATCCACTCGTGTATAATGAGTATAGTATACATATATTTATAACATGGTTAACCGTGGGTACCTATGGTGGACCTGGCAGCGTGCGTGCGTCGTAAATTACTATATTATAATTTATATCACACACAAACACACACATATATATGTAACTTTATAAGATAGCGGGCGACTCGTCGTGTGAGCGAGAGGTGCCGGAGATTGCAGTGTGACGAAATTGATGCACTTTTTTCCCATATCGTTTTCGTGTTGACCTAAATATGTATATATACATGCTCATCTCACGCGTGTATCAGTTTTTTGTATTTGTTTATATTTATTCATATATATGTCTATACTACTTACGCTCTTTATAGTGCGTTTACTGAATTTATAGCCTGCTCTATTGCTAGATATATACATTATACACGTATAGATAGAGATAGTATATGTTTATACACATTGTACTGCGGTGATGTGCGTGTGCATGTTCACGTTCGGTTTTCACTGGCCGGAGAAAGTGTTTTGTTTTTTCTGGCGAAACGGGTACGTTTTTTTATCGTTATTATTACCACTTTTTTCCCTCCTGACCCCGATAAAACCCGACGGCTCTCCACTAACGTCGCATTGCCTCCAAACACCCTCGTGCACTGTCAGTGAAAGCACCTATATATATATTCGTACATGTATAATAATGTATGAAGTACGATATTAAAACCCGCGATATCGATCTATCCCGCCCGCTTAACAGACTTTGTGCAGAGCGTAATATTACGGCCGTCGTGTCTTCGTCGTCGTCGTCGTCGTTGGGGGGGGGGGGAGGAGGGAGAGTTTATGGTGCAATGTGACACCATCATCACTCCGATCTCGCCGCCAGCAGATTCGTGTCGTGTATATTTTACGTGCATACACAAGTATAATATTATATAGGTAGCACAATATTATAATAATAACAACTCTCCCCAAGAGGAACCGCCGCAACCGGAGCTTTTGACCCCGGTCGTGACCTTTGTCTTCTGTCTTATATACATTGGTACCGCTGGGCTTCCGCGTCGGAAATATTATATATTATTATTATTATTATAAAAACCTTTTGAAAATCAAAGAACTACGACAATGCGTCTCGCGTTACTATTGTGCTGCCGCTGTGTATAATGTATATATATATATATAATAGGTATATAATATATATGTGTACTGTGTGTGTGGAGGAGACCCACGCTTGCGCCCACTTTTGCCGAAGACGCTGGAGACGCCTCCGAAAAACAATAACAATCGGAGCACACACAAGTTCACCGAACCCAAACGCGAGGGATTGGCTGTGTGTGTTGGAGTGTACACTGTACCTGTGTGTATATTATATTATTATTATATGTGTACTTTATTATATTATTGTTATTATTATATACGATTAGGCGGTTCAAAAGACGGGAAACAAGTTAAACAAAAACCGCATCGTCGGCGGATGATACATCGTTGTGAAACACATATATTAATATATTATATGTATATAGTAATAACAATAATAAATACAATGGTGATAACAATTGTGCGTCGGAATTACGACGACGGCGACGAGACGGTTCGGCTCCCCATGACTTTCGAGCAACGCGGTTTTAATATTATATATATATAATCTGCGTTTCACTACTGCGCTACGGGAATATTAATTAGTCGTGATGGACGACGCACGGTTGGAACAAAGTAATACGCGGATTATGTAAGGGGGCCCCCGTCGGACGCATATGGCATATAGTGTATATATTATTATACGATATATATATATGTACTGATGTACTATAATAATAATAATATAATTTCGAGCCCAAACATTTTGGACGGGAACCGACAGAGAAACTACTATATTTTAATACTCGCGTGTGTACCCATATAATATGATGACGATTAAGAAATTTGTAATTTTGTTTTGGATTGAACTTTCGCCCAAAAGACTTTGAACTATCACCGTACTGCAGTTACACTCAAGCCCATACACAGGGGGGTTAGGGGAATAACCCCCCTCCGTTTTTTTATCTACTTGCCTGGCTCACTATATTATTATGTATACGTTTGTGTAGGTTATTATTACACTATTTTATTATAATATTATATACAATATAAATATTATACGTCAATACGTCATCTTCGTTGTATATTTAGTAGGTAGGTATCTTATTAGTAATTAGTTATTATAGTTGTTGGCAACAACTTGTTGCAATAATCTTGAGCATTATGCTTGTTTTGGAGTCGACGAAATTCGTTTATTAGGACTTAGTCACAGATTAGTCGTTTATGTGTATATAAGTACAAACGTATTTTCACTGAAAATTAATATTTATACATTCCTCTTGTTGAGTATTATACAATAATGAGGCGCTTTGAGTGACACGCGCGTACTGGCATAATGTTCATAATTTTAAATTATATATAATATAGGTATGCCTTAGTTGTGATTTTAAATTATCTTTTCGTAGTTTTTGTATACTTCAGATTTTAACGCGGTACAATAGTTTTTTTACTGTGTCCTTAAATACTTACGTTCCGTGTGATGGATCAATACGTGTTAAAAATATTGTGCAAGTATTTTAACACGAGATAAATATATACATTACTTAAGAGATTTTTATTAAATTTTTTATGCAACGAGTATGAAATAGAATCCATAATTTTCCAATTATTAGGACTTTGTAAAAAAAAATAAAACAATTGCTATATATTATGCTGTGATAATGAAATGCGTCTGTATATTATTATGTATTGTGTATACTATTAATCATCGGAGAACAATTTAAGTACGTCAAGTTGTAAACGATAAATTTAATTATTCTATAGAGTATTATAGGTACTGTTGATATTTAATTAATTACATTTCATTAATTAGTTTCACTATATATAAACAATGTATATACATATATATTATAAAAGCATAAGCTAATCGCGAAATGATTATGAATATTGTTCATCCATCTATTTTTATTTCAATTTATTGTTTGATACTAAAACCTGAGGTGTACTCAAACTAGTCAAACTATAATATTTAACTAGATTCGATCGGATAGTTTTAAAAATATATTTCTGATATTTTGTATGAAAATGTTATTTTTAATTCTAACTTGTAGCCTATATTTCATCTCCTAAAATTAATTTAACTGTTATAATATTATTATTGTTATGTTAATTGGCAAAACAAATTAACACTGGGAGCGCTGTCAACGCCTATCGTACTGATTGTTAGGCGGGTTCCCCCCTATGTTAAGTCGGAACTCGAGTCGGGAGATTGTACTTATTTTCCCTACATTTCGCATACATTTTGTCTTAAGTGATGTGTATTTAAATGTATTTGATAATATTAGTACAAATTGTACTTACCAACTTATACAGTTAGCTCTAAAAGCGTATAAAGTTTCGATAGCAAAATTAAATTATTATAAAAAGTAAAATAACCAATAAAAAATTATATCTTGAGGATTATGCCACCAGAGCATGTATTGTTAGCTTGTTTTACCAATAGTTTGTACTTTGTCGGTGTTTCAGTAGGAGGTGCGCATTAATTATTTTACATTTTTATGCTATTGATAAGCCCTGAAATCGATGTAATTGGGATTTCCGTTATTTTACAACTGTTGCCACATTATTATTAGTATTATAACTTATATTCAACACATGACCTTCAATAATTACCCCCCCCCCTTGATTAAAATGTTTTACATATTATGACTTTCACACCAATACTGTTGATCATTCGTTATTATCGCGACGACTGACATTTAATGATTTCTCGAATTACGCCCCGAGGGCACATGGTAAAGATTCTTCCATACAGAAAATGAGCAAATTATATAAATACAGCCGTATAGGTAATTTCAGGGATATATACAAATTAAAACAAATCTTCGGCCTTCTCTATATATGCAACGAGATTTTAACCTGGTTAAAGATATTTTGAAAAAATCTAAATGAAATAATCCACGAACAGAATTGAAAAAAAAATACTCTGTGTACTCTGTCTTTTCTTTATCTATTCATATTTCATGATACTGAGTATAATGTTTTATATTTTTTAATGATTCGCTATTTTTAATTTAACTTTAGTTGAACAATACGATTTATGACAATGCATCACGTATATAATATAATACTATTGTGTACGCAGTGTATACAACCATATTCTCTGTTTGCTCCCAAACTATTTGGTAAAAAAAACCCGTGAGTCTGGTATACGTATAAGTATAATACTATACCTAATATTATCCTCGTATGGCCATACTAATGAACTGTTAGTGTGATTTTTTATTACTGATTAATGATCAATCGGATACATTTTAAATCCGCAAGAAAACACGCGAACGTTCCTATAATATGCTCTTACGTTTATGTAGATACCGCGTGTGCTTAAATGTAGCGTGTTTGAGGCGAAAAACGACGTTTCGGTGATACGCTAAAACCATGACGCGGACTTGCGGTCAAGTTAACTCCGCCAACACCCGTCAATACCTTTTTATGTGCCTACATTAGGTATACCTATTATATTGTATATATGTGTATGGATATAAACCTACTGCACCTCGCAGCCCGTGACTATTCGGTGTTGTAATTGCACACTACACGCACATCCGGGTTAATAATAGTAGGTATACCCACTATTGTTGTTCGCAGTCGAACACTATTTTAACGATTATTATAATCGTTTCCAATTACGATTAAAAAATAATTCGTATAGCCGTATAGGTTAGGGGTACTGTAATAGTACTGTATAATAATATGTAATGTATGTAGTAGGTATACGTCATATAATATACATATATACATTCAACGGCACGGTTTATTATCGCTCGTTCGCGGATACGACGAAAGTTTATAAAAAAAACCACAACTGCTGCTGCTGAGGCGATGGCGTTTAGAAATTATTATTGTAATCTAGTTGCGTGCAGCCGATTTCGGGCCGAGCTACGTCTCGGTCTCGCGGAAAACGCACGGAGAGAGCATGTTATAATATTATTTTTGTTGTTTTCGGACGGGATCCTGTTATTTGGCAGTATATGTGTGTGATGTATTCGCAAGTCGTGTTGACATTGTCGTGTGAAACAAAAAGAAATTTTCTCGTTATGATGCTGCCCGTGATAGCAGGCGCGCGTCTGTCTATACACACGCGTACTGAACAACATTAAATGTGGAGCAAACTGCTGTAATGGTTCAGTTTGACTTTCTCATTATAATTCGCCTACTTTCACTCACTTCTCCGTTCCGATTTGACAATAGCTGGAAACGTCTCTCGTCGCCGTTGTATCAACCGCGGTGTTTCTACCCCCTCCCCCCAACACCCACGAATTAACAGCGGTGACATTTTATTTTTATTCATTATAAAAATACATTGGGCATCAGCAACTGCATATACCTATAATAATTTACACGTCCTGGCAGTTAGCATGTATTGCTGCAGCTGTAGGTATAGGTAGTATGAAAATACGTGATTTCTATTATATAGAATAATAATATATTATATTATATCGTTCGTTTTGTTCGCGGCTAAATTTCGTCGATACAATCTATAATGTATACTACATCTTTATGTGTACCTATCGCTTCGTGAATGAAACAAAATAAAAATTGAAAATAATCCTCAACGTGTTCGTGTTTACGAAACTATTGTAAATTACACAAAAGGAAAACGCAGCTGTGAGAGAAGAGTTATTAAATTTCTATGTAATAGTTTTTAATTTTGACAAATATAATATAATGATGAATTGATTGTATATTACTGTTTTCTTTCTATATCATATATACGTTAATCGTTATAATGTACTATATACAATAATTGCGACCTTAGCCTATACACCGGGATCAGTGGCGTATCTTCCGGGGAGGGGAGGGGGTCATATTCCCCCAGAGACCAAATTTTGTACACTATAGAACATGTACATAATAATATAAATATAATATGTGTATACTGGAATGTCTATTAAAAATTGTATATCCTCCCTCGAAAAAATCCTTGATACTCTACTAAATAAAAGTCATAGGCATCACATGGTTTGCTAGATGTGTAATTTCTCTACAAGTTACCTACAAGTTTGTTGGGGGTTTGAGTATAATGATATGCTAAGTTTTAGTATACCGGCCAATAGCGGCTTCAAGCCGATTCTGTAGAGAGTGGACTATTATTATTAAACTGTTATATGAATCGTTTTGACTGCCATATGTACCATTGTACCCGATTTAAGCTAGTATCTATTGTTTATAGCTTGTTAACAAGCTATAGACATATCATAAGCCTTTGTTCATAATATTTTTTAAATGTTTAAATCGGTTTCTAAACTATTTAGAAGGGTTGGGGCTGAGAAAAGTAACTATTTTAAAAACATAGCTGCAGTAAGTATGTTTTCAATTGACTAGAGATCGGGAGAGCAAAATTATAATTTTATTCGTCTCACTTTCTATATCAAGCGAACCAATTTCTCATATCCCACGCATTTATTCTAGTATACCGTATACAACTTGATTGCAGTATATTTTACTCTCTATTTCTTGATTTATTTACCTTTTTTTATTTAATATGTTAAATCGTTGCACAGGAATACAGGATGTAATAAAATTATTATTATTTATTCTATACTTTGAATATAAATTAGAATAATATATAGTATGTACCTATGTATGTATTTATATTAATTCGTTTCATTTAATACATATAATAAAAATAATTATAAACATATTTAGATATGAATTATATACTTAATAAATTTAATTTCGTTAATCAATTATATCGAATTGCAATATGTGTAACGGGAATGGCGGGATTTACGGATTATGATAATTATAATATTCTAAAGTTTTGTTCGCTATTATTAAAAGATCAAGAAGCCATAATTATTCTAGTTTTAAATTAATATTAACGGTAAAACATATGTATTCATATATTATATTATGGTTGGTCCAGCTCCTTTATATATTATATATAGGTATACATATTATTATAATATGACCGAACCTACACCAACCTAACCTATACCAATATGTTTGGAGATTTAGTTGTATGGGTTATTTTATACGTATAATTTCCATATTTATGCTAGTCAATGATGTTTTACAACTATAATATTATATATACACACGCCTACCTTTACATTTTTAAATGGTTGCGGTGTCGGGTGCACACTGCACAGGTTTTGACGCGCACACGCGCGAACTCGCCAAAATCTAGTCTTAACCTTGTCCCGTTACCTGTACAGCGTAAGAATTCCGGCTACATTCGCCCTTATATATATTTAAAAACACTGCAAGCGATTTCGAATGCCGTGAACAACGACTAAACTATTTTTCGGCATCACCGATATCGCTGGTATATTATCCGGAATGACTGGAGTATATCCAAATTTACTAATGACCTTTGAAAGCACGACTTGTTTTAGTTATAGGTCGTCTGCAGCTGTATTTTATTTCGCCTCCTATTTGATTATGACATCAAAATCTTATAGGTATATAGTTACAATTTACCAATGGGTAGGTACACAATGAATGGTTGGTTAGATCAATGGTTTGTAATATATTATAATAGTATATGTGCTCGCTTAGAAATTGTCGTGTGGTATAATTACCTACAACGTTATAACCCGTCTTGATTAAAATAATAGTAAAAAAAAGTTTAATATTTGACCTGAATTTTAGCATAACATACCGTTGACAATCCGCGTACGAGTTAGACAAATAAAATCGTATTAATTATCACGACATATTATACGAATATATGAATGACATATAGGTACAAGACATCGCTGTCGTCGGATCTACGTGGCCGTGGAACGCTACTACGCGGCCGCCCCGCATAGCGATTTGTCCGTCACAAAATAACCAAATAATTGATTGACGTGGTAAAACAGCGAATAAAAAAAAAAAAAATAATAGAAATGGGTTTATTGGTCATCGGGTTCAACAACTTTACGGGTTGGTCCGTGCTTAAGTCGCCGTGAAAACGCGCGTGCGATTTTTCACGGGTCGTCGTCGTCGCGATGATGTGTCCCCTTTGCCGCTCCGGGCGTGCGTCGAAAAACGGTTGTTCGGGCGACTCATCGTGTGGTTGGATGGATTAAAACACGCGCTCACGTAACGGACAGTTTTTGTCGGATCTAACACGGGAGAATAAAACAACAAAAATATACAAAACAAACAGTATAAAGACGAGTAAAATATTAATAATAATACGCAATGACTGCGTGTGCATGGTGTATACAGGCTGATTCTTTTAAAGGCATTTTATGGAAAAGTTCTAAAGTCAATGAAAAACAACATGATAGGTAATACAAAAATTATATTTCTTATTACAGTCGACACTAGGTAATTTGAAGTTCATAGAGGGGGGGGAATTCGATTTACAAAAAATGTTGAGTTATAAAAACCTTAATGAAGTGTTATTGTTGTTATTTGAAGGGGAATTTTATTTGTTCGAGATATCGAGAATTTCAAGTGACCGGGAATAGATTAAATTTTTATCCTTGTCGTTTTTAATTTTTACTTTTTTGAATGACAGCATACATTAGTTATTGTGATTCATATTATCGATTCCAACGCGGAATATTTTTCTGAGAATTTCAGTATGTCAATATAAAAATTGGATTTCGAACAAATAGTTAATTAAAGTGAATATTAGTATAGTGAATATTGATGTATCAAAATTCTTGGAAATATATTCAGTTTCGTATAGTATAAAATTAATAATGGATGCTGTCTCATTCAAAAAAGTAAAAACTTAAAAATTCCAACGGTAAAAATAGCAAAAAATATATTTATTTATTTATTGTAAATTATAATTTTTCTTCAAAGATGTCGTTTTGTAATGACCTCAATCGTGTAAGATAAAATATTTCCAACAATATTGATCCTTTTTGAGAAAACGAGCGTTTACCTTTAACATAATCACCTTGTATATGCGGTTACAAACACTGGTAGCCGATATACGTAAACGTAGATCGTGTGCGTGATATTACGCGCGTTATTGTTTTTGCGCGTCACGTCTCCGTATTATTATATTGTAATATATTATTTATTATGTGTCGAAATCTGGCTCGGAGGACCGTCGACCGCTTGTCAGCGCGCGTTTGACGCCGCGCCGTATAGTATAATAATAATTATTATTGTTATTATTACACTGTAAGCGGAGCATAATATTATTATCTTTGCATGGCATTATGACGTGTACTATACAACGCACACACGAATATGGCGCGATTGTTTGTATTTTTTAGAAACATTTTTTTTTCGTCATTAACTCATAACCATACGCGGTCACCAGAGGACACAATGGAGTTGGCGGGTGCACGCTCTCTCTCTCTCTCTCTCGACATGTTGTGTATATAATATAGCGCGTAAAAAACGATAATTAATATATTTATCAGTGCGGACAGTAATAATTATCATTTTAATAAAATTGTTCTTGATTTTTTTTTTTTCTTTTCACTGGTCGTACCACAATGTCTTCCTATTAGCCCGAAGTTAAAACTTTGCTTAAATGCATACGGCATTTTGACTTGCCGCGTACGAACATTGATTATAAATACAATATAATACAATTTTATAATCAATGATACCCGTCATACATATTATTGTGTATGGCCATCGACTCAGTGCGACGATTACGTTAAACTATTTTATTTCTCGCTCATCTGTAGTCGACCGAATTGAACCCGAAGTAATAACGCTAAACGGAGCATTTGTTTCTATGTATTATAATGTATTTATAATGAGTTAATGTTTAACGTATACTATGCGATTTAACTTTACTCGTCTGCATATAGGTACGCATATATTTAGGTATAAATAGTAAATTATTATCCAACAAGAGAACCTAGTCGCGTGTTCGTATTTCAGAAGTGATGGGACGTAGGGAGGTGAGAGACCGGCTTGCGCGCGTTTACAAATTAATTTATTGACCGATCGACGACGACGGTCTAGCGCGTGCTTCTGTTATATATATAATATGTGTGCGTATGCGATTGTATATATAGGGAAAAATTAACGAGATTGCATGCGATCGGCATACGTAATGCTCAATGAATATATTATTATTATTATTAAACTCGATTTCCAATCCGATTCGACGAGACTAAATTAATATATTGTATACATGCGTTTGTACATAATATACGAGAGCAGACTTCAAAGACAATTTTGTCTGCAAATGAATATATTATAATTGCCTGTACAGACGACAATGACGACAGTCTGTGTGTGTATCTCTCACTCTTTTTTTCTCTCTATATATAATATATATACACATCACACACGTGTGACATACAGTGTTTGTGCTTAAACGCACATGCTACGATTGAATTATGATGACGTGTGTATAAAAGTATAGTGTGTGTCTGACGTCCGTAGTTTAGATTTAGACAAGCTAATATCGACAAATGACAATAAATATTTCAGTAACCCGCATGCAATGTGTTTATATTTTAAATACTCAAACACATCATGAATGATGTTTTTGTCTCGCCGAGTACAATATGCTCGCTTGTGTGTTTGTGGATTGCGATCGAATTAATTTAGACATAATAATAAATTATTATTATTATTATTTATTCTCATCGTCAAAACAGTTTTTTATGATAACTTTTTTTTCGTTCCGTATAGGCGGTGGTGTGAGACTTTCACGCGGCTATAGCTAAGAGTATCGCGCGCGATAAGTCCTTTGACACGATTAATAATCAGACGAAAAAAAGAAATTATATCACTTGACACTTACTATTAATTATTAGTTCATTATAAATATTGATTGTTGTATATTTATATTTTCGACTGTCGTTAAACACTAGTGATATTAATATATTATTAAAAAGCTGAATACCCGGCCTTGCCCGGGAAAATAATTGAGATTACTGATTAATCAACTCCTTTTGGGTGTAATTCGCTGTGTATAGGTATGGAAGCAAAATCATATTATGAGAACAGTTTATTATTAGGTAGGCAATCTACTTGAAGTAGATTGCGAACACGGTGAGGTTGGTGATAAAATATAGCCTATATTAGTATAGCTCTGTAGTTGAAAAAAATTTGTACCTAAAATGGAATTGAAGTCATAGTTGATCATCCCAGATTTTTAGGAGTCTTTAATATTCATATATTAATATATTTTGGGGAGTTATTTTAATTTATTTTTACGGACAAACCGGCGTAATCGTACTTAGCTTTGTGAATAATTCGCATATATGACCTGCAACCAAAGGCAGCCATTAATAAACAAAAAAAAGTTTCGATTTCCACCATGAATCTTAAGATCTCTGTTTTACCACCTCTTTAAAAAACGAATATCAGAAAATCCTTTCTTATTGCATATCTAGATCATTAAAGAAACCACTAAATATTCCAAATATCAAGTTCGTACGTTTTGTATTTTAAAACCAATATTTTATGTTTAATTAAGATATTGCTTGATAGATGGCACCACTGTTATATTCGTACAACCCCTTATTTCTCCCTTTAAGGATTAAATTTCCAAAAATCCTTTCTTAGCGGACGCCTACGTCATAATAGCTATCCATATGCCAAATTTCAGCCAGATCCGTCTAGTGGTTCCGCCTAGGCGATGATGAATCACTCAGGACAAGTCATTTTATATATAGAGATTAGAAATCTATTTACTTATTTCATTTTATTTTGTTGTTTTTTTTCAGTGAGAGTTCCTGTGCCGCCGGGAAGACCATGGATACCTCTGTCTAGACCAAACAAAAATATTCCTTCCTGTGAGTCGCCGTAGTGTGTTATAAATTATAATAATTATAATTTATTTTTTATTATTACTCGTTTTAAAACCTAACTTGTTTATCTTTATCGACGTTACAGGTCCAGTTACAGTGATGTGTTATAACGTTTTATGTGAAAAATATGCTACTACTCAGATGTACGGATATTGTCCATCTTGGGCCCTTTCCTGGGATTATAGAAAGAAAGTAATTTTAGGCGAAATCCGGCATTATACTGCCGATATTATCACTTTACAGGTACGTGCCGTGCTTAGGCTAATGCTGTTAAATTATTTTCTTAGATTAGGTAATTCTTTCTGTACACTCATAATATACACGACGCAGATATTACAAAACATGATGGTTATTTTTTTTGTAAAATGTAATCTGTACTCTTTACGATTGCCTAGAATATTGTATACAGGGGCTAGGGTAGCGGGTGAGCAAACCGCTTGGGTTTGGCGAAAATTTAGGCAATAACTCATAAATAATTAATTATTAGCCCAAAATTGGGCCGAATTTTCTGTTTCTCCGGGGCCAATTTGTATTTCCTCGTCTATCCCTGATTGATTAGTATTAACCAAGAATAATAATTAGATAGAATTTAAAGATTTAATTTTAATTTTCAAATTGTGTCCGACTTTATTGGCACAGTTACAGTGACCAATAAAACTTTTATTTTTTTAATATACAAAACTTTTGTATTTACAAAAAACTTAAATTAAGTAAATACTAATATTATTATTAATTACATCGTTTCCATTGAGTACTAATGTAGGTACTTACATAAATGAGATTTTATAACAATGTATTGGATTTCCTGAGTTTCGGATAACAAATGAAATTATATACCTAACTATTTCGACGTGATTTTCTAACCTTCTAATCCCCAAAGCTGTGTAGATTTTGATTTAAAAAAAATATAATATTATGTATAGGTATTTTATATTTTATCTCATCATATTATATAAAACTATCAGAATTGTATAATTTAAAATCTTAGTCGTTTTTCATAAAAAAAATAGTACCTAATTACAAAGATCTAAGATGTAATTATTAGAATAAAATATACTAAACTTTTGTTTTTAAATGAATTGAAAGGAGTAAATTAATATTTAATATTAAAACCTCTATTTTCATGTACCTAGATTAGGTATACATATATACAATATACTTTAAAATGTAGATGTATCGGAATTTTTAAAAAATAATTTTAGTTTTGGTCAATGCAATTGTTAAAGTCTAACTGGTGGAGTACTAATTTTATAATTTTTCAGTTTAATTGTTTATGCATATCATGCACACATGTTAATTGTGAGTAGGTACTTGCATTGTATTACAGTTTTAGTGTTGCATAGATTATAAATACTTGTATTTTATATTCGATGGTAGCTGACATTATTATGTAGTAGGTATATAGGTACCTATAAAAATAAAAATGCGATAAATTGTATTCGATCCTGGTTGATTAACATTGTATTTATGCGTGTCAACAATAAATCATTAGTAATTGCAGTAGTTGTTAATTAATAATGTATTTATTTTTATCAATGCATTACTTATACGCACAACTTAGGCATTATATACTTAGATGACTTAATATAATTAATGCGTTTTATTTGAATTTTTAGGAGGTCGAAACGGATCAATTTTACAATTTCTTTTTGCCGGAGCTTAAGAAGGACGGCTACGATGGCGTATTCTCCCCCAAGTCAAGAGCTAAGACTATGTCCGAAAACGATCCGTAAACGAGTAGATGGATGTGCAATATTCTTCCGAGCGATCAAGTTAGTATACCATTATTATTCACCACTGTACAATATATACATATATTATATGTTTTATGTTCTGGTTGTGATCATGACTTGTGTCAAAGCCTTGGGGTACACGGCTCCATTTATAATTATAAGCGGTTTTTGACACACATGCATCAGGTTTGATAACTTATACCAATTAAATACATGTTTACTGTATATACATATCTCCTTCGGATTTCCAATATTGGAAACGAATCCGAGACCACTTTTGATTAGTATACAATCACGGCGACAATCGCATTGGACGGAATAATTCGGGTGATCGGCGTTTTGGTAAATTTGTTTCATTCGAACTACATGAACTAATTTCTTATTTTGGTATAGCTTGTATGTGTAGGTAATAAATATATTCATATTTTGATTGAAGACGACTTTGATTTTATCCGTGTCGAACGTCACTGTATATTATACAGTGTATAAGTTATTACTTGTTATAATAGAATATTGGAAGATTATTATAACAGTTAATATAAACACTCATTATCTTAAAAAATATAAAGTTTAAGTATAAAAAACCTATATATTTTTTACAAAATTTGTAAAAACTACACTATTTTCCAAGTATTTATATGTATATGATAAGTATATTGTATATGTACATTTTTAAAGATTTGTCTGCTTAAAAATGTGCATATTCTACTATATTATATTTTGCATTCAAATCTGGGCCTTACTTGTAAGTTGTAATTACTTCGCTATATACTACTTATACTTGTTTGAAATTCGATTTTTATGTATCAAATTTCTCAGAAATACATTCTTCTTCGGAATATGAAATCAAAATGTATATGTCGTATTCATCAAAATAATATGCTTAAAAAAATATAACGATAAAAATAGTAAAAGTATTTTCAAAAACGTTTATACTTTCCAATGGATAGTGAGTGTCAGGCGTTAGCTATTAAAAATAATCGCTATATGTATTGGTATGATCACTCGGTAATGTGTGTATATTATTCGTAAAATGTTTCGGTCGTTTATAATTTTTAAGAACACGTGATTTTACAGGATTTTAAAATCACCTTATTTTCGCCGTCTTCTACTGCTAGCAGTGGTGTACTTACAATTTTACTTACATTGTTATATAGCTGTACGAAGACGAGTTTTAACTGTTCGATTTGCCGTCAACGTGTACAATAATGTGTTGTAACACTTCTGCAGTTGACTACTTAAGAGGTTGGCGTAGAAATAGTAAAACTGATTGGGACAGTCGCTGTATACCTAATTTAGACATAATGTATTATATAAATATACTTTTGCTTAGATATTATTAAACTTACTAATATATATATATGTATATTGTATACTATAGTATTTAACCAATTTATAATTTAAAAAAATATATCATTCTTGAACCTTTTTCCAATATGATATTTAACTATTTAAGTCTTTTATACATATTTATCTGGTAATTTTTTTATATTAAATAATATAATTTCTATCTTTAGCGTTATTAACAATTATTTGTACATATTTTATATTCGATTAAACCCCGTTTTTGGCAGTTAGGTTAAAGTAGTAAACTCGTTATTGTCACTCTATAAAGGCAATCAATTTAAATTTTATTCGTATTCAGAAAAGCGAGTACTTGTATATAAATAGATTATTACGTATAGACGTATATTCCACGATCTGTGTACGCAAGTCGCGGGTGGATGCTATGGGTAATGATAATGTCTTGTACATCAAGTACCTATTAATTTTTTTTAATCTGTCAATAAATCAAATTACATTTGTTCTTTGAAATGTGTCTGATTGTATATACACTAAACAAGTATCCCCGTATTTTTTTTCTAGATTTACATTAATCAAAGAACATCTGATCGAATTCAATCAACTGGCAATGGCCAATTCGAGTGGTTCGGACGACATGCTCAACCGAGTGATGCCCAGAGACAACATCGGTCTGGCTGCCTTGTTGAAAACCAACGAAACCGCATGGGAAAACTGTAAGTCGATTACGCCAGGTGTAGTTTTCTTATATTTACCAATACATATAAATGTATTATTTATGTATAGTGTATATTAGTCTCGTCTGGCTGCTGAGGGTAGATATTGAAACATGTAGACACACACACACACACACACGCGCTGATATATATATATATTATATATACATACGAGCATCGAGAAATATGCATGCACCGGTTTTATTTAATATACATCCGTGTATAGTTCACGTATATTTTGTGTATTATATGTAGGTACTTGCATATTAATGAACAACGTTTTGAAGCACGATTGCAAACGGAATATTCATAATTCTCGCGTTCGTTTCGCGTGCAATGAAGACACGCGTAAAATATAGGCCTCCTTGTGGTCGTAATAAACGTTTATCATCGTGTTTCGATTTAACTCGCTGTATTACAAACTCACGCACACACACGTGCGTGCGTATTGGCATATAGGTATATTTTCATGCGCGTATAATACTCATTTCAAGGATATAAGTAAAAGATTTCGCGCTACGATAAGTCGATAACGCCCATTATATACGTGCGCGTTATTGCCAACACGCACACACACGCATATACCCATGCATTATATATATATATATATAATAGTGCATACTGTATATCATGTATGGATACTTATAATATGCGCGCCCGTTAACTCCAATGTGTATATTATATATAATATAGGTAGTTTGGAATTATGTAGGATAATGCGCGCGCGACGATGATCAATAGAATCGTTAACTCGTATATCGTATATATATAATAATATATTCGTACTATATAATATGTGCGTATAATAAACCTCCCATATAATAATAATAATAATATAATAGCATTATGATCGGCGTGGAGACGACGTGTATAATGATAATAATAAGTGAAAGTCAGTAGGGCCCTGGGGTCGTCATTAGCAATTGAATAGGTCAATATATTGCTCCGGACGGGCACTGAGCCGGAGTATAGGTAGGTTAGGTATACATTAAATACGCCGCGCGTATTTTGACGTAATTTCCAATAATAAGAGCGTATATTATAATAATACGTGCTATAAAGATTTCGGTTTCAATCGCGCACTCGTTAAAATAATATGTAGAAAATGATGTATTATTTTTTTTAAACACGCTACTCGATCGTTATAATGATATAGTTGTATAGTTGTATAGTTGTATGGACGCAATTTGATTTTAAAAACACTAATAGGAACGTTATAATACATATTCTCACACATACACGCTCCCATACACATACCTATATATATCATGCATGTATACACATGCGCGTTCGCATTAATAAAAAAAAATGCATTCTTTTCGAGGTGCATATTATAGTACAGAGCCTGCGATCGTCTAGTTTTCATCCCGTCGTCGTCACAACTCGCGGCACGCTGCCACACGTGTTGGATGCAATAGATCTCACAAACAAATAAAAAAATCTACGCCTTTCCATGCTTGTCCAATATAAACTCTTAACACGGCACGACAATGCGTTTGTTAAAAATCGAAATTTCCGTTGTCGTCGCGAATGCAACAGACCAATCGCTTATATATTGATTTCTTCGTATTATATACAATGCACATGTTATCACAAAATACTATAATCTGTCGTAGGTGTTAATCAGTATACGCGTAAGTAGACCATAATATAGCCGTCTCCGGTGGCGGGCGTAAGAAATTAATTTTGATTGTTCAGCGTGAAATCGCAATGATGCAGTAGACTTATTATATATACCTATTATTATACATAATATACAATGTAACGTGTATATAGAACGTATAATTATATACATCATATAGGTACCGCGGCGGCGCGGTGGTCGTCGTCGTTGTAACAACCTATATAGTTTGTTTGAACAAAATAATAAAATCGAGAAAACGATTAATTAATTCCATTCTTAAGTACAAAACGACGCGACGCGCGTGTCTCGAGTGAGATCCTTTATTGTGCATAGTAATAAAGTGTGTAATATGTGCAAGACCGACTGCATGGGCTCTAATTCGTTTAATAAATTATTAATTGCGATTCATACGTACAAAAAAATGATGTAATTTATTACAATAAGATGGACGTACATAGAAGAAGCAGTGTCTCATTTATTGTTTATATCTGGTGGCCCATATAGCCGCATTTACAATATATATTACAGCCAGGGCCGTGACGGAAAAATATCTGGCCCTGGGAAAGAGGCACCACAAAGGGTCCTAAGTTTTTGACCGTGGAGCCAACTGGATTACCTATGCAATTGTTTGGCAGCCGATATATTCGTATAGGTGTTAAAGTGTGTGAACTCCAACTTTGATATACCGATGCATAGGTTTCAAGCCAGAATTTTATATTCTGAGTAGCCTAATAAATGTATCGGTTTACGCAATGATGTGTGTGTGAGTGTATTTTTTGTTGTATCAGTCATCAGTAATAACCTTTCGGAGATTTAAAAATTCAAATGTCAATTGCACTTAATAATAATTTTACTGATTTCCTTTTTATAAATGTAAATTTGAGTTGTTCCAAAATCCAGCCAGGCTCTGAAAAATCGAGACCTGGAATTTCTCCTCTTTTATCCCTCTCCTACAGTCACCGGGACTACATGATTTCAACCCCGCAATATCTATAATATTTTGTGTTACAGAATCGAATTTGACGAAAATTCTTGAATTTTGTTGTATTACTTAAGGATTGTCCTGTGGTGATACAAATTTCTGTATTTAAAATGAGAAACCTCCCCTCCCCTTTTTTATTGTAAATCATATAGTGAATGATTTTTTTGAAAATTTTAAAAATTCAAAATTTGACTGAGTAATTTCTTAGTTATTAAAATATTTGTAATAAGCTAAGATAATAGTCCTAAAAAATAATTTACAAAAAAATAAAAATAACGTTGCACAGTCAAAGTTCTCATTTTTATGTGGTGAAAATCTCGTTTCTTAGTTATGACTGTAATCTTCTCGGTTCTTTCCCGCGCAAAACAAACGCTATGTTGTACATTTGTAAGACGGAGACAACGCATGCGGGTTAGGTTAGGTTAGGTTAGGGTTAGCGTCCTCTTAATGTGTTGAAAACGACCTCACGTAGTAACTGTCGTTATCAAAGCAATATCGCCACATAGATATTAGATAATATCTGCACCCTCCAACTCATATTTTATCTTTTTGTAAATATTGACATATTATTATAATATTATCTATAGCAGGTACTTATATTCTTGTTTTAAATACAAATAACATCGCAACCCCTGACGTTTTAAAGCATTCGTACCTTTCGCTATTTCCTCTTAAACTCGATGGCGTATGTCTGTATAGTGTATATTAATATCATTATTTTTAGGGATCATAATGTTGCGACTGGGTATCTAGACGTATTCGAATTCTTCTATCGTGTGAATGCCAACGCGTGTATTATTTGGTTTTTGCGTTTCCCGAACATGCGATAAGGTGTAATATACACTCGTTATAAATTATAACACTCTTCGTCGTGTGCGATTTATAATGTTATCGTCGTTGTCGGTATACATAATACTTAATGTACGTAAATTATATATAATATAAGTTTATTATTGACATGTGCTTGTGATGCTTTCATACAGGCTTCAACACCTTTCGGTCGGAGTGAGTTATGTGTGCTTCTCGTATGTCGTATGTCGTATACTCGTATATTATATATTGTATAAACTATTATAATATAATATTAATATGTACTTATTCTAAGATATAGTAAATTTGTTTTACACTCCAACGCTTTGATAATCGCTGTGTGCGGTGTATATAAACGTATTATAATAATAAAAAAAACACACTCGTGATGTGCAGGGTTGAGTACCTATAAAGACGGTCCCACAAGACTGGTGTACTTGGCCAATATTAGTCACTGGTGATATATGACCAACATTGGTCTTTGCTCCTACACGACTGGTGTATATTCACAAGTATTCATTAATATTTCATATTTTCTTTTGACTTGTGTCAGGTTTACCGACAATCCACCGGTACGAGCCAGTAACCAACAATTGTACTAGTGAAGTCTCCCATATGACTGGCGTAATGTCACCAGTGACAAATGTTGGTCAAGTACACCAGTCGTGTGGGACCGGCTTAATAAATATGATCAAAGGTCGGCGAAACTCTTAAGTCCTAGTCTACCCCCGACCTCGCAGTAAAAGCCGAACGAGTATACGCCCCGTGTGTAAAGTGTATTATATTATCATCATGTATTGTATAGTGTAACTAGAAGTACTTTTTTTCGTTGCATTGTCCCATAAACTATAATAATGCACTTAATAATTGTGGTGATAAGTACATGACATTTTTCTGTTTTTTTTTTCAAATATGTCACCTATTAATAATATTATTTTTCACGATTTGATTATACATCTATCATAAACTATGGTTTGACCTAATCCGTTTATACATCATGCATATTATAGTACAGTAGTTAGTAGTACATTAGTATTTAATACCACATAATGTTTTTTCACTATGATAAGAATCAACCACTATTATACTTGTACATTATACATTTATATATAATATAAATAACATATTTATAGGATAGATTTTATCCAAAATTTAAATCTGTACTATATAACATGCAACGTTTGGGAATTAAATCATTTAAATGGCAATGCGTATTGATAAATTTCGGTCGATATTTGGAGATAGTTAAACCTGCTATATAATATTATAATATTATCTATAAATATATACTATGTGCCTCGCAAACGAGTTTTTTCACGTAAAAATTTTGCTACAAAAATAGTAGTTTAATACACTTAAAAAAACGATGGTATTCGTGCCTGATTTCTCGACACCCGCGGTCGACTTCCGCCGAATTTGCATTCTTCGGTCTAAAGTCTAAACGTTTTGCAAAAAAAAAAAAAATGATCAAAATGGCGAGTTCCTAAGTCTCCGCCACCTCCGAAACCGTTATTATCCTCAGCCCGCGCACACGACCTAAAACCGGAAATTTACCTTGTACAATACTTTGCGCCGAATTGCCGCACCTCGTTTTGTCGATTCGCGTAGTACCTACCGCCTAATCCGATTAATGATAAACCCGTTTAATGATAATTATATACTAATTAATATTGATAAATATTTCGACACCAAAACCGGCGGAAGATCAACGGACTTCCGAGCCTGGCGCTGATCCGGTTTTGTACGTCACGACGTTTTCGTCGCCGGGCGTGGCTGCCCTGTATGTTATCATAGAATACGCAAACGTTATCAATGATCGTGTTGTTAATTTGTTATTCGACAATTATTTTGTGAATACTACGCTACAATCGCCGTTTCAAGTTCAGCGTATGTCATGTTACGGATTTCGATACATTTTTAGCGGTCCGCTTGCGGAGTGTGTTCGTTTCGTCCGTGTTCCCTACACCAAAATTATATAAGCCTTTGGCCGACGATAACCATGAACTCTAATCAATACTACCCGGACAACTCGTACTTCGTGTCCGACGACAATCTCAACTTCCACGCCGGTTCGTATCCCAACTACGATCAGAGTTTTGACAGCTATTCGCAACCGGCCCAGTTGAACCAGCCAGGGGCCTCATCATGGCAGCCTGCACCTTCTACGAACTTCACTGGCGAAGAAGACGAACCTCCTTTACTCGAAGAGCTCGGTATTGACCTCAACAAAATCATCATTCGCCTGATGCACTCTCTGGACCCGACCGGCAAGTGTGGTGTCGTGCTTGGCGATTATGACGTGATCGGACCAATTGCGTTGTACCTGACATATACGTCGCTGCTACTATTGGCTGGTGGCAAGCTAATGTTCAGCTACATATATGGCTTGGCAGTGTTAACGTCCGTGTGCATGTATGGCTTACTCTGGGCCATGACCGATTCGTCAGAAGTCACATTGACATCCACGTTTTCCGTACTGGGCTACTCTTTTACGCCTGTTGTACTGGTGGCGTTACTTGCTGTGTTCGTTAACCTCAAAAACATATTCGGTGCCATCATCGTATTGGCGGCTGTGGTCTGGAGCAGTATGAATGCAGCCAGGGTGTTTGTTGCCATGTTCGGCAACTCTGATCAGAAGTATTTAATGGCTTATCCGTGTGCAATAATCTGTGGTTTATACACACTGTTTATTTTGTATTGAAATTATTAATGTCCATTAATTTAAATGTTACATACCTTTACCTAATTATTATATATTTTTTTCTTTTAATATATTTATATACAATAATATATAACGTTGTACAATGTTTATTTCTACTATACCAGTTCACTGCATTTACTGTTATAAATGTTATACCTATCTTATGAACATAGCATAAGAGTTTTCAAGCTTATTGAACAAAACATAATATGTTTCATCGTTTATCATCAGGTGAGACATCAGCACTATGAAAAAAACTTACTTCACTGATAAAAATAACTTATTTCCCTATGGATTTTGTTGTATGAATAAACATGTATATTTCTTACTTGTAAAAACAATTAATGCATAGGTAGTCATGAAGTAGTGAAGTATTTAGCTATTTGATTTTAGGTAGGTATTGCCATTGCTGTCATATTGTCATAATATTAAATAGTATGTGTAACACTACATTTGTTTATAAATGTCGTATAAATTAAAATATGAAATTGAAATACATTGTTATTAGTCAGTTAAAGTAAAAAAATAAAATCCTTTTGACTAATGATTCATGTTGTATTTTTCATTAATACATTTTTTAATATATTTTTCAGAAATTTAATATTATCTAATAAAACAATTATATTTTTTATTTTGAATTTAAGATAGTCTCTTGTTGATACGTGAGTTACAAGTAATAATATGAATATAATAATATACAATAAATAATATAATATAATATAAATATGGGTAACTACTTGTGAATAAAATAAAAAAAATGTTTTAACGACATTAATTTAGTTCGGTAACCCATGTCATTTATTTATAAAACTTTATATGTTTGAAATTAAATACATTTATTATTATTGTGTAAATATATTATGAACTCGAGTGCGTCAATTTACTAAGTATACATTGTTATTTAGCTCTGCCATCTGAAGTCCAACAGCCTATACTTGTTTGCACCGCCCACATACATTGGGATCCAGAATTTTGTGATGTCAAGCTCATACAAATCATGATGTTATCAAATGAATTGAACACTATACTAGAAGATGCTAACCGCAATTATCGTAATGTGAATCATCATCAACCACCAATACAGCTGTTATTGTGTGGGGATTTCAATTCATTGCCTGACTCTGGTATAAAATTATTTTGACTTGTATAGTTGTGTGTTTATTATTATTGGATTTAATTTTGGTTTGTTTTCATTTGTTTTCTATTTACTTAGGAGTGATAGAATTTTTGTCCGCTGGTAAAGTATCATCGGATCATCAAGATTTAAAAGATCTGCAGTACAAGACACTTCTACATAAAATTTCTACATGCGATAGACCCAACGAGTTTATGCATTCCTTTAAGTTATCTTCTGCTTACGAAAACATAATGCCATTTACAAATTATACGTGTGTTATATAATAGTGTAGTTTTGTTGATCTATTTTTTATAATTAAAATTTATATTTTAGATTCAATTTTAAAGGAATCATTGACTATATTTTCTACACTAGACAGACAATGACGCCACTTGGTTTGCTTGGCCCATTAGCTCCTGAATGGTTCAAAGACAATAAAGTACTCGGTTGTCCACATCCTCATATACCGTCTGGTAAATATCTATTCGAACACATCATTCTGTAATAAGTTTCAGTAACTTAAATGGCTATAATTGATACATGCAATTTTAATTTTCAGATCATTTTCCGTTGTTAGTAGAATTCGAGTTATCGCCAAATGCACACCAAAGCAATTCAAATGGATTGATTGGCCGAAGGTAGCCTCAACGTCAGTTGAAAACCGTCAAAAAACATTAATCGCCAATATATTAAGCGTACGTACCTGCTACGAACACTCACTACATCCTTTGTACCACAATAACAGTAAATCATTTGAATTACTGTACCTATCCTCTTTTAACATATGTCATTGACTTCATATGCAAATAATAATCTGTTTAAAACAAAAAAAAATCCCATGACTACATTTTTTCTTAGTTATTTTTTATGAACAAATGATAAACTGAAAAAAGTAATAAGAAGAAAATGTATCGAAACAAAAATTAGTTGTGAATTATTATTATATTACTTAGCTATTTTTCATCCTAGTTTATTTTATCCACTTAAAATATATTTCTCCCTACCCCTAATTTATTTTCAAATGTTTGTATACAACACCATAGAGAAATTCTGACAAATATTTGTTGAAAACCTTTTGTTTGACTTATTAATTACAATTATTACTATTGTAATGACTATATTTTTTTTTATATATAATAAAATGTTGTCACGTTTATTTTTACCTAAAATAATTAAATTTGCATTTATTTTAATAATGCTCGAAATAAATGTTTTTTTGGCAACATTTTTTCATCAATAATATTTTTTTCGTATGAATTGTGAATTATTCTCATATTGCTAAAAAGACATTCAACTGATATTTAATATTTTAATTTAAAAATGTTCAATCCCATCATAGTTAATCTACTGGTTTTTTTCTTCCTGTATACTTTATATGAATTTAGTATTCTGATAATTTGTATTATTGTGAAACGTTATAATGTTAATGAATAATTTTCGTTTAATACCTATGTAATAATTGTCATCATTGTAATGAAAATATAAGATCTACTTACCATAAAAAACAACCATATAGCAACTGATTTCAGAAGTATATTAATTGTCAACAATAGAGAGGCACAGTAACACGTATAAATGTATCATTGTTTTCATTATTTTTTATTATACTCTCAATATCAGTATTCAAATATGATTTGTAATTTTTGAACCATGTCCTAAGATTTGATGTAAAATTGTAATTTGTATTACTTAATTTAGTGATAAATAAATTAAAGTTTACTGCTAATAGATTTTCAATAGACTTTATATGAAAAAAAAAAAATTTATCTTATAATATAATAGCAATTGTCGATTTATGGAAATTGAGTACATACGGATAGATTATTTTTCTTGTATACCTACTTAATGAAATAATATTGTTATACTTGCAACATATAATATTAATATCGATCTGAAGCGCCGCATGAGATAATTCTCACAATAATTACAAAATGTACGCACATGTATTTATTATAATCATCATACCTATACTGTTAAGACTTAGTTTGTAAGTGTGTTGTTGTTTATGTATAATAATATAATGTGACAATTTTTTTCCACGTGTTACAGACACACGTATAATTATGACATATTGTTATGTTCGAGTTAGGCTGATTAACTTAGTGCTCTCAGACCTCAGTGGCTTTCTCGGTACTCAGACTTTAAACCGGTTTTTTCGTCCCACAAATACCTAAAAATTTTCTTTTGTTCCCTATTCTTATTATTTAAAAGTTTTGAAAAATTCTTTCAACTGTTGCCTGAAAACCGAGAATGCTGACTTTATAATGTTATAGGTAATGTTGATGACCCACCTATTAGCCTTATAATGTAGGATAAAATAATATAATAATATGTTTTTTTTTTTCAAACATGTGTTTTCGTCGTCATTCCGAACGCGTTTTTAGTTTTTGTAGTTTATAGCCCTCCTCCCCCCACACCGATGCTTTTATGGTTTCATTGAAACTCTATTATATAGTATAGTCTATGTGATGCACGGACAAAGCGGAGTCGAACATGCTATAAAACATCCTTTTAGGCCTCTACTTTTTCGTAGTAATCTTTTTAGTATACTTATTTATCACGGTTATCTGTGTTCCGTGGAAACGTCAAAATTCCATTAAATATTTGATCAACCGTATCCAGATAATATGATCAAAACAAAGAAAATTCAAGTATTAGATTGAACCTTTTTACACATTTTTTTTTGGGGGGAGGCCCTAATTTTAAGTTTGGGAGGGAGCTTAGTCTCCCCAGCATTCAATGACTTATAGTTGAACAAAAGTATCTACTCAAAGTCTACGTCAATATCTGATTATGTATTATTTATTTATTATACTTAATAATATCTGAGTAGAAATATTTTGAATTTAAAATGTACCTATTCAAACATTTCAAACACTTTTTATACATAGCATACACTAGTTGTACTCAGTGTCAAAATGATTCTTCCAAGTACCATTTTTATACCTAATAAGAAATATATGTACCTACATGTATAGTATTGAGTAGGTATTGAAATTTTGGTTTACAACTTTTTTTGTTTAAGTGTCTACAACTAAATGTAATGTTTATTATGTGTAACAGTTTTGAGTATTATAATCAAATACATTATTTATTTTGATGTAGGTACTACTATCACTACTTGAGAAATACTTCTGTGTATTTTTTTTTCTAGTATTAAATTATTTAAATAACTTTGAAAACTATCCATTGTACACAACACCGAATATTACACATTTACGAAATTGTACCGTATTGTCGGCGGACGTTTTTTCCTATATAATATTTTAATATGATGTGTATAATACCTATAGACGAACGCACCTACCTATTATGATGTACAAGTGTATAACTATAATAATATGTACCGACACTATACGAAACTAGACTTGTCGTATGAAGTGCAGTCGTGCCGGTCTCGCGCCCTCTCGATTCTCATCCCCCTGTAGAATTATCCCATACCCCACAGATGTTGTGCCCGGTATTCCTATACCTATATACCGCCGACGTTGTCGTTTCGATTTAAGAGAATAATATTAATATATTACAATAGTTTTTAAGTGACATTAAACTATAAATAGGTAAATATTATAATATCATTTAGATCGTAAATTATACCGAGCAGAGATCAACCGCGCACTAAGTATAATATAGGTACCAATTGTACATATTATATAATATATATCATTACAGTCGTATGTGTGTGTGTATAATAATTAAACAATAATAATGTTTTATGTACTGCCGCCAATGATGTATGTAAACTTATGTATGTGTTATATACTATATATTATGTGCTGTAAATATATATTATATTCATATATAAATGTGTGTGTGTCATATATACCTATATTTATATATCATTATTTATTACGATGATGTGCGTCTCGTATTAAATTATATACATATAGGTATCCCAATCGATGTCAAAAACAAATACCTGATATAATATAATAATAACATTATTCTTTTGTTTTATTTTATTAATATTGTGTTTTGTATGCATGTGCGTCTATTATTACCATATTTTTTTCTAAACGAATTTCTAAAGTCAAACTGACAATACCTTTCCAAATTTTAGTAATGTACCTATTGGCTATTAGACCTGTAAAGTCAATGTGAAAATCCTACAAGAGTTACTAAAATCGGTTAGGTTAGGTTAAATACCTACATATCACGATAAATAATTTAAAAAATATTAATTTTTTTATATTCAATATAAATTTAAGGTCATATAATATTATGCGTATCTAATCTAGTTTAACATATTTATAATATAAATTTTTTTTATCAAGAAAAATAACAGAAATGTTAGTATTGTTATAGTATTGGATTATTTTTATATTAATATTTAGGTACCTACTTATAAAATCATAAAAACAATAAATTTCAAAAAAAAATTTAATTTGATGAGGATTATTTTTAAATAAACTGAAGAAACCTAAGTTATTTTAACTGTCAATTAAACTAGTTACCTATGTTCATAAGTTGATTAGAAAATTAACTTTTAACTTAACTTTAACTTTTTAAGTAGTTAATGAATAATGCCCACCTTTGCCTATAAGAAATGGACTAGAGTATATACCGATAGCTGACCCGATATTGTATTACTTAAATTATTTTTTCAGCCCTGTGAACCGACAAAAATCATTTAATAATGTTACTTTCATATTACAACATATTTCATTTCTGCAAGTGCGATTAATTCATTGTAATGAATTTTCTATTAGGTACAATATTTAAAAATTATTTTTGTTGATCAGCTGACAAACAATAAAAATATACAATTTTAGCTAATATGTAATAAGTAATTACTAATAAGTACTAATAACTACTTACTTGGTATATGATAATCACCAACATAATAATTTAAATAAAAACAATAAAATGGCATTTGTTTGTGTTTATAGTTTAGCAGTCCACCTAACAGCTTGTAATTTGTATGACAATTTCGTCATCGTTTATAAATTTATATTTCATGATCATTAATAATAATTCATATATTGTGATGTTATTATTTATAAATTCAAATTGAATGTACATTCTGTGTATACATTCACATGTAGTCTGGTCAGGAATAATTTCTTAAGTATTTTTATCAAAAATTAATTGATAATATGAGGGTGGCGAAAAGCTTTTGTAATACGTAGGTGACGCGGTCGGTGGAATCTTATTACAATATTAGGTAGTTATCCAGGAAAAGATTTCTATTCCTTATGAATAAGTTTTCCGTAGCTTGGGGTTTGAGCACTTGTTTATATTTGTTTCTATCAATAAAAATACACGATGGTTTACAAATCTAGACTAATTATTAATATGTGTTTAAATATTAATTTATTGTATCGGAAGAGGGCTGTTAATAATGTTATCGATGAGTTCGCTTGTATTGATGGTTGTGATTGCTTACTTATTGCCTAAGTAGCGGTGTTTTTCAGTTCCAATAATAAATATTGTGTCACATAAGTCATAACTCATAAAACAGTATATCTTTTATCACTTGGAAGTTGTGAAAATGCTTACACGACATAATTTGAAATACAAAATTGTAGCGTCGGGTGAAAATATATTACTCATGAATTGAAAGTCTGTTTACAGTCAATTTAGTATTTTACTTTATGTATAGGTAACTACACATTACAAAAATCGAATAGACAACGCATGGACAAAACCACATTATTCGTCCAAACGTCTATTTCACGGTCAACAAAGTGTACTAGCGTGTTAAATTTTATTGATGCATTATCGTTTAAGGTAATGTAGTAGATATTTGATAAAATAAAAATAAAATACTGGTCAAAAACTCGAAACAGTCTATAATAATTTATTACTGTGTTTAATTTGAATTAAAAAGTAGATTAGAAGTCGCGTGGTCCGGGAATTGCGCCACAAAAATTTCCGAGCTGGTAGAGATTTGTCAGAAGGGGTCGTCAAAGTATTAAACGTAATATCCAAAATCAAGAACAGCTTGGGATAAAAAATCAGTCCGGGAAAATGTATTACCTAGGTCCTATAGGTCACATTTCTATGTCTACGTCATAGGTGTAACTAGATGAATATTGTGGTGAGGGGGCCGATCATATATTATGGATATGACCATCATAATTTTGCAAAAATGTAAATTACAGTTAATTATAAAGACTGACAGTTCGTCTGAGCTCAGAATAGTTTTTCGTATGCAAAGATTTATCATTGAACTCAAATTTAACACATCCATTACAGTGACTTACTCAATATGACGAAGTACGCTCGACACCTCTCATCTCAGTAAGTTAAGTTCCTACTTTCTCACTTTTTATATGTAAAATAAACGTACCTACATTCTACCTGGCACCCAAATTATTTTCGAACAATCTAAATTTAATTTTTATTTAAAAAATTAAATTTGATTACTATAATATTATCTATATGACACATTTTACTTTCCACATTTAATTATAGAATGCGTTCAATGGCATAGACTATAGTTTTGATTAGGTACCTATCTTAAGAGGATGTCAGCGCACTATTTGTTTTCTCTTTCTGGCCCACGCGCAACATAAATAAAAATACAAAGCACATTTACGCAGAATCATTTTTCTATGTTTTTGAGTTATCTTAGAGTAAAATCACGTATTACAAAAAAGATAGAAAATAATATTTTTGAGGTAATGACATATCGATTTGTTTAAATATTCTCTCAAAACAATTTAAATTTACAACATTTTTTGTTTATTTTGAAAGTCGAAAACAAAGTTAAATAACATATAAAATATGAAATAGATATGTTATTCTCTCAAAAATATTATTTTCTATCTTTTTTGTAATGGGTGATTTTACTCTAAGATTACTTAAAAACATTGAAAAATGATTCTGCGTTAATGCATTCTGTCTATGTTGCACGTGGGCCAGAGAGAGAAAAGAAATAGTGCGCTGACATCCTCTTAACTCTTGAGGTCCGGTCCTGTTTGATATTTTAATTTTTATCATGTAGAATTTACACTGTAGATTATGGTAGTATATTAATATTATCGTTTTATTATATTGGATATATATTATGTAAAGTTGACGTTTTCGACTTCTATTATAAACCGTATATTATTATAACGGTATAGTATGCACAACAATTAACAGGTCGTTTGTTATTTTTTAGTTAAAAATAATTTTAAAACAACACATAGTTCAAAAGTTGCTGTCGTTTAACATCACTAAGGGGAAGCATTGTAATATTTTATACTATAATAATATCCAAACGCCGTGCCAAGACGTATAAGTAGGTGTTCGCCTATCAATAAAATGTATAAGTTTACGAATACGACGACCGTCGACAGAAAGCTTCAGTAAGCAATAGTTGTTATTACTGCGTACACACGCCAGGTGAAATATACTATGTAGATAATATTATGTAAGTTATATTAATCACTATAATCTATAATTTATAGCTATTAGCTGCAGCAAGTGCTGCTCAAAACTCGACGATCGAATGGTGTGAGCCACAAGCTGTCTGAGCAATACCTACTTACGATTAAAGCGAATTGTTTCTTTGCAGATTTGGTATAGGTAGATACGATTCTGCGGCGACGTTGAGACGAAAAAAATTGTCGGTGTTAAATATTTATTATTGTACGGTAAAACGAAATAAATTAATAACGGTGAAAAAAATTGCGAAACTTATAGAGATATACCTAATTATATTATTTCAACGCTTAAATTAGTCACGAAGAGTTACAAAATAATGTGTCAGATTTTATACTATAGACTTGTTTTTAAATTTTTGAATTTATAAACTAATACCGATAACATATTTATTTAAAGGTAGCTCTGGGTACGTGATTACGTGAACGACAACTCAATTTATTTAAGACCAAATTTTAGTGTGGTATGGGGGTATATATTATAATTGCGGTGCATTATAATCAAAGATCTGAGGGAAACAACAAAACATTTCGAATTAATACAATTTTTCAGGAGGCACTTTAAACTATTTTAAAAAGTAACAAAAAATTGAAGTAGGAGCCACTAGCCAGTGACAAGTTGTCAAAATCAAATTTTTTTGTTATAATTTTGTAAAAGAAAAACAAAATTTGGAGGTGTATTTTTATTATACTAAGAAAGAAATGATATACATATTCGTTATGAGCAAGAATAATTATGTTATTAATATGAAAAAAGTGTATACTTACCTACATCATTATTCATTGTTAAAAAATCACTTATTTTCAAAGGAAATAATATTTATTTTTTATAACGTAACTATGATCTCAAAACCAAATTATAAAACTCGGTGATGTCTTGTTGCGCTAAAATCAAAATCAGGCATCTCTATTTATAATATTAAAATGTGAATATGTCTCGTTCTTGCACAAAATAAAAACCAGACATTTCCGTTTAAATGATATCTCTCTATTTAACAGTCGAATTTGTCTGGTTGTTGCACCAAACGAGGAAGTTTTTTGTTTTTGATAATGTGCAATCAATAACTAATTTTGACAAATATATGGAGATGTCTTGTTGTTGCCCTAAGGTCTTCAATTGAGTTCCTTATCACCTAAATGAGGAAAAAAATAATATATGTAAGCCCTGACGAATACTGAAGTACTTTTCAGCCTAACTGTTTTGGTTTTTCGAGCAACCACACGCCGACTTGCATGACGGTCTGTCGTTAGATGTCTGAATTATTACGACAAGCCAGTAGTTTGCACAGCTGATAACGTGATTCGGCGGTGGGCGTTATGCGTGTTCAACTTCGTGCATTGAGACAACAACAAAATTGTGAGTGTTAAAAGTGTATTATTTTAGAAAAATAAATAAATGTAATAAGAGGGAAAAAATCATGAATCTAATTATGATACATAATTATATTATACGATGGACAAACTGACAAACTTCACGCGATAGAGTTGTTATTAAATCATCGATTCTTTGAAGTAGGTGTATTAGTCGTATAGGTTTGTAATAAAGTATATTATTTATACTGATCGTGTGCTAAGATGATACATTTTTTCGGCAGTCGACGATTCTATATGTGACCACCAACTCACTTATCCAATAACTATATCCTTGACTGCCGAGCGTGATATTTTTAATTTAGCTATCGTTGGTACTTACGCGATCCGTTTTTTTAATAGTCCTAAGTATTCAGATAAGTTTGGCCATGTGTGTGTAATTGAAAACTGAAGAACCGTTCATTTTGTAGTCGGTTAGGTTTACTAACCTAACCTAGGCAGTTTTTTTTGGGATGCCAACATTTAAGCAGGCCAATTGATTTTCATCATCAATCGTCATTTTCTTCATTAAAGCATATGAGTTAAAATATAAAATACAACTATGCAGCTAGATCACACCAATGCTGCAATCATTTGTCGCTCATTATTTTAATTTGTATTTGATTCATATGGAGGCAAGAGACGAGTAGATACTTATTTATCACCTCCTAATATCACAATGCGCCACCAGTGAGTCAAATCTAAATTAAAATAATGAGTGATGAATAGGTATAGTAGATATTATTGAAATTTATGATCATGATAAATATTTACGTATTTATGCGTGTATATGGGGTTGAAAGGTTGTATATTGTAATTAATATTTTAATAAATTATAATAATTGGAAAGTTGAAAGTTGGAAATAGCTTTTGTTATGTATACTAATGACTCATTAATGATATACATAGTATATACAATATGTATAAAATATACATAAAAAATATAAATTATCGCTCAGTACGCGTATTGTATTATACGCATAGGTACCGATTATGGTTTTCATAAAATATATCTTATATTTTGCTTGTAGTTGATTTGAAAGCAAGCCGCAATAAGACGCAGCTGTATAAGGGTCGCATCAGATACGCGTAATGCGTCGTGGATGGTTCGGCCGATTGGCCGGATCGGCAGCCCAGGCCGTGATGATCGCGCTGTGCGTGTTCAACTTCGTGATGACGCCGTACTTCGAGTGTCAGCTTGACGGTGACACCTGCGACGAAAGCGTAAGCATGATGGCCGGCATCTACGCGCGGTCGGTGAGCATCACGTGCATGGTGACGGTGGCCGTCACGTGGCACAAGTACCACAGTGCAATGGTGGCGTACCGCGAGCGCGTCGAGTTGATCGACGCGTACTCGGCACCGGCCACTTCTGTGGTCGCCTCTGCCAATTCGCTTTACGTCGACCAGGCAACGTTCGGCGGTGGCGTGTTGTGTGTGTGCGTGGCGCTCATCGTACCCATCAACTTGTTGCGTTTGTATCGATTTTTTATGGACGGCCGACCGGTGGCCGCGATCGTGTACTTTATACTCATGTACTCGCAAAACCTGTACGTGTGCCTGTACGAGACACACTTTGCGTGGTTGTTCTACGCGCTGTACACGAGGTACACAGACCTCAACCGGGATATGGAGGTCATTGGCGAGCGGATTGAGAACGGCCGGTGCGCGCGCGACGAGCCGCCGCCGCCCGGCCGCGATGGTTGGATACCATACGACGGGGATGACGAACACCGACCGCACTATCTCTATTACTCGTCGGCCACGGGACAGCCGCTGGTGGACGCGGTCGAGCGACTCCGGATCAGGCACCGGCTGATCCGCGAGGCCATGGACGCTCTCAAGCCCACGTTTGCCGTGCCCATCGGCCTGTCGCTGTGCAACCTGTGCGTAATGGTCCTATTCGACGTCTACTACCACCTGAAGAACTCGGTCGAACAACCCGCTGGGGACTTGGCTATCGTGTACATAGTCCTGTGGATTTCCCAGTACACGTTCCGATTTTTCGTCATCACCATGACAGTGGACGTCACCGTGAAACAGGCGAGTTGATAATTTATTGACATTGCGGTTGACGTCAAGAAGCTTGCGGGACTTGGCCCACTCAAAAATCTGCCTTGCACCTCTCTTAAAAATTAAAGAGAAGATAACTATAATTTTATTCACACAATCAGTCAAAATGCATTATAATTTATTGCGTTATAACTTATAATATTGCTTTTGCAACACATGCGTTAGCAAGTTCGCCGTCATATTGAATTAGGAATAAACAAATGTTTATTTCCGCACCGATTTCTTATGAATACATCTATATGTCGTTCATTAGGATTATAATCCATTTTATTATGAGATTTATTTATTGTTTATACTTTGTATGTTTATTCTATATAGGCACTCAGGTCGAAAGAAACAATAACGGATGTGAGCAGACATTGTTTAGATATTAGTACGAAAGAAGAGGTTATTATTGTTTTTTACTCTATTTGTTACTATATTGTTATGAACTATTTAATTTTGAAAATCATTGTCTTATCTTTTTCAGTTACAAATATTTTCAAATCAAATATCTAGTACTGCGATAGAATTTACGATGTGTGATCTTTTCACTTTAAATGCACGCCTCTTCACATCTGTAAGTTAAATAAAAATGTAAAATATACAATATTATGATCCAGGAAAGGATTATACGTTATTAGTTATCCATTGATAGGTAATACAATGTATCAACGGGAGTTATAAATATATTAAACACGAAGAAATTAATTCGATTTGAAATTTGGTGAATAAATATATCGATAGTTGATAGTTGAGCTTACATTGTGATATTATTAGACTCTCTTTCGTACCTACCGCATTCACAAAAATTCAATATTATTTTTATTTTTCAAAATGTAAATGAAAATATATTTATACTGTCAAATATTTCACCGACACAGTGACGTCATTTAAAAATTACAATGTCATTTTATCATCACTATAATTTAATAGAATAAAGAGACAATAATATTATCGTAATTGAATTTTGACAAATTTACATAAACGAGTTGTTCTATAACATTGACCGGTAATTTAGATAAAAAAAATATACATAGTACATACTCAACACGAATAATTTACGTAGTTTGTATAAAATATTATTTATGTTTTGTTTTAGGCGGTGGGTGTCTGTATCACGTACTTAGTAATATTACTCCAGTTCAAAATAAAAGTGGATAATGTTTATTAGAAAAACGTTTAGAAATTAATAACAACGCACATGTGTAACAATACTGTGTAACTGTGTAAGTATACATGGACTGCAGTGTATAATATTATATATTTATATACATAGTAATAACTATATGTACAGTGGCATAATTTCTAGTCGAGTTTTCCGATATTTAATCCATGGAATATGATCCATTTATTATATCCATAAAATATTTCAATATCACTATTAAATAGTAAAATACATTTTTAATAATGAAAAGTATTTAAATACCGGCATTCGACTTTGTGTCGATCGCGGGCATAACTTCAGGGCATGCGTTATACTAGATAAAATTATTTTTAAACTATTTCTTACATCGCTAACATTTTATAAGCGGTACAATAAACATACTATTTTTGAACAATCACTATAGTCATATACTTTCTATTAATCGATAATGTATAAGTAGTGTGTTTATATTTTATACAAATAGCTTATAAATATCGCCATTTTGATTATGTATATTTAATTATTTCGCTGTCAAAAATAAACTGTTGGAAAATAATTAATATTCAATATTTACTTCCTCATAACATTCATACAGCAATGAAAATATTTAACAATAGTACATGAACGACGCAGATAATACGTAAGTAAAAAAGTTGGGTAAGTGGATGTCGCTCTGTTGTACAGTAGGTTACAAGTGGGTCACTGTAATGGATGGTGTTAAATTTGAATTCAATGATATAATATCATTGTATAAGAAAAACTATTCTGAGTGAAAACGGTCAGTCAGCCTATGATATTACCAAGTATATTTGATGATATTATTGTGAATAAAGTAATTTATATATAACCTATACTTACGTGGAGCATTGTTTTAAATTTTCAATCCTTATAGCTATAAAAGTTGAAAATCTTATAAATTTTTAAATAAAAAATAATTATTAAATTTTAAATTTGATAAATTTTGTCAATATTTGAACTTTAAATGCTTAAATAAGAATAAATTGTGCCAATGTATTTTTAATATTTTTCAACAGCTATTGTAACAATATACCAGGAGCCTCGCATTAAATTTTCACGCTTTTTTACCCAACAAATACAATTTTATTGATATATATAGAAAAAAAACTAAAAAATTAAAAACTGACAATGTCCGTAAACAGCTCAAAAAGAGTCAAAATTTTATGGTGTATAGAAAATTAAAATATAAACATTCAGTAAAATTTTCATGTATCTACAGTCATACGTTTTTGAATAACAACAAAATAGTAAAATCGTTATATGAGAAATCGAGTGAATATCAAATGTTGTACAAATATGAATTTCAAACGCTCAAAAAAATTTAATTTAAATCTTAGATTTAAAAAGGAAAGTTTTTATGAATTCTCAACTCAGAATAATTTTCTAATTTTCGTGATTTTTCCGTATTTTGTCAAGATTTGAACTTTAAATACTTATGAATAAAAACTGTGACCAAGGATTTCTAATTTTTTTCGTCTGCCCTTGAAACAATAACCTAGGAGCCTTTTCTATTAAATTTTCATACATTTTATTTCTAAATCGCAGTACAGTAGGTATTTGTAAGAACAAACATATTGTAGACATTTTAAATATACAATTTTAAAAAAAACTGGGAAAGTAGCTTCAGGATTGAGTACGTCACTGCATGGATGTGTTGGTGCTACTATGTACCTACGTGTTAAAGGTTAATTATATATGATAGACATCGCAAACAAAAAACAATTTTGTGTGGATACAGTAAGTTGAAACATTCAGTTTCTATCTTTAAAGATATTTTAAAATTTAATTATACTGCGCTTTTAACAATTTTATTTTTTATTTTTAGTAATACGGTAGGGTGTATTTATATTTTCCAAAACATCGTATATATTAAGCAATAATAATAATAATTATAAATAATGTTATAATATGATATTTCTATCAACTCATAACTCAAAAGTCAATACCGATGCTGGCGTGACTCCAGGGTGAAATTGAGACGCACCAGGCCTGAGGGTTTTCCTAGAAAATTATGTTAATCAATGTAAGTTATAATTAAATTGTTCATTTCTAGGGATTTTGTCCCTCCCCCAAAAAAATAGGTCACCGGAATCACGCCTGTACAACATACAAGTAGGTACATCGTATGATCGGTATATGGGTATGCAAACAATTTTCTATCGGAATCTACCTTAAATGTTGATAATTTGTATTGCTCTAAAAGATGATGACTGACAAAAAACACATGGTTGCAAAACCAATACATTTATGACTTGTCACCCCGCTCAAAATCTAAAAGTGTGAGAAAATAGTTTTAAAAAAAATACTTTGATCGTTGTTAGATTAGTGAAAACCTTAATAATTATTGTTATTTTAGGACCCTGAAATGAATAACACAGTAATTTAACAAATATATATATATGTTGTGTAATGTATATAGTGTTTATCATTATAAATTAAGGAAAGTCAACACTTTTCAAGGATAAGCAATTAGTTTTAAATGGCTTTAATAAAATGGTGTTAAGAGTTAATAGTGTTAAGACTAATAATCAATAAGTTATATTAAATTTCATCTACTGCTCATACGAAAAATACAAAAGTCCCGGACCAGAAAATATTCATGTTTTATAAATGATGCGGCCATTACTCATTCCACTGACAATAGTAAAACATTTGACATCTGAAGAAGTATAGTCTGCAAGAAACAAATAATTATAGTGATAAGAACAGTAAATGTTATATCATTGCACATTGGCAGTATAATACATACAATTTTTTTTTTATTGTTTTCTGATAAATTACTAAAAATTAGTACAATTTGTTCCCAAACAGAATTGAAGTACGTAAGACTCGTTTGAAGCTTGTAGGAATTGTTTTCTATCTATATATAGTATATTATGTAGTCTAATTAATTTTTAATCATTTTTTCAAAAGAATTTATGTTTTGAGCCAATTACCCACGCGTAACTGACTATATATATTGTGATCAGACTCGAAATTCAATTGTTTTTGACGATCAGATGGAATTTTCCGAATAATATTATTCAAATTATTTCAGAGGTGAATGTCTACATATATATTCCACTACAATGATTTAAGCTGGTACCGTGTACTATATAATAATATAATATTACGATACAGATGCTGCAGACTACACACTCCTTATATCCCACTATAACTACCTATCGTGAAATTATAGAAATAAATTCTCTCTTTATCACAATGTTTGTTATGTGATCTGAACCATCGACGAGTTATAGCCATCGTCTGCAGTCTATATTACGTCACTGACTCAAAAACAGCTCTCCCTTCCGCCCGGCTTATTATGTCGTTTTTATCTTCGCTGTCGACGTTCATGCTTCCTCAGAGCCGTACTACTTTCACCTGACCGCGCAATAGCTGTGAACTCGTAACCGTGCACACAATACGCTACGACAGGAGTGATCGTCTAACGTGAGTAAAACATTTTTTTCATTTTATTTAATAAAAATACATTCTTATCGTTTCTGCATAGGTTTTTTCACCGTACAATATATCTAATATCTAAGTAGTAAGTTACTAAAACGCTTTTCTAATAACGTGTCATCACTAATTATAAATTGTAGACGATACCGACCTTATAAATCATTGCGATATCGACGCATAATATTAAGTTTCTAGTTAGTATACAAATAATTGAAACATTTCTAAAATTTAAAATCATTATAGCAGTAAAAATATGTAAAGCGAAAATTCCGTAAAAATGCGTTTACCCATAACGTAGTAAGATAACATTATAAAACGTTTTCAGTTTGATAATAACAGCTGTATTTATTATTAAAGATAATGTCATAATGATGTACTAATATATTTTAACAGAACATTAATAATTTATATATTGCTCGACAGCTGACCGTAATTTAACAACTATTAAAGTTACATAGTACACATACACAGTACACCCATGGGTCCTTAAAAAAAGTTAAGTATCTTTAGGACATTTCATTAGAAGGTAACATTGTCATCTGGACTGATGCACTGAAGTGTATTATTTTTATTTTTTAAGGAGTTAGTTTACAAAAGATATAACGATAAAAATACAATATAATTTTTTTTTTGGTATAAATGTATAACACAAGAAAAGCCATCTAAGTGACTATCGTTCTATTAGTGAATAGGAGTATAAAATATGAAACCATCATGATAAAAACATTAATTCTAACAACGCTGGTAAACGGTGATATTTAGTAATAAATATAAATTTAGTTTTAAAGTAAATTTACTACTTAATTTGTATAAATAAAGTATAAACTTACACCTAATTTGTTTAAAATATTTTCATACTCTAATAATTCTATTACGTAAAATATATTTAATACCTCATTTTTATGTAAAATAGCACGAACATCTATGAAACACAATTCATTATTATAATATTATTTCAAATTCCATTACAAATGGACAATGATTATAATAACTATGTTAGTTTTTAAGAAAATTACAATATAATGTTCACTGCATTATTGGTGTCATCATATAATAATATTTAAGTCATTTGTAGGTATAATTGATTTTTTCAAAATAATTTCTTTGATAGTCTTAAATTATTATAGTCGAGGACTGAGGTCGACGAAAACTCTCTATATATAGGTACCGTTTGTTAACTTATATGGTATTAAATTCGTCAATAAGTATTTTATATTTTTATTATCTTATACCTACAATTCGTTTAATTTATTTTAATTTAATACTACATTATTAAGTACACTCACGTATTAAATAATAAAAGTTAAACAAGCACTCTCAAAAATCTTAAAAAAATTCCAATGCAAAAAGTTATTATAATTCATTAGGGTATTGCACGTTTATACATTTCATGTAGTATTACCTCTATGTCCTATACATATAGTACGTACATGACTAAACATAATTCATAGCCTATTGTCGCAATTGTGTTTATTATTATGTATAACATAATATTATTTTCTTAAGGAAATGTTATTATAGTACTTAACTGACTAATTTATTCATATCACGATAAGTTATTCATATGGTTATACCTACATATCCTATTATCCTCCACATAGTATTGTAGTCTTGCAGTTTAGTATTGAATTACTTTTATAAAATAATACAACACCTCAGCACATATTAAGGATGGTTATACTTATACACATCTAACTTAATTCAAAATCATATAGTATACTTTGATACGATTTTGAAATTTTACGCGTACCTAGGGAGAAAGCTATCTATTTTTTTTTATAAAATTTTTAATTTTGTGATAGTGTTATGTAGTTACTAGTTATATTGTAGCTCTTTTTTTATTGTTTTTCCCTGACCATAGTTTAAGTCATTTTATTCTAATTTTTGCGAAAGATTTAATTGTATTAAGACTTCAAATTATAATCTACGGACAGTCGCTATACATTAACAAACTATGTATACCTACGTAATATTTATACAGTAACTCTCGGTAACTCGAACCTTATGATAACTCGAAATTCTCGACATTTCGAACAAATAAAATTCCTTTCAAATAACAATAACACATTAAGATTTTGATTACTCGAAATTCTCGACATATGAAATCCTTCTTAAAATTACAATATCACATTAAGATTTTGATAACTCGAAATTTTTATTAAGTAGAATTTTTTTTTCCCCGTGAGCTTCGAGTTACTGAGATTAGGTACACTTATTATGTTTAATACAATCTAACAACTATATTCAAACATTTTTTTGAAGTATTTATCAAAGAATCCAAAATTATTTAAAATAAATACTGTACCCCATTCTCCTTCAAATCAAATTTTATCGGTTTTTATTTCATTATCATATATATTATTAACTAACCATCTTATAAAATAAATAGGTATTTTTTTTCTTTTTAATACTTCGCTATAAGACAGATATTACCTAACCAATTATATTAAAGAATTTCACATTTTTAACCACGAAATACAAATTAGACACATTTATTATTTTAGATTACCAAATAAGTTTTTCAAGGATTTTGATAATCATCACGTTGAATCCAAGGCCATTTACTCGTTAAAAATACTATTTTTAATCTCCTTACGAATTTTGAATACTCACCGCATAGAAACATTAGGACACAAGTATATTATAGTGATGTGAACTTTAACTACGATCGTTGCGTTTTGTTTGTATTTCAATAGTTACAATATGTGGTACTCGGAGACTCTCTCTTACCTTCACACGACTAACCTAGTGGTAATCGCCGCCTATGCCGCACTGATCACGGTTATATTCTTGGTCATTGTTAAACTGTACACTTGGATGACAACAGGTGTATACCGCGGCACCACCATCATGAAAGGCAAAGTCGTAATCGTCACAGGATGCAACTCGGGTAATGTTGTGGCACACATTATATGCACACACACACACGTCCACATACACACAAATATATATATATAATATACCTATTATGTGATTGGACACGGATCCACAACTGTTTATTAATTATCTTCGTGTTGTGTTCTCCTCAGGTATTGGCAAAGAAACAGCCAAAGATCTGGCCAAGCGTGGCGCCAGAGTCATTATGGCTTGCAGGAACATGGAGACTGGATCGAAAGCTAGAGGTAAAATCAATTGTTGATATAATAATAATAAAAATTCAATATTTGCATGCAATTGTTCGACTATCGATTGAGTTCCTACTTCATTCGTTGTATATAATAGGATTTTATATATTTACCGAATGTATGTAGGTAGGAAAATGCATTAAATGTAATGTAGGTAGGAACGTTATATATTTTTAGTAGCGTTACTATCAATAGGGGTTGAAGTGCGTACGTACAGTAAAAACAACAAACGCATCGGATCCGATGGCATAGGGATTGTTATATGCATTTATAGTTTAAGCATCTAATGGTCAAATTTATTGACATTAAATAAATTAAAGCCCTGCTTTATTATTTCGTACAATAGTCAACTACATAATTCGTATCATTATTTTCATCAATTATCATGTTTCGTTTAATAACATTCAGTATGATGTGTTAACCGTTTTTCAATAATATTGATTTGAAAGATTTCCATTGAGATTTTAGACAACTTTTGCTGTATATTGCAAAAAACGAAAATAATTATAATTTATATATTTTTTTTTAATTAACTCAAAATAAAATTACTGTTTTTGTTTTTATTGGAATACTGCAGAGTTATTTACTTTATATTGAACTAATAATTTATGTTTATAATAAGTCAGTACTTTAAATACCACGTAATATTAAAATAGTCGTGTAGGTTTTAAACTTTTGGCCGGAGTGAGTTGCAGTGGTAGGCTGTGGCGTGCACATGAATTTGGTTTGAGGGGAGAGAGATGTCATAAAATAGAATTATAAAATTTTTTTTATCTTTATTATAATAACAGAAAAAACTCTAATCGAGTGGAAATTCATTTTACCAGGTTTTATAGAAATTAATTTATAATCCGTTACATAGTTTTTCTAATTTGACCACCGACTTTATACCTATAGAATAAACCGCAATAACGTCAAAAACCAGCCAAAAAAGGCACATAGGGGATACGCATACGCCACTGTTGGTAGGCAACTGAGTTGAAAGTGAACAAACATGGTGAGGTATCAAGACATGTAAACGATTTAGACTCATAATTTATGAATATAAATAGTGGTTCTGTATGAAGAGTGTCCGAAAGTCATGTTTCAAAAGATCGTGGATTATGAAAGTCGTTTTTCAAAAAAATAAATTGTTATAAAAGTTAATATTTTATTTAAGGGGCACACAAATTAATTTGGGAAATTCAAAAATAGAAAAAGGAAACAGAAATTATGCATTCACACACGCGGAATAACAAACTCGATATTTAATAATAATGTTAGGTTACAAAATACATAATTTGTGGTTAGAAAACATATCTCTGATATTCCTTTAAACATAAAATTTTAATTATGAATTAAGTTGTATGTATTTGTAACAATACTATAGGCATCGAACAATTTACAAGTTATAATCCATAACTTTAATACATCTAATGTTTGAAAACTTGACCCAGATTTATGTATGTATAATATACAATGTACATACAGTAGGGAAATCCGGCAATAGATATATTATGCTCGTACAGTGTGCTTTTCGTTATTCGTTATTTATCCCCCAATTGCGTTTATAAGTCATATTTGTTTCTTAAACTATGTTAACTATATTGATCGGTATGGGTTTGACGTGTTGTAATAACAACTATACCCGTATTCGTTTTAACTGTGTATTTTTAATTTTTATATGTATCAAACATAGGTATTATTATTATTGTTATTATTTTAACACCAAAATTGAATAATTTTCGGTTTTACTCAGACGAAATCATCAACTGTAGTGGAAACTCTGACGTAGTGCTCATGCAATTGGATCTGAGCAGTTTGAATTCAGTACGTCAATTTGCAGCCAAAGTAAACAAACAAGAATCTCGATTGGACGTACTAGTCAACAATGCTGGCGTGGCCAATACTTTTGGTAAAAAAATTACCGAAGATGGTTTAGAACTTACCATGGCTACCAATCAATATGGCCCATTTTTGCTGACACATTTACTTTTACGTAAGAATGCATACCTAACATAATAATTATTAATTATCATGCTTGAAATATAATCGTTCTATACGTAACGCACTGTGTATAATAATAAAATGTACTATAGTCGGGTATAGCTAAACGATATTTCGTGAAGTTTTTAAATAAAAATTCAACTAAAAGAGGTATATTAATATTACTCAAAATAGGTACTCATGCGTGTCTCGTAAACGGTTATTAACCTGTAAACTATAGTCTAAATTTTTGAACAATGAAAATTTGTTTGGGTGAATATTAGCTATATGTTTTATGATAAAACGCAAAGTTTAAGAGTATTTTTCGTTTTAGCATTGTTGAAGAAGACCGCTTCCAGCAGGATTGTAATAGTCGCGTCCGACTTGTACAAGCTCGCGAAATTGAACTTGGCCAAACCGAATCCGACCAACCAATTGCCCGCTTACTTATACTATGTCTCCAAATACGCCAACATCATGTTCTCAATGGAATTAGCACGCAAACTCAAGGACAGCAATTCTGGTGATTTTCCCATACCGTTTCCAAACCGATAAAATGTAAAATAATATTTTCTTTGAACAGGTGTCACGTGCAATTGCCTTCATCCCGGTATCATCGATTCTGGAATATGGAGAAACGTGCCGTTCCCGTTGAACTTGGGCTTGCAACTGATCGTCAAGACCATGTTTAAGGTATGTTTCATATATATTATATTATATGTATATATGTTTTAAAATAAATGTCGAAAATGGCAAATCATATTACCACAGTGGCGCAGTTAGGTACATGTTAAAAAAGCGTACAAGCTATTATATTTGTGCCTTGTATTTAAAACGAAAAATAAGCTTGTCACAATGTAATTATTATTATATATACGTTATTACGTCGTATTAGTGATGTGAATTTGTATACTACAAATATTAAAATGCACTAAATAATAGTTTTATCCATGTCACTATAATACACGCTACAGTAGATACTGAATAAAAAATCTCTATCTTATTTTATTTTTATCATTATTAAATGTTAAAATTCAATACATTTGGATTTATATGAGCCGCAATATGATTATATATACCTACCTAATTTGCATAATTTTTAAAATAAAGGAATTTATAATCTAATAATATATAGGGTGATTCGCCAAGCATGCTAATCAAAATGTTTTCCTTTAATAATGAGTTTATTTAAACTCTGATTTTTGGAATTTTTAAACTTGAAAATTCAATGAAAATGTTTTCAAATTATTGAATTTTTTTCGTTCTATTTAAGAAGTGTCCTGTGGCGATATAAACTTCTGGTTTTCAAATAAGAACTCCCTTTTTTACTGTAAATTATTTAGTTGATAATTATTTTGAAATGTACCTTCTTCAAAATTCGAGTGAGTATTATCTTAGTTATTAAAATGTTTGTACTAATTATAATAGCACTTAAAAAGGGTTTTACAAAAATATTAAATAGACGTAATATTGGAACTAGTATTTATTATACTTCATCCATTTTTACTAATTATTGTTGTTGATAGATATTTTATTGAATACAATTTTGAAATTGTATTATTATTATAATTGTCTATATCCTATAAACCCATTACCATGGACCTTTTATCCATAGAACACAAAGTTATATAACTCAAAAATTACTCGAAGGTATAAATTTTGATTCTGATACGTAAAATATTTTAGAAAAATTATTCACTGAATAATTTACAGTTGAAAATGGAGCTTCTCATTTGAAATACTGAAGTTTGTATCACCACAAGACACTCCTTAAGTAGGTAGTACAAAAGTTCTCAAAAATATGAAAATAAGTATGTATATTTAAAAATTTAAAAAATCAGATTTTGAAAAACTACAATATTGAAGGAAAATAGGGGTGATCATGCTTAGTGAATCACTCCATATATATTCTATAAAATGTGTATGTACATTCTATAATATAAAAATTAATCATAGTCTACATTTAGTTTAATACACGTCACATGCGATGTACAAAGTATAAAATGGGATAATACAACCAATAAATAAAATACAATATTTTTAAAACCATATCATATGATATTTTTTTTAAATATTGAAACTATAAATTATGAATTGTTATACATGCTGTTTAGTGTTCTCATAGATGTACCTTATACTATATTGCGTGCACTGCGCCACTGCATATGTAGTAAAATATGTATTAGCGTTATATTAAATCAGTTTTATTTAAGTCTATTTATTAGTTTCAAACTACCTAACTGTTTATTACATATTTTGATTTGATCTAATTTCAGACTACCGAACAAGGCGCACAAACTTCAATTTACTTGGCCGTCAGTGAAGACGTTGCTAAGACCAGCGGGAAATATTTTAAAGATTGCAAAGTAAATATGATTTTAATACATAATATAATATATATATATTTCGGTGCATGAAACATATTCAGACATGAAATATATTACGTGACAGATTCGTAATTATGTGCAGTGGATCAGAATAAGAGTGTCAGTCCAATTTCAAATAAAAAAAATCCCTATATGTATGCGCACTCACAACTGTTATAATATATTATATTATTATTATTGTTTTATATTCGTTTACACGTTCCATTTTCCAATAATTACGAATAGTGCGCGTCAATGCCGCGGTTTTTGTCATCGCTATAACGTTTGTTTATATTTACTTAACTTCGATCAACTTACCAGACTTGTAAATTCAACTTCAGCGATTTTCGTTATGAACTTCTTAATTTGTATGCGCCGATATACCGTCGTTTCCCACTAGTTAGGTATAGATGTTTAATATATTTGCTTAACGCACGTCTTTGATCGATAAACACTTCTGTATTGTCATCGGCAATAAACGTGTTAGTGATAATATGAACAATTATGAACAATATTATTTATTGTGCAGAGTAAATAATTGTGTTCTAAGCATACCACATATAAGTCTATTTTGAGGTATGTCTAATAGTTTTTAGAATCTTTTTTTATTAGTGGGCAATTTTCTTTTCTTACCAATCACCTATCCGCCGACGCGTGCCACTTAAAATTTTTTCACGTGCCACTGTGTCACGCGTTAAGTGTGCTCTACTATACAATAGTGTAACGCGTGCCACAGGTCGACCGCCTCCCCCGCAATAGAGTGTATAAACGGGAAAGTCGAGTACGGGATTATTATATCTTAAAATAACTCATGAATTATATGAATTATTGTCGGCGATGTGATGGGATTTACGACACGGTATAAAAATATTATGTCAAATTCGATTAGCACTCATTTAATCTTTATAGTATTATTCGCCTCTGAACGAACCGACCGCGGCGACAGGAGTGTTAATATAATCTCTTTTTATTATATATTTACACGCTTGTAATCATCGAAGTAATATAATATAATGAAATTATTGTTTATTAAATTTAGGAGGCAGTTTGAGAAGTGATGTCTTAGACGAAGGAAACGCCAAGAAATATTGGGAAATTTGCGAAAAGCTCGTGAAACTTCAGCCCAACGATCCAAGACCGTAACACACGCATGACGTATATAATATGTGTTAGGTATACACTTTTTATACATTCTATGTATCAACACGACGATTGATTAATATTTATTATCGATAATTATGTAGGTACTTACCTATGTTTATATGTTGGTATAATTATTATGTACCATATATATTATATGTTATTGTATTTTAATATATTATTTTAATAAGTATCTATTAAATTTTATTGGGCGTACTGACCTATTATGGTGTTAGTCGTTTTAGAACAGACATCCTATGCTTCAAATGTTAATCAAAACCGTTATTGTTTATAAAGTAATCAAATAGGTAGGTATTACATTTAAAACGAAAATGTACCTGAAATATATTTTTCTTACAAGCTACTAATATTTCGAAATAAATCATTTTGTTAACGGTGTAAATGTGAAATATATTTTTAAATGATGATATATATTTTTTAAACATAATGTATATTTTAAAATTTATTGCTAACAGGTTCGATATTTGTGTATATATTAAGATGTAATACCATTGATGTAATGGTGTTAATTTAACTCTATTATAGTATAAGTACCTTGATATTTTTGGCAAAGTAAAAAATTCTTTTTTAACAAGACATCACTAAATAGGTATTAAAACTGACTGCGTATGCTACCATGGTACGTATATTATGATTTATGAACGGGTAGAACGCATTGAAACGTTGTAAACGGTGTAAATATTGTTATAGTTTTTATTGACTATGAATCGCACAAATTATAATAAAAATAAATAGTGTGGTCGATGGGCGTATAATAGCGTATATTATAAATTTTAAGAACTAAGCAGTAAGCACTGTAAATTGTAAAATACATTGGATTTGGACCATAGGGGTGTATACTTTATTATATACCTACCTACTATCAATCAGAGAAGGATTTGGTCCATCGGTAAATTCCCGATTGGTGGTGAATTAACGGTTAACAGGGACACGTTCCAATAGTTTTAGACTAGTAGATTTTTCTCGTATTTTTTCTTATAGCAATCCAATGTTTGCAAAGCAATAGCAGTAGTCAATATTAATAATACATATTTTATATTAGCATTACTGAAAATTAATATAATATGTAATAAGTACTAATAACTGTTGTTATTTTTGTGAGTGTAGCTTATTAGGTAATAATAGTAAGATGTGCAATAAAACAGTGATCTCAATAATTAAATAGCATTAATTTAATAATTATTAATTGATCTTATAATTAGGGCTAGTATTTAATTTATTTAAGAAATAGTAAACTAGGTAATGCATTTTTTAAATTGTTAAATAATAAATACATTTAATCTATGTCCTTTATGCATTCCTAACCCCATTGGCGCAAATAGGGGGGGGGGGGGGCTTAGGGGGACTAAGTCCCACCCAAATGTCGGTCAAGCCCCCCAGTTCAAAATCTAAAATTAGTACTAATTTTTATATTCTGTGGTACTATGCAATATGGCCTATGGGGAAGGGGGCTTGAGTCCCTCCAAAAAATTTAGTCGATTTGCGCCTATGCTTAACCCGTTCATACAATTGCGATAAAATTTGGCACAGGGATAGATTACACCTTGAGAAAGAAGATAGGCTGTACATTTTGTCGTGAAAAGGGTAAATAAAAGGTTAAATCGGGGGAAGTTCTCGAACAGGGATTTTGAGATTATTATTATTATTCGTCTATAAAAGGTTGCTATAGGTTTTAATAATAATTATTATTTTTACTAATGCGATAAACGCCATAAACCTGTGTATTTTAGTACAGAATGTATTGAGTTCGAACCACGGTTTCGGTGGACCAATTTTTGCATTTTTTGAAACTTTAGAGTTAAATTATACACTTACGTAGGCACGAAGTGGGGTCCACGATCTACCACAGGTAATATACTATACCACTGGTAATATACTGCTCGCATAATCACAAAAACCTAGCAACGCATTGCTGTGTCAGGTAGTAAATATTATAATAGTGGTTGGTAGTTAGGGTAGTATTCGGACTTACATTTGAATATTTTAATAATTATCAATTAATATTATGACTATAGTGCCTTTATATTTTTTTTATTGTCTATAATATAGTATTTTCCACATCAAATACGAGCCTGGTAGTGGTCCGCTAACTATTAATTTTCCCAAGCACTACGTGACCGGTCCGAAATCTTAATCTGTCTGTTACCAATAATCAATATGGCATTATATGGTTAGGTTATATAATATTAAAAATACCATAAATACATGCTCTGGGTCAGCCAATATAACAAGAATATTGTACGCATATATATGTATTATGTATTTATTTATAGAGTGATAATATCAATCATCCCCGAAAACCAATTGTTTAACTGTTTTGGAATATTGTTATTACGAGCGACAAAAAGCGGTAATATTATCTCGGGTTCCGCTTTAGTATCTACATAGTAGATGTAGTCAATGACTTTAATATAGGGACATACGATCTGCAGCAGACGGAGAAAAATACGTATGTATAATATTTTATAGTATAATAGAACTAGGTTTTGACAGATGACAGAAACTCACGATATTTTATATTTTTATATCGTAAGGACAGAGTTTTTGGATTCGCTCATTTAGGCCAAGCGCATTATTACTAATGACAAAAACTTACAAAAAAAAAAAAACGTTTTACGGACCCATTGTAAATTAACACTTATTCATTGAACGCTGTGGATAAATGCGCGGTTTTCCATTGATACGTGTTGTATCATTATAAACGTGTGTGCAGGCGTAAAGTTCGAGGCGCAACTTGTGTTCTTAAAATATCTATAACGAAACAGTGGGGATACAAAACGCAAACCAACTTAATAATTATGTGTCTTCAACGTCCGTCCGTCTCTTGATAAACGCGGTTTATATAGGTATCTGAGACGACATATTTAAACTTAAGCAATAGGTAGCAAGACCGTGCAATAATACGTGGTATAGACGGACACAATAATATGATGGCGACCGCGTTAAGATATTATACTATTATTTTGTAAAATTCGTAAGCCTGGACAAAATATCATTGTATTTAACAATTTTCTACGTCCATACATCGCGATAGGTATAGGCGCGTTCGGTACCTAGGTACTGATTGTTTAATTGTATATTATATGTGACTACTTGCATGTGCAGCTTAATGTAAAATATAATATAATCCGTTTTCGTTAAAAGGGCAACTATATCGATCGTTGAAATGGCCTTGCCGGATCGTCGCGGGAAATCGAAAATCGTAAGTCGATCGGTATAAAAGTCGTTTTTTAATTTTTAAACGGGCATTTCCGGTTTTTGTTCAATTATATTGTAACTTTACCCGTCAAGTCGGATGAGTAAAGTGAACTTTGCTATTTATTTATTTATTTTTTTAGTTCACGCTGATATACAACATATCAGGAGGTGCTATCAATTCTCAAGTCATCGTAACGGTGATTGGTGAGTATTATCTAACTTTTGTTTCGTATTGATTGTAATAATTCATATTTTATATCATTATTTTTATTTATACACCTCAACTGCTGCGGTTATTGGCGTTTCTAAAGATACATTAAATGTACTTACATTATATTAAAGTCGTATAAAAATTATTTTAAATATGATGCATGAATGTGTTTAATTTAATTTAGTTACATGTGATACAAAACTATGTGTATGTACTATATTTTCTGGAGCAGTTCGTCTCTTTGAAGAATTGATAAAGAATCGATGTCATCTCTGGGTAGGGTGCTAGCATTTCACATAAATTGTAAGGGAGAATCACTACATCACTGGAGTCCTAGCTTCATCTAGAAGTATTCTGTTGTGCGATTTCATATTATGTTTTTACCTATATTACATAATGTGTAAACCTCTTTTTTTTTATGACAATTTTACAAGATTACGATAAATTAAAAAATATTATTTAGTTAAATTAATAATTATGTTTTTATAAGATTTTGAAACTCGTATCATTGAAATTAATCTATTGGTTTTAATGACAATCCGTTCGTAAAGCATCAACTTACAAATCTATATTTTATAGTGTCGATACATCGACCGATTTAATGCTATCCGAGTAGGTATTACATGAGTATTACACATTGCTATGTTACGGTAATGACTATAAACGAACATGATGATATTCGTTGGATTTTCTTAAACGTTCTCTTTCTATTCTTACCGATATGGACATATTATTATACTCTACCTTGCATAGCTCAGTATGATTGGTGACTAGTGTTTTATTTTTAATTAAAAACTTAATAAATAAATTAATATTTGTCTGATAATTTTTAATCTCAGAATAGTATTCAAAAAGGATTCATGCTTTGAAATTAAAAAGGTGTGAAGTAAGGGTCACTATAGTGCGACTTTAGACTTATGATGAAAAGGCGATGAATTTATAAAACTAATATTAGTTGACAAATTAATTTATTAACATTCTTTATTTATGCCAATAAAAAGGCGGAATTAAAAAAAAAATAGAACGCGTAGAATGCAAACATTCTTTAGTTTAAATTTGCTACCTACTCAAAATATTTCAATACTAAAAGAACCTGCTGATTTTAATAACAGTTTTGATTTAAAAAAGTTAATAAAGGGACTTAAAGTGATTAGGAACTCATTATTACTAAAGTGCTTCTATATTTATTTAGTTTTTTCTTATTACAGTGACTTTTCCTTTTTAATTATATATTGATACACTTAGTATAGTTATATCGATATCTAAATAATGAACTCCAAGTTCCACAAACTTTATCTACAGGCACGGACGTAAATAAAAATAAAATGGTTACTATTAATAATATTCATACAGCAATATAAAACAGCCACACTTAAACGAGCGATATTAATTTGAATTTTTATTATTTTACGTTATCAGTAGCTTTTATAATAGTACTATACCTATTGTATAGACTGTAGGTACTATTTTATAGGCCATTTAACGGCTATTATTATTAACTCGTTTTATATTACACTCTCCCTTTGGACTTGGCGTTACACAGTTTGTCAACCGATGGTTTGAGTACATCAGCCATAATATGTATAGATATCAAATATTTTATGTAATCGATATAATATTATCACTCGACCGTCATCTCTATATGATATTATTGGCTATCAGACTTCACTAGCGAATGAGTGAACGACCATAATGTACGATAATATGAAACGAGTAACACGATAAACGTATTATAATAATATGTATTTCGCTCGTTCTCGGTTAGCCTTGCAGTTTTATAATATATTATATTATTTTGAATTTTAACAACGCTTTTTGGGATTTGTCACGCCGGTCATTAGTCGTTGGTGCGGTTGATAATGATTAGAGACATATTATATATTATGATCATTGCTTATTAATATTCAAGTCGGAGTCGCCCAAGTACATATATTTACCGCTATACAGTTTTCGCAAGACTAAAACTAACCAAAAAAGAATTACTGATAATCCAATGTGGCTATGTGTGGTACGAGCAATTAATAATATAATATGATTATCCATAATATTATAATTAAGTATGACGCGTATGGTATTGTTTTGTTCGGTCAAAACGGTTTTGTCGGACAGATTAAATCCTGATTACGAACTATAATAAGCATAATTTCTATAATAATATGTTATCGTTTTGATGACCCTGTCGGTTTTCACACTTTTTTTTTAAAAGTCCTTAACATTTAATTTAATTCTTTAATTCGTTAGCGCTGTTATAGTTTGACAGTGTACTATATCTGAGGTGTCCAACAAATTTATCGGAATTTCGGCACAACCACGTCGCATTATAATGTATATTATACAATAACATAATATAATTATTGATCTGTTTAAATTACTATTCAATTTTAATTCGTGCGTTGGCCAAGTCAACCGTTATCTTATAATATTCTTCTCGCCGGCTCTTATAATATTCTGATCTGTACGAATAATCTTGTAATTCCGTATAAATAATATTTAAACATAATAACATATTAGTTGTCCAGACGTTCAATTAATAACAATCATAATATTATTATTTATTACCGTTGTAATTATTGTTAAAAATATATAAATTTAAAAACCGTTCGACGTTTACTATGTAAAAAACAAATATAAATAATATATTTTTGGAGAATTTACGAGGGAACCTTCAGCATTAGTTGTGTCGACAATTTCTGTGTAGGTATATGAACCATATATTTAGGAGATTTGGGAACCGTAATTATAATTTGAAAGTTTTTCGCACAACCACTTTTATGGTCCTCTACAGTTTCGTATAGGCAATGTTATTATGTCGGAGCGTATGTATATATATCGCGTTATTGCCGGCAAATTGCGATTATATAGTTTTTCATCTACGAAATTGGCTTTATCGTTGTCTGTTCGGCAAAAACTTGCACCGTTAATTGCATAACAAACTGGGTAGTATCGTCTACATTTGATAACAAACAACATTTGCCGGGTAAACGTCATAATGTCGTATTAAAGTTACGTCCAACGGGAAAATGGCGAGAGTATAGCAAAGATAAAATACATTATTTCGTTTGCATTTTCCGTACGAAAAAATTATGACAACAGTTCAAAATAAAGACCCACAGGAACACTGAAAAAGAAAAACTGAATGAGAATTTCACGATGTGGAAAAATATTTAATCACTTTTGTAAATTAAAAATAGTTATATAATGTTATATAATGTGTTATGACTCATGGCCACAATTACGTGGTTTTCAGATACAATTTCATACCTCGATTTTAATAAATACGCTTATCTTTGTGTATTAGTGTCCGGAGATTGATATAATATTTATTTAAACTGCCGTATGAAACTAAATATTATTTAAAATCTGCAGTTATGCGTATGACGTAGGTAGACGCTTTAATTATAAATTATAATTAATGTGTATTGTGATAATTCGCCGTGTAGCGTGTACTTATTAAAAATGTGATAACTGCAGATGTATTCACATTGTATAATACTGTTGGGTTAGGAAATAAATATTTTTCATGAAATCTCGAAAACACAAGCAAATCCGATAAATGGACCACCGATTTACGGTTTTCAAAACATACCGCAATTGAGTGGTTGTCTATTTTGTGCAATTTTTACCATGGTCCTTAAACCAATTATACAAAATACAAGGCAATCTCTGCCTAGGTTATAACGGTTGACGTTTGGCGTAAAAATAGAGGTGTTGTATAAAAATTCGTATAAGTCAATCGACCTATTCGTTTTTCGAAAGCCGTAAATCTATGCGTCGGTAGATATACTATACCTATCTGATACAACTGAGGTATAATACTACCGTGGTTCCCCCCTCAGTTGCAATACCTGCACAAGAAAAAAAAAAGGAAAAATATACTACCTATCTACGGCATTTTCATCCTCGGGATTAATCACAAGGCACCATTTCAGCGGCACTGGGAGCAATAGCCACCGGTACCATACTCGGGTGGTCGTCACCGGCCCAGAGCATGTTGGACGCCGACGAGTCGCTGTTGCCGTTCGTGGTCACCGGAAAGGACACGCAGACATTCAGCTCTGTGTTCGGTATCGGCGCGGCCCTGGGAGCGCTTCCGGCAGGATACGTGTCCAGGATATTCGGCCGGCCGGCCAGCATGATGCTGTTCGAAGGGTTCCTGTTGGTCGGCTGGGCCATGCTGGTGTTGCCCACTTCCGTTTGGATGCTGTCCGTCGGCCGGATGATGCAGGGCATCGGGGTAGGAGCCCTGTGTGCCGTCATACCATCGTACATAGGCGAGATAGCTGAGCCTCGGATGAGAGGTGCGTTGCATTATATTTTCAAAATCCGGGTTTTTTCAAAAACCCTATTTTTGATTCGACGTTTGTGTTTAAGTTGACTATACTTATTATGGATTAAACACGTGCAATCACATAGCCGGACATAATAGGAAAATGGGGAATACAAAATTGATTCCTACAGGGTCAAAATTACTTATCATCTGTTGACTGTTCGAATAAATTTGTTTCCCAAATTCCCAATGTTCTCATACATAACTAAAAATTGGTATCCACATATTATGAAGATATATTATGTCTGTCATTTTCGACCAACAATTTTAGTAGAATTTTCATCTGCTTTAAATCTATTTAAGAACGAACTACATACTGTTGTAAATCGTTTGAAAAAATACTCAATTCAGAATTCAATTCTGACCACCCAAAATTATTTTAATTATTTGAAAAAGATATCCAATGTGAAATAATATACCTATCCAAAATAAAAAAAACACTTAAATTAAAAATAAAAAGTTAATTCACAGACTATATGGAAATATTTTCATACAGTCTGTGGTTAATTAATGAACAAAATAAATGATAAATTGAATGACTGCCAAATGTTAAGAGTTAACAATTCGTAAAACTGTATGTTGTAAAATGTAAACCACATTAATTTTTTTATTATAATTACCTTAGTTAATTTCAACTTATTTGATATTGCGGGCGGTTAGAGTGTTTTATTATTAGTTGAAAAATACATAGGTATATGGCTTATTGTTTACCTTACTATTGTATATATTATATAGGCCGATATAGCTTGACAACAGAGTCGTATAACGTATAAGAGTGATACGCACTAAACCTATGATGGTCTTATACTCGTACGATTTAAAGTCTAAACTAATGACTCGCTCCACACCAAATACGTTTGGATCAGAACTGTTAACTTGTATGAGATACGATGGTATACTCTCACTTAATGTCTGACTCTTCCAAATAAAGAATTACTTTCACCAAAGCCCATTGGATTGACACTGTTCCTTTGATAGAAGGTCAGATCATAAATAATGGGCTCAAATAAAACTAGAACACAATTTTTGGTTGAAAACACCTTTATTGATATAAGTATAAAAACAATCATAAAACAAAATAATTACAGGCATCGCTCACAAGCTTACAACCATCGCACCTACGCTCTTTCCGGCAACAGCGGGACTGCCCATTCCTGCACTTGCGGTGGCATGTCATATATAGGTAGTACAATTTTGATATCATCTCAGCACGTATTTCCTCGCTGGCCTGACCCGCCTCGACTTTCTCGCTAAAATATATTCTTACATATATATATATTATAATTTAAAATTGACGACGGTCATTTTTGTGGGTTTATTAAAAATAGTTTTTATAGTTTTATAGAGCTACAAAATCCGAACTCTAGTGATAATCATACATGGGATATTTTATAATTTCTAGACAATATAGACACTCTCAATTCTGTATAAAATGGGAAGGAGACTGTTGTCGGTTGAATGTACGGTAGTTGTTTAACTATAGTCGAAAAGGGTTAATTTTAACATGGTTGTATTATTCAAGGTCAACGAAATCAAATCGTATGTTACCTGTAGAACCTCCGGGAAATAAATCGTATGTAGGTAACTATATTTATACCTATATATACTACCCTGGAACCAATTCAGTAATAATTGAGAATCGACTCGTAGGCGTCCATTGAAATTTAAAATATTATTTTGTACAGGTACCTGCCTACCTAACCTACCTGTTAATATCATTGCATCATTTAAAAATATGTATCGGTAGGTCGTCTGGGAACAATATTCCAATTATTCATAGTCATCGGCATACTGTATTCGTACACGTCGGGTGCATTCATGAAGTACGTGCCATTTTGCGTCGCCTGCGCCTTTTGGGTGATTTTACATTTTATCGGTGTCCTGTGCATACCTGAATCGCCGTACCATCTGATGAACATCCACGATCTCGACGGGGCGGCTGTTTCGCTGCAGATACTTCGAGACTCGTCGGACACGACCGAAGAATTGGCCTCAATTAAGGTAAGACTGACGTCTACAATTTGTATGTATAATGATTAATAATTATATAATCTTTATATAATATAATAATATACTATATAAAACAAAGTGTCTTTTATTTCTGGATAATCTCGGAAACTATACCGAACGGATTCGAACGAGGTTATTTTAAACGTAATCTGCACAATACTTATCAGGTTCCAAGCAAATAGTTTTATGAACCACTGTACCTACACGGAATAATAAGTGGTGAGAAGGAATAGACCAGCGTCACCATATGTCCAGTAAAATAAAACGAATACAAATTAGAAAAAAAATAGTAAAACATTATCCCATACGAAGTGAATTGTCAGTATTTTATATAAACTTCAATATTTTCAGCTAATTTAAAATAAATGATTATTAAAATCTATAAAAAAAATAATATGATTTTCCAATGTGAACCGTGGCAGTTACTCTAAAACCGAGATACAACCTACAACGCCATATGTTTGTTAGTTTGTTCTCAGGCAAAGACGGGTTATACAGCTATGATATATAATATATTATGGTATTAAAAGGTGTATAGTATATGCATACTGTACATATATATATATGGAGTTTGTGTACTATTTTATGATCTCGGAGGCCAATCGAAATAAATCCGGGATGTACAAAATTTGTTATTTAGGTACTGAATTTTGAAATATTGATAGTTACCCGAATCAATTTTTTTTCCAGTTGTTTGTCGAAAAGCAACAATCGCAAAGTTACACGGTGTCGGAAGTGCTGTCAGACAAGGTGAATCGTAAGGCCCTGATGATAAGTATTGGGTGCATGTTTTTCCAGCAAATGAGTGGTATAAACGTGGTAATATTCTACATGACAGATATATTCAAATCGACCGGCACCAATATGAGTCCGAACACGTGTACCATAATCGTCGGTGTAGTACAGGTAATAAGGCGATGACGATTGAGTCACATGTAGAACTTCGTTGAACTGTAGGAACTTGAAAACGGAAGAATAAAATGAATACTGTAGTATTACGACTGCGGCGTGATTAATAAAAATAATTTTCTAGCAAAGACCAAAGAATAATAGTAATATGCAAATTTCATCAAGTTTATATAGCTATATCTATCGCCATTATAATATATCGGTCATAAATCATAAAATTATAGTACTCGTTTAATCTACTCGTTCCTGTAAGATTCATGAAAATTTGCACTGATCATTTTGCCGTCTACGTAATAACGTACATTTCCCCACCACATACGAATTTGAAAAATTGTTTTGGTTGAATATTTAGCATGTAATTAGTGTGAACGGGCGTAACGTATGATTAAAATGTACACCCAAAGATCCGGGCGCGTTCCTTGTTATTGCCATTTCCCAGTCACCCCTAAAGTGTCGAAAAAACTCATTTTTGTAAATTCACGCTAATTGCATGCTAATTATTGGGTGAAAAATATAAAAAAAAAAACCATAAAATCAAAAACTTGGATGAGCTCCGGAGGCTGTAGAAACGTTTCATTTTCAATATCTGTAAAATAATCAAACGTACGTCAATACCCTACATAGATAATAAAGTAAGTTAATAGTATAGCCATCGTCCATGAGTTATTGAGTATATAACACTGAAGAAGACTTAATGTCTAAAATATTAAATAAGTAATAATGTTATAAGACCTAACGTTACATTCACCAGCTCGCGGAGGATAGCTTCGTAAGAGGAAGTATAAAGTGAATAATCACTTTAGATTATAAAGCGCATACAATTATACCGTTTTATATATAAGTAAAATATACAATATTTTCCGATTTCAAAAATAATTACAACAAAACTTAGAAAATCAAGACATTAAAAATGATAACACTATATTTTACTATTTAACTCACTATCATTATTTCAGGACCGATTAGTATTATTTAATTTTTGTTTTTTTGTTTTATATAGCTTCTCATGACGGTCGTGTCTTTTACGATCATTGACAAAAGTGGCCGAAAGGCGTTACTCGTGCTGTCGGGGTTGCTGATGGCAAACTGTTACATGGGCTTGGGCGGATTTTTTTTGTTAAAAACCTATTATCTAGAACTGGCTTCGAAACTCAACTGGTTGCCCTTAGTGTGCATCGCTGTGTACATATCGGCGTTTTCCATCGGTTACGGTCCCGTGCCTTGGATATTGATGGGCGAAATATATTCGTCGGAGGTTAGTAACGCGCGCTGCAGGAACTTCTCAAAGTCGAATTCACATAATATTCTTCGTATACGCCTCTATGAGCGTCGCATTATAATAATAATAATAATATTATTATATTAAATTGTTGTGCGATACGGACAGCGGCCAGGCGTTGGATTAGCGCGTGTGTTTATCGTCGCACTACAAAGTTATATGTTTATTTTATTTTTCGTATGTGCGTTACAACAAGGGACATGATCGCGGCATATATATATATATAAAAATACAAGGATAAAAACGATATTTAATATGCTACCTAATATGCAGTGGTCTTTATATCATTTGATAGGTAGTATAGTATATGATACGAGTATAATATAATAGAATAGACTTAATTCGACGTCGAAACGCGTAAAAACTTTACGACGACTATTACACGAGCGCCGCCGACGGGTTCGAAATGAAAAAATTGCGGATGTTCTTGTATAGTGTACCTACATTATATTTTATACATAGGTACACGTTTATACAATCATAATAATAATAATAATTAAAAAGTTAACCGCATACTTACTAATATATATATATACGAGTACGACGTATACGTAGGTAATTGGACCGGAGATAAAATAACAAAGTAACAGAGTAAACGGCTGCTATAGTCATAGCTATATATTGGTGTGCGCCATTACAGTATATTTTGTCGTGGGACCGGCTGCGGACTACCAATAAACGTTTCGCAGCAACGCCAATTCGGCCTCGGCACAATACAATGGAATAAAACTCACTCACCCCCAACAAAACACATAAACGAATTTATGCGTCAGACTTACGACGATGTGCAGAACACGCGCATACCAATTTACCATACATAATTATAATAGTTTTGTATTGCACAGCTCCGTGACGACGTTTAATTATATTTTAACCGCGTTCAGTGGCCACGTAAAGGGTTTTTCGTCGGAAAGATGGTACTCGTGACAATAATATTAGTCCAAACCCATGACAAATTTCATCTAATTTTTCGTATTCAAATGTTTTTGACTAGATATTTTTGTTTTACGGCTTGTTCTAATTTACATTAATAATGGCATCCCGAGTCAAAGAGTTCAATATTTTAAGAATTGAATTAGACAATATATATAGGACCAATAGAACCCAATATGCAACATTCGAGTGACCTAATATTATTATTAGTATACAGCTTACCATGGTTACAAAAAGATATAAAGATACTACAGTAATATTATTGGTGAGCTGCAATAGATTCGTCGCACCCAAATTTCAAAATGTTGACTCACACAGTTGGTTTGTAATTACTATCAGTACTATGTTGACTCGCGTGATAATTTTAAGTTATATAATTATTAAAACTTATATAGGTACCTAATAATTTAATATTTTTTGCATTTTTATCACGAATAGGGTTAAATATAATAATTATTGAACTGCATATTGTTCTAATAATGTAAAAATGATAAAAAAAAACAACCACTTTTAATTATATAAATTAATCTTTTATCACGAGTCTAGTAGTCTACACAAAAAACTAACGAACCGAGTTAACTGTGAAGTTTTATATTTATGTTTATATGCATTACATGTTAATGTTTAAATAACTATAAAATGTTTCTGTAATAGAAACAACTTCGGACTTGCGTGTAATAATACCATGTTAATATAATAAAGTAAAACGAAATAGCGAAACCTTTTTTCCTTCAAAAACCCTTATTATTTTCCACCAAAATATATTCTTGTGTTGTAAATTTCGGGTACGATTTCATGAGATTTACGTCTCTACGATAATCGAATATAATAATATAAACGGTAATTTTATTTGTGTACCTACACTATAAACCATTATTTATTTACCTCATTATGATTTATAATTCTAAAATAATCGGTTAATTTATTCGTACATCCCTAATTATATTTATGAATCTATTAAATTGGCCAATTTGTGGTGACTGACCATGTGATCGGTGGATGAGGTTGAGAAGTTCTCTTGGCAGAGGCGATAATCATAATATTGTGCTTTTCTGAAACAATTATTGTCGTGGATTTCAGGTGAAACCGATCGGGACGAGTCTGACCACCTGCACAAACTGGACGCTAGTGTTCGTGGTCACGTACGTGTCTACCGAGCTGACCCGGTGGCTGGGCCAGGCGGGCTGCTTCCTGACATTCAGCGCATTTTGCTTTATGGGCGCTGCGTTCGCCGCGTCCGTCGTGCCGGAAACGAAAAACAAGACGTTGGCAGAAATACAGCTGAAACTCGTCGGCAAGTCTAAGGCCATTCCTGTGGCATTGGATGTTGTGGAGGCAGCGGAGCAGGTTCAAGCGACCACCACGATTCCATGAATGCCGATTTCTACCCAACATCTCGACCGACATCTCTCCATCGGGATTTATCGTTACATTTTCAGCCATAATAACAGCGCCGTGTCCAAGACCCATTTCCGTCCCCATGGCCCGTAATTACAATAATATTATATAATAATGTGTACTTTTTTTCGTGCACAGTCCATTGAAATTTAAATTGTATATATCATATAATACGTATCAATTGCAGGCCAGTCCTCTTCATATATACCTACCATTGTTTTATTGCACGATAAATCAAAACGCTTAACCAGGTACAGAAATATTCAACAAATATTTCATTATTTATTAACGAACTTATTCAAATTCCGATTCTTGGATTTCTTAAGTATTTTTGACTTTATTTTAAAATATTTAAATTTTGTGTACCATTTAAGGAGTGACCTGCGAGGATACAATTTTTTTTTTTCAAATAGAGTCACCCATGTTTTCTGTTCATTATTGTAGATGATTTTTTTTGAAAATATTCATTTATCCTAATCAAATTTTGACCGAAAAGTTTTTGAGTTATTTAAGTCTGTGTAATAAGGATAATAAGCTCATGATAATAGGTTCAGAATATATGAGACCTATGGTCCTATGATGATTTACATATCGTAGTTATTATTAAATATATATCGATTAAATAATTTATCAATATTTTATATTTTATAAAAATGCCCAAGTATACATAATAGACCCAATTTAATTATTAGGTACATATTTTATTTTATAGTATTTTTAAAGATACATAAACATTTTCAGAAAAAAAATCATCTGCCTAATAATTTATAATAAAAATATTTGGTTTGTATTTGAAAATATATTGAAGTATACTTATACTTAAAAATTCAAAAAATAATAATTAGAATAAATCCATTATTAAAAGAAACTTTTAGGGTGATATGCTTGGTGAATCACCCTGTATAGAAACATGTATGATATAGAACATGTTCTCGACTGGAGATTAGAGTTCTTGAACACACACAAACCCTACGATGAGATATGTTTTGAAATACTCAAATTCAAATTCCTCAAATCATTTAATAAACCGTAACAAAAATTGAACCACATTTTCAATTTTTATATATTATAATTTTTACTACTTAATTTTAATCGAGGGATTTTAGAGTTGTATACTTATAGGTATACACATTTTTTTACAGAGATACTTATTGCCAGTAGGTAAGTAAATTTTCAATGTTATTTAACTGAATATAAATATATGCATAGACAATAGCTGATGAGGTAAAATAAATGTGTAGGTAGATTAAGACTTGTCCCTATCCCTAAACGAATCGCGTGACCGTTTAAAATGCAGAGGTCGAAAAACAGCAACTTTAAGTCTTAATATTATTCATAATAGTTATTACATATTCATATTATATGCACGTTAATTCTGTTTATATTTTTATCTGTGTCTTTTAGTTATATTATTTTATCTATAGGTACTTTATAAGTTTAAAAATAAATGTCAGTAAATATAATGAACACATTGTGTGTACAATGTACATCAATATTGTTTTGTAAAAAGTATTGCTATTTTTATTTTTTTTCTCATTATTTTTAAAGCTTTCCTCTGCCTTAGTCATCCGAACTTGTTGTTAAAGTTATATAATACAATTTTTTACGCTAGGAACAACAGATGTCAATTTATATAATGCAAATAAATAGGGATAATGGTAATAAATCATTAGAGTTATAAGATAATTACAATTATAACATTAAAGATATAATATATTTCTAAAAGCGCCATTCTATATCTCTAACCACACCCTTCACTTTGATCTCAAAATACCATTTATCTCTGAAGTAGCCAAAACTCACTATAATCGTTTCAATAGCCGCCTAGCCCACCATAAGAATCCCTTAATCTCCGATCTATCATCTGCTTTTATCCTAGGTAACCCAATTAAAATACTTAAAAGACAGTGGTGTCGCGACCGGCTAGCCCAACTATAAAGTCCTACTCATGTCGTAGTACCTCCGCTGGGAGGTCTCTACAGTCTGTCTAATCCGGTGTTTGTCAATTGCGCCGTTTTTCTAGACTACCTGAAATTTATACATCTTTGCGCGGTGGATTTATCCCAAACGAAAAAGGTATACGTCTTGCGCCAATAAATTTATCACCAATAAAAAGGTTACGTCTTTTGCGCCAATATACATAATATATATCTATTGTGCCAGGAAGATATTATAAAATATTTATTTATTATACTATAATTAGATTATAATATAACTATCAAACATATAAAATAAAGTGTAATTTAAAAATATAAAAATTTCATAAAATTAAATCATAAAAATTAAAATACATATAAATAAACGATGATAAATTACATATGAATAAATTGTCAAAAAGTATTAAAATTTCATTTCTTGTAATGGTGACTTACCGACTTCACAAATTGAAACATATTGATAGTACCGTTTTTATATCTTGAAATATGATCATCAATGTTTGTTTTTGTTTTTTATACTTACTATTTTGTATTTATTTTCTTTTTGAATACTATAGCCTAGTGTGTAATCAGCTTATTTTTCAACTTCAGTATTGCCGGCGCAATTAATGCATAATCTTTTTTGGACTTAAATATCGTCCGGCGCAGTTGATGTATAACCTTTTTGAATCCCATAATTTTTTTTTCCTTACCTGTGATTTCTGGCGCAATTGACATATACCCGTCTAATCTGCCTTTTTATTTTTATTTATTTTAACCTAAAAACCATCAATTGTTCTTATTGTTCTTTTTTTTTGTACCAGATAAATTAAAAATATATGAAAAAAAAAAAAAAAATATAATATATTAATAGTGTACAAAATAATGAAAAATTAAAGTATTACCTAGACTTTTTTAAAAAATACATATTACATCAGTAATATGATTAATTATGTACAACCTAACCTATGTGGCTATGCGAATACTAGTATATGAAAAAAAAACATTAATACCAATGTATATACCTAATAATTAATAATATTTATAAAATAAAATTTTGTATCCACTAGAAATTCTATATCGTTATTTTAAAACAATTAAAATGAAAACTTAAAGATGATTTAATACACAGTACCTACACACTACATACTATTGTTAAATGTGTTTAGTTATTATAATACAAATACAATAAATTAACTATACAATTTTATTTATTACATATAAATGTATAGTTGTTGTCATTCTCATCTAAAAAGTTATATACTCAAATACACAGTACAACAATATTATCATATTATGTACTTACCCACATTTTTGTAGTCATACCACGTGTTAGATTGATTCATTATATAATAACAGGAAAACAATTAGAGCTCCACTAGCTTGTAATACATGCATAAACAAAATATCGTATTAAAATGTATATAATTTGACCTTGATGAAGTGGTTATCGAATAAGAAATGCGATTTGGTCGAATATGATAATACATGAGAATCCTGCAAAAACGTAGCTGATGTTTGGATATTGGAAGAAAAATTATTAACAATCCTCGTTCTAGTGAACAACGGTGATCAATGGAAACCGGTGTTTTGTCACGTACACTTATTGTAATAATAAAAATAACAGCGAAGTAACTGGGTGCGACCGGATATTTTGTCCTTTGACCAGTGATTTTCATACACTGGGTATTGCGTTGTTAATCGTTATGACGTTTCGAGCTGATTGACACGTGGGAAAACGCCAACGCACTTGATTTTGTGCCTGACTTTAGGATTGAAAGTAAAGGCAAAACGTCAACAACACAGTAAGCTTTAAAACTTAAAAAAAAATAAATAGTTGTTGAGCATTTTAATTTAATGATGTGTTATGTTTGTAATTAATGTTAAATCGATTGCATCCGAAATACAATTCTGAGCGGAAACGTTTTATCCTTCTGTAAATAATGAAATTTAATGATCTAAAAAAAAATAATAAAAGTCAAAAATATCTTATGGCTATAAATAGCATAACTTTTCAGTAAACATTTTTTTTTTTGTTAAAGGTAAACATTTATAGGGAATCTTATATTAAAATGCCTAATATTAGCTATGAAAAGAAAACTTTCATGAATTTCTTACAAAAAATAATTTACAAAATTTGAAAAATGATCATTGCTATAAATAGCCCATAAAGAGTCAAATATTCGGAGAAAATTTCAAGTGTATTCAGTTGTTAGTTTTTGAGTTCCACAAAATAAAAAAAATCGATTTTTTCAAAAATTACCATTTCTTACTCATTACTCACTTTTTTGTTTTTTCCGGACGCTTCCTAAAACTACTGGGAATTTTCAATTTTGACATCAGAAAAGATGCTGATGTAAAAAATTGGAGCATTTTTACTACCACAAATGTTGAAAAAAGGTAGTTAAGCTTCCTCGTAAAATGTTTGGCGCCCATAAAACTGTTCAGCTGCATGCCGTAAAAATATATAATATGTACTATATAAGAAAGATATTTTTTGGGTTTCATCAAAATAACCTATCCCCTATCCTAAATGTTAAGCTTTTTTGGTGCCTACGACTTATGAATTTATAAATTACGTTTTCCAAATTATATGACAACAGATTTTTAAAGCACAAAATTAGATGAATATTAAACGTTAAAAAATCACTCCGTGGATATAGACGATAAGTATATTATTTAGTTATTACGTAACAATTGTGTTTTTATCATCTCTAATTTATTTGATATGCATTTATTTTAATTTTATAATAATGAAACATTTCATTTTACTTAATAAGATTGTATTTAGAAGATAATATTGTAGATCGATTATAGAAATATTCCATTGAGTCATTGACAATAATAAAACTATGAATTATACATAACGATATTTTATAAGTCTGATTGTAATTCTTAAAGATTCATTGCTTTATGCAGGTAAATAAGTTTCCAAAAAAACAGTCTTTCACACCAAAAAAACAGAGATAAATAATAATATTATACGATGTAATAAACTTTTAAAGTACCTATAGCTTAGATTCTGTAATCGAAATATATGTAAATTATGTCACACGATGACAATGAATTCGGTATTCCGTAGACAATGTCGAGGTTAAAAATACACATATATGGTAGGTAATAAATAATAATAATATTATGATGCACTATTAATACGACAAAACCGAGAGATACATAATATTAGTGATTTTACTAATAATTGTTTGCTCAGACGTCAAGTGCCTCAAAATTGTTATATAAATTATTATATTATGTTGTGAATATTATCTTAAAGAAGCTAAAAAAAATCGTTTCCTCTCGACGGCCTTAGCAATAAAACTTCACTTTTATGAGACTTACACTGCGGAGACAACATGACTGCCGAGTGTGCATTTCATATACCTCACGCATGGTTAGTGTACTCGTCGATTACCTGACTAAAGGTCATATCTAAATGTTTAACCGTATATGTAATTATTTTAAAACGTGTCTACACGTGAATTTTTATTATAATATTATGGATGAATTTTATTTTGTATTTTCATTGCATATTATAATACATAATATTATCAATATACGGTCGCTCGGCCGAGAACCAAAACATTATCATATCGTCCCTGATGATGTGTGATGATCATAAATTCGTAATTCATTAACGATTGGGAACGCGTAGTTATACTGACATATCGACTCGGGGACACGGTTTCGTTGGCCGCCATTTATTCTATATATTATTATTAATTATCATGTTTAGTCGACCGTTTCGCAACACGAAAATATAAAATGTCCGCCGATTGGGTATCGTCAATGAACCATCGTACGCATGGTACATAATATTACATAATAATAATATGTGAACAACGGACGTTTGACGATTGTATTGGTATATCGTACTTATACAGTAACATTATTATATACCCTATAGTCGTCGAACTATATACTCCACTTAAACTTAGATTCATCATCTCATATACCAGAATTAGAAAAATGTTTTCATTTTTTTTTTACCTTTGCCACCATCATTTTTTCTGTATCGGATAAAATGTAAATATTTTAATCGCGATTTATCTAACTGATCATTTTTCGATATGGTACTTGGGGGGGGGGATGTAAATCCTCCCGATTGCGACCTTTTTAAACCTTATTTCTTGTAAATTCCACCCACGCTTTTTTACTATCGGAAAAAAATGTAAGCTCCACCGGTTTTTTTACCTGAAATAAAATTGATAACAGGAAGGACGCATTGTATATGTACAGATTTATTATATCTATATATACTTAAATGAATACCTATTTTTCTTGGTCAAGCCAAACTTGAGAACACCTTTACCGATTTCACTGATTTTTTTCCTGTTGTGTTAAGCAACAGTGGCGCCAGCTGTCCAGCAAAAAAAATAAATGAAATAACAATATATTTTTGTTCATTGTAAAGTTACAATTGGTAATGATTGAATATAATTTTAAACCTGTATATTATATTGGGTTAAAACCATATAACTTAAGAAAAATGGTATTCCTAACTCTAATTTTTCACACGTTTTCCCGGGAATCTACACATGCACATCATAAACAACGTGTTAATAAAACATTCATAATTACGTACGTACCTTATAGATTGTATACCTGAAAATATACTGCTGGCACAATCAAAAGCGTGTCTCACGGGCAGCTCAGGGTGGGATAGCTATAATATAATATAATCGAAAGTGTCCTAACTGACTCACTGCCTGAGCCTAACTAATGATAGCTTGAGGCTTGTAATTTTTACGGTACCACCATTTAAGTGTGCACTAAGAAAGCATCTATTCTTCTGAAATTCGCATTTTAAAGTGGTGCTTGTACAAGTATTTTGAGATTCAAGATGATCGATGAAAACTTTTAAATTTTGAATACCATACACCGAATATTAAATAACGAATTGAACAGAGTTTTAATCATATCATAGAGTTGGCACTTTTGACGGGCAACGAAGTGCACGGGATCAGCTAGTGTATAATATTATATTTATATATTTTTTACATTAATTTAAAATAATATAATATAATAATTAATAATCAATAATAATCACTAGGTATAGCAAATTGAAATAAAATAAAAATAAATGGGATGAGCACTGAGCATGCTTGGTGAATCACCCTGTACATAAAATATGTTGGATTTCTGATTTATATTTCAATATGTGTATTTAGTCAGTACGCAGTTATTTCAATAAAAAAACTTTTTAAACTATCGTACGGTTACTACTGTCTCCTGGTTAATGGTAATCGGTTCGATTTAACCACAGAAACTATAAAAATATTAAGTACATACCAGCAGTAATATCCAGTTTTAAAACTGTCGTTCATACTTATGAACAAAAGTTGATTTTTGCACGACTGGACCAGTGTGAACATTTTAAATTTACATTTGATAAAAACAGGTCTTCCAAAACATTAATTGTCTTCATGGATATATTTGATCGAATTTTACATTTTTCATTGTACCATGAATACATATCATCACGTACTGCAATTACGCACACGACATACCCTATACAATATATTGCACATAATATTATGATATTATTCTATATTGAATACTTTGGTAATATATTATATCATTTACTTTATACGTTGGTCATTGGTGAGACTATGGTGAATTTATGGCAAAATTAGCCGCAGCAGATTAATGACATAGATAAAATTAACGGTCATTGGATTTGAAGGTGATACATTAAAGCAATGGAACTATTGTCAAAGACTGTGCGTATGATTTGGAATGTAGGTATTAATAAGGTATGTTGTAACCATATAACACTCATAATACTATTCTTATACTGTATTATTACTACGATTACGACGGTGTACTATAATAAACGTAATCATAACCGATGGTATATAATACATCACGTCAGAGGTTTATGTAATCAATTTAATCACGCTGAAAATACTTTACTCATTCCATAAACTTAGTTTGAACGACTTAGTTGCGTGGCATGAAACAACGGTTAACCGCGACGAAAGTCCAGATGGGCAGAAAAAAAATTATATACATTTTTTTTTTAATAAACTTTGTACACAATGATGTTACTTATTAGTTATTAATTAGGTATTATTTAATTATTTTGAAAAAATATCTTATTACTTGTCTTATACTAATATTTAGATTAATAGCAATTTAATTCGAATGCATAATTAGGTATTACGTTTTTGTTATTAATGAAAATATGGTGTTGCAAAAAAATGAACTACAATATTACCTTCAAATTTCTAATCCAAGACTGCCAACATTTTAGTTAAATCAATGGTATCATCTATCACCAAGACTAGATGACTAGGGTATAATAAGATATTTCACTTTTGCATTGAGAGAAATAAATATATTTAGCTTTAATTTTGACATTAACACGCTTCACTGACAAGTTTTACTTTGAACACATTCCCAGACGGCGAAATGCATTAGCTACTGTATCAGTTGTATAGTTTTAGACCAGTTTCAGTTAGGTATTAATAATCATTGACTAGAGTTGTCTTTTGAAAATTACATTGCTATTATATTGTTTTAACAATTTCAATGCATGGATATTATTTGTCGAGTAACTATAGATTTGTTTTGCAAAAGAATCGTTCACAATTATTATTCATGCATATTGCATAATATTGTTAAATATTTACAACAGTTTAAGCGTTTGAATTTTGCGTTAATTGTAATTTATAAGTTAGGTTAACCTAACCTACTTTACTTTAAAATAATATTATCAACTGTAAGTACAACCTGTGATATATACCTAACATAGGTACTGCAATAAAATTTATCACACAATAAATAAAGTATTTAACATAATATTATGGACTATGGTTATTCAACAATATGACGTATGCAACCGGTATCGGACTATAGGAACAGACAAGTTATAAATCTCGGCAATACAGTCTAAACCCTAAAGTCGTTTTTTTTTTAACAACTTTACTATAGCATAATCATATTATTATTATTATTATTTTACATCTTAGTATTGATTATTGTTTATTGTACTCTCGCAGAATTCAACGCGAATATACGTATGAATCGTCTAGTCTCACCAAGTCATCACTCACTCAACCTCAAACAATCCGAGTGCGTTAATAATCGTTGCAGATACCGCAGCTACTTTACGTATTATTATTATACCGCGAGTCGTGGCCAATTGGCAGTAGGACTTTCGGTAACGCTTCATTGTGGTCGTGACAATATGCGAGGGCCATTATTTAAAACAAGATTATAATAATATAAAACGTGGCCATTGTGGGTCGATAGTAAAAAGGTCGTTTGAAAATATTACATTCATAAAACATATACGGCGTTTAGTAATAATAAATAATATTTTATATTATTACGTATTATTCACTCTGTCATTATAATATGGTGGTCATAAGCTCGCATCGAGAACGATGAGCGTGTAGTAAGAAGTACTTATATATATGTGTATTAGATTACGAACAGTTGTTTATGTTTTTAAAACGTATGTCAATAGAACAAACTGTAAAACATTCATCTGTCAAACGGATATAATATAAAGGTTGCACCTTGAAAACATATTAGGCATACTAAAACAATAATAGCCAAATTACGCAAACAATAATTATTTTGAATATTTTAAGAAGCCGACGCACAAGACACAGATAAAACTTAATCACCGACTAGTCTTGGGAAGTCGGCGCGAATGTATACCGTGTTTATTTAAATCGTACGTTCGGAATCTCGATAATCTGTCGGAATTATGTTCAGTGTAGTAAATGATAAAATACCTCAGATTGTTTTCGCGTTATCAGGTACGTACCAACAATCTATTTAAATAATAATAATACGTTTAAACTAGTATTATAATATCATGTACCTGCTAGCCGGAAAATAATATTATTGATCTAATGAAATCGCACCAATTTAGCATCAATATAGATTGTACACCAATACACAGATATGTCTCGAATCCGACATGTACCTATAGCAATAAACAATTAATTATGAGTTCCAGATTATAAACCATTCCATATTAATATATTATTGATTAATAATTTGTTATTCGAGTCGATTGGTGCTCCTGGACTACGCAATGTCATTTTTTCTCCTTGTCCGATTTATATAGTTTAATACACGTCACGAGATTATAATAATAATATTATTATTATTACGAATTAATCCATCGTAATTCATTCAAGGCATGGCAGTCATATACATTGAAATGAAAATTAATAAACAATAAAGTATAGTATAAAATAAAATATTGTTGTTGTCAGACGTCCAAATTCGCTTGCATATTACTCTATTCAAATGTTACTGGATAATATAATAGACACAATTACGCATTTATGCGGTGTATTTGTGACATCGAAATACATTTTTAAATAATAATGATCACGATATCATGGTCTTCCACAACGCGCATAGCACATAAAATAATACGATTCGTATGAGATATGCATATTATATAGGTATGTGCTCGATAAAAAAAAATTTCATTTCAAATCAACTATTAATAATGAGAACAATGGCACGGTAGTGGTAAGTTTGAAGTTTGGCCAAATATGGACGATTACAATTTCAACATGGAGAAGTTTATGGCCTGGATAGAACTTATTTTTTTTTTTACTGATTTCGCGTAAGTGTCCGATAACTACCTAGAGGGGAAACGAACCACCAGCATCATACCACCCTTCAGATACGCCACTGCAACATGGCAGTGTTTCATATTAGTTTTAATAATCGAACCAAACCGTTGACGGTAATTTAAATGACTATAACCATGTACAGGTGTGCATCTACAACATTATTTTTTATGTTTTTAATACATTTAACGTCGAATACGTTCGATGTTCAGAAAAACAAAATTTTATAATAAACCCAATAAGTTTAACGCATTATAAATCTGCCGGTTTTCAACTATTATAGACAGTTGGTTTGTATACCGAAATTATAACAGAATAGTCAATAATACATAGACGAAAAGGAGCAGTAATAAAACGTCCTGTTCGCGTATATACGACAAACGAATCGTACTTAATTTATTTAAGGGGATTCCATACCGTGATTTTCTGTTTTTGTCTAACACACGCACGACATAGGATTTTAGACGGATTCTTTGCCAAACATATCAATTGATATAAAGAAGTGATAAGAATTCTGAAAACAGATTTGAATTTGTCATCAAGTCTACTTGAAATCGACTTTCCCAAAATGTTTAGTTTTTAATTTTAGCTTCTCCAAAAATTGAAATACAAAAATGTTTAAATACTCTTTTTTAATGTGACGTTTTCTGGAATTTGGGGGGATAATATCAAAAATGTGGGAAAGTCGATTAAAAGTAGATATAGTAGAATAGAGTAATCTGTTTTCAGAATTCTTATCGCTTCAATAGATCAATTGGAATGTTTGGCAAAAACCACGTATAAAATACTATGTCGCGAGTGTGTTAGACAGAAACAGAAAATCACGGTATCGAATCCCTTTAAGACATTATTATATTATATCGATAGTGTTAACTGTTAACTGGATGTCTATATCTGTATACTTACAATCTGAAATATCAAGTAATAATAATTGTAGGGGTTCAGTGGATGAATAGTTATCAAGTGAAATTTTCTAACTGTTCATAACTATATATCCGTCTTTACTCTTTATATCAACTGTGCATCTCTGATAACTTAGTTAATATTTCACCATGTCGTCAACACGTTTATATCAACTCACCTTTATACTTTATAAACAATTCAATAATTCAGATATTCCCATTATTTAGTTTCAATTCATTATGTACCTATATAAGAAAACAAATTAAACAATATTTATGATCTCTGCAATCATGTTTACCAAAATTACAAAATCAGCTAATCTTGTCTTTCAAGTTACGCCTACAGAATATTACCCAGTACCAGTATTGCGATCCACCACAAGTGACCCAAAATCAAACTTAATGGCTCCTATATCGTTGATTATTTATGTATAAAAAAAACTCGTTATTATTTTCTGATAATATTTACACAAATAACACACTCCATGTTCCCATACATATCATCAACATGGATTTCGATGTTGCAGCGTCTCTGGGGGCGTTCGTCATCGGAACAGTGCTGGGATGGTCCTCGCCAACGCTGACGATGTTGGAGAACGGGACCGCTGTTAGCTTCGAGGTGTCGGCCATGGCTGCGGCGACCGCGTGTTCGCTGTTTGGCGTGGGCGCCGTGATTGGTGCCGTTCCGGCTGGTGCCGTGTCGTCCGTGTTCGGCCGGCGCGTGTCGCTCATCGTCAGCGAGGCGCACGTGGTCTTCGGGTGGCTGATGATTGCGTTCCCGAAGGCCGCGAGAATGTTGTACGTTGGTCGGATACTTCAGGGCGTAGGGTGCGGTGCCATGTGCACCATAATACCAATGTACGTCGGCGAGATAGCCGAACCCGAAATCCGAGGTTTTTATCCCCACCGTTTTGTTATTAGTATTATATGGTATATGTTTATGTTGGTAATAAGCTGGTATTTGGACCTATAAAAATTATGTTGCGTACTTATCACCAGACGAATCAGCCGGTACGAAAAAATCTCCGCCTAATAATAACATTTTGTACATAATATAATATAGTATTGTATTTCGGATTTGTACGACGACATCATCGCGGTACCTAGTCTAAATATGTTCTACACTGATGAAATAAAAAAGTTAGACGTGCACTCAGACGTGATAGTTATTGCCGCATATTGTATTTATATATACAAAATACTTCTGTAAAACAAAAACGCTGGTTAAGAACATTTTACTTTGAAAATAATTAATAACTATGTAAGTATTAATAATCGAATGTGATGAAAAATAATACTAACAAATGGTTAAAGACGCATAATATATAGACAATACGCGAAAAATAATTAACTAGACATAAATAATAATATCGTGTTTATCAAAGGTTGATTTGAAATGTTAATATTTCTTATTTAATAATAACGATATTTTATTCAAACGATAACCAAAAAATATAAACGTGCAGTGAGAATCGTGAAAATCGGGCATGCGTAAATTCTTGTAAATCCGAAATATAATACTTATTGCAGGACTTGAAACCGATATTCGATACCGGTTTTGAATACCGGTTAAAACCGTTAAAAAACGAAATCGATACCGAAATCAAAAACGAAATCGAAATCAGAAAAAATCAATACCGGTATCTGAAACCGAAACCGAAATCTGAAAAAAACAATACCGATATCAGAAACCGAAACCAAAATCGGAAAAAATAATTACCGATAATCAAAACCGAAACCGAAAAAAATATTTTCGGTTTCAAGCCCTGACTTATCGTGTAATGTCCCGATCTCAGAATTGTTTTACTACCTATCAAAACCTACGTTTAACCGTTGGTCGATTATTTGGAAATTATATATTTACGTTCGTTTCTTACCCACATAACTCTTGGGTATTTTATAGGGTTCCTCGGTGGTTTGTACCAGTTGTTCGTCGTATCTGGCATCCTGTACTCGTACGTGCTCGGTAACTTTTTGAATTATAACCAACTCAACTTGGCGTGCGGCGTGTGGATGGCGGTCCACATACTGGGAGTGCTGTACATACCGGAATCGCCATATTTCTTGATCCAGGAGAACAAACGAGTTGGCGCCGAAGAGGCGATGGCCCGGCTACGGCACCCCAGTCACGACTGCAAGTCCGAGCTCGACGAGATACAGGTAAGACCAGTCACTGTATTTCAATATATAAAATATTATATAACCGGAGTGCACGTGCTCTGACTTGCGTTTATCCGACAGTATACATAAATGTGCTTAACTCTAACGAACGTTTGCGTCCGCCACAAAATGAGTTCGATTTTAATGGTGATTATTGTGAATAACGCAGAAATTCGTTGAAGAAGAGCAAAAGAACAGTTACACGGCGCGCGAGGTGCTCGAGAAGGACGTGAACCGGAGGGCGCTGACGATCGGCATCGGTTGCATGTTCTTCCAGCAGACGACCGGCATCAACGCCATCATATTCTATATGAAACACGTGTTCGAGATTTCGGGAAGCGACATCAGCCCCGAAGTGTGTACGACCGTCGTGGGCACAATACAGGTACCCGATACATAATATCATAGTCGCCCAATGGCCTTAGTTGCCGCGAGTTAAATAATGAAAAAAACAAATAATATCATAGTACAATATTGAATATTGTTACATGCGTCACTCGCATTATTACGTGATATTAACGATATAATCGTAACGTCTATTAACGTCGTAAATCTATTTCAACTATTATAGTTGACGATTCCAGAACCTCAGCCCGTTCAACACACTTCACTTCCTCCCACCTTACTCCTAGAGTTTCCATAGTTGCCTTTTTATTCGATCGAATTTACGTGATATTATAATACACTGTAAATAATTGTGTTTCAATTTACGTGTATAGAAAAAGAGAAAATATTACTAGTTTTTCGACTGTATTTTTTAGGCCACCGTTGCAGACATCAAACGCTGTGTGTAAAAGAACAAAACGTAAAATCGAGAAATAACACGTTTTATAGTCAAATGCATAGTTGTTGGTTGTTGTAGTTGTAAGCACTTTTTGTCTGAAACAATCGTTCGAAAAAATAATAATGCCGCTTTTGTTCTGTAGGTCACACGGCGTATTGTGTAGGCAATTTAAGTACATGGATGTTTTGAACTTACTGTGAAACGTATTGTGAAACGTATAATATTGGCTTACAGCCACATAGCGATATTAATATTTCAAATAGGTACTTATTCCGTGTAGGTACTACTGATATCTCACGATAATAATATTATTTGTTATCCATGGTCAACTTCGACATTCAATCTCGAAAATTAATAACACAAATTATTTATTATAAAAACTGAAGTGTGCGCGGTAAAATGTAATCTAATACGTACCTCCTGATCCATAATATTATAATAGTACCTTCATTATTGACGTTCAAATTAAACTACGTTATTTCATAAAGTTATTTAGTTTATATAATTTTCAAGCATTGTGGTTTTAACTTTTAATTGTACTATACTGCAGTGCTAAATAATTATTCAACGCATTGATGTTCATGAAAACGTGCATAATATTAAAAAAAATAATGCTAAGAAATTAATATGCGAGCATATAATTGTACAACTCGCTCGTCGAAAGACGTAAATAAACTAATACATATAACAATAACATACGTTGTGCTAAAATATTATAACTCGAGAATTTATTTCAAAGCTTAACTGGTTATTATTGACGGCCATCCCAAATTGTAACGTGCTGATGTTCATCATAATATTTTCTTCGTTAGAAAAACTTGAAAACACAATTGCCCACTCTGTATATCTATGTAAGAACTATTGGGTGATTTATTAATCTTTTTTTTTTTTTTTTTTAAACAAGACAATTTAAAATCTGGTCTGCAGTAATAATATAACAGTAAGTAAATTTGATAAATAAATAGGAAATACATTGTCAACATGATGAGGAAATCACCTATTGGTAACACCTTTTAATTACATTAATAGGTCTTTACACCATAATCGTAATATTAAAAACATGTTGACGCCTCTCGATGAATGTTACAAAATTATCTGCAGTTTGTAGTTTGTACATAACAATATATAAACTGTTTTAATTTTATTTGGTGTACCTACTATAATTAATACGTTAAAATGAAATCACTATCGAATACTAGCTTACATTGAACATTTATAGTTAACCGTTCGTTACAATGTCGACCATTTGATATCATGACTGATATTTGAAAATATTGCTTCTATTTATGATTCTTGTTAATATTCTTGTTCAAGGCCGTATCCGAATTGGGTCCAAGGGGTCCCCCCCCCCCGAGATTATTTTTTCAATATCTTATTCTTAACCAAATATCAAAACCTATGTTGTGAGGAAAGAATTACTTACATATTATTTATTTACAAACACGTAAGTGGACGTGCGTGAGAAGTCGTCCACCGATGAGATTTACGATAAATATAAAAATAACGATATAGATTTTTATACTAATATTACAATATTCCCAGTAACGGTGTATTGTTATTATAGGTGGCAATGACATTCGCGTCTATGATGATCACTGACAAGTTTGGCAGACGATCATTAATGGTGTACTCGATGACTTTAATGGGCATCTGTTTACTGGCGCTGTCGTACTATTTTTTTTCAAAAAAATACAACCCTCACGTGGCTGAAACGCTGGACTGGTTACCACTCGTGGCTATTGTGTTGTACATATCCATGTTCTCGATCGGTTGCGGTCCCATACCGTACATAATCATCGGGGAAATATTCTCGTCAGAAGTTAGTCGTAATATTTTTTGTATAATTTTATACTAGCGGTAACTCGCACACATTTCACCGTGTACGTTTGCCATTATTACAAGCATTATAGTATCTAATATTATATCATAAATCGTGAATGGAGAAATTGAAATGGTTTTGAAAAATAAAATGCACAAGACATTTACGATTTAAAATGCTTATAGGTAATATAGCTAATAACTATTTATGTTGACGTTTTGTAGCTCAAGTCGATGGGCACGGGCATGTCAATTGCCACCAATTGGATATTGGTCTGGCTGGTAACGTGTCTGGCCGAACCTATGGACAAATTTATCGGCCCGAGCGGTACGTTTTTCGTGTACTCAGGGTTCTGCTTTATGGGCATGTTGTTCGTCGTGAATTGTGTACCGGAGACCAAAAATCGATCCCTAGCTGTGATTCAATCGGATCTCGAAAAGAACTAACAAACTGGTTGTATTCCATTTCGCGGATGTGAAACTGTTTAAACCACTCTATATAAACACATTTTGATTAAAACTAAATGTACGATTGAGATCTGGAAATAAGTATAATAACATGTTTTTGTATGATAATATTAATAATGGTAATAAATTTATGTGATTTAGAAAATATGGTGTATACTTGACAAAAATGTTTCAACTATCATATTATTCATGAACAGTGCCTACCTCCATGTTCATATTTATGTATCGTAATTTGGGTACATGAACAGTATTAATGATAAAATCTATTAAGAAATTTATTCTCAAGTTTTTAAAGGTAAAATATTAATTGTATTATGCAAACACCCTGTACCCAAGTATTTGGACATGATGTAAATAAACAACTGAATTTATAAAATATGAAAATTAAATTTCTAAAGTATCAAAAATATCTTTTTAAGTTAAAAACTCAAAACTCAAAAACAAAATTGAATTCATTGTATATGAAACATAATATTTATTTATACATATTGTTGTTATGTGTGAAAATTCTATCTAAACGTACTAAAAATATTATACAATGCTTTGATCATACATATTATATACGTCTCAACTGTCAGTGTTTGTATAAATAATGTAGAAATAAAGTAATAAATAGTATACTCCAAGTAATAAAAAAACTACGTACCTATGCCTAAAACTATTTATTTATATTAGATGTTATAGCAAAATATAAAAATAGAAGTTGTACACATTAAACTATTTATGAAGTGCAAATAAAGTAAAAACTATAATAATGAATAAATGAATGAAGAATGTTTAATATTTAAATATTATACTTTAGAACCAAAACATAAAATATTATAATATTTGTTTATAAATTATAAGCCATCAAAATCAAATAGACAATTAATAAGCAATATAATATACCCATTGAATACCTAGGTACTCAATATTAGAGTAACCTTACAGTTTCAAACTTAAAGATGTTTACGATTCGGTTTTAATTTATTCATACTGGCTGAAATTTTATTTTGTCGTCGAAAACATTTAAAGTAATATTTATCGATAATATTTACCTAAACCAAAATAACAATGTATGCGTCATTGGTTTTGCGTTTATATTAAAATACGCGAATACCTTGAAATTAATATTTCGTATTGTGTGCAGCCGATAAAAAATGCGCTTGATATTTTATTTATTGGTTATTTTTTTATCCTGTAATATCTACAAAATGACATAGTCTCATAACTGTTGTAAAAAAGTACAATAGTATATTACCAATAAAATATCGTATGATATGTGTGTATGCTTAAAAAATTCCAACCGAACCGAAAATGTTTTCAATTTTACAATAAACATATTTCGATTACATATTATTCTATACGTGGTTTAGCTGGTATTTACCATGGGATTTATTTATTTATTTGTCAGTTATAAACTATTTTATCTTGTGAGTATATAATGATACAGTATAAAATTTGCAGTCTCGCGGTAATAATATACCTTTTGTATAGAAAATGCAATATTACTGCCGAGTTTCTGCTCGCAGATAATACGACAACATTATTACTATACATCGACCAGACATATTTTAATGCTAAGCGTGGAAAAAATTATCGCCACAGAAATCGATACGGATTTAACAAATAATAATAACAAGTAAGTGATAATATAATATAATTGCAAACCGACTGATACCACTGAAATAAATTACATTATTCCATTCGCGCGCAGTTAACGAATAAAATATAGTGTACATATACTGAAGTGTGTGGAGGCGACGGACATGTGGATCGATATTAGATTAACTACGAATTGTATAATAATTACATTTATCGGCGAGTTCAACTGAATAATAAGGCGTAGGTGGCGTTATACACGACGTTAAGTTCGGACGTGGAATAGATAATTGGCTGTGTATTGTTATTTCGACTTGCAACTACACTATCTGAACACCTTTGTCGCGGAAAATAATGAAGACATATTGCAGATAACTCGGGACAGTCTATGGGTACCTACATAATATACCGAGCACGGTAGGATAATAAAATGTTGTTGGTATATAAAATGGCAAGATCGATAATTTATTAATGAACCTCTACCACGGTGGATATACGCAAATGCGGCGATTTATTTTAGGAGAAGATCTCATAATAATATGACAAGCGAAGCGGCAATTTCTATACTGATTGTATACCGAAATAGCAATAAATTCGAAGGAAGGATGCGACCTTAACAACTTTTAATAACCGTCCTATTTAAATACTGCAGTTTCTTATCGGCGGCTTAGCGTACGTTTAGGAACTGATGATTATGACGAACAAAGTAACATGCAATTAGTTACCTAACCCGGTCTTGATATGATCCAAGTTGGATGTTGTGGCATGATTTTGTGGATACATCATCATCATCACCATCATATTATCATTTTTCGATATGACTAAAATTATATTTTAATATCCAGAAAAATAAAACTCGGCGTCAAGTACAAACAATATCAAATATTATACTCAACATAAATATTTATATTTTTTATAGATCCAAATATGACTAAAAAAATGCTCAAGAAAGAGACCTTGAATTCGTACAATTGATTCAATTAAACTATAAAGTGACTACATGCGAGAGCACGTAGGTACGTTAAATAATGCAATTAAAGAGACTATGTACCACTCAAGGGTCCGGCTGTTGGAATAATATTATATTATGCTGTAAATAATTAAATATTACGGTCGATTCATTCTAAGAGTGTATTATTACGTTTTGTAAAAAAAAATCGTTTTTAAATACGTACCTAACGCTTAATAATAAATTTATCTCAATACAGAATACAATAATTTGCTGTATGTTTAATTAAAATCTAAAAAACTATTATCATAATTGAAAATTTCATATTAATGTGTATAACTATTATAAATGAAAAAACATACGACTATCGATCCTGATTTATTCTTTTTCTAAATTTAATAGCATAGGTATATTAGTATCATTGCATTTATAATTTTAATTTTATTTTTCTAGGTGTCTAAGTTGTTATACTTATTTTACCTTCATATTTTCCATAACCATTGTCAAGAAATTTTAGTACTTGAGTAGGTAGTAGGTACTTAAAAATTAATATATATATATGTATTTTTCTGAGATGCATATAGGTACATCATGTCTCTGAGTACAGACGGAAATAGTTACGTTAAACAATTAAGAAAATAATTTAGTCAATAGCATATACAACAATGTAGCTGAAGCAAACGTAATATTTCTGTTTGAAAATATATTTATTTAAATGACAAAAATGTAGTCATGTATATATACACAGTACACGAGTAAACAACCAACAAATTTCAGAATACGAATTTTAATATTTATTTTTTTAACAGTCATTGTTGAGTAGTTCGTGGTTCAATCCTCATAAACATAAGTATAATAATATATATTATTTTCCCAATAAATTAATATAAGTTAATAACGTATAGTTTATTCGTATATAGTTGTTAAAAAAGATAATTGTATTGAAAAAAAGACGTTAAATTCGTTTCTGACCTAAGCGAACTGACTATATAATATAATATAAGTACTGTCACGACTTGACCTTCCCTCCATCGGCATAGGATTAGAATGAGTAAATATATGATTGATTGATAGCATATATAATATGTAATATTATACGTGCCTATATAGGTATATAGCCGGTGAGGTATATAACACGCTTAGAACGTGCAAGTCCAGTCTGGCAAGTCTGTTAAATAACACTAATGTTTTAATACGCCTAACTTACTACATTATAAAATGTGGTTTATAATATTGTTATTATCTCCGTTTTGTAAAAGTCTGCATTATTATATTATATACAAACGCCGGTTGCAATGAGATATTAAAAAACGGGCCCAAGAGAAAAAAAATACAACACTGCATCTCTACATTATAATTATGCAGCATTAAAAATAGCTGTTTTTTATGTAACTATTCGCCGATGAAAGTAGTAAGATTTATTTTACACTATATGCGTTATGGTATAGCTGGATACGCGTATTCGTTTTCGTAATAATATGTAAAACCGGCCGATTATTTTTAGACCATGGATGCTGCAAGTTAATAATTTATATATTTATATACAACTAGTTGCAGCTAGTTATGCTGTTTTATTTCTCTTTTCGAAATTTCAATCGACGCATGGGGTCGTTTTTTTGCGTTATATCATTAAAATGCCCATAAACTGTACCTACCTATAATATGCAGTTATGTCTAAAACTATAAACACATGATATAGGCGGTATTAGTTTTGATTTATTTTCATTTTTGAAATAATTTATTACAGTATAATATTATGAAACATTGTAATATTAGCACAGGCCCCGAAATTGTACACCTCCTCCCGATCGTGTTCACCACACATTATTATATAATACACAATACCTATATTTAACTACATATTGTAAAATATCATTGTTGCATTATTTTTATAAAAAATGTTGTATGCCTAATAGTTTTTAATTGATTCAGATTTTAATAATTTTTAGCTTTTCACATATTAATATATTGACTGACTTCCGTTCACTGCATATACGGTATAATAATATAAGTATGATAATAATATATTCTTCTTGTTAAACTCTGATATTTTTTTTAATATGACATTTGTCATAGTTTAGTATTTTACACTAAATGCTCTTATCTATAAAGAATATCCACTACCGTGAAGGACTCAGTTGATTAAATTGAAGGCTAAAGAACAAAATTATAATTGTGTTAAACAAAATTATTTCCGAATCGTGCCTCTTTGTGTCGATGTATGAAATATTATTTTTATGTTATTGTTTGACCTACCAATATTAATTTTAATATTTAAATTAAAAATTATTGAATACTATTAACGTCGTGTTATGTCGGCTTACAAGGATTATTTATTCATATTTTTAATTACTATCAAAATCAAAATCGATTAAAAAAAGTCTTTATTAAGTATGTAAAATAAAATCAGACGAATTAAAATTAAAAATGTTAAATATTTAAAGTTCAAACACGATATTATATTAATGTATGTTGTTTATGTAAACTATGTGAATGAGTGTGTGTGCCAATAATAAGTATATCGAATCGGTTTGTTTTAAATTCCAATAGGTATATAATATTAAATAATGTTGTGGTTTGTCATCTATATTATTAGTAGCCACTGGGTAACTAAAATTAGGTCAGTATTATCTGCTCATACTTTATATTCAAAATTCAAATACGTTTTATTCCCAACAATTTTAAAAGTTCATATTATAACGTACAAATCAACCTAGGTCTTCATTCTTCAATATGTAATATATTTAATTATTTAAACGATATAGAAATATAATAATTTTGTAATTTCCTGCATTCTACCAGTTACAGATATCACTTTAAATTTAAATTTACATAGTAAATAATGAATTATTAGATTTTACATAGGTACTCATTATGTTTACTATATAATATAAATAAATAGTACACGTCGGGTAGGTACACTCATTGTCAACTTACAGTTAGACCACACATAAATTAATTATTTTAAATTTATAAGGCCAGACTATGAGATTTATCAGTGTATGCGCCTAATACACGGTATGATGTAAACATAGAGCATCATTGCATTATGCAGCAATATACATCTAATTTAAATAATATTATTTTAACGTGTACCAGATGGGACTTCAAAATACTTTCTTTATGATTTTATTTAATATTTTAATGAGTATTTGAGATACATACTTGATTAATGTGAATATTTTTAAATATATGAACGATTACAATTAGTAACCTGTTTAGTGCCATTATGTGTACACTTGTTTGAACATTATACATTTTACAAATTTAAAATGCTATTTTTTAATGAGCCGACTAAATGGTATTAATTTCAGCAATAATTTAAATATTCAGATAGTTTTCATTTTTTAAGATTTTTAAAATCGTTTTCACATTAGTAAACAGTGGTTTTACAGATCCCCTTATAAGTTATGATTATGGATTTTGATATTACAAACTTATATAACTAACAAATCAATACGTAATTCGCACCAGGTGTAGCTTTTAGGTGCTAATATTTCAATGTCTCGTGAGGTGTGTTCAACGTTATCAACAATAACTATACATATTATGTACTGTAATATATACTAAGTAACTAAATCGTGATATAACTTATAAATACAAATTGGATATCTTAGTAATCCCCGGGTGTCCAACTTTACATCCTAAACTATTCAGTATTCCATCAGATATCAAGTTCTGTAACATCTTTAAACTTTATACGCTACAGAGCTGATATCAGCTACTTGGCATGTCCAACTAAGATAAGGTTTTGCGTGTATACTTCAGTTATTATATGTTACAGGTATAATACACGTATATATCATATTATAATGGTATACATTTTATGCTCTAAGAATTATAATTTTTCATCCCTGCGTAAAGTAAAATTGTCATTTTGCATTTTATTTAAATCACTTGTCAATCAATCAGATTATGCACTGACGACTGGCGTATAGACATAAGTGAACCTTTAAACATGTTTTTAAAGTGGTTTTTGATGCAGTATTGTCTAGAGCTAGCCGAAAACACGAAAATATCTCTATATAAAATATAGATTGCAAATTATATGCAAATCCCACGTCGATTTTCAATCAAACACCGAGACACTATACAAATAAGCGTATAATAATTGCACAGATAGCAGTGTAGTAGCCAATAGGTAGGTATTAAGTAATATATAGGTATGCAGCGCTAAGCAAATAGGTATAAAATATAAATCGTGTGATTTAGTGCCCGAACGAAATAATAATAACTACTACCGAATTAATTATACGATCGTCTATTTGATATCGCGATGGTGATTATCATAATCACCATCGTTTGTATGACGTCTATGACGATGAAGCTCAATATAAAATAAAATTGCCATCATGTTGCACACGACCACTGCAGCTACAGTAGATGATATGAAATATATTATATTATCACGTTACATTTTGTATATTATGACGTTCGTGTAATTTATTGTCATTTTATTATTATTGTATATACCTACCTAGTATGTTTGTAGGCATCGAACGGATTGATGTGGGCTGTTAAAACTCGTGATCGGTCTCGGACCATATTTGATATTTGATATAATATTATGGAATATTGTTCCTACAATGTGCGCTGTCGTATGTGACATTTTACGAGTTAAAATAATAATATGGTGTTGTACACACGTGGCGGCCGAGACACAAACGGTTTTTCGGGCGGTCGACGACCGGATGCTGCGACGGAAGTCCCGAGGAGCCCGCAAGGACTCGCGGGGAATAATGGTGGACACAAAAAAGTTATTAAAAAAATCCGTAACGTTTCGTATCGGATCGCGGCTCTGCAACCGGTCGACGGGCGTGCGATACACATTACCCGTCTCGTCCGCGAACAAACGGCGATGTTTTTCAATGAAATCGCCCGCGACCTTGCGCGAACGATACAAACTCGTCGGGAAAAGTACACGGTCGTCGCGCGATAAAGGTTACGCGCGCGTGCAAATCGCCCGTCGGTCGTCCGCCACCGTCATATGTTATTATCATATTATTGGACGGTACTCGCGTATAATATCCATACGTAATATTATCCATAATAATACCTATATAATATATTTATATATTATAATCACCAAGCACGATCGCTTCCACCCTTTTTTTCTTTGCATTATGCATTCATTATTCAAAATTTAATTTTTGGAATTGTTAAATATAGGTACTTTTTTTTTTTTTTTGGGGGGGGGCATATTTTTGAATACTTGAGATCTTTTGTACCGTTTAATGAGTATCCTGTGGTGATACAAGCTTCTGTTTTTTAAATGATAACTATCCTTTTTTGCAATTTTTTAAAAAAAAACATTTTGATGTATAAATAAAAATTCGAACGAGTGTCATTCGAATTACTAAACAATGAACATAATGTACAAAGGATATGATAGGCTTAAACCCATAACGTAATATAATATAATATTGTGTAATAGTTATTTGTTTGAATTTCAGAAAAAAGTTAGATAAGATGAGATTCGATAAAACATGAAGGTTTTGTATTGTTAGCTTTTTAGTTGATTTCAAAATTATTATATATAGGGCAAACTTTATTTAAACTATAAGCATTTTACAATTTGTTTTAATTTTCGATCATTAACTAATAAGAACATGACTAAATAATTAATATTAAATGTACATACTACATCATTTAATTGTTCGTTAAAACAGTAGTCGGGGGCGCCCAGGCCATAACTCTAATAAACTATAATATTATGCTTAGTATTTATATAAAGATTATCAAGTAAGAAACTACTCGTCCGACACTCGATTTAGATACCTCAACAATTTCAAAACAATTATCTGCTGAATAATTTAAAGTAAAAAAGGGTGGAAGGAATGCTCGGTGAATCGCTTTGTATATTTCTTGTGCGTGAAGTATAATGGTGCGTATGTAAATCGATTTGTTTCCCAATCTGTCGGGCTGATATAATATGTGGTGAAAACAAAACTCCGATTATTGTATAATATTATAATATGAGTAAGTATTGTAATCTGGGTGTTTCTAATATAACAACGTATAGAAGAGGTGCATATATAGGATAAAATTTATAGGCGCGCGCACATGCCGACGTTTTAACGTTTCGTAAATGCGAAAATAGCACTAGCAATCGTTTTGGGTTCAAGGAAAACGACTGCCGCTGCTGTTACGCGCAAATTCAGATTTTCCTCGTTCGGATCGATTGATTTTTTTTTATCATTATCGCGTTACGAGCCAGTTAATAATATTATGTACAACTTTATAGTCCCTCGTAAGATTTTATATTATGGTTCGTACCTCTCTTAACATCACATTATACTGTAGATAGCGCACAAATGTGCAAATTAGGGAGGAGTCTGGAGTTCAAGAGTTCAATATGCAGATTTTAGATCATAGAAGTAACAGGGAATTATAAAAATGATATCCTCGGATTAGTATCACTTCATATTATTAGGATCACTACACACATATTTTGTTTTAGAAAAAAATTAAATACCTACCTAATATAGTTTATGTTGTACGTTTGTAGTTTTGTATAAATGCAATACTTACCTATATTATAACAATCATTATGGCCTTTATCAAGTTATTTATAATACCTATACATAATGTATAATAAAATAATGCATAAAACATAAAAGCGTATTGATATTAACATTTAAATCTTCAGTGCCATACTGATGTACTGATGTATCCTGTTTAAAGGCAAATGAAACGAAACTCAAAAGTCAAAGATAGTGATTGGTGTTTAAATTATGATTTATATTATCATTAGTGAAGGCATATAGAGAATAGACAGTTATATTATATTCTCCTATGTACTGCTACAATATTATGGTCTCAACAACTTTAATGTTGTATACATATTTTCATTTCTTTCTGAAATATTTTTAAAAGGGGATTAAAATATTTTTCATTGGGGGTGGACGAGCGCTTGAGCCCTATCATTGTTGCCTATGGGCTATGGATGGTTGTAATAGGTCACGCATATTTATTGTCGCCTATCATGATATTATATCAATATAAGCGTAAAATATTATTATTGATTATATTATTATTATATTATATGCCTGGTTTTGACGTTCAAGGAGGATTGTGTTGTCATTTCACGCCGACAAGTTGTGGACAAGGTACCAAACACACACACACACACACCAACGTTGTTAGGACATTTATCAACAATTACGTGGCGGTCAACGTGCATCTGATGCATACAGAGCGTTTCACGTCAAATTGGACGGACAAGCATAACATTATTATATTTTACGTACGTAGGTACCTATTATACGATATAATATTCGACATGAATACCTATACATAATTAATATAGGTACCATTGGTTGTAAAGAAAAAAAATAAATACTATAGTATTAATAATCGACAATAATGTATACAGTCTGGTGATTTAAAAATAAAATATTATTACACACTGTATGATAGTAAACTATAAATTTATTCCAGTGTGAAAATGTATACATATTATAGTATAATAAAATTGAAATAAGTATTTGACAAGCAGTTTCGGATTTCTTCAAGACTGAGCGCATGCGATAATATTATCGAAAACCGTATTATGATAAAAAAAAAGAAATACATTTTTTTTCCCGATTTCTTCGACGCATGAACATAATATTATACGTATTATGCGACGGAATGACGATAATTATTTACAACTGTCAAGCGCGGAAAACGTTTTATTACAAAAACCATCCTATTAACATTGATTAAATCGCATAAAATGGCAATTATTATTATTTATTTAAGCGATATCCAAGCAGCTGATCCGGAATCTGAATAAGAGGTTACGTGTTAAGTTAATAGTGAATCCGGTAGGCAGTATAAGTAATTACTTTTGCAGATCGACGGTGGTGTAGCCAGGAATTTCACACGGGGTGGGGCTAAGACCTTGTAAACAGAAAAAAAGGAGCCGGTCGGGATGCAGAAATCAGGTGTATAGTTGCTGGGCAATATTGCCTGGTTTCGCTCACCACGTCGCCGAATAGTGTCACGATGATGTATTATTAATATTATTTTATTATATGCATAATTGAAATCAGAAATTGTTAATAAATCATCGCATTCTGGCCGGAATTTCTTCGATGTCCATTTTTTTACGGAGATAGTTTGACACTTTTATCTTATGACGTATGTACAGAGAAAATAGAAATATAACTTTTTAAAAATACAAGATTACCACTTACCAATCAACATATGTGCTACTTGAACATTTTTAGAACTTTTTTTATTCTCACAGCAAGACGTTCCTACGGAGAAATGAGCATTATAAAAGTATAATCCAATTCTCCTCTTGAAGTTCATGATCAAAATAAAAGTATGACTAACTTTTGTGTTTAAATCTGTTGCGTTTACAGTAATGCCAACTTGAGAGGAAAGTCAAAGTCTCTTTTCCCCCGCCATGAACACACCTCTGGAAGAAAGCGCATTAAAAATAAATCGCGTCCGATTGATCTCGATTTATTGGCATAATATAAAGATTCCGCTGTGTATACGCGTATACTCTCTAAAATGTTAAAATGATCGTTTAAACGGATCTCATCATAGTATTGAGAAAAAAATTCTATTCAAGGTATAAAGTAATCGTTCACCTAATTATATACCTTTGTGTATCTTATGATGACAGTCAATGGACATACTCGCAGATTGTTTAACGAATGTGTCTTGGAATTACGAGGTTACGCAAGGATGTACCAGGTACAAAATAATATAATAATAATAAAATATATTTTGTCGTTTAGAAGGACGGCAGCGAACGCGGCAGACCGATTTCGATATTAAAAATTTCGACACTAGAAAACTGGTTATTAATATACAATATTATAATATTGTGATTTTCCACGAACTACGAGCTTGACCGATGTTCCCCGTGGTTGGTACAAGTGTATACAACCACTTCGATTTGCCGGCACAATATTCTCTGTAATAAATGACCATCGGAATAAGTGTTAAAAAAAAAAAAAAAAAAAAAACGGGATAAAAAATTCCAAGTACAGCGGCGAATAGGTACAACACCGATAAATCGCTATTTTACGTAACGTTTATAATAAAATTGATCTGTGGTTGCTGCAACACGGGAGGAATACATGACTTGTATCGCGTGTATAGTCCGAGACCCGATCGGACAAATAAAAACACAAAATTATAATTACGACTAACTAACGACCACAGAAATAAACGGTGATTTAAAATGATTTTTTTTTGTCTTTGTGCGATATCAATATGTGGTTTTGTCCTACACATATACAATACAAACATAATATGTCACTGAACTCAGCAGCCGATTAGCTGTTGAGAAGTTTCGCGATAACGGTCCATTGTTCGGTAATGACGAACAGTTCGACGATGTTGGCCTCCAAAAGAAATTGCGTTGTTTTTTATCACATACCCTCGCGGGAATAGCCGATAGGCGCGATATTAATTTTGACGTAAGACTTATTTTTTCCCTCCTCGACTTGATGTAAATGTCCGGTCGAAACAACGCCGAATTTTTAATATACCTAACTATCCTCGGTAACTACGGTAACTACCTTCTGACCAATAACTATAACTCTTTGATTAGCCCTAAGTATAACAATATCATTATAAATGAGTAAGTTAATATTATGTTATTATTAATTGGTCGAGGATAGTTTTGAAATAATGGAGTTCGTCACAGTTATAATATAGTTGGGTGTAATATTATACGACAGCCCAAAAACGTGTTACTCTCTGCGTTTAAATAAAAATAATATTTAATGACACGATAAACAGTTGAGTACAACAACAGATTTTTCTGCTAGTTTTTTTTTACTTGCGAAATTATACTTAAACATTTAATTGGTATATGGTGCAAGGTGCAACGAAATTATTAGTCATAATAATTATTAGGTATTTATTATACTATCGTGCGTTTTTAAATACGCAAATCACTGTTTGTTTCTTTACCATTACTATCCTACAGTGATCCGATCATATAAAAACTAAAAAGACTTATAAATTATAACCTCCTCAGTATAATATGCTTAACTTTGATATTATAGTGATAATTCTATAGCATCATCAATAAGCTTAATCCGATGAGTGAAAATTAATTTTAAAAATGCTTTTGATTTTTCAACCACACTTCACAGAATCAAGAAAATAATTATATTATATAACTTCAAAACCATCACAACTTTATAAAATAAAAAATTAATATTGTATCGCGCTGATGTCAGTTGTTCTCAAAAGGACTTTTCGTCTCATTGCCTCGAATAACTCTTTAATAGGTATTAATTAATCTTTGGTATGAAATAATGCTAATTATTTGCCAAACATTTTTATTTTATACGTTTATAAGTCTACTAAAATTGCATTACTACAAAAATCGAATAAAATGAAATTCTGATTTATGAACGTTGAAATGTTAAACAATTAGAGAAAAATAAAATTATAAAAATGTATAATTTATTAACATATACAATTCTAAATCGACGTTATCTTGATTTTAATTTAATGCTCTATATTTTATGTTCCCAAAAAATAAAGCAAAATACTTCTTAAAAATCAAAAAAATAATTAATAGTTATTGTAAAATTGTAGGTATATATAAATGTAATTCTGTTACAACGCTTGTAATGCAATAAATTCGTAAGTGAAAATAAAATATAAATAGGTATATTTTATGTGTTTGCACATTCTGTTTAAACAATATAGTTATAAATAAGTTTATCATAAGCGTTTAGATGATTTGCACGTGTTAATTATTCTATAAATAAGACACAAAAAAATCGTAAGAATGTAGTATTATCAATAAGTACTTGAAAACGTAGCTATCTTATATAAGCAAACGTAATCCACGCGGGCATATAATGTACAATATTATGTATATTATTATATAATGCATATTATGTGTTACAACTTAAAAATACAAAATTGTATGATTCCTACGATGAGTATAAATAAGTATATTCAATTTTTATAACCATAATATACCAAGAACATTATCAAACTATAAATTTTACAATAATTTTATCGTAGGTATACACCAGTGGTTCTCAATCTTTTTTGTACCTCGACCCAAATTTCCCCTGAAAAATCTTTCACGACCCACGTGGCTTAACTTTTCAAAAAGTAGTTATAAAAACAAAATTTGTTTATTACTTTTATTAGGTATTTATTATTTTATAGGTATATAATCAATACATTTTTACAAAATAATGTACTTTTAATAATGAGGCGTATTAATACCCGTCGTAATAAATAAATATACGACAAATTATTATTTATTACCCACGTAATTTTTGGTACTATATTACTATAATAATATAAGTATATTTAATATTAATTTAACATACATTTCTTGGAATCTATATAATTCAAAAAAATTTTCGCGACCCACAGTTTGAGAAACGCTGGTATACACTATTAAATTACTATATATATTAATTATATTATTATTGCGCTAATAAATTATTTTACCATTGAATGTTAATAACGTACTCCCATGTTTATGTATTGTATAAGATAAATTATACGAAAGAATGAGGTCCGATTTCAAAGTGTATCATAATAATTACCTATTATAATAATGATAGAATTATAATTCAGTTTCAACAATCATCAATAAACTTAATAATAACTATCAAATCAAATTTTAAATAGTAAGATAGTATTGCAGAACACCATTTTTAAAAATATTTACAGTTGTGGTAAAATTATTTTTATTTTTTATTATTATTATTATTTATTTTTTAACTGTTATAATAAAAAAAAATGGTTACATTATTAAAAATAAATAAAATATTTACTGAGTGAAATAGACGCATTTTCTTTGGATTCATTTTCTACTTATCAGTGGTGTCAGTGGCATCAGTGGCGTACATTAAAATTTGCTCTGGGAGGGGGGGAGGAGTAGGTTTAAAAAAAATTAAACCTTCTATTTAAAACTAATCATTTTCCTAACAATCAAACACATTACACGTATAAATATTTTTAGGCAAAATAACAAAACAAATACAAAGGTTTGCATAAATCATAGCAGTTAAATACTATTTAAGAGGATTCAATACCGTGTTTTTCTGTTTTTGTCTAACGCACACGCAACATAGAATTTTAGACGTATTTTTTGCCAAAAATTCCAATCGATCTATTGAAGCGATAAGAATTCTGAAAACAAATTTGAATTTGTCGTCAAATCTACTTGAAATCGACTTTCCCATATATTTGAATTATCCCCCAAATTCTTAAAAAATTTCATATTAAAAAAAGTATTTAAAAATGTTCGTATTTTAATTTTTGGAGAAGTTTAAATCAAAAATGTGGGAAAGTTGATATCAAGTAAACTTGACGAAAAATTCAAATCTGTTTTCAGAATTCTTATCGCTTCAATAGATCAATAATTGGAATTTTTAGCAAAAAACACGTCTAAAACACTATGTCGCGCGTGTATTAGACAAAAACAAAAATCACGATATCGAATCCCCTTAATATGCTCATAGTATGTACAGAATATTATTTATATTTATTATTAATTATTTATAATAAAAATTCTAGTTTATGTAATTATGTTCGCACGCGACTGACTGTGTACGATCAAATGTCTATTTTGATTGATATACTGCATCCATAATTTCGTTATGAAATCTTTTTTCGTTGTTGGTGAAGTATAGTGCACACTCAATAGTCATATTGCTATAACGTATGTTTGTGTATACACGGATGATTAAGAATAAGAAATGCATCAATAATATCACAACTTTTTTTTTGGTCCTGGGGGGGTTGAACCCCCTCCCACCCGTATGTACTCCACTGAGTGGCGTAAGTGTATATAAGTAGGTGATACAGAATGGGATATGGGTGCGCACGATAATTTTGTTTTTAACTGGCATATACCACATTAGTTTTTTTATATAATAACAGTACAACTATAATAGTATCATAATAATTAATTTATAGAAATAATAAAAAAAGAGGGTAAGTGGATGTCGCTCTGATGTACAGTAGGTTAAAAGTGGGTCAATATACAATGAATTGTATTAAACTTGAGTTTAGTGATATAATTTTAAGTTAAAAATCAGTGAATTGATTTATCGAACTTTTGAAAACTTTCACCCCGACTCCCACAGCCATTGATGATAGTAATTTACAGAGTCACACACAGTGGCGGCTTGTAAGTAAAATAATTAGTGGTGCACGTTTATGAAATATATATTTAGTATTATATTCTATAATAGGAAGTTAACTATTTTTAAAAAAATGTTTAATTTATGAGTCACACATATCAATGATCGATCAACGATTGTTATAATGAAAGCCATTAGCAATAGACGAAAATTCTTTAGTGTTAAAAAATAAACGGAAACATAATATAATTATAATTATTGAGGATTCCGTGTTTTAAAAACTAATTTTGATCATTAAGCGCTGGTCACAATTTCTCCAATAGAATTTCAAATGTAAATCGTTAACTATTAATTCCACCACTATTGTAACGTGGGTTTAACCTCACTAAATACAAATGTCTCAAATCAGAAGACTCCAGGCTCAATATAAATCGATGATTATTTAGTGTGTTTTTAGCCTTATACTAATGTACTCATATTTTGCGTTTGCTCCGTTTTCACTATTTAATTCTGTCAATATTATTTTAATAAATTATAGTTTTATTCTATTACATGAAGTTTATATGATTGTAGGTATACATTCAATTATCTATACCTGGTCTTACTTAAATAATTTAAAATAATAAAAAGTGTCTGCTGTCACCGCAAAACGCTGTTCATATGACATCATTCCGCATCCGTGTGATAAATTTACAGCAACATACTACTCATATGACAAATATTCATCATATCTCATAAGTATTTAAATAATTATATCATTAATATTAAAAAATTACTTCATATTTTATACTTTTCTAATATATTATTATAATTATATTGAAATTTAACCACCTCTCATATCAAAATATCGCAACAGACGATTGTCCCCGACGATCAAGCTGGGCTATCGAATAAACGTACGGCTGATGGTGAAATAAACAGTGAAATTGCAATGGAAAAGGTTGAAAATATTGACTTTTGTGAAAATGAAGGTAAGATTTTTATTTTATACTCGCGCAATAATATTTGCCTAATTTATTTTTAGATCCTTATACTATAATGGTAGGTGGTAAACGTGCAGTATATAAAGAAATTACTTTGATTGCTACAAAATCATAAAAGGCAATTGTATAATATGAGGTTGATACACTAGGATAAAGCTTTATGCTATCGATTTATCTTTTAATGGTACTACAACAAACATTCTGATAACATACAAAATTATAATATTTTCTCTCAACTTGCTTAAGGCTAAACTAGTTAAATTACTCACCTAATATTTTTCCGAGAAATAAATAATTTAAATTTAATTTAAAACTTGGAAATTACGTATAATATCGGTCAAGGAAATGGTTTTAGTTTAGAGTGTATTGAGAGTTTGTTTTAAATTGTACGGTATAGGTAATAAGTATACCTACATTTTTTTTAAAGTATACGATTTTAATTTTTAGTTTTGGTTTTAAGAAAAGTTTTTAAAATATTTTGGTTGTGGATTCATATTTATGAACGTTTAATGAAAATTTTTTGGTTTCAGTTGACATTTTGTGAATAGTTTTTGAAAACGTTGTTCTTGTTTACCATTATGGGAATTTCATTTGGTATTTAGCTATTAATTAACCTATAATGCCTTTAGAAGATGCAATTTTCTAATAATGTTGACCTATTATATTGAAACCACATGTATAAGAATATTTTCTGTATTTGTATATGTCAGTTTTTACAATATTTCAATTTTAAAGCAAGTTGTGAAAAATCTATGTGTCTAACCTACAAACAAAGATACACCTATAAGTTTGATAATTGCTCAATTCACTTTAATATTACGGCAGTGACGTGCGTAAATTTTTTTTTGCTGAGAGAGTTGTAATAACAAACCTTGATAATAACAACTGTCAAAGAAAACTAACAAGTATAATAACAAAAAATTAGATTAGCTGAACGCTAAATTTCTGTAATTGTACATAATATGTACGTCGATATAAGACAAATACAACGCTATTGCGAGTGTGACGTCCTCTCGAGACCATCGAACAATAATATCATGATTACCCGATGTTGAATATAAGTCTGCAGTCCGTCGCTGCGTTTATTAAAACCATGTTTGAGGCGAGTGTTTTGGTTGATCAATGATCGTCGATGTTAATTCGTGGTTTACAAGTTACAACAAATCGTCCTTTTATAATATTCTGATTGGTAATCATGGTTAGTGCCTAGTGGTATGAATGCTATGATACAACAATGTGGATACATAACATAACCTGGTTTAACATCGATCGTTTAAAGATCGCCTCAAACATGATGGCTTTCATAAATTCGGACTCGGTCGAATATATGTGTCTATACGTGGTAACTCGCGTGCGGGTAATGGCGATATGGTTGCTTTCAGTCAGTAAATATTTGGATAACGCGGTCGTCTTTAGCCTTTTTCACATAGGTAGGTCTGTCATGTAATTTTTGTATCGTCATTCACGAGCGTATATTAACAAGAGTCGCAAACTTTTACAATGTGGCACGATACCAGCTGGAAGAGTTTTGTATGCACCTATATAAGTTTATTTTGTTTTTATATTTATATTAGCCACGTTGTTTAGAATTAATTTTATTTACATAATATCACAATATTATATTATTATCCTTAGATAAATTTGTAAAATCTAAATTAAACAATCAAGAAGTCGATATGACGATTGTCTGAATACTTACCTATTATAACCTACATATTATTGATGTATAATAATATTATTATATGTGGATTATCTTCGCTTCGGTTATTGTACTTAAACATATTAATTTATAACGTGGAACTACGTGTCTGCATAGGTTTGAAAAAAATATTCAAGTTAAACCTTGTGGAAATAGTGGTGCCGTCATGAATAATGATAAAAAAAAATAGAATTCAATAAATGCACTATTTAAGCATGTAAGAAGAGTTGACCGTGTTAAATAAATCGCCCCTTGTGTATACCTACCTACTATCTACTTATGTATAAAAAAAATTGCAATTTTGGAACCTTGGAAGAGTACATTACACTATTAGTAATCGAAGCCTATCCTAAACACAATAAATAGGAAACAACTATACGTATTGGAAATACTTAGTAAACTTATTGAGGCCATAATATATCAAGACCTAGAGTTGAAAAGGCTTAAGAAAACGTTACTCATCCGTAATTTTTAGTGTGTAAACTTCAGGGTGGGTGAATAAATATACTGTAAAAACAATAGTTGCACTAAAACCACCAAATATTCATAGAAAAATAGACGAGAATATTATCTACGCTTAAACGTTTGCAACTTTTATTTCTAAATCAAATCATTTGTCTTTGTAAATTTTAAATTTTTTAAGTTTTTTTATATTTTTCAATAAGTTATCAAAAATTATTAAATTTAGTTATCGAGATTCTGATAGCTTTCGTTTATAATTTTAACCTGCCTCGTACAGCCATCACAGCCATCGTAGTAATTAACAGAGTCACACAGTGACGGCTCGGGAGTAAAATATTTTGTTGGGCACATTTATAAAATATATTTTTTAATATTATATCCTATAGGTATAGTAGTTCATAACTTTAAAAAAAATTGTTATTTATGAGTCACACATGCCGATTAACGATTTTAATAATGAACGCCATTAGCAATCGTTAAAAATTCTTAAGTGTTAGAAAATAAAAGCAAACATAATATAATTATAATTATCAAGGGTTCCATGTGTTTTCAAAATTAATTTTGATCATTAAGCGCTGGTGACCTATTTTTCCAATAGAATTACAAACGTAAATCGTTTATTATTTTCACCACTTGGAACAAATCAGGGGATTCCAAGATCAATAGAAATCGATAACCATTTAGTGAGTTTTTAGCATTATACTACTGCACTAAATGTACACATATTTCGTTAAGTACTTCCTTTGTGAAAAATTAAATTTGAAAGATTAACACAGTGGTCGATCGGTGCACATTTATAAATAATGTACCTATTTAATTGTAATTTACGAGATACGTGTCCATTAACAATTGTTATAGTGAATTCCATTATAGATCGTTTAAAATTCTTTGGTGCAAGCAAATAAACGGAAACATAATATAATTCTAATTATCGAGGGTTCAGTGTGTTTACGATTAAAATTAATTTTGATCCTTAAGCACTGGTGGCCTATTCATAGGCGGAAATCGGGGGGCTTGGGGTGCTATGCCCCCAGATATCTCATCAGTCCCCCCCAAAAAATCAGATAACTTTTTAATTGTATATAGAATCGAAGTTTCTCGCTCACATTGTTATTAATAATGTTAGCCCACCCTGACATTTTAATCGATATCTACCTTTGACCAAATGCTTTCCATAGAATATAAATGTAAATTTTTATTATTTCCACCACCTGGAACATAGTTTTAACTCCATCAAATGGCAAATATAAATGTCTCAAATCGGGAAATTCGTGGACTTATTTTCATATAGAAATTTATGAGAATATAATATTATCAACGCTTAAGTGTGGAAATTCTTAGTTAGATTAAACCATTTATTCATGATAATTTCAAAAATTTAGATTTCTCGTGTTTTTAAATAAATTTTTAAAAATTAATGAATTGAGTTATTGAATTTTTGAAAACGTTTTATCACGATTAATCTTCTTCTATATGAACTGTGAAAAATCGCCGAATTTACAACAATTCCAAGCACTTTGGTTTTGATTGGCGCAAACCATTTTGTTTGAAAAACAGTATTAGAATGTACACGAGTGCTAAATTATTTAGAGCTGTGTATTCTGTTGACAATATCATGGTTGCGTTTGTCCAAGTAGGTAGTGTCTTTTTAAATCATCTTACCTACAGCACTATGATTTTTCTCCGTGTGTATGTACATAATACCACATGGGTAATATTTAGGGGGAGACTCAACGAGAGACTGTTGCCCCGGACTGCTGATTTTGTGAAGGCAAATTTTTTTTTACTTTTATTGTTGTACTATAATTATAGCAGGTATACAAATGACTGACTTTTTTCCTACCGTTACACTATATTTTGTAATTTTTTTAATTTGTTAACACAATTTATACGAATTACGGTTTCATACGCATATACCTATCATAAACGTCTTAACCATATTAAAAATTATTTAATTGTTATTAATCGTATTAATATATTCATCGCCATCTGCAATAATTATGATACCTAGGATATAAATATATAATCAATGAATTTTTCTGTCAAAATCTAGGAAGATATAAAATTTTTGTTCAAAAAACATCAAGTTAATTTGATTTTCAAATTGCTTTTAAAACCAATACATTTTTTTTTATTTTGTTTGTTGTCCCCTAAATACGGCCCTGTAAAACCGTCGAACGCGATGGTTGCGCCAGCAGATTTGGAAGATCGAACAAACGGGCATGGAAAACAAAATATTACGTGAAAGAATAATCGAAAAAATCGTATGCCGTAGGTACAACCTGCATAATATAGTTATATCGCATCACAATAAATGTCGCGATAACCAGTCGGAGTTATAAAAACAGGTGGTAATAATAGAGGTATTATTTCGTATCGCCGCGAGTGACCGACAGAGGAACCGGCGCGCGGTAGAGTGCGAGTAACCGACGGAAGAACGCGGCGGCGGTGACATTGAAACGAACGCCACGCGACTTTGACCCAAACGCGGTCGGTCGGTCGCTCTCCCGCTCGCTCGGCCCGACGACGACAGATCCGCCGAACGAAGACCACGGCGGCGGTGCAGGCGTATTATAGGGCGAAGAAGTGGTCGGACACGCACAATATTAATAATAATAAATTAACAATATTATTAATATTAATATTTTTTTTTCTTATTATTATTATCGCGTGCAGCCGTTACCACCACCCGGTTTACCGCGGTGATGAGCGCGCGCGCGCGTGCCGTAAAAAGGGCGACTCGCGCGGCCGCCGCCACTGCCACTGCCACCACCGCAATCGTCGTCGACGGCGGCCGCGGACACGAGTTAGTGAGCATCAGTTAGTAGTTACCGGCCGGGGCGCTATCGTATCGCATAACCGCGCGCGATGACCTGACCGACCGTCGCGGTACACAGCTCGTTTATCGCGCTGTACGCCATCGTGCGACGACGACCAAACGCCACCGACACATCGTGCTCGCGCGCTACCCGACAGCCGCAGCCGCTAGAACAGGCTAGCAATGGACCAGGGCGTGTTCAAGCAATTGGACGACTCATGTTTCCCGCCAAAACGATCTCCCGATGCCGCCGCCGGCACCGAACCAGGTTAGAACCCGACAATATTTAATATTATAATATTATAACGAATATGATATTGAATTATTGAGTTATGGCATAACGTAGTGTAAAAATATAACGAATAATAATATATATTGTATTATTTTTTTTTTTTTTGTGTGTATTGTATAATCGAGCGTCGTGGAATATACCTAACCTAGGTATCGAAAACGCGTGTAAAAATGGTATTAGAAAAACCGCGTGGTACAACGTCTGTATGAGGTTTTATATTAGTATCGTACCCGAGTGACGACCGAGAGACTTTGACGACCTGTGGCGTACAAAGTCTCGTGTGTGTGATAAAACCATGTGACGGCCCAGCAAACTTAGTTTAGGTAGTCATGTCAAAACTTATAAGTTATAAGCAATAGGTATATCATATTATTATTATTAATGGTATGGTAACCGCGCGTGTTTCAATGCTTCGATTTATTATTTCGTAACCACTGTGGGTCCGCGTGTATAATAAATTTAACGTGTGCGATTTGTTAATATTTTGTTAACACGAGTCAGACGTCCGTTGAATTCTTAGAATTATTATATTTTGTTTCTCCTGCGCATAATAATTAAGAAATTTAAACACACATGATATTAATATTATTATTAAACGGTTTTACTTTGCAATTTATCAGTAGCAATAATATAATGTGTAACCAGTTCTAAGTATAACCGTAACTAAAAATTTCTCTAGAACACTTCGGCGCCATAATATACTTTGTGTGCATCGTTAACAACGGTTTCGATTTGCCGATATATTATAATATTATATTATATTATCATTGGTAAACGGGTAGAGACTATAATAGAGTACCCCATATAAATTCTCGTGTAAAAAAACGAGTTGGGCAGGACTAATAACCAGTTGATCGTTTAAACAGGAGATTTTCGCATTTGTGTTCGCATGTATTTATCAAAAAAATATATGTGAATCACGCATAAACCTGATATAAGGTCAAATGGATATTTTTACAAATTTCAAGTACATTAAAGTATTTTAAATAATATCTTCAATCCGTGTGGAAAGAAAAAGTACGTTTCAACAAATTATAATAAATAAAATACGACACATAATAAATTAACATAATTCTCTTCGGATAAAATTAATTGGATATTAAATCTAAATATAACTATGGAATTTTTAACTGAATAGCCTCGAAATAAAAAATTTAGCTTATATAATATATAGCTAATAGCAAAATTCTCCTAATTTATAGTCGTGTGTTACTAGAACTACAGTGTTATAATATGTACTCTTAAAGTTAATCGGCACTCAGTGATTCGTGTGTTCCTTAGTAAATTAGTATACAATACAGTATATCAATGCCCGTTTGAGTCCAAATAATTTTTTGAGCAGCCAGCGAGTTATGATATTTTAGTCGAGTAAAATACTCTAACTATTGTTTTCATAAAGTTTTAAAATCAATTTATGGCGGAAAATCAATTTAAAAAAAAAAACAATTTAATAAGTATGTAATTACTGAAAAATGTTCAACAGAATTAATTCAATAAAACCATATAGGATATTACGACTCAGGGTGCCGTATGTACATGAAGTTGAATATAATATATATATACCTATTACATTTAAAGATATCATCACACCAATTTTTCTAATAGGATTATTAAAAAAGTTCCATACCTAAGTAAACTTCTTTAGTAGTATTATTTATAGGACATTCAATTTTTCGTCGTTAAGCAATAGGTACCTATGTATTTTAATTTTCAATAAATCATATTCTGTCGCGATACACAAGCACTTGTACCTATAAAGTACCTAATAATATTATATGTTCCGTGTATGTATGTTATGATTAGTATTCTGATGCTCACGTAGACGTCTGTCACTAAAATACAAAATTAATTTTAATTCGTCATATATATGTTATAAGGTGTATAATACTTGAACCGATAAGAACGTATAAACTATGTAGCTACGTGTAGAAACAGCACATGGGTATAAATCTCGTAATGTTGTAATATAAAATAATATTATACTGAAGCCAATAACTGTCATATTATATTATGCACTTTTCGTTTAAAATAAAACAACTTTGTACACATTATACGAAGTTATTGTAATAATAATTATCATTATTATAGTCCACGCGCACACATCGGATCAAAGCGTACAACACAATACAGACTTTTAGATTTTAAAACCGTTGTCGTAATAATATTATATAGTTATAGGCAGTGACATTAATACATTATAGTGACGTGCTGGCGTACACAATATATTCAATATAATGATATTAGAATAATAGACAAACCTATATTATGTTTTACTGCCATCTTCGGTTTTTTTTTTCTTCTATAATCGTGACAGTATAATATAATATAATATATAAACGACAAGCCGTAATGTTGCCCAGAGGCCTATTTTGAAATAACTATAGTGATTCATGCGCTCTATACGCGATTTATCTTCTCATAGATAACGCAATGTTGCTAATAATATTTGAAAATATAAAATGTGTTACGCTCGCGAAATATTATTTTCCTTTAGCGGTCAGAAATAGAAGAATTCACAAAATAATAATATGCCGTGTTATACCTATCGTATAATTTATAAAAAAAAAAAATTCAACATTGCCGTGTACCTGTATATGCGTTAGTTTTTAATTTTTATCAATCGAGCACGAGTCGCTGCAAACGATAAAACACACATTGCAATATTAAAACGTTTGCGAACGAGCAGCCGCGGCACACACACAGTGCATATAATAATATGTAAGTAGACGGAAATTAATGATTTTGACCGTGGCTGACGGTTAGTATATTATAGGTATTATAATACATTTTTTTTCTTAAGATTTTAATCATTATAATAAATATAGAAAGAATTCTGCGAGTATCGTATATTAACCTAGGAACATAATATTATGTACAATAAACACGTAATAATAATAATGATAATTTATCGTTATAACTTTTTGTTAAAATATCGTAATAATAATATAATAGCCGCTAAATAATGTACGTTTAGATCGTTGCACACGGAACACTACACCGCTGACATATGTCGTACAAATAACATATTATTATTTTCACTGTCACCGCGGTAAAATCGTATAGGTCGTAGGTACCCTAGATTTTACCTATAATTAACAATACGATGTACCTACATTATTACATCGCGAAGACCTTACGAGAATGTCATCGAAATTAGGTACCTATATATCAAATAATTCGGATAATATATTTTTTATGGAACACCACATTATTTGGCCGGACACGGTTTACGTAGTGCGCCCAATATTGTAATGCCGCTCATCACAATAATAATAATAATAATGATAATATGACCTCTGCAAGACGCCGGTGCAGCGGTGATACAGCAGTCGCGCATATAATATTATAATATATTAAAATAGATAACTTTTGTCACGTTCCCGTTGAAAGGTTCGGGAGACCTACTCCGAAGAAAATAATATATTTTTATTATCATACAATACCTATGTACTATTGCTGCAATTTGTTTTTCGGTGGCGAGTATAAAGCCACCGCGGAAGTATCATCACAACCGCCTCAGCGACGGCTCTCTCATATTATTATGTGATATACGTTCAAAATGATAAATCGCACCGGCGGCGGCGCACTTTTTCGCACGCGTCCTTGACACTCTGCTGTATAATAATAATAATATAATGGCGTCGCCAAACAGGAATATATATACGGCCACGCGAGTGTGCACATATAATATATCATAATAATATTATAATGTATAACGTGGCTACACCACACAGGTAGGGTATTATTAATATTATATACTTATAATATTATTATCTACGCGCGTATACTGAGACGGAGGTATATTATATTATTATATTATATGCGCCGTGTACATCGATCCCAAGGTAAATTTTACGTAAACATTTAAAATTGATTTCCCCCCCGAGACGGCTAAATATCATTTATAATGCTCTTACATGTGCTGACGCGCTCGAACTTGATCCGAGTCCAAATCTCTACACTCCACACGGTTGTCGATTTGCGTATTCTAATACGATATAATGTATAATATTATGTTCCTCGTCGCGACGACGGTTAAAATGCGCGCAAATAATATATTATAATGTAAATTAGTAGTATATAATATTTTTATATTCGTTCCGAAATCGTGATTCGTTCTTGGAGCGAGTTTAATAATACCTAAAATAATAAAGATGAACCACGAGGTACGGTTGATACCATACCACTTCGTTGGTATGTCGTTTTCTCGTTTGCACGTGTCAATTCATTTTCCTTATGGGCATTTAGCGGGTGGTCGTGTAAATTATTTTTCCTGTCGCGGTGGCGCTGCAGAGTGACTTCCGCGGAACAATATTATATAACTGTAAACACTTGGAACTCGCCGGAAATGTACCACCCGTGTATACATTATTATACCGGAATTTTCACCAAACATGGCTCTATGTCCCCATTTTTTTTTTTACCAACAAATTTCCAACGAGTAGTTTTGAGTTATTTAACTTTGTGATCTAAAGATAATAGATTTGTAAAATGAGTGTAAGGGGAGGGGATGCTAAGATAAAGTTAATTTGAAAATTATAGTAATTATAGTATTAATATTAATCTATCAACATCTTATAAATTGTCTATGGTTCATAAAATAAAGTTTTTACATATTATATTTCTGTGGCAAGGGGAAAAGTAGACATAAAACGGTATCAAAATAGGTTAAAATAAGAATTTACTTAATTCTATCCCCCCTTATCTACCCGCTCGTAGAAATGTAATGTATTTTAAAAATGTTTTTCATATTTTATATAAAAATCCACCTTAGTATTTATTTGTCCAATAAAATGGTTTTGACCGAAAAATTCGCCCCGTTTACCAGCTAGCCCTCTGTATTAAACTCGTTCGTTATGATGTGTTTTTCTGTATGTCTTTTAAATGTTAATAATTTAATGTTCAATCAACAATTGTCTAATACTCTAGCATGATTTATTTTTAATTAAAAGAACATAAAAACAACAGATGTACACCTATAATACCTCACTTACATAATACATATTATTATATTAAAATGATATGACGAAGTGTCTTACTAATTGTAGCGAAAAATCCGTATTACGATTGTGTATCATATATTAATAAGTACCTATACATTTCCGGTAAAACTGCGATTATATATCACAATCAAATGGTACCCCTATATATTACAATAACTACATCACGCATACTTATATTATGCATTTATGAATGCACTCTTCACGATCACGACTCTCTTCACGATTCAATAAGATTATTAGGTATACCCAAATAATTTTAAGTAGGTACATAATTTGCGTTTTGTGTTGCAGTTCATATAGCGAGTGGCTTGTACAATAAACAGACGCAATCAGGGAGGATATTTAATGAGGGTTAATTCATTCCTAAAAAAATTATTAAAAACCACCCCTCCCCCCCCCCAAAAAAAAATCAATTTTAAATATTCAGTTATGAAATTAAAATAATACTGTACTTATGCATTGGTTAAACGTATTTATCTTAAATTATAATATTATATTTTCAGCCAGCAGTAGTGCGTTGCTATATATTATATAATATCGAAAAATGCTATAGGTATCTATGCGGTGGATATGCATCGAGGCTTAAAATATGTGTAAATGTATAATATCATATACCAATATAGACAATCAGACGTACAATTTCTATTATCCCGACCCTCTGACAGTAATGCGGAATTTTCGGTCACAGTTGACGGCTTTAATTTTTATTTCGATTTTCATGATGAATAATCCCAAAAAAATATGATTTTGACGATTCAATTAAAATCTGTATGCAATATACTTCTTGAATAATTTTCACAGCAACTATACAATACATTTGTACCTACATATTATTCAGCGTACTCTATAACTCGAGTGGTTCGTGTTTTTAATTGATACATGAATACTTAACGTTTTTTCGATAATCCAACAGTACCTACTATAATTTGGTCCCATCATATGTATCGGATTATCAAGACTGTACCTACATGGTAATATGGTTTATCAAAACGTATTACATAATGATACATCACTGCAGCGGTCGACTGTTTTCGGGGCCGCCCAGAAGAATATCGTCATTATTGTTGTCATTAAATACAATATACATACGGTCGTGTCGACAAAATAACGCGGCGCATCCGTCGGAGCAATTAGAGTAATAACCGCGAGCAAACGCAATATGAGTCACCGCCGCGCAATTATTTTTCCATTGGCCTTTGAATCAGTGCATTGATGGAAAGGGGGGGAAAGGATGAGACTGGCGGAGGTAGACGAGTCGTCCGGTCATCGTATTTTGTTGTTACTATTATTATATTATATACCGTACGTGTGGTATCTACACCCGTGGTCGTATAGTCGTATATTGTCGGGTTACGTATATCGGCGGCCCGGTAACAGCTGGTTAATACCTATACACTCGTGAGTCGGAACACTAACCGTACGTTACCCATAATTATATTGTCGTGGCGCCGCGTGTGACATACATATATATGTTATACTTATAATATCAAGTGCGATTTCGATTCCGTCCACTGCATAACTCCACTCACTAAAGGTCCGGCTGTATATACATACTGCTGAGGATTCGGCCGATGATCTTGCGATTTCGCACGCCATACATATAACGTGTATAGTATATATTGTTAAGACCGCAGGAGTTTCCACCACCGATGCGACTGCATCATCTGCAGGTACGTCAAGTTTCAACCATAAACCAAAATTCAATAATACCGTTGTCACTTGACCGACGTTTAAGATATTACCTATAGTATTTTTTTTATTTAAATTGATCAGTATAAACAGTTTAAATACCCAAGAAATATGTACTCTGTTGTTATCCGCGTACCTATAAGGCGTACTCGTACGTCGCTTTTGGTTTTCTCTATTTTATCACATTGCGTAAAGGTCTGTGTTGTACATTTATGGTACCTAACCTCTCTGCACGCGTACGTTGCATCCGGTTGATCGCGAAAATCAAAAAAATTCAAGGTTTTACGAAGTGGATTGGCGGAGTTCTAACCAGACAGAGTCAGTATAAAATTTCACCGCCAACGGTTAAATCCCGCTGAAGTGCCTTCAATTTTCATAAAGTTATGTACACTGCACAATTCGTACACGGGTTTCGAATATTATTTTATAACATTTTATGCAGATTGTGGACATTAAGTCACACAGAATTATATAATATTAATATGTATCAAAACAGAAAGGGCAATCGCGTTATTTACCGTCCACCCGAGTCCGGAAAAAATATCGATAAACGGATCACCCTGTATATAGGTACCGCGCATTGTTTATATAGTGTGGGTTTTTGTTGTGTGTTCTGTGGCGCTCTGGAGCAAAGATATATCATATTGTATTTTATGACCGGCGCGTACCTAATAATAATACGATACCACATACCACATCATACCTACCTATATCGCCGTACCATATAATAGGCGTATAAATGTATAATAATATACCAGGCAGGTGCCTATTATATATTATTATGTTGATGTAATAATAATAAATAATATATATTAATATGAAATACGCCATCGGTTATTGTGCGTACGGCGGTGGCTATCTATCCATCTATAATAATAATATATATTATTATAGCATATCGCGTACATTATGATATGTTATATGTAGATAGGTAACACGCGCATTGATAAATGAAGACTTCTGAACTGGTCACGTACGAACTTCAGCGATACGGTGTATAAATATTATATAGGTATCCGCATGTAGGTATAATGGGTGCATACAGCGGTTGTCTTTTGCGGTATAAACTTACTATAAAACAAGTATGTATAGGTATACCGCGCGATAACCGTCCTATATATTATATTGTGTACAACGTGACAATCTCCGGCCATACATTTTACCGTCGCCGCCGAAACGGATTTCGTTTATTTCGCTCCGATCGTATTAAAAAGAAATTGAAATTTACTCGTGTCCGTCGCACACTCACTATAGGATCGGTGTCGTATCCGGGAATTTGTCAAGGACGGTGTTAAACGAATCTGCTGTGAACAGGCGACAGTATATTTCGTTGAGAACATAATACGTCACAGAAAGCCACGTTTAAGCGTCACCTAACCACCTAGCGTGATTAAATTAATAAAATAATGATAAAACATATTATTATATCCAGCGCTGAACTTAATCTAAAAATCCACGAGAGGGGGTTTATCATCTATAACTTCTGCCAACTTACCTGGACACGGTATAATTATTTAGTGGCGTATACGTGCGGGCGTGCAGATATAATAATATAATATAATAAAAATATCTAATCCTGTATTACGACTGAGCGTGATATTTGGGTAAATTGTAGAACGATGTTTATAATAAGACGTCGTATACACCGTGAGTAAAAGTATTTTATTTTCGCATTGACTGGGTCCAAAATGCTATACATTTTTGGCGCCGAATATACAGATAATAATATTTTCGTAAGTACCTATTTACTGGCGTGCTATCGTAAATTCATATCATTGATCATTTCGGAGTAAAAAAATAAGACTTATGAAATCGGAGCGATGCAGTTCTCCCACCATCTCGCACAACGAATATTAGGTAATGTCCGTAAAATCGTTTCGTGGAATTCTGCTTAAAGTTTTTTTTTTACTTACTTACGATCACGGTCCTTCATTTTCTCGTATCGCAAATTTGTTGAACCATTTAATCGCGGGTGTCGGGAATCTGATTATATAACGCGTGATATTAATAAATTATAATATCACATGGGCAGATACTATACGCGAGTTTACTTATTACATAAAATTATATACATTGTTCTATGTCGTGGCGTGGATTTTTTGGTAACTTATTCTTATGACTGCCGCACCGCACAATACGCGATGTATTAAATTGTCTACGACATAATATAAATGTGTAGGTACCTACCATAATATTATATTATTGTTAAAATATATCATTGTATTATCGACATGGAAAACTGTTTTGTCAATTTTTAAAACAAATATTTGCATAATATTTAACCAGCATAGATCAATATTGTGATATCACGATATTCATAGTGGTGCTACCAGGATTTTCGAGGGGCGGAGGAGCCAGAATTACAAATGTATATATTAATCAAGCTAACTTAGTTATAGTAGGTCTTTGGCCAGAAATACAAATTATATGTATTATTATCTCAATACAACCAAAAAATATATATAAATTAGAGAGCAATAAACTAAGAAAGGGTCAAAAATCAGAATAATACTACCCACCATAATTATTGAAATCACCGCACTATACGAACATATAATTGAAAAAACAAAAATCTTTGAGATTAATTTAGGGGGGGGGGCAAAGGTATCTGTCGATACTTTATTATTGTGACATGTGTACCCTGAATTGCCGTCAGATGTTTAGGTACTTGCGGTTCTATATTATATACTTGTGTTAACAGGTAGAATTTGGTAGAAATTAGGTAGAACCTATACCTAACCTACAGCGTAGAATTTGGGTACCGGAGATTTTCTAATTTATCATAATACTTGCAAACAATAAAACGATCCGTTGTCGTTTATTAAATACAGATAAAAAATTAGAATATTTTATTGAAATTAATCAGTTCTCGGTAATATTAAATTGTTGCAACCATCCACGGTTTTTTGATAACTTAAGTTTAACACATCTATTGAGCCTAAAGTCCAATAGGTCACAAGAGACAATATGATCCAAAAGATTATAAAAAATATGTATAATTTATCGTTCCAACAAATAATTCAAAACACGGTTGGTGTATGTGTACGTAATATAAAATCGTATCAGAGTTTATACTTACATAAATATGTAGAATACTAAAATATCATCATCTTTTTCGCTTATAGGTACTCAAAAACCATACAAATACTTAAGCTATTTACCTACAATTATAATATGTATATTAGAAATATTCTATAACAGTGATTTGATCAGCCATAAAATACCACAATACCTACAAGACACCACATAATATATATTATTATACACATAGGTATATAAGCTGATAGTACAATAATTTGTTCTGATGTAATTTAATTATGTTTGTCTCTATTAATATGGGACTGTATGATGTAAACATGGCTATTAAAGCTTACAAAACATCCAACAAAATGACGATTCTATGTTAATAGAATATTAGATATTGGGTACTTCGAATCAAATTAAATAATCAGTCACTTAATCGACAACTTGGTTATAATATACGTGTATTAAATATTAATATAATACACCATTAATTAATTATAGAAAAATTATAGTTATAAATTAATTTGAATTTGAAACACATATTTGAATTTTTGTCGTAAATTGATACATTTTATTATATATATCTACTGATTACTACATTCATAAACATAATATAGCCTGTTTTGTGGAATTTATCCCGCTTTATGAAATACAATAAACAAATAATTGTAAAACTAATACTACCAGTTACTAAGAAATTCTCAAGCTCAAAATTTAGGATTTTTAAAATAAAAAGTCGTTGTTGATGAAATTTTTCTTTGGTTGTAAAAATTTAAATTAATTTGTAATATAATCGTACAGGTAATGGTAATAAATTGAGTACGTGTTAGGTTAGGTTAGGTATACCAAGAAAAATTGACTGTCTAAGTATAATATATTTTATTGACATTCAGTGAAAGTTTCCAATATGAATTGATGCCAATTATTAACAGATAGAAATTTGTATTTCTAAATCAAACTCATTTAAATACGCAATATCAATATTAATGATTAAAGGTAACTATAGTTGATTTTTTTTTGCTTTCTCAAAATTAAGAAAAATCCCAGTTTCGAAATAGTCGACCTCCGTATCATATTTTTCAGCGTTTATGCCAAAATGGTTTATGTGACGTTTTAACATTTATATATATGTTGCCAAAAACCTTGAGCCACAATAAATAGAATAACTTTTAGACGATTGTCACCGTGAAAATTGGTAATTAAATTCATTATTTATATACTATTATGTACATTATCATTTATCATGCAATATTAATGGAGACTAAACCTGATTACAAGAGGCGTGTTGGAAATCGTTTAAACAGGGATGTTTATTTTTTATTTTCAATAGACGAAGTATCCTAATATTGAACATAAAACGAGTATGCAAAGAAGGAACATTTGAATATACGTCATATTAATATATTACTCTTTGCAAACAATGAATATTATTATTTACGAAAATAAAATATTGAATTTTAAATATTATGCTTACATCATCTACACAACTATAAATTATAATTTAATTTGAATCCTCGTACATTGACCTTTTATTGAAATATACCAAGTAGGTACTTCATTATATTCATTTAAAAAATAACGTATAGTTAAAAAGTTCATAATTAGTTATAATTTATTTTTTAGATATATTCAGACAACATCCTTTGCTTGAACTATATTATTTTCGTAAAACCAAAATTTGAAGTTTTCTGGGAGTATTTTTTAAATTCCTAAGTACTTACATCAAACAATTTACTATCAATTGACATTTTTAAAACCTTTTTCAAAGAATTTTAAATTCTTATATTAATCTAACTAATAGAAGCAATAAAATAAAAATGAATATCAATACTTACTTACAACATTTTCAATAAAATAATGCATTAATGTGACTTGTGATCAATGTAAAACGATTATATCACAGGTATAAAAACATTTTCTAAATAAACTCGTTTTATTGGTTAAAAATAGCAATGCAAGAAAGTTTTTTTCTCAACTTGATTTTAATTATTCTCTCTTTTAGCATTATCTTGAAGTAATATTAAACTTATTAATAATATGTTTATTTAAACTTTTGAACAATCCATCTACATATAATATTATTTATTTTTTAATCTTTTTTATACTTGTACACACTACTATTTAGTATTAAATAAGATAAGTAATAAGTTCAAATTCTTGTATTCAATGTTATTTTATTAAAATATTTATATGATCGCTCATGTTTGAGTTAAATATTTGTAGTGCCTATAGGAGCTAATATTAATTAAGTTTAAAAAGGGTATGTACCTATTAGTTTTAATATTAGTTAGGTACAAAAACTAAAAAACCGTGCTTAAAACTGTTCACGTAGATGCTGAATCAACTAGAGATATAATATGCAGGTATCTAGCAATTCAGAATTAATAATGTGTTTTATTATAATATTAATTAAGACAATTTTTTGCGTAACCTATTTAATATCATATTAAAATTGAAGGGTCTGATGCAATAACAGGGTATCTCTAATATTTGAATTTTTTTTTTTTTCAAGATTGTGAACCAGTTTTATTAACAAAAATATCAAACATTTAAAAGTCGGTACCAAAACGTCTACCTATAGCTATTACTATACAGCTAACTATGAAAACAGAATGATAATAATTTATCTGAAACGCGCGCTCACAAATATTTACTGCTATTAGTGTAATCGGAAAAGATGAGACAGTTGAATGTGTCGTTTAAAATAATTTACATTTTTATTGATCTACATGTAATCTCCTTGGGGTGATGGTGTGGAAGAAGGTCAGATTCGCAACCGATACTTCTTCCAAGTCGCTAAAACCAATAAAACAGGAACCAAATGCGTGTTGAGGTTGTAATTGTTGTTTGCTTGGAGAATGGCCAGATCTGGCGGTGTTGAGGACACTTTGAAAACGTCAGAAGGTCATTAACCGAAAAACGCAGTCATATACATAAGTCGGAGCTATAGGTACCTATATAAAGGTAAAACAAGAGAGATAATAAAACAAATCCAATAATAACCTTCTTAATAACTTTATTAGTTTTTATTAGTTCGCACTACAGCCGAAGGATTAATACATAGGTACACCGTCGCGCGCACGCGTTCATTTAATAACAATAAAAACGACGACGATGATTATAATAATAATAATAATATTTTTATTCTTATCGCGTCGATGAACGTTCTAATAAATTGTTTTCGTGATTTGGTCGACCTGGAACTTATATTATCCACACCCCGAGACCATCCTTAACCGAGAAAAGGTCATTAGGGCACCCAATTTACCAATCCCGGCGGATATAATACCCAAACGATGGGTCCCTCTGACAAACACGACGACGACGACGACAATGTGACGTGACGAAAAATGCATAACGTAAGATCTATAACTGCTGCAGAGATCGGGTCCGACGTTCGGTTGTTATATACGATTAGACTGCAGCCGAGTTGATCTATAGATATTTATGTACGTCATAATTCGTAATATTATTATATAATACGGACATACGGTGGTCGACCATATAATATAAATAAGTTATATAGCCATAAGATGATGGGTACTTCATTATATCTTTATAATAAAATATATAACAATCGACCCGTCTGAAAAAAATTTTAAAACATTGATTGCATTTTTTTATCACATCGACATAGTTATTTGAATACAACTTTACACATGTATACATACATGATATAAATCTAGTTATGTAGCAAAGTATAAATATTAATGAGTTGATCCTTGTTTAGCGTTATTTTTGCTGGATTATAATATATTTATATTATACTATACATTATATTATTATGTAGGTACTGACGTACGGGCCGCGTAACTAAGTAAATAAAACAAAATATGTTATTGTTTTTAAGCACCATCGTCGTCCGTCGCGGTCGGAAAATTACCATAACACGATTTTGTTACGTTAATTTATATACGCAGCCATATTAATATAAAAAATAAAAACAATCAATTAAATATAAGTAGGTATGTGTATATAATAATTATTATTATGATTTCCACTTGGGATAAATAGCGATTGTATCGGATTTTTTTTTCTTTTAATATTATTATTATTAACGTACATAATAATCTGCAGCAGGAGAGCAAAAAAAATTCTATAAAACAAATACGCAGCAACAACGCATGCGTCATGATCGTACCCGATATTAATATATAGGTAGGTAATAGGTATAAGGTATCTACTTACCTACCTATACACGTATTACGCGGTCTTTACGGTCAAAACTGATTGGGAATCAGTATTCGTCGTAAATAATAATAAACACATCTGATATGAAACCATCGCGGGGTTGTTGGGCAATATTATCACATTGAGCATCATATTGAGCTCCAGCTAGTCGAAGACAATAGCAGCCGTGGCAATAACTTCGGTTTGCATGTCGTCGTCGAAGGCACGAGACCTTGTGTGACGATTAAAGTCATATGTACTTATTGTGACTGGCAAACATAGTATAAATCACGAAAATATCTCCCAAAGTATATCATTATAACAAGTATTATGTTATTATTTAAGGTATAGGATATATAGGCACCTACATATTTAATAATAATTCAATGCTAATATTATGTTATGCGTCTTATACGAAAACCGTCGAACGTTATGAAATATATTATGTTTTCGAGTGAATTGTCCATGATAACTGATACAAGAAGCAACTACTACAGCAGACCTGCATTATTGTCTCGCCAAAGTTCTCCTCGAAGAAAATAGTAACATATACACGAAAACTGTTAAAAACAATTATTCTACTTGAACGAGAAAACAAGACGATCCACGGCGATATAATATTATTTCTATCGAATAAGACGAAATTATTGTACCTACTCAGTTTTACATACTCGTGACATAATTTTCATCAATATTGATAATTTCACGTTACGACCTGTATCAACTTATACGTATAACGTTTATTATGTCTTCCACATATTTTATATTTCTGAGAAATTAATGACAAAAACAAGATGTTTTTCTCTAGTTTACAGTTTTGAAAATAATATCACATTCATACATTTCACACGTGTTTATTATTTTAAGATGAGGAAAACATCGACGAATTAGAAGAACGTAATAATTACTATAATATACGTAATAACTCGTTTCAAAATTCAAAGTTATTAAAGATAAAACTCAACGGTGGGGCAGAGCCAACATTTTCATCTATCAATTTGATTAAAAATACCGATGTTTACTCAAATTGAATAAACAAATTTTTTACGTCTAGTAAATATTAATAGATGTATTAGTTGAATTAATACAATTGACAAAATTGACATATTATGCTTCACGTGTGTAAGACAATAAGCTAACGAGTGCGGGCGTTGCGTCCTCTTATAAAAGTGAAAGTTATCCTTCTGTAACTACTAACAGCTGTATGACGTAAATTACAGACTTAAATTTAAAAAAATTATGACCATTATTTCAATCGATTCTCGCATAAATTCTCACTTGATAAAATTGGGTAAATTTCATATGCTTCTGGTGGACTAGTCTACAATATGATCATTACTAAAACCAATTAAGAGTCAACATACCTGAATCATTAGTGTTTTCGAAAAAGATAAAAACGTATTCCACATTCCTATTAGTGCATACATATTGGCTGGAAATTCGATCGACTAAAATATTTCAACGTTAAAACATCAAACTACTGTTGACACTATACTCTTCAATTTATTTGTTATTAGCAATTTTTAAAACATTTGTTCAAATAAATATACCTAACGAGGTTTGACCATTCACAAATAAAATAATAATTTAATGTTTACATTTATTACTGAACAATGAACGTATCTTTTATCCGCTTCGTATCCTATCCAGATTAACACTTTTTTTTACAAATTATAATAATAATAATATTATCGTACCCAGTAAATCATTTATTGTATACCTATTAATAATTAACATATTATATGATTTTTTTTTGCTAATTAACGATCGGTCCTGTTCTAACGGGTTAATGGACGTTTTATGTGATTTTCGTAATCGATTTTCAATGTGATAATACGCACTTATAATAATGCATCAGTTGTATTTACGGTGTCGTGTAGTGAACATTCGTATTAATATATTGTCTTCATGGTCCCAGGTAAGAAATGTTACCAATAATTTATTTTTATAAGCCATATGTTTAAGTCCAAGATTTTTCACAATACAGTTAATGCCTAGATTTTCCCAGTCACTGATACAAATCTATGATATGCACACATTATAATATATTATATTATTAATATATATTACATAATAATTGTTATTAATATAACAACCTAAGTGGGTACAAAACTACAATACGGTAGTTAAATTTACTTCAGAAAACTATGGTTTTAAGCATGATAGTTTGAAAAGAATAGTAATTATTATTTATTATATTATGTGTTCATGTGGCAAAATCTGCGAGGCGTTATAAAACAATTCAGAAAATACTTTTGTTTTGCTGAGATAGTGTCTAACCATTAGTCGAGATGATACGAGTTTGAAAACGTATTTAAGACAAAAGGTATTTTAAATTTAAATACTGTCGTTTATTGTTGTAGTATATAATGGTATGGTACCTAATACTTTCGGTTTGTTTTATTTGTTGGCTGTTGCCAACCGCGTACTTATACCTATATAATATTATACATATGCACATTGTGCAGTATGCACTGCGCACCCTATAATCATGATTGCAATATTATATTCCAAATGACGAGCAAATTTTACTGACTTGTCATTTTTCTGCAAGACACAAACTAAAACCACGAGAAAACACTTTAAATCTAAAGTATAGGCATGAAGATATTATATTTATTTCTAATTTCAAAACAGTTTTATCGTGTGTTTTTGTATTGTTTGGATTTTGAGTTCTGCGTGAAAGTTGTGTAACGAATAAGTTGCAATACAATTGAACGGCGTCTTCATTTGTATGTCTTCTCCAATAGTATAAGAATTCTAAAATCCTACTGAAATCGTACTTATTGTAGCTGTTTAGAGTCACACAATGATAATAAACATCACGAATAACAATAATTGACTTACTACGTTTTGACCACAATTTATAACTATGTTAGGGACTGTTTATATAGACGGCGATCGTATTTATACGTTTGACTTAATTTGTTCACTTTCACGACAACAATTTGTTGACACAATATTTGGCCACTATTATATCACTCTCCTCTAATGTTGGCTCCTCGAGAATATTCAACAATAAGAATTATAACCGTTGCTGACGATGGTGAATTTTTTTACTTTTTTATTTTTGAAAAATGTATTGATAGTTTTGGGAATACGTATGGCTTAGAAAATATATATATTGATAATTTTTTATTGAATCAAATAATTTTCGATCTTCTATCTAATGCAAAAATACAATTTCCATCGATAAGTACCTAAATTGGCTATATGAAAACTGCTCGTCCCAGTGGACCGTCTTAAACAGTGACTTTTCCGAAGCCTCTTTTAGTAAAAACAGTTGGTCCATTTAGCAATGTGTTTGATTTCCGATTAAACAGCTAGTGTTTACAGCTTCTAAAAAGTGACCCGTATTTGTAAAATAATACGCGTTTAATTACTATACCTACTTAACTTCAGTGTGTACTTCAATATTTTATAGCCTATTGTTGACGATTAATAGTGGGTACGCAATTATAAGCAAGTATAATACCATTCTTATTATGAATATTTTATTCTTAATATACAGTAATAACTAATAAATGTTATTGTTAAAGTGTTGATGATAACATATAACATGTCAAAAATACATTTCTTAAATCTATTTAGTAGGTATACATATAGATAATATCATTATTTATTATCATACCTATTTTAAATGTTTACTCAGACAATTTTTTATTTTAGTACAAATTAGTAGATACCTATATATATATATATATATTATTGTCTTTATTTTTATTTTTATTTTTAAGTTATCGATGACTGGTCGTATATTAGTATAGAGTTACTTCGTTTCATACTTTTGTGATTAAATTACCCATAACATTATTAGTCGCCTGTATATATTTATACAACTGTGAAATAAAGAACACTAGGTAGTAGGTATATCGAATATCGATGATTACAAAACGGTTAACTTAACTATACACATATTATAATACTCGTCATTTATACTATTAACGACGTATTAATGTTATTGATTTTATAATTATTGAATTGTACGTCAATATATAGATATATTTTAATCAATTTTATTGTTTATTAATTATTATTAATTATACACACTAGTTTGGTTTAGTCATTAAAATATAGTTGTGACTGTACCTGGATGGTTTTTAAAAGATTTTTGGAATAATTTTTCAAAAGCGACATTTCGTGGCTTTACACATTTCATATTAACCTCACATATCTATAACAAATACCTAACCTACACGTGGTATTCGAAAAAATGTAGTTGGTCTCTCAATTTTTATATATTATAAATTATAATATAAACTTATCATTTAAAGGCAAATAGATATATATCGATTTTTAAATATCGGCTTGGATCATGCTATGGACATTATTCTCAAATAATATTTACTGATTATTCCCGTAGAATACCTGTAATTCTAACAATACAATAATAATATGAGTAGTTCAGAATCGACTGTGTATTTAAGCGTGATTTCGATTGAAAATAGTATAAAACATGCTGACGAGTATGTAATGTGTGTAATTCTACACTAATACGTAATTATCGTTCTGTGATTGATAACGATTAACGATATCATTGTACCGTACATTTTCGAAGAGTTCTCACTTGTTCACTTGTTCTTTGTACGCCGCTGTGGCGCCGTTAAATCACTGCGCTTGACACACCTACTTACGCACGAGTTTCGCAAGTTTCTTCCACCGCGTATAATATACAGGATGATTCAACAAGAATGCTCCCATATTTTTATTTAAATATTGAATTTATGCATTTATTGTAACTCCGATTTTTTTAATTTAAGTATCATAATTCTTTGAATTTAAATTGTTAATGACATTTCAGGTGTGTCCTGTGGTGAAACGAGAACCACCATCTTGTACTTAAATTAGGTTAGGCTAAGAGGATGATATTTTTGGAAATTGTGATGAATTTAAATCAAAATTTGAATGAATAATTTCTAAGTTCTTCGAGTACTATGGTTAATAGTCCTTATTACTAAATAATAGGTTTAGAAGATGTGCGAGATGATTAAACATTATGGTGATTAATATTAATTTATTACAGTTTTTAAGATTTTACTTTATAAAATTTGTCCGAACTCAGAGTACCTACCTATAATTAGTAGGTTTAGTCTAGTATACGTCTTGTACTTGTAATATTTTACATCTATTCAAAATTTTATATAAAATCATATAGGTATTAAGGACTATTAATCCTTCATATATAAAGCCTAATAACTCCGAAAATACTCGTTTGAATATCGATTTAGACGCGTCAACAATTTAAAAAAAAATCGAATAAACAATTCAGTTTCTTATAAAAAAAAAAAAAAAAAACGCTACTGGATTAAATAGTTAAAATCAAAATATTTGAAAATATGGTCTCTAAGAATGATATCTAAGACTATGTCTACATATTCAATCAGAGTTTGAATAAATGCACTATTAAGGACACAAATGGGGGTTGGTGTGCTTGATGAATCACTCTGTATATTAATAAGTATATTCGAGTATTGTCGGAATAACAGTAGAATTTTCGAAAAATGATGCGATAAACAATTCAATATTAAGGGTGCTCGAAACTAGCTTCATATCAGATTAATACGAAACAATGTACCTATGTTGTAGTATCTGTATGGCATACACGGTGGTTTTGTTTATTTTGATGAAACCACTCGCACTAATCGCAAAACACTCGAATTCATTTTCGAGTGATCTGACTGCTGCGCAGAGGACGTTCCCAAGGTATCACGTTGCCGGTTTATTCGTTCGGTGTATATAGTATATAATTATGATTTATTATTATACGATATTTTATCCTTTTAATAGCGGTTTCGATGTGCATATTATCTGCAGTGCATAGTATAATAATATAATAATTAATATTAAAATGACAATGTCGAATACGATACAAATTCGGGCTTATCAAACGTTTGTCGACTACCGCTCTGGCCACGGCCCGTCACGTGCGCGTTGGTATATGCGTAATATTATTATGCGTGATGTCTACCCGCATTCGTGCATGTACCTATATAATAATAATATATTAATTTAGTAATAATATACCGTAGGTAGTGTGATCTCCCAAAACTCATCCAAGCTTTAGAGAAAATTGAAAACAAAAATATAATCATAGTGTTTAATTGTTTAATAGGTTAGATAACTACGAAAGATATTATTCAATGGTATAATCCATAATAACAAGTGAGATGAATTATGACGATGGCGATGAAATGCCGGCGTTTCAAACCTCTAATAACAGGTGTCCGCTAATAGAGATATCATTGCCATCGCGTATAATAAGTACCTTATAACTATATTATATTGTCAGCGTCCGACTATCATTGAGAAGTAACGTGTCCTGTGTAGGTATCTACGCGTATACGTTTCTGGCGTCTGTATATTATGATGTGTATACTGGGTATAGGTACAATTATTCGTAGGTGCCCATTATTATGGCATTATAATATAATATAATTATTATTGAATACGGTGATTCGCACAATATAATATTATATGGAAATGCGCAGTATAGAAAGGGTCGGCCTATCCCCGGGCGGCGCGAGTGGCTGCTGCTGTGCGCGTGGTGACACGTCGAAATGTCTGTCATTTCACGAGCGAATGACGTCCGCGACGGCCGACTTACCTCACACCGCGACGACGATATTATCGTATATCATTGTACCCTGAGATCAGTGAGATCGTATGCGATAGTTGGACAAACACATATTATTATAATTATAATAGTTGTATATTATATTTTGTGCACATATAATAGCACTAGCACAGGCGAAAACGTTGCCTTCGGCGGTTGCGGGCGATCTAATTTCAGATAACACGGTTGCGAAAAGATTATTGTGCATTATTACTATTATATGGGTATATTAATATTGTTATGACCTGCGGCTTTTAGTCGTCGATCCGACGGAGACGGTGCAGGTTCGATCGATTATTATTGTAGTATCATACTATTATTGTTTTTCTACGGTACCAGCTATATTGCGTTGAAATAGCAACTACCTATACAACCATAGTCGATAAACGATATAGACCCGTCGAGGTATAATAATATGATGTATACGACTAGGTCTAGATGGAACAACTGCTGGACGCCGGTGACACACAGTAACGCGCTTGTAAGAAATAACATAAAAAACCACGATACATTTAAAGAAAGTCGAGTACCGAAAACTAGACTCTTGATAACTCAAAAACTTTTTGAAAAACCTTGCATTAGTTGCATTACATTTTCGAACTTTTTCACTCCTTGATAAAAAATGTGTCATATGTAAGCTATCAAATAAATAATAGTAAATACTAAAAAAGACAAAAATTTCAACTGTCTACAAATAGCTAAAAAAGAGTCAAAATATTTTAAACATTTTATCATGTCTAGAGAATGCTTTTATATACGTTACGTGAAAAATTTAAAGATTTTATGGTTATTTATTTTTGAATTACAAGATTAAAACAAAATCGGTTTTGTGTAAATATTCTCGTTTTAAGGTAAATTTTTTTTCCCACCGATTATCTTCTAAAGTACTTTATAGTAGTACTTTAGTGATTTCCTACTTTTGACCTACTGGTCTATTAGAAACATTTATCGAAGTTGAAGATTAGAGCATTTTTTTTTTTTTTTATTCTATAAAAAGTGATTTTATTAACAAAAATAACTCACTTCAATATAAAATTAATATACTCATCGCTCCGCTCAGAGTCTAAAATAAGTCTATAATTCAAAAATTAAACTAGTAGTTTTTCAATTATTAAAAATGTTTATACAAAAATAATATAAATTATATGTATTATTGTGAATCGCGATGTATCTAGTATTTGGACCATTTTTAGTTTTTATAAATCATAAAATATATTGATTGAGAAATATATTAGTTAGGTACTAAAATGTTCAATTCACCGCAGCTATCAAACTTACAAACCCTATTATCCTATATTAGTACTAACAGTTAAATAACTCAAAAACTATATTTTCAGTAAAATTATATGAGCTATATAAGTATTTATTGTAGAAAACTGTGGTTATTACTTAAAAATATGTTTGGATCTCTATGGGACACTCTACTTGGGTACCTAGTAGGTAAAAAATAAACTTGGTTTGATAATATGGTCTTTAAGTATTTTTGAAAATTCCGGATACCAGATTTTGAACAAATGCGTTATCGAAGACGAAATAAGGGATGAATCATCTTGTAAATAAGCGGAAAACATAGCAATATTTATTATAAGCCGTATTAGTATATGCCCATCGTCCATCGCACAAATCGTTTTTTTTTCCGGAACTTTAAGCATTGATCTCATAATTGAATAGTTTCCGGTTTGTTTTTACGATAATTCTCTGTAGAAATGTTCGTTAGCAATATCATTCTAATAATAATACATTCACTGCAGTAATGATTGCATTTTATTATAAATTATTATTGCACATTATTAACGCGGACAACACAAAGTAGCTAATTGCAGAATTATGCGACAAATAAAAAAACACTCTTCGGTAGGTATTTGTAAGAATAGCCTTCCGACTTAAATGTATTTTATTGAAACAAAAACTAGGTTAAGGATTCCTTTAAATCCACTTCTTCCGGCGACAAGTTCATTTTATTTCGCGAACGTAACGCTCGAGTCTATACACGGCGGTTAGCATATAGAACTAAAAATACTTTTATTTTATATTTGATATATACTAATACTATAATATTATACTCGTTACTCTATTTCAAAAATGATATTAAATGTATATGCTAGTTAGCAGTTAAGTGATAATTATATTGTGACAATAGTTCCACGTATATTTATTCGTTATTAAAACGTCTAACTTTTAAATAAAACGGTTTTGTTGATTCTCACGAAATTATACATATTGAGTATAGTTGTATAGGTATCTAAAAAACAAATTCATTTTAAAGTACGTCTAATCACCCGCTTTTTAAAGAGTTTAATATAGACAATTTTAGTTAAATATTAAGACAATATTTTGATTTAAAAACTTAAACGTATTTAAATATTTAATTCAGAGTAACTATTTAAAAGTGGTGGTCCTTATTGTAAGTTGTTTCCTAATTACGAGATTCTAATAAAAAAAATAAAATTGATACGAGTGAAAAATATTCACTTATAAGTTATAATGGAAACAGTATTTTACCAAACAAAAGACAATATTTAATGTGTTGCTATGTAATTCGTATTTTTTTTTAAGCCATTAACACAACAAAAGTTATTTTAATTTGAAAATGGATTTTAAATCATTTACAAGTTTTTTGTATTAATGATAATAAAAAATTAAAACGAAGTAAAAATGTCTTCTGTATCATATATAAATTTGGTTTTTTATGAATGTATATAGTTAGAGTGACTTATTTTCACTCAAAATAATTTGTAAAAATAATATTTGAGTCTGTAGAGTTCTGTTAATACTCGCATAATTATATTATATATTTAAAACTTTAACATAATATTTAAGTGATGAGTGAATCGTTTTTAATAATTAAAATATATTTTTCAAGAACCTTGAAAATGTTGTCAAAGTTATCAACCTGTATAATATTAGTGATATCGGAAAATTGTTAGACTTGTAAGTTAATTTTTAGTACTTTTTAATTGTTTCAAGAGTGTATTTTTTTAAATAATTTAACTCACCCAGATAAATGTTATTGTACGTAAATCGGTTACGCAGTCAATTTTCAATCATTATTCAATATTAATATTTGTACCTATATTATACACAACGGTTACCGTTACATTTACACATGCTAAAGATTACACAATAACGATCACTGTGTTTGTATTTAAAGAACAGATTTGACGTAAAACAATTTTTTCTAATGCTTAAGTTACACTTTACGGTTAAAGTGCAATAATAGTTATTTATTGTAGGTATTGTAAATTATGAAGGTATGAACAAACTACCAATCTGTCAGTGGTTTTTAAAAATAAACCAGTACCTACCTATTTATATTAGTGCTAAAATCTACTCGAAATAAACCTAATCTCAGTTTATATATAAATTTAAAAAAAGTAGTGTCGAGCGTCAAGTGTGATTATCTTAAACTTAATTCAACACGCGACCAAGTGGGTATACCTAGTTGAATATGGATACCAGTTGGTTGCTGTTCTCGTACGTTTCTGTCTACATTTATTGAACAAAAGGTAAGTTAGTGTTTGCGATATAAAAATTCATTTGTCTTTTTCATTTATTTTTTCTGAATTTCCTCATTAATTAGGCATTATGAAAAAAATTATTTTTTAATACGATAACCTAAACACCAAATATAACATAGATGGGATTAATTACTATTGTTATTTAATTGGATAAACTATTATATACATTTGAAATTATTTTTAAATATAACGCCACACATAAGTATAATATTATTATTCACTTATTTCATTGTAATTATTTATTATTATTTAAACAGCCACGTCGTAAATAATTGTATCTATAGTGTATATTATATAGTGACAAAGTACTTATAATATAGTTATTAATATAATAACTATACACTCTCGATCATGCAATATCTCTGTTAGGTTAAGTTATTTTATTATTTATTTATTAGAATTGGTATGGTAATAGCATGTATATATATATATACAACGCATTTTGCAATGTTTAGGTACCTGAAATAAGTCCCAGGCCCTAAAATGACATGCAGTCATCTAGACATTTTTAATGATAGCACTATAAACTAAAACTGTGTTTCAGAATTTTTCTTAAAATCTATTTAAAATAATAACCTAGAATGCATTATAAGTGGCTACTTTCCTGTCGATAGAGGGATGGGTTTTGTGAAACATTTTACAGCGCTGTTACTGAACTGGAAATTTTTTTTCCCAATATAACAAAAAATAACGTAATCATGACGGCTGTAAAATCGATAGCTTCTCCGTTCTCTTCGGAGCTGAGAATCGAAAATTATTAATATGTGGGTACTAATACATTTTGTTATTAATTTAAAATAAACTATTATGGAATTCAAACATTTTTTAATAGAAACACTAGCGTACGAGTAGCGTACGGATTACACGTAATTCTTATCAACTATCACTTATCACGGCGTGCATTAGTATCTCCTCACGCACTGCTGATATTAATAATTATTGTTAAATAGCTGAACTATTAAATCTAATAAGCAGTTTATCCAAATTAAGAACGTAACACATTATACGCACGTATTGTAAACAATTTTTTAAAAATCAAGTGCATCTATAGCATAATATACACTTTACAGGATCTAAATGATCCAAGAAATTATTCAATAACTATACAAAAACACGCAATTTTAACATAATATTTATCATAACCTTCGAAGCACTGCCCTTCAACACACACACACACACAACGCACTATATATATATAATATGCACTGTACAGTATACACACACGTACATTTAGGTATATTCAATATACCATACGAAAATTAATCTTATAATTTTTTTTTCCGGTAAATAAATTTAAGTAATTATATTATAAATGTTAGTTATATTTCTTTGTACAATTTATAGTATATATACATGTAATAGGTACTATAATATATAGTTTGTATATATCATCATGACATAAAATATGTTTTTTTTACATAAAACGTGTGAATATTTTCAAGGAGGGATTTCGCTTTTAAACCAACAACTGATTTTGAAAGGTATACAGACTGATCGTCAATTATTGTTTTATACTATAATATATAGGTACCTATTATATCAATAATAATATATTACTCAACTATACTTAGCGATTTCATACTTCTGATCTCATTTACACTGATGCGCCATGTGAGAATTAAATACGAAACGATTTTTTATTATATGCAATTTACGATTATGAAGATTTGATTTATATTATTACAAACAAATTTGGACACTATAAACTAGGCAAATAGGTATTTATTTTGTGTTAGTACCCATACAATTTGTCAACATATCTCTAGATTGACACATTCGAGGTACGTAACGGTATAACAATTTTATTTTAATAATTAAGTCTACCTATTAAAAAAAATGGTGCATTAAATTATTAAAATCAAAAAACCGTTTATGAACCAACATATTTAAACATTCATGCTATTGACAATCTATGAATTCGCGATTATTCACTTGACCTCCGTATTCACAAACCGAGTTAATAGGTTTAAAACAATATACGTTAAATGTTCCTACCTACATGCGAATAAAATTAAATATTTTTCAAAAACACTAAATTTTTACATATAGTACCGACTTATTACATTTCACGTACATTTGATTGACTGTATATTAAAAGAACATTAATCATTAAAGTTACTTTACATATGCAATCGTTGAAGTCGTATAATATTTAATAGGCACGGAGAGAAACATAGGCAGGGATAGGGTATTTTTTTAAGAGAGTTTAATACATTTTGAAATTTTTTTTAGGGAGCTGAAGGTTAGGTCGTCACCTCTCTCTCAATTACAGCATACGGTTAACAACGATTACAAACATGATTTAAGACTTTTTTAGATATTCTTCTTAGATTGTGAATGATAATTATTATATCAGCAATTTTATAGTTTATAATACTATATGAATAATATAACGAGTCTTTAAAATGCGTCTTATAAAGTGTAAACATTTTGTGAACTCGGATGATCATTTATTTAATGATCAAGATACTTACGTATTGTAAAAAATTATATTGTTATAGTATATTAATTATGACATTATTGTCGTTCAATCGTCTACAGGGTTGGTTTCGTCAGTAATAATCATATTATACTACACTTAATAATACCCTACTTCTATCCTTTGCTTGCATATTATTATAAATCGGCGAATTCATAAGACGACTCTACACGTTGTTTGCGATTTAGACCACAAATTGTCCAAGTTCAATCAAATAATAATAATAAGTTTTTTTTTTTTAAATTAATTATAATAATAATTTCATATGAATCAAAATGTATAGGTAACAAATTGTAAACTGTCACGACCAGGCTACGACCGTATTAAATTGATATTATGTATACAGCGTACGAAGATGGCGAGGATGCTGTACGCATTTTGTTCAGTCGCTAAAACCGTTGTGCGCTATATGTATACTTAAGTAGCAGAAGTGTATAATATGTATAACTCTTTATTGCTGTATATTTTTTAAGTGATCATAAGCTTTTCATGTAACTGTAGGTACCTAATAAAAAAGCGCAGTTAATTTTACAAAAGATCATACGCAATATTTGACGCGTTTTTGAACAATGTTAAAAATGTGGCAAAAGTAATTCAAAGTTTCACTCTTAAAATAAAGCCCTAAATATAAAACTACCGCCCACGAATAAGAGTTATGAGTATACCCGTATATGTTTACTCCCATAGATGATATTACCTGTAGACTCCAACACGTAATGCGTTTTTTCGGCCTCTTCGTTGCAGTCACTTACCTAATATAATTTGCATTGTAGGTGACCGTATGCACATACCACGCAAGTCCGTCGTTAGTCCATCGTTATTGGACGGTCCTAGGAGAGAGGGCGATAATTAATAAATGTAATATTATAAATTATTTAACTAATCAATTTCAAAAAGTTATTTTAAATAAAATAAAATAAAAAAACATTTTTTATTTTAAATGCCATGGGTGGGAACCGCTCGCTACGACTATCGCCCCACCGTCGCCCCAGGGCCCCACCACAACTCACAAGGACGTGCCTGACACCACGGAGACGTGCGTTCAGGTTAAATATTATATTATCCCATATTACTAAGTATGAACGCTATTAAAAAAACGACGAAAAAATTTCATAAAAAATTTAGTGCGTTATCACACACACCACAACATATACACGCACACGCACGCGGCTCACACGATGTCGACAGTCTTATCGCGTGTGCGTTTAAGCGCCTACGACGTCCATACTATATAGACTATATTATTACAATAATAATAATAATATAATGTAAGCACATATCGACGACAGCGATTATTATTATTATTATTATTATCATCATAATTTAACGCGACTTTATCATTATTATTATTGTTGTAATTGTCAATAATAATTTTAATCGCGTCGTGAGTGTGAGGACTGATTTTTTTTTTATCTCAAACCTTTCCATTGCCGGCCTCTCCGTGCGACAGATTCGCGTATCACTGTACGATCGGTCGGCTGGGCAGCGAAATTCGTTCGGTGCTGCAGCAGGCGTCAAGTCCTCGCCGGTCGTAAACCATACTACATAATATATCATACGCGTGTTCGAAACTAAATAAAAATAATAATATAGACCGTCGCCATTTCGCCGCCGTCCGCGCCCGAGAAATCGTATATATATATATTGTTATAATAATATAATACTATTGTTATAATAATAATAATAATATATAAACGATCTCGTGGTTTGACCGAAATCCTTGGTGCGAAAATAAACTCAAGCGGACGGCGGCCGACCTCTTGTGCAGCATCGCTCGCTCCTGCTATAGAAGATTATAGTGACACCCATCCGACATCGTCTGTTTCCGTTTCCGTTTCCGATTTATATCGATCGCCGTTGTTTCGTGCCGTCGCTCGTATTGCCACTGCTTCAGGAGGTGCTGGCCCCGCTGGTCGTCTTCTTCGTTTTCAGGTAGAGGTAACATTAGAAAAATAAACACCCCAACCCCTCCCAAAAAAACAAAGGCGCATGCACTTTATATTGTTATTTTCGTTTTGTGCGTTAAGACTATATTATAATGTTATACTCGCATGGCAAACGTCCTTAAGAATTCTAGTGACGAGGGTATTTATTAATTCTAAATAGTTCACTAAAGCAGACGTGAGTGACCCCTTCGGTTTTGATTTCGCATTTACTGGTTCTTGTATAGGAGATTGATGTGATCGATGTTGACGGACAAAAATTGTGCTGTACCGAATTTGAATAGCGTAGAACAATAATGCTAAGATCTTGATTTTCAAAACAAAAATATTATAGCACTTGCGAGTACCTGAATGTCCACAATTCGTTATAACAATATTATGCATAAAATCAGCGAAAAAATCAATGATGATAATCCCTCTGTGTAATTTTTTATAATATTTATACTTGCAATATTATAGTTGGGCCAACATTAGGTTTAGGATTCCGATCGTTGATTTGTTTCAGTTGTAAATGTGTGATACAGAATTTGAGCATGTTGGTGTACTTGAATATAATATGACGTTTACGTGTTTTTTCGTTTTGTTTTAAATTAAATGACATATTATACTCACAACATTATCTCATTAAAATATAGTTTTAACTTTTAACCAACAAAAGTGGTCCAATATAAATTGTGTATAATGTTATATTATTAACGTCGTTTTACACAATAATAAAAGTTTTTAAGCACTGTTTATTTTTAAGAAAATTAGTGACATATAATTTTAGTATAATATACCTATTGTACATTTAGCATCGTCACTTTAAGTATACTAAAACGCTCAACTTTTAAAAACTTAACTTAAATATACTCCTATACGTACCTACAACTTATATTACTCAGTTGTTATATTGAAGTGATAGCCACATAACGTGATTAGTGGTGGCATTGTGGTAAAGTTATATAACTATATTATAATATTACGGTCTATCATACAAAAGACTAAAATTATGGTTTTAATAGACCTCGTTATAATTTCTATGTTAATGAAATGCTACACACGTTATACTCTGTAGATAAGTCATAAAATCACATTATCGCATCATTCAGAAGTCATTATCTTTAGTCAATTATTACAGAAGTTATATTATTTTGCATTCGTATCCAACACCTCGCATAACGTAAAGGTTAACAATATTGTTATTGAATTGATTTGAAATATTCTTAATTTTCATCACATTTTCATTTAAATTTTAATTTTAATATTTTAATATTTTATAATGGCTTGTTTATTTTATACAAAAACTCTACACAAACTGCACAATGAATATATACATAAAATATGTATTATAAATAAAGCACATTATTCCAAAAAAGTAATTATTATAAGTAATTCGTTATTGAAGATTAAAATTATTGGTTTCGTTTTAAAATAATTGGCTTATCTTCGATTTTTTACCCACTACACCTAATAACGTCTACTTCTTGGTGTATGATTAGTTTTATCGTGGGAAAATTCGATAAATACTTTGAGTTAACGATTCGTATATTTAATAGTACATAATGGCGAAGGCGTGGTGATTTTTACATACACCATAGTATATTAATTTATTCCCTTTAAAAAAAAAATTAGTGTCCATACTGATGCCACAAACCTATGACATTGCAGCTCCTGTTGTGCTTGAAATGTGTTAAATATCTTGTAGGTACAAGCAATTGCAGCAATAGCGCAGTGTCAAAATATTAATTATTGTTTAATTGTTAAAAATTAAATACAAGAAAACCTTGATAATAGTATTGTATTTGACAATCGCGTACCACTTATAATTATTAGCGTTAATCTTAATAAATGACAGCAAGTTAACAAATACAATTGTTGATTCAGTCGTAATAATATAATATTATATCACTATTATGGAAGACAAATGTTGCTATTATACCTAACAGTAAGTTATATCTATATGGACATGTCAATTCTAAGTGAAAAAAATCCTAAAGAATTGGTATCATATATTTTTCTGCAGCATGATGAATGATGATAATAGAATTATTTATCACGAGTTGGCGTGTTGTGTAACACTAACAATTATCACACACGGTTTCACGAAAACCATAAAACTTATTAGAGTTGAATTTTTCTATAAAATTCTACTGTACGATTTTATCACATTGGTGTATGAATCATACTTGGGAATTTTCACAATACATTCCTATGTACTATTTAACTGCAGTTCAATTTAATAAAACTGAGTGAGGTAGTCATTTAACGGTACATAAATATTTTTCATTAAACGCGAGTTTTAATCATAAGCCCACTAATAAAATAATATTTATACCGATCGGATAATAAAGACGTATATATTATTTAATATAATAGGTACATTATAGTATTATTAGATTAATAACAATTATTGTTAATCAATAAAATGTTATTAAATAATGGAAGTAAATAGTATAGGGTCTAAGTATGACTATATTTTTTTGTGTTCATACACGATTGGACATGTTTAATCTACCGTACAGTAGATACTCCTGTATAAATAAGTACATAACGTGTTTTTACTGCGATAAAGTTAAAATAGGTAAAATATTACAAATTCGTTGTATTTAATATTAGAAATAACTGTAATCCGTGTGGAGCTTGCTGATATAAATTTTAAATTCACAGTAATCATACTATAGAAAAGTGGTACATTTTTCTAATAAAAAAAAAAACTATAAACTTAGGTTGAACGTGTTAAACTTCCTGAACAACCAATTTTTTTTTTTATTCAAGTTTTTTCTATTATATTTAATATTTTTAGGTTTTAAAAATGCAAATCATAAATGACAATAAACGATAGTAAATTTAAATAATTTTTATTATAATCATTATACGGTATAATAGTGGTGGTTCGCGATAAACTTGGTATACGTTGTGTATTGTTCGTTGTTATCCTTTAGGTTGTTATAAAATATTATAATGTTATATAATATTGCTCTGTCGCGTTCACCGGCCCAGTTTGACAGCAGACACCGAAGCGAACTCAAATCGAAAGTTAAATGTAGATCATAAGTATCGATTCTTCCCATCTCATCTGGTCATCAATTATAATCCACTATCAATTTCTTCGTCCGTTCTCCCCCCCCCCCCAACGAATGAGAGAGCCTACCAACATTCTTCTCATAACTATGCTATCTATGGTATGTCAGCTTTGAACGTTACCAAGTCCATCTACTATATTGTATATTTTTATAAACGTGCAAAAGCATTACAGAATGAACATTCGACAAATCATGTTTCCTATCGAGAGAGAAAATTAAAAAAAAATCAATTACAATTTAATTTATTATAAAATGATAGATGATGTGCGTTCAATACATTTCTTATAGAACAACAATTTTGTTTTGTACTTTCTGTAAAAAAATGTTTCCATCTTGTGTTTGGTATCGAAAATGCACAAGTAATGTAATTTGACACCATAATACCATAGTAATAATAATAATATGTAAAAGTATATTTAAAGTATAATTTAATTCTTCTATACACATCTGTCTTGAACGTAGAATAAATTGCCTATACTTAACTCCTTAAAATGTGTGTTTTTATGTATGACATATGTCATGACGTATTATATTAATATCTACTGCATAACATAATATATGAAAAATGTCAATCAATTTATTTTTTTTATGGTTTTAATTAACATATGATTATGTACAACTACAGTTACCTTTATAATTATTATTATATTATACTATATTTATTATAGGTTACCAATTATTATGCACCGAATTGGTTTTCAAACCCCCCGGCCCCCACTGTATAAATTAAATTTTATTATTTAGTCTCATCACTTAAACGATTGTACAATTAATATTTACTGTTAAACATTTTCTAAAACAAAAATTTATTTATTAACCTAATGTATTATTTTAAGGTGCCATCGGGCCAGATTCAGCCAAGATGACCTCCTGGGATTCATATCTAGCAGTAGCAACGTTTCTGTCATCACCCGAAGAATTTATGGGATGGTTCGTCGGATTCGTTTCCCTATTCAGTACAAACCTCTTAAGACCACTGAGGCTAGCGTTAACATCATCTAACAAAAATGCAACCAAGAAGTAAGAAAAAAAAATATAGTCAAAAATAAGAATAATTCTTATTAGAGTAAAGAGTGCATTAAAAATTCAATTAAATCAAATACGTAATTCTCAATTAATTTTTACTCATTAAATTAATGAAAGAAAAACACTATTTTCTTATTAAATTTACTAATCCTCTTTGAAACGTTTTGTATTTGCATTTGCGAGTGAATTTTTAATGTAAACTCCAATCTAAAAAAAAAATTATTTTTTCGTCGATCAATAAATTATTGTACTTTCAATTCTATCGTTCCTAAATAGATTTTTACGATAATACAAAATATTATATTACGTTAATCATATTAAGGCGTTGATTTAATACTTCATAGTCGGAAATCGGGTTTACTTGATTAAGGAAATTTAGCCCTCTACTATTTAAAATGTTTAAAATACCTAAATTTAAAAAAAAATGATTCATCCCTTCTTTTGTAAAATATTGTTATAATTTAAAAAGATAATACTGCAAAAGTATTGTTTTTAATACATGTTTAAGATTTTAAGTGAATTGAGAAATGTATTAATTGTTCTACAATGATTGATAGTGTTATTCATTTTTTTTTATCATCAAGTTGAGGGTGGTTTTTGGTAGAATTTTCGATTAAACTTCTACTAAGGATTCCTAGAGGGGCGTTTGGAAGACCATTGTGGTGGCTGATTGGGAAGGGGGGCTTAGCTGTGAAACTTACCCCGATTTCCGTCAATGATAATACTTATTAGTCCAGTTGTATCTCTGGACATTAACATTTACACAATACGTCAGTCAATTAACTATCGTTCCAATATTATTATCATCATCATCATCATCACATCATCAACATCGACATTGTTCATTACCATCGTAGTATTATTATAATAATATACGCTGCACACACGAAGATTTTACATCATAATAATTTAGAATAATTTAGAATAATAATAATATGTTTCGAATATGTGCGCCGACCATCGGTGTGGGTATGCAATTCAAGTCACGTGCTTCTGCACGTATGGAGGCATACCGCGTTACGGCCGGCTCATAACGGATGGAACAATTTTTGCCAATAATTAAAATACCCAACTGTTTTCAATAAAATAATGTTTAAACGTTTTAGTTTTTTAACAAATAAATTATAGTATTATGCAAATTGATAAATTTGTTATTGTAAATAATAATAAATTCTAAAAGAAATTTGATAGGTATTTTATTACAAGCAAACACATATACTCATACCTACTTAATTAATTGCCGCGGCGGTACCTATATGTTCAGTTATAGTCGGAATAGGTACATAATATTATATTATTTTGTTTTAAAATTGAATAGTTTATGAAATATTTTTGGACCGATTAAATTGAAATATGTTATATTTTTTCAATACAACGGGTTTTCTAGATTTATTATTTTCTAAATTCTAATGCCCGTTCAATCTATTCTTTCATAGTTACATATTATATCTCCACTTTGTGAGTTATTGATTTTTCAAAAAACAATATATCTCAAACGCGGAATATGACTGATGATATTAGACTTTTACGGATATTATCAGTCAAGTTGTGGCATATAACGCAAACATACATTTTCTGAATCCCTATCAGATTACTAAGTATGAGGTATTAAAACTTAATAGTAATACTTATATGTATCGATAAAAGAGTAATTCGAGCGCCAGGTGTTGTGAGGAATAATGGAGAAATGCGTAAAAACGATTAAGATTTTAATTGGTATTTACACTAAAATATCCATTTTACAGTTTACAGTTAATGTCAACAATCCCGAAAATAATAGTTTATTTTTTTTTTGTTAGAAGAAAAATTACAAAAACAATAACAAAACCCTACAAGTTACAACTATCACAATATAACATTTTGAAGGTCAATGACACTTAACTTTTTCTTTAATTCATAAAAGCTGTTTAAAAAAACAACTTTTAAATTTTATCCTATGCTTTTATGTATTTATAACAACTATAATGCGACAACTATGAAATAAATAGTCGTAAATAAAACTCGTAAATTATGATTTATAGTTTTTACCTTTTACTCAAATACGATTTCAATACAACTAATCAATTTTAATTGGATTAACTTGTATTGCTTATAGAACTAATTAAGTATTTTTTTTTTTTTTTTAAACGTAATTTTATTCTACGAACAATTTAATAAACAATAAAGTTTACAAGAAAAATAGTTTAAAAAAAACAAATGTATTAATATCGTACTTAACTTAAACAATATAAGACTGGACATGTTAGATAATATGAACAAGTCTAAAGCTAAACTTTAAATAAGAAGGTGATAAATGATAATATAATAACCAATAAAATACATGTTTTTTTTTATTGATTTTAGGAGAGTTAAGTTAAAATATCATAAGAAATGATTATCTTTACATTTAGAAAAACAAACATACCTATTTACAAATATACTTGCAGCACACTGTTAATGTGTAGGTACCTACATAATATTTTAAATTATGAAAATTATACGTTTACGTAATAACACGTAAATTAATGTAGGTTAAATAGGTACTTAGAGTCGTAAAAGATTAAACGATATAAATATATAAGTCTTATAACGAATGTATGTTATTACTTCATGGTTTAATTTATCTTTCCGTAGTTAAGTCACACACTAAACTAATATATAGGTACCAAAAACACTGATATTTTATTCAAAAACATTATTGAATGGTTAATAAGTTATTCGATAAAATGTATTTATTAATAATGTCAGTCGTGTCTTATAGAGCTTAATATTATGTTTAACGTAGGTACTTAAAGGATTAATAAACATTTTATAGAAAAATAAATGATTAATATTATAGTTTATAGGATTTGGTTATTCTATCAAAATACTTTAAAACATAACTGGGCCATAAAATACATTGTATTTAGTCATTATAATCAAATATAAAATTGTATCAGGTATCAAGTTTAAATTCCACGTAAAAAGTAGTTATAATTTAAAACAAGACCATACATAGCCTGTAGGTATAATTATTTCTACTTATAGGCGTAATCTAGTGGGAGGGGTGGCAACTGCCCCCCCCCCCATATATTTAAATGAGTGGACAAAAATGTAGTTTTACCCTATAGATTTTTAGCCCAATTCAGCACCATGTCACTTTTTAACAACGAGATTGAGTACGAAAAGTGTCAACAATTGTAATTGTTTCGTAAATTATAAAATACTCTTATCGTGCTTTATAATAAAAAGCATATATCTACGTGGAGCTTATAATAATATTCTTACCTTTAATTTGGTTAAGTAAAGTTCCTTTTTTTAAATATGCTTAAAAATAACTCAATAAAATGGATTATCCTGACCATAAACTTTGGTAATTTATGCGTTGATAAGATTATAAATCTTATAAAAAAAAATGGTTATTAATCCTTTTATTATTGAGACTACGCAATACACATGTGGGTTTGACTTCCTCTTAATTGTTATTTCAGTTAATTGTGATTTATTATACTTTCTGAACATACTTTACACTATACTTTCTATAAATAAAAATAAGTTAGAAATTGAATGATATTTTAAGTACTCTCGAATTCACCGTGTTGTCAATATACCTTGTTATGTCCTTAACCAAAGAAGTTATTAACAAAATTGTACGAAAAGTAATGCAATTAGAAATTCTTCTATAAAATAGATGTGGCCAAAAGGAACTATTACAAAAAAAAGCAGCATTTTTATGTTCCATTCTAAACACATAAAATTATTATACATTTACATTTTAATTTAAAGCCCTTCCTATTAGAGATTTTTGAGAATGCTTATATTTAAGATTTCGGAACTAAACGTAGATACATATACCTACTTATTCATCTTCTTTATCTAAATTGTTATTAATTTTTTTTAATAAAAGCTATAAACATAACCAATTTTTTTAAATGATTGTATAAATAATTTGTTTTGAACAGTCGAGCTTTAAAGCAATTGAGCTATCGGAGTTCAATTATTGTTACAGACATCAGCTTTTAAAATAAAATTGTGGTTTTTAATGTCGACATTCATATTCAGTGATGACACATTGGTGGTTATGTGCTTTTTATATTTACTCATAATTATTATTGTTCTTTTTTAATTAATTATAATTATGAATACTTCCAATCACGTTTTTTTGTTTATATTAGTGTTAGTTTGTTTTAATTTATTGAATAATCAATTAAATTAAATACAGGCAAATAAAACAATTATATTATGCCTTTAAAATGTGATTTTATGCTCTTACAAAATAATTTTCATTTCAAAAATATCGATAAATTCCATTCTATCGGTGTAATCATATTTATTGTGATACTATACAGTAGGGCTAATGGCTATTCAAGGTAAAACACTGCGCAATATAATTATTTAATTTTATAATATTTTTATTAATCTGTTATTATACCTGTTTAAAGACTTAAGTTTTAAAATCTAGACAGGTTAATTTCTGTATACATTATAATATAGGCCCCATAGTCAGCCCTTACATCGTATTGCATTATGTACGATTACATACATCACAATTGATTTTAATTTCCAATTTCTTGATTATCGAATTATTAATTCTACGTCCACGCCTTTATTATACGTATGGTCAGCGTAATAATAAATCTATTATCATTTAATAACGATTTGGCAATTTTCATATAATTGAGTGTCACCATATTGACACACGTCCTACAGACGTTGCAGTAAATATTTAGACACGCAATCGCTTTCGAAAATGACAGAAAATCATTGATTCCGTAAAAAATCGCCGAGAGTGAAAAATATCAATAGGTGCGTGTTTACAGTCGCTGAGTTATTAAATTACAATTTATAAGAATCCCTTGAAATGTTTTATAATAATAATAATAATAATATATTGTATCGAAGACATCGTACGAAACGTTTACAATAAAGAAATCGCACAAAATTGCCGTAGTCGGGCGTAGTAGGAGGTATATACATAGGAACTCGTAGTAACTGAGCGTTCGGTGACATAACCACTACAGTAAATAAGGTTCCACGATTCCGTTTGATTTGTTATTTTAATAACTTTTATACGGTACCGCGTGATGATACTATAATTTATAAAATCGAATAATTTTATTATTATGATTTCATTGCACGACGTGTGTTATTTATTTGATTTGTCGATTCGTACATTGAGGTCTCCGTCAATTATTATTACCGAATTGATTTCACCAACTATACAGTCGAGTGACTCGAATCTCGAGGGGTATAAAACATAAATTCGACTCGTGTATTTTCGAGTTATAAACGCGAGTAATTAAGAACACTTCAAGGGGCAAAAACAAATTCGATGTTTTCGAGTTACCGAGAATCGACTGTATTTCTTGTCGGAGTCGTCTAACAACAATAATATTGTGCATGGGGCAAAAACTGTTCAAACGTCATCGTAAATAATAATATAGAAATCGCACCGAGCAGCGTGTTTCATTTCACTCTCGTATAACAGTCACATAACTCGAGGGTTTCGAAGGGTTGTCTTTGACGGTGTCGATGTCATTAGTTGTTACAAATCAATTAATATGTAGGTACAACACCGTATGAATACTGAATACAGAATTAATATTATAATTGCGATATAAACACGGTATGGCAACTCGATGTACGTACCTACCTACCGGGCTTTGTGAAATGAAAAAGCTTTTATGGAAATGAAATATTAAACGACACCATGTACGCCGATTGCATATGCATATTATGAACATTTTCAGTAGTATTGTCTTACCTGTTTGTGTGTAATAATTTAAATAGAATCATCGTTGTGGCAACAATACACTGCCTATGATTTAATATCATTTTTTCAATATCAATTCGCGTCCTAGTCGATAAACTTAATTAGGTAGGTACGATATAATATGATTTACATACCTATACATTAGGTATTTCGACAGTGTCAATAGCCTCCGTTTCGCTGTTGCACTACAACGATAACAGCGGCACCTATATAGGTAGATATTTTTTTTGAAAAATCAAGTGAGAATCGTTTTCTGGCATCGACCGTCTACGCGGTATACGGTAGTGTTATACTCGCGGCCAATGATAAATCCATCGATATTATAAAATATAATAATAATTAATAATAATATGTAGGTTTAGGCAACGATATTAAACAGATGAGGCTACTATAGTGTAATACTGCTGCAGCTGTTGCACAACAATTAATCAATACCTACGGTAACATTCGAAAAGCACATGTTGTTGATCGATCGATAAACGCGTTTCTCAGTATATTTGACCGTTCTTGGTAAATTTTTTCAAACTGTACAGAGCGATAATGATGCTGCATTGAAAGTGTTCAGGTTTGCATATTAAAACGCACATTATCGATTATTATAATATTTTTTTGAAACCGTACGAGCACAACTAAAATATTATACGTCGTCATTCATACATGTTTTTATTCATAGTGCACTAGAATACGAATGACTACCTAAATTTTTGTTAAAATGGCAATCGATGTTTTAAAATATGTCAAACAGATAACTTATACTGTTGTTTTTACAATGAGATTTCCGGAAAAATGTTTGAGGTAGCACTAGTTTGTTTATAGTAGTTAAGAGGCTGATACATATACGTGAACTGAGTCCCGATAAAATCTTTTAGAACGAATCGAGTCCCGGGTTATTTTAAGTTAGGTGTAAACTAATTAAGTCCCGTGAAATAAAATATAATAATTATACTATTAATACTACCCGTAGCTGAAGCTGATTGAGTCTAGCATGTTTAAATAATAATTAATTTCGGCCAAATTTTAAAACAAAAAAATCTTTCTTTCCATATTTACAGACTTTAGGACTGTAGCTTAAGTGTATAAAATAATATCGGCAATTATGACTTTCAACTGTACAAACAAAATCCAAAATTTCCGCCCTATATAGTCTTAATATTATTAGAATTTTAAAAATGATATAAATGGTATCACATAGTTGTCTCCGTATAGTATTTAAGGTATACTGTTGACTTTATATTTCCTCAAATAATTCCAGGAATCAATTAGTATATTTTTCGGTTCCCGATCGTATCAATTGTAATATTTTTCATTTATATCTGGAATTCAATTAGTTATACTAGTTTTTTTTCCGTCCAGGACTTCAGGAATAATATGGACTCAATTAGTAAACATCAAGTTAGTAGGTACTTCTAGGCTTATATAGTATACCTACGTTTATCGATTAAAAGTTGACACATATTATAATACTCGAACATTGCTTTGGCATTAGCAGGTACAGATAAATATTTGGATTTTCCTCAGTCTTCGGTTAAAATATGTCGAAAAACAATAGCATTTCTTCTATAAATGGTCTTAACCGTATGCGTATTGACTATTTCGGTAATATCAAGAAAACAAAAATACGTAGTAATCATCATAAAAGTTGTTTAAATGATCACCGGTCAGTTGTTTAAGTAGAACAACTGGAAAATAAATTTCGCTCGTTAAAATGAACGCTCTGTACACCTTGAAAGAAACATTTCGAGAAAAACACCTACAGCACATTATACAAATGTGGTTTGTATAGAGTACATATTAAATGTACCTATAATAATATGGCCGTAGGTACAAAAATCAAAGTAGGTTGACCTCTAATGAGATCGATATTCAATTAAAACAAATTAAACACGGTCAAATAGTCTATAGAGTATTATATAGACAAATATAATGATAAAATCTTACTTATAAAAACCTATAATTTTGACAAATATAAAAATAGTTACAGTGGGTTATTGCACATTTGGCTCAAATATTAATAAATCGATAGGTATAGTTATTTAATATTTTTATTACCAAACAATTCATTTTTCACTATGGAATAATAATAAAGAAACGTCTTCGATGTTATGACAATCATAAATTATTTTTTATCTGTTCGTGATGAGAATGATAAGGAAGACGATGACACTATCTTCGGTCATGGATGTATGTGTAATAGGTGCGATTTTATATATTATAGTGACCACGGTGTTTTTACTTTTTAATTGTACGTGACTCAACTGAAATATTTTTCCTGTTGTCCAATATTGGTTTTTAAAGATTTCTTCTTGATTTTAAACTCTGCCAATGGTTTATTTATTAATTTATTACTTATTTATAAAATAGTACAATTTTTACTTGAATATAGTTATTTTTCGTACGAATGCGAATCGTTACATTTTAATAAATGTTAATATTTAACTCAGATTGGAAATATTAAGCGACTAAAATACATAACAAAAATATTTAAAATCAATTTTGTGGCTTAAATATAATAACTTAAGTTAAGCAAATATGTACCATCGTTTTAGAATTATTATTTAAATTTAAGATCCAGAGAATAAACCGTTTCATTAATTTTTACATTGGTACTTAAATACAAAATGTAATAAGACTAAAGTCCTCTGAGCGTGTTGACGTCGACTTATCATCTTAGGAAAGTCATTGGCGCATTGTAGAGATATTCGATTGTAAAATATCTATAGGTAATAGTTTTTCTGTCTCTTTTTTATGGAATGCCACAGAGTGAGTATGCATAATTCTTTTTAAAAATTATTATTTCCTTGAGTAATAATATTCCATTGGAATTTTATAAGGAAAATAAATATTGATACTCCTGAACCATAAAAGGATAATATTCATGAATAGTAAAACTCATTGTAAATATATAAGAACCATATTACACAATACACTTTTCATATTAAGCTAATAAGCAATATTCAATTTATTTTTTTTATCATAATATTTTAATATATGTGTTTATTCAATGCAACATAACTGTGTGATAAAAATATTATGCTCACAATATTATATAATTAATGCTCAATGTGGCCATTTTCCTAATTTCACTTTAACATTTAAATAATTTGTTTCTATAAATCATATATATTTTAATCAATAAATGGTCATAGTGCATTTAAATATATTTAATTCATTTAAACCGGTAAACTCGCTTTTGCTATTTATTTTAATTGTAGGTATTGAATGGTATATGTTCTGTATCATTGAGTGATAATAGGTTGAATGATTATAATAGGTCACTGTTATGAGTAATAATTAATATGGATGTATTCGATTTGAATACGATAATTATTGTATATGAAAAGACTATTCCGTGTGAATAATATAAGTGGGTCAGTATCATCTATTTCTAAATTCGAAATTAGTTTATTTTATATTTTCAGCAGATTGATGAATGAATTAGTGGTTTTACAATGATAAGCCTTTTAAAAAATTAATATTTGTTGAGTCTGTCTACACCTTTTGGAGCAGTTAAATTTTTAAATATTCGATTTTGATGGTGGTTTTAGGTATAACATTGGATCTGGTTGGTACTTCGAAGGTCAAATTTTTCGAATTTTTTAGTTTCTCTCAATATATTTATGTTTGATCAAATTTTGTTTATGATTAAAATCGCTCAATAATTAAAAAGTAGATAATGGTAGGTTACTCCTAAGTATAATTCTTACTGAAATAAAAAATATCAAATTTAAATAGTCAACAGTTTTTTTATAATCCGTCAAATTCACGAAAATGAGTAAATTATTGTGTAGTTGAAAATTAATAAATGATTCATCATATGTTATTTGACTGAAATTTTAAAATATAAAAGTTTGGCGAGGAAAGTACATACATTTTTAAAGAGTGAAGTTCTAATTTTTATGACGTTTTATTGCACACTTTACACTTACTATACAGCAGAGCAACTTTCCAAGTTATTTTATTTTCACCCTCCCGTTTATGTGATTTTTACAAAACAACACACTAAATTGTCATAGATTTTCACGTCGGAAAATTCTCTGTGTAGGTATTCAAAAACGACCGTCATCACAAAATTATAATATCCATTTTACTAAATTAATTTTACTGTATATTCTATTCGTGCCAAGTTTTAATTTAATTAAGCTTTTTTTTTATTATTATTGGTATTTTCTTAACTCGATAGGATGAACTAATTTTCATCAACAATATTACATATTATACCTACCTTGAAAGTTATATACAAATCGATACTGACGCACTTACCGTACTTCGCAGAATTGTGTGAATAGATGGTATACTTATGTAATTAGTCAAAAATTCCGAAAATTTAATTAAGTGTAGAAAATTATAATATACGAAGGTGTACCTACGTAGTTTTGGAAAACTGATGTCTCTATAAGGTTAATAATTGTTGAATTCGTTACAACATACTAACTTAAATTGTTTGATGAAAATTCATTTTTTCTTTTAAATATTCAATCTGGTAAAATTTGAACTTAAATGGCTAAACGTGAATCAAAGAATAAGAACAGTATAAATTTTGTCTACGTAATTAAAATTATATATATAGGTATAAATATGTGATATAAATATTTTAGCTATTTGAATTATTTTTCTTTTTGTATTATAAATTATGAAAAATAAATAATCAAAACTAAGTGTCTATAAATGTATTAGATCATAATATTATTGTAATAACCATCTTCTTTGAGGAAAAGTGATGAGCAAAATAATATTGTATGTAACCTTTGCCAATAATATAAAACCGAAGCCTCTTTTTGTATAAACAAAATACCTCTATTATAAAATATTAAAAATATTTTTAAATAGATAAGACGTTTATTATCGTTTACATCGTATTTAATTAAGTACTATACCTATACTATGGAACAAAATATTATACTTGTTTTATTTTTGTGATTAAAACTGATTTTTTACCACGGGTTAATCCAAATTACAATACTAAATTCATACATTATTGACCTTATAATATTATATATGCATTTGGTGTGTTGGAACTTTCTACAATGTAAAACAATAATGATCGCTTTCAAGTTAAAAGTGATCATTATTCATTACTGGTAATTATTATACTCTTACATATTGTAATTATCATTAAAAATATATTATATGGTTTTCATTTATAAATCATAATTATTATATTATATTCAACTCATATTATATTGTGATAAGTTGTCACAATGTAGTCCAAATATTGGTTTTAATTAATTACTGTTCTCATGCTATCGGTCTATAAACGTAATAATTATATCGTGTATAAAAATACTAGAGTTTGATAAATTCAAAACTTCATGGCATGTTAAGCTTATGATCTTATCAAATCTTGAATACTCTGAAAATTGTGTCAACTGCAAAGTCATGATATTAATATTACGCCATCTTAATAATTAATTCTGAATGTGTAGGTACGATATCAGGTAGGTATAGGTACTATAATGTAGCTACATAGTAAATAATACGTAACAGATACACAAAAACGTTAAAAACGAATAATGAGTTATAGGTACGCATAATAATTTCGATGATTTAAAAAAATTAATTATTATGTGTGTGTGTAAATTGACAAATCGATTCTCCGACATTGTGCGTGCTAATTATTATAAACATCGCTGCAACAAAATATGATAGATTTCAAACATCAATATTGAAATCGAATGGCTTTTCCGGGAGAATAATTATTTCAATGTACCGTCGTGTTTTTTTATTTATCGATTTCCAATGATCGTTTTACATTCACATAATACTCGTACAATATACTACATAATATTATATCGTACTTGTGACCGAGAAATTTTCCGAGAATATATCAAGAAAAAAATAGTTCCGAGATTTAATTCAATGGCTAATCGTGAGTGCCACATAATATAGAAGTTATTGTATATTTTAATCCAAACCACGCATATTATAGTATATGAATATATTATTCAAGACGTGTTTCATTAATAACGCACATGCCTACAACCTACGTATATAAATGTGCATAATATTATTATACGATTGCTTGTCGATTGTCGCAGTATGGTCAGTGGAACATTATTAACGTTATTAATTTAAAAACGATTACTCGTAAAATACGTATTTGGTTAGAACTGTTTTTAATATTTTATCCTAATTAGTAACAATATTGATTAAATATTAAAAACAAATTGTATTTAATCATTATGTACATACTTAAATTGAAACCTGTCAATAGCACCTGCCTAGCTGAACTGTTATTTAGAACATTGGAACATTTGATATTAATGACAAATAAAAATAATAAAATAAAACACAATATTACAGTCTTAATTATTTTTAGATTTTTAAAACTATATACATTTTAAACAAAATTAATATAATGTACAACTATAAATAATAAGTATTTTACGAAGTGTAAAATAATAAAATTATGCTATATAATTATGACGCTCAACGGTGTTCGTCGTTGATATGAAGTATGTTTAGATTCTACGGGTTGCTGAAAAACTTCTTCCCATTTTCACTGCTTTACCTAATAGTGCGACCAAGATTTCGATATTTTTTTTTTGGGGGGGGGGGGGGGGTACGCCTATTTGATATGGAAATAACCAGAACCTAACCAGAGTCACTCTAGTAGCTATTATTTTTTTTATTTGCACTCTTATAATTTGCACTATTATAGGTACTCGATAATATATCAAGTCTCAATAATCAATACCAAATTTGGAGTCCGGGGAAAAAGTTTATTATTAAGTAACTCGATACTATGCTTTACGATTGTAAAGAATCGATAAAGTTAGTAAATGTAATGATTAAAGTGATGTGGGTGGGTTATTAATTTATTATCGTGTGTGCACCCCAGATAGCAGGTGATTCGGCTTGATGAAAATTACTTTAAATGAGTGATCGTGAATACACGGAGACGCGCGTGTCTCGTTGATGTGTAAGATAATTAATTATTATTATTCCTAACGAGCAAAACAAAAACAGTAACATACGCATTATACAAACGTATAATAATAATATTATGATGATGATGATGATGATGATGATGATGGTTTTACAAGATAGAAATAAAAATGTGTTTAACTGCCAGCGGGTGCCGGAAAGATGCGAAAAACGAACCTAAATATATATAAAAACGAACGCGATAGTAAAATAAATTTTCAACAAGTAAACCGTGAAGGTCACGCGACACGTCATTGTCGCCGGTGATGTGTGCAAGTGCAAAACGCGCTCACTTCGTTGCGCCGCGTGTCGTCGTCGTTTCAGTACTGGCGCTAAAAATATCGTTTTTAAAAATACTACTATTAAGTAGTACTATAGAAAACTTTTTCTGGGGAGGGCGAAAACTTTAAATTGTCTAAAGCGTATATTATTATTATTTTACTCATACAGCCTACGATTTGTTCGTCTCGGTTGATATCGTTATTTCGATCGCCGTACCTTCACTGTCGATAACTCGCCTTCATGATTTCCGCGCTCGAAGCCGATGAAATGACATCCTATCGTCCGTCCAAAACGTACTCGAGTTTAATGAGGGTACGTGAACTTGGCTCCAACAGTTTAGGATTCCAAAATTTCGCAAATTTTCTCATAACAAACACGATGGACGAAAAATTACAATTTTTGAAAATATTTTACTTTCATTTCAACGAAACGTTTATCATCTGGGTACTTTGACAAGTACTATTAATAAGCAAACTCGGCCCCAAATTCTTTTAGCCCTGCAAAACGCGGCGGGCGTTGATCGCGGAGATCCGTCGGCGGAAATTCGACGTCGTTCTGGCGGGTTTCGCGACAAATTTCGTTCGGCACCCGCAGCGCCAGCCACCCACCTCGCCCCGCCGCGCAATCACGCACCACGCACGAGGGTCCGCCGTCGCTCCGGTGGATAGCGCTACGCGCGCGCGTTCGCTCGCCCACACCGCCCGACCCGCCGCGCGCGCGCAACCAGAGTAACCGTCGACGCCGCCGCCGTCGTAGCGCCGCATACGAGTCGGTACCAAACAGCCGCGAGTCCGCAACGCGTTCACTGTTCACGCTCCCGCAGCCGCCGCCGCACGCACGTTTATGCGCTAAAAGTATAACGACATTAATATCGCCATCGACACCGCCTTACCCCGATACGTGCTAGGCATCAATCCCCGCGGAGTCGCCGCCGCCGGCTGACAATAATAATATCGTAATTTTGTCCGTGTCCGCGCCCGACACCAGACCGCGCGCGCTGAAATTTTCGCCGTGTCGTACTCATTTTATAAGACCCCCCCCAGTATAATATTGTAAGATATCTGAAACAACGCCGGACCAACCATGGATTTGTCGGTTTTCAGCAGCATGCTGTCGGTCAACGGGCCGAGGGGCACCAGACGAGAGGGCAAGAAGTTCAGACAATACGCCGCCGCGCTGTCCAGTGAGTACCTACCACATACACCTATAATATTATTACTATTAAGACATTAACCATAGTCTCTACCGTTACACTACCGCGTATAGTATTATCATGTGTAAAGATGGCAACCCCCTTCCAACCCTACACGGATGTATAGCTACCAAAGCCCTCCCGTAGCAACGCGTCCAAGTCGGCTGGTGGTCGGGTGGCGGGGAGCGCGAGATAGAGTCTGCAGGCCGGGCACAGAGATCGCCCCACGAAACCCCCCTCCCCCGCAACCTGTTTCAATTATAATGCGTGTAGAAACCTTTGTTGTAACCACGTCGCGGAGACGACGACGACCACGATATTATTGTACGTCTGTTATGCGTATAATAATGGTGCGATCTGGTCGGGCGAAAACCGGTCTGTCTGTGGGTAGGTAGATTACTATTATTATTGTTATTGTATAATTTTATACCTGCCTACCTCCTCGTGTGCACGTGCAAGCAGCTGCGCTCGTCGGGACAATAGATTTTCTGTCCGTCTGAGGCTGTGTCGACGGCTTTCTTATTATCTCGCCTCGGTTCGCGGTCACGGGCCGGCAGTCGTGGCTGCAACAGTGGCACCCGAAACGGCCAGTTCGTCGGGGATACAACGGTTTGGTAAATTCAAGACTGGAAAACGATAGTTCACCGATAACAGATAGGAAAATTATTACGACAACGAGTCTTTAATTCGGGGAAATTCGATATCATTACTTAACTATCGCGCAATATTGAAATTAATTAGTTTTAATTAAGTAAAGTGGGAAATTACTGCGATCGAATATTTTTCCATACAAATAAAATATGGCTCGGGGAGTTCGACCCGTCGTCGTGTCACCCTCTCGGGATAATCTATAAATAGTGAGTTAATAGATTTTACGATACAAACGACCGACTTGTTGATTATCCGTCGTCGTCGGTTGCGAGGTGGTTGCCACTTGACATGCAACATGCTCATAACTGGGTGCGACCAGAACGCAGACACAGGGTACCACAATATTATACCGTACCAATATAGAAATATACAATACCATAATATAATACGACGTGACGTCGCGGCGCGAGAATTAAAATGACAATAATAATAATAATAATTTGTCCATCGCGTCATATTATTATATTTGATAGGACGACTACGGAACGTATTTCGTATTATTTAATTATAATATATTAACGTCGCCGGGTATAATAATATTATTATAATAATGATATTGTTGTCGTGGGGAATACTTTTTCGTCATTGAGCGACGACGTGATTCAGATGTCATTGAACGACGCTACGTTATTATTTCATATTGTCTTGTCGGTTTACGACTGAGCATAACTCACGGCCGGCCACCGCGGCGGTGCGAATTTTCTGGCGAAAACGTTTAGAGAAGAACTCAACCGCCGTCCAATAACCCGCGCGCACTTAACTCTGTGTAGGTGAGTTACATAACGCGTGATGGTAAATAATGGTAAATATTATTGCCTGTTGCGTTATCTACGCCTATATTATTTACTATCGTCGTTATGTTTTCGTCCAATCATTATTGTCGTCGTTTTTTGAAATGTGTCCAAACAATTATATATACCTACGTAAAAAATAAAATAATAAATAGATACGAGTTATGCGCATTTAAAATAACTTACAGAATATATAGGATAAATTGTTAAATTGTTTTTCAGTATTCAGTGTACCGTCAACCCCGTTCGACTCTATCGTTCTGAATATTTATATTACTGTTATCCATTATAACAACCAAAAGACGTGTTTAAATTATATTATTGATTATCGAGTACCTTTTTCTTTGTATTTTAGTATTAATTAATTTCCGACGAGTGTCGTAACGAATCTAACAAACTGTATCCAACTATAATTCAATTTTTCCCGTTGTGTTTAAGTTTAAGAAACACATATTTCATCCAGTCCCTGTTGTAGGGCAGTAGAGGAGGTAGGCTTTGAATTGAAATTGTTAGCTTCTCGACACTTGCTTGCACCCTCTATCCAATCTGTCGAGTGGTAAAGAGTAAGCCGCGTACTCAGCAGTTGACCGAGGTCGTTGCAGTGTGCAACGAGCAAAATCCTTTTATCTTCAACTCCGCGCCATTACGCCGTTCCCCTTAAATCGTTTTGTATAATTGTAAAAGCCTTTTAGCCAGTTGCCCTACCGAGATCGAAGCAACCTATAAATGCCTGAATAATGTTCGACCTATAATGGTATAAATATTTTCCGGCCAATTATATTTCTATGTATAGTATTTATACCACCGCGGCAGTAATAACTATGCGAACTATATGCGATCTCGGAGTCTGATGTTACGGATCTAGAGTTGAATTCTGGGCGGAGGCCTTTAAAAAAAATACTTCTATTAAAGATACTTTTGTAAATATCGAGGAAAGAGGTTGTAGAACGATGGTTAGAAGCCTCTAGATCCGCCAGTGGCCTGCAGATGATGGTTTTATTTCAGGAATTCCGATGGCCATTTTGTAGTGCTTACCAATCTAATATCACGTCGTATATTATGGTACATTTGTACCATTATATTTTATTTTATACGTTCGAACGGTTGTCGATTACTAACCACTATCGCATTTCAATTGGTGTATAGTGTCTGTTACCGTAATGTATTATGTTGATATATTATACGTTTTGTTCTAACGGCTTAAACGAAATGAATATCGCCCGCAATAATATTAATATATAGCTTATTACACTACTCTATAGCTGTGTACTAGACGATGTGCTCTAAGACGGTTTTAGAGATAGTGAAAGTAAACAGTAAACACTGTTCAAGTACTTTATACTTTCTGAATAGGAGCACTATGCGAGGTACATCGCCCGACCCCGATTAGAGACAAGCTTAGATTAGAGACATCAGCAATATTGGTATACACGTGTTACCACGTCGATGGCGATCACTGCGCTGACTATTTTACCTGGTTATGGGTACCTAAATGCATTTATAATAATATATAAGCACTTACTCGTAACTATACGGCTAAAAACCAAAGAGTTTCATAACAGGTAAATTAACGTGCGCGTTATACATTTGTGGACTTGTGGTTATACACTTAATACACCTTCTATACACGTACAATAATGTCGGTGGGTAGAGTAGTTTTAGTCGTATGTACGATTTCTGTACACGCAACGTATAGTATTTATGTAGGTAGGCCTAATGACCGAAGTGGTTATGTTTTATACTGTACAAGGGCAAAGTTAATACTTTATTATTGATTCCACAATAATATTGTCAAAGATCCGAGTGGGCCGCGGGCGTTGTCATATTATATTGGATACGGGGTGCTAAATCTGTAAATTATTATGAGGAAAATATCGTATAATTATTATCCAACGAAGAGTATAGGTGCTTATTACAAACCCGACGAATACAATATTTCATGAGTAATATTTATATGATACACATGACAGTGCGACACGCCATTCGTATTACTGCATAATTATACACCTATTATATTATATACTAATAATATATTATACTCTCACTCTTATAATTGTTTTAAACCGCAATAAGACACACATACGCATACTGCAGTAAATCGGGAATAACAAAAATATTGATTAGCTAATCGAGTATATCGTAAAAAATACACAGTTAGTAACAATACGATAGTGATATTATTATTTTGTCATCGCAGTTTGTGTAACTCAATATTTTAGGTCACCTTAAGGCTTATCCTCTTAAGTTTATATAGTACCTAAAATACTTGATTAATTTTCATAATAATAATATTTTACATTTTTATAAATGTCGAAACAACCGTCTAAACTTTTATAATATAGTATTGTATTTATTGTCAAAACCGTCGACTTGTGTAAAGTTAATTTGTTAGACGAATTATTATATCAGTGAAAATTCTTTATTTGATTAACTTTGTAGTACCTACATTTAGATGGAATATTATGTGTAGTATACGCTCAATAAATCTCTTAATTTTCTACGATAATATTTTTGTTCTTATTTGGATTGAATAATGAATATACATTTATTTTGATGTTATAAAACTTAATATTGTTTATTCAATGACATATATTATTATTATTTGAAAACAAGTTACTGTGACTTAATTTTCTTCCAATTAATTCGGATGACGTCTGAGCAAACTACAACATTATAATATTATAAGATTTTGGTATTAGATAGTACATACTACATTATATCCACTAAGTTTTTCAGAAGTTATTAATTCAACATTTTCCCAACTTGATGATATGCACTTTGTCAGCTTAAGAACACGACGAGTGACTTACCTTGTATCCATAAATCATAATGCATCGACGTGTTCCACTTTTTCTCTCGTAATTCGTATTTTCCGTTCGATACCTATAACGATTAAGTATAATTGCATAGGTATAAAGCTAAGTAAATATAGAACATTGGCTTAAAAAATGATAACTTGAATTAAACTGTGTCAAGTGCAATATTTCTGTTCCACTCCATGTCAATATATATTTAGTATTTACACGAAAAACGAATGGTGACATTTAACATATATTAATACAAACACATCATTTTATTAGGTATATATATATTATAATTGTTTATTATCCACCTTGATAGTTATTAATATTAAAAATTAAAATGTTTAATTTACATCTCTTATATGGATTTATTAATTTTCAAATACAAATATTAACTTATTCATTGTTATATTTCAATATCCACTAATATAAGATTATGTATTACAGTTGTGTACACAGAAATTAACAATGGAGAAGGGAGATATATTAAATATAAATAAATATGTTTTATTAACAGTCAAGCTTAATCGAGCTTAATTGTCTTAAACAACTACGGCTCTAAAATTAAAAAATAAGTTTTTACCCCCCCGTGTGTACGCCACTATTATGAAGTATTATAGCAATCCTCCAAAATTATATCTTACTTAGGTTATATCTATTTATATATTTTTTTTCGATTTAAAACTTCATACTATACCATTGTGGTGTTCTAAAATTCAAAATTCAACGCAAATTAGACATAGCAACTGGGAATATAGTTACATTTTGATAAATCTTTTGAACGTCATCTGTTCTCTGATTTAAAAAATCTAAGAACCGTTTAAAATATAAATTATTGTGTACTCCAAGCAATTTAGATTGATGGTGTTCATTTCCATGTATAAACCGGTTGCGTTATAATAATTTTCAAATAATTACCATTACGACGACTACCGTCTCAAACGTGTACAACACTTCTCGTGTTATTTACGCGTATTTTATGTATTGATCAATATATATATATATCAAATATCAATATAAAATATTAATAAAACCGTCTAATAATTTCAAAAGTTAATTATATATTAATGCGGATTGGAAAACTAAAAAAATTGAAGAAAACGCACGAGAATAATTTTTTTCAAGTTAATAACAGTAGGTTAGGTTAGCTTACTTAATTATATTTATCGTATAATTTATAGGGTAAATACTTTGTTAACATACTATACCTATAGATTTATTTAAAATATGTGTTATTTTTACGTAAGAGTATAAAAACAATCATAATTCTAGGTTGAAACATTTATCAATTTCCGACGATGGTTAAAAATTATATCTACTTTACCTATATTGTCATATACATTATTATTGAACAAGGTTATTGGGTGGTCATCTTGACGAACATGGACATAACCGTACGTCTTTGAGGATATAATAATATAATACAATATTATAATATGTACATTTATACAAACCATAATAATCATTACCACCGATGAAAACCTTGATGAGTTGTTTTCTTTTCCGCGGTGCTACAAAATATATAATGTCAAATCGATGCAATATTATATGTTCTACACTCGTGGTGCTAAAAATATAATATAATTATTATCTCAAACGCATTTTTTCGTGATGATAAACTCCACTATTAACAATTATTTATTGGTAAATAATATTCCCAGATAACGAGACTGCGATATGTATCCATACGCATCACACGGTCATTCGCGCAAATCAACATCATTGTGCCCATACAATCGGCCTCGGAGGCTATATTATAATATTATATTAAAATATTACCACTTGTACGTTGACCTTTAAAATTGTCTTCGAACTGTATAATATTATTATATTGTGCCTATACGATGTCTGTCCTGGTGTCCGGACCCCAAACGTTTTTATTGACGTTCGTTTAATGTATTTTTTCCCTTGTTTAATATTTCAAGTCGCGCGTATCAGCCAACGAATTATTGTTCGGGACGACTCGACTTACTGGATCTATTATCATAGTTGATCCCGCATCCGATCAAAATATTATGTCTTACTGCTGTACATGATGCTCTTTTTTAGTTTTTTTTCTTTCTAAGCCGACCCGGCAATAAAGTATATTATAAAATATTACAGCTAATGATTTAATACGTACATTGACCTTGTTTAGTATCGGTCGCTCTTGTCAATCACTACCGCTGAACACATTATTCCGCCGAAACTGGTTATACAGTTTTTCATAATATTATATAAAATAATTTGCGTTTCGTTCTCGTAAACGTTAGGCGTACGTGGTGGTACATAGAGACGTGGGCACGTGGTATATGTTATTTTTTTTAAAAACTTTTTAAATTTACTCGTGAGCGGAAGATTATATTATTTACTGCGTATAAAAAACGACGTTTCTTATAGTTGTTGTTCAATTTGTTGGTAAATAATGCTTTTTTTTTGAGTATAAAATAAATATAGCTTGTCGTATGAAAAACTGCGGTAATATATTATATTTATATTGTATTTTTATCTTGTACTGAATGTGTTTTATTTTTACTAAAAATTCATATCTAAATACTCAATTGATGGGTACTTACCTTCCTAACTTGGCTAATTTGTTGTGATATATCAATATTATATGTATAAGTTTTATTTTGCATTCATATATAAATTACATTATTGTAATAATATACTAATATCTGTAGATAATGTACCATATTTTATTATTGGTATTGTTTCAAATTATTTTACTTCGTTGTCATCGTATAAATTCATATTATGTTTAGTGTTTACACGCAATAACTCTAACATTAAAATATGAAATTATGACGTAAGTACGTGTAATACGTAAGTAACCACGTGGTTTTAATATGTATGTATAACCGTGGATCGTGCGTATTGTTTAATATTTTTATGCAATATAATATGTATATTGTAATATATAGTTCATCATTTTATTTTGATGTAATACATAAGAAAATATTTTATTTTTGATAAGATTTTTCGATCGTATACTTGTCTCGTATTACATAGAGGAATTAGAGGTATTAACTCGATGAGGAAATTTAGTTATCAACACTGTATATTACAAGGGCAACAAATTAGGCCACCGTAACGTTGGTAGGTATGATCTCGTTTGATAAATTATATTTTATTGATCTATAAGTATGACGCGTGTATTAGAACGAAATGAAAAAAAATCTCGAAACTAAAAAAATTTACAATAATATTAGAGTGATTCGTATGATATAACTACGGGTGTATACCATGATATATGGCATTATATTATATAAATAATACCTAATTATACGATATGTGCATGATAATAGCTCGTATATAGTGTTTTGAACATCTGCCTAGGATATTATAGTAATAGACACCGTTAAAAAAATATGACTACAAGTACACCGAACTGGCGTGTCGTGTTTTTTTTTCTTCTATATCCTACTACAGTGCAACACGATTTTTACACAAAACACACAATATTAATATAACATGCGATGACATATTATAATATCGTATTAGGCGATTATTATTTAAACACTCTACCAGGTCAACGCGTCATATCTGTCTGACGGAAATCGTGTACACTCTGTGCCGGTTCATTTCACACGCGACATAATACGAACTGCGGCGTATGTATTACACCTAAACCTAGTTAAAAACCACAGAATAGATGAATTTCATCTATTCTGCATTTCTGCGTGGTAAAACCGTTCGCGAACACAATACTTAGGATAGACTCTATAATTCCGTTCGTGTCCGCGTCAATGACAAATGAGTAAGAATATATTATTTTCAATTTTTCCATCGCCGTTCTGCAGCGAACCACAAAACCTAATCGGCGGCGTCTAGAAAGTAGAAATTCGTCCGCTGTTATAACGTAATATTATTTATTGAATACTACGCTCGTCGTGACGTGATTGTGGCGGTGACAACGAGCAAACCAAAGATGGTATGCGCGTAACACGCTATACACCTCGTCGGCTCGTGCTCGTTATAGTAGCCACAGTGCCCCCCCCCCCCCGACACGATGATAATAATTTTATAATTATAACGATGGATGATTTAACAATAGCGGAGGCCCGAAAAGAAAATATAAAATATATTAATGAATATTTTCTATTATGCGTTAACCTTACAATATTGTTACAATAATAATAATAATAACGAGATAGGTGCCTACCTAAATACGGTGCGTTGACTGAAATTCGTCTCCTGTTCAAATTGTAGCCTTGTAGCGTTGCGTGCCGGCCAGTCGGAGCTCACGATCGAATATTATTATTATTTCTATTTATTTTCTCACGTTGGGTCGATTTTCGGATTTATTTACATTTTTTGGTTAATATCACATCATATAATATACGTACAATCTCGCATTTTCGTAAACCGTAACAATATATTAGTATTATATTAATTTACCCATTCGATATTTTAAGAGTATAGGTGCCTGCAATCCTTCTCATATGCATTCGAGGATTTGGTGTATATGTCTGGTTTTCGCTCGAAATAATATCGTAGAGTGCTTTTATAGTTGTCGTGATAAAAATGTGTATGGGAAGATCAAACTACCATCCTGCATCACTGCATATTTCTTTTGAAATATGACCTTTAGATTACTAAACATCCAGACGTAAGCGGACGTCACACCATGGTTTGTCGCTCTCAGAATATAATATAGCCAGCAGCATATTAGTTCAGCCCCGAAGATAAATTTTTTAAGTGATATACTAGATCTGTCCTAGGTAATTTGAAGGGATATCTGATTACCGTCCCAAGCTAAAAATTATTTATAACTCGCAATAAATAATAGTACACTGTCTTGACTTAGGAATGTAATTAATTTTATTAAAATAGTTCAATGTACTGTGTACATATAATCTATAAACTGAAATATTAATTTAAAATTGTCTCTATTTTCCAATTGTGCTTATACATTTCTGACTTGGATTAGACATTGTTATATTTCATCTGAATCAATATTTCCATCACATATTTGTGGGTTGATTTTTCACAGAGTATTTGGGGACACAAAACAACTGTGGATTATGTTATTCAAAATTATATAAAACATAATGTTTGTTTGTGCTCCCCCGAATTTATATACATTTTTAGACTTAAATAAAATTAAGAAGTACAGTGCCACAACGAAAACAAATATTATATACATATAGAACGAATTTCAAATGTAAGAAAATATATCGATTAATTTTGTTTATATAGTATATTTTTTCATAAAAGTGTTAGTAATAGTAGTTAGGTATACATAATAATAATTAAAATTAAGATTTTGTATAATTTTTAATTATATTTTAAAATCGCCGATCGTACATGAAATTTCGCAATTATTTTTAATCTGGAACGTTTCTTGGGATGGGGAATTGGTGTATTTAAAAAGATTACTTGGACAAAACTCGGATGCATCCATATAGTCCAAAAAACGACGAACTGCAGCCTATATTATCAGAGAGTGTTTTTAGAGCTTATTCACCTTTTATTGCACAATTGTTATCGGTGTGACATTTTTATTAAATGACACACTATTATAGATGTTTTTTCATTGATTTTTATTATATTTGTCTTAGCTCTATAAAATGACTTGTCAATCAATCAACCATGTTTATGACAAATCGCATCGCGTACTTGTTTTCTCAATTCCTCACGTGTCCACGTGCGAGAGACCGAGATAACAAACCTCATTGGCGTAACGTCCTCTAAACGGCCTACGATTTCTTTTATGGGGTTTTATTCGAAACAAAAAGTTTACAGCGCGAGTGCACGTGCCGCGATATATACTATTTATTATGCCATGAACTAAAAATTTAAACCCGAGACGAAATTCGCGCTGTTCAACAAACCATGTTTTTACATACAACACATAATAATAATAATATAATATATATAGATGCATAGAACGGAGGTTACACATACTTAAAAGTGTATTGTCTGAAACCATACACGGAAACAATTTGTACAACGTGCATTAGGTACCTATTATAAACACAACGCCGGTAACACGTGCTCGTATATTCAAAACGAAACGATATAATATCTGGTCGGAAATTCATGCGTGCATATGCGTATAATATTATACGGAACGAAAGACGATTATGTATATTATTATATGACAATATTGACAAGTCTGTTAATGATGGTTTGAAAAATCGTCCGCGGGCGTGTTCGACCTATTCGATTAGCCGACGGAATACTTGCCGGCCCGCAGATTTTGGTGAAAATTCAATCCGAAAAATACAAAATTTAATATCATTATACTGCGTCAACTCTACGCTTTTTGTCACCCGTCTCCATCCCATTTTGGTCAGTTCGGGGCGGGGCGTTGGACTTTCGTATTTCCGTATTATTTTTTAAGCATAATTTATATACTTGCTGGTCAGTGGTCGTCCGCTTTTAACACATGCACTGGTGGCGGCAACCCGCAAGTCTCGAAACGCCGCCGTCGCCGAGTAACCGTATAAATAATTCAGCCGGGCGCGCGAGTCTTTCGGGCGACGTGCCAATACGATATTATTATTATAATACCCGTAGGTCGTCCGCTCTCTCCGTGTCGATTCCTCTGACTCTGTCGGTATCCGTCCCAAATAAAACGAAATTAATTTATTATTATCACGCCGCGACCGACGTCCCCGACCTAGGTCGGAGCGCATGTTATCATAATAATTATAATATGCCTAGTATTAGAGATTCCGGCCACGGACCTATATATTATCTGTATTACGGAGCTGTCGTTACTGCAGTTTAATAACGTTATACAATAATGATAATATTGACACCACGCGTATTTAATACAATTTCGTGCGATTTCGATATGATTTCGCGAGTGCTCCGCGCGATGACGTTATTGTTATTGCGATCTGGCGATGACACGTTCTCCTCGTGATATAATATTCAATACGTGCAGTGTATGCCGAGACGAGGACGTTCGATGAGAGTGGCGTGGAGGAAGATGGTTAGGTTCCGTTTAGAATTCGAAATTCGACACGCGGTCTGCAGCATCGGTGGTCATAGGATAAGCTCTCTCGCATGTCGGCGAGAGATATTACACCGATATAATATAAACCGTGGTTTATCGTCGTCGTAAATCGTACAAAATCCCTTATAAATCCAATGGTGAAACAAAAATTTAAAAAAAAAAGTGTCCCATGGAGGTAAATATTTATAACACGCTCGCAGGTCAAGTTATAATAGTACTACTGCAGCCGAGTAGGTATATTAAACTCGTAGTTAAAGTAACTATGTTGAATTGATAACCTGCAGGGGTGGACTGGGCCGGTTAGGCAAATGCAGAGCCGCTCCTTGTATTTAGTTTTTCGGGGTTGATGCAGGTTGATGGTGTATTGTATTAACAATTATCATGTATTTTATTTAACACAAATTAAACAAAAATGATATGTCACAAGTATTATTATTATTAATTTATTTATTGGTTTAATTTTATACTTTTTTAGTTTACGTAAAATTCATATTATTATGAAGATTACAGGGTCATTAATCGTTATACACCCGCACGTTTTGTGTCCGTCTATTTGTACACATGTACAATATATCAAATTTGTTTTCAATTATACCTAATTTAAGGGTAAATAATAATTAACTTACTATCAGATTTTGAAGACCTTAATTATTTTAAAAGCTTAAAACCTATTACCTAATTAGTGTAATTCTTAATTCCTTTTTAGCTTAAAAAGTTTTGTGTATTTTTAAACGCCTATTTTCAGTTCCAAAACTTTCTTGAATTTATTGTCAACAATATATAGGCAATATCGGAAACTGTACATAATTAAAGTTATAATGTGTGTTCCAAATAGCTATAATTTTTAAATTGTCCGTGCCTCCGTTGACATTTTCCCACTGGGTCAGTTTAACGTTAGTTATCAATTTAATTCAGATAGTATAATTTAATATATAGCGTGGCATACTATAGTCTCGGACATTCGTCGAAACGTGTGCAATGGCATTCGATGACATTCATGATCGTCACAACTAACACGCTAGGTATCAGTTACAGTTTGTTTGAATAATTGAGAATAGTTTTATATTCAAAACAAAGCTGATTCACGTTCTAATTAGAATAACTAGATAAGGTGTCGTAAAATAACAAAACGAATCGGGATCTACTACTCACCTATATTGGTACTTATGCCAATTTTAAGAGGAGGTTTAATATTATAATAGTATTTGTTCCTCAGCGTGTGATGCAAATATACAGAAACATCACAACGATGGTTGTCGACAGTGCGGGGTTGGTATTAAAAACGTTGTGAAATCGATGGGGCTTTAAGTTTTCAAAGTTTTAACTTTAAAATCGATCCCTAATGAAACAGCCCGTGAACGTTGTTGTTGACACATCGGCAAGAGTCGCAATTGAATTAAAAATAGAAACATTTTTAAATCGTATATTAAACTGTATGTATATATTCGATATGCCTATGGGGATAAGTTTGACGATTTATATTTACGAGCCGTAATACGATGGTTAATAATTAAAAAAAACTTACCATTTAATTGTTGACAGTCTTCAGCAGAACACGCTCTATTAATATGCGAGCCACGGGAAAACGTCATGATTACAATAATATGATGGATAAATTACGTATATTTAAAAAGAAATGTTCGATCCATTTGCCGCTGTCTTCTGTCTCGACTTTGACAGTTTTTAAATTATGTATTTTGCGGTGTATATTATATATAATGTATAGGTATAACTCGTAAATCTGCCGTTAGTTGAGTAATTATTACTTACTATTGCAGTATTGCCCATTCACCCAGTTACTTATTATGTATGCAGGGGTCGGCACCTTTTGATGTCAAAGGCCAACAAATAAATATAAAATTCTTCATGGGCCACAGTTCGAATATACCTTATTCTATATTTTAAACAACAATGTATAGTCATATAAAGTGTAGTTTATTTAAGTAAGGTTTATTAATTTAACAATTAATCAATCTACAAACAAACAATGTTTTAATCCGCAGTCCATACTATCTTAGTTCGTGATTGTTATAAAAATTATAAATTTTACTCGTGGGCCACATCAAATTACAATGAGGGACGCGGGTGGCAAACCATTGGACTGTACAGAAATCGTTGCAATTGAGATGTATAAAAACGATGTAAAATAAAAATATATTAATTATACTAATCGTTTCGATGAAACACTCGTAAAATATTTATTTTTTTGTGCACTGGGCAATTCAGCACAAATAGTGTGTTAATATACTATTAATTGTTATCTAGGTATTTTAATGTGAATCCTATAGTGTCGACTGCGATAACCCAACCTTAATAAATAAAAAGGCCCGTCTGAAATATTTTACGCTTACATAATATTATCACAATATTAATTATTAAATATTGAATAGTAAATATACTGTTTTGGTGTTTGACAATCGACATTGTCCTTTTCCCTGAAAACTAAAGAAATCATGGCGTTATCGTTATATTATATTATGAATAATTATAACAATAAACGCAATTGTGTTTTTATCATTATTTCCAGTACGAGAATAACGGTGCGATTAAAAAAACTAGAAGTTACAAACAAATTTAATTCGTTAGTTTTAAAAAAAGTACCTACCTACGGTAAAATCGTAATTAATATAATATAGATAAGGAACCAAATTGATTTTAAAAAAAATTATACTTTTTTAAATTTAATCCAAGAGCTGAATATGATTTTGTGAACTAGCTTGTGTGGCCTATCACTATTTAACAAAAAAAAAAAAAATTAAAAATTATTGTGCCTAATAAAAATAATATCATGGTGATTATTATCTCTTAAAAAGCTCGTATTTATGTTTCAGTCGTACATTTAAAACCGTACAAATATTTTTTTTTCCATCGCTAGTCCGTAATAATTAATTAAAGTCACCACTCGCCATCATCATAATCGTAGAGTATGCAATGTAGTGTGTTCTTTAATGGTTCTTTAATGGTTCGTTCTCACGATGACATGATCGCATTAGATTCTTCATCACGTTATTATTGTACGCTATTGTCGATTGCTAAAATTACATTGTTTTGTATATATTTTACGATCATCATCTTTTTCGTCCACCCACGTCGTTGATGACAACAATAATATATGTCATTCGAACAATGGACCCGCGATTTCGATTTCGTACAACAAATAGTTTCCCCTTTATTTTGTATTTGTGTAAACAAGGCCCCGAACCACGAGCCAAAGACCAAAAAAAAAATCACAACACGCACAATAATATAATTGATGTTTATAATAAAAATAATGTAACTTTATACCCGCAATGAAAAATATTATTGTTTTTGTTGTAATTGCGGTACGGCTGCAGTTGAGACCGACTGAACATTTTGGAATGATACTACAATAGATGATACCTATAATATGTGCTGCAAATTGAGAATTAAATCAACGAGTAGCGTTAGGTATAATTTTTTAACCGAAAACTGTCAGAGAGCCTTGAGCCCCCCTCTCCAAAAACCTAAATATGCAATACAAATTAATAAAAAAAATGTTCTTAAAAACGAACAAGATATTATATTTTATTATAATTACAATAATATCAACTGCTTGATTATCCTGTTTACTTTTTAGACTTTGTAAAGACCGTAAATTATAAAACAAAATTATAAAAACACATCAATAAATATAATATGTATTTATAATAAATTATATCTTATATTATTACATTCGAAGTTCGGAAAGTCGAAGTATATTCACCAAAATGTATTTCTTATCCTTCATAATTTACCTTTCAATTGTGTTTACATTTAGCTTTATTATTATTTCCGATAACTATCGAATTATTATCGTAGGTATCCACAAATTTTTTTTCATAACTCAATAATTCTAATTGTTTTTTTGTCCTCTTGTTATCTCGAACCACTTAGCAATTCGAACTCTTGGTAATTTCACATTTTTCATAAGTCCCACCAACTATCTTATCAGGTTCTACATATCTTTTTCAATCGGTATTAAATATCCTAAAACCTGTTCTAAATCCATCTTACAAGTTTATTTTTAATTTAAAACTAAGGCTAAATCTTCACTAGATCATTTTCAATCCTTTCCTGGTGGAAAATAACCGTTCACGTTTAATTATACTGCAGCAGATTTGTATACACTATAAACCCATTGTATGTGCTGTACTTCTGTAGAACCATATTATACGCCGACACAACATATTTTGTAACTAATAATAATATGAATGGAAGTGATACATTTCATATTTTTTACATTTCGTTCGTAACCCAGAGTTGGTCGACGGTTTGAACAGGAATTTAAACATCTGGAGTTGCACTATATTATAATGGACGCTGTTTGTTATGTTGCAATAAGGCAACAGTTACACTAAAGGTAGGCTAGACTATTATGGTGAGTAGAAAGACTATAGGAATCGACCCCGGGGATCACGGCTATGTAATAGGCCTATAATGTTGCCAGCTTAAAATTATGTTATGTGTTCATTTGCACTTCTTACTGTGCAAAAAGATTATATATTTTAAAGCAAATTAAACAAAATAAAGTTATAATACAATATTATAAATAATTGTATCAGTACCATATCTACTGCATCGTGAAAAAAGAAGAAAATAGTATGAATATTTTTGTTATTAAGTTTCCAAAAATTATGGGGATGGCTGGTTTTCAAAAACATCATATTTCATATTTTATATACATTATTATGTTGTCAATAATTATTAATATCTCTTATATTGTGCAATATAATATAAAATATAATGATGATGTATATACATGGTGTGGGTAGGTAGTAATATAATATAAACATAAGTATATACTTTTAAAAGTGTTAGTTCTGCAGGTGCATATACTTGCATTTACTTCCTTATATTTTAACAAATACCTAATACTTTATGTAATCTATTAAATAAAAAGTAATAACAACGCGTTCAAATTATATTATTTATTTCAAAATTGTAACATTTTGTTATTTTACTTTAAATGGAATGAAACTAATGAGAGTACCTAATATCGTTGATTAAATTGAAATGTTATTATGTATATAATTAATCAATTGTGATATTATTGCGTTATTGTTTCATAACAGTGATTACTTATAAAGTTTTGTGTATATTCGCCAATATGCTACCAATTAAATTTATACTTACCCAATATATCAAACAGAGATAAGAACGGGACTGTATTTTTTTTTTCAATCAATTTGGGCCCACAATTGTTCCACTCGGTCTAATCTTGACTCTTTGGTACCCAAACAACATATAAGGCATAATAGCATTATAGTTAAACTTTTCCTTCTCGCGTTAGTTTGGTTTTATTTTTTCTAAAAGGACGGAGGTTCGTTGAATTTAACTAGAGTTCAGAGTTAGATTTTACAAACTCTAAACTGGTCGACTAGTGTAATCGGATTGTAGGAAGATATTAAAATAAAATCGTTAGAAAGCTATGTCGATTGCAAAATATTGTATTTATAAAATATAATATCGAAGTGACGAAGTCTATTCGGTTCCCAAATCTCAGACGTACTTATTAGTTAAACAACGTAAGATGACCAAATATTATATTAACACGTAGGCGTGGCGTGTTTATACGTTTCTGTCCTCTCACACCAACGAAACAATAAAACTTATATTATAATATTCTTGATATTATAAATAATTAATGTTATCTACATTCATTTTCCATTAAATTTCTCGGCCCACAGCTGCTGAAATTTTCTGAAGCTACTACACAGTGTGATTCAGGTGACTTACTAAAAGTAGGTGTATTTCGTATGTACGTGTGTGTGTGCCACCGATGCAGTTTATGCTTAACTCGTGTATCGTGGTGGAATTAAAAGAAGATAATATCTATGGTGGTTTTTGTTCAACGTTATTTCAACTTGTGTTGGGGGGGGGGGGGGGAGGTGGGCTATACAACGTCGAATGTTCGAGAAGGTTTTGCAAGTTTTCTTTGCGTAGTGCGTTTGTCTCGTAGTCCAACCCGAAAATACCCGTTGATTGTAGTAGTGGTAGCAGAACATTTTCGTTATACATTTATTATTATTATTATTATTATACTTCGCTCCTGTTGTTGTCGGGATTCAATAAACTGAGTGCGCGTGACGATATACACCTTGGCGGATGTGTGTGCGTGTATGCGATAGAGATCTCGTGTCCTTGATTGTCGTTCGCCGTTTTCTGTGGATCAAAGTCCAACTGTGTCGTGCCAATAATAGTAACATAATAATAATAATTGCCGTCCGATCGCCGCCGCCGCCGCCGCCGCGTTTGACTAGCGCCGGCCTCCGTTGGCGTTATAGTGACGCCGGCCGAGTGTCGATCGGTTTCGGTGGACTGGTAGATGAAGCACCTATGTAAGGAGAGGAAGATGCCGTGGAACGTAATCCGTAGAACTGCGGCTTTGCGACTGCAGGAAAAAAAATTCTAAATAATGACATTTCACAGCGATTGATAATGTCGTCGATCCTGGCCAGTGTAATATTTTTTATCGATGCGGGAACAAACTGCAAATATTGAGTCAACGAAAATATTATTATAATATCTAAGTTCCATATTAGAAAATGTTGACATTACACTGCTAGTTGTTAGACATACACAAACATCGCAAATAAGAAAAATAAATAGTTGTTGCACCTGGATTTTATTTTTAAAACTATGAAACATCGACAAAATGCGTGTTAGTTCAGTTCACATTTTTCTCATGATGCTTATAGGTACAGCTTGCGTTTTAAACGGTACTGGCGATTATGATTTTGAATAATTCATTATTATATTACATTATATTATTCTATCGCAAACAAAATCGGTACACGGCATTTTAATGAGCATACTGTACTGAAACTCGAACGAAACCATTGTAGTATTGTTGCTCGACATTTTGCCTTTTTTTTTTTTTCGTTTACACCCCATGTCGTGGGGGCGTCAGAGCGTGTGCAGTGACGGTCGGCCAAGCGATTCGCGGCGAAGTAGGTCTGAGGATAACAGATGATACCCTATAGAATTAAATATCGCACAAGATACACTAGTGAGTTTATCGCACTGATGAAAATCCTTTTTTTTTTTAAAAAAACACTTTTTTTTGGTAATATCGGAGTGCTCTATATATAGTGTACGAGTACAGTGGGATGAGGTGACCGACGATGACTTCGATACACTATACATATTTCATACAATATACTCCGCGTGGTATACCCATTGTAGGTACCTACGTAATATAACATACGATGACGACGACCACACTACCTAGGTTCGGTGTCCCGAGGTCAAGGTTCTGTTTCTCGCGTATGTGTGAGTGTGCGTGATTCCGTATTCCGTTTTAGTCGCCCGGCTGGTAATTATTATTCGTTTCTGGAACCATTGAAAATATCGCATTTATAATTAATGTGTAAGACCTAAACTTTAACCTTATTTCACCACCCACCACCCACCTATACAACAGTAAATACAGTACGTCACTTATTACACTTAGGTAGGTAGTTACCGTATAATGATAATATATTATATTGTGTTGTGTTTCAAAATATATCGCTGCTGCAGATCCTGCAACAACGATTCACCCGCACCCTTAGATATCACGTGAGATTTGTAATTATAAGACCGTAGCAGTTGTGTACACTAATAATTATACGGTCGAAATTATCAGACCTGACGTGACACTGTGTCTGTTGTAGAGTAGGTAATAATAATATGTGGGTGGAAAAGTGTACGGTTTTGGCATAAAAATTTTAAAACAGTTTGACGGTGGCACAGACAGAATCGAGACGGACATTGCACGTGATACCGACTTTTGTAATTTACAGAATTGAAAATTTTTATTATTGTAAAAAAAAAAAACATGTTATACTAATTGTTCGCTCTCCGGCGGCGAAATGGACGGAAATTACTCGGTCGCGCGTTATGTACAATATTATGATAATATAATACCTATAACAGTCGTCATTCGTGCAATATTATAATATTATATTTTTATACTACACCTTTTGTACACGGTTTTTGTTTATTAGTCGCCGGTTTAATTTATTTTTTCATAGTAAAATTATCGACATCATAATATGAAATTAACTTTCCCCAGCTCGAATTTATTATCACTTTATTGCGTGCTTGTCGATCTGGCGAAAAAAAAGTCCGTTTTCACGCAAACTACCCGTGTACACAATACCTATACTATATATACATAATAATTGTCTAATTTTTTTTAAAACTCGTTTCGCTGTATGTAATATTACTACCTAGCCATTTGTATATGGATTAATTTTGACAAACAGTACATGACGTGTTCCCTCGTGTTACCTATACGGACGACGATAATATTATTTTCCCAATTCATATTTGACATTTACGATGATAATTAATCACCGAAAAACATTAAAACGGTTTATTAACAATATCGAATGTTTTATACATCGACCTGCAGAGGACCGTTAAATACCTTTTATTATAAGACTTAAAGTTTATTACTATGTGAACACGTCCCCGAGTTTTACAAATTATTTTCATTGTTATTATCCGTAAAAAAAAAATATTCATGTTCACATGTTGTTGTGTAAAGTTTCAGAATGTGTATTTATTTTTTGGTTAAAAATTCACAAATGATTGCATTGATGCACTATGTACTTATTTTCCCCTCTGGCAATCGATGTAAGTACGCGATTGAAGACTTAGGGGTTTTCTTTGCGCGTATATAGTGAAGAACCATTTTACAATTTTTCGTGATCTCTGCGTCGATAGGAATATGTATAAGACATACTATTAAACAAATTAATTAAATTATCATTCCGACGACTATATATAATATACTGTTGTTCGGGATCAAAAGTTCAAAAAAATGTGTTCCATTTTATTTATATATTCGATGTTTGTTTTATTATTCATTCTATGAATTTATTATGTAAGTATCGTTGACCGTTACAGCAGTCGCCAAAGGTATACTTGCTATAACCTTACCTAACCTTTTTTTATAGTTATATTCATATTCACGCGACTTTGCATGTCGTGCTTTTTGTCAAATTATTTATTGTGTTCGTCACACACACTTACAGTATTATTGTGAACTTTTTAAAGTAACGGATCACTTAATTTATTACTTATAAATTAAAATTAACAATTCTAACACGTATAGTCCAATAAGCAAACCGTCTGTCGTTTTTAAATCAATCTACACTCGGATAAAAAAAAATTCCAAGTACTTATAGTCTCGATTATACACCTATAATCTAGAGACAAATTTTATATTACTATATGATCGATATAAAGTCAAGAAATAGCTTTTATCCATTTTATAAAAAAAAAAATTATAAATGTATATTATAATATTATGTATTGATCATTAGTTATTTTTGGAAAATATTAGCATGCTTTGTTTATTGAACGTTATTTGTTGTTGTTTTTTTTAACGGGGCAGTACAACAAGCGATTATTGAAAAATATAGTTTAGTTGATATTCTGTCATGGACAATAAAATATTTAAAATTGAGTTAAACACTAGATAAATATTATAGTGCCACGCCTGGTTTTAAGAAGATAACGGATTTCATAATCGAAGAGTTTCACAAGGACGTAGGTACTTAAGAAACTACGAAAAAAATGGCATACATACATTATCAATTTAAAAAGTTATTTTTTGTTATCGAACAGTCATTTAAAATAACTTCAGTGCACTGACTGTACGTGAGCTTTTTTTTGTTGTGGCACTCTTTTGCTGCTGATAATGATGATAGTTAAAATATTTATTTCGCAGACTGAACATTATCATTACATTATTATATTTTATGTAGTAGAGGTTCACAATAAAATATATTTTATAAATGATTTACAATACACTGCGTTATTGCTATCGTCAAACATATATTATATTTTTATGTTTACACTTCGAGCAAAGGGTTTGCCGGGTTCGGTCCGGATATCCGGCTGTTTTGTTTCAAAATGATTTGGTGTTTCACTCGTATAGTTTACGTAAAACCCGAATACCTACTAAAATAATATCAACAGTCAAAACCAGCGCGAACTCGTTATTTTTGCTATCATTGGACATTATATACAACGACGATTGCGGGAAAAAAATTTTAAAAAATCAGTTCATCGATTAAATTAACGTGCTTGAATGTTCTTCATCACAAATATATTACATTTCTTTTTCTTCAATTATGTGGTTGACACGAGTTCAGTTGAAACATTTTAAAAGTGTAATATGTAAAAAAAACTTATTCAATGGCGTGGTACTCGGAACTTAAACGTGATTTATCTGTTGAATTGTTTCTCGACCTGTGTACATATATATTTTTACGGTGTATACATATTTTTTTTATTATCATTCCTGCGCATTAGCACACACACCACACACCGTTTGTCTCGAGGGCCCATGTCACATTATATTCAGGTACGTGGCCATCGCGCCTACGGCTGCAGTACAAGTGCTAGCGCGCGTCCGGACGGGAATTAATCTCCTCTAGGGCACCCCTTCCCTCTCTGAGTTTGTAGGTTAGGATATGCATAAACTTATATACTCACTACATATTATGTATACCTAGATGCCTAATAGTACTGTACTATAGGTACCTACTTCGCTCTTTGTATAATATTATATTACCCGCATCATAATATTATCATTATATATATTAGTACTTTGTTGTACGATGGGCGGCACCATCAAAATCCGACGTCAGAACCCTCCACCCCACACTCACTCGACGACGTGTACTTATAGATCAGTGAGCGTATATTGTTACGATCGCTCGTCAAGCCCCGAGGCGAGAGACCTCGACCACTGATCTCCTCGGTACTCGAGCTAGGTGCCCGAGGTGTCGACTAAAAAAATAAAATAGCGCCATAACCGCGTTTAGTCCAAATACATCTGAAAACTTATTTGGCATATTCGTGAGTATATAATAATATATATGTATAACACCTGTCATATATACACCGTTAAAAAGGATTGAAACCGCGTTGAATATAATATTATAAAATTTTCGACGAGTGAACTCGCTATACAGTGTTTCTGCGAAGACGCTATCATGACTCACGAGCCCTGTATATTATTATATACCTGTCAGGTCTCTCCGCTCTCCCCGACGACTTGACGCAAACGAGTATTTTTTTCGCACCGAACGAACACGTCTTAATACGCGGTATTATACGTGATTGTATACAATATATTATCATATAATAGGTATACCCACTTGGGTGAAGCGATGTTGTCTGCAGAATAATACATGGATCCGCAGGTTGTTGTTGTACCTGCAGATAAAAATCCGTAAACGAATCATCGCCAATCCCCCCAGGCGTCAATATCCTCCTATGTCACAATCATTTTTATCGTTATATCCCACAGCAGCTGTAATTAAAATTATACGCTTATAATATTTATTATAATATCTCTTATTTTCTTCTCGTTACAGCCACGATCGGACCGTTCGCCGTAGGTACGGTGCTGGCGTGGACATCGCCGGTGCTACCCATGCTGCAGTCCGAGAACTCGAGGATCCCGATAACGGCCGACGAGGGGTCGTGGGTCGGTTCTCTGATCGCCATCGGCGCCATCATCGGGTCCATACCGGCCGGCAAGGGAGCGGACATATTCGGTAGGAAACCCACCATCGCCGCCCTGGCGGTGCCGTTCATCATCAGCTGGGCAATGATATACTTCGCGACCACCGTCTGGGAACTGTACGTGGCCCGTCTGATTGCCGGAGCCGTTATCGGCGGAGTCACCGCCACCGTCCCGATGTACATAGGCGAGATAGCCGAGAGCTCCATCAGAGGTAAGTGCCGTGTTTAACGATATAATAATAATATTATCATATAGGTTAGACTGTCCGCAGGCCTCTTACAATATAATATGATATTATTATTATTATTATTATACAAACAATATAACGATTTGACGATGCCGTCGAGGTCATTTGTGTGTGTGTGTCAAACAACTCTACTGTTACACCTATGATAGGTGTACGTACAGTACAACGCTGAACGTATATATAGCATCATGACGTATACTCGAGTAATTGGCCGACTATACATAATATTGTAACGGTTTTTTTAATTATAATTATTGTGTGCGTATGTTTTTTAACTTTGGATTGGGCAGGCGCTTCGCAGAGCCGTTTATAATGCCCGTGCCTCACCCCTTCGCCTAGTGTAAAAACTATTTAAACAATTATAATTAATATGATATCCCGTTATCCCGATATCGTAGATTCGTATCAAGTTGAATATCTCTTTAAATTACACGCTGTCGACGCATGTCGTGTTAACATCGAAAGTTGATGATGTTATACTCTATACCTATACTGTCTTATATGCGAACGAGCAGGACATAGTAAAATATATATTCTTTACAACAATTCGCGAACAAATGGAGTAGAATAGTATATTACAAATGATATAGCTTCGAAAGCCCTTAGGATTTTTCCTAGGATAAATTACAATCCTTTATAGCTGCAACTGTGACGAAATCTATGGTGTTTTTTTATTGTCTTCGATTATTTGACACTGACAAATTGCTATATCGAGTAAACTTCCAAGAACTTGTTCAAATTATTAGGGATTCGTTGACGCCGGTACTATCGATAAATATATACCGTGCATATACCTCACTCACGGTCGTTAATAATTATTCCGTGTCATCTGTCTCCTAGTTTATAAATAATTGAAACTCGACTGTTTTTCAATGATGTACGATTTTCCCACGAATTATATTAATTATCTCACGTTTATTTTAAATAATAATGCCGCACACATCGTCGTATTGTTTGCATACGTGGTTAAAAATTGTTTACTAAAGTGATACTATTTGTAATTGATATTTTCTAATAGTTCTTGTTAATCGCCGTGCACTCACATGGTACCTATACAGGTTAATTCACCAAGTATGCTCACCCCTCTTCTATCCTTAAATAATGTATTAATTAAAATCCTGACTTTTGACATTTTTAAAAATATATACTTCTTAAAAACTGTTTTCGGATTAGACTTTTTCATTAAACAATAGTGTCCCATGGCGATACAAAATGCATTTTTAAAATGAGTATCATCCTTTTTTACTGTAGATTTTTAAGTTCAGACTTTTTTAAAAATTTTGACACACACAATTTGAACGAGTACCTACCTATAGTTTCTAGATTATAAAGCATATACTAAGGATAATAAACCATTATAAAGGTTATATTTATAACGATCGTGCAAATGATATCATGTATTAAACATACATAAGAGGTATGTCACCTTTAGCACCCAAAGTTGGGATTCATGTATGAAACTTTCTCAAGGTTTTGTAGCTGTTTTTTGACGAAGTTTAACTACAATAATTTTTTTTATAACTTACAAAGAAGTTCAGATTACCGATTTTTGATACTTCTGTTAATCCAAAATTATTTTTTATAAATGTATTGATTTCCATATAGGTTTACTAATAAATAATTCTATTGAATATTGTGTACCTATTCATATTTATACTTAACAATTTGTATTACCAAATCCAGCTCGTATGGTTATTTGGCAAAACAATTAATATCGACTATAAGGTATTAAATATAAGCACTGTACTAATATAGTGACAAATAAGTCCGTGTGTATATGAAGTAAATTATCCTAAGTGTGCGTGCAACGCCCATTATAACTTCTGCACGCAGCGCAAACATGCAAAATATGTTATGCGAAACTTTTTTTTTATATCATATGATTTTGTATTTAATAAGAGTAAGAGCATTATATTCGTTCATATTTCCTACAACTCATCGCTTTAATAAAAATTACAATTAATAGTCAAATAAGCTCTTTGAAATAATTGCCATCATTTTTCATTTATTATAGTTAATAATGCACTCTAATACTCAATGGCTCAATAGTTTTCCACTTACGCTAATTAAGTGACTGTCGTTTGTACATCTAATAATCATGTAGATTGCATGTATTCGCATGCCGATTGCTCTTTTCCATACAATGCACTATTTTTCCTTATCTCATACCTAAACCAATTAGTTACCATGATTATTTAATAATATAAAATCATATACAGTTGTATTATAGTTCTGAACTTCCTTGTAAGTTACAAAAAGGCTATCATTGCTACATTTCCGTTACGAAATCTTAAGAAAGTTTCATACAAATTTTCAAACTTAAGGTGCTGCTGTCAGGGTGTCGTATCTTCAACTAACTTTCATATCCCATATCATATCATACTATTGTTGATTTAGATTGTACTTAAAAATAAAAATGCTGCAGTGTCGTAGCTCAACATTAGATCCATATCATATCATTATTATTTTACTTATTAGTGTGTAATATGCAAAAACTATAGTTCAGTTTTCGTGCAGTTTGAACTATCATAGAATATGAATATATACCATTCTTTATTTTGTCATTTGTATAGAATGCGGCGCTCCGATAAAAATCAAACCTATTTAAGTTTACAAGTTTGTATCCAAGTCAAGTCGTACGATAGTTTTCGTAAACAATATTTATGCGTGTACTCATAAATCATAGTATATTATATTATAAGACGTTTGATAGTTATAGGTACCTAGTGAATTCTTATTCTATTTCGTAGATCATAAGTCACAATAAATAATCTATGTATGGGCTTATGTAATAAATACATTTTTTTTTTTTCAGGTGAACTTGGTTCTTACATCCAGGTGAAGGTGACGCTAGGCATATTGTACGTGTACGCCATCGGTCCGTTCGTGTCTTACGAGGGGTTGGCCGTCCTGTGCGGAATCATACCTGTGATCATGTTCATCCTGGTCCTATTGGTGGCACCCGAGACGCCCACGTACCTGTTGCGTGCCGGCAGGAGGAAGGAGGCGGAACATTCGCTAGTGCTGTTGCGTGGGCATGAGTACGACATCGCAGGTGAGCTAGAGGAGCTACAGCAGCAACTCGAGGAGGAGCAGAAGCGAAGCAGCAAGTTCAAGGATCTAATATCATCCAGGGCCACGGTCCGCGCGTCAATCGCCGTCATGGGACTGCTCAGCTTCCTGTCGTTTTCGGGCATCAACGTGCTCATATTCTACGCCGAGTCCATATTCAAGAGCAGCAGCAGCAGCATATCTCCACAAGTCAGCTCCATCATCATCGGAGTCCTCCAAGTGAGTACCCAAAACTGTATACGGTGATCGGAGCGAAGACAGAGTGATACTTTTGTTTTTTACTTTTCACCCATTGAAATTATGTTAATTTTTCAATTCAATAAAAAATATTCATACACGTAAAAATAAAGGAACGGACGATCACGTAGCTGGGTATATCATCGACAGCTAATCTATATATAATAACGATTAAGTACTACATTTTTGATTGTAACTACTAACTAGCTAGATAGAACCTCCTACACGGCTGTATTATTATATTCTACCGACAAATTTTGCTTATTACTTTATTATTATGTCGAGGACGTTAAACTAAACGAACATTTTGAATTCGTTATTTCGATGTTTCCTTTCGTTGAATTCTATAACTATCTACTCTAGTTGGAATCGCCTGAAACTACAGAATGTAATATTAGGAAAAAAAATCACGTCCGTAATACATATATGTAATTTATATACGTAGAATAAAATTATTATATGATTAACCACAACACTTCTTAAAACAATTATTTCGTAGCTAATCCAAAGTCGTTTACGGCGATTTACCATGGAATATGTAAAACTAAGGAATTCCAACCCCCGAAAAAATAATGCTTAATCAACAGTCGTAAATCAAACTATTTCAAACAATTTATGTCTATGACTTATAATAACAGTTACAGACGCAACTTATTCCTCGTATTTGGTGGTGCTGACTGCTGACACAAAAATCATAAAAAAATATCAAACAAAATAGGTAAAAACAATGAGTGAAAATAAACAATGCTATCAGAACGGTAATATAATTTTGAGCTCGAGAGTTATTCTACGAATGTTTACAAACACTTAAATTACGATGATTGAAGTGTCAACCTCAGCCCTTTCAGTATTTCACTCCACTTATCCTAAGCCTCAAACTCTATTAATCAATTTAGTTTTAATGCTTTATCCGTTATTTATTGTTCGTCAAAATTCTCCAAATTGTGCTCTTTCGGGAAATAATAATCTAACGAAATTCGACATCGTGGTATCCAAACGGTTATAATAGAGAACGTGTTACGTGATCGAAGGTACCCGAATAAATATAATTATGAATGAATAATAATGATTGATACAAGTATAGAGTTCTATGAGTCGTGTTCAATGTTTAACTTTAATATTTATTCATTATTTTTATTAAAACAAAAAAAAAAGGTTTTGAGTAAGTACCTAGTTTTCGAACATTTGACAATCAAAGTTTAATATATCGTGCGTTTAATAATAAATATGACATATCACTGTACCTTTTCCAACGTCAAAGTTTACGCACTTCGTTGCGGTTCGTAAAACAAGTCGTTGCGTGTGTAACCCGATATATCGTCGTATAGGTACTACAATATAATAATAAATTGAACACTATCGATTTCTAGACTTATGTACCGTTATATGTACCAGTGTACAATATATATTTACGATGTAAGTTGTTACATTGCAGTATAGTAGCAAATCGATGGTCGTTATAATATTATAATATCATACAAATACCATGATATACGACCCACGCGTGACACGACCACGGTAACAGTGGTAATAATATATATATAGAAACGATATTAACGCCGCCCGCTATTTCCGCAGGTCAAGTTCACGTTCGCGTCCGCACTGTTGGTGGACAAGGCCGGCCGACGCGTGCTGTTGCTCATCTCCGACTCGGTGATGGCCGTGTGCTTGGGTTGCTTGGGCTACTTCTTCTGGCTGCAGGAGCACGAAGTCGATGTGTCCGCGTTCAGTCTTATACCGCTGATCAGCCTTGGCGTGTACATCAGTACGTTCTCGCTGGGCTTCGGGCCCATCCCTGGAGTCATGATGGGCGAGCTGTTCAGCCCGGACGTCAAGGGTCTGGCGCTGGGAATCGTGTGCGTGATCGCGTCGCTGCTCGAGTTCGTCGTCGTCAAGATGTACCAAAACTTGTTGGACTGGTTCGACCACGGCATCACGTTCTGGATATTTGCTGGGTTCTGCGTGCTGGGAACCGTGTTCGTGTGGTTCCTCGTGCCGGAGACCAAGAACAAGACGCTGCAGGAGATCCAGAACGAGCTCAGCGGCAAGAAGAAGCCGAACAACCGGAAGGACAACCCGAAGGGCAACCGGAAGCAACACATGATGGATTCGCTGACCGGCGACCAGACGCACGCCGCGATCGTCTGAACACAAATCAAAAATATAATGCACAACACCGTCGCGCACTCGCACACGCACACACACGCAGTATAATTTCGTTATATACGGCGTGAGTGATTTGAATAATAATGCACTGTTAAATTGGGTAGGGCGTGTGGGTGTGTGGTGCGTGTGCGGGTGTGCGATAGAGTTTGACGAACTGGGCGGGCGGGGTTTTGAGGAAAACGATATTTTTTACAATTTTTTAACCCCACACTTTTTTTTATTTTTTATCAAAAAACTGTTTGAATATCAAATACACTGAAAAAAAACGTTTTCTTGTTTTAAAAATGCATTTGTGATTTATTAATTTTTTTTTTGTTTTTTTGTTTTTATTTTCGAATCAAGCGACTCGTTTTGCCAATATATTCTTCACATATTGAGGATATTATATACACTGTTATATATATTTTCGGGTATTTATATATATATATACATACCTATGTATTTGATTTTTTTTTTATTTATCGTAACATTTACACTGTCTGTTGATATAACATAATAATAATATATTGCATTCCATTTTATTGTCAACTCCCGAAAGGACGCCAGTACCCCATTAAAAAAAATATATATATATAATATATAGTATATTATAATATTCACTCGAACGAGAGTTTTGGGAGTTTTAATTTTCCGACACTTTTACACGCAAATCATATATTTCATTTATTTTCAAACGTTGTTGTTTTATTCCAATTGTTTTCTTCTGAAACGAACGCGATTTGTTTATAATTGGCGGTGCTTGGCCTTAAGCCACGTATTTTAGTTAAAATAGACCATCGTTGTATGTATTTGGTATAGGTACGTGTAAAACACGCGTTACTCTAAGCAACACAATACGTTTCCAGTTCTGTTTATATATATATATATATATTATAATAAAAGATTACGCTCAAGTTTTCGTGTCCGGTCAGTGGTTGTAGTATAGAATCTCACGAGACGCGCATGTGACAATAATAACGATTGAAATTTAAAGTATAGAATGTCCTGGGGGATATCTCGGGTTTTTCTCTTTCCATCAGACGAACGATTTAAAATCAATTTTTTTTTTTTAACGCAGACAATAAAATAGATGAATATAATATATTACGTTTTGACATAATTCCTATTTTCAAACTACCCCGCACAATATATACCGTTCTCACTCGTTTTAGAGTACTAAATACCTTCGAAAATATATTGTGCTTCATTATTGTAGTATAATATTTAAATTATATGTAAAAGTGGATTTGTGATTTATACATATATATATATATATTAAAAACCGGCTGATTGCAGGTAGTCTTAGAATCTAAAAAAAAGTCTAAATGCAGTTATATAGAGTTTGCTCAAACAAAATATTAAAATATTAAATATTTATTTTTATACATATATAATATTGTTTTATTTTATATTAGGTAATTAGGTATGTCATAATATTACAATGTCAATTCAAAGCACATATTATTATAAATGTTCGTTACAATTTTTATATTACAAATTTATTCCTTATATCACATACACACATAAAAATAAAAATTCACTCGTTCATCATATGAATATTATTATTACTAATTTCGTTTAGATTATAGAATCATTTTTAACATATTATAGGTTTTATATAATATTAATTTAACCGTACGATCCCGACGACTCCGCCGTTCATTCACGCGGTCTTCCTAAGATTATAACTGTGAATTATTATATTATTATTATTATAGTAGGTACCTACCATTTTAGTGACATGCGCTACGTTCAAATTATCGACTTTTAAATAATGTATAATAATATTATAATTGTTATATAGTGTACGTTTCAAATTACGTTATAATATTTACGCATCATATTTCACGTTGCATATCGCGGTCATATTAATTTTATGTTGATGATTATGTTTTTTTTTCAAAAAGATTTAACATTTAAATGACGGCGATGTAAAACATTATTATTATAATAATATGTTGTCAACGCGTTGCTCAAGTCGCGCGCACCTGTGCCGTGGTTCATCGATAGCGCGCGGTCGACGTGCAACTGGCCATTTATTATTTTTATTATTGTTAGTAATTATTATAATAATACATATTATATGACAATTGGTCGATTATCATAATTTACCTACCATATTATGTTGTACACGTATTTAATAATATGTATAATGTATTGTAACATGTCTATAGTCTTTAAGGTATTTATCATTTGTAAATATTTAGTTATTAGTTAGGTATATTACTATAATAACGAAACGCATAGCATATTAGTTTTAAGTAGACAACAAATTATTTACATACAGTTATTATAATTAATATTAGCGTATTTCAGACAAGACATCAATGTAGATTATTATAATATAGTTATATTTTAATAGTAATATCATTAAAATATTTTTTGATATAAAAATTATATTTTCATTGTCCTCAGCAAGCCTAAAAAATGTTTCATTCCTCCTCCGACTAACAAACATTATTATAACATCATTAATAACACATCACTGTCGGACCTCTACTATGTACACATAAATTTATTCATAGTTGTACGGAAAAAAAGATAAAAAGGCCTGATCGTCAATTAGAAGGATTGTACAAAGGGTAATCAACGATGGTATCAAAAAAAAAATAGTATATCACTATTTGCTTATGGTTAGAAATAATTTTTTACGGCTGTACAGTGTACCTACCACCTACCTACAGGTGTCATTGATTTCAAAATAGGCACTTAGTACTCACCTATTTATAATTTGTATAATACTATTTTACACAATTGTCTAAAACGGCTAGTTAACAGAATTTTTGTCTTACACATAATCTCTTTACAATTAATAAATCGAGGCAGTTATTCTTAAAAAAAAAATAGTAACTAAGAAAATATACTAAAACTCACCATCACTTAAAACTCATGAAGATAATCTTTGATATTAAACATATTTGTATCTCTTCAAGTTTTATTTGGATATCGTTCTGATACTTCCCTAAAAGTATTGCTATTATTCAACTACGCTATAACTTACATTTATCTTTATGTATACCTACGTATATTATTGTTACAACGCAGTGACAGGTAGAAGTTTAAACTTAAAAACTCATGTATTCATTTAACTTCATTTTCCGGTTAAAATACACACATTTTACATAATATAATGATCAAGACGGAAGATTATTTTAGGTACCTTTATACAATTTAAACACATCCATGTAGATATCGAAAAGGTTCATCCAATTTAACAAATATTCGACTAGGCAATAGGTGGTATGGAGTGGCTTTTATTTGAATAATATTTTTCTGACAACAGAAGAAGGAAAAATATTACAAAATGTGTTTCGTGATTGGTTTCAACTTTCAATAAATAGAATAGGTATATCTTTGCAGTACAGCAGCGCGCAATAGTAAACAGTAAAAATATTATTATATATTTTTACACTGCTCTATTGTCTATTTTAATGGGTTTCAAATTATTTAATTATGTGAATAGCTGGTTTATAACAATTTCATATTTTCACCTTCAAAATGTTGTCTAGAAATCTAGACGTCGCTTCGTTAATAAGGACTTGCAATAATTCCTCGTGACAGTTCTTATACTCTCCCAAGTGATAGGTAAATTAGAGCATAGAGCGGCTAACCAAATAAAACTAAAAATATTATCTATAAGATTGTTTTATATTTCAATTTTGAAGCAACTTATTTACTTATGATTATTTGAATATTTAACATACGTTTTAAATTTCTTATCACTTAAATAACACGTATCAATAATAGGTCAACATTATGTGCTATTGAGTAATTGTACAGGTTTTTATACAGGTAAAAATTATTAACATGTAAACTCGGCCCAAATAATAATAATATGCCCAGATCTTCCCATTTTAAAAAATTAATAATGCTCTTATAATATTTTTGAGATCCATTTAACTTTTCACAAGGAGGCAATTCTCATTATCCTTCAAAAATTATTTTGTTTTATTTTATTTTCATATTATTTAAGAGTAAGTAAATTCGTTGTAGCAGAATCAAATTATTATTACTATGTGTTGCTTATTTTTTTCAAGTTAAATAATGTCATGCTTACTATATTTTATCGGTGAAACTATCGAGCCCAGTTGGACCTTTTTTATTACCCAAAATTTCCGGGCCGAGTTTACTGCAAAAAAGGTAATCGCGGGCCCAGTTTACATTTGCCCTTGCCATTAATAGAAAAGTTCTTATTAATTCCGAAGAAGTTCTTGAAGTCGTATCATAAAATTCAAGAAAAACTTATAGTTACCTACACATACTTAATAAATGACAGTTACATTTTTTTTTTGGTTATAAGGCATATCGAAATATAATTCTTAATGAGATTTAATTATTTTTGTTATTTTAGTGATTGTGGACTGTGGTGGCTTGAATCTCGTGACAATATTTGCGATACGTCTGTCTCACCATGACTTGAGCACGTGTTGGCAACGTAATTATATCATAGTAATCATACTCTGGTGTTGCATGTATTTTTTAAATCTTTTTAAAAGAAAATATAACAATGTATACTTTTAGGTTAAAGATATGGTTCCGAGGAAAGTGTATGCATATAGGGCGGAATCGTCAGACCGATGCACATACCTGTTTAACATAATATTATCATACAATTTCAAAAGAAAACAAATAAATAATAAATTCGACACTATAGAAACTCAACCACAACATATTGAACTTTAAACATTTTGACATAATATACCAAAAAATCACCAGTGGTTATCACCAGGATGCCATTTTTCTATTCAACTCAACTGCGCGAAGCATAATAAATTCAGTTTTTACTATTATAAATGATTTAATGACTTACCTATCTATATTCAAAATCAATGTCCAGGCGGTATTATTGTACTATATGAAACAAAGAGAAAATATATATTATATTATATAGTGCGGAGCAGTTAAAAAAACAATATAAAAAATCATAATTTGTAATAACATTTTTTATTTATTTAAATCACTAAAGCGTATCACAATTGTATGTGTGTGTGGTTATATGCGACACTTCCGTGTTAAACGCATTTTGGTTCAAAGTGCTTTAAATACTGACAGCCTATGATCCCGATGGGCCTTGCGTCGGGACGGTTTTCTTCTTGCCACTGAGCTCTTCCTGAATTTCCTGCAGAGACTTGTTCTTCGTCTCCGGCACCAGGAAAAACACGAACATGGTACCCACCACGCAGCACCCGGCGAATAATCCGAACGTGATGCCTCGGTCGTAGTTGTTCAACAGCGTCTGATATGACTTGACGACACAGAACTCGATCAACGATGCGAGAACACAGACGATTCCGATGGCCAGTCCCTTGAATTCCGGGCTGAAGAGCTCTCCGATCATGACGCCCGGTATGGGCCCGAAGCCTAGCGCAAACGTGCTGATATAAACGCCCAAGCTGATGAGGGGTACAAGTTTAAACGCCGACACGTCGACGCCATGTTCTAATTGCCAGAAGTAGAAGGCCAAGGAGCCGAGGCACACGGCCATCACCGAATCGGAGATCAGCAGCAACACTCGCCGGCCAGCCCTGTCCACTAGCTGCGACGACGCGAAAGTGAATATGACCTGTGTGCAACAATATTATTATTGTCACGTCAATCGCGTTATAGGATTTATGATATTTTGTGAAATGAATAGGTACTGTGATGATAGAATATTGGTCGATTTATATTATTCGCACCACATTCATATAATATTATAATATCTCAGCATAATAAATAATTATTGTAATAGTAAGTAAAATTATGTTCGAACAAATTTAAGACGGTTTACTATCGTCCGTTGAACAAAATAATAATACATTTTTTTTTTAAATCAAAAACAAAACATTGATTACAAATCAAAATTAACTATTAGTTACAGAATGTACCTATTAACCTTTGTAAGCTTATACAGCTTGTGTTGGAAATAGGGAGCTATGATTACTACTAATAAATATAATAAATAAAAACATAATATAAGCATACATTAATGTTAAAATTTAAGATTACACAAAATATTCTTCAAAGAAAAAAAAGTAGTATTTTATACAGAACAATGCTAGCAATAAATAAATAAAATAAATACCTATGTGCAATAGGTACAACAAATAACAAAATTTAAAAAAGTTGGTTAATATTACCACAATAACTCATTATCTAATACCAAAGAAAAATATTTATATACTAAGCATTTAATATTTACAATTCCATCTCTAAGTATCTATTTTTTAAATAAATATTAACTATATACTATTATACCATTTGCTGTTCGATACAAGTAAAAATCTATTATTCTAATATCATCGCTTCGTTTAAAATGCTTTCGAAAACATATGAGATGGTCCTCTCCGTGTATGAGTAGATCAAGTTAGTTTTTATTGAACTAAAAAACGTATTTGGTATTCCAAAAAATGAGTTAAAAAGAGAATCATTTCAACAACATAATTCATTAAAAGCGTTGGAATATAAATGTGGAATTAATCACTTCAGACTGTAAACTTCAGTGTACACTATGAGTGAGATCGATGGTACAACAGACTTCTATACTACACTAGATAAGGAACTCCTATAATATCCACGTAGCTCAAATATCGGTTGGCAAAACATTTCATTTATTATACAAAACATATGAGAATAACATCGTGTAAAATGGTAAAACAAAATAATAAATGTAAAATGATTTATGTAAAAATTTTGTTTTTTTAAAACAACAGGTACATAAATAATACAATTCAATAGAACATAAATCATAATTAATCTTATTTACCATATAAAATATCATACAGTTGCTAAACGACCTTGAGGCTTAAACTGATGGCAGGAGTTCGCTATCTAGTAGTACTATATAGAAATCTATGAATGGCGCTAATGCGTCAAAGCTTATTTCTACGAAGCATATAATATCACGTCAGAGAAAAAAATCAATAAGGTGAAGTCTTCGTACAGTCGACTGCAGTAAAGACAGTTGCAGCCATTGGGGTACTCACTTGGAGGATTCCGATGACAATGGAGCTGGCTTTCGGTGATATGATGCAGTGTTCGCACGCGAATATGGACTCGGCGTAGAATATTACCACGTTGATACCCGAACATGACAGGAACGCAAGCAGACCCAAGACTGTGAATGCCGCCCGCAACGTGGCCCTGGATTTGACCATATCCTTTAACTTACCGTTTGGCTTCTTCTCCTCGAGCTCCTTCTGCAGCGCCTGCAGCTCGCCACTGATGTCGTAGTCTTTCCCGCGTAACATAACCAACGCATCTTCTGCTTCCTTATTCTTGCCGGATCGCCAGAGATACGTGGGCGATTCGGGCAACACCAACAGGACTAGGATGAACCAAATCACCGGTAAGATGCCACACATGATGGCCAGCCACGAGTAATTCACGAAAGGACCGATGGCGTACACGTATAATATGCCCAGCGTCACGTTTACCTGTACGTAAGAGCACAGTTCACCTGCAGAAAACGTGTGCCATACCGTTTAGCGCGAAAATACAGCAGTTTGGTCGGGCCCTTGGTTGTATAAACGTTTGTTATGACCTAAGCGCGTTTGTCGTGTATAAAAAAAAAAGTGATAGTATATTATAATAATGTCCTGCAGTTCGATATGGTATTATATTATCATTAATGGAGGGGGGGGAATGAATTGGTGGTACAGTTATTAATGTTAAGTATATAATATTATACGCGGTTGACAAAAAATATTTTTGCCAACACCACATTTCCAAAGCTTCTATTTCAAAGCTTCATATTTTTTGTTCGACGTCCATTATATAAGGAAAATCATAAATTATATAAAACTATCAAAACATTAAACATTTTCGTCGTATTTTTCAGTCCCGAAGGTTTTTATTTATCATATGCGTAGCAATAAATAATAAATTCTACGCCATTTATTCAAATAAACGTTCTAATCACACATACTAATCTACCACAATACTGAGCTAATCAGATATAATATTAATTATAATTGTTTTAGATAGTTTTATTACTTATTAGTCTATACTTCTAAGTTTCCTAGGGTAGTAAGTTACGGACGTCATAAATTAGTCTGCGGGGTGTCCACCAAATCCAGAGTTAAAAAACAAAACCATTACAATAATATACTATACTATAAATGTGGTCAGAATTTTCTTGTTATATATATTTTTTACCATTATACGCAGTAGATGGTCACTGGTATACTGAATTTAAAATTATAAAAATCACATGGACGACGTTGTTGTATTATTATATTATTGATAATAACAACAAACATATAAAAAAAATTGTGCACAAGATCGCTTACCTCTGATGGACTTCTCGGATATCTCGCCGATATACATCGGGACGGTGGCGGTGATGCCGCCGAGGCAGGTGCCAGCGATCAGACGTGCCACATACAGATGCCAGACGTCTTTCGCGAAATAAATCAATAACCAGCTGGTGATGAACGGCAAGGGCAAGAAGGCGATGACGGGTTTTCGGCCGATTAAGTCAGCGGTCCTGCCGGCCGGTATTGATCCGAAGATGGCGCCAATGGCTATTAGGGAACCCACCCACGACCCTGGTCAGCCGTCATCTTGATCTTTGAGTCTGCGGACAACAGCATGGGCATCGCAGGTGACATCCACGCAAGCACCGTGCCCACGGCGAACGGACCGAGCGTGGCTGTAATGAGAAGATAAAGAAAGACTGGTAAATAAATTCTGCGGGTAGGTCATAAATCATAATGGCGTTGTGCACACGTAGCTGCAGGATATTACAATAATTATACCGTTGTGTTATATTGGAGATTACAGCGATGAGTTAGATTTAAAAATGATTACAATACTGTTAATAATTCAAAATAAATATTTAAATTATTATTATTTTTTTATACAACGACAATATAGTAATCGTAATATTATTAGATACCATTATAAGTGTATGACGTGTTACTCACCGGACAGCGCAGTGACGTATTGTCTGAACTTCTTGCCCTGTGGTTCGTTTGCTGGTGTACCACCGCTGAAAACAGACAAATACGTGGTTGGTCCGCCGTTTCAGATTATATTATAATTATATACTACTTCATGGCAAAAGAGGTTTCGAGTATAATAGTGGACACGGCCCTTACGATAAACGAAAAAACTAGAGCGTATCATACCATCACCAAACCATACGCAGTTCTAATTGTTCTAAGTAAACCCTATCTGCACCCTAAGCTTCATTAGCAAGCCCGGATTAAGAATCAATTGGGCCCCGGGACACCACACACTTAGTGGGCCCCCCTTTCAACTTTAACTTCAAAAAATTGTATTACTACATTTTTACGACAGTGCCTACAAATTTGTATAATTTATTATAGTCTATAATATTACCTTATCAATCATAGATAATATAAAGACTATCATCCATGCGTACATTGTAGTTCACAACTTCCATTTTATAAAATTCATCATATTGTTTTCAATTATTAGAATATACATTTTATATTTATTATCATTTAATATTTGTTTGTGATAAAAAATTGAGAACATTTTTATTTTTATAATTACTAGTTACTTATAGTTACTTCCTATTAAAACCTATTTAAATGCATTAAAAAAAACAAAATAACACGATGAGAAAAAAACAATTTTCTTCCTATATTAGAGTTATCTAACTTTAAAAATGTACTCGCAAACGTAAATACCGAACATCTTAAACTTACTTTATTATTTTAGAATAATATTATATTATCTTCTTTAATTTTACGAGTAATTATAATTATTAAAAATTACGTATTTGTTTCGTGAGAATTTTTAATGCGTCGCTTTTCTTATTTTTATTTATTTTCTTACCTTGCATTTGAAGACGTTAAAGATAACAGAAGTGGATTTCTGTTATGGGCAACGAAAATAACAGATCCAACGAACCATTCAAGAAACTGAAAGAGTGATGACATATACACCGCTAATGTTAAATATACATGTCCGAAAGCCATCTTGGGAGTCATCTTGACTGAATCCATTCGATGGAACCTTAAAACGAAAACATATAAAGAGTATATATATATATTGAGTTAGATAATTTTGTTTTTAAAAACTGTTTAATACAATTATTATTTTTGAACGTTTGTTTTAGTTGGCAATAAGAGAGTAAGACTAAATAATATTATGAATTTTAGTTTTTCATCAAAATTATTCTTAAAATTCAAAAACGATTTACATTATTAAATACGCAACAATAATCTAATTCTTCTATAACATTTATCTATGTGAGTTTAATTATTACAAAACATGGTCTTGGAAATAATAAAAATTATTAAACATTTACTTACAAGTTATATACACAGTAAATAAATAATACTTATTACAAGAATACGGTTGATAACTGCAACAATATTTTCAATGATTTTAAAGAGTACTTTAACTATACACAACAAAAATACGTTAAATCACATAAATATCATGTCAAAAACGAGAATAATAAATACATTTTTAATAACTGTATTATTGATTTTCTTAGATAAATAACATTTTTGTAGAATCAACAAAAAACTTTATAGCCAGAAAAATGTCAGATTTTTTAAAACATTATGTAAAAAGAAAATATATTATAATACAATTTTTTTGAAAATAGGACATCTGATCTGCTGTACAGTAGGTTTTGGTTTTCGAGTGTTCGGCTTGAAATGGAGTCAGTATAATGGATATGTCAGGTTTAAATTCAATGATAAATCATTTCATATGAAAAACGATTTTGAGCGGAGACAGTAGTCAGCCTTTATTTCTAAAAATATATTTTTAAATTCAATTTTAAGGCAATTTATTTTTCTACAGTTTATTCAACTTATTTAATCAAAAAATCATATAAATTCAACTATTATTATTACGATATTATACCTATCATACTTTTTGAATTGAAACAATAACTAAAATCGATAGTTTTCATTAAAGAAAATACATGAACCTAGATAACTATTTAGCTACAATACAAAATAATTTGCATATTTTCATGAATTTTACTCACAATTTTTCAAAATTTAAACTTCAGAAAAATTAAAATATTGAATTTGTATATTTTTAAAATTTTGAAATTGCTATAATATAGTTTATTTGAACAATATTCGAATGCATATAAATAGCTAAAAAATAAATACGTTTAAATTTTAAACCTTTTAGAGAAAAAAAAATACCAGCATAAACTAATATAACCATATATTATATTCAACATAAGATATGCGTAAATGTAATAAAATTTAAAACGTATTCCAAAGAAAACATCAATTCAGATTATTAGCTTATATTATAATAATATTTAAATAATATTATTAGTATATTTTTTGATATAAAAATATTTATTTTCACTGTGATTATACTACAACATGAAAATTAAGGTTATATGTAAATATATGTAACAACATAATAATTGGTTAGTTGGGAATTGTGTTGGTACGATATTTTTAAAAAGATCATTGTAACTAAAAACATTAGGTACCTTCACGGCTTTAGATAGTATGGTTGCAGTACGGTGGATTACTTACAGTAAGACGTTTATGTACCACGAATCTTCTCTCAAAATCGGCTGATTTTACCTAAGATTCTGCAGCGCCATCTATCAGTTTGTTTATAAAACCTTATAGTTTTAATATTTTGATATAAATGTATAGTATAATTATTTGATATTCAAAAAATGCCGCCAAAAATAAAATAATTTCCATAAATCATAATATCAATGTACCTACTTATATTACTATTGCACCTCATGACGCATCCAAAACTACATTTAGTGTTCCCAAAAATGAGAAAGAAAAAGGAAAATGGGAAAAAGCTTTAGGAATGGTTTTAAAAAAGAGCCATCGTGTCTGCGCTAAACACTTTGAATCTAACGAAATTAAAAGTACTTGGGAGTCCGTATATTGTAACGAGGATGAGGCAATATTCTTACATGAAAAATATTGAATCCAAGCAAATAAATAAAACAAGAAAAAATTTATCTAAATTAGTACCCACATGGTTGTATTATATTTTAAATTACTTAATAAAGAGTTTCTTTCAAGAACATTTTGTTTTTTGTATAATCAATATTGAAATTTATTAGTAAATTTTAAAAATAAGTAATAACTAAAATAGTGAAGTAACTCTCATTTTTAATAATGTATTCAATATAGTAAATTGTTATCTAATATCTATGTTGACATATTGTTAACATATTTTGCTATTTGGTTAGTATATAAATCCGCTGGGAGCGCTCTATGATCTTAAGTATTTGGTAAGAACATTCGCAACGCACTTTTTCTCGTTTCGTTACGCAACCATACTATCTAAAGCCGTGGGTACCTTCATAGTTATATATTTTTTGAACATTTAAAAACTATTTAAGTTTTATACGGATAAATCAAATTTTGTTCATTCATTAAGACACATCGAAACCATCGTTGATTTTTATACCTGTGGGCTGTCGTCATTGATATAACATTTGAATATTATAATTGTCGTATATCAGCTTTATGTCCAGATACACAACAGACTCGGTGAACCTTCTTTGATGCATGTTATCGACAATCGAATTATATTATATTCGCTATATTTAACTTATAATTATTTTAATATCAACAGTCGATATGATTATTTATGTTACCTACTATTTCACTTATGCAATTTATGAATACTATTAATTATTTTTTATCAAAGAGTAATGCGCTATCCTTGAATCGTGTGGTGGCGGTCGATGCAACTATGCAATAAGTGAACGTGCACGTGTCGACAATATATATATATAATTATACCATAAACTGCTTTACTGTAAATGTTGAATCTTTTTGAAACAAAGAAAGATCAACATAACCTATCCTAACCACGAAGTGCAACGTATATAATATATAAAAAGTATATACCTACTATATAATGTTATTTAAAACATTCAAAAAAGTAGAAATTTAAAGGCGATGACGTTTATAATGGTAAAACGTGTTATTTTTGTATAAAATGTCATAAAATAATGTGAATTTTTAAAAATGTAATTTTTTTTTTAAATCATTAGTATTATATGGTAAAATAATTCCAACTGCGTTTAACAAGTTTGTTTTATAATTTTATAAAATATGCATGGGAGTGTTGCAAATAGTAATATTAATCTAATAATAATAATAATTTATTAATCTATTAATATATGATTTATATCATTATTCTATGATATTAGTAATCAGCGATCACCGTAAAATATATTAGAGATAATGCATGTAGACATTAATAATTCAGTTATAGCCAAAGTAAATGTTTTACTTACTGTGTACTACTATTTCCCAATAGTAAAATTCATTTTATCACAGTTTTATTATAATATATTTATATCACAATAATATCATAAAATATACTTAGGTAGTAATATTATAAGCTGACAGACCTCTTCGCTCAGTCTTTCGTATATACAGTTATGTAATTATTTTATATCATTGAATTCAAATTTAACACATCCATTACAGTGACTTCTCTAGACACCTAATGTACAGGAGAGCATCACCCAATTTTTATCTTGATATTTTAACATGGTCAATATGAGGGTTGAAGTTATCATAATATAGTCTCCCTCATTTCTTGGGTACACCACTGTTCCATGCAATTATTATTTTTGGTGGGAAAACGTGGTTATCGGGATTCTATTTTCTTAGAAGTATGTTCTTTCAATCATTTATATCCGGTTAACCTAGATAGTATTACCTATACAACCGGATAGCGGACGATAATCATTACTTTCATAATACGTTTATATAGCGTTGTTTTTTTAATTCATAGCCCAACAAACATTATAATTTCTTTACAGGTGACTGTCAAATTACGGGCTCGCAATAAAATGAATTTAAATCATAGACAACAATTAATCCGACTTTGAACTTGTTAAGTCGGATGAGTCGAGAACGTTAGGACTTCCGAGAACTACTATAATTGTACCCCGTCCTTGAGTTGCTATAATATAATGTTATATTAAAACAACATTACATTTCATATATTATGAGCGCAATAATAATAATTGTGCAAGACGGAGACAATAATAATAAAAAACTGTACTGGTCGCGTTTTACAGACATCTCCCGTCTAACTATATTATTATTATATTATTACATGACGTGTCATTTGCATGACGGATAAAATTATATACAACTCAACACGTTATTATTATTGAACACACTATGATTTATCGTGATCATCGTTCAATTGGAACGGAGGACAATCGTCGAGATTAACCGCTTACCGCGACATAACCATCATGATATTATAATAACTAATAACGTTTATTAATCGAGCACTCCGCGAGTTTACCCGTACTTCTCAATAATTTATTGCATATGATAATGTTTATTATTATTATTTATTACTATTTCAACTATTATCATTATTATCGATGGTCAATAAAAACGGACGATGACGCAGTTGGAATGTATATTAACCCTGTAGGATTTTGAACGATTATGTTCTTCTCCGCGGACAGTTGAATATAGTATAAGATATTATTATCGGTGTGCGACATAAATTAATATTTATTATAATATTATCATGAAGTATTGAACAATAATTATCACAACCCGAACCTATTTATCCCGAGTATTTTGGTATCCAACATAGCGTGATGATAGTCGACGAATACGTCACAAATTATGTAACAGAAGATTTTAATAGTACGACAGTTTTTTTTATAGATATAACGTATATTACCTACCTTGAATTTAATTTGAGATTTTATATTCAAAAAAAGAATTTTACATACCTACCTACGGATTATGTAATCCGTTTAAATAAAATGTATTTAAAACTGTAATATTCTATATAAACCATTGAGTATTCTAAAATACAAATAACGCATTAGATCATATTTTAGGTATAGCAATAAACAATAGTTATATTTATACAGGTATAACCTACTATATGATATAAAAAAAAAAAATTTTAAAATGATAATAAAAAAACGATTATAAGTTATAATATTATAATTTATAATTAATCGTTGACCTATGTATAAATGTTTTATTATGTAAGTTGTTAAGCAATATACATAACTGTTATATATTTAGACTGTATTTTTATTTAATCAAACAAGACGTGTTCATTTAATAATTCACCGAACAAGTATAAAATATATGGAATTTTTTTAATTGGCTCAAAAGACTTGTTGCAAATATTGAAATATAACAGCTGCATATTTAAAAAAATGTTTTTTTAATCTCTATTATGTATTCAGTATCTAAAGAAGTCATGTTTATCTACTAGAAAAAATTGATTTAAATAAAATCAATATAAAAAGTATAAGGAAAAATAAACAAATTAAAAATAAAAAACGAGGAAAAAAAATTACCTGACACAAAAAAAATACCAATGAAAATAGAACAAAAGTGTATCAAAATATGTTTAAAGTTTAAACATGTTCTATTGTCATGGAAGGTTTAATTTTCAAAATAGTAATCCTTAGTGTTGCTGGTTAATTAATTGTATTTATTTTTGGAACATATTTTCCAAGTAGAAAGATTTTTTAACCCTTTTTCTTTGCAATATTAGTGAATCTTTCAAACCTTTTTTATCATCACTTGTATTGAATTCTAAATTTCCATTTCTAAAAATTAGCACCTGCAAGTTAGGAAAAACAATAATATTGTATAATACTATGTAACACACTATGACGACTCACCAAATTGGTGACTATCCACAGACGAAATTTTGTTCACTAAAATAATAGCACAAATAAATATAAACAACGAAAGAAAGTATGATAAGGTGTTCAATGTTCATAGGGAGTTCCCAATAATAAAAATGAATTTTACGATTGATTATACCTGTATGTTATACTTCGTTAAATTTAAAACAAAATAAATTATCACAAAAGTCTAGATGAAATAATATTGTGTTATTCAATATTTTATTTATGGGATTTTAAAAATATGTTTTTCATTTTAGATTCTGAGTGGAACGATAAATGTATTGATTTTACAACGATGTGTGTTTTTTTATTTTTTTATTTTTGTGTCTGTCATCACCTTTTAGGACAATAAAAATACTTAGATTTTCTTCAACAGTATCTTTTCTGATTCTTGGTAGTTTTCAAAAACGCCGTGAAAAACAAAAGAAAAATTATGAAAAAAACGGGAATTTTTACGCAAAATCTGTTTTCATCTGTTTTTGAGAAAATCGATTTTGGTTTTTGGTGTAACTCTAAAACAAATGACCGTAAGTACCTACATGAATTTTAACTGAATGTTTATATTAGCATTTTCTATAGACCATAACATTTTCCAAATATTTTGACTTATTTTGAGCCGTTTACGGACATTTTCAGTTTCCATTTTTTTTAGTTTTTTTTTTTATAAATATCAATAAAATTTTTATTTGTTGGTTAAAAACGCTTTAAAATTTAATGGAAGACTCCTACTATATTATTATAATGATATTTGAAAAATATTAAAAATTTTTAGTCACAGTTTTTATTTATAAGCATTTAAAGTTCAAATCTTGACAAAATACGGAAAAATCACGAAAATTAGCAAATTATTTTGAGGTGAGAATTCATACAAATTTTTCTTTTTGAATCTAAGATTTGAAAATGTAATGCAAGATTTTCTATAAGTTTGTCTACCTTTATCAAAAAAAAAAAAATGTTTAGAAATAAATTCTATAAATATCAATAAAATTTTATTTGTTTGGTAAAAAGGCGTGAAAATGTAATGCAAGGCTCCTGATATATTGTCACAATAGCAGTTGAAAAATATTAAAAATACATAAGCACAATTTTTTTTATAAGCATTTAAAGTTCACATTTTGACAAAATTTATCAAATTTAAAATTTAATAATTATTTTATAGTTCAAAATTTATAAAATGTTCAACTTTTATAGCTAAGGATTGAAAATTTAAAACAAGGCTCCACGTAAATAGGTTAAATATAAGTTACTTTATTCACGATAATATATCATCAAATATACTTGGTAATATCATAGGCCGACTGACCGTTTTCGCTCAGAATCGTTTTTCTTATACAATGATATTATACTATCATTGAATTCAAATTTAACACCATCCATTACAGTGACCCACTAGTAATCCACTGTACAGCAGAGCGACATCCACTTACCCACCTTTTTTGTTCTTTTTTCCTAGGTATTTTTCTTTTTATCGATTTCTATATTCAAACTTTTAACCATATTTAGTTAAGGATTTTTGATGCAGACTGTTCGATTTAAATGCATTACAAAAAACATTTATTTTCTTTAAATAAGAAAAAAATATTTTACTTAAATTTCTTTATTTGGGTAAGTATGAATTTAGATTTTAATTATATTTTGTTTGAACATCAAAACAAATATTAATTGTGTTTGTCTTTATCTAAGTAAAACATACTTATCTTATCCCGCAACTTGTACCATGAATACTGTACAATAAGCGATAAAAAAAATAAATACTCATCTACAGGTCACGTATAATAATGAATATCAATAAATTACATAACAGTATAACACACATTGTAGTTTCCTCTGAACTGAGATTCGTGAAATGTATAATGATATTCAAACTGGTTAATATATTATATTCTTCAGTGGCATACGATCCGTGCGTTATATTTTGTGTGCGCCATGATTAAATAGCTTATCCTTTACGAGACTAGCCGCAGTGTTCTAACGATAGTGACCACATGTGCATCGCAATGATATAGTTTAAAACAATTATTACAACAAACTGTTTAATATTATATAGTGATATTTATATTGTACAAACGTTTCTACTATTGGATTGAACATCAAATATTAGTGTGCCGTTTTATTGTGTTAATTACCAGCTACTTGATAAAACGCTGTTCAATTGGAATATAATACAATATAATATATCAACGATTAACACATTTTTCTGAAGGTAGGTATTTATCCTGTTACACGGTTTTTATTGTTTTTATTTACTCATAATTATAACGTAGGTATATACTTAAAAAAACATAAAAAAAATCAATTATTCGAAGTAAAATATTATTTTGAGTAGTGTGTCGTTTAAAACCACGACACTCGCATTGCCATTTGACGCTATCAGTATAGCGTCTTGCTCGTAGATTGTGGTTCGAAAGGCTATCAGAAATAGCACTTATTTGTTTTTATAATATGTTTCAACCGGTTGTATGGTTTAATGAATACTGTTTTATCCTTTGATCAGTTTAGACTTTTAGAGTTAACGGGCTTATTAGCATAGGTTTTTAACTTTTCTGAACGCCGGTATTTATTCATCCACAAATATAAAAAATACAATATAACCATTAATTATTTTAAGCAGGTGACATATAATTATGTATCAGTATTCAAAAGCAAAAATAAATTAAGCATTAATATTCATTTTTTCATTTTATTTTTGAATTGATAATCATTAAAATTTAAAAATATTTTATAAAAATAAACTAAATTTAAAAGTTCCATTATCAATCATCCCTCATCAGTATAGTATGTGTTTATGTTTTATCGTTACAATTCTGTGATTATAATATGTCCATTTTAGATTTATAGCAGCATTTTGGCACAATATACGTTTTTACCGACAGTATTAATATGTATTTTATTTCGATCGTATCATTTATTTAATTAATTGACTGGTTAGTAATAACCACGCCGATCAAATAATTAATATATAGCTATACTATAGATAATATTATAGGTACGATATTTTATGTAATCATAATCTAAATTTATTAGGATTTCTAATATTTTTTTCGATATGCGATGTATGATGGTCGATGTACGATAGTTGTTGTCACAATGGCATAAATGCATAATAAATCTATCACTATACATCTCACTATCAAAAGTACTTGATAGTTGATAAGGATATGGAGGCTTGAGTCTCATCTTAATATTTTTTTTTAATACAGAAATTACCTATTTATTTTAGGTAATTATAGATTTATTTAGACAATTTTGTTAAAATTGACATATGTTTGAGTAAATGATTACTGATGTACTAATGTGTTTGTGTGATATTTTTAATATACGTTTAGCAATATTGTATTAAATGCCCCTCTTATTTCAAAGTAATTTCCGTGAATTCCACTGTTATGATTAAAAATGCAATTTCTTTTTATCTATAGTTGCCTATATGGCTATATATAAAAATGAATGTTTGTGTGTTTTTTCTTATTTTTCTTCTTTATCTATACCTACGGATATTTGGTTTTTTTATTCATCGGATTTTAGTACGGTTAGGTTAGGATTTCGTACTAATTGGTCGTATTAATCCACCGTAGGTTGTATTAAGTAAAAACGACAAACTTGGTATAACTTTGAATTTTTCGTACTTTAGAGTTCAATAAAATTATACACTTTCGTACAAATTACACGGGGTTGCCTACTTGATAATATATACTGCTGCGAATCTCACGGACAACGGCGGTCGAGATAGTCTATAATATATTATAATGTATGTAATATCATTTTCACTTAAATTGCTTCCACAGTATGTTACACCCAAAAGGAGTTGAACAATCTGAATTTTTTTTAAATTGTCTTGGCTTTAGATATCAATAATATATGTATTATGTATATATACATATATATATATAATAAATGTACTTTATGTACCTACTCCAAACAATTTTTTTTAGTTGTCATCTTACACTAATATAATAATATCTGTGATATAATGATAATATCGTCTTCAGTCTTCAGTTTTACAATATACCTATAACTATATACGTATTGTAATAAGTAGAATGTACGATGTACCGATTCACTTTATTAATCTTGGTACGCATATATAATTGTGGTTTCAGGAGTTTGGCTATTTCGGTTCTCATGTACTTGTTTTTCACCCGGTATACTGATATATCGGTTACAATATAGTCTTACACTGCAGTTTTGCGCAACTAGTTTTACTACTTTACTAGTTTTAGCGATTATTATTAATTTAGAAAAGCTGCAGTATAATAAGATACAAAATAGGGAATTCCGTTATTTGCTATTGTGCATTAATCTTATATTTATGCATATATTATATTTTAATAAATGTTATTCTATATTATGTTGATCGTCGCAAGCAGAACGCAGGTTCATAACTCATAATTATTTATACATTCCTAACCCAATACAATTAATCCGTGATTTTAGGTTTTGAGCGGAACGATGAATGTTTATTATGACATGTATTTTTTTTACACTATTTCTAGTAGAAAAAATACTTAAGATTTTAAACATTGAGGGTTTCTGGTAGAAAATTGGATCTAGTTAGGGGTCAACAGTGAAAAAATCTCTAGTTTATTTTTCAAAATCATCGGGAAATAACAAATTAAGGAAGAATAAATATACAGTGTACTCTCGGTAACCCGGAGCTCACGGGGGAAAAAAATGCGACTTCCTAAAAATTCCGAGTTATCAAAATCTTAATATGTTATTGTTATTTGAAGAGAAATTTTAATCGTTCGAGATGTCGGGAATGTCGAGTTATCAAGGTTCGAGTTACCGAGAGTACACTGAATTTACGCTAAAACTTGTTTTTGGTGTAAGTCTCTAACTCATAAACCAATGAACCGTAGATTATTTATGGTTTACGATTATTTTATAGTTGCATTTCACGTATTTATAAAGTTAATTTTATTCTTAGTTTACCATCAAAACGAAATTATAATAATTTATAATGTATATTTTGTTTTTATATTTTATTCAACCACAGTTGTTCAAGTATTTAAACAGCTAAACGTGATCAAATTATAATATAATAATATATACTAAGTTCTAATGCTATATAGTATATACCTATGCAAATTAGTGGTGTAATTAAACATGTTACATGGGTGGGGGAGAGGATGTCAGAATTATTATTCATAGCAAACTTGTGAGAGGATTTTCCCCCATACCCTTTAACTGCATTTTATATTTCATCAGTCATCACATATCAATATATGTATTTTATATTACAAAATAGTTATAAAAATTAACAAAACAAGTAAAACAAATCTGTAATATTATTTTATTTTACAGTATTATGTCCACATACCTAGACTTCTTGGCAAGTTCATCAACGACCTCTTTACTTGAAAATTGAACATTATTATGAATAGCAAACATTGCCACACCGATAGATAATAAACAATGGATTGGACCGTTGAACTTTAGGTATAATAACTATTATATAGTTCAATGGATTGGACATAGTTCTTATCGAACGTTCCCGAATTGACTATCTCACTCAGAAAAAAAATTTTTACTCCATGAAATTATTAAAATATATATAATTATTATTATTAATTCATGGAAGATAACCCATTTTTATTTTTTTTTTTGCTGAATAGGATGGAAGATACACAATTTATGTTTTCATTTTCCGCCTCTCTTCTTTGTTCGGGAACGCTACCCGCTATTTTATTGAAATACGAATGTCCTATATGCATTGTATAATATTATCTATGGCCACGCCATTAAGTCTTCAAATAGTCTTTTCTACAAACAAAATTAAACATTTAACTTATTAGGTATTATGAAAATGTATTTTATCAAAATCAAACACAGCTATTTTGTTTACCAATCTCTGACTATTGACATACAGCTTCGAAGATATGTTTCAATTCTTTTAAGGGTTGATAACATCCTGGCATGAGTACTTTCGTTGCAAATATCGTAATGAATCTGTCAAACCATAAAATATAAAGTGACTGCATGAATAGTTTTAAAATCATAATGTTTACAATGCAAAGCATGTATAAAACAGTATTACGTGATCTAAAAATAGTGTAGTAACTTGAAAATAAGATGTGTGCTCAATATATACGTATTTACTTATATTTACTTATATATGATTTACTATTTATATATATTGCGTACACATTCTAAATTACTACTTTCTTATATGTATATATGTACATACACATAAGTACATATATATATATAATATATATATAGGTATATGGATTTAATTATATACTAAATTGACTTGCCCTAATAATTCGACTGCATACTCGCTAGGTATTGGATGAACGAAGGAAAGAGGAATAGGTTTAATATTGATTTACTTATAATTTAATATTAATCAAGGACACAATTGATATATTAGAGGCATTTGAAAGATTACATTTATTATTTAAGACACAAAAATATTATACTTAACATATATTATATATCTCATCACGTATGACTGTCACCAAGGGCGTACGCAGGGAGAGTGCTGTTGTGTGAATCAGACCGATGTTCGAGGGGTGTCGTCCGAGCCGATGAAACAGTTTATTTAACAAAAGGGAATAATAATATATGACCACAGATATTATAATATAAACATCGGTGTGACTGTATATACAATATTATAACCTATATTTTAAGGGTTATGACGATGACACTCTTTTTAAAATAATCTATTTATATGAAGAGTGGCGATCATAACAATAGGTAGATTCAAACGAAATTTGATAAACATAACACTGGGTACAGCGTTATCAAAGTCTTGGCAAATAGAACGCAATTTAATACCGTCTTACGCGTCTTGTATGCAATATTATGTTCAGTGTCCAATTTGCTTATTTGACACTGTACACCATAAACGGCAGTACACACCACACACGTCTAAATAAGCAAAATGCAATAAACGGTTGGTCGATGGTTTTCTAAATAATTATACGTATCAGAAAATATAATATAAAGTAGTTAGGTACTTCACTTTCGTCTTAAGTTAAAGACAATTTAAAGGAGACTGCAGGCAACATATAAGAAGCCGATATTTAGACCTGATCGCCAGGGAAAATTAAGGGGTTATTTTTAGGTAGATTTAAGTTTTTTAAACCGATTTTGTTTCATTTTAATCGAAGCGTTGTTCAACATTTGATTTTCAACTAACCGTAAAACTGGTATTTTTAGCATATTTAGTTTATTTATTTTTTTTTTTACTACCTATATTTTAACAGTTTTTGGAATATTAAAATTTGCTCAAGGTAAAATACAGTAAATACAGTGTTTATGAATAAAAATTAAAAACCACCCCAACTTAAGTTAGCAGTTTAGCTAGGTGATTTAGCATTATTTTATAAATTGTTTTTAGTAGCTTAAAAATAATAATAAAATATTGACCATAATATTGTTTGACGTTAGCCTACACGAACGGAACTGCACCAATTAAAAATAAAACATTCATACGAGCGCTGTGTGTCTGTATACTTTCCAGATAGACAAACACCTTAGACCTTATGAACTATGAAAAACACACACTAATATATAAAAACACAGTTGCCTAATTGCAGTGAAGTTAAGTCAGCAGAGGGCTGTCATTAGTATTATACTTAATTATTATACTCAAACGTTAGTATATATAGGTATATATATATATATTTATTTTTAATTATTTATGTCATCTTATAAGGAGTAAACTCAAATTAAAAAAATAGGGATAACAATTCAGCAATTTAATAAATCATCAAAACTTATAGCATATCCATCGATTTATCGTTAAAAAATCGACTATGTTGAGATAATATGTTGTACAATGTTCAATAATAAATAACATCATTGTAATAGAAAAGTGTAATCAACTAAAAAAAATTATTCAAAATGATAAAGTCAATTTATAACAATAAATATTTATAGTATACCTATTATTGTAAATATTATAAACAAATATAAAAAGTCGAATATCGATGAAAATGATACCATTTTAATAATTATTATCACATATAAACTATAACATTATTTTAATTATAATTGATTAAATTAAAAAATTGTATGAGGTTTTCTATCCTATGGATTGCAAAAATAACAAACTAAGATTAGTATTATTACCGATGATCATTAAGGTATTAATATGGGAAGATTGTGAATAATTTTTTTAATATTTGTTAATAAATTATATTAATTTAATAATTGATTAAAAATGATACTTTTTTCCTAATGCTTTTATTGAAAATTCTGAAATGAATTTTTTCTAGGTTTTAAGAAAAATTCAGATTATTGCTTAATAATTTATATAAATACATACAAATTAAATAATTTCTATTTTTTAATGTGGACATTTTTAAGAAAGTATTGAGGAGTCTTTGTATACATTTTTTTTAATTTCTTGTTATTTATTATATTGTATTTCTGAAAAATTTGATTCAGCCATAATTTAAAGCTGATTTATGTAAATATATGAAAAGTAGAACTAATTATTTTTATTGAGTCTCTTAATAATTATTAAATTTTTACTATTTGAGTTTAAAATTGTTGATTAAAGACTACGGTTGTATTATATAATTATGTTAACTCGGTTAGACACTCTGTATATGGAAATGTTTTTATGTTTTAGACTGTATTCCAAGAGACTTAAAACATCAACGTTCAAAACATGTTACGTCTATCAGTATAAAATATATTACATATATAATATATATGAAAGGATCGATATGGATAGAAAGAGAAGGTTCAGAGAAAATGATAGACTTATCGGGACAACCGAGGAGGAGGATGCAAAATCTGGTCGCCGACAACTGTTGGCGTGCTTTTTAGGTAAAATTTTAAAACATTCGTAGGTGCCTATATTAATATATTTTACTCGTATTTAAATAATATTCTAGTTTATATTTTTCAACAATAAAATATCTGATGATTTTATATAGAATAAGATAAAGAGAAGAGAATTAAGTTCGAGTTTGTGCGAGAATTTAAGTTTTACCTGCAATCTCCAGTTAAAACCATTATAGCAATATTGTACATTTTATGTTATTATAACGTTATGTATAGCCTCGTTGATGTCGCTGTCGGCGGGCACAGTCGTCGCGGGATGGTCTCCGACCGAAGGAAGTTTCAAAGACGATGATTTGAAGAATTGGTCTACCGAACAGGAATCGTGGATTATATCGATTTACGTGGTCGGCGCACTAGTTGGAGCATTACCTGCCGGCTTTTTGAGTCAAAAGTATGGTCGCAAGACGCTGCTGCTCTGGCTGGCCGCCCCCATGATTGCCGGATGGGTATTATGTCTATTGCGGTTGGAGAGCGTGAGTATGACATAAATAATAATTTTGTCAAAGCAAAACTAACGACTTGCCGTGTTTGATTTGATACACGGTAAATAGACAGTTTTAAAATGTACTGTAAAAAAATAAACAATAAATATTTTGATAAAAATATAAAAAAACACATTTAGGTAAGTCATAACTCATAATATTATCTATAATCATAATACGCATACTATGTCACTACCCACATTTTGCATACGTGGTCCGATATGTAGCGCAATAGGTGAGTTGATTCCCGAGACCTTTCTCATGTATTAGTTGATTCACGGTTCATTAAGAGGTACGTACGAGTTGATTCCTAGGTTATTTTATATTTTATTCAATATTTAGTAAAATATTCAGACTATTAGCATAACCCAAGAAACACCACAAGGAGGTTGGCTGATGAATTTCTCAAAAATGTTGTTTTTTTTTAGGTTTTTCATATTTTAAAAATCATTCAATTTTTATTTATTAATTATTTATTGAATTATATTATATTTATTAATATTAAAAACATTTAGTAGTAATTAGGTAAAAAATTATTATTAAAACATTAAGTAGTGACTAGGTAAAAAAACAAAATTTAGTAATTTGGTAAAAATTTGTAACACATTGTTTTTATAAATTGCAGGTATCTGGTAATGAGATTACCAGTATACCGTAACATCTCTTCTCTTAAAAAAAATTTGTTTTTCTTATTGTTTTTTAGATTTCTTAGTTCCATTACTCCTGCATTTAATATACGTTTCTGATTGTATTCCTAACAGCTCATTTATAAATACAAAAATATTCGGGTGCCCACTATAGAAACAACTATTGAGCTTAGAATGAAAACTTTCACAACTATTCGTAGTTTTATTTAAAGTAGTTGAGAATTGAGCCCATATACTTGGTGGAAAACTAGCTTCTGGAAAAATATAATTATCAAATATGTATTCCATAAACTCTTCAAGTCTTTCATCGCCTATTGGTCGAATTGCCATCCGTTGTCTGTAAAGCAATCGATAACTTCTATTGGCCTTAAAAAAGGTAGGCCAAAAAATTATTACAAAAAATTACCGGTCTCGTTTTCTGAACTAATGTTTTTGTAAATTGCCGGGAGACCTAGATTCTGAATTTTCGGCCACCAACTTTGGGCTAGATGAAATCTGCATCCTCGTATTTTTGATATTGGCCACACGCTCTCTACTGTCATATGAATCGCAATCTCAAAATCTATAAATACTTGAACAGGTGCGAGTGTCATACCGTGCAAACTACAGTGATCAATCAAATATTTGAACTCTAGCTCGTAAGTGATCTTTTGTTTGTCAGGTAGCAAGAAAAATACAAGTGGTATATATACGTCATCTTTAAATCCATGAATGGTAAAAAGTTGAGTAAAGTACTTAGGGCAGACATTAAAAAATCTCATCAATATAAATGTCTGTGACGTCACATAAAACGTTCAAATTACGTTCAGTAGAAAAACCTATAGTAAAACTCACGCTATTATTAACAAATATAAACTGTTTATTGTCATTTGTTGTGTAGTTCATAGATTCTAAAATTGCCTGTATTTCCATGGCACTTTTTGGCTGTGAAGGATGAATAGTAGAACGAGCTCGATGTATATTATGCCGTATTAGAGATAAGTCATTATTCGTTAAAGTACTTATATCTCTGCGTTTCAAATCTCTGCGAATTAATTTTGAAAGCTTCGCAAAAACATCTTCAACAGCTTTCCTTTTTAAGGAATTTCTCAGCGCTTGCCGCTTACTAATATTTTCGTCAATTTTGCCATGCTTATGATTTGTGTTGCTTTCTATAATCTTATTATTATCGATTTTTAAATAACACTTACAGCTACTCTTGCTACAAGTGCAGCGTTGGACATCGTTTGCTAGCATTTTATGGAAACAAAACGTATATCCATCTATTGGTATTAATGGTTTTTTGACTTTTCACTCAATATAAATTCAATATTTATTCAAAAATGTACACTTCGAAAAATACACAACAGTTTTAACACAACGACACAATTTATATTGAACTAATAATGGTTTCAACAATACTGGAACACTCCTAATATTCTAGATTATGTTCAACTATAAAAGCTGCTATCTAACTATTTAAAATCAATTATTATGATAAATAACATATACGTAGGTAATAATAATGACGATAATCTTTGATAAAGTGTTCGAACAATACGCATTCGCGTGCGACGTGTAATGACTTTTTTTTTTTTGTAAATTCGCGCGTGGTCTCGGTGGACATAAGAGCGAGTCGTGTGTGACGATCGAACTCTTAACGGTCGTAAACTCTTTACTTGTGCAATCTATTGATAGTTGATATACAACAATAGGGAATCAACTCGTACGTACCCTCTAATGACCTGGGAATCAACTCGTACGCAGCTATGTGTAGGTACCATCAAAATCAACTCGGGAGTCGCGACCCACTTGGTATAGACCTGATACCCAATATCGGTATACACTAATACCGCTTTAATCGCTGGACAGTTGACCCAAATATAATGCGCATAGGTTTTTTCGGATACGATGCGATTTACGATTTGTAACATAAACTAATATTATTTTAGTAGAAATATGAAATATTGCGGGTTTGCATCGGCGTGGTGTGGGTATATGCCATAAAATATTATATAATAATACGTTATACGAATCAAATAATTATTTATAATATTTTAGGAAACGTTATTGCAATTCGTAATAATTTAGTTCCATATTTAAACGAGATTAAAAGCAGTACCAATAGGTGGGACCAAAAGTCCAGTCAACAGTGTACATATTGTTATCGAGTTATTAAGTGTAAACAAAATGTAGACGTTAACATAATAACGTGAATAATGAATAATGTGGTTCACGGTTATTATTCTATTATAATGACAAAATATAATATTACCATGTATAGTTAACATAAGTGCTTCTGAATTCTAATTGACGCACTTGTAATACAGTTTAATAACGCATTTTTTAAGACTTTTGTAACCATAATTACTTACTAATTTCCGTAATCGTTTTTCACCGTCATAACTCATAATCATTACCACGTTGACATTTTACCCATAATATATACCTACAACATAATATTAATATACCGTCTTTACCCTAATACGTCAATACGCTATAAAAAAAAATGGTTTAATTTTCAATTTAATTTCACTCGAGCCGCATAATATTTATGTACACGGTTACCTATACGATTATACAAAAAAAAAACAGTTTTCCAAAATAATGATAATACAATAGGTACATATTATGTTAATTTATTTTGAACACACAACACACTAATCTATTCCGATAATTGAAATGTGATAAATTCGAGACAAAAATCGAGTTGAACATTTGACGACAGCGTGTCGACGTCTACGACTATTGATTTTCTATACCAGCCATAGGTTATAGCATTATAAGTATTTATACCTAATTTAAGTAAATCCCATTTTCTTCCATTTACTAATCGAATATGACGTAATAATATATAGACTGCATATTTATTGATTCGTGGGCTGTTTTATTTTCAAAAATGAATGTGCTTGGGTCGTGTCTGATACAATAAACAATAGACGTTTAGACGTTTATCAAAATTATATGATTTTAAGTCAATTTTACTCACCTATTTCCAGTATAAGTAGGTTAGGGTATACCTCTGGTATGTACTACCTACTTATACCTAGTTTCAGGGAGATGAAAATGAAATTTTGAAAATGTAACGAGTCAATTATATTAGTCTTGTCCGTGTGGGCGTAAAAACCGAACTAATAAATATAAAATATCTGCAAATACGTACAAAAATTCAAAAAAAATCACAACAACTATAACAACAATAAATATGAAATCGTGTGTACAATGTGTTGGCCAATTTACAGTTGTTTCTGGAGTGCATGGGACGGTTTGTCTGTGGGATATCGGTGGGCGCGACCACCGTGGCCGTGCCGCTTTACGCCCGGGAGGTGTCGTCGGACATGTTGCGTGGCCGCACAGGGGTGTTTCTGGACTTTATGCTGTGCGCCGGCATACTATACGGTTATGTGGCCAGGACGGTGTTGGATGGAGTGAGACAGTTCTGTCTGGCGTGTGCCGTCGTGCCGATAACGTTTGTCGTGCTGTTCGCGTACGTGCCCGAGTCACCTGTCCACCTGTACAACGTCGGCCAGTATGAACAAGCGGCATCGGCGCTGAGGTCAGTTACTATGTATTTAAATAGTAGTCAGCTAAATGTATAATTTTTATAGTACTCACTCGCCTTTTCCAAGTCAGTTTTTAGTGATGTTAATAAATCACATTCTGTCTAATTTTTTACTACTTTTTTTTTTTTTAATCATATTTTTATCATTTTCGGATGTATTATATTATTGAGCATTTAAAGTTTCGACAAGCTCTAGACCACAATTTTGTGGAATACCGCTCGCTATTTCTTTCTACTCGTCTAAATTTTAAAATGTAAATGCTTATTACTCATTAACAATATAATATATTAGTGATTCAGATTATATAATATACCTATATACTAAATTAAATTGTTTTTTCTATGTTCAATATAATAATAATTGAATAAACGTAAATGAAAATAAATTCAAAAAGGTAGATAATAATATTTAGATATCAGATTGCTTATAACTTAAAGCCACTATATTCATCCAAAACAAATTTTAAGTTTAGGTTAGAGTAAGTTTAACCAATTATTTTGAATTTACGTGTTATATTATTAAACTGTAGTTTGTTGTTTACAGATGGTTAAGGGGAGGTGGTTCAATGTCAAAAAAGAGTTCGATAAAATAGAGTCATCTAAGTGCCTCGATGATGAGTTATTTGACCGTGGTAGAAAGATGAGTGCCGTAAACAAGTAATTAATATTTTTTTTATGATTTACGTTTAGTATTATTTATTATTAGTTTGTTTTCCAGCGCCCACGGTCGTGGCGCGAGATAAGTAATAAAAATATAATATAACGGCGGCACGACAGTGTATATACCTAATATTATATATTATTATACTATATATTACCTATATATATATATAAATATTAAATTATTATCTCGAATCAGGAGTTGCCTTTAAACAATGTACGTACTGGTGTTTTTTTAACTGGACCTAACTAATTATCTACAGAATAAATGAATACCTAATAAATTGGAAAAACTTGGATAACTTTTGCAGATGATACTTTTGCAAATTAAAGGAAACGCGCAAAATTTTTAATGAGAAATTATAATGAAATCTGAAATCACGGCGGCAGCGTCTCGCGTTGTCGTACTACCGATTGAGGACACTCCATTTCGTGTACGCGACGCATTTCAATATTTCATTATTTATATTTCACAACTTCGCGTATTTATTGTTTGTTTCATTTCGTTATCAACTGATAACTATTGCTTCATTAAATCGCCTTCTTTCATTAAATTTGTAATATTCTATTTAATGTAGTTTGTTAAATTGTAATTAATACTAGTGTTAGTGTATTATTAGTGTGTTCGCAGCTCACGTACGATAATATATTGGTAATATTTAACTATAAATATGCCAACTACAGTGTACAACCAAGAATAAAAAATAAACAAAAGAACTTATTGAATAAAAAAAGAAACTTAGTGATAAAATAAATTTCCCAAAAAAACTTGTTGTAAAACAACGCTGAACAATGCAAATTGCAATATTGTACGTTCGAGATGGTTCTGTATTTTAAAATTAACATTATCCAATAAGCTTTGTTACATTGTTTTTATTAGATAATTAACTTAAACTTTAGAAAAATAATTGATAACATAACCTTTGATACATATGTAATATGATACAGTCACTAGTCGCGCACGAGCAAAGCGCACGAGGTTCATATTTTTTGCAATAATTTTAACAAGGATTTACAAATGGTTTCAGGAAATTCTTGGCGAAGGTGACGATAATTTCTTTCGGCCTGGTGCTCGTACAGCGAATGTCCGGCGCCGGAGGAGTGATCCAATACTCATCCACATTATTCAAAATGTCCGGATCCACCATCGATCCGAACACAGCGTGCATCATAGTCGGCACATTCCAACTGGTCGCTTCCGGGGTGTCGTTTTTGCTTGTCGACAAGGTCGGACGGAGGACTCTTCTGTTGACCTCGTCCGCGGTTATTACCACATGTCTCGTTTTCTTGGTTGTTTACTTCAGCCTTATAGAAAAAGGTGAGTGAAATATTTTCCTGTGGTTGGTTCGTTTCGAAATGTGACCAGTATTATTTTGAAACGCCACGTCGAATAGGGATTCAAAACCGGATGTTGCGATTGCCACGACATAATACATGTCATATGATAACGCAATATGCAGACTATACCTATATGATATGGGACTTTCTGGTTAAATTCTCGTAATCTGGTAAAGTTGGTCGTTGATTTATATTTTCTTTTAACTACTCTTTACTCTTTTATTTTCTTTATTTGTTTCTAAGAACGTTTACCTCCAAACATTATGCTTAACATCGTGACATTAAAAATCATATAAACACCTAGTACCTTCAAAATCTTAATGTCTACCAAATTATTATTATGTATGTAGAAACGCTAATGGAATCGCCATGGAGGATATCCTTGCTGTTCGTCCTGTGTGTGTTCATATCCGCCTTCCGGTTGGGCCTGGGACCAATCCCATGGTTCATAAGCACCGAACTGTCACCGGCCTTGTACGGCGGCCGCATACAGTCCATGGCCGCGTGCTTTTCCTGGTCCCTGTCGTTCGTCATCATGAAAACGTTTAAGATCTTCGTCGAGGCGAATCCCGTGTTGTTGTGGTGCTCGTTCGCTGCGTTCTCGGTCGCCGGGTTCCTGTTCGTGTTGTTCTACGTGCCCGAGACCAACAACAAGAGCCGTGAACAGATCCACATCGAACTGATCGGTTAGGTCGACCTAACCTATCGTAACCTACTAACCTGTAATATTGACCACATCCGGCGTCGGACTATATATTTCGCATCGCGTCCCACCACGACAAAAGCGTGATCTCTATGCAATCTGCAACCGTTAGGTTGGTGGATCAATGGATCGGACTGACGGTAAAACCGGGTAGCAAACATAATTTCACGATCTCTGGCGTAACTATATAGTGGTGATCTTGCAGGATGGACGTGCCCTCGATGAAAAATCGTTCCTCATTGACCTGAACTGTTGTTCGGAAATATATAAAAGTATGATCAGTGAAAGTCTATGTGCTGTACGAGGATATGCTTATCTTTATCTATTTATTAAGTATTTTAGTATTTATTTAAAAATTATTTATTCAGTGCACTTTATATATTTATGATTTATGTATACGTGCATTTTAATATGATATTCTATTTCAATAAGTAATTATAATTGTCACGGGAATGAAAAATTTAAAATAATGTTATCGTTATCAAAAATAAGTATTAATCTGAAAAAACATTGTGATAAAATATAGACTTATTTAAAAATATTTATGATGTTATAATTATTAAATTATATTATGTAATTGTGATTCAAAACCGCAACTAACTGTGAAAATGATAAGACTCTATATAATAATAAATTATATGGTATAATTATAATATTTATACATACCAACTATAATCTATATATAGCTATTTATACTTGTACAAAGATCAATACGATGACGATGATGCACATAATTCTAATAACTAATAAATTCTTATGTAATATCATTATATTACTTGTTGTGTGTACTTACAAATTACAATGAAGGCAAATTATATATTATTATTTTTTGAAACCGACAAAACTTATCTTTTTTACCTCATCGATATTATTAGATTTTGAGCGAAGCGATGAATGTATTGATTTTACGATGATGTATATTTTTTTTTATTTTTTTTTGTGTCTGTCATCACCTTTTAAAATAGTAAAAGTGCTTGGATTTTCTTCAATAGTAACTTTTCTGATAGGAAAGTGAATCTAGTTGGTACTTTTGGGGGTCAAAAGTAAAAACTTCACAGTACTTTTCAAACGCGACATGAAAAATAAATGGAAAAACAAGAATTTTTACGCAAAATCTGTTTGCGAGAAAATCGATTTTGATTTTTAACTCTAAAGCAAATGATCGTAGGTACATGCAATTTTGACTGAATGTTTATATTAGCATGATCTATACACCATAACATTTTCCAAATATTTTGACTTATTTTGAGCTGTTTACGGACATTTTCAGTTTCCATTTTTTTAGTTTTTTTTCTATAAATATCAATAAAATTTTATCTGTTGGGTAAAAAAACTTGAAAATTTAATAGAAAGCTCATAAAGTTATTGTTTCAAAGGCAGATGGAAAAAATTAAAAAACCTTAGTCACAGTTTTTATTTATAAGCATTTAAAGTTCAAATCTTGACAAAATACGGAAAAATCACGAAAATTAGCAAATTATTTTGAGTTGAGAATTCATAAAAATTTTGAAAATGTGAAAATGTCATACAAGATTATCCATAAGTTTATCTACCTTTATCAAAAAAAAAAATGTCTACAAGAAAGTAAAATTAAATTTTTATGAGCGTTTGAAATTTATATTTTTACAACGTTTGATATTCACTCGATATCTCATGTAACGATTTTCTTATTTTGTTGTAATTAAAAAACGTATAACTGTAGATACTTGAACATTTCACTGAATGTTGGTATTAGCATTTTCTATACACGATAAAATTTTGAAAATAATTTAACTCTTTTTGAGCTGATTACGGACATTGTCAGTTTTCAATTTTTTTAGTTTTTTTTTTATATAAATATTAATACAATTTTATTTGTTGGGTAAAAAAGCGTGAAAATTTAATATAAGGCTCCTAATATATCGTTCTAATAGCAGTTGAAAAATATTAAAAATACATAGGCACAATTTTTATTTTAAGCATTTAAAGTTCAAATTTTGACTAAATTTATCAAATTAGTAATTTAATAATTATTTTATAGTTGAAAATTTATAAAATGTTAAACTTTTATTGCTAAGGATTGAACATTTATAAAAAGGCTCCACGTAAATAGGTTATATATAAATTACTTTATTCACAATAATATCATAAAATATCCTTGGTAATATCATAGGCTGACTGACTGTTTTTGCTCAGATTCGTTTTTCTTATACAATGATATTATATCATTAAATTCAAAATAAACGCCATCCAATACAGTGACCCACTTGTAACCTTCTGTACAGCAGAGCGACATCCACTTACCCACCTTTTTTTGTTATGAACTTATGATATTGCAACAGTGCAAATAGTGCAATGCTGCTGAGGCTTTTTAATGAACAAAACAAAAAAAGTAACGTTATAAAGTTAAAAATGTTAATCGACGGTGCAGTATATTAATCCGATGTTATATAGGGTCAAAGGGTCATAACATTTTAATATTGTAATTCTTAACATTATATATTATAATCAACAAAAAATGAAATGAACGGAGAATTACAGAGGACAGAAAATAATCATTCAATATTAGCGCTTGTGTGTGGGTTAAATCAATAAGGAACCACAATATTACGAACTATGATGGGTACAATCATTAAAACCGTAAAATTAAATTGATTTAATAATAAATAATGAAGGAAAAAAACCACCATCGTACAAAAGAAAAACACAAAGTATTCTACTATTCTATGTTTATAAAAATGAATCCTATTTCCCTTAGTTGTGGCAGCACTCGTGAACGGCTAAACCGATTTCGCTCATTTTTTTTTTGTGTTGTGTTCGTAATTGTCAGGTTCATATGAATGAAAGTTTTAGGAAAATCAACCTAAAAGTAGGAAATCTTAATGTTAAAAATACAACGGTGGCGCCATCTGTCTAGAATAAAATAAACTAAATAATAAATAATTTAGTTTATTGTTGCAGATTAAAATAATAATAGTGTATTATATTACATTGGTTGCTATTGGTTAATCGGGTATGTATTTGTTGATTTGTATTATTATTTTTTGTCAATCTATATCTTATACATATAAAAATCTCGTATCACAGTGCTTGTCCGGGATGAACTCCGAAACTACTGGACTGATCTTTATGACATTTTTTACACTGTGTGTAATTTGGTCCAACTTAAAAGATAGGCTAATTTAAAAAGAGTGAGGACCAACCCCGGAAGGCGCTAAAACGGGAATCTTGAGATTTCTGATGGACATTTTTTTTTATAAATTGTTGCCATGGGTTTTTTAAACTATTATAATGAAACAAAAAAAAAACTATTTGCTTTACTTTTTAAATATAATATCTAACTATAAAAATGTGAAATGAAAGTCTCTGTACAGACTAAACTCTGGAACTACTTATCAGATCTTTTTGGTTTTTTAAACGAAAGAGTATTTAACGGAGAAGGTTTATATGAAAAAAATATTTTAGGAAAATCCACTGGTGTATAATATATTGAATAATATATATGATAGGTTAATTTACAAAGGGTTAAATTTTGTTTTTTTTTTTATTTATCAGATTTTAGTACGGTTAGGTTAGGATAGGATTTTATATAAATTGATTATATTAATCCACCACAGATGGAATTAAGTAAAAACGACAAACTTGGTATAACTTTGATAATTTAGAGTTAAATCATACACTTCGTACAAACCACACGGGGTCTACAACTGCATGTAAATTGCCTACCTGATAATATACTACTGCGAATCTCACTGACAACGACGGTCGAGATGGCCGTAACACGATTGCGCACTTTTTACCTTTTTACCTGTAAAAAATACAACACGATTGCGCACTTTTTACCTTTTTTTTATCTTATAATTATCAGTAACTTTACCGTATCATTTTTAAACTAAGGTCCGAGAATTGAAAGCTTAACTATTTAAATTTAATAATATAGCAAATAAAAATTGAAATTTAAGGCAATTGCGTGGCTTATAATTTATAAATAAAATAATATACAAATAATTAGTAGTTGAATACATAATGTGGTTATACAACATATAAATATACATTTTTATCTTATATTTATCAGTTTAAGAATTTAGTATAATATAATAAATTATTGTTTGAGTTGGTTAGTTTGATAAATTGATATATAAAGTATCTAAAAACATTTATTTCAAAAATTAAAAAATGACAAAAATCCGGTGCAATAAATATTATCGGACTAACACTTATCAGTTATTAGAGTAATAAATATTATTTACAATTGTGTATACGTATACTAACTATAGGTGGATCATTTACGCCAAAAATATTAAATTAAATTAATTTTGTGCACAATCGTGTGGTGTTTTTTCAAATATAAAAGCAAAAAGTACGCAATCGTGTTTTATTTTTTTTCAGGTAAAAAGGTAAAAAGTGCGCAATCGTGTTGTGTTTTTATCAGGTAAAAAGGTAAAAAGTGCGCAATCGTGTTGCACCGGGTCGAGATGGCTATACATTAATATAATATAATATCATTTTACACTTAAAAAGACATTGCGTCAATAGTGCGTTACACCCAAAAGGATTGGAACAATCAGAATTTTTACGTAGATAGTTAGTAAAAACTTAATCTTACATTATTATTTTTAATTAATTGTTATGTAATTTTAAATTAGCAAATACATTTTTTTTTTAATAAACAAATCGTAACCTATAATTTTAGGTAATTTATAAAATGTAATATTTCTAGCTTATTCAGTCATTGATACCTCAAACTTGAATAGATGAAACTATTGTAGATATATGCCATCTATGAACGTTTAATTTTTTTTTTTATCCAAAAAGTAAAAACTTGGTGACACTGCAGCATACTACATCACATAATCTATAAAAGAAATGTTCTTAGTTCTGACATTCATAATCGTGTATAATAAAAATCGCTCTGTAAAAAATAATGTTTTTATTTTTAATTCAAAAAAAGTTTATTTTGTGATATTTTATATTACAATGGTAATGATTGAAGTTGTTGAATGTGACGAGTCGGACTGGCGGTGAGGTGGGGTGGTATGTCTGGGGGGGGGGTAAATATACGTCACGAACGTACGCGATCGGCGGCGGCGTAGGTAGAGGTACTGGTGGAGACGGTGGCGGGGTGCGGTAAATATACGTCACACACGTATGTGACAGGCGATACGGCTGCGACGGCAATGATGTGGGATGTAGGGATGCGGGATGTGGGATGTGGGGATACGGCACTAGAACCCCCCTTTTTATACTACTACTTACAATGGTATATTGTGTGGCACAAGCTGCAGCCGGAATTCACCAAAGACTGAAATTGCCTTCCCGCATGAGCCACACATACTATTTTTGTCAGGCCTCTGCGTTCGTCGATCACGGCAACAACAAGACTATTCTACGAAAACAATTTCATGAAAGAAAATAACTCAGGGAGGTTATAATATGAATATAAGATGAACCACCGCAGATATATAAAGTAATCCAATGTGGATTGATAAGGAGTGAACACTGTCTTGGCTTCTAATTAATTAAAAATATTACTAGAGTTAATTAGGTTCTTAGGTTCATCACTAGATCGCGTTGACTACCCATTAGAGGAGTAAAAATATACAGCTTTTTATACAGAATTAAAGCAAAACACAAAAAATTACCACTGTACTCGTTAAAATATTATTTAAATAATAAATAATACAGTTTTAACTAAAATTGCAAAAAAAGTGGGCAAGTGGGTCTCGCTCTGCTGTACCATAGGTTATAACTTATAAGTGGTTCACTGTAATTGATGGTGTTAAATGATATAATATTATCATTCTATAAGAAAAACGATTCTGAGCAAAGACGGTCAGTCAGCCTATGATATTACCAAGTATATTTGATGATATTATTGTCAATAAGGTAATTTATATATTATATCCTATTTAAGTGGAACCTTCTTCTAAATTGTCAACCTTTAGCTATAAAAGCAGAACATTTTATACATTTTTAACTATACAAAATCAATTTTTAATTTTTAATTTGATAAATGTTGTCAAAATTCGAAGTTTAAATGCTTATAAAAAAAAATAGTGCCTATGTATTTTTAATATTTTCAACTGCTATTGTAACAATATATCACGAGCCTTGCATTAATTTTTCACGCTTTTTTACCCAAAAAATAAAATTTTATTGATATTTATTGAAAAAAATTGAAAACTGACAATGTACGTAAACTGCTCAACAAGAGTCAAATTATTTTCAAAATTTTATGGTGTATAGATAATGAAAATAAAAACATTCAGTGAAATTTTCATGTATCTACAGTTATTCGTTTTTAAATTACAAAAAAACAACAAAATCGTTACATGAGAAATCGAGTGAAAATCCAATCTTGTAAAAATATGAACTTCAAACGCTCTTTGATCGATTTCAGGATGTCCAGTCGTGTTATGGTTGTTGTGTTCTGCAAGCGTGTGGTGTATACAGGTAACCTGGTAACATACTAGTAACATACCTACTACATTTAGTTGTTAATGTTTTTATATTATTTATCCTATACATTTTATATATTTTATTACTTCTTAAACTTCATTTATTTTTTACAAATACACTTACCTAAGTAATACCGAATAATTAATTTACTACATTATCACAATGTGAATATTATTTTTACTTATCAATAATTATTTCAAACTGCAGTTTGGATAGTGTTTGATATTCACAAGTTTTATTTATGAACAAAGCCAATTACATAGCTACCTTAACAATAATGATAAGACAATTTGTGTTCATATTTACTCCAGTGAGTGTCTTCCATAATGGATCCAAAGAACTTATTTCCGTTACCGTACTTATACTATCAAATAATCGAATTTATTTGTGTATCCTGCTGCTAATGCTGTATACATTTAAAATAATATAGATTATTATAGAACCATACATTTTATACACTACTATTTAATATGATTAATTATTACTGTAATCTCAAAATGTGACAATAATTATCAATTATTATAAAAAGCTAGATTGGATATTTGAATTTATTGTTCTGTTACATAGTATTTGTAACAGAATTTTTTACGTTCAGATAGTTTCGTTTTGTTTTCCTCTTTATCTTATTTATATTGCACATAAAGTTTTCTCCTTTACTTTGTTTTGTTTTGTTTTTTAGTTAAAGATGATGCACCGGGACGATATAATATTATTTTTTTAACAAATATCAATTGGTAAGTGAAACATTTTGTCATCAATCAGAACTTCTTCAGATTTCTTGTCGTAAAATACTTTTTGTTCAATCGAAAAATTTGAACAATGTAAGTTGTAACTGACTGATATATAGAAATAGTAATATAGTTTATTTTTTTCAAAAAACTTGACTAATCATACAACACATATTTTTTTTTATACAGTCACCGAGGTAGAGTTTTTTTTATAATATAACATGCATTAAAACATTAAATTGTCAAGCTTTTTGACCTAGCGAAATTTTCATATCGATAATATGTTAGAAAAAAATCTAAAATGTTTACAAATTGCTCAAAAAGAATCAAAATATTTTGAAAATTATAACATGAATATAAAATACTATTGAAAACATTTTATGAACATTTCAAATATTATATGGTTATTATTTTATTAATTATCTAAAGCAAAATAAGAAAATCGATTTTGCCAAAAACTGGTAAAAATATATATTTTTTTTTTTTGGTTTTTTCTAATTATTTAAAAAAGTACTTACTTGGAATTTTTACTTTTGAACTACCAAAAGAGTTGTTGCTGAAATTAAAAATCAAAGCATTCTTCCAATCATAAAAAGTTTTTTAGACACGATAAAAAATATCACATATGGCATGATAAATGTTATACATTCTTCGCTCCGTTCATAATCTAAAATGGGAGTGATCATACTTGGCTTAGCCCTCTGACTAAGATTTAGTCCCCCCCCTCCCAAATATCCCTTATTGATTTAAATATAGTCCCCTATGGGTTATTTTAAATAAATAGTTTTGTTACCCCCCACCAGAATTTTAACACTAGTTGCGCCTATTGCGTAAAGGCATGTTTTCGATCAATAAAACAGGACACGTGCAAGCCCCTTAATAATATGGCGAATGAATATTATTTATAAGTAAACAGGTATATAATGATTTATTATTATCAGATTTGTGGATTAGCGTATATCGATGTAAATACGGATGATGAATAAATTAAACCAATATTAGTCATAGCCCATAGGCATAAAGGAAAGTATCATATTATATTATACGTATATAGTAGGTATAGCCGTATAGGTATACTCATATACAGGATGTAACAGATACCTTTAACTGGCTTTTGGAATAATTTTTGTTGTGATCAATATTTAAAAGTTTATAAATATATAATTTATAGTCACTCGCGCTACACATATATAATACAAAAAATAAAAGTTTTAAATTTGATTTACATTTTTTTGGATATATTCTAAATAGCTAATTTGTAAATCTGATTATAAGAACAATATTGATAGTAAAAACATTTATTTAAGTCAAGTAGGATTAAATGAATTTGGAACGTAATAACTTGTTTCAAAATATTTTTTGGAGGAATTTGCGCTGACGTGAGTATATTTCTTAAATTATTTACTTATCACATAATTGTAACAATTTTTGTCATACGTTTAAGTAGCATCATCTTTATTTTTTTTTCGTCAAGTCTTTCTGTTGCACCTTGTAGATACCACGGAATGTTAAAAAATGATCTGTTAAAAATGATAATATTTTCGGGACTCGCATCGTGCATTCGTAGACAACGTTTTCAATGTTTCAATAATAATAAATTATTTATTCGCGTTTTTAGCCGGTGTTCAAACCGGCATCTCTGGCTACGGACGTGCCTACCAGCTCTGCACAGCGTATACGCCTTTCACGGAAAACTCGGGGCCGAGTATCATTATTTTAAGTCTCGTCTTGTCTCGTCCAAACCGGTTATTGAAACATCCGACATCGCTGAAAAAGTGGAAACGAATAGGTAACCACCTCCGCCTGTACGCATTACACACCTATTACAATATTATATAATATTGTAGGTTATGTGCCTGTATCGTGTACGCGGCCCGACTGCAAAGACGGATTCTGTCGAATGTTATCGAAAAAATCGTCTTTACCACAATGTTTAGAGACGACCGAATTCGTCGGGATTAATAATAATATCGAATTTCAGTCGCAGCTTTTCACCGCTCCGTTGTTGGTGGTCTCGTGAATGTGGTCGCAACGCGTTCGGTTAAATTAAAGTTTTGTGAGTAAAAACGTGTCTAAACAATAATATTATAAACCGTTAAGAATGTTTTATAATAATAATAATATAATATAATATATCAGTGATTATACGTAGGCATTGTAACTAATCGCAGTCACACGGTTCAGTGATATCAGCCATTGCCACTGAGTTTCGTATCGCGTTTGGAACTTAAAATATCTCGTAATACCTATCGTATTACCGACGTCCTTTTTACATGTCATAAAGGTAGGTAGGTACTGGAAACCACGTTATAATATTGACGCGTAAATTATAAAGTACAATTTTTTAATGATTATTAATTGAATTATGCATTTATTGTATGATATAATATCATATGAATTGAAATCTGTTACCTTTCGGTTTTAAATTATTAATGAAGAACTTATTAATTATTTCACGTCGAGTTAAAGTCAATAATTATATATATATATTAAATCATGATTTCATATTATATTATAACTATTTTGCAGTACCTACTACCTAGCTGAAATATAATATATTGGTTATTTGTTTTATGTGTTTGCCCATATCTATTTGTAGGTATAACAACAATATAATTTTATTAATTTTATTTTAAGATGTTCCTAGTCAAGGTTACTTACATCTGTGGATATATTATGTACAGATTTGGGTTTTGACTATTTTAACACGATAAAATAATATTAATGGTGTTTATTCAATAAGAAGATAATAATAGTAATTATATGTAATTTACTTGTAGATTGTAGTTCAGAATAAAGTACCTAATAAAATAAATAATAATATAAATTACTGTTAACCTACTTATGTTTAATAATTTGCTAAATTGTTCATAATAATATGCTTAAATAAACCTAAATAGTAATTAATATACATTAGGTACTATTTTTGTTTATGGCGGTCTGGGTTTATTTGACTGGTCTAGGAATGGATTATTGTTTTTAGTTACGCATAATAATAATAATACATATTTACATACATTATATTATGAACAAATAACTAATATTTTTAATTACAAACTGCCTATACAGCTATACATAAATACGTTTTTTTTTTAAATTAGATATATAGGTAGGTACACTTAAATGTGGTATGGTTACATAAAAAAATATCGTTTAACGTTATAACTTATAACTGTGTACATAAAGTACAATTATTGTTAAAAAATGAGACACTCGTATTTTATTTATTTAAAATACATTTTGGTAATGGTTTATTTCACACATGGGTTTAGTGTTTGGTAAAAAACCTGAAGATAGTTCGTTCACAGTGAACGATTAAATTACATTTTACTTCTTTTGAACGACTTATCCAAGGTTGATATAAAACTAAATAATGATATTCAATGATTTAAAATATGTAAATTTATCATTCTCGTTTTTTTTACTAGGTACCTAACACCTATATAGTGTTTCAAGTATGAAATATTTCGTTTTGGAATATTTCACTGTATGGTGAAATATTTCACAAAAACGTGAAACACTGAAATTTTTTTTAACAGAAATAAAAACACAATTTACTTATTTTTTTAACACAATGTTTGGTATTCTAAATTCTAATGTAAGAATTCAGTAGGTATGTAATATACATGTATACTATTGTATACCTACTTGTATTATTTAAACATTAAAATATTTAAAAATTTTGAACACTATTTTAAATGTATAATACCAAAGGTTAGGTATACATTTAGATAACATACAATTATGAAGGTGATTTATGACAATTATATGTAAATATAAAACTTATTTAAAAATAAAACAAAATTTATTAAAATACTGAAATATTTCATTTTTTTAAATTTCAGCAAATTTTCAAACACTACACCTATACCATATAGTATTTATATATAGTTATGCAAGTGCTAAGTATTACACAATATTGTGTACAGACATTAATAGAAAATAATATTTTGCAGGTATCGTAAGTTTTCTTATAGGTATTAAACTTCTAATGATCGCAGTTATGTGCATTATTTTACTTTTATTATAAACATTTAAAAATACATTTAACCTATGTATAGTATTATTAACTGTATATGAACGATTACCTACTATTTACATTACATCAACAATGTATTATAATGTTATATTTTATAATACGGTTCATAATATTGGCAATATTGCTGATAATGCGTAAATTCCAGGAAAATTTATTTTCTCTAATGCTGTTCAACACACCTTGCTGTTAGTCATGTCGAGATGAAAGGAGTACTTCATTATTTTGAATTTGCACGAACATTTTTTTTTAATGTTTTGCACTTTTCTTTTACAATATCGATCACAATACTATTGGTAATGCTCGCAAAAAGTGTCCAAAAATTCTTCAAGTGTTTAAATCATTTCAGAAAGTAAAAATAATAACTAAACACATATTGGTGTGGATATTCAAATAGCTGATCACATAATACCTCAAGTCATAATAGATTTTGCAACAATTTACTATAAACACTTGATAATTATTAATAAAATTTAGGTACTTAATAAATTAAGACATTTTCAAGATTAACAATTGCCTGTAAGTAGGTCATGCTCTTTTTTCTGTGTATCATAAACTGAGTTTATTAAACTCACAATACCAATATTATGTTTATTATATATCAAATTATAAATTATTTATCTATTTAATACATTTTATGTGAAATGAACTACAAAAAATGTATGTTTACTGATGATAATATTATGTTTTATACTAAAACTAATTTCAAAACAATGCAATTCTAATTTCTATTAAATATTTTAATGTTCTTGTTGTTTAATATTTCATTATAAATCTTACTAATCTAAACTGTTTATTATATACTACAGACTTTATTCACTGTACAATAAAATCATTTTTTTGTTAAATCATCACTAAAGAAAAAGCTCAACATTAGATATTCACTTAATTTCGTTTATTCGTTTAATCGAATTAATTATTTATTTTAGTGAAGTCTGATAAATGTTTTTGGCTTATGGCTAGTGAATCGAATAAATAATTGTAGTAATTCGCACGTTTTAATGTTATTATTAATAGTATAATAAATAATAATATTAATAATAAATAATATTAATATTATTAACTTTAATTAACCTAACATTTAGAGTTCAGTAATTATTATTTGTGTACCTCTAAATTATTACGAATGAATAATACAAATTTAAAACAAAAATGTGATTCAATCTATTAGGTGGAAATATAAGATAAATCATAATTTATTATTATGTCATCGTTCTAGTAAATTGAAATCAGTGTGACAGCTACAGTAGTAAATCATATATCATGTTCTCCGAGTCGTCATACAGCGGCGAAATGGAAAAACGGCCTCTGCTCTCGTTGAAAAAAATACCGATCGGCCGTTCGCTATTGGCGAGTTTTCTGGGTAAGGTTATAATAACAAATAACAATATTATTAGACTGTAACGGTTCGTAACGTATAGCTTAAAATGTAATTTTTAAGTGACTTTAACATACGATTTACCGTTATTAGGATTTACGGCCTATTTTCCCGGTAGGTATAATATTACTAATATAACTAGATCGGTTCGATTATTCATTATTATAGGGACATTCACATCACGTCTTTTGGCTGATGGACCATTGGACCATCTGCACGTAAGACGCTTTTTACACTTGTTATTGGTTGCAATGGTGACCATCATTCATTACTATTTTATGAACATTGAACGTACATAAATACAATGCTAAATAAATTCATTTTTAATTACCATACAATTCTTTAAGTTTTTTTAAACGTCTGAACTAAGCTGATTTTCCACAGCCAACAATGCGTATTGTATTAGCACACAAATACACAATAGTACAGTGCTATAAAAACTGATATTAATTTTTGACTAGGTACTATAATAATATAGGGATGTCACAATTTTCAATTCTATACAAATCATCATATTTTCCAGAAATTAAATAAACTGTGCAATATTGGTATTTTTAGTAGGGTACATATATTTTAAATTTGCAACGCATCGACTAATATGCGTGATTTATTGTATAGAGTTGGAGGTTTTCGTATTGTAATATATACCTACTAATAAATTATTATAATTTTATCAGACTGTATACAATTTTAAATTACTATTAATATTCTTCTTCAATTCTAAAATTAATGTTTTATTTTTCATTACCTAAAGCTTCCGTGATGTCGTTTGTTTCGGGGACCGTGGTTGGTGGCTGGACGGCCCCGCAGCATCCCGAATCCCTTGGAGAGATGATGTTCGTGATGAAAACCATGGATATATCGTCATGGGTCGTTTCCATTTACGTGATTGGCGCGCTCTTGGGTGCACTTCCGGCCGGCCAGTTATCCCGGTTAATCGGCCGCAAGAAGTTCCTACTGTTGCTCGCAATTCCCATGACACTTGGATGGCTATTAATCGCGATCTTCGTGGATCGCGTAAGTTTATAATAAAGTTTTGCATAATAAATCACGGTAAAAAATTGGACAATGGATCACCAACTATAAAAAAAAACCTAAAACGAAATGACATTTGATTAAATTACATACTTTAAAAAGATATACAATAATAAATTCCTGTCAGCTTAATATATATACGTGTTATTGACTGACGTTGCTTACGTATTTTTATAAATACTAAACATGTATCAAATTACCAGTATGTAAACTAATACATTATCTTTTATTTTCTACGTGGTATTGAGAGCCGGAGGAGAAACAGTTGTTGGCAATACTTCTCCTCCAACCCAAATCGATTATTGTTGACAAGAAAAAAAAAAATTTTATAACAATAATAGCATCACTTGGATGCGTCCTCCCGACCTGACAGACTTTCCTTAGCGAGTGCTTAACAAGTAAATTAACTATATAAATTTAAAAAAAATTAAAATCAAAATAACATTTTATCCTCCATACAAAAATCTAAAAGAGGTGGTTTCTCGTACCTTTTTTTTTTTAAATATTTTATCATAATACTATGTAATTTTCTGTTTGTTCATTCAAGGGTTCTTTGACTTTTCACTCATTATTATACTATTTGTAAAAGGCTCGTGAAAGTTACAATAACAATATATATGATTATTATCATGATTGGCCGCAGGTGTACGTGATCCTAGTCGGTCGTTTCCTGTGTGGACTGTCGCTGGGTGCCGTCACGGTGGCTGTGCCACTGTACAACTACGACGTGGCGCCAGACGTGTGCCGCGGCCGTGGTGGTGTGTTCCTCGACTTCATGCTGTGCGTGGGCATCCTGTACTCATACGTGTCCAGTGACCTGATGGGCCTGCGCATGTTCGCGTTAACCTGCGCCGCCTTTCCGCTAGTGTTCTGCGTCCTTTTCTGGCGCATGCCCGAATCGCCGCTATACCTGTATAGCCGAGGGCGCTTCTTGGACGCCAAAGCAGCCCTCATGTATGACCGCCCTTATAATTATAGCAGCGTGCAATAGTAGCATAGATGGTGGGGAGGGGGGGGGGTTGGAAAAGACTGTGTTTGGGTTTCGAATTCACGTCCATAGGTAAGTGGACGAGGATGACGACACGCGTGGTTTCAAGTCTTAATAAGTCAGTTGGTGGGTTTCTATAGTTTCATCTGTGCAAGATTAAAATTAAGTAAAAATGTAATTTAGGTCCGAATGTCGATGTATGACATTCATCTTTTTTTCGTAAAGAGACCGCTGATACAGTTGACAATGGGCTTTGTGCAATACCACCAACTGTTTTTAAGGGGTTAAGCGTAGGCAATATTTACTCGAGCGCGTACATTCAGAGGTCTCAAACACGGCCAACAGTGTAGTATAGTGTACGTTTTGGTATGAGATCGTATTGGGAAAAAACAGTCGGTATCAGAGACGTTTTTCAAACATCGCCGGACAATATTATTATTAAATATTATATTATGCGCAGGTAACAATGAATATTTTTGTATGACGTGTGTTATTGTAATGCAGATGGCTGCAGGGAGACGACTTCGACGTTACCGCCGCATTCGACGAGTACGCGAAACTGCAGACCGAAGACGACGTGCTTCCCGCCGACAAGGAATTACAATCCCCGGGAAGGAAGTACGATAGATTTGGTTAAAATATGTTCTTCTTGGGGACAACCATGACAATATTATAATCATAATGTTGTTTCAGGAGAGCTTTCGTGAAAGCAGTGGTCCTGTCGTTGTTGTTGGCCACCGCACAGAGGTTGTCCGGTGCCGGAGCCATCATACAGTACACGGCGAAACTTTTCTGCATATCTGGGTCGTCGGTGTCGCCCAACACGGCTTCGATAATAACCGGAGTTTTCCAGCTGATCGGTTCTGGCATCACCATTTTCCTCATCGACAAGGTGGGCCGCCGAAAACTTCTACTCGTCTCGTCATCGGTCGTGGTGGCGTGCTTGGCCATGTTGACTATGTACTTCTATTTCTTGAATAAAGGTACGTACTATACTTTACGCATTGTATGCTCTAGTGTATTGCTCTAGCGCGATGAAAAAGTGTTTTATTTCTACGAAAGAGTAGAAGGGCAACCTGATTATCAAGAGGAAAAAAGTTACATCTCGTTCGCACGCGAAAACATAATATTATTGTTTAAACCGCATAATTTTCTTGTTGTCACTAGATAATTTATCGTTTTCACAAATTAATTTATCGATTGATTGACAACATTTTCTTGTCAGAACTAGATGATCTCTCGTTCATAAATATAAATTATGTACGTCTGTGGTCGCCAATACTAGCTTTGTGGACTTTTGGACAGCATGTTTGTCTTCGCTCTAAATTCGACTCTACATAAAATGTGTCCATTAAAAAAACACATTTTTTATTGTATTTACACCTTTATAAGTACACAGGGTTTTATTTCGTGGCCCTTTTAAATAATAACATTTTGTCATGAAAACGAGAAATTATCTAGTGACAACGAGAAAATTATATAATTATAACAAAATGTTTTGTCGTACAAACAAGAATTTGTTGTCATTCAATCGAGAGGATATGTTGTGTGAACGATGTGTAATTTTGTCGTCGTGTTAATCAGTTGGCCCTTTTACGCTTCTGTATATTTCACTATAAAAAATAATGGAAAAAAAATAATTATTCATACTATTTTATATTTTGTAACTGATTACTGAATAACATAATAGGTAATACGATGTAATTATTATTATTTATGGTCCATGGAACTGTGAATCGTGACTAGTTACTCTTAACTCGCGTGTTTTGTAACTATATACCTACTTAAGTGCACAAGTGTAATGTAACTCACGTGTGGTAACTAACAGTAGTATATCTGACGATCAATAATAATATTGAGAAACTCCCTCGTCCCTCCAAACAATGACTAATATGTCATCTTAATATTAATTCGAATACAATAATAATGCATCACTAGGGCTACACATGTACTTGTAAAACATTGTCTTAGATCACCCAAAATAGATGCACTTTGCATTGAAATCCAAGCCCTATACGGCTATACATTCATACGATCAAAATATAATGATTAATGGTATATAGACAGGTTTGATTTAACAACGCAAATTTCAGCTGATTTATAATAACCGTGTGTGGTACAAACCTAACATCTTTATACTACCATTTACCAATATACGGAAGTAGACTTAGGTTATTTGAACGACGTAAATATCAAAAAATTATACTATAATGTCTTGACGCTTTTTGCAGGCATGTTGGAGAACTCCTTGAAAATACTACCGATAGTCATAGTATGCACGTACATCTCGTTCTTCAGGCTCGGGTTGGGACCGATACCGTGGTTCATTACCACCGAACTTATTGGAGCCGATCACTCTAATCGCGCTCAGTCTTGCATAGCCTCGTACTCGTGGCTATTGTCGTTTGTAGTGATGAAAACGTTTGTCATGCTGGTCGACGAGTGGCCCGTGGCCTTGTGGCTTGGTTACACCATCATATCAGTTTTCGGGTATCTATGTATATTGCTTTTCGTACCTGAAACCAACAACAAGAATGCTGATGAAATCCGTCTGTCACTAGCAAAAACGTATCAAATAAATTCGTCCTGATTATTTTGTATTAATAAAAATTAAAAACGATATTTAAATTAAATTTTTTTTATATTATTTATATTTTTTTACTATTTTTCTAAATAATGCGTGCATCCATTTTTTTGTCAATTTTATATGTCTACGTGTGGTTAAGTTGTACTTTTTTATTTTTTAGGTGTATGCTTCTTATTTGTATAAGTAAACGATTATAGTTAAATTAAGTTATTATATTGCATTTTTTTTTTGTGAACTGTGTTGAATACGAATTACACGATACGGAATACCAGAATATTGCACTTATTATAAGGCAATGTTCCATATAATAATAATCAGTTAGGTATACAAATAAAATATAACTACATTCGTCAATAAGTCAAAGGGTATTTTTTTAACTTAAAACCTTTGGCACGTGGATAATTATTTTTATTTAGGTTTGTTTTAAATCAAAATCACATATTATTTATAGCGTTAGACTAATTGGCACATATAATACTATGCAGTCGTAACTAAATAACATAACAACAATAAAAAGACTTAACCGTCACTGTCCGTTGATCTTCAGTAACATTGTTGAATACTTTTCTTCAATAAGTAATAAAAATGTCAATCGGTATATTATCATAATAATATATAAAGCGATACTAAATCCTGCATAATCCTAAAATCCCCGCGAACGCACTAACAAATCACTTTGAGACGTCAAGTACCAGGCAGAAACGTCATTAATATATTAAACGTATGACGTATGTATCAAGTCGACGTTATTTTCATTAGAAGCAAACATAATATTTAAATAAAATTGAAAAATAATATGACGTCTTTGATAGCTTTAATTTTACTACCAGCTGACTTATAACCAGGATAATTTACTAAAATACGAACCATAATATTATTTTGAAATATGCATATGTATTACATAATATTGTCTTCATTTAACTGCTGTTTAATAGTTTATTTATTTGTATAATAGTATGTTACCTACGTCTCATTTAAAATAATTCCGACGATTCCCTATTCAAAAAATGTTATCAAGCTCCGCTTATGAATTTCATAAAACAATATACTAACGAATAATTAAACGTTACACGTGTTTTATTCTTAACTCATACCTATTTACATATTATATCTGTGTTCACTATTGAACCATAACAAATGTATTGTTTGTCGGAAAATAACAAACCATACTAAACTGTATACTTACCGCAATCACCTATAACCAATGGGTAAAGTTTACGATATTGGTAAAATAATGAAATTACACACGAGCATAATGGTTGCAACGATGTTATGTCCACGTTATCTCATAAAGTTTAATGGTTTTGTTAATTTGAAAGGAGTTTCTGAAATTTAAAAATGTAAATCGACTTAAATAATATATAATGAAATATAGTGTTATTCGTGTTGGGACAAATTATTATTATCAAGTGATTCAATACATAATATTAATTATTAATATATTATAGATAAGTAAGAGTAAAAGTTTTATGAGTTTGAAAGATATGTCGTTATTTCGAACGATTATACAAATTTTGTATTGTGATAATACGTTTAGAATTTCAAGGCCAAATTTATGATGATAATAATAGTAGTAAAATAGTGTTTTACCGACAATATTTTAGTTGGTCAATGTCTGTATAGACCGATGAAGGACAGACCACAGACGATACTATAATAATTGTTGAGGTGTACCTATACATAATAGTAATACACTACAAATTATAATATTGCATTATACAATAACATTTTACAATGTTTAATTTATGCTTATGAATTTATATCGATAAACCCAATGGCGTACGCAAGATTTTAAATAATCACTTACAGTTGTCACAGCCCACTAGGTTTTTAAAAAAAAGTGGTTGCATTATTACTTATTCTGTTCGATATGAAACATAAAATATACCTACACAAAAATATACTTGAAAAAATTATTTTTATTTAAATTTTTCCAGTCTAATAATTTCAGTCGTTTAGTTGAGATGTTTAAAAATGTTTGTGGGTACAACTTCAACTTCTGCCAATTCTTCTTTTTTAGGGTTCCGTACGGTAAAACGGGACTCTATTACTAAGGCTCCGTTGTCCGTCCGTCCGTCAGTCACCAGGCTGTATCTCATGAACCATGAAAGTTAGAAAGTTGAAATTTTCACAGATTATGTACTTCTGTTGCCGCTATAACAATAAATACTAAAAATCCTATAATATATTATATAAGCAGTGTTGCCAAATGCCAACATGTTTATAGATGATGGTACGGAACCCTTCGTGCGCGAGTCCGACTCGCCCTTGGCCAGTTTTCTATATTGCAGTTGGTTACAGCCTACAGCTAATCCTTTAAGACATATATGAATATACGTCCTTGCTTGCTAGCTTATTACAGTTGAAACTTAATAAATATAAAACCAAAAAAAAATATTAATAATTATATGGTTAATGGGAGAGGGAAGAGGGCTTTAGGTTTGCATATTCTGAGCAACACGAGGACACTGTTTATATAGATACAGGTACACCCATAATATGGTTAAAAAAATAATGAGCGGAACCCCAAACGAGAAATAATACCATAAGTTGAAATGTATTATACTTTTAAATAGCTACAGAGTGATCTACATAGTAATAATTACATAGTTAGTCAAATGGCAATTATATCATGTACATAATATATTATATCATTACATACATACCTATTATTACCAATACAAATTTTGTTTACATCTAATTAACATTTCTTATTCTTGCATTTGAGAATAAAACAGTCCAAAAATGTTCTCTTTGCTATAATATTGTTATATGACTTTTAACAAGATACCATAATATTGTTGTACAACAGTGTAGGATCACATATACTTATCAATTGATGAAATTTATATCCATATGACGTAAAATCATTGATTGAACATACTAGTATAATATTAATTAATCAATGGTATAACACTATAATTATATAGGTACAATAATGTGCAGGTATTTGGTATATTATATGTGGTAACTTATAAATTATAATAGTTTTCAATAAAATATTTTTGAGCACTTATACGCACCCCGTGTCAAAAACGAGTTTTACGGTACAGTGTTTTGACGAATTATTTTATTTTATAACACAACAAGTATGATGTACGGGAGAATGCACTGAGAAAATAGTGGGTATGACTTGTGAATGCAGTAGACAATAATATAATAGTATGTTACCGTGGTGCCGGTTCACCTTGAAAGTTCTAGTTCAAGTGCATCTTGTTCGGAGCGTAACTATATCTGTATGCGGTTGGAAAACATACAAAATACAATGGAATGAAAATACAGTCCAAAAGATAAATTTAAAATTGTATAGATGAGTGTTGTGTAATAAAACGTGGATTAAACAACAATTTCGGCTAAACAATCTCATAGAGGAAAATCCTCTAACCCTGCTGTGAAAATAAAATACAATAATCGAAATCGAAATTCTTCTAGTGTGAATTGTTTGGAATAATTATTATAACAAGTCAGACAATAAGTTATATTGCTTTATTTAATAAAATCTCACCTTAAACTTTACGATAGAAATATAAAATACAATATCTAAACTCTATAGGTATTACTATTTTGTCTTTACCCTTCAGACATTTAAATAGTACATAATACATATTATATTAACAATAGTATAATAAGAATTAAGATATTGAACAATGTTATATTATCAATTTGTTTTAACAATTATTTTGAATATATAAACTGTAAAATATTTATTAACAATATGCATAATATTAGAGTCGATAATTTATAAAGAAATTAAATGTTATAAGACCTAACCAGCAAACTACCAAGCAATTGCTTTTTGACATAACTCGCATATAGTATCTGGATATTATAAAATAGATAATAATAGACTATGATGATAATATGGATGTTGTACATGATATAACTGAGTACTGGATGACGGATGTCAATATAGACGGTTAACTATTATTACATAATTTATTCATACTATTATTATTTTGTTATCACTCATCACTATGATTATGAATTTATTATTTTATCTATTATCCTTGTCTATTTTAATTATTGTATAAATGTACTAAAACGTTACCATAAAGGGTTAATGCATATAATAACTTTGGGCCTCTGTAAGTATTTTTGAAAAATAAAAATAGGTACAATTTTTATTGAAAATGAAACCTGAAATGAGCACAGAACGAAACAATAAAATTACTATTGTGATTATTATAATCTACCATTATTTTTGTTATTATTATAAATTACTATTTATTTTAAATTATTTCAAATAATAAGAATTATGATGTTGAATAAAAGATAGTTTAATAATATAGCACTATGAATTATGGTGTTTTAGTCTTTTAGAAAGACAGTAATAAGAAAATAATTACCCATGTCTAAATAAATAAATAAATAAATAAAAATTAATACTAATGAATATCTCGAATTCAATAATATGTACCTTCCTGGCTACCTATACGTTTATACATTCCAAGTTTGGGAAGGGGAAATAAATACTTTTATCCCTCCATTGTGAGGAAAAATCCTTGGATTATATAGGTATCCAAGACTGTAACTAGAGGCCTCTAGAGGCTCTAGGGGTATCTAGTGGTCCGGTCTACAAAATTACGTTTCAACGTAACAAAATATGAATGTTTTGGATCTTCTCTCCGAAATTTGCTTTCAGTTACGGTCTTGAAGGTACCTACGATATAATATAGGATTCCAGTAAATTATTATGGGTGTGAACCCATTAAATAAGCTTCAGATCTACCACTGCTGAATAGTGAAGTATAACAATAATAACATACATAATGTTAAATAACTTTGATCAGTATAGGTACTTACTACACGAAATGCAGTTTTGCATAATGTTATCGTCTATTATAGTCTATACTATAGATTTTGTAGAATCTTATTTTTGTCTTATAGACTTTATGGAAGACAATAACAAATAATATAAACCAGACCGGGAATATAATATAATATAGGTACCTAGATATAATTAATAGGTATACATATACAAATATGTAAATAATATAAGTAATGACTAACAACTGTGAATTGTTACAACAATAAATCATAATCGTTTGTATGATTCTGTTGCAACTAATAATCTATTTGTATAAACTTAATTGGGAAAAAAATGACGTTTGAGGAGGAGAAACATTTTACGCATACTATCCCTTTTATGGATCCGTAGATGCGTCTTATAGACGCGTTAGCACAAAACATTTTACATATTACTCGACTTATAGACGCCTTCGAGACGGTTGTTGGCAAATGTGTGTACTCGTATATTGCAGAGTATGACCGTACGAAAATAGACAACTGTCTATACGAGGTCATTTCGTCGTAGTCGTCACTATAGGCAGGTACCTAACGTGAACGTAAATTGACGTCAATCCTGCAATATTAACAATAATAATGTCAATCAATTTAAAAACGCATATTTTTAATCCCCCCCCCCCCAACATGAACTGGATTATCAAAACCTCTAAAATACAGTTGCTATATAGGTATATTATAGTGGTCCATATGGTTCTAAATTTAAATGAGCTCATTTAGAGTGAGCTACGCCAAGTGCCATCAATCATCATTGATCGGAATACCCAATAGATACACGAATAATAAAAACTAAAATAAGTTATGCTAGGCGTAAATTATTATATAATATTATTAAAATATTAACATACAATTGACACAACTACGAATGATTCGTCAAGATTATAATATATTATATGAAATAAAAATACGAAAAGTTCTGAATCCTCATGACTATAATATTATGTAATTTTAACTTAGCTTTAATTTTTTAAACTATATAATTGTTACCTTTATCGTACTCATTTCTATTTTTTTTTAGTTTTACATATTTTATTTTACAATTTATTCAATTCGAATACTACGCATGTGCCTATAATGGTGTACAAAACCTCCTCCTTTTGTAGTGCCTACCGAAATTGCTTTCTCAGCACATGGCCGCATATCACAACCGATATCTGTACCTATCTGTTTTCCGTATCCGGTCATAAACTCATAACGTCCGTATACAATTTGAGATTGAAAGTCATCATTATAAAACAACATTTTAGTATAAAAAAAATCAAGGCTGGGCAAGTTAATGATTTATTTCTAACTCAGTTAAGTTAAGTTAATATGCGCCAATAACAAAAAGTTAAAAGTTAAAAATAATTTAACTATAGGTTAACTCAGTTAAGTTAATACACACTTTTTGTTAACTTTTTATTAAGTTAAAAAAAAGTGAATTTGTTTATACAACTCTAGCGTACTTAATTTTTTTTCAACCCAAAACTTAATTATAGGATATAGTGTTTATACTTCATACAGTATTTCTATATAATTAAAATTCGAATGATATAAATTTTAAACTTTAAACAATTTACGATACATATTTTTTGACATGAAAACGAAATAGACTGAAATAGTGAAATATTATAAAGTTAAAAACAAAACGTATTAACTTAACTTACTTCTTAAAATGAAAAATTAACTCATTAATTTCACGTTAATTAAGAAAGAAATTTAGTAAGTAAACAGTTAAGTTAATGAAAAGCCAAAAGTAACTAGTTAAGTTAAAAAGTTAAAATTTAATTAACTTTTTAACTTAACTTTAAATTTTTAACTCGTTAATGCCCAGCCTTGAAAAAAATGTTTCTCATTTTTAAGTGAATAATATTTGGTAGGTATAAAAATCAAATTTTGAACTATAGTAGATAGTTAATTAGTTATAACCACCAGAATCGAAACCATAACCTAATTGTTTATTTTTAGTGTTTACACAATTAGTCTAAAAACTCATTAAAACAAATTGTAGGTACCAATATCGTTAAATAATATTAAGTACATAAGAGTTCATTAAAAATGTGTTATATAACTTATTTAAAAATAATAATGTGATGATAATTTTGTATTCATAATTTATAAAATAATTATTGTTGTTGTTTGTTGGGTTATTTGTGTACATAATGCAATAACTTTGACAATATGTCAACAAATTATACAACAGGATAAGTGTGAAATATATTATTAAGTATTTATATAGTTCAATGCAATAAGACTAGGATAAAAATATGTTTATCTTATAAAATGCGATGTAAGCTAAATATATTGAATACTCTATTTATTTTAGAAGTTCTAAAAATGTCTACTATAGTACTATATTATTATAGTCTATTATCGTGTGTCCAAATTGGTTCCGAAACGTCCAAATTAGTTCCCTGGTTGTTATGAAGGGTATATCCGAATTGGTTCCCGAGTTGTTGTGTGGGGTACCTATATCCAAATAGGTTCCCAGATTATTTTAATCGAATTTTCAATTTTTCTTGCAGCTTTATACAGAATTAGTACTGTCTACATCAGGTACCTATGATTAAAAATTATGTTTTTGTTTTAAAATAGGACGTAATGTATTTTTTTATTTTATTTTATATATATTTTTCTTATATTGTTATTTTATTTATTTTTATACACCCGTACGTAATGTTGTGGGAAATAATATGTTATATTAAATACAATTTATTATTAGATTGTATCTCACCTTTTTCAAAAGTCTAAACTTAAGGTAAAGCTTTATCGGTATTCGGTAACCAATTATTCAGATGTCAATCTGTATGTATGGGTACCAATTCAGGTGCAGAGTATAATTATTAGAGAATAATTTATATAATATGTAGGTGCAAATACATTACAATAATGTATACAATATCAATATTTTAAGGGTTTTCTCAACGACAGACGGTAGTCGTCGAGCAATGTATATTGCCTGACAGGTATATACATAAACAAGTTAATATCAACTACCTGTAGATTGCAGTATATATGTATATCGTTTTCTATTAGCGGCTACGATACTGATTCGTGGCGCTTCGACGGTATATATTATAATATTTTGTATAGGAGCCCCGCGGCGACCTGTGCCAGACACTATACAATGTTATAATTGGCACGCGTATTTCATAATACCATTATATAATATAAGAAGAGTATAATATTATAGTTATATATTAAATTATTACTTATTATTATGCACACGTAGCTGCACCGATAGCCGATGTATACGTGTCGTTTTTCGCATCCAAGTGCGCGAAACTCCTCTTTTCGACCGGCAAGTCTGGCTACATTTGAAAATTTTAATTTCCGGAAAAATACATAGACGTGCTTTAGTGGAATATATACCAATTTATGCACGATAGTGAATACGTTGTACAAGATCCGAAGTACTTTTTTTTTTACAAAAGTTTACTAAATATAGCATCTCGCGTTAACAAATTTATGCACCATCACCTTTACTATGATTAGTATTTATATATTTTATATATTGAATACAATAGACAATAGTGATAATCTGAACACTATCAGAACTGTATGGATAATAAATAAATAATGTATAATATGTACTATAATCAGTATTATAATCTATATTATTATGTATTATGTATTTATATTATATAAATGTGATTCAGTTGGCGATCGATAGTGATTTTCTCCGTTGTATTTCGTGCGCTAATTATAATTATTATAAAAACTATCACGAACTTACACGGACTATTATAAAAAATTCGTACACGTGCGTGGTGAAGAAATACTCGAAACGTAATATTATATTATATTTATCAGTTCCTAAACTTTTTTACACGCCATACGTTTCTCTTTTAGACTACATAAAATGTTTTTATTTTAGTTGTTATATTATTCGTTATTCGTATTTCGTTTACAATTTTGAACTAATATGCAGATAAACGGCATTCCAGCAATAGACATTGATTGTCATCTATAACCAAAAAGCGCCGCTAAAACGTTCAAAACACTATAACCCAAAGTGCATGATAGACCTAAATGTAAATACTAAATATATACTATATAGTATCATATGCACAGATATATTTACAAAATATTATGTTACATTTTTATATTGTCTTCGTAATATCGAAATTTCTCGTCCGCTGTTTTTATCGCTTACAGTATGCAAAAATGTACGTCTTTGAATATTTCACGGTTTGTGATGCGTAGTGTTCACGATAATATTATCATTATAGACCGCGAGTTGTCTAGCGATCGAGTTTCAATCCTGTTTTATAAATAGTTGACGAGTAACAACAACTATACTGTTAACTACTATAGTAAGCGCGATCTATTGCCATGTTTACCTAGGGTAATACAACAATATTATTTTTTTAAATATGTGACTGCAGACGGAGACCGAAAACATCGTCAACTGATATGACAGGTGTATGGTATTCGGTAGTGAACGGTTATTATTGCGGACTGCGATACAATAATTACAGTTAACCGATTTTTCTGCATATTATCAATTATTATGACAATTTAATTTTTATGACTGTTGTGCGCGTTATCAGTTTGCGCGTTAATACCTCCGCCCATGATGTATATTGTGTTTTATCCTTGTGTTTCGTCATAATTTTCAACTACCTATTACCACCTATAACCTTGCTACTCATTATTTATAACGTTAAAGTTCTAAAAATAAAGAAAACCGGTTTTCATCGATACACGCGGCGATAGCAGTCTAATAACTTTTGCATGATATTATATTATATCGAATTTCTCTCATTACGTACAACGTGAAAAAATTAGTGTTGCATTCCCGAATCACCTCATTCCACCAGTCGTCTACAACTCGTCTGCCAATATTTTTAGTGATGTGGGATGTCCATCAATCGGTATACTTACCATTAAATTATTAAAATTAAATCGACGATTTGAATACATTTGAAGACGGTTTTGCAGCAGAAATTTCGTATCGCGTATGTAGGTATTATCCATATCTACGTATTCTTGTATCGATTTTCCTGACAGCTATATAGTCTTGGCCATTTGCTGTGGTAACCAGCGGATACCAGACTGTTCAGTGTCCACTGTCCAGGGTTAAGGTTTTTCGGTGAAATTATATTATTATACTCGCCATTCGCACTCGTGTCCTTGTAACTTGTTCTGATTTTTTATAAATTTTATTGAGGTCTTTTATTATGAATTTATATGATTATTGGTGAAAATAACGTTTACGCGTACAATAACAACTCTCACGGCTCTATGCGTTTTGGAGGTCAATAAAAAGCAAAAACATCGATAATAATATAATAAGAGTTCGACATGTAAAAAAAAATAGCACCCACACTGTTGTTGGTTTCTGGGGGTGTTAATAAAGGGCCCATTATCCTCATGTATTTGGAGTACCGAAATATTTATCTAAGCACTATGAGTGAATGGATAATGATGTGGGGGGTTGTTGGCTTGAAAAGTTTTTTGACTACAAGTTTTACCCACTTTTACTCACCATTCTATAATTACGCCGATAAACCAATATACAACACTATCGATCGCAGCTGTGGCATTCATGGTTGCACAAGGTGACCCCGACTATAATATAATAGTATTATATTGTGGTATACTTATGTCGAGGGAAGAACAATAGACTATACGGGTCGTAGCGATGGCGGTCGGAGATAGAAATAGTCGGCTGTAGTAAAATACAAAAATGTATATTTTTCAGGCATCGTAGTGAGTTTCAATAATATGATCGTTGTGATACACGTGCACGGTAAAATAATATGGCAAACGAATGTTAAGCGTTCAATGTTGTGTATAATAATAAAATAGTCGTCACCGGATTTCTTTTTTTCGAAAAAATCGGATATTTTATTCTCCGGACGTATCGATGCCGTCATCGTCGTGGTGTATACGCGCTCGGCTGGCACGTGGGACACCCGCACACTCTATGGCATAATATACGTAATAAATAAAATAATAATATCATTTTATTGTAGTATCGCTACGTGATACTTTTTCGGCGAAATTAAAAAAGTATAAACGAAAAAAAAATCCCTAGACGAGTACGGTGTGATTAAACGAGTAAAATCGCGAAATAACGTTCGTTTTTTTTTTGTTTACGGAGTATAAAAAAACGCCAAACATTTTTTTTTTGCATACACACAGCATACGGCTCGTTAGTTGTTATTATTATAATATGCGTTACAGAGAATACAATATCAGGGGTGACCAACGTGGAGTTTGCGTATATGCACAGATTAATGACGGTTGAAAACATTGTTGTACAATGATAATTATGAACGAAATAAAAACGGTATATGGCACACACACGTCGTACGCTTATATAATAATTGAATGGAAAAAAAATTATATTTATATCAAACCGTTCAAACCCATTAGATTTTTTCCCACAGCATGACCAGTAACTACCCCTCCCCTCACCAATCATTACAAAAGTTTTGTACATGCCACTGGGCAGTCTGAAAAAAAAACTTAATCCCAAGGGTTAAGATACACTGGCGTAACTAGGATTTTTAGGGCTGCGCCACACATAGCGGTTTAATGCAACATAATATAGCATGAGTGCCTATAGAAAAACCTTACAAAAATTAGTTTGTACTGTTTGCACTATAGAGATAACTTTTATACTTATTTTATGACCAGACATATTATAATATTAGATAAATACATCCAACTAAAATAAATAACATTTTTAAAAACTTTTTATTAATATTAATTTATTGTAATACAATTTACATCTCTATAAGGTTAGGTTAGGTTTATAAGGTAAGTACTTATAATCGTGTTCAAGTCTAATCTAGAAACTATAATTTTATAAAAACGTTCAATAATTCTTTTTCCTCATTTCATACTCGGCAACCCATCCCCTCCTCCCATTGGCCATGTCCCATTTAATCCCCTGGATACGCTACGCGTCATAAGTTCCGCAGACAATCCGTATAATATATAGTCATAAGATCTGTTCGTCTGTACAATTTTCGTTATTTGCCTTTTCGGCTTATTCGACTCAAGCGTCATTGCCGCGGCACCCGTCACAAAGGTCGTGCCGTATGGACAGCCACCCCCGGCAAGACAACAATAGCAAAAAAGACCTCCCCTTGCAGTATTTTCTCGGGGTTCTTGGGGCTGTGGTTCGTTAGAGAAACGCACAGTGGCCTCCGCCGCCGTCGCACCGCTCGGTCGGTGGTCGGTCGGCGGCGGCTGTCTACGTCGCGGTCGCCGCCGAGGAGAGCAACCGCAGCTGCGTGCGTCGAACAAAACGCGTCGCGGGTGTCGGCGACGGCGGCACATCAGTCGCGTTTCGATCGGCAACCTCGTCGCACTGTTCCGCCGTCGCTGCCGCAGCGCGCAATCATAATAATAATAATATTATCACAACAACAACAACATTAACAATTGTGATATCGTCGCCCACGTGACAACGACAAAAACTGAATCGAAACGTTATAATAATAATATTATATACATCAAACGTTTTCCTGTCGCCGAAAAATCGACTGTCGTTTTGTTATCGGTACAATCTCATTATCATTGTCTATTGTCATGGCCCGGTCGTGCATGAATGTTGCAGTGCGTCGTGCGACGGTCGCACCGACTTCGCGGCCCTCCGACGCGTCGCAATAACAACGGCGACCCCGACGGCAACAGTTGTTGTGCATAGTTACGATATTATACTGCTTTAAACCGACGACAGTGAAATACCATCGCCGCCGGACGACGGACAGCCGACGCGACGAGTTTTATGCGCGCCGCAGCGGGACCTCTCGCCGCCGCCACTGCCGCCACAACGCAGACGCATCGACACCGTCGCCGACGACGCCGTCGTCGCATCTTCCTCAACCCGAAACCGTTGGCAGCACGCGCGCGCCATGTACGTGTCGCTGTGCAGGGGAATCCCGGAGAGTTCGTTCAGGTACGACCGACGACCGCCGCGCGACACGTCTAAACGTTATTTTTCTTTCAAATCAGTCGTTGAGGGGACCCCGAGCCCACATGGTCGTGATAGCGCGGTGTTGTCTCCGTCTCGCGATACGGGTAGAGCAAATTTACGTTGGGCAGAACCGACACAGCTTTAAAAAAAATTAGAGCGAATTTCACCTGTTGATAATAGCACTTGACACCCGATGGTAAGAATGTAACTTTTATAATACCTATATTCTCTAGGGCACCTCCCGTCGTCGTAGGCTTTTACCGGCTTATATTTAAAAAATTTTAAAGCGAGCGAGTAATGAACGTTTTAAACTTTAAAATTTAATGTATTTTAAGTATTAAAATATAAATTAAATCTATCGAGGTGCCCTAGATAATGTCCTTGACTTCGAGTTTGATCATTGATAATATCGGTCGATTCGCTCTAATATTACTCTTTTACATCAACACGATATCTGTTCATCAAAATTACTAGGTTTGTAAAACGGAGATAACACGGGCGGGTTCGGCGTCCTCTTAAAAGCCAGTTTCAATACAAAAGAATAAAATTATTGTATTCCGAACACTGTTCGATTTACACTATTCTGAACAAATGTTATCATAGTAACAATTTCATAATAATAATATATTCGGAATATAATTGTCTGCCATGGACCACATTTTTCGTCCGGTGCCGATTCGAACGAAACGCGTTCAACAATATTTGTTTCGGATATAACTATAAAAGTATAGAACCATTATTGCTCTGAACATAGTTCACTTTGTTTGTACGGAAACGAGTCTTTATAATACGAGGTGGGGTGTTTAGGCGTATGGGTGGAAGGGGGGAATTGAATGTAACTGTACGTAAAAACGATATAAACGTCGTAATAATAATGATTATGTGTTAATGTGTTATGCTTTATAATAACTGTTTCGAGTCCAAACAAATCGAGTTTGACAATTATTTCAAACAATAACAAAATGTTCACTCTAGTATAATTAATAATTGTAGATTTTCATTATAGTCTTTGTTTTGAGTAGTTTGCATTATATATTGATTCGCATAAAATCGTCCGGAGGCCTTGTGCCCAAAAAAATTAAATCCGACCCCGTAACATCATAATTCATAATATTATTGTAAAACAACCGCCGGGCCCAGTCTGTCGGATACATTTTCACTACCTACTCGGCGCAATATGTCAGCATACTATTTACGCTCACACGTAATTCGAAAACTAGCGGATTATAGACCGTGTGTTGTCATAAAATATATAATTGTAAGTACCTCTCTAGAGTCCGCACGTGCGCGACGACGACGATCGCGATGATACGATATAGTTTAATATGTGGACTGAGCTAGGGTGTTTGGTATTTAAGCGCTACGATTGTGATGATATTATATTATATTGCAAATAAAATGATAACGAAGACGTGCGGAGACGAGTCTTTGTGCACGCGCACGTACACAGTGACTATTATAGTGAGTGAGCGAGAGGGTGTCAGAGAGTGAGAAGGAAAGAAAACAAATTCCAATTGGCCGGCGAACCCCTAAAACTGTACGGAGTTGGTTTACTATAAATTATATAATATATATATGTTATACGTATAATATATTACGGACGACGGCACTGGGGTTTCGTCAGAATTAATAATAATAATAATAATAATAATATAATATAGATATTGCGACGTACGCGCGATTTGTTAACGTACAAAATACTGTTAGTTTTTGGCGCCAAAAATATAATACGGTTTTCCCTCCTATACGAAACGAAAGAAGATTTCTCCGGCTAGAAAGCAGCGATGAGGTGCAGCTGCTGTCGCGTGTTTTCGTGAACGCGTTTGAATGGAAGAAACCACGCGGTGCCAGGATAAAATAATAACAACAACAACAACAACAACAACAAATTCGACGGGTCGGTAGGATGGAGGCTGGAATTTCATTATTATTATTATGTGTCGTGCGTGTAGAGGTATAATACTCGTGACGTCACTCCCACGTGGACGCCCGAGTTTTTGAATGTATTGTATTATCGTAGTGGTATATATATGGTGCGCGTTGCAGTTGCACTAGGACGTGGTGACATACAGGGTGATTCAACAAGTATGCTCACCATCCTCTCATATTTTAACCTTATAGGATGCATTTATTCAGATTCTGATATTTGGAAATTTTAATAAGTATACGTAAACACGTCATGATTATCAAATACTTCGATTTTGTATACCTTATCATGAAGAATGTCGAAGAGCGATATACTGCAATCTATCTCAAACGTGAACCACTCCACCTTTCTCTGTGAATTTTATTGTTAAGCAGCTGATTTTTTTTTGAAATAACTCATCAGTTGTCAATATTTGTTCAAAATAATAAAACATTTCATTTGTTGTTTCTTAAATAGTTGTTTTGCAATAATTTCTTACAATTGTATAAAAAAAACTGATTTTGTAAAAACGTATTAGGTACTTCTCGTGGTACTTGTGAGTGTGAACTGTTAAAAGAATCACTCTGTATTGTAATTAATACATCAGGTTAAAATTGTATGACTATTCTTGGTGACTGGACATTTGATTTGTGAAATATTATTATTATATTATTATGTTTCATTAGTTATTACTTATTACACATTATATCGATGTACGTATAATATTATTGTACGAGTACTGCACCTGCAGACGTGCAGGTACCATAGGGCATCAACCTGCGTCGTTTACAATAGTCATGTTTATGATGATATATTATTATTATCATGTTATTGATCAGATTTTCTTGGTCTTTGCATATTGGAAATAATATACGCTGTCATATAGGTATAATAGTTATTACTATGTATAATATTTTCTCCTCGCTATTATTATAATATATAGTATATTACGGTTTAAAAGAGAAAGTACCCACAGTCGAATATATTTTTAATCTGGCGGCACATGTTTACATAAATATTTGATATTAGTGCCTACGATTAAATTGTACATTCCATACTAACTACTATTTTTTCCCCTAAAAACGATATTGCGAAACGCGTGTTTGTACATTAAATTTGAATAGTACCTAAATCATGTAATTAATCGTTTGTCATAATGGAAAAATCCAAAGGTACGCATATTTTTTATACTCATATATAGTGATATCATTTATCATAGTCATATCTCACGGACTACGGAGTACATACAAATCGGGGCCGAGCAACACAATATTGTCGTAATTATAGTGATAAATTAAATTAGGCTTAATCGTTGTTCTGAAAATCACAAATAAAATGCATTAACATTAATCTGGTGTGATTTCTTTAATTATATATTAAACATTGCAACTGCATGTGGAAATGATAAGTCAAGTATTGCATATTAAATTGTAAATCACGTGAGATATTATATTATAATTTATAATATTGTAATTATTATTATTTATTAGGATACATTTAGAAAGAATTTATCACTTAAGACTGTCCAGAAAAATGTTGAATAACACGAAGATTGGATTGTATTTTTCTCCCGTGGGACACCATTATAGGTACATTGTAATAGTCGTATAACATACATCAGTATTAACCTGTAATCATACAGGTGGTATATTTTTTCAGACGAAAAACATAATTTTTGTGTACGAGAGGGGTAATTTAATAATAATTATTGCTATAACTTATAACATTGCAATTCTTCTTGTGGCACTCAAGTATTTGAATCATAAAATACTAATTCGATTAAAATTAAATTAAATTAATCGTCAATATATTGTTTATTTCGTTTTATTTATACGAAGTATCACATGCAAATGTATGTTTCAAAATCGAAAGTGAATTTTTTTTTAGTCGTACTTATATTGGCTATTATCGTATCTTGGCAAGAACATTGAAAACACGCAAGAGTGCCATACACCACATATTATAGAGCGGAGGTTTTGTTTCTATTATTCACTCTAAACAAAATGCTTATTATTATATATTATATACAGAGTAGTTGGTTTAAATCTGGTTCATATTATATAAACGTTGATAAACATTTTATTTTTTAGCCATCATCCTCCGTTTGTGGATAACATGTTTTTTTTTCAAAAAGTACATTGGTGAAGTCGAAAAAGTAAATTTGGTACCTATAATATAGTAATAGTACACCAACTTTTTATTTAAATCTACAAATGTCTCAATTCAATCGGTTTTAAACATTTTTTTTAATTCGATTACTAGTACGACCAGGAATAATTTGTGGCGCTGCAGATGTATATGACGAGTATAAATCCACCTTGTGCTTCTGATTATTTGAGGCATCTGATTTGTATTTTACTTCCAAAGAATTACTACAAAACCGGCATTTCACACAACCTCGTACAATACATTATAACTATAGCTCTACGTAGTAACTATATAGGTATTTTGTTACGCTCAAACAGACAAACTACGGATTTTAAGATAATGTGGATTATCTTTTTTTTACGTCTATCAGATAATGTTTTGTAATAATTTATATTTTATATTATCAACTCATTTGCATTGCATAGTGCCATATATATATTATGTGCGTACATAAATTCTCGGAATTATGTTACTTTGAATTATTAATATAATAAGAAATGATTGCGTATTGATCCAGAGTTGAAATTTAATTGCTCCACATTCTATGCATATAATACTAATTTTATATTATGGTTAGGTTAGGTTAGGTTAAATTGACTCAACCATTATTTGTGTGTAATCGAGGTTTTTTGCATACTCTTATGTCCCATATTCAATGTCAACACGGTACCGGAAATCTGGTCTCCCCGCCCAGATATCAGCATAATGTGGTATTAATTTGTCATTGGATGAGCAAATTTTAATATTTAAGAGCCTACGTTATTGAGAGAAAGTGCGTCGGCCGTCGAGGGAGGATGAACTTTCGCCACCGAATTTAAAACGTTTGCATAAGGAACAATGTATAGGTTAAGTAGGTATACGATAACCATGGAATTAAAAAAAAACCATATATTGGCTAATCTATCGATCTATTCGATCCTGTTACTGATACATGTTACCGCAATCCAACCTAACCTACCCGTTGAAAATTATGATTATACTGCTCGTAACTATCGTGAACGCGAATGTTTAGGTATGACGCCACTGTATTTTTACCTATATTATTATCCGAAGCATATATTGTCCAACGTTTGGATACGAGTAAATTTCAATAAATATTATATTGTTAACTTTATTATTAAATGTAGGTAGTGCAAGTTCATGATATTAATTATTCTAACCACAAACGACAACTACAACAACAACTTTAACAAGGAAAAAGAAGTCTGTACAAACATATTATTATAAATTATAATATACTTATATAGGTACTGCTATAGTGAAGTTGGCGCCGTTCGGAACATATACTATTATAGTATGGAAAAGGTTACATGCAACAGTTACGTAATAATAACTGTTTTGCTTATAAGTGATAAACGTATATCGTATCCGTATATTATTAACTAAAAATAATATACAATGTTACGTGGGTGCATTTAATTATATTTTTGTAATATATATTATATTTGTTTTAGGTGTAGGTACACTGTACAAATATTATATTATAATAGTCATGTGATGTGCGTGTAGACGGTTTAAACGTTTAATTTATTTCGTAGAAAACGAATCATTCTAGTTCCTATTTAAAAATGTATACTATCTAGCATGACTCTATTAAATGATAATAATATAATATAGTTAGGTAGGTAGGTAGTATCAATAAAATCAAATATATGCAAGACGCTGAATTATTTTAAATCAAACAATCAGAGGAGGACTCTAACCTTGCGCTCGCAGTAATTTACAGTGTGAAAATAGGTTTTCGTGAACAAACATTGTAGAAGCTGTACAAAATCACCATATTTTCATGGACAAATAGACAAGAATATTATCAATACTTTTTACAAATGCACATTATACACTTACTAATTTAACAAGAACATTATAATTTATCTAACAATAGTGGAGTATATCGTTACACGCTTACATCGTATACACGCCACTAACGTTAGATAAAATATTATATTCTGGTTGAACTAGTAATCGCATTATAATATATAGGAATACGCCTTTTTAAATAGGTAAGCGATTCGTTAGAGGCCTAACCACTTCTTTAAACCAACTTCGTGCTGCTGATAAAAACATGTTCTCTATCTGTCCACGCGCGGTCACAATCGCAAAGTTTATTCCGAATTGATGTTTTCAATCCTCGCGAACCTCGGCCGTCGTGTGATTCGTAGTTTCATAGTTAATATAATTATTAGTTATAATAATACGCGCTTCGCCTGGATAAATATAATTAATTATATTCGACGATTTTAATTTTGTTTGATTATTACCTAAAAATATTATTAATTCATAGTATTGATTCAATTTATCGGAAGGATAGAAAAATATTATGTAATATTTACGAGTACCTGTTACTATTATACTATGTTACTATTATAGTAACTATACCGAGTACTGCAGTGTGGCCACTATTTTAGTACACAGTTGTAGGATTCATATAATTTTCGGTACGAATTGCGAAAGTGAAAATGAGCATTGTGCACCTACGACTAACAAGAAGATTTAATTTTTTAGATAGTATTGATTTTACAATGATGTGTGTTTTTATATTTTTTTATTTATTTTTTTTTGTGTCTGTGTACGCGATAAGTAGTCGAAATAATGCTTCGATTTTCAACTTCAGTATCTTTTTCGATTGGAAAGTGAATATCGTTGGTGCATTGGGGAGGTCAAAATTTTTCCAGTAATTTTCAAAGGCGCCAAGAAAAACAAAAGAAAAATTAAGGAAAAACGGGAATTTTTACGCAAAATCGATTTTTCACAAAATTGAATTTGGTTTTTGTTTTAACTTTAAAACAAATGACCGTAGATACATGAAATTTTCACTGGTCGTTTATATTTCCATTTTCTATACACCATAACATTTTTAAATATTTTGACTTATTTTGAGCTGTTTACGGACATAGTCAGTTTCCATTTTTTTTATTTTTTTTTTCTATAAATATCAATACAATTTTATCTGTTGAGTAAAAAAGCTTGAAAATTTAATAGAAGGCTTCTAGGTTATTGTTTCAAAGGCAGATGAAAAAATTAAAAATCCTTAGTCACAGTTTTTATTTATAAGCATTTAAAGTTCAAATCTTGACAAAATACGGAAAAATCACGAAAATTAGCAAAAATTATTTTGAGTTGAGAATTCATAAAGATTTTTCTTTTTAAATCTAAGATTTGAAAATGTCATACAAGATTACCCATAAGTTTGTCTACCTTTATCAAAAAAAAAATGTCTACAAGCAAATCAAATTAAATTTTTATGATCGTTTGAAATTCTTATTTTTACATTTGATATTCACTCGATTTCTCATGTAACGATTTTCTTATTTTATTGTAATTAAAAAACGAATGACTGTAGATACTTGAAAATTTCACTGAATGTTTATATTAGCATATTCTATACACGATAAAATTTTGAAAATAATTTGACTCTTTTTGAGCTGTTTACGGACATTGCCAGTTTTCAATTTTTTTAGTTTTTTTTTTCTATAAATATTAATAAAATTGTATTTGTTGGGAAATAAAGCGTGAAAATTTAATACAAGGCTCCTGATATATTTTCACTATAGCAGTTGAAAAATATTAAAAATACATAGGCACAATTTTTTTTTATAAGCATTTAAAGTTCAAATTTCGACAAAATTTATAAAATTTATAATTTAATAATTATTTTGTACTTAAAAATTTATAAAATGTTCAACTTTTATAGCTAAGGATTGAAAATTGAAAATAAGGCTCCACGTAAATAGGTTATATATAAATTACTTTATGCACAATAATATCATCAAATATACTTAGTAACATCATAGTCTGACTGACCGTTTTCGCTCAGAATCGTTTTTCTTATACAATGATATTATATCATTGAATTCAAATTTAACACCATCCATTACAGTGACCCACTTGTAACCTACTGTAAAGCAGAGCGACATCCACTTACCCACCTTTTTTGGGTTAGTTATGTGTTGAAATGTTCAAAAGAAATTTAGTTTGTCCATCGTTAAGCTATTGGCATATTATTATATTCTTTTTTGGATTGACTAAAATACAAAAAAAACGTACGAATTTTTTTTTAATAAAGGTTGTTACTGGCTTCAATTTAGAATATGCACTTTATTTGAACGAACCTGTTTTATTTTCATTTGTATTAAACACGTACAAATAAACAATCCATTATCTTCCATACAACAAAATATTTTTAAATGCGCGTCTATATATTGCATGCATCGAATTATTATTAAACATATTTAGTGTTTAAACAGTCAAGTACCTGAAGCTGCTACTGTCTAATAAGTTAATAGATATATTTATTTTAAAATGTTAAATTAAAATGTTTCGTAATTGACATGACTGCTGCGAATAAACCAATTGGTAAATTATATAATATTATGCTGTATAGTATGGGCTGATACTTTCATAGGTACTACAAATTAATATGTTAATCAAGAGGAGACAGATATCAAATGAGCGTATATTTTAATTTATTGTAGTGTGTGTAATTCATTTCCTAAGCTAAAAAGGTATATTTAATGGAAGTCATTTTGGACAGGTAGTTTTTTGTTTTATTTGTGATGTGCATATTATACACAGATAATTGTTTATTGAATTAAATCTAATAATTAATTTACAATGATGAAATTTTTCGTTACTCGTGCCGTGGATATAGACAAGGTTACGCATGTTTTTTTTATCTGTTTAGTTGTATTAAACTATAATAGTTAATACCTATAGAAAAAATTATATAAATTAAAATAAAAGTTATCCGACGTATTTTTTTTAACTTCGTTAAGTGAATAATTAGCGGATTGAAAAATGTAATAAAACTTAATTGAAAGATACAATAATTTAACATTTTCAATCCATTAGATTAATTTGGATATTTTTTCGATTTCAGAACCGTGTGTCTAAAACTGTAGTTTTTAAAACGTTATGACAGGTCCATAAACTGGATCTATTTTGTAAATTACGTGTATTGAACTGATTAATTATGATGTTAAAAACCTTGATATCAATTGCCTAAATGTATTAAGACTTATTATTAACATTGCAACGTATAGCTATACAGTAGTAGGCCACGTATTTCGTCTAATGACACTGTCAATTTATAATATATGTTTAAACTATTTAAATTTTTTTAGATCATTTTTATTAGTTAGTTCAATTGATATGTAATGATAAAATTTTAAATACATTTGAAAAACGAACTTAAACTGTATAATTCATTATGGATATAGTATAAACTCAAGGGTTTCCGTATTATATTATTATGTAGGTAGTATATCTAGGTACTTAATTTTAATTAGAGATCTCAATTCATAACTTTCATCGAGTCGTCTAAAATAAAAAATCATCTATTTCTTATATTTGTACTGCTTATACCTTAAATCATAACTATTCCTTAATTTGAATATGAATTCATAATAAGATAATATTATAATGTTGTAATAATACCTACTGTGCGCGCTTCGATTTAAGTACAACGTGTTATTATTGAACTGTTGAATTTTATTCGATCTCGCGGAAAATGTGAAAGTTACAACAGTTTGTTTTTCTATTAATGAATTACTAATTAATTTTCAATAACACACCATCACAATATAACGAAGTGTCGAATATAGCATGTATTTGATGTGTGTTATGGCGTATAATACTTTATCAATTTTAAGTGTTCAGGTACGACGAACCTTGACCCGATCACATAGGAAGCAAAAAACAGTAGTAGAATATATCTAATTTATTCCAATAATGAATTATGTTTGATTAATTATATTCTCGATTAATATTATATTTATTCGTTATAGGATGTAGTATCAAACACACTTTCTATAGTAGGCTTTTTGTCATCTTGCATCTAAACATTCTAAATAATAACTTTTTACTCCGAGAGCTATATACGTATATGGCTATATATTATAATAATATACTCGAATAATTATTAATCTGATACTGCACGTGTCGAGAAAAAATATATATATATGGCAATATATTATTGTGGATTATAAAGACATGATTCAGTTCTTTTGCCGATCGTAACCGACCTCCATACCTTACTTAAAAATGTTGTATAAAAAAAAATCGAAATTATATGCATTGTACATTATCGATAAGGTCTTATTAGAGGTATTTCAAATATTCAAAACTTTACCTACATGACCAGTGGCTTCATAATATTATGTTATAATAAATGGGTAAAATATTAAAATTAATCGAATATTGACATTCCTATTATAATAGTGTTTATTATGAATACCTATAATATAACATTTAAAAATATTAACCTAAAATTTAGTGTTCATTTGATAAAAAAAAAAACTTTAATTTTTGATATAATTATTCGATGATCACCAAAAAGCGAAATAATATTATACGATTATTATTGGTGTATTTCAAATCGTAATTTAGTTGAATGGTTTAATATCCAACGAGAAAAATCAAATGATAATTGACTGCGCTTACTCTTTCTCTTTACTCCTCCTCCTCCTACCATACCATAAGTCGGTCGATATTGAATGAGTGAAACGGACTAACTTTAACCCGATCGTGGAATAATTAATAATAAAATCAAAATGTCCATGGACAGAATATTTATCAGACATATTTTTTACTCTTGGGCAGGACGAGTAGTAGTTTTTTACTCCCTTTCTCACAATATCGAAACTTGTTTTCTCTTAAATAATATTAATTTGCAGTTCATGACATCGTAACATTGTAATGTTATATCGTAACCATTCGTTTAAATTATTAATATTCTTCTTGGTGACTATAGTGAGGCGGTATCATTAATACATATTTTGCTGCTATAGTGCTATATTAATATCGAGTGCTGCTGATTTCCATTATTATTTTGTTAAGAACTGTATATAAATAGTTTTAAATTTAAAAATCAAAAATACTAAATATTGTATAAGAAATATTAGCAATATATTTTAATAAAAACCTAAAAATTTATCGTCATCATTTATATCGTTATTAAATTTAATCATTTAAAGACTGTAGTTTGCCTACCTATTCTTTTAAACTTCCTTATCCATTGCGACATATTATTACTTATTACCTTTATACAAACCTACGATAAAAAATATCACAATATTATTTTTTATCAAATAATTATTTCATTCATCAACATTTAATATGTATTAATATGTTCATACTTTATATATTTGAATTTCAAATAGGTATATGTCTTAGCAGTGATCCATTTAAGTACAGTGTACATAAAGTAACAGATAATTACATCATAATAAATTGTAATGCGAACTATGTACTTTAATATTTTTAGACTTTCGTATTGTAAATATATCAGCGAAAAATGTATATAAATAGTAATTATGTAAACTGTAAACATATAATATAGGAATTATGTATACAATATACATTTATGTAACATCTGTCATTGGCATACATTATTTTTCTTTGAAATAAATTAACTATGAATTGCATATAAGTATATAGTTGCAGTTAATTATGTACGTATCTTTAAGTTGTTCAATTTGTGGAAAACAATTAATAACAAAACAGCTAACGTTAATTTCATTTAATTTCTCAAATAAACAAAAAAAAAGAGATTTACTCGTACCTACTAATTTATTACTATTAACTTAAAAATATTCAATTGAAAGGTTTGTAAATGTTTTTGTTTTCTACCAGTTTGATCCTAGTTCAAATAGTTCACAGCTTATAAATAGAATTTCACAAGTTTAGATTATATTATTTAATTAACAACTTTTATCATTATTATTATTATTATTACTATTTATATACCTAGTGAGATAAACCTACTTTGATAACGTTTACTGAGATCGAGCGGTCTCTCCCACCTAATTACATAAACGACCTTTCCACAATAATATAGTACATGTTAATAAAAATAATAATTCCATTAAAACCCAGAAGTGAAAATGTTTCATACAAAATGAATGCGTAGTATATTATGTAGTTTATGTACCCCACGTCCTCACTATCCGCCTACCCGTGTAAAATAGCACGGTAATAGTTCACGTATTTTGTGTAAAATGGATTGGTAGGTGTTACAATAATATTATTATTTGATCAAATCTGTTAGCTGCTACCAGGGGCGGATCTGAAGCTTGTTTAAGGGGGTGGCGAGTAGGAATATTTGAGTGATATATAAAGTACAATGAGAATCCAAGTTCAGTTTAAATACTATGAAAAAACATTGATAGGTAACCAATTATTGTACCTAATTAATATGTGTAATTAAATAATCTTAGTTCCAGCTTAAAAATCTGATTTTTCTGGGAAGGTATACAAAAATATCGCGTTTTAAATCTAAAAGTATAAGACTTTAAGTTTGGCATAAATGCAGTTCAGCTCCCAAGTATTTTTTGGATTTTTTTCTTAAAAATGTGTTTTGCATGCTAATTTGATGGTACTTTCAAATAAAAACGCTCAAACATAATTTGTATGTTATGGTCAAAAACATTTTTTTTTTTTAAATTTTTTTTAATTAGTTAATGTAACAATGTGGACACTTTCGATCTTTGATTAAGAAATGTTTGAATCTTTATTTTACGGTATTTAATGCAGGCATCGGCCGCCAGAAGCACTAGGAAGGCCGATTCTTTAAATAATTCTGTGTAGCGTTAAAAGTATTATAAAACTTGGGAACAAATGTAGCTTACTTCCCAAGCGATTTTTTGGAATATTTTATTTTGAAAATGTTAATATTATTATACTCATTGTGTTTGTTTTTAAAAAAATCCTAAGGGTATTCGCCCCCACCATGAATCCGCCCCTGGCTGTTACAATCTAATCCATTCCCGATTTATTTCTAACAGTATAATATGCTTATAATATTGTGATCATATTGTTATTATTGAAACAGTTTATTTATTTGGCGGTTTGTTCGTGTAACGGAATTTTAAGCACTTGACTTAATGTTTTAACACTACGTAGGTACTATATAAAATACCGAATTATCGGATACAACAGACTACGCTATTTCCTAATTAATTGTGAGATAAGATATAGAAACTATATAGGACTAAACAACGCTACACCAAACCACTATAATAGTAATATTATGATACTTCGAAACAATTTTATTTTTTAAAATAAAATTATAATACTTATATTATTTTTTGATACAACATTCGTGCAAACTATAATATTATTATATTATCTATATATACTCTAGAATGATTTAAAATTAGGCGGAAGAGGACGTATAACCGCGGTATTATTAAATAAAATAAAAGTGCAACGGATTTTCTTTCAAACTCTTATCGCCCAAATGCCCATTTTATATCATATACCTACAGAGGTGAAAAGTCTGGTACTTGTGCGTTTGCAGAAGAAACGTCCATAGTTGAATATTAATAATATAATCAGTAAACAGACAGGTAATTTTAAATAGATTTTTTTTTATTGTTAGATGACCTTTAGTATTATTTATAACTTATAAGGTTTCATTAAACGGTAAAAAAAATACGTGCGTGTAGGTTGTTGTCTATTAACTCTCGTAGCTACAATTTTAAATCGTACCAAATATAGTGATAAAAATTTAAATTTAAATTATAGCAAACTGAATAACAGAGTATATATCGCAATAAAATATAGGTATATTTTAAATTTAATTACTAAAGTAGGTACATTATTTTTCTAAGCTATTTGTCTGTTTGTTCAGTACCATTTTCTAGATCTTGAGTGTCTCTAAAACGCGTGATTGATTAAATTATGTTTTTTTTTTAAGTAATCGTCAACGATTTGCCGTTAAGCTAATGTCGATTTGGATAAAATAACATTGATAATACTATACATACGTAACCCTAGGTATCGATAAAATATATTATTCGCTAGGTATTTAGAAGTGAACAGATAGGTACCTGTAATAGGCACCTGTAATAAAATATACACCGAATAATGTAGGTAGCAATGGACTTATTACGATTTAAATCATTATCAAACTAATCAGTATTAGTCGTTAAGTCATTAAGTACGGTAATTAGTTCGGTGGTTCTGACAACGAGTGGTTACTAAGTGTATTTCGTTTTATACTTACTGTGTGAATGTAAAAACCACCAACATCCTACAACCGAAACAAAATTGATGTGTTCTTTTTGGAATTTCCACATACATTATTGGGATCGCAGTAAGTCGTCGATTACTTAAATGATCAGTTCAAGTCTGCGGACAGTTTTGAAGTAAGCGTTTGGTTAACATTAATGATAATAATATTAATAAGTTAGCATTACTTTGGAGCCGACCAACAACAATAATATTTCTTTTGAACAGCCGTAGGTATGAGCACCACAATAATTATGTATTTTATTTGCACGTATGAAATTTAACTAATGATTTTGAAAATTAAAACGAACTGTGAGATAAACCGTGAAAAAAACTGCGAATGAATTAAATAAAATATTAAGCCACGACATAAATAATAAATGCAAAAACAAAAATCCATAATACTATCTTTGTGCACTCCGTAGATCATAACAATGCCGTCCAACGCGTATTATATATTTCTATTATATTGTCTTTATTAGTTATTGCTGTTATCAAAACAATTGTGTTGCATAATAGCATAAGTATAAGCATGACTAAATAAACCTCAGATATATACAATAAGTATTTGTATATATCTGTGAAATAAACAGGCATGATCGCTAGATTACCTACTGCACACATATTTTATATTTCCCCAGACTTGGAAGAAAAACTAATATCATGGGAAAAAATATTATTCCCACTACAACTATACAGGAATTTTACTGTTTCTGCCAAGTTTGGGGAAAATGCGCAGTGATGGAAAAAAATTTGTTTTTTTTGTGACCATGGTTCATATCTGTTTATTTAGTCATGGTTATAAGGTATACATTACTATCATAGGTATTAAAAATAATACCATAAAAATATAATTTTTCCAACTCTTTGTTGGGAACAAGTATAAGCTTTCTGTTCATTATCGCACAAGACAAATTATACTACCTATGACAAAAAAACGAATATTTTTAGCGATTAAAATATGTATTAGATACCGACCGTTTTTTAAGGAGTACAGTATAGGCAAATTTCAAAGTGTTTGTGCGCAATATGTTGTATGTATGCTTAATTAGTGTGTGTGACTATAATGTAAAAAATCTAGTGGGACGCTCCAGCACATGACCGCACATGAAACATATCATCATCAATTTGAGGCTGACAAATAATATTTTTCACTAAGAAGCAAGTTGAGGTTCTTTTTGTTCACCCCGCTGAAAAAATTAGTAAGTAATGCTACAAGTATTCTGAAAAATTGTTTTAACTCGTTATTAAGTTTACTTTATTGAGATCGATCATCCCACTTTTACGATTTGTTTATTTTCAATCCTGAATTATGAATTTTAAAAAACCTTCGATTTGTGCATTTTAAAGGGATTGCAGCAGACGTATTTTTCATACGTTTTAGACCAATAAGCGGTGGCAAATTACACATATTTCGGAATGTCCGATTTAAATTTTTTATAAACTATTTGACAAAATATCGAGGCTTCTTAGGAAGTTGATTTTCAATTTTCAATTTTAAAGGACATTAAAAAATGACGATTTATTTTTCAAAAATCCCATGAAATTATTTCATTACATTTGTATTTATTTTGGGCACATCTGATTTTAAATCAAAAAAGTGATTTCTAAGAAGCATAGTCTAGAAGTTCATAAATTCAACAATTTTTTCGAAATTACAATCAAACTTCGGGAAGTATGTTTAATTTACTACCGCTTTTAGTAGTTTTTATAGTCACGCAAAAAAGAATATATTTAATTTGTCGCGAAGTATTGACATGTGCGCATGCGCGTGCGAGAGTTACATCCTGTGGTGGTTGACCGACGTGGCATTACAGCGATTCTCGTAAACACACTAATAATCATTTACTACTCACACATAGACATAGCCCAAATATGTTCATGTCATGTGACTTGCCAACATTACTCCTTAAAACATGATACGCTGGAGCCCCTTAATATTATCCAATAATTAAGGGGTAGATAAAAGTAGAAATTTGAAAAAGAGGTATGACCGGTCTCAAGAATACTCTATAAAGAATTCAAATGTTTTATATTTCCTATATATATATTAATTATATTGTGTACATAGTACATACAAAATATGCATCACAACTTATTTTATTATTATAAATAGATTTGTTTGGTGCGCGTATCGGCAATTACGATTGTCGCCGTGTATCTTAGTTGGAGTAACGTATTAGGTAGAAGGCGCTATGTATGCAATATTATAAAACTAATGTATTATTGTAATTTTATTTTATTGATATCACGTGAATTGAGCAAAACTGTTTTTTTAAATATTTTATTCTATTTACCTACCATAGTAAGGTTATTACTTATTATAATCTGTAATATTACAATCAAAATTACGGTGAAATAATGTAATTAGTTAATTTTTCAGGGCTAGATAATAGTAACTAGTAGTTAAGATAATGTATAATTTTTACTATTCTTTATCGTTATTGTTTTTTCAGTGTTTTACTTTTCTGAATGACACCATACATTTTTAATTTTATATTCCAAAGCAGAATATTATTCCGAGTATTTCAATCTATAGAGATCAAATTCTGGACAATTAGTTCATTAGTTATTACTTATATAAGTTATAAGCAATTAAAGTTCTGTTGAACGGAGTGGAGTAGTACAAAAATGTTGGACCGCAAAATGTTGGCCACTACTTCGCTAATTTAAGCTTTAAATACTTATAATATTAATGAACTATACTTGTCCAAAATTTGATTTTTAGAGATTAAAATACTTTGAATAATATTCTGCTTAGGAATATGAAATTAAAAATGTATAGTGTGTCATTCAAAAAAGTTAAAACTTTTTGAAATAATGAGCGTAGACACTTAAATAGATCACTCTGTATTATTTTTTCTGTTCAAAAATGGAATTACTATAGTTCAAAATACGCGGTCGTGAATTGCTTTCAATAATTACAACAGTTAACAAGTGAACGTTTCAACTCTATGGCTCCAGTGGTAACGCACCCGTTGAAGTGTTGAACTGTTGGGTGCCAGAAACGGCATTTGTTGTTGTGTATCATAAGTTCGTAACCATGCAAATTTCCAAAAAATAAACATTAGACTTGGAAAAGCACGTCGTGCGCGTGTATCGTTGTTTACACTCCGAAAATCGAAGGGGCTCTACGCGTCACAACCAATTATTCCCAAAACAGTATCAATTCCTCGTGGTGGATTTTCGTTAACAAGTAAACGCTCGAATAATATATTATTATACATTTTACACGGCGTATATTCGGTATTCGAACGGAACGTACAACAGGTGTCGGATTAAGGATATGTGTACATTGTACAACTATCTATATCTATAACTATATCTACCTAAGTGTAAAAATTATTGTTTGTTCGTTGTACAGTCGCGTGTATGCAGTCCTCGCAGTCATCGAGTATGCCCGTCAGTCGCAGTTCACCACGACTATCGTATTAGTATTACATATTTTAATATTTATTATTTATATTGTATTTTCGAGTAATACGTCTACCGTATTTTTCATTTTTAAATCTTAATCGTTAAGGTTTTTCATCCTCATTTTCTTTTTTCTATTATTTTAATCGTTTGTGTTATCTCCGTGCGTTTTCGGCGTGCGCGCAACAGGTAAACTTAAATCGTTATACCTAGGTGGATCAAACCACATTGTGTTTATGCGTTATGCATTATTATCGCAATATTACATTATTATCATGATAACAGTTACGTCGTTAACGGATTCTAAATGACCCAATGGCCAATGCACAATCATGGTGGGGGAATTTACTTGAAAATGCTCGAGTGCATATGTGTGTGTGCAGTGTAGGTATATCTGTATTTGTCTGCTCGAGTGCGCGCGCGTATTTATACTGCAGGGTGAACCGGTGGGGTCAGAATCGGCTGTCTCGGCAGTGGTCGCGGCGCCAATCCCCTTCTCAATGTCTGGCCAAACGTTACACCGATATTGGTTTACGTAGTTGGTTTTTTTTTCCTACTCTCGCATTTCGTACTTCCAAATTATCATTTAAGTCAATCGAAATAATATTTTCATACCGATTATATTCCATTCTCTAACATAATACCTGTTCGTCGACATCGCCTTTATCAACCGTAAGTTTTAATTCAAATTTTGTTATCTCTTAATGCTACGAATATTATGTAGCTATAGCGTTTGGTTAGGAACACGGGGTTTCGACATGAGGAACCACGTGTGTATTTATAATATACCTACTAATAATTATGTTTGGTCATCTTGGAGTTTTTCCCGGGCACACCAGACACCTATATTAAATAAATGATTGAATTATTATTATGTATTTTGATGTACCTAGTTATAGTTTATCATAATAATATAACATTATAACACTATAATATTGTTTTGGTCGGTAATAATTTTTGAAATATTTATTATCCTATATTTTTTTTTTTTAAATAAACCATCTATGCCTTAGGGGCACAATAGGCTTATGTGGTTGAGTATACATATTAATTAATTTATTAATCATGCAAAAATTAAATATTAATTACACTTGATGTGAGAAGTCATCCACCAATGACACTCACTAATAATCCTATATAAATTTATAATGGATAGTCTCAAATTGATGTAACCAATAAAAAACGCATTTCAAATAATCACAGCAAAAAAAGAAGTCTTTATAGTCGTATTTAGTATATACCCACGGGTGTCGTAAGTCTAATGTCAAGTGTTTAACTACTCTCAACCTCAGGTCATATGGTTTTACTGACGTTAATAAAATTCGCATTTGACATCCCGAGGGGCCTATTGAACAATTCCAGAATATCGTCCCACGTTTACTACTCCAATGTGCATTCCGCATGTAATAATGTATGACACGAAAATCCTAACCATCCCCATGGAATTAGGTCCGAATTTATGGACACAGACACGTCGTTTAATTCGTAGGACGACGACGACGATTGATGGATGTACTAGTGAGATAACAATGTATAATCCACGGATTACTATAGTAAGTAGGTAGTATATAATTATATATATTGTAATGTCTAATCAGACACTAGTCCGGAGATTATAGAAAAAACAATTTAGGAGATGGGATAGTGTTGGGTTGGTGGGATGTGTACGTTATATTTTTTGTGCATTATAACTGATAGGTATACGCTATTATAGTTATTAGTTATTAGTAGGTACTAAGTTTTAGTCTAATAGTACTATAATGCAATAGAATAATAGATTAAAATAAAAACTTACGATAATATTATGATAATGTAAACTTTATATGATAAATATATAAAATAAACATATTGTCTTGTCCGTATTGTAACTTTAGTAAGAATATCACTTACTATGTCACTGCAGGGGCTTTGGGCCTGCTATACTGTTCGTGTTGGGATTTCAATTATAATAATATAATTTGTAAGTGCGGATGCGCACGAATGACATTAATATATTATAATTTATATTATATATGTGCAACTCGATTTTTACGCATAGTATCGTTGCGGTCGTGGAAAGTTATAAAATAATATTCGCGATAACTAAAAACGTGTGTTGATTGGTCGGCTACTGCAATCACCTATAGGTATTATACGCCAATGTTTATATAATAGGTGTCTACAATTAATTATTATCACACGCGTTTGACGTCAATATTATTATCACAATAATTATAGTATTCAATAATTAAAGAATATATTAATTACTGCGAGTATAATAGTTATTGCCCATGTTCTATACTCTTCGCGGGGTGACGCGCGGATTCTCATAAATTTAATAGTTTTTTTTTTTATAATGATGACGTATTAATTTAAAATTTAAGTTGGTAAATATGTTTACGACATATTACGTATACATTATAATATACATCACGTCATTTACTGATGCCCATGTAAAAATTTTCACTTTTTCAGTCAGAACCAACAGGTTCAAAGGCCTTGTAATATACATTTTTAGTCCGTCCTTAAATTGGAAATCTAACGAAGACGGTAATGTTGGCTGTGTCATTAAAATTTATCTGAAGAATTCAGAAAGGTTTCGTGCAAATAGTGTGTTCGATCCTAGATTGGGTTAAATATTTGACATTTTAAAGGAACATATTTTGTTATTCAGTATTTATAAGGACACTAGCTGATCCCGCGCACTTTGTTGCTAGTAAAAAATGACAACTCTTAAATAAATTGTGATTGTTCAATTATTTGGGTGTAACTCGATGCAGTAAGTGCAACTAAGCCACCTTGGAAAATTCGATTTGATGCAAGCTATTGTATCTGATATGCTCAATGGTAATACCAATGAAATAATAAATACTTATTCTACTAATTATTTCTTCTATAACCAATAGCAACCATTTATAAACAAAATTATCCATCGTTAATATCAAAATCCCTGTTTGAGCCCCCGGGTTGGACCTCCAGGGTTTAACTGTGAATCTAAATCATTCCGGGAACCACTCAAACGCTCATAAACAATTTCATCTAGGTCTAGCCGTTTAGGAATTCATATAGGACACACAAACAGACAAACATTAATTTATATAATATACTAGCAGATCCCGTGCACTTCGTTGCTCGTTAAATGTACCAACTCTATATGACTCAAACTTTGTTAAATTCATTATTTAATATTTGGTGTATGGTGTTCAAAATTTATCTTAACTTTTCCGTTGCCTGGAATAAAAATTCTGATTCGCAGCAGTGTATTATCAGGTATAGGCAATCTACCTGCGGTAGATCGCGGACCCCGTGCTGTTTGTACGTAGGTGTATGGTTTAACTCTAAAGTATCAAAGTTATACCAAGTTTGTTGTATTCCATCTGGGGTAGATTAATATAATCAATTATTACAAAATTCTAACCTAACCTAACCGTACTAATATCAGATGAATAAAAAAAAACCAAATTTAACCATTTTTAAATTAGCCTGTCTTCTTCCCAGACGTCTATTCTACACAAAAAAAAAAAATGTATTGTTTGAATGTTATTTATTTTCAGCCAGCGAATATTTCTTACTAAAAAAAGGTATAGGCATACAATTTACACATTTTTTTAAATTAAAATTAAAATGAAAAAATGCACACAATATATCTTTATAAATTGTAGCCTATGTGTTATTTTGATGTATAAGCTATATTATTGTAAAGTTTCATTAAAATCCATTCAGTAGTTCTTACGTGAAAGAGTAACAAACATACTTACAAACTTTCGCGTTTAAAATATTAGTCAATATATGGGTTTCGTACTTTTTTTGGTCACAACTTAGATTTTAGATATTAGCTATTAGGTAAGCTTTACTACCTACTTATATTATAAGTATTATGATTATTATGTTCAATAAGATTACAGGTTTATCATAAATAATTTTACTACGCTTAATTACTCAAGGATTAGACTTCTCATATTATGTTATCATATACCTATTCGTTTAGATTACGCTCCTATATAACATAATATGCATTATAAACTATTACAATTTCAACACAAAATATTATAATTGAAAACAGAATTAATAGTATGTACAACATATTTAAAGACTAAATTTAATTTCCTTTTATAAGTTATTAATCTCTGGATGGTGATTTGAGGAAGGGTAACTAATGAATAATATAAACCGGTAAAATGAATTTCTCCTGGCTCCTGCTATAATCATTGTTTCACCAAAACCAGAAATTTCGAATAGGTAGAACTGTAGCACTGAATATTAACAATAACAATATTACCCGCCAAAATCAATAAGTATAAATAAAAAAGTTAACCATTTTAGATTCTGAGCGAAGCGCGATGAATGTATTGATTTTACAATGATGTGTGTTTTTTTTTTATTTTTTTTTGTGTCTGTCATCACCTTTTAAAATAGTAAAAGTGCTTGGATTTTCTTCAATAGTAACTTTTCTTATAGGAAAGTGAATCTAGTTGGTACTTTTGGGGGTCAAAAGTAAAAACTTCTCAGTAGTTTTCAAACGCGACGTGAAAAACAAAAGGTAAATTAAGGAAAAACGGGAAATTTTACGCAAAATCTGTTTTCGAGAAAATCGATTTTGATTTTGTAACTCTAAAACAAATGACCGTAGATACATGAAATTTTCACTGGTCGTTTATATTTCCATTTTCTATACACCATAACATTTTTCAAATATTTTGACTTATTTTGAGCTGTTTACGGACATTTTTAGTTTCCATTTTTTTTAGTTTTTTTTTCTATAAATATCAATAAAATTTTATCTGTTGGGTAAAAAAGCTTGACAATTTAATAGAAGGCTCCTAGGTTATTGTTTCAAAGGCAGATGAAAAAAATTAAAAATCCTTAGTCACAGTTTTTATTTATAAGCATTTAAAGTTCAAGTCTTGACAAAATACGGAAAAATCACGAAAATTAGCAAAAATTATTTTGAGTTGAGAATTCATAAAGATTTTTCTTTTTAAATCTAAGATTTGAAAATGTCATACAAGATTATCCATAAGTTTATCTACCTTTATCAAAAAAAAAATGTCTACAAGAAAGTAAAATTAAATTTTTATGAGCGTTTGAAATTCTTATTTTTACATTTGATATTCACTCGATATCTCATGTAACGATTTTCTTATTTTGGTGTAATTAAAAAACGTATGACTGTAGATACTTGAACATTTCACTGAATGTTTATATTAGCTTTTCTATACACGATAAAATTTTGAAAATAATTGACTCTTTTTGAGCTGTTTACGGACATTGCCAGTTTTCAATTTTTTTAGTTTTTTTTTTCTATAATTATTAATAAAATTGTATTTGTTGGGAAATAAAGCGTGAAAATTTAATACAAGACCCCTGATATATTGTTACAATAGCAGTTGAAAAATATTAAAAATACATAGGCACAATTTTTTTTAAAAGCATTTAAAGTTCACATTTTGACAAAATTTATCAAATTTATAATTTAATAATTATTTTGTGGTTAAAAATTTATAAAATGTTCAAATTTTATAGCTAAGGATTGAAAATTTAAAACAAGGCACCACGTAAATAGGATATATATAAATTTCTATATTCACAATAATATCATCAAATATACTTGGTAATATCATAGGCTGACTGACCGTTTTTGCTCAGAATCGTTATTCTTATACAATGGTATTATATCATTGAATTCAAATTTAACACCATCCATTACAGTGACCCACTTGTAACCTACTGTACAACAGAGCGACATCCACTTACCCACCTTTTTAAAAATGTAAAGAATAAATCCCGCAATGGGCGTATTTAATACTTATTACCTATGACTAAATAATATATTATAAGTATGATACATACTTTAGCACAGATGATAATATTATACTAGTTGAACTAGCTGTTTTACATTATATTTATAACTTGTAAGTATATTGTACCTACGCACATTATTTATCATCTTATATTCATACATCTACATAAACATAAATAAATAATAATATTACGATTTACGACATCGAAGACACAACAATACCATACGGCGTAGCACAACAACAACAACGATAACTGTATAGTTCTTGGCGAGTGCCTATTAGATTTAAGATAGTACACCGTACACGAGACAAATAAATACACAATATACCTACGTAATGTATACCTTAGCAGCAAAACATTTTTTATGTTCTTATACTTGTTTTGGTTCTTATAGGTTTCGTTTATGTTAAATAGTATCGATGCTATACATACGATATAGGTACAATAATATATTTACACGAACGCGATTAAGTGAAACACTACTTGCCGTATAATATAATCATAATGCATAGGTATTATCTGATGTCCGTGGCTTATCTAAAATAAAAATTATTCAAAGTGATTCCGAACGTACGCGAACGAGATATACATATAGATGCCTAACATAAATAATAGTTTAAAGAAAAGAAAAATTAACACATACACTTTATAATCATCATCAGTAAGTTGCTCTGTACTCTGTACAGTATGTACCAAAGTCAAATCTGAAAGTCAAAACAATTTTTCGTGAAACGTTACTATAAAAATACGACGGTTGAAATAATTTATTCAATTCGTTTATCCCTTTTGAGTACACTACATTATAAATATAGAATATGGTGATGTATTACAATCGAGATTTCTACTACTTCTATTTAGAACGTCGTATTGATGTATTATTTTTTTTTATTATTTAGTAAACAAACATGCGTATATTAGTTGTGCGATGTTATATACGCGCAAGTAGTAGATTCGAAACACGGTATTATAAATTATAATTAGGCCCGGTCAAGTTAGGTTTAAATTCGGAATTAATTGGTAGAAACCTTGAAATAATTTTAATTTCTTAAGCATGGGTTTGATACTTAGGGAAATATGTTTCCGAGGTCGGCTTCAAAGTAGGAATTTTTTTAGTTTTTCGATAATAACACAAAAACTATGAGTATTATCAAAAAACTTAATAGGGTGTAAAATATAGAGCGCTAAATTTTTTATAAAATTAAGTTAAAAAAAAAAAATAAACACTATTGTAAAACCACTAGCTTCCAGATTAAGGGGGGGGGCAGAGAGGGCCATGGCCCCCGGGCCTCGATAGTTGGAATTTATTTAGGGGCCTCAGATTTGTCCATTACTATTTCGTTATAGGCTATAACACTACATAGGTAAATCAGCTAAAAAAAAAAAATCGATGATTATTTAACGAGGAAAAAAGCTTGTAAATTATAACTTATAAATAAAGTGATACATTATTCATTATTTATTGCCATGTACCTAATACCTATACATATTTATTATAACAGGTACCTAATGGCTAATATAAAATAATATATAGATTATTATTTTTTTTTCGTACAGGGGCCTCATTTTAAACTTTAGCCCTTGGGCCTCAAAATGTCTTAATCCGGGCTTGAGCTTCCTCACTCCGCTCAGAATCTAAAATAATGATCTCGGTTCAAAATTAAGGCAGAGAAGTTACATTGAAAATTGGCGTTCATAAAGTTTTTAAATTGTTTTAAAACTTACAACAAAAAGTCATACCCCCCAATTTGCAGATATGATAATTTTACATCTAACAGTATTAGATTAAGAGACTGGAACATTTTTTTATAGTTTTTATTTTGTAACACTTAAATTTTAATTTGTAAACAATGATGACTTTTATTAGAAAAAATAGCTTTTGAAAATATTTATAAAAATAAAGCATTTTAACCCTATTATACGAACATAAGCAAAAAAACTTGGGGGGGGCATTCCACAATCCACACACATCAGCTCGCTGCACCCCCTACAGGCACCCTTGATTATAGTAAAACACGCCAGGAAAACATATTATAATATTATTATCGATATCGGGACACTATCGGTGTTTTACTTAGATTTTTGTTTTAGTGCTCGAATAGCAATTTCTGTACGAGGTTCGATTTTTGTGATGATATAATTATTATTGTTCAGCTATTGAACTTGATGTACAATCGCATTTCATTCGAGTCTACTGTATTAGAGTTTAGAATTCGCTATACGTCTAAACATAATAATATATAAGTATATAATATATTATATATATTACCTACTGACATTGAATTGAATTGAAATTGGCAAGATCGTTTTCGCATTTATAAATAATTCAGTTGAGATTAAAAATCTTAATTCATAGTTGTACCTCCGTATATTATATTTATAATAGTAAACGGATCACGTGCTTCAAGTTTTAAATTTATTTTAAAATTATTAGTTATGCGTTGTGGTTACAAGTTACAGACATTAGCCATAACTCATAATACATAGGACTAGACAAATATAGCCATAAAAAACTAGCAAATTTCAAAATTATTTTACTCCAGTTGTTATGTTATATTGTTTGCTCTTTAACACTCATTATTTTATGGTATATTTATAACACACTTTATAAAATACGTTTTAGTATAAGAAAGGTTATATAATGGTACGGTTTTGTTCGATTAAGTTGGGTGGTAATGTAATATTTTCATAACAACAAATTGTTCGACTATCTTGATCTGATAACTTTTCAAAAAATGTTGTTGTGTTTATAGTTTTCAAGTAGTACATGCAGTATCCATTATATTATAGTAAAGAGTAATGCGCGGAAGTATACTACACCATATATGGTGAATTAAACATTTCAGTTTTTCAAATAATAAAAATTATATTTACTCATATAATATTCTAGGTACCTATTAAATTATAATCGTTTTCTAATGTTGCAATACATAGTTCTAAAAGTATACAGATTTTTTAAATTTTAGAGTATTAAAAAAAATAACCATTTCATAATTAATAGTTATTAATTAATATGTAACCATATTTTTAAGTCTTACCTACTCAGTATTTCATAGTTCAAAGTTATAAAATAATAAATTATCATTACTATAAGTTGTCCAATATATTGTAAAAAAAAATATGCACGCGGAAAGCAATTTTTTTTTTTGTAAAATGCATAATTATTAGTTATTACCCATTGTGTAGAAGGTATTTTTAATATTTCAATTATTTTCCAATTTTTTTAATATATAGTATGTCATATAAATTCTTCAGTGTTTTATATACATACAGATTTAAGGTTTTTAGACTGCGTGATTGGTCACGAAAAGCTATTATTCTAATATCTGGTTGTGTTTGTTGTAAAATGTAAAATTTATATTATACGTATATATTGTCACAATTTATACATAATATGAATGTTTATAAAAAACGTATATAATTCCTTAGTTCTCTTATTATGAAAATATTTTAGATAACAGAGCGTTAACGATATAATATAATCGGTTTATTTTCGAGAAGTTTGTTATGAGTTTTCTTTTGAGTATTTATCTTACATTCTTTATTATATAAAAATATATGATCGTCCAAAAATGCGTAATCATATTTCTGTCATATTTTAAATATTATCTTAATAAGAGGTAATATAAAATTTCAAGTGATGGTAAAATTTTTAAACTAATAATGCATTATGCAAGTTAATAGCAATTCATCGTTTTTTCATATATTATGTAATACAAAAAAACCTTTTACTTTTTTTTGATTATAAAAAAGATTAATATTTTAGTTTTACAATGATGTGGGCATTATTATTTTTTATTTTTGTGTCTTATCATATCTTTTGGTAGAAAAAAATGCTTCAATCTTAAATTTTGCGTGTGCGTTTTGGTAGCAAATTGGATGTAGTTGGTACTTACAAAATTGGATATTTATTCGAAAAATATATTATTCGTTTAATATTCGTAATATTCTAAAAATATTATTTTTTTATTTGACTTGGAACATTTCGTCATTATACCATCTACATCTATTATTATTTACTATCCACATTAAAAAAAATCTAGATTAGTTTTCAGCTTCTATGGTAGGTACGTTATTTTTGGCTTATAATCTTGTAACATTTAGCAATTTGAATTAATACTAGAATAGTATTATACTATTTATGTATAATATAATATTCGATTTGGTTTTGTCAAAATTAGTTCAATCTACCGCATTACCAATAGAGAAATAAATTATTAATATCAATATAAATTATTCTCCGTCTCCATTCGGATTCATTTTTCGTATGCGATGATTTATCCTTGAATTCAAACTTCACACATATATTACAGTGAGCTATTCTCAATAACCAGGTACAATAGTCACCTGCTATACAGCAGTGGACTTTCCCAGTATATAATAGTTAATATACATAATATACAGTTTCATATTTTTAGTCCTTCCGTATGTATTAAACATTATTTTTAATGTATAAGGTTATGTACAATTTCCTTAAGAGGACGCTTCACTCGCATGTGTTGTATCTCCGTCCTACATAGCAAATTGTACGTTCTAGGTAATACATTTAACTCTGATTTTTAATATTAGACTGAACTGTCCAATAATCAAATTTAAAAGTAAGAATATTAACTAGCGAATCTCATAGGTTTTATTTTATATTTTAATCAAGTTATGCTCGCATTTTAAAATTGTAAATTGTTTATACACTTTAAATGCTGATAACTCGATTTTAAATTAAAATATAAAATAAAACCACTAGTTAATATTCTTAATTTTAAATTTGACGATAGGTCAAATTCCTAGTATTCAGTATAATATTGAGCATAACAATGTTAAATGAATTATTCCGAACGTACAATTTGCCATTTTATCCGAGTAAACACATTCGTCCTATAAGTCTTTAAAATCATTATTCATTAGACCCATTAAAACTATATTCAGAGAGGTTCAATTATAGATCCGTATGCTAATCTTAACCGATTTATATTATTGATATATAATTATTCAATCGATACTTAATCCACTAATAACAGATTTGCTAAGATAGCCAGATAGGTATTTAATATTTATGCAAAATCGATAATTAATACATTTGGTCTTAGTACGTTTAACTTAAACATTAATTTGGAAAATCTTTGTGTTAAAAAAAAACAACGATGATTTGATCTGTTTAAGTCACCAGATACGTCATGCTATTGCTATCCCCCCCCCTCTATAGTTACCCACAGTTACATTATCTTTTAAATGTTTTATATCAAAACATGTGAAGAGTTTTCAATGAAAATGCAATAATAAAAATATTAATACAATACAACTGATACATATTGTTCGGTTAATCAGAATTTTTAAAGGAAATATGTATTAATCTTCCTGTTAGGTAAAAGGTATAATAATACAATAAAATAATACTTTTATTGATTATTAATTTTTATTATTCTTTTATGATAGCAATTCAAATGAGTTGTAATCTATTGAAACTATTTGACTTAATTAATTCACACAGAATACACAAGGAATAGATAGAATAAATACATAAAAATTATATAATGTGGTAGTCTACTGCTGTGCAAAAATGCGTTTTAACTAAAAGTTTTTGACGGTGATAAACATGGTGGGAATGTCCCACCTGCATACACACGTCATTATCTTGTTGTAAATTTCTCCCAAGTAGCATTTATTATTAATTATTAAAATATATATTATAATTTATAGCATATAGTACCTGCGGTATCTTCAATATAAAAACTAAACTAACGATAATTTATAAACATTATCAGTAGTAAATATTTAAATAAGTTTAAAAACAATAGAGTAATATAATAATTGTATTTACTTAAAGTATACTTCCTACGTGTAATGCATTAATAATAAAACCGTTTTAATTATTATTGAAACGGAATTCTAATCTTTGGGTACACAATATTATTGAGTAATGTTTAACATTATAGCCTATAGGTATTAATTTATCGATGAATGTGCGTATTACAGAAACGTTAAAGAGATATTTTCGAAAAATCGATTCATACCCGCAATATTCTGAAAATCTGAACAAATTCAATTTAAACGAAGAAAAATTGGTACATCATTTTGTGTATATTTCCAAACGTTAATTACACTACTATATAACTACTATGTCATTAACTGTTAATTATTACCTATGTTTGTAGAGTAAATCGGAAATCCGAAATTTTTCTTTTAGTCGCTCCTTTTATCACCGCGGGCTACGTTCAGGATTTGTTTTGGTGTTATTAATCATTATTTGCTTGAAAATCGCGAGGAGCGACCGTCATCCGGCGGCCTAAGCTGGTTCGAACGGTCCGGAAATTCGGAATTTTCCCAGTACATTTACACGGCGAACAAGTAATGTTGAGTGTCGCTTGCGTAATGTGCTGCCAATTACCTACATAGGTACTGTAATTAATACGTGATTTCTGTAGATATTTAGATATTCGCCTATATATAGCATTCCTACAATCATACGGCTTATAGTTCTGTTACGATAAACATTAAACCGTTCGGACCGCGATATAGTACGGTTAATAATATAAATAGCAACGTAGTATACTGTATAACACTGAAAAGCACAACTAAAAAAAAAGTGCGAAATTTTTGGGTTGGGCTTTCTGTCGGTGTTTTTTTTTTTACAGCCATCTTCGACCGACCTCATCCGCGTTAAAAATATATAGCCAATCTGCCAAAACATGTATCTAAGATTCGTGGAATTCCGTACTGACGGCGGCCTCGCGCACTTAACCTGTCGTCAGCGCATGTGCAATATCGGATTACAATCATTATCGTCGACCATTACGATCTACGAGTTCCATAACCGTACGACGGATGCAGTTATTACAATCTGGAACGTTGTTAGTGTCGTGGGCTTTCTGTCGGCGTTTTTTTTTTTACAGCCATCTTCGACCGACCTCATCCGCGTTAAAAATATATAGCCAATCTGCCAAAACATGTATCTGAGATAGATGTGCATATATAATAATTACAATCATTATCGTCGACCATTACGATCTACGAGTTCCATAACCGTACGACGGATGCAGTTATTACAATCTGGAACGTTGTTAGTGTCGTGGTTTTCCGGTATCCGCACTTAGAAAATGTTATACGTGCCTATAATAATATTATAATATTTACTTTGCGGTCGATCGAATATTATTGCTCGGAGGAAGCGCGGAAAAACTTTTAGTGTTCATCGATATGTGATTTGTATTAATGTAATACTATAATATTATATAATGTGTATATTGCATTCAATAATTATGGATATCGGCGCATACAAACCCGTACTATCTAGGTACATGTTATAGACACCGTAGTTTAATTTTCAGATGTGACACTTCGGTACTAAGACCGGCGACCTCTTACGTCTTACGCCGCTTATTATTATTACATTTCTATGTTTTACGCTCTAACTTGATAGAGGTGGCGTTACACTATCATCTATTAGATTGGCAAATCTATCTTATTCGTGTACGGTCGATCAACTTCTGTATCTTTATAGAGTTTAAGACCACATTGGCCATAATATAATATGGTATTACTATGATACATCGGCACTGTTCGGTTTTAAATATTGAACCTTAGGGACCCCTGAAACGATTATGAGAAAAGTTTTAATATACATTTTAGTCGGAAACACTTTTGTTGATACTTTAAAAACAAACGTAAAATAATGCTTTATTATTATATATTACTCGTATTTAATTTACCCCATCGAATAGGTCTCAAACATGGTCTGTAAGAATCACAGTATAACATAACTGTGGATGTCGTTCACCGTGATACGCTTAACCGTTTGTAAGGACTGAGTACGAACTATCAAACCAGAATATTGTGCAACATATCATATATGAGCACAACATTAAACAATGTAATATTATCTGTGCGTTTCTGCATTTATTTTCTTTTTTATGTACTTATTATGATTTTCATTCTCTACATTTTCGGAATATTTTAATATATTCGAATATTCATACACTATATAGTATATACCATTCCATCAGGCTTCGTGACCCTGCACGGACAAGTTAAACAACCACCGGCGACTGACAATTAAACAATTATTTAAAATTCTGTCTATAAAAGTTAAAAATAAATACATTTCTTTTAGTAAAAAACATTATAAATAGATACAGGGATAAAGTGTTTACATTTACATTATACACGTGCAATTTATCAGTAATTGCCTTGCCTTATCGATTAATCCGACGTATTTACAACTAGTAACTAAATTAATGACATCTGAAACATGTCGCAACCCCGACACGATTAAAACCCAATCAAAATACTTTTTGCAGTTTTGTAAACTTATTTGGAGTATATAAAATAAAATATTTTTTTTGAACTTAAGATTTTAATCACATCATAGAATATAATCTTATGTCTTAGTAGAAACATTATGGTATGAAATTATAGGTACCTACCTACAACTCATACATTATTATAACAATAATTTTTTTTATTTATAGTAAAATTAAATTTATTTATTTTAGCATGCAATAATAATTTTTTTTATATTTTAAAATATGTACTCATTGATGACTTTAACGGCACATTCATTAATTTGTGTTTATAAATTATTGTTGTTTGTAAAACATTTTATTTACTTTCAATTAATATAGTGTTATTTTTACCATCATCGAGATGGGTTTGTGCTCTTTATAGGTATACTATACTATAATATTTATATTATATTATAATATCGTTGTTCACAAAATAAACAGCACGGCTCTGAAAGAGCGTCTACACGAAATTTTACTGAACTTCAAAAAACATTTATTTATAGTGTGTGTGATGTGTAGATATCCTAGTACATACACGTGGTCTGTGCTGTGTATATACAAACGACCAATCGATGAAGAGTGTTGCTGCGTAATAGTAGTATTATATCATAAGTCTACTTAAAAATCGAATAGCCCTCTCTGTATTTTTTAAAATAATAAAAACTAGGAATTCACTCTGCTGTATAGCTTGAATTTAGAGTGTAAGTCGTCGTCATTGAGTAGGTAATAATATTGTAGTCATTCCATTGAATTCGTTAAATTTGACTCAAATGATAAATCACACGCATACGAGCGTGTTTGGCAATTTCTAAAGATATTTTATAATCTCCAAAAATTGCATACAATTTATTGTAATATTATAATACCTATATAATTGTTAATAACTCAAGTTAATACAGACATAACGTAGAACGGTGCAAATATTTACGAGGTACAAATGATTCTATGAATCTGAAAAAAAAACAAATTACGATTTTGTCAAAAACTAGTGTTGTGTAAATATTTCTCTTTTTTCGTAATATTTTTTTAATTTCTAAAGTTTAAGTTATTTAAAAATACCTGGGCATTTTTACAAGATTGAAGTACTTTTAGCTGCTATAAAAAATAAAAAAAAACTCATCATTGTAAACCAATACATTTAACATTCTACTACGAATCTGTTCACGAATTTTTGATGAAAAAAAAATAACAGTTTTGATTGATTGTAGGTGGCTTAAAGCTTAAGATTTTTTTTACTGTTTTTCACTTAATTTAACATTTTTACGCACCCTTAGTAATGACGTATTATGAAACCACATAAATATATATTATGCATCGCTGGTATAATGATATAACTTACTAGAATTTTAACTTTAATAATCAGTAATCGATATTATATTTTTAATTATACCCTAATAATTAGGTACTTTATTTTTTAGTATATCAAACGTTTTAATTTTTATTAGAATCTGGATACGCAGGTGGGTTTAAAAAACACGAAACGAGAACTAATAATCATTAAATGGAAATCACTTTTATAGTCGCTCAAATGTAGAGTACTAATTAGTAATTAACATCCACAGTATGCGCGGTATAAGAAATACTGAATAGTTAATTTGTTCGTAGCCATTATTAAACATTTTTGAAATATTATAATGATTACTCATTGGAAATCTTAAGAACGCGTATGCTGGCTCCACGTATATAAGCCTATATAAACCTCAATAAATGTTTTGTTGTATCATTTTTCGGGTTTTGACGAAATTATTACCGTCGAATAATTATTGCGTTACGTTCATTATAATAATACTATAATATTATTATTTATAACATCACAACATTATGTTTTATCGAGATATTATCCAAATCGCGATCCTGTATGATATTAATATTATCGCGATTTGGTGTTTATTTTAATATTTTAATATAGTATTGTCGTGTACGATATAGGAAACCGCCGAAGCCGCAACCCCAGCAAACACACCGGTTGAATCTGAGCGGAGGCGGTGGTCCCCCCCGGCGGAAGACGTCTGGTTACGCGCGGCCGCAGTTCGCCGGTCCCATGGAGTTGGAGACATTGATGGAGGAAGGGGCCTCGCCCGGCCCAGGTAGCCGAGAAGGCGACGCACCGACGGCGGACGACGGCACTCGCGCATCGCTCTCCAACGGGGACAAAGCTCCGCATCGCCATCGACAACAACAACAACAACAGCCACAACAAGGACAAGAACAACTCAACTCGGCCGCCGCCATGAAATCGAATTCCGAGAGTCCGCGCAGCTCGCTCAACCTTTACCTGGCTGCATGCACGGGTAAGCGCTACGATATAATAATAATATAATATTTTAATAAGGTTTTTTTCACGATTTAATAATACTTATATGATAATATTAGGTATATAAATCCCTAGAAAGGGTCGAGTTAGTAATTTTTTCCGTATCGTATCATTTTCAAGGGATCTTCTTCGGCAGATGTCTTGACTTTTCACAAAGCTATTTTCATCGATTTCCGTCACAAAAATCGAAGGCACATCTGTTTTTAGTTTATTTGTGCATCCACGTTTATTTAAACACGACATTGGAGAGGGTTTAAAGTATTTAAAATTAAAATAATCATATCCAATTCTTAGGTTTAAAAAAAATAAATTAAAAAAATGCAAGTCCCAATAATTAGTTCCAATTCTACGGGGTATTACATTTCGTTTTAGTGCGATTCAAAATATTCTTACGCATATGGTATTACTGTTTTAGTGTAATAAATAGTTATTTTAAACTCTGAATGACAGTGACTATTATAATATTTTTCCAAAACAAAAATGTATTGGTAACAAAAAATAATGACGACTCCAACAGTAATTCAGAGACTTTTAATTTCTTATATTTCTTACCATTTACATTCCGTTTAAAGTCAATAAATATTATACGGGCTCCATGTTGGTCCCTGATATTTCCTACCAATTAAACGAATAATTAGAAAAAAAAAATCAACTCGTTAAAAGTGGATATGATTTTATGAGCAACTCTATAATTTAGAGATGGAATTAAAAACAAATACTTCTAGAATAACCAAACTCGGGGCGTTAAAATGGCGTACGATAAGAATGTTGGCGTTAAAAATATAAGTTTTTTTGTGAATTAATTTCTTTTATAACACGTATAGGTTAGGTCTCATTGTTAGAATGAGAAAAAAATAATCTCTAGTATTTAATTATTTGACCCTATATAGATTTTGAAAATGTTTTTTTTATCCGTAGCTATATGTATAAGTATGATATTGTGTTCATGTTAAGGTAAAACAAAAATAGTCGGTGCGGAACGTTTCTGGTTGGGTCATTATTTCAAACATATACAAAACGAATTGGTTTCTCAATATAAACGGTTAACTTTCTTTTTGTTCGTTCTCAGATTGTTTTATTTATGGCAAAAAAAAAAATAATAATATTAAATTATATTAACAATTTTAATGTTGCTTATTTTAATTGAAAGCGAGCAGTGGCAATAAGATATGAGATTTTATTTTTATATACTTTGGTTGTCAGTTGTCGGCAAAGATGTAAAACTCTAAATCACATATAATGAAAAAAATATTGTTGAAACATTATAGTGATTAACTAATATATGGACGTCGAATGGTAAGCTTGACAGTGTTTTATATTATGTATCATCATAAATTATGCATCTTGATCGAAAACATTTATCTTCCTTTATATGCGTATGGAAAGGAATGCACTGCAAATAACATAGACTTGCATAGTTGCATTAAATCGAAATAAAGAATATGTATTTAATTTTTTTTATAATTTAATAATAATATTTCAGCAAAACATAGAATTGTCACAGATACACAAAACAAAAATGTCGTTGTTAATAATGTTTTATGTAGGTATTTATAAATCTGTAGAACAATATTATTTCAAAACGTGACTGTTAGTTTATAATTTGTATTCAATCGATTCGACTTTAACTGTTGTACATACTGTATTTAAATATACAAAAAAAAAAACATCCAGTGGTATGTTTACGTATAGGCGGTATATATGCACTTGTTGCGCAGAATATTTTAAATAGAAACAAAATTTGCGTATTTTTCTTTCTACCGGACCCATTGCAGGTATCTATGAAAGTTAATATTTTGTGTGTATCCATAACTCGTCAGAAAAAAATTGTTTTAAATTTATTTTATAATTAGTAATTACCTACCTACCAATTATATTATGAACGCGGTTGACCGCAGCTTACAGCTCCACGTCGTACTTAACTATTCTGAGTGCTTCTAATATTTATCAGCGGGTTACCCAACAACATAATAACAGTCTTATAAAATATAATTTTTAAAAGTATTCAAGTAATATAGTAGTTAAAATACAGACACTTATTTCTACAAGTATTTAAAATACGTATTTGAATACTTGGCAAAAAAAGTATTCGAGTACAAAAATACAGCTGATACTTTCAAATATTTTACATAACATTTTACTTAGCCTTATAAATTAACTGAACTGAATTTTTTTAGCATATTCATGTTATAGATTTATTATTTTAAAGATAGTTATACACCGTATACAATTCGGTGTAACTATATATATAATACAATAATAATAACAATAACTCATTTGTTTACTCTGCCAAGTTATTTTGATACTATCGGTTTGGTATAGGTAATAGTCACTTAAAACGAGGTACCTATATTATCTTAACCTTACGTATTAGATAGTTGTCCAGATGTCAGATATTCATTAATAGCTGTTACTTGTTTTAAAAATGTACTGCCTATCTCATATTAAGTATATAAAATTATATTTTTGGCAAATTTGAAATATTTTATATTTTTTTTGTATAGATTATATTTTGTGACTCAAATGCACCTATGCATTTCTCATATATATATATATATTTTTATATCACGATTGAATTGAAAATATAAAATAATAATAAATTATATATTAATAAATTATAAAAAGAAAAAGTAGTTGAAAGTTGGTATTTGATTTTGAATGCAGATGCTATTTAAAAGTATTTAAACACTATATGAATACTTTTACGTATTTAAGTACTTTACAAGACTACTCAACATTGAGGACGGAAATGCAAGCAACACGATCAGACAAATAAAAATAAGCATTGTACACAGTTATTGTACTATAACTACTAACGGTATATAGACTACCAAGTACCAGCTATGTATTATAATATTGTTATGGGGTTCGAACGATATAAATGATTATAATATTTGTTCAACCCTCGATGTGCGCACTACCTACATATTATATTTTATTTAAAAATCTCAACACCGACGTGCCTGTTATGGCATGTGGTGTTATAAAATATCAAGGTGTATAGGCTTGCATATATATAAAAAAAAACACATTTTATTATTTTTAATGCTTGGATAACTCCACGTTGGGTCGGTTGATTAAAATGATTCGTTTTTATAATGCATGTGTAGGTAGGTAGGCCTAACTTGTTGTTTTTATCTTCGTAATTTATTACTTTACCAGTTTTTCAAAACGAAACAGGAAATCTACGACAACTTAAAGATATATACGCTGTATTTTTTAAAACGAAAATATGCCTATATACACTGCAAGACAGCGTCCCCCAAGGTGTAGTCTTTATTTTTGAGTATAGTGGGGATCACTGAACGTAGGATTATATTATGTCTATATAAATATATATATAAAAAAAAAAACTGATCACGCTGGGTCACAAAGAGCGCCAAGTATATTATAAAAAAAGAAATCGTAAAATCTTATTCGTTGTCCTTTGTATAATATAATATATACATCTCACTGGACCTTCCAAAATGAAAACAAGATTATTCATTCGTTTAGATCTTATGTTATTTTCTATACACTTAAAACATATTCGTATTCATACAGTATACCTGCATTAGGGATATATAGTTTATGGGAAAAGTTGTAGAATTAGTAAAACGTCCATGAGTTCATTAATTTCGTTTGTACTATAACTAGAAGAAGATATTATAAACGTTTTGAATTATTAAATTATTATAATATTCGTGAAGATAATATGTTATAATTCGGTAATTCGACGTCATTAAAACCGCATTTAACTGCAGTAGTTGCGTCGGTTATACAATTAATATTAACAATATTAATTTAAATTTTGAATGGACAATATAGTATGTCGTACAAAACGACAGATATTATACTATTATTATAATAATAAATCAAAATTTGCGTTAATTTTTTTAATATATGAAATCCTTACACTATAATATGCATATTATTATATATTTACAAGCGTGTTTCAACAAGTATTAATTAGCTTTAGTTATACTTTATTTTTAATGTACTACATACAAAAATTACTGTAATACACTACCTATATAGAAAACGTTGTTTTATTATAAAATTATGTACAAACCAAATTTTGATTCCATAAAATTTAAATCATTTATATTTTTATTACATTTTTTATTTTACTTCCCGCACTATTTAATATTTTACGACTTAACGTTATTACGTTGAATAATAATTGAATATCTAATGATTCCCTGAAATTATAATAATATGAAAACAGACAATTGCTAAATTCGGAATCTTTTGAGTAAAAAGAAATATTTTTGGTTATTTTTTAGTTCTAAATAAATTAAAACATTTTTTTTTTTTTGTAATAATTAGCTTCTTGTTTTTATTTTGGTGACTTTACTTATATACTAAAAACATTTCATAGGAATGATATTGTTTATTAATTTGATAACCCGTTGGTTGACGCAATACGCATAATATATAATATGTGCATTATAATCTATAATCGGAAAATATTCGCTATGAAACAACTTAATTATTACTATTATCAGATTTTTTTGCTTGTTAAATCGATCACATTTGATGAAAAAATAAACCATTTCATTATAATCAATTATTTTACTGTTCATATTTCAATCAAATAAAATGTTATTCATAAAATTATTAACTTAACTTAACTTAAAAATCAATTTTATGCCAATAAATTATTATATACCTATAGTCTATAGGTAGGTAGTATTACAATATGGAATATTTTCTTAATATATTATATCTTAATGTGTTGATCTAACCCACTGAATAAAAATAAATTGTTCATTAATTCGGAATTCCACACATACTGAATACGAAACACGCGAGTCATAATTATATTAATATATTATTGATTTGTGAATCAAGTGGAAATCAAACATCAATTTAACAAATTTTGAAATATTATACATAATTATTAAAAAATGACATGCCCTGAAATATATTAAACTGTATGGGGTATGAGCTATATGAGTGCATATTATGACTATATAATACCCGTCGCGTCAACTAAATGTTTACAACAAATTACGAGTGCTATAACAAAACGGGTGAACACATATTATGTATGGGCATAATATTAAATTACTTAGTGTATATTTTGCCATCACCTTGTGGACATTTTATTATAAAATTGAGCGTAATTACTCGTTATTATTGATATAATAATGGGTCTAAATTTTAATATACCGTAATATATTACGATTATTATTAACTTGGTACTATAATATAATTAAAAGAATATGCGTAGGATTTTAATTCGTTTATTAGTGCTGTAAAATGTATTAATAGGTAAACTACTTTGTTAATAATAATAAAAAATATATTATAATGCAATACAAATAGTGTTTATAATATCGGGCGATTGAAATAATCTGTTTTAGGCGCATTATTAAAAATTAATATGCGGTATAACCATAATAATAATATGTTGGTCTCGTGCGTTTTATCTCTAATCGTTAAGGCCAATTTTTTTTTTTACAAATAGAATATAAATATATACATATTATAATATGACGTATTAGCCGGACAACGAGCATTTTATCTAAATACCCTAAAATATGCCACGCGAATAAAAAATAATAAATATTCTAAATATTCAAAGGGGAGAAAACAAATAATTTACTATAATATACAGATAGGGTAAAACGATATAATTTTATATCTAAATAATATTTATATTACATTATACCTATTATAATATTTTTTATTATAATTATTTACAGTTATTGAATAGGTTTTTTTTTCAACAGTAGATCGTTGCGCTAACCTCTATACAGCTGCTATGTATTTTTAGAATTGCAAGAAGGTAATATAGACATTTTAGATTTCTGGATATAGGCAAAAATAATAATCTATTTTTTAATGGTACTGCAGTGTAGTGAATATTTTATTATGTGGGTACCCAGGAAAAATACTTTAAAAGTATGAGGAACCTACGTCTTAACCTACGCTAAGACCACGGTACATTGAAATGCGAGAAAATCTTCACGATAGTATACCACTGACAATATCTGAGGTGTTGTTTTTAAAGTTATTTAATACGATTGGTGATTTTCAGCGGGTTTCGAGATTGGTCTAGAGAGAAAGATAGAGTGATAATAGGAGAGATCCCAAGTTTTTTCGATCGTCTCCCATAATATTATAAAAATTAGGTAAAAATATTTATATATTAATATGTTATACATACGTGTTTCATTGTAATAGACATATTTTAAACGATTATTTTCGTTACCTACATGACGTCTGAGTTCCTGCGCAGCAATAGAATAGTTCGCGATAGTTAGTTTTAAGTTGTCACTTTCAACACGATGAACCAACACGACAAATATTAAGGGGGTGCAATTTTTGCGTTTAAAGTATTCATGTTATATAGTTAGTGTCCCACAGTGTAATCCACCTGAAACTTCTGATATTATCTAACATTTTGGTTGCATATTATATCGCAGTATACGTCTTATAGCATAAGTATATAATAATATAATATTTATAGTTAGATATAAATAAAAGCAATACAATTATATCGTAAACGAGCGTAATAAATTGGTTTTGAAAAAAACCGTAAACATCCCAATTTCGTTATCCCGAATACGTGACGATAGACCAAAACCGTTCTCAAATAAACACTTGTTACGGGCTGAGAGAATGCAAATTAAAATGGATAATTAATAAATATACTTATTTCACTATCAACCCACCCAAACGATATGAGCTGATACAATATCTGGTATCAAGCAATGGGCAATGGCCTTTACTTAGCTGATGTGATTTTGTCATTGGCTCGTCATTGGACATGAGGCGTAATCGGTTATAAAAATGAATAGGAATGTCACCGACAGTTGTTGCCTGCAAGCGTAGATAGAGTTAGCAGCACCGCGTTTCACTAAAAAAAAAAAAATAATAATAATTAACAAATAACAAGGTTAGTTAAAAAAATGTCGAATTTCATCAGACGCTAACAGTTGGTAACGAAGAACTAACCAATAGATGCAATTATCACAATTATAATATCTAGGATTTTGTCTAAGAAAGTATATTATACTTCAGATTACTAAACTTGATGCGTGTGGGGGAAGTTCAGGAATAGACGATTTAAAAAAAAAATGTACTGTATTTATCATTTAGTTGAAGATTTGATTACGATGAATGATCATAATGATTAATGATTAATTATTATACTATTATATCTTTAAACTGTTGAACTAAAATCATTGCGTCTGTCCTACAAGGCTGGGAATTAACGAGTTAAAAAGTTAATCTCATTTTAACCTTTTAACTTAATTAGTTATTTTTAGCTTTTCATTAACTTAACTGTTAACTTACAATATTCCTTTTTTAATTAACGTGAAATTAACGAATTAATTTTTAATTTTAAGAATCAAGTAAAGTTAATTTATTTTGTTTTTAATTTAATTATATTTCACTATCTCAGTCTATTTCGTTTTCATGTCGAAAAATATTTACCGTGATATCATTCCAATCTAACTTAAATTAACAAATTGTATAAAGTATACACTATAGTCTATAATTTAGTTTTGGGTTGGAAAAAAATTAAGTACGCTAGTGTTGCATAAATAAATTAACTTTTTTTAAACTTAATAAAAAGTTAACAAAAAGTGTGTATTAACTTTTAACTTAACTGAGTTAACTTATAATTAAATTAATTTTAAACTTTTAACATTTTGTTGTTGGTGCATATTAACTTAACTGAGTTAAAAAAAATTATTAATTTGCCCAGCCTTGCGTCTATGTAATAAAATTATAATAATCGAACGTAGGTGAGTAATATAGCTACATATGTAAGTTGTATATGTACATTTCTGAGTCCGAGCAGTAGGCTTTTATTAATGTGCAGATTATCGCGTGAACGAAACGACTCGTAACACGTCGCTTGTGCAGCATAAACGGAGAAATATATATTTATCGACATCGGCAATTATTGTACGGTACAGTGTCGTAGTATTGCATCGGGACTAGATAATTATAATATCAAACAAGATGTCATTATAGTTTTCAACTTAAAACCGGATACAGTTTAACCTGTTACCTCGGAACGCTGACGAATCGAACCTTTCGTAAACCATCAGTCACGACGTGTTATAAATTGTCTTATAATCATAATATTATATTATATTATTGCAATAGTCTCGCACGAAAAATATGTATTTTGTAGTTGATTTTACGTTTGACGAATCCATCATTATTTTATCGTATGTCAATTATTGTCAACCTCATTTCTCGTAATGATAATGAAACAGGCTCGGAAATTAGTTTAATTTAAACACACACAGATGTAGTACCTACACTGTACACTTCTGTAATGTAATAATATAATAATCAATAAACATCAAATTCACTTTAGATTTAATTTTTTTCTGGCATGAATTCATTTTTATAGACGAAAAACATATTATAGCAATATGCCAAGCATTGGCGCAAATAGGGGGGACTTGGGGGACGAAGTCCCCCAAATGTTGGTTTAGTCCCCCCAGTTAAAAATCTAGTAATTAGTACTAATTTTTATATTCCGTGGTACTAAGTAATATGGCCCATGAGGAGGGGGGTTTGAGTCCACCCAAAAAATTTAGCCAATTTGCGCCTATGATGCCTAGGAGGTACCTGATCTACCCATTACCCAAAATAAAGTTGGCATTGCAAACAAAAAAATATTTTGGGACGGACTCGACGAGTTTACCATTAAAATAAAATATTATTTCTATTATTATTATTATTATTATTATTATTATTATGCATATCGCATATTATTTTATACCGTAATCATGTGTGTCGTGTTTGCAGTGAACATGGGCGCGCTGGCCGCCGGTTGCGCACTCACCTGGTCGTCGCCGACTCTGGTGAAGCTTGAACACGGCGACACTGGCATGAAGATCACAAGCGACCAATCCTCCTGGGTGGGCTCGCTGGTGACACTGGGCGCGGCCATCGGACCGATACTCGCCGGAGTCCTGCTGGACCGGTTAGGTCGCAAGTCCACGATCCTCTTGAGCATGATACTGTCGGCCATCTCATGGATCATCATCGGCGTGGTACCTGGTATCATGTCGCTGTATGTGGCTCGAGTGTTGGCTGGTATCGCCGTCGGTATCATTTTTACCGCCGTCCCAATGTACATCGCAGAAATAGCAGAGGTATATTATAATATTATATTACGCACACACCATAGGCGCAAATAGTGGGGGGGGGCTAAGCCCCCTCCCCCTAGAATTTCTATAGCCCCCAAAAACTAATGATATCATTACTGTAATTTTAAAGTATCATAAGAGTAGCAATTATAGACCTGATCTACAGCCCCCCTAAATTTCAAACACTATTTACGCCTATGACACACACACACCAACATGTGCGTTAACTACCTAAATAGTTATCTTTAGGATATTAGTATATATTGTTGACGGTAGTTAACGGTGAAACGCCGCGTCGGTTGAATTTTAATCCACCACATCAGCATACTCGACGGACGAATCGCTCTAAAATGTTGACACTATGTATTTCTCTCTCGCAATAACATCTAGAACATAACAATGTTTACAGTGCTTCACACCAAATGCATTTGTGTACGACTTTAAAAAGTCTATTCATCATAGATATAACTCAAATTATAGGTGTTATGATTTAGGTAGGTATGTACTTTAGTATACCAAATTGGCGTAATTGCCATTATATGTGTACGCAATAGTATGACAATATAATATTATTCATTCTATTATTAAATAAAGTACTCGGCGCTATTGATCATTGACAGAAGATCGCGGGAAAATCTCTGACAAGTATACGAATATAATATTGATGAGAGTGAGGAACGCTATTACGCCTGTTGCTTTTGTTTTAAATTCAGATATATCATTAATTAATTAATTAATTATTTTCCACTTACAGGAATATAATTAACTATTATATACCAGATATTAAGCGTGTGAATACGTGTAAGCTGATAAGATACATACCATGAAAGCAATAAATTATGTTTATATTTTTTTATTGTATGCGCAAGATCTTAAAAACCATTTGCGCACGTTTTTTTTAAAACGTTTTGACTATTTACCATATTTTACATATTTTATTCATACATTTTCTGTATCACGAATTCAATTAATTGATTACAATAAACATGATTTTCGTAATTAAGATGATTACAATTTTTAATATTAGGTAATAAAATAATTATTAACTATTTACACTCGTGCAAATTTCAACTAAACATTGTTTGTTTATGTTTTAAGTTCAAATGACGTAAAATGAATTGTTTTATCAACAGCATACTTTGTGGCTGCGGTGTACTATATGAATAATATTATAACAAATAACAATTTTTTATTATAATATCATAACTGCGTAGGTACCTATATAATATATCTATTACATTTCAGTTTTCATTCATATGGTTCATTTTTAAACAGATTTAATAAGTATATTATAAAAACTGTTTGGAATCGTTTATATAATATTACAATCATTATTCATGATATTAATCCATTCTATTGGCTTATTCGTAATAATATGTAGACTACGCCATCATAGAAATTATTATAATACGAATTAGGGTGTATTCCCCTTATAGACATATCGCTGTATATTTGACACTGTGAATTCCATTCGCAAGCTGTATAATATGCATATTTGTACTATATGTGTAGTTTAATATAATAAATGGAACTACGGTCGATCAGGGAATCTCGCTATGTATGTTTAAGATAGTACGTAATATCGTATTATTATTATTTAGATGCGTTTGAGATCGTCGTTGGGCACACTGATGCAGTTCTTCTTGGTCGTCGGATTTTTGCTCGAATACATTGTCGGACCGTTCACTTCGTACCTGACGTTGGTCATCGTGTCCCTGGCGACACCCGTCCTATGTTTCGGCATGTTCGTGTGGATGCCGGACTCGCCACAGTCGCTGTTGATACGGCCCGGGGGAGAGCAGAAGGCCATGGAATCATTGAGGTGGTTGCGCGGTAACCCACAAGAGACAGCTCTGATCAAAGAGCTCGAAGAGATCAAGGTACGTACCTACACACGAACATTATCCCGCCGTAATACTATGTATACGATACATATATTATGTACTATCACCGGACACGTGGTTTGATGGTTTTTTTTTTAATGAGAAAGGGCTCAATAGTCATAACCATATGCTATTCACTAGGTACAAAAAACATAATAATTTGTTGTCTTTTTAATATTTTTAAATTTAATTGCTCATTACAATGTTTCTGTTTTGATGTATTTTTTATTTGTGCCAAATATTATTCATTATATCTTCATAGTATACTATATATATTTAATAAAATATTCTTTAACGTAATACCTATTTACCATTAATTATGTAATTAATTTCATTACTTTATGTGTATATTATTTTGTGTGCCATCAGCTAAGAACATCACGAGCCGTCCCTGAACTATATATATTTAATAATACTCGAGCTTTATCTCATAAAAGCCGTCCAAATTTCCAATCATATACTTATAATATAGCATGTTATAGTATTATAGGTCATGCATGTTGATTTTTCAATAAAAAAAAAACCATAGAAAAACACCCTTAAAAACGTTTAAAAAAAAATGACTCTTAATTATATATTGTTTACACTCTAGAAACATAATGGAATTTATTATATAGTAGAGAAATAATGATAGTATATAATGTATATTTATAATAATAAATATTAACCCGTCGTTTGCATTACAGAAATCCGTTGACGAGGCGAAGAAACAAAAATCTGGTTTCGGCGAACTTTTCTCCAACAGAGGTAATATCAAGGCGGTTATCATATCCTGTGCCATGGTAGCTTGGCAGCAGCTCAGCGGCATCAACGTGGTGCTTCTGTACAGCGAGAAAATTTTCTTGAAGACCGGCGTCGAACTGTCTGCCAGCGTGTCCACAATAATCGTCGGGGTAGTGATGTTGATCGCTGCCGGTCTGACGCCGTCATTGGCCAAGATAACTACGATGAGAATGCTGCTGTACATTTCGGCAATCGGAATGGCAATTACTGACGTAAGTACAAAATATTTTAACCAAGTCTCAACATCGGTAATACCTGTATAGTGTATACTGTATAGGTACACGTATGTTTTAATATAAAATAATATTATTAATTTGAACGCGAGTCGTTCAACTTTATAATATTATGTTGTTCGCCTCGCTTTCTGAAATATTATTCACTTTGTTACTATTACTCCTTCGTGCAGTGCACAGCACATTATTATATACTTTTATAAAAATATCCACAAACATTTTTCTATTGTTACATTACAGGGAACGCTTGGCCTGTTTTTCTACTTACAAGAATCAGGAAGTGATGTGAGTTCTATCGGATGGTTACCGGTCACAAGTTTGGTGCTTTTCATTATCACTTATTGTCTTGGTAAGTTATCAACATATTTTTTTTAAACCGTATAATGCAACAATATGATATGTTGTGCCGATGATTATAATATATTACCCTCTACGGTATGTTACTACCTACCTAATATTGAGTATTGATTACCTATACAACGTTTTAGACATTTTATATGATACTTATACTTATAAGACTATATGCGTGTATACCTGATGCCCTTATAGATGAACACTTATGACTTGAACCGATTACATTTTGAAACAATTTTCAGGTTTCGGGCCGCTGCCATGGGCTATTATGGGAGAGATATTCCCAACCAATCTTAAGTCTGTGGCTTCTGCTTTAACGGCCAGTTTCTGTTGGATTCTGGGCTTCATATTGACGAAGTTGTTTAGTACGGTGTCCGATGCCATCGGCATATATTCTGTATTTTGGATATTTGCTGTGTGCTGTATATTAGCGCTGTTGTTTACGGCGTTTTTGTTGCCACAAACCGAAGGCAAAACACTTCAAGAAATCCAGGACATACTGCAAGGCAGAAGCAAGTCTTCGAACCACAAAATGACCAGAGCATGATACATGATACAATTTTGTACAAAAGTGACTGATTATTTTTCATTTGATTAAAACTTCTCTGAATTGTCTACACTATATTTATACTTATGAAATATTATATTTCATAAATATAAATATATGTGAAAGACAACAGCCAATTAATTAATTATTGTTAGTCTTAAAACCAGATATTAGGTACATAATATATACATTAATACGATTCAAAAATCAATACTGTAAATTTTGTACTCAATATTTTTATTTTTTTTTTATTTTATACAATGAAGACTTTATTTATACATTATTTGTTTATTATAATAATATTATTAATATTTAAAAGAAACTTATCACGCACCACTTTTCCATCAAACACGATATACTGTCGTGGTAGGTGCACTTTTATCATTATAGTCTACAATTGTATGCGTGAAATATACATTTTGGCACACTATTGAATAACATTATAATATGTATACCAATAATATGTAAATTTATTATTTTTTTCATTTGTTAAAATCAAAGAGTAAAAATATTTTTGTAGCATTTGTTGAATATATTATAATTTTTTAAGTATTTATGGTGCATTATAATATTTTCAAAATGGGCAAGTAGGTAATACATTTTCCGAAGAAGATAGAAAAATAAATAATAAAAAATAAAAATCCACATGTCATGCACATGCATTTAGGTACCAATAAATTGAGGATCGGTATGAACAATAGAACATTGGTATATTGTTTGTTTTACACAAAATTAATCTCAGATAATGGTTAATCTAGTATTTACTTATCTAATCAAAGCTAAATTTACCTTAAGTAATTTTTATTTTTATAGGTACGTATTAATACTATAATATTTATTATATCATTGTAAAATGGTTAATCCATTATCCAAATCTAAATGTTATTTTACTTTAATATATTGATATACCTGCCTAAAAAAGACGATAAATAACTATTTCTAAGCAATTAATTCGATATACCTAATGGCTAATACCTACCTACATTGTAGATTTCTCTGTTTACCACTCACCTGGTTATGACGGTTATTATATCAATATAAATTGTTTCTAATGGTTAATATAAAACGCATATTAGTATATAATATTATGCATATGCCCATAGCATTATATTACATATAAAGTAGCTAATCAGAAGTTGCTCAATCACAATACAATACGTTTCACATTATAGCTATGATAAAAAATGGCTTAAGGCGCTCGGTGCCATTTTGTCCTCATAAATACACTCTGTGGGGATAACGATACCGCCTTGTAGAATCAACCAAATTTCATAATTTTTTTTTTAATTGCTAGAGGGAAATATTCTACAGCCCGCATCGATCCCCTTTTCAATATTTTATTCTCAAACTTTTTAATATGTCTAAAAAAATACAAGATAAAAAGCATTTTTATAAAATTTTTTATTACAGTTATTTGAAATAAAATACAAAATCAGAGATCGAAGCGGGCTGTAGGAAGTATTCTTCTTTCAGATAAAAAAATAGTCATCAAAATCCGACAATTCTACAAAGCTCGAGAGTTTTTCAAGTAAAGTCATTTTTTTCGATATAATACACCCTATCAACCCCCCCCCCTCCCCTAAATAGGTGTTGGGTAGTAGATTAGTGGAAAAGTCTTATAATTGAGGTTAAAACTAAAATATAAAATTGTGGAAAATTTTAAAAACTGGCACCAGGACCTTTAATATTTGGCTCGACTAACCAAAGGTCATATAACAGTTGAGCAGTATTACCTAAGTGATACTGAGCAATGTAATGCTATCATAAAATGTGTGTTGCTGTTCATAATAATTAATAAATAATAACTAAACATAATAATATATAGTTTTACACATTTATAATATTCAAAAAATATCAAAAAAATTGCTATACAAATTATTAGTAGGTACATGTCATTAGGTACGTTCATTAATTTGCAACACTTAATTTCGAGAAAAACACCCAGTGTTCGATTTTGGTATTAAACTATTGTAAATTTTAATGTATTAAATCAAATCTAGGTTATTATTTAGCTGCCGAAATGTTATAATCTGTAATATTTTTATTTAAAAAATATATTTAAAAAAAAGTTAAAAAATGTTTTTAAGCATAAGTCAATGATAATCAGGCAATTAATTATTTAGATTATTAAAAAAGTGAGCCGTCGCGGGACGCCTGGCAGATGAGAACCATCAAAATTAATTTGTATAGAAAAATTCATTCAAATTTAAAGTATGCCTAATAAAAGGAAATAAACGTAATAATCAAGAACAGAATATTCAGATTTTTTTAATAGTATTTATTCTTTATTTTAAAGGCGCATCAGATGTTCGCGCGCGTGGCGACGTCACCACGCCACCCGCCTACCGCATTAGATGTTCCACATCAAAAATAATTATCCATATTATAAAATATCTTATATTGTATTGAATTTTCATAGTCAAAATTCAAGTTTACAGTACGAGTTATAAGTAGTTACTATAGTTACTTCTCTAGTCTAAAGCACTTCAGACAGCTAAATTCTAATGGTCAGGGCCGGATTGGTATGTATCGACCCATCGAGATTTTCACCTACGTGAAGCTGGCACTACAAAGTTGGCACAAAAATCTAAAACCATTCCAACAAACTCTACTCGGATTTGTTGGATGTTGTTGGAATTTGTTGGAAGCTACATTAAAAGTTATACAATTTCAAAGTTTGTAGTGCTAACTACATGACCAGCACTACATATGCAAAAAAAAAACCTTAAAACTCTACCAACAATACTCATATAACATTGTTGGACATTATTGGACACTTTTTGGAATTTGTTGGAACGTATTTCAAAAGTTCCTTTGTTAAATAATTTTGATGCGCAAATGATGTACGACCTTTTAAACGGTCAATGCGCAAATGATATATTACCCAAAAATCGAACAATGCGCAACTGTCTTACAAAAAGGTCCAAATTAACAATAGTGATGCGCAAATGACAACCGGCGCCCAAAATTACGTCTACAATTATTACGAGCTTAGGTGGCCAATCGTATTTTAAACATGAATTTATTTTCACTCACACGATCGGCCCAAATTTTAAGCGGCCCACCGAGATTTTCTCGGTAGCTCGCCTAACCAATCCGGCCCTGTAATGGTCATTAGTCAGCTAGACAGTCAGGTAGTTGAAAATGCAATTTGAAATTACGTCCATTGTCACCACTATGATCTTTGCTTCGATATTAACGATGGTAGTTTACGAACAGGTAAATTCCCAAACGACTAACCGTGTTACCGGTATAACGATTTGGGGTCGATGTATCGGTATAGTGTGTGCTGTATAACGTTGTACAATTTAAATTTAAATTTAATATTCATTTTTAAAAGAAAATATCTGACATATTATGAATAATAATATAATATCAAAAATACCGAAAGTTAGTATATCTTAAACCGTGGTACCATTACAGTACCACATAACCATCTCGTACCTATACTCTTTGGAACGGTTGTTGATAACCTGTCAGTGATAGTACTATCATTTACCGACAAGCATAATGTAAACAAAAACATAATATTATTAATTTTTATTAGGTATGTTCTATGTAGCCATTACATCATTACTAATAACTTAATAGTTAACACAATAATACTCGTGTAGGTATTATGAAATAAGAATTCAAGTTAAATCAAACATCGTCAAATAACTACAATAATTCCCATTTATACTATCATAAAATTAATAAAATACACAGCAACGGTGTTTACTAAAGAAAATGAACAACCATCTTTTTCTATAACCTTTTTGACGTACCAGAGAATCGTTACAAACATGAGTTCCGGATTCGTTTCGGAAACAGAGCTTGCCGAACGTCGCAGAATCCGTCAAGAAGAATGGGACAAAGTTAGAACGGCTGAACAGCCTTTGGGTAACATTTTAGTTCATCTTCACTTGGTACTTTTAATAAAAAAAATGTTTTGTATAGTGGTGCCCGAAGAGCAATATGATCACCGATCATTGTTTGATAGACTCGAAGAACAACGCAGAAAAAAAGAATACGAATATGAAGAGACTCATAAACTCAGTAAATATTTTGTGTGACATTTGTTAAAAGTACTATCTATAACAAACGGATGTTAACAGTTGTAACTGTTTATACTTCAAAGTGTAATAGGAAATTCTAGTTTTTTAAATAAAAATTTTGCTCACATTAAATTTGTTTAGAAAACATGATTAGAGGTCTGGATGATGATGAAGTGGGATTTCTTGAACTGGTTGATAAGACAAAAATGGACGAAGAAAGACGTCAGCTAATTGAGGAGGCCAGACAGATTGAAGAATATCGTTCAAAAGTATCAACTCTTCAGTGTGAAACTATAGTTTCTCCATTGATGGTCCCTATTCCTAAACCACAGACTTTGAAAAGTAGTGTGTAAGTAATTATGGTTGGCAGGTCATACTAGTAAAATATTGGTAAAATAAATTATGAATATATATTTTATATTTATTATTTTATCGACAGACCAAGAAAAACACAGAGTAAGCTATTGGCAGGTGCAATCATAAAGAAAAGAACATCCGAGGAAAGCACTAATCCTTCAAAAAAACACAAACCTACCTCTGACGAATCTAAAATATTACCAGAGAAATTAACAAGTATGATAAATGATATTATACAATATTGTCTATATAACTAACAAACATACATTATGAATATAAATAAAATCCATTAAAAGATTTCCCTTATAGTCTTAAATCATAATAATTAGTTCCAATTGTATTTTCCATCGCAAATCATTTGTGATACTCTAATGTGTAAAATAATTTTAATAAATGTTTTATTAAATAAATATCACAAAATATGCAATGCATCAAAATGTTAAAATATAAGTGTATATAATATAATATTATAGACTACTATTTACTAGATCAGAGAAATATCCCCTACCACTTACAACCATTTACACCACCGCCTACTACCTAAAAAAGATGATTAAAGAGTTTTTATTTTAAGTGTTCAAATAATAAATTGTAATAATAATGTATTTATTTATGACAAACCAACTCGCAATTTTTTTTTTAGAGGTATGGTATTTTTAATTACAAATTTACATTCAACTATTTAAATTTATTATATATGTTTTAGTTATGCTTACTATTATATTTATATTAGTTTAAACATTTTGAGAATTTAATTAGGTGGTATGACATCAGTTATTGGCTAAAATTAATTTTAGGCTCATATAATATAAACCAATATGTTTGTACATTATGGTTTTCCTTTTTTGTTTGTTAATTAATTATTTTAAGTTAATACACAAAATAATAAAATCAAACATTACTTACTATATTGTATTTGTAAATATAACAAATTACAATTTTAAGTAAATTTAAACTTTATTCTAATTTCTAACACTAAAATTTTTTCAAATATATTTGTATTAACATTTCTATGAAGTCAACTGTCAGTTATTAATACTTAAAGTGTAAACCATCCTTCACAATATGTAAATTATATTATGTAATAAATATATTTTGTACTGTATTTTTTTTTTTTTAGGTGAAATCAAATCTAATATTTTACCAGGTCTTGCATATTCAGATAGCTCTGATAGTGAAGATGACTAGTTCCTTGCACACAATTTAGGTAAACTATTATTCAGTATTCTGTATTGGTATCATAATTGTATAAATATTTTTGTTTTTAGGAAAATAAGAGATTGCAGTTTAATAATAACCAAAATATTTAAGTGATTCATAAATTTAACATAAATAATGCTCTGACATAATATAAGTATTAAGTATACATTTAAAATTATATTATTTCATAATTAAATTGAATTTTTCGATTGTATTTTCTTATATTTTAATGATAAAAGGTAAAATATATTCTTGTTATTTTGTTATAATTTATTATGTCCTTAAATTATATTTATAATAATCAAAATATTTCTTTAATAAAGCAGTAGTAAAAGTTAGTTTATGAAAAATACAAGTATTATACTCAGAAAATAAATAAACTGTTTTAGAACTACCTAAGTAAAGATATTTGCCTTATTCATGACAATTTTCATCATCTTATTACAAAATAATTGAGTTTACTTTGTAATAACAAAAATAATACCCAGTTAATTCATCATAATCTACTGCCGGTAAAAAATTAACTACAAATATTTATTTGATGTATACATAATTTAATGTGAATTGTGAATCTGGGGGTGATCAAGATGATATTTCAGCCCATAGCCATTTAAAAGATTTAATTTCAGTGTGTTATCATTCTATATTTCAATGTTCAGTGTTCACTTTTATATTTATAGACGACATGTACATTCTACTCTTTGTCTGTCGTTAGAATACAAAGCTCGTCACACTATAATTTATATTGTTCTCACCGAGTTTAAATTTTAAGTTAATTTTATTTTTTCAATTCATAATAGGCTAAATGGTTTGGCAAAGCTAAGCATCTGTTGCTTAGCCATTCGTCCATAGTAGAAGACAATGTTGGATGAAATATCCAGGAAATTCCATATTAATGGATATTATTTTGTTATATAAAAGTTTAATAAAGAATTTTATTGGACGAAATTAAATATTTAAACGTAGAATAACAATTTTAGTTATTTTATTGGAATTTAAAAATTATTATTCACGGGTACTTGAAACTTTTAATGTACATTATTACTTTGTATACACACAATGACATTTTCAAATTCAATGTTTATGGAAATCAATTACTTTAATATAAATAATATAAAAATATAATAAAATATACTTAGTAATATAGACCGAAAGACAGTCTTCACTCAGAAACATTTTTCATTTTACAATGATTTTATATCATTGAATTCAAATATAAGTTATAAACTTATAATAACACATCCATTACAGTAATCCACAATGACTCGATGTCATCTAATGTACAGCAGAGTAGTACCCACTTGCTCACCTTTTTTAAAATTATTGTTGGTGAAATAAATGAAGTTTTCATTTGATTTTTTTGATTTTTTCTTTACTTTATTTGGATAAATATGCACATTGCTTTTTTATGGTCTTCGAAAACGTACTAAATTCCAAATGTGGCCTTGCTAAAATATTAATTGATAAGTTGCAACCCTTGATCGAAATCATCGAATAAAATAATAAATATATAATACTATATCGTCTACCAAGTGTTGCCATCCGTCCCGTTATTGAACTCTCTATCCCGACTAAAGACTAAAATGTCCCGATTGAAACTGCGCAATGGAAATGCCGTCGCCTGAGCCACATATAAGTAATAATATATTATACATAATATATTGGTCGCTGGGATAAATACGGTTCGTAGAAACTAGTTGGTAGGGGACTAAGGCGATAAGCCGATATAATATAGAGTACTATTACTCCATATTGTATAATATACTGAATTCATGCTCACGAAAATGAATAAATAATTTGAATACCAAGTTACTAAGTAGAAATTATTATTCATGTTATACATATATTATTGTTTTTATCCTCGTTTTTTTTTTCAAAATTCATTCATACTAGCATCAATATTGGTAATAAGTAATAACAATAATAGTAAGTTAATGTAACAACATTGTATTAGCTAAAAAATATTTAAATAAAAAAATGGATAAACTTATTTCCATACAACTATACAAGCAAAAAAAAAGGGTTACCTATTCAATATGACGTCTCGGTTTGATAATTTTAAAATCTGGCAACCCTACGTCTACCCCAAACGACGGAATGACTATGATGGTGTTGTTATTATAATTTATAACACGGCGATATGGATAGGCATTTTATATACACCAGCGTGGCTCCATTTATAACATAACCTAACCTGACATCTTATTTTTCTTATTAGGATATTATAATAAATAGCAATTTATAATGTCATTCTGTAGGTATATAGGAATATATGAATAATATAAATAAATAAAAATTATATTTTAAGTATTAGCAAAATATTTCAAGGTTCTACGATCAATATTTTTAAATAATAACAAAATAACAAAAATTGTTTTAGGATAAATCATTATTATACGTTCGAATATTATCCAATGACATAACAATTTTAACTTAAATTGTTTTTTTCTAATTTCCAGTAAATAAACTTATGACTGTTTTGAGAAATCTAAAAATATATCTTGGTATTATATTTCTAGGTTCTTTTAATTAAATACTTTTTTAGTCTGGTTTCAAAAAATAAATTAAATGCTGACCTTAAAAAGTGACAAACATAATATGGAGACGTTGTTGGAAGTTTCCCATCACTTGTAGGAGTGCCAGCATATCGTTAGGAATTCTCGTGATTTGTTCGCGAATGGCATACTTAAGTTCTTCAAGTGCTTGAGGATGATATTTTAAAAACTTCAACTTTGTTAGGCACTCCCATACAAAAAAGTCACAAGGGCACTAGGGCAGCGAGCGGACCATTTGAAGTTAAACCGATACGCGTTTGAAATGGCCTCTGTTTCGCAATATCAGATTCGGAATTTTTAAAAAATGCTTAGATGACAAAGACACGTTGTTTACCCAATCACAGCATGGTGATGACTGAACAATAATTATTGTTATCGTAGGTACCTAATAAGATGAACCGTTCACTTCTATTCGGCCTGGTGACTGGTCAGTAACTTTTTAGAAATACGTGGTTGTTCCTATTACAGCCACGGCACAGCCTGTACAAAGTTAATATTGTAGTGAATTATAAATCACTGTCTTGGGTTCATTTTTTGATGTTATCTCAGGGTAATAAATTAACCTCACTCGATATAAGTGAATAGTTATTAAACGCATAAAGTCGAATTAGTACATGTCTATAACAACTGAATACAATTTTAGCCGATTCCGAATAAAGTAAAATATTATTTTTATTTAAAATCCATAGCTAAATAAATAACTATTGATAAAACGGATTAAGTCAATTGTAAACGCATTAGCTCGAGTTTATATTTAAACTTAAATATTAATTATGTAGAATTTGATCATCAAGTCATCTGGTCCACAATGTATAGTATAGTACAACGGTACCATATTTGAAAGTCCTTTGCAGGCTGCCCTCCAACCGACTTTTCTGTTTGCAGTTGCCGTATTGTACTTGGCCCAATCGTTTGCTAGTGAATAATTTATTGTGCCCGACCACTAAGTACCAACACATCAATATTAGTACACCTGAATAGTATACGTTTTGTTCATTTTTTTATATAACAGTTACCTAACTGCGTTTAGCCAATTTTTTTAAATAATTAATTAATATTTCAGTTACATATACAAATTATTATCATAAATTAAAATTTGCATTTGTAGTGATTTTTTCACAATTATTATTATTTTGGGGAAATATTATTATAATACTAATAATATTTGTGTTATCGTCGATCTTTTGTAAAACAGTCGAACTGTAACCGTCTGCTGATATTGGCGTATACGGAATATTTCATTATTTAAATGTACTTAGTAAATGGTAATACATAACATAAAAATAATCATAACTCATAAGTCATTATTTGTTTTATTTTTTTTTTAAATCGCTAATTATCTTTCGAATGATGAACTTGGCCATCCCCCACACATTCAAGTATATTTTTACGCTTTCTTCAACTCAGTTGAGATGCTTTAAAATATATTCTTTAAATTGCTTCCATTTTTATATTGTATTTATTTAAATATTTACTATAAAACTAAAGATGGATTGTAATCGTTTGTTTTAAATTTTAAAAGTTAGTAAAAACTCTCTTGCGTAATTTGTTGGAAGGTGAATAAGTTAGAATCTTTTATGTTTATGATTTGCATCAAAAAATAATATGGATTTTGATAAACTTATCAAAAAATTTAAAAGTAAAAGTCAATTGATTCACACCGACAACTTGGCTTTCGAGTGTCAGATGTTTTAACATTAAACTCTGAAATAATCATAATAATTAATTTATTAGACTTCATGCATTGCATTGCTATATTTTACTACGAAACTATGTTTTAAATATTAATTTATGACTCAGTCATTACTTTGTTGGACTGCGTTTGTTACTTCATTATTTCAGGTAAAATGGGCTATAGAATATTTTTTTGATATAGAGACACAAGGGCTGGATCAATTTTTTCTTCTAAACAATATAAGAGGTCATTGTGGACCGCTTAGATTTATATTACTGGGGACGATAAAATAAATATCACCTCACATGTACATACGTCGCATAACTTGGTAAACGGTCGATTCTTTAGCGATGTTCTCTTCCTGATTTAGTTTCGTAAACTTAGCGATGCGTTCACCGATTTAAAAATGTAATAATAGGTAATAAATTAATTTTACTTAGTTGAGGACGTTGGATGTGACGATTTGCTGTCTTTGTCTAACACACGTGGAACATAGGATTAACAACCTAAGCGACTGGCAGAAATTAAGGTACTTCTAGTTGTTTGAATTAAAAAAATGTAAAGATGTTTGAATTGGTATACAAGTTTACTTTGCATCGGTCGAAGCATATTTTTAATATATTTAATATTAAAAATTGACAAATTTATAAAATTTAAAATATTTATTCTCATCAAAATATTGCTACAATTGAAAAAGTATACTTCGACCGATGCAAAGTAAACTCGTATACCAATTCAAACATATTTTCATTTTTCAAATTAAACAACTAAAAGTACCTTAATTTTTGTCAGTCGCTTAGGTCATTATTCCTATGTTCAACGTGTGTTAGACAAAGACAGAAAATCACCGCATCCAACGCCCTTAAAATTATATTTAATATCAATCATATTTACTAAAAATAATACAGGTTATTGGGTTTAACGTTTATTTTTTTTCCAAACAACATTATATATGTATATATTTTGAATACGGTTCTTCCCTCGTAGTATTTCGTTTTTAAATATTGTCGAATAATTATGAAAAAACATATAAATAAAATAAAAATGATTACGTGTGTGGATATCTTAGCTATTATATTAAATAATAAAAAATAAAAATAGTTTTCCTACATTTTTTACTTCATAGAAGTTGCATATATTTTATGAAGACCATACGGAAATATTAATACTTTAAACAATCATTTATTTCTTATATTATATATTTTATAATAATCTAAATCCGGATAGTAACGATAATAAGAAAAAAAGAAGATAAAAGAAATTAATTTTAATATAATTTTATAGTATTATTATAACATTATAAATCAAGAGTAATATTCCTTTAAACGATAATATTTAGCTTGAAAAATTAAAAAAAACTTATAAAATATATTAATATTTAAAATTGAATTATAAAATTGTATTATTTTTTCTCATTAAATCCGAGTTAGTTTACGCAACAATATAATATGATCACACTTTTTTTGAAGTGTTCACTTTTCAATGATTTTTCACTAACCCCGATTCGCCAATTCTCGACCGCGGTTCACCACAACTAACCATCGCAATTCGCAATTGCATACTATAGGAACACATTACCATTTTTTTGTTTTTCTTCCGTAAATAATGTGCGATATTTTATGATTCCTGACAACCACTTAAGTTTAATATTTATTTTTAAATTGAACCTTACAAAACTTTAGAACATTTTATTTATACAAGAAATTATCGAAAACTTTTTAAAAACAATTACACAATGACGGCCAAACATTTTCTTTTTTTTATTTCCATACATTTTCCATAATTGAATTACGACCATTTGAAAAGTTTTGAAACATTCTTTAAATATAATATTTAAAAAGATTTTTAAAGCGTATTAATCTTTAGGAACTGTATGCGACTTATATCGATTTGCCTTAAATATTTAATTTAATGTTTAACCAGCACGTCACAGTAATTATTAATTAAGCTCTCGGCGATTATTGTCTTACAAGTGTATACAATGATAGTTAAACATAAATATTAGTTATTTTAACGTTATACATACCTTATGTAGTATATGAACAGAATATATCACATCACAATCAAATAAAATATTTATTTTTATTCAATTTAAAATCACAAAACAAAATAACGTATATGCGATACGTTTTTATCAACCATTAATAATAATATGTATTATAATATTATAATTATTAAAAATGTTGAATATTCTATCGAACACTTATATTTTTTATACGTAAATATTAATTAAATTATTTACAATTTATATTACCACATTGATTAAAACAACTTCGATAATTTACAATGTAATAATTTGAACGAAACACGAACATGTCATTTATAAACGTATAATAATATTCGTTAAAAAAAAATACACAGCAACAACAAGACAAGTTTGTGTACGATACACGGTCTTATACATTCACAATAACATAGTTAAATTAATTAATACGAGATCGCAATAGACATTTATATTTATATAAATAGATTTTTTTTTGATTTTTTTTTCCATGAAATCGTTCGTAATATCAGAACGACAACATTGTATTGGGCCGTAAGCCAATGACAGCATAATATTTTACAATTTTTTTTTTTAAAACATCCATAAAAATAACGTTATAATATTATTGAAACATAAAATGATATAATAAAATGTGTCTTCATTGTATAGTTTTTTTTGTACATACGACGATGGTGAAAAATCTTATGATTAACCGATGATCTACGTTACAAGGATTATTTTATATACAATTTACAATAAATTAATGAATTTCAATAAATATACTCTCATTGCATTTGACAATGTATACATTATTATATAATATAACGTCAGTACAACAATGATTTAAAACAATATATTTTATGATTAATAAAAAATCTTAACAAAATCTACCATCGCGGACAATGAATACATTTTCAACAATCGAGTTTACTCAACACACTTTACAGTTTACACTGACTATGGTATTTTTATAACCAAATTGTGAATTTTATTAAACATTTAACAAATTCATATTTGATGAAATTTATCAATTTTAAATTATTTATGACGAAATCTTTGTATAACTGCCATCATCGGCTCAATCAACGATGGTTTTTTATTCTGAACACTGAGTAATGGTAATAGCAGTTTCATTATAGATAGGTACTAATCTGTGGATTGGGATCCGTCTGGTTCGATCGTATAGGCACCTGAGTATTATGTATTACGATTCACAGTATTATTTGAACATAATAAGCTTATCGAGATCAATATTTGCAATGCATTACTTAGTGACTAGATAAATATAATGTTTGTTAATGTAAAGCATATAGACTATTGTGATTGCACACTACATGTTGGCTGAAAGCATCGCTCATTATTCACGTAATCACATCAGTCGAAACTAGCTGTATAGGACACATAATAATATTTTATTTTTACAATACGTTTAGGTGCGAAATTAAATAATATTATTATCATTTAAGTTATTTTTACTTCTACGTTTTTACATTGATTTAGTTTTTAATATTATTATTCGTATTATATAATATTATAATATTGTAAGGAGTGACTTATATTTAACATCATGTAAAAAATAGGTGCGATTTAAATTTTATAAAACAAAAAAAGGTTTGATTATTACTACCTACATACAATTTGCAAGTCGAAGAGGTGGAGGGGGAGGCGGTAGGTAAAGTACATTTTAGTAATTTTTATCATAATATTGAATTTAAGTAATATAATATTATTGTAATTTATTTAAAATAAAATAATAACCAAATGAGAAAACTAGGTACCTATAATTGTGTTCTTGTTATGAATTTGTCGACAACAAGTGATTAATACTAAGTTATGCCTTCATTGGTTGACAAACTTGAAGAATATTTTAGTTTATGTTTTAGGAATTGACAAATTTTCAAACGCTTATAGTTTTTATATTATTCTACAATTTGACATATATAATTTTTTTTCTGTATTATTTACTAATGTTTTAAATAAATAATAAAAAATACACTAACACATAGCTTGTTTGTTCAATGAAATTTCATTGCTTAAAACATACTATAATAATTATTTCATGAAATTTAAAAATACGACGAAATCAGTATGTTGTAACATAATAATTATACCTTTGTATTATTGTAATATATCCATAGAAGATTTGGAATTAAACAAAAAATAAAATATGTTCTTTACCACAATATTTTTACAATTGTAATTTGTAAGTCAAAATTGCATGAAAACACAATAATGAAATATCTTCTAACGTGTAAAATTCCTTTAAAATAACATTTTTTCATCACGTTATTTTATTTACAGATAATAGGTAGGTACTTTGTGATCACGAAATTACATTAACTTTTACCATTTTGTTTTTTTTTCTTTTTTTTATTTCAATTCATTTCAAATTATATTGAGTAACTAATTTTATGTCATTTCGTTGCAATGAATATTTATACATTTTATCGTCCGTGAAAAATAAACAAACCAACAAGTATTTTTAATGTATAACGGATTTCAATCAAATTATTTCTGTGTAAAAGTGTCAAGTCTAGAATTGAAAAATGTATAAGTAATAATTTATTTATGTTTAAAGAGTATTTATCACTTCGACTTGACGCACAATATATGTTTAGCGAGTGTAATTTCAAACCTTTTCGTATATTATTGTGTGCGCCTAATGCCTATATACCTATAAGTAAACGTCTTTGGATCATCTTAACATTTATATTTTTATATTATATAAGTATGCTTATATCGTTCACTAAAAGTATTTAGTTAGCATAATATAAGACGGAAAACGAATAAACGTGCAAAGGGCAAATAAATGTGTTTGAAAGCGAATTTTATTTTATACTTTTTATCACATTACGGCCCATTATATAAAGAAATATAATAATAACGAAAGTTGTATTGCTTTTTGCGAAACTGTGTTGTTAAGTGTTTATTGTGAGTTAATATCTGAAATTCTGAATTCCTATTCATTATTCATTGTCAATATAATCAATTTTGTTTGTTTCATTTTGAATGGTCGTTATTTAGACATAAGCGTTTATAAGACGAATTCATAAAATGTTTTGTCAGCAAATCAAAAATATTATTATATTTGTTTACACGCAAGACCAACGCGTTTACCTACACCACGATCAGTGACATTTAATTTCTTCATAATAATGACAATTTGTAAGCAAAAATTACAATGCAATACCATAATACCTAATAGAAATCGATTAAAATAAAAGCAATATATTATAATATTTAGCACTTAGCCGAAAAGAGAACCGTAAAATACTACGTGTTTTCTTCCATTACTCAGCTGCTGACATCGGCATGGACAATAAAGTTGAAGCAAGGGCCTTGAAGTTCGACGAGTTAAAACGTAATCCAATCTATAACTTACAGGAAGACAAAAATTTACCAAAATTAATTGAGACTGAGTAAAAATATTTACATCGGTTTAGTGTATTTTCTTTAATAATTTTTACGCGTTTTGTGATTAAATTAGTGACAAGCGCAGAATAGTTAATTTAAAAAAAATGGTTTTAGTGCTCAAGCATTGGAATACGTTATAGGTATTATACTGCATATCATAGCGTAAATTTTGGTTTAGTTTTTATTTTCCGTAAATTATTCAACTGCGTGTGTATATGAAATTGACACTGCTGCTCTGACGTAGTTTTCCGACTCTTCTGGTCCGGAATATAAATACAATATTGCGTACGTCGACTTTTTATACCACAATAAAATAAGACATAGGAAACAATAAAAATAATAATACTACTATACTAATAATAATAATGATAATAGTAATAATAATAATAATAATAATAATAATAACAACAATAATAACAATAACAATAATAATAATAATAATAATCATTATAATAATAGTAGTAATATATGACGGTCAACGAATCGACTCGGCTGAAGCGGATGTGGCACGGAAATCCATTAAAAAATGTCTCGTGGCCAGAGTGGTACCAAGTGTGCTATATTATAGTATTATATTATAATAGTTATGTTGGCGATCAAACCCTGCGTCCACTATATCGTACAAATACACACATAAAACATATATACATAAATCTTACTAGGTGCTACTTAAATATACTGTATATTGTTAATATATTATATATACAGTAAAACCTCGTTAAGACGGAACTTCGTGGGCAGAAAAAAAATTCGTGTTTAAAATGTATTTGATTTATACAGTTATACATAATTTTGTAAATAAATTATGATAAGACTCCTCTAATATAAATAGTTATGAATAAATCAAAGATAAACAATTATGAATAATGTTTGATGGTACAAAATAGTGTGTAGTTAATTAATACTCAGTAAAAAATATTTTTTTAAAAATCTATTACATTTTTTTTTAAATGTAGCAGTAAAATTTTTAAATATTTTATGAATACGGTTCATTACATCGTTCAACGACAAATATTATTGTGAGACATTTGATAAATTTAAAAATTAACTATAAGGAACCACAATAGTAAAAAGTAATGCAATGGGTAAGTAAGACAAGACGCGTGAAATGTGGTTTACTGTATGATGATATTTAAACAGGAAATTCCGTTTTACTATACTATAATAAATATTATACAATATCATAATATTTCTGCACATTACAAACATTAAAAACACATTTCGTTTCAACGTCTCAACGAGAAAAAATTCGTTTTACGCGTAGGTATTACCGTTTTAACGAGATTACACCGAATAAAGTATATAATATAATATTATATTATACTTTAAGACGTTTAAGTCATCGACATATCGGCGACTGTTGATCGATGTATTTCTTTAGACTTGGTTCCTCGAATAATGACTGTATCTGATCACGAACCGGTTGTGTGGCGTGTTCTGGTTGGGCTTGTGTCCGGTGCAGTAGCTGCACGTCAACCGCCAAAATGCCATCCTAAAGTCCTGGCTGACAAATGCGTATATGAAGGGGTTTATGGCCGAATTGATCCAACCTGCGTGCGCGGAGAACAAACAAATACAAAATAGATACTTAATAAAAAATATCAAAAAAACATTATAAATCACATATAATAATTTTTTTTTTTTTTATTATTAATTAACCTGTGGCAACTTAGGCAATTTGGTGGTTTTTAACTGCGGGGGAGGGTACTGTAGGTTTCGTAAACACGTGTGTTCATAATAATACTATATAATATTATAATATACCTATAATGCATATTATAAAACACTGCTGCGGTTGGTAGGTATATTATTATGAATAGAGCATATTGATATTATACAACAATAGCGGACGTTAGCTCACTATATAAATGTATGGCTTTGTAAAGAGGAAGTGATTATCATTTGAGCATGAATTATATAGGTCACACCCACCTGAATCACGTCTATCTATTGTTACCAAATATTTATGAGGATATAACTTATATATTTTGGTATTAAGTATAGGTAAAAAACCAGTGTTGTTTAATCTTTATCGATAAAATACAAGTATACGTATTGGCTGTGCGTGTACGTCAAAAACGTCGGCACTTTGATAAGATTTTATCAGTTTTTAGAGCACATATTTAGAGAGAAGGTTTTAGAAGGTATATATGGGACGATCGACCTAAGGCCAAAGGTGATGGATAGTGTTTATATTGGACATTTTGTAATTTTTAATATTTTATTTGGTTGCTGCGCTGTATCATCTTGTCACGTTAATATGAATATTATTACGATTTTTGTCAATATATTATTATTATTATTATTTGATTCTTGGGACACTTGAGCTGAAGAAAGTTTTCCTGATCCAAGCATAGGTATTTGGGCTATCACACGTATTTAAACATGCGAAGCCTATGCAAATACCTAGTCAACTGTCCTGAGGAGTATTTATTTGTTGTCACATAAAAATGAGTTTTACTATGTATGGTTAATTATCGTACCCTGCAGTCTTAATTAAATAAATAATATTCACGTCTCGCGTATTTTATATCATTTTAACGTCAAGCGTCGGTCCTATAATATATACATTTGGTGCTCGAATCGGTCGGCCAGATGATAATATTCTAAATTTTTATTGCAAAATGTAAATAATTTTTTTTCATTTTCAGCACGTGTACACGCTGAGAAGCCGGGCAAACGTGTAAGATCTCACAAACATGAATTATAGTTAGTTGTAATTGGTATAGATTACGTTTTATTTATTTATTTTATCGGTTTTCGAGTGGATATTTCCAGATATGTATCTAATGTAGGTCGTCGGTTTTAAGTGCACGCAACACTGAAAACTGTTGATTTTAGTTTTTATTCACTCTAACTACAAACTGCATGATACTCAACTAAATCCACGTCCTATACACCCAACAGATTAACTGGTAGGTATGTAAATAAACATAAATCATTAATAATTGCCAATGTATGACGTGAAATATAATAATAGGGTTGGTATTATAATGGTACAAATGTAATATATTATATTTTGTTATACTGTTATATTATATTATAATACATGTAGTGAGTACTGGGTAAACCTATATTTATTTCTCATTTCGTAAAAACCTTAAAATGCAATGATATATTATGATGTAGTTATCCGTAGTATTTGTTTCTCGTGTTGGTCCAGTAACACCAAAGTCCGAATCCACGAATTATTGTGACGAACATTTTACATTTTTCCTCTTTTTTTTCGCGAACGAAGAGAGTCAAACTATATTTACCAATATGATCATCAACGTGTAGTTATTACAATAACACTGAAATACCTTACAATATAGTTATTGCGTTCCACCTATAGTTCTATGGTGTACAAAATATATCATAATTTTTAGTCTTCAAGGTAGTGAATTTGTATGGTTTTTCGATACTTTGTAGAAGAAATTTAGTTCTATTAATATTATTTTGATTATCGTATGCAAATGCATTCACGAGATTATTTTTTGCATATTTGATGGTTTAAGCATATAACTACAATAATAAAAATTTATTTGTACAAAGTTTTCTGATTTGAGCGTATTTTAATATTTAATAGTTTATGTACCGTCAATATTGACAAAAATATTAGGTATATTATTTGCTTATAAAATTGTTTTTTTGTTATTTAAATAAAGGCGTAAGTATATAAAATATGTATTTTATTTTTGTTATTTAAAATTAAATGATTTTTTTTAGAATTTAGTACACAAGTGCAATTTTATATTTTAATGGTTTATACATTGTCAGTGCTTTAAGCTCGTGACCTCACCAATATCAGCTATGTACTGATTTATAAAAAATGTTATGACTGTCATAAATGTTTCCCTCTAATGAGGGAAAAAAACATATTATGTGGAGCACTATTACGTGTACAAATATGTATTATATATTTATATTTATAGAAATGGAAATAGGATCATGATAACGTTATTGTATGATTCAATATTATACTTAGTTTTACGTCAAACCACTGTGTTCTTTACTTGGATATACGTACCCAATAAACTAGAATATGCACAGCCTGAAGTTACGGTCGATATAATAATGTTCTACCCATTTTAGGCCTATTGTACATGTTGCTGTTTGGTTTTGTATATTTGCCTGGTATAGTTTTCGTATTCACATCAGTTTTATTCCAAATTTCATAAAAGTGCATGCACGCTATTTTGGATATATATATATATACAATATAGAACATCGATTTGTAATCAAATTTTGAATACTCAGGAGGAAGACACCGATATTGTTTTTATTTTTTAGTAATCTTAAACAAATAGTTTTTTCAAAAGTTATTTTTTTTCATACAATTTTATAATAATATATATTCATGTTTTTCGATTGTTTTCGACGGCCGTGACAAGTTAAATAAAATATAGGTACCTCGCTGTGACTGACGTTCTAGAAGCGAATACAAATCGAAAGGTTGAAGTGCGTGTAAATGATAAAATCGTTTAGCTAAATATAATATTTCTACGAAATGTAGAAGAAACAATAACCGAGTTCTTCGTAACTCGTCGACTGCAGTGAATTGAAGAAAATTATGGCGTAGAACAAAATAATTTTTTTTTTATCGAGAAGATAGAACTCTGACAATTGTGTGTGCTGAGGTTCATTTACGTGCGCATTTTCCTCTCTAGAATGCATTAGCTATTGCATGCGAAAATCGTGAGAAAAACATTTTTGGTTGAAAAAAAAACGAAAAAATAAACCGTATAAAATATATAAGCAAGATAAATATATACGCCTCTCGTCATAAAATATAAAATGTTTTGCACACAAAAATACTTATATACCTAACATATAAAAGTATATATATATATATATGTATAATATTATACCACGTGACCGCCGTATATACGAGCGTGAACCACGATGGAATGTGGAATATATATTTTAGCAGCTTGTTTATGGCTACTGTAGTGGTTGTTTCGGCCTTTTGTAGTATGCTAAAAAGACAAACACATTTCATCTCGCGAAATACAACGGTGGCATTTTCACAACAGTTCGCGAAGAAACGAAACAAAAACGTATACGATCACTACGTCCGCGGCCATTTGATACGCGCCAAAAAACGGATCGGGTACAGGTATACCTATATTGTTTCGTGTACAATACGTGGTTAATTCTCGGAATTATTCAAATTTCGATGTCACGTTTAATCGGACGTATATTAATAACACAATAAAAATCATTCGGATTTAATGGCGCAATGCACTCGAATTAATCGTTTTACATAACTGCGAACGGCACAACTCTGGCCGCGGCTGACGAATTATATTATATTATATTGCGTAGCACAATGACCGCGAAATTTCGGTGCTCGTGATGTAACCACCGCAAAACAGTTGCACATAATTTTATAATGAATTTATGATATTAAAAATACTGTCATCACTGTTATTGTCGTCAACAGTCAAATTAATATATTGTCCAGGAATCGTCGAGAAATTGAAAGAGTATCATTTGCGTCGAATGACATTATATTATTGTGTACATAATATATTATACGCACCGCGATCACGGAGCAAGTAACCTGCAAGCATACCACAACCATATTATATTTTTATCCTTCGATAACCTTAATTTATTAATTTTAATATATATTTTTCAGTATGCAATACGATAGAGACGAAATTTTTCGATAAGTATTCAGCTTATTGATGCCATTTAAGAAGAATAAGAGTCTTGCGGCAATACAGACTTCTTCGATTATATTTACAATTTTACATAAAAATATGTAATATATTTTAGTCTAGTATACTCACCGTACATAATTATTATGTATAATATTATTGGTTCTAGGAAAACTTTTATAAGCCCCTAGTTCAAATTTCATTTTAAATTATTTAGTATTTTCTTGTGAATCGTCTACACTCTACAGCTTAACAATTCACAGTAATGTAGGGTGGTAATAATTTTAAGAAATGCAAGTTTGTATTGCCTCATTGCACGTAATATATAATTATTTAGAAAATACTAACTATGGACTTGAAATATATTGTATAGATATGCACTTATGAATTCTGAAAATAAGAATTTAAATCAATACATACGCATGATACATAATATTATTAATGGATAAAACGGGGCTGCTATTGAGCAATGAGGACGCTTTGTTGTTGGTTATTTTTTCAACGTGGCGCTTGAAAAATTAAAATACTTATTAATTATTATATTATATTTCGTTTTTAATAATAAATAACTATTAGACTATAATTATTTTCACATTCTTAATAAGTTTTATAAAGATGTGTATTTAATAACTAAATGGCACGCGCAGGAAAAAATGAAAAAAATGAAATATATTTTGTTACGTAAGGTCAGAAAATTTGCCATCTCTGCCCTTTTTGATACATCATAAAACTTAAAATAAAAATTGTGAATAATGTTTTTTTTAAAGGTTTTTTTTTTTTTTTTACTTATAATCGTATCCATAATTTAATATTATGGCTAATAACATAGATAATATATACAACAACTAGATAAACGTCTTTATACTACAGTTGTGACCAATATGTTGAAGTCGGCCGCCATTTATGAAGCAGGAAATGTTTACATTTATTTTACATTTATTCATAAACATATACTAGCTGATCCTGTGCACTTCGTTGTCTGTTGAATGTACCAACTCTAAATGACTCAAACTTAGTTCAATTCGTTATTAAATATTCAGTGTAAGGTGTTCGAAATTTATCTTGACTTTTCTATTGCCTGGAATAAAAATTCTGATTCGCAGCAGTATATTATTAGGTTAGGTAAGATGGTTGTATTTTTGACATCCAGATTTCCTACTTTTCTGGTGAATTTTCCTAAAATTTTCTTTCACAGAAACTTTCTCCGTGATATATTCTTTTGTTTAAAAACAAAAATTAAGAAGACCTGATAAGTGGTTCCAGAGTTTACCCTGTACTAAGATTTTCATTTCACATTTATATAGTTGGATACTGTGATAATATTATTTTGTGAACATTGCCTGCTTTGAAAATGGTGGCTGATTTCGATGATAGGAAAGAGACCGTTATCTAGTTGTTGTATATAATATTATCTATGGTTAATAACTGTATTGAAGCTTTGACAGACAATACTAAAAAAATAAAAAATAAATATACACTATCATGATCCGGGAAATCGGATGTGAATAAAAATAATTTCGTTTAGTTTGTTTGCTTTTACTGAAAATCCCACGTTTGAGAAAACTCACTGTCCCTATAATAATATGTATATATATTATTATAACAATGCGTAATCTGTAATTGTTTATGTTTCAGGGATGTTTAAACGCTATACTATAAATTATAATAGAGGTGAAAAAGGAGATGGCTGATATGTATATTATTATTATTATTATTATTACACGCTGCTTTGAGATAGGACCGTTTGAAATTTATATTGCTTCCGCCATCTCTTTGTTGTTTCTATGTCCACCGCGAATGTAGTTCGCGTAATTAGTGTGTTTCACGTGTACATACGTATATTATAGGTAAGTAACCTAATCTATTATATTATTCGAAATTGTGGCTTTCCAGTTAAAATACGCGCTCGGTTAATACAAGACAACCTACTAATATTAACTGGAAATGAAGAGAATATTATAATATAGTTCCATATTTGGTTTTCCTGAAATCTGGGCCACGTGTAGGTATATAAAAAACGTTATGGTTTGGTATTATAGGTAATAATAATTCAATAACGATTGCACACGAACATAGCACATTTTTCAGTGATTGTTTGAAATGTAAATTATTTTTAAGAGATAATTGATAACACTGTCTGACAATTATTTTTAATGCGTCTGGGTGGGGCATTGACGCCATGTAATAACTATAATAGTCGCGAACAATAAATCGTCTTCAAGCGTATAATACAGTAAAAAACCTAATTTTTATAATGAAAACATAAACACAATATAAGTATATCAATAGTTTTATAATTTATTAAGTGTCAATCCAAAAGTGGTGATTTATTATTTAATAAAATATTGATTAATAATTCTGTGTAACATATTACGTGTATAAAACAGAAAGAATTTTTCTAAGCTGTCAATATTTAAATTAAATTCTGATTGGAATTACGCGTTTGAGTCATAAATTAATACAAGAAAATGTTGTGTCAATTCATTAGATAATGTAGTTTTTAAATCCACAAAATCCGTGTTATTTACTAATATTGCAGTTTTTAAATTCCACATATTTGTATGCTTTTGATTTCATAAGAAAATATGTAAAAAATAAATAACAGTTTGTAACTTATAAACTTTAATATATGAGTCACGCGTCAATATATATAGTTATTGCATAAAACGGTGTGAGTTGTTTATTTAGTACCACAATAACTTACTATAGTGACGTTCAAAAATATACAATTTTAAACTTAAAATCAATACTGTTGTTCGATTGACTGTAGAATAATGACCAACTACGTCGGAACATTAATTACATTACGTCACGTACCTACTAGTGCGAGCACTTGAACTAGTCGTTAAAAGCTGTTTTAGTTAGAATTAAGTGTGATTTTAATTTATTATATTTTATTAGAATTATTATTATTCGTTTTTCTTTAGGATATAAAGTATTTTAAAAGTATGGTTTATAATAATAATAATAATAATAATTTAAATTCACTAACAAACAAATTCCTACGACTAAAATATAATACTTAAAAATACTTACTAGCTAATTAAAACTTCAATTAATAGAACTAATGTACCGTCTTATATTATCTGGTAATATAATATTTTATTCTAAAAGTACCTATTTAAAAAAATTTAATAGAAATCGATAAAAATAACAATAGAATAGATTAAGATACAACTTAAAATCAAATAGCTTATAAAATACCAACAAACTATATTATAATATCACTGTATAATACAAATGGTAAAGTTGTTATTATTTAAGAACTTCAGGAACTGGCACATTTTTTAATCGTAAAAATACTGGTCTTGTAAAACTTTAATGAAATAATATTCTATTGCATACTTGTAGCTCATGAATTAATATCCGCTCTTATATAATTGCTGTGTCGGTCCATTTACCCTTTTTATTCTTCACGCAGGGTCATATTCAGAATTTGGGCTCCATGAAGCACTTAAAAAACCAAACACACTAAAACTATGTTTAGGAGGCAGGGTGCACCATATATTGTATAATATGTAGTTAAAAAATCTTGCAATAAAACATTCTAGAACATTTCCAATAGTAGATTGCTAAACGGCGATGACGAACTCTATATAGAACGAAACTAATGGTATTAAGCGCTAGGATGAATAACGTTTTACCCAAACGTAAAAACGTTCATTTAATCATTTTGACGTTTTTATTATTGGGTTCTAAAAACAACATTTTCGGATATTTCAAAGGCATTTTAACATTTTAAATACAAAATAACTTTTAATAATTTATTATTGATCTTGCAACACGTAGGTACCTATTAAAATCTCACATATAGTTAATGTATACATAATATGTAGTTTTGTTTGTTTTTAGACGATTACATAGTAACGTAATATGATTAATGTTGAAAAGCGTTGCCAAATTTTTTTGAACTAATTTCGCATTAAAATTGTCATTTTATACTTTCAACTATTTTAGTAAGCTTCTTTTAAAAACTTATTGAAACATTATTTTTTATAAATTCGTGGAAATCATTCATGTATACTGTATATTATATTCTCTGTTTCTTTGTTATTATACTACGTATTATAATATTATTTTATACATTTTATATTGCATTAGATATATCATTGTCAATATAATATTTTTTTTTGCGTTTGAGTGTCTTACCTTAAATCCAACTGAAAAAAATGTTGATTCTAGACTGTCTTCTTGACCCACTTCGTTGGTCCAAAATACCCATCATTAGAAAGCTCACAATCTTGTAGACAATACAGTTATTTTACCGACTAGACTTGACAGAATTCAAAAGTCAAAACTATCTATCGTTTAGCTTATTGAAATATTTGGAAGATCCGAAAGGTTTTTGTTCGGGCGATCCAGGAAATCGATAGCGACATAAGAATTAATGACCAGCACCGCAAAGCATAATAATGATAATGTTGTATCATTTTAATAATAAATCTATGCACCTGTATATAGGTACACTGTAATATTATGCATAAGTCGAAAACCAAAATAAAGTTGTGTCACGATTAAGTAAAATATATAAACTGCTATAGATAAGCCGCTGACGGAAATGGATTCATCCAGTGCGGGTGCACACTGTGTGATGCGGAGAAGGAGAAGGGGTTAAGGGTTCATAACTCTCCCAAAATGTCTTCCTTCATGTAAATCGTAAATGTGTTTCTACAAAATGCACCTCTCCTCCGTAATTTCTGGTAAATATATTATTAGCATAACCCCGTCCGAAAAAAATCCTGTACTTTCTACTGGATTCAACTATAATATGTTTTTTATTGCAGCGTAAGTTATAAAAACTAAAACAAAATATAATGGTCTTAAAAGAAAATTTCTATACATTTGTATTAAAGAAATTGTGTTTTGTAACGATTTGATTGGACCTAGAAACGGTCTATAACCGAAAACAACTATAAAAACTTGCTGCCCGTGGCAACTGCTCCTTGCTTTATCCTCCCAGATATTATATATTTATACCGATTCTGTGACCGACGCTGCACCTTCACAGTGTTACCTAACCTAACCCGCGGCCACAAAAAAATATAATTTGATATATTATTGCTCTCACCCAGCCACGTGAGCCACTTCATCATGTCCTCAGGTATGGCCGTCGCAGGCAAAAATGGCGTGATCAGGTAGACGATGAAGAACAGCAGCCAACAAGCGATGAATCCGCCGACGACGATGGACAGCGTCTGCGCCGTTTTGTTCTCGCGCTTCAACGAAACCCGACAATCGTCACCTCTGCGCAAACTGACATTATAGCTACAGTTGTCGGATGAAATTAACGATGTTATGCAACAATATTATACACGATAATAATATTAAAATATGTAATAATGCGGTTATATAATATGATATTGAAATGGGCAAAAGCTGCCGTCCGTCAATGGCGTTCTATATTTACCTGACGCGCACGATTTCATCTATTTCCACCGACGGTCTTTCCATCGATTCATGACTGTAACGGGATATCTGAAAAATCAACGAAAATCAGTCTCGCACTTATTTATCAAAATTCTATATAGGTATCGTCTAACGGTTACAGTAGGTATATGCACAAACACAACGCCTATAATATTATAATATGAAAAATAAAATAAAAAACTGAGATTACACATTTACACTACGCGTGCTGGATAGAAAATTAGGATACATAACGTCATATAATCATTTTTCCAGTAACTCATAATTATTATTATGACATCAATTTTTAAATTTTGTGACTATAATAATAATAATAATATTTAATATGGATAATATTATATTTGGAACACAGTAATATTAAACTGACGATAAATCTAATAACGTTTCTACTATAAGTATGCAAGTTGCAAACACAAATCTTTTTATTTTATATTTGTGTCATTCATCAATAATTTAGTGTTAGATAATCACAGTCAGTATATTATATAGCAATTGAAAACAAATTAATTAAAAACTTCTGTTATTGGAGCAATCCATTTTTTCCCGAGATGAAAATCACACTAAATAGTTACGTTTTGCTTCAAAATTGCATTGTAAGAGTTTGTCAGATGTATAGGCTTGCATTTTGTTATCTTCGTCTTACACACGAATAACAAAACGAAAATAACCTCACTGCGTTTTCTGCGAATTCATTAATAATGTCTAAGTGATTTATGGGTTAAAAACTTAAACAAATAACGTAATAATATATTTGATAGGACATAATTTTTGTGGCTTTAACGTATGTGTGGCGCCAGCCTAATACAATAATACTTTGTTAACATATAATAATAATATCAAAAAAGTTTCAAATTTACAGAATAAATTTTTAATAAAAAATTGGTTTTTATAGTTTCAAACAATACTAGCGTGCTTATACGTAGCATCAAAAGATTAGGCAGCGATAAACGTATCTTAATGATCGATTGAAGAACTGAACGAACGTAATTTCATTACCTTTAATATTAAGAATTATGTTGCACGAATGACAAATAAAACATAATATTATAATATGGTGTAGAATGTAATATTATGTCACGCTAACTTGCTCAACTTCAAAAGAAATTAAAATTACACGTATATTTTTACAACACTTTTGTGGTTACTTTGAGAGTAGTAAATAGCGATTTTATTATATCTTTATGAGCTGACTGATGTGCAGTTGTAAAACAATAAATAAATTGTATTTTAAATAATTTTCTGATGATGTGATTATTATAAACATATTATTATTGAATCTTATAATTTTTGCTGTCAATTTTTTTCACAAATATGAAATGCTTAGTCCTTGAGGTCATACCAGATTGTTTGTGTTGTTGCCAGAGTAATAAATATTATTATGAAACAAGTTTTGTCATAATGAACATAATATTTGAAATTAATTTTATGAGTGTAAATTATAGACACCGGCACGTCAGTAAAATACCTAGATTAAATTAAACTTTAGACTCTTAAAGTCTAAAGTTTAGAGGATATCAAAATTGTACGATTTTACATGCAACAGTTAATGAATTTAAAGAAGCTAATATTGAAACTTCTGATTGCAATTAGTGATCATTATAAAGTATAATACTAAAAATGAAACCGCAACCTACAAAATTATTTTTAATATTAAAATTTTAATTTAGTTCATTATTAACATGTATTGTAGCAAATTGATAAAATTATACACACAGTACATCTGCCTTTTTATAACGAAATTTTCTGTTTATTGAATTATTTTTGAGAACCGTAATCAATTAATTAAAACTAAATTTATGTAATATTCTATTAAACGGATTTCACTACAATAATACGAATTTTAAATTCCGAGTGGAGTGGTGAGTGTATTGATTTTAAAATAATGTGTATTTCTTTGTGCCTGAATACATTTACTATAGAAGAAAAAAGCTTTGATTTTACAATGATGTGTATTTTTTCTGATAGGAAACTGAATTTAATTGATATTTTGGGGGATCAAAAGTAAAAATTTACCAGTACAATTCTTAATGATTGAGAAAACCCTAAAAAAAGGCAAAATCAGTTTTTTACAAAATAGATTTTCTTATTTTGATGTAATTTAAGGAATAACTGTAGATACTTGAGTTTTTCACCAAATATATTTTATAAGCATTGTCTTTGCATAGTATAATTTAAAAAATATTTCGATTTTTTTTGAGCAAAAAAGTAATGTGAAATTTCGGATTTATTTAATTTTTTTTTCATTATTTGTTGATAAAAATTTTTGCTCAGTCAAAAACATTCAGAACGACATGATACGATTCTATTTTAAGTGTTTTTAATAATTTGAAGTATCTAATTTGTTATTATTTTAAGTTTACGTTGCGGAATAAATGAAAATATTACATCATATAAATCAGAAACCATTATGGGTGCACCCATTACATTAGGAATAACTTAAGAAACTAAAAATTTTAAAAGATAAGTTTAAAATGTTCGGATGACTTGTTTTTTTTACTTATTTCGATAGTGATTCAAACTATTAAACGCGACGATTCCAAATAAGTATGCGGTACTTGCAGTAATAATCATTTTCATTGAAATTATGATTTATTATGAACGAATATCATAATTTATCATATTATTATTATGACGTATCGCATATTGTATAAATTATAATCATATATTATGGTATTTTCCGGCGTAGAGTTCTATCATTAAATGATTAACTCGTGCATCAGTCGTAGCTAACTTATAAGCCATAATAATAATATTATCGCAACACTTATATTGAAGTCGTTATTTTCATCAACTCATTTTCCGTCAAAATATCGCACCGTGCTGGAATCGTCGAATTCGCACTAATAATTACCGGAGACATAATATTAAATATAATATATTTTGTTAGTTTTATAATATGAGGATTTTGACGCAAATATATAGGTACTCTATACCATTTTCCGGTTTCCGGATTGTCGTTAAATCGCAGATGGTGGTTATGAATTATTACGCCGTTCCTTCTGAATAAGCATATATTCCAAACAGCTGTGTTGCTATTAACTGTGAAGTCGTTCGCAATTATTATTGTCATTGGATGCTGACCAAAATTCGTCAATATATTTGTTAAAAAAACATGTTGGCGTTGGCCTTCCCATACACGAAACGAAAAAATTTTCTGTTTTTCAAAAAAGCAGGGACGGACTAGGAATAAAAATTGACCCGGGGGAAACAGAAAATTTAGCCTAATTTTGTACTAATAATAGAATATTTATAAGTTATCTGTCCAAATTTATTCAAGGAGTCCAAATTTTTACCAGGTCCAGAAGGAGGATCACGCATCCGCCACCTTAGTCAGTCCGCCCCTACAGAACAGTGAATATACGTGTCTTGTAAAAAAACAACAAAAACACTAAATAAGAAATCAATAGGTAGTAGATTGCTTATGGATACAAATGTGTTTTAATTGTTTAATGTGGATTATAGCTTGATACTAATTACAAGAAAACGCATAAAATTAAACGAAAACTAGTATAAATTAACAATATTGTTTTAAATATCCACATAAGAATTTTCAAAGTTGTTGCGCGCATTGGCGAAATTTCAAACACCAATAATCGTCGACGTGGAAGTAACTTCAAAGCTTACAATAACGTATATAATACATTATTACAATAGTTTACCTATATGTGTGCTTCAAATATTTGTATAATATAATATCGTCAAACGATATCCATATGCAACATTGAAGAGTTTAAGATTAATCTTACAGAATTCTGTCTCCGTGCGATAGCACCGCTGTTAAGTACCTCGCTAATGGCAATTTATACATCAACCAACTATATTTGGAGTTTTAAAAAGTAAACAAATTGGGTATGAATTAATAAGCCATTATTGTGTTATTATAATGAAACGATTACGGGCATAATGTATGTCTTATATCGAATCTCGTCTAAGACCTTTGGTATAATAGTTCAGTCGGGGACTTGAAAATAAATTATTATGCAAAATAAAGAAACGATAGATCTTATAACACAACTCCAACCAACTCTTTGATAATATTGCAAACTCCCCCACAGTTTCGTCGTCGGTTGTTACGAGGCGTGTTATCAACAACAGCTGTGATCGTTGGAAACGTTAAGACCGTAATTTACCGTAAACAACGTAGGTATATACTTGGACTCGAGAGAATCGTGGTTTATCCTACTCAAAAGTTGAACACTAAAGATAATGTATTTAATCAAAACGAAACGAGGATAGACTTGTGCCGTTTTATGTACCTATACAACTAAGACTATAAAAGAAATCCGACTATACCTATTACCTACGTGTAAATTACTTTGATTTTACGTTCTTGTGCGATACATAGTTAAAACTAATCGTAGGTATTGGTAAAGCTGATATCACGCCGAAAAACGAAATGTGATGCCATCGAAACAATAAATACATGACGCACATAATATTGTTGTGTAACTTGTTAGTCAATAGCCATAAGCGTAAAGATATTTGAGTTTAAACTGATACAAACGAAAATAAAAAAAAAAATCCATAAAATATTTTATTGAGATGTTAATGTTGATTTTGGTAGAAAATGATATAGAGAAAACTAACAAAGCACGATTTACACTATTATTTATTACAAAATAATCTAATAAATTATAAATAATTATCAAGTTTTCGCTACACAGCCGCATTATGTATTATATATAATAATAATTATTACTATATTTCATTATAATATTATAATAAGAACAAAATATTTAAGTAAAAAATCAGTATAAAAAACTATATGTACCAAATATATATATATATATACAGAGTGAGTAAAAAAAAGGTACATTGGATGATGGATATATGTAAGGGCACCATTGGAGAATAAAAAAAATGTTTCGTTTTAATTTTTGAATATGTCAATTTTTACGAATTTTGATTTTTTTCTAATTTCCAGATGATAACAACGAAAAATTAACAATACCACGTAACGTACGTTAAGTTCTAACCTTAAATCATGTGTATGATTTTTAATTTTTTTTCTCATTAGCGCCTTAAAATTAATGTTGATCGATTCCATGGTACTGAAAATAAGAAAAAAAAAACAGCTTGACACCTCATTTTAGGATGCAATATTTTACTTATTAGTGCAGGACGCAGGTATTACTATTTAATTCTTGTTTTCAGCTAGCTTATGATTATAATAAATATTATATACAATATACATTACAAATATTATAACTTTTTTATATCCATATTAAATAATTATGATTTATTGATATCTGTTCATGTTAATATTCGTTCGTTTTCTGCGTTTTTCAAAAGTATTTCAGAATTTATTGTTCAATAGAAGAGGAGAAGTTCATTAATATTATAGTAAAAACCAATATTTTTTTCTTTTCGTTAAAAATAAAGAAAATTAAATTTAAAAAAGGTGGGATGTCGCTCTGCTGTACAGTAGGTTACAAGTGGGTCAATGTAATGGATGGTGTTAAATTTAAATTCAATGATATACTATATATCATTGTATAATAAAAACGATTCTGAGTGAAAACGGTCAGTCAGCCTATGATATTACCAAGTATAAAGTGAATAAAGTAATTTATATATAACCTATTTACGTGGAACCTTGTTTTCAATTTTAAATCCTTAGCTATAAAAGTTGAACATTTTATAAATTTTTAACTATGAAATAATTATTAAATTTTAAAATTGATAAATTTTGTCAAAATTTGAATTTTAAATGCTTTCTAAAAAAATAATTGTGCCTATGTATTTTTAATATTTTTCAACTGCTATTGTAACAATATATCAGGGGTCTTGCATTAAATTTTCACGCTTTTTTGCCCAACAAATACAATTTTATTGATATTTATAAAAAAAAAAAACTAAAAAAATTGAAAACTGACAACTTCCGTAAATAACTCAAAAAGAGTCAAAATATTTTCAAAATTGTATGGTGTATGAAAATGGAAATATAAACATCCAGTAAAATTTTCATGTATCTACAGTCATACGTTTTTTAATTAGAACAAAATAAGAAAATCGTTACATGATACATCGAGGGAATATCAAATGTTGTAAAAATATGAATTTCAATCGCTCATAAAAATTTAATTTGACTTTCTTGTAGACATTTTTTTTTTGATAAAGGTAGACAAACTTATGGATAATCTTGTATTACATTTTCAAATCTTAGATTGAAAAAAAAAATTTTTTATGAATTCTCAACTTATATCAATTTGCTAATTTTCGTGATTATTCAGTATGTTGTCAAGATTTGAACTCTAAATGCTCATAAATAAAAACTGTGACTAAGGATTTTTAATTTTTTTCATCTACCTTTGAAACAATAACCTAGGAACCTTTTATTAAATTTTCAAGCTTTTTTAACCAATGAAAAAATTGTATTGATATTTATAGAAAAAAAACTAAAAAAAATGGAAACTGAAAATGTCCGTTAACAGCTCAAAATAAGTCAAAATATTTAGAAAATGTTATGGTGTATAAAAAGTGCTAATATAAACATTCAGTCAAAATTTCATGTACCTACGGTCATTTGTTGTAGAGTTGCACCAAAAACCAAAATCGATTTTCTCGAAAACAGATTTTGCGTAAAAATTCCCGTTTTTCCTTAATTTTTCTTTTGTTTTCATGTCGCTTTTGAAAACTACTGGACATTTTTTTCTTTTGACCTCCTAAAGTACCAACTAGATTCACTTTCCTATCAGAAAAGTTACTGTTGAAGAAAATCCAAGCACTTTTACTGTCCTAAAAGGCGATGACAGACACAAAAAAAAAAAAAATAAAAAAAAAAACACACATCATTGTAAAATCAATACATTCATCGCTCTGCTCAGAATCTAAAAATGATTTTATATTTCTATAATATGACATAATAATATGTATATACACATATAGATACAAACCCGGTAAAGCCGGGGTACGCTAGATGATAATATATTAATATAATACAACATAAATGGACCTCAAAAGCTTGTATAATGCGCACATACACACACGTCATACACTTATATTTACACAATTCATTATGACACGATGCACCTGCAACCTTACCTACCTTCGAACCATCGTATAATCTTAAACGTTTCAGAACCACGTTCGTGAGTGGGACGTGCGACCTAACTTTTAACGCCGGCAAACACACACACACACATACACTACTTTCAACACATGACGGTGATATATTTTAACGATAATCTACTGTGCAGAAATGCTTGTAATATAACAATATTATGCCTGTACGCATAACATAATAAAAATATAACTCGGCAGTCACATGGGTGTACGAATCGCGAACGTCGTCCTCGCATCACGGTGTCACTGAAAAGTTATTTCACACGAAACGTACTCCGCCGTTTAAAGTATAATATACAAGGTGTAGCACAAAGACTTGACGAAAAAAAGAATAATGCTACTTTAACGCATGACAAAAGTTCTTAAAATTATGTGACTAGTAAATAATTTAAGAAATATACTCATGTCAGCAAATTCCCCCAAAAAATATCATGAAAAAAGTTATTACGTTCCAAATTCATTTAATCAAAAAAAAATATTTATATTTTAAAAAATAAATCAATGACTTAGATAAATGTTTTTACTATCAAAATTGTTCTTATAATCACATTCACAAATTGGCTATTTTAAATATATCCAAAAAAATTTAAATCAAATTTTAAATTATTTCTTTTCAGTGTAAAAAAATAAAAATAAAGTTTGTATAATAGCGCAGTTGTTTGTAGCGCAAGTAACTATAAATTATATAATATATAAAAAAAATTTTAAATATTGATTAAAACAAAAGTTATTCCAAAAGTCAGTTCTATCTGTTACACTCTGTATACGATCGTGATGTATTTACATATTAATATTAATACATTAGGTATAAAACGATTAGTTTTTTTATCAGCACCCAGACTTCACCGATATAATAGGACATCCTCATCTCACAGCGGTGAGTTTGGCCGTCATATTTATTATTATTGATGTGCACTTATGTAATATTATTTCGATGGCCAATAAATTATTATTTTTATATACCTTTAGTTTAGTGTGTTTCTAGTTTTTCATTTGACATTTTTTTTTCAGATTCAAAATAACGCATACAAAAACGTTTCAGAAGAATTGGTAAATAATAGCCCGGATAGATCCCATAAATCCAGTTATAGATGTAATGACGGGAAGCATAATACGTAATAATATCAGAGGTCAACAATCATCTATATAACGACAAAATAATAAATCCAAATATCCAATAACGTTTTGGAGAGTCCGAGGTGGTATATTATGTACGATATAATGATAATTCTATCACTTTCTATAATATATATACAATACATAATAATGTTATATTATAATTGTGAAGCCGGCTTTTATTAAGGGTCAACAGCTCAAATGTAAATTTCTAGTTTCGTGACACATACGAAGATAGGCCGTACGAAAAAATAGAATTCAACGATCAAAAACGAATTTGGAAGAAAAACAACCTTATAATTATAATAATTGGCTTTTGATATTTTTTTTTATCTAAGAGGACAAATTTATTCATGTTGTTTGACTTCAATATTATTATTGTCGAATTCAATGCCAGAAAAATACATTTTAAAATACACAACACATTTATAATAGACGTCAGACATTATTATCACACTTTTCTAAAATTAAAGTTTTTAAAATCAGAGACCTAATACCTATAATATGTTACCTACATTGTCTTCATATTTTAAATTTAAAAAAATATCAAAATCTCACTATTTCCCAAGGCCTTATAGTTTTATCTGTGAGACAAGTGTTTGTACTAAACCGTGTTGGTTTCAATTATTAAAATGATCGCACAATCGCAGTTCTTATCACGAAATACAATTGTATAATTCGGGCCTTTGTCTTGATAACGATATCATAATAATAACTTGTAGAAAGAACTGTTTCTTCTCCTTATAGTGTTATAATTTAATTTTAATCAGTAAATTGGTACAGAATTATAACTCCGATTATAATCACAAGTCGTATACGACTGTAATTTCACTGATTATACAGCTGTTCTATTCATGATTTAAAAGTTTTAAAAATCACCTAATTTGAATATTTGCTGTGGGGATTTACATTTTGGAACACGTAGATTTTCAAATTTATAAGAAGATGTATTATTGCTTGTTTTCACTCTCGATACAACAATTTTAATAATTGATAATTCGCCTAACCAAGGTTAGGTTAGGTTAGTAATAATAATAAATTAGTATAATAACTAGTCATTTTTAATTCGATTACTTTAAAAAAAAAACTATATGCATTACATGACATATTACACAGATTTAAAAGATGTTATAGACATATGAGTTAATACAAATAAATAAATGATGATTCATTTTATTGTGTCATCTGCATTGAGATGAGGGAATATATAGACCAGGTTTATATATCCAACTAGATTTTTTTTCGAAATGTTTAAGTTTTGTTTTGTTGAACGATTTTCTAATAGTATATTAAAAACATCAAGACTATCACAAATTAGTTTAGTAATAATACCGACCATTAATCGTACTTGAATTAATAATTTGTTTGTTATCTAGGTTGTCTTCGTAAGTTTTCTTTGTACAAAAATAATAGACAATGAAAAAACTTTTTAAAAGTAATACTTAACCATTGAGAATTTTTTTTTTAGGTTTATTCCGGACTTTGGTCCATTATAATTATTAACTATCATAATTTTAATAAAAAGTTTACTAAAACAATTTTCTTGTAATTTCTTATTTAATTTCTACCTTAGCTTTAGATGGTTTATTTAAAAATTTAAAATCAAGTACAATAAATAATTACCTATTTAGTTTATACGTATTATTATATCTGAGGTTCAAAGATTATTTGCAAAATAATATAGTGTGCTTTGGATTTAAGAGTGTATCATTATTAATACAAGTTGCTGTTGATTTTTAATTCAGTTCTAATATATAATTAATAATAATTATTAGTTAACATTTTCCCCATCCACTACGATTGCAAATTATAAATATTTTTGTAATTCCAACACATCTACTATATACAAGTGTATAATATATCTCAATTGAGACACGGTACCTTTTTCCGACTGTGTAAATTTAGTTGAACCGTCGAAGCAGTCTCTATGCGTATTTTATATAATATAGGTAAAATGGAGGAATATTGTAATATTGTTCCATAAAAATAAGGCTGAGAAAAAATAGTTGTCAAAGGATATTTAATGGTTACAGATAAAAATAGAAATGATCTCTTTTATTGGAATAGTGAAAAAAAGCTCTTTATTAATGTAAACGACGTGCTTCTACAATATTCAAATTGATGAAAGACAAAAGTTAAGGACCGACAATGATCATAATCATGCTCTAGAAACTAGTCGAGCACTCGAGCTGCAGTTTCCATTGCAAATTCTATATTCAAAGGTAAATAACAAATTTAATTATCATTATTAATATTAGTATTTGTATTTAATAATTAATTGTTTCAAAATATTTAATAATTTAAACTTAACTTAATTTTTTTAAGATACTGCCCGGTCTACAACTAATAGATCGTCACAAATTATTTAATCTACCTATACACAATCTAACGTTTAGATAATATAAGACCTTATCTTCCCAGTTATGAAACACAACGAAAGACAGTAAAGCGTATACGTATTACTCACCACCATACAGAACTCAAATGATGAGCTCAGTATACCTGATGATCTATGAAAATACAAGGCCTTGGTTATGGCTATGGAAATGATGAAAATGTCATCATCAAAGTTCGGAAAATGTTGTCATTTAGATCAACTTAAGAATATAAATTAAAAGTGAAATAAAATGACTGAATATATTATTGTCAATTGATTGTCTTATCGGTCGATCGACCCAGAACCTTATGTATATGCTCGATAAAAATATAGATAAAATTTGTGAATGAAAGCTTGGCATTTTTTTAAAACAAAATCATTAAAATAATATTCAATGCGTTTTGGAATCATAAAAAAACTAAACTATTTTATGACCATAAAAACAGTTATTATCACGTTATACTTAAAAATACACCAATATTGCGTGCAAACGTGGAATTAATTCTGTTATAGTTACTTTCAAAATTCATTGTTGTAGACATATTATTTATAGTTTGCAAAAGTTTCGATTCAATTCAAATAGACTTCTGTTATTGGCCAAATTATAAAATTCAATATTGTGTCACTATTATTTTTGTTATCACTTTCGTTTCGGAAACATATAAATTAATGTACGCATCAGAATAACTTACTGTTCTAGATTCTACTATACGTCTGAAGACAAATACATTCTGGTTTTAAATGCAATGCTTTCTGTTGCGGTTACGGAAAACACATACAATTACTATAATTTTATTAGTAGTTATATTACTTATTAGTTATTGGATTATATTATTATAATAATATTATGTTGATTATTATATCACTGGCGTATCATTCAGTTATGCTTACATTATTTTCATGATGAAACGAGTTTCCTGGCGCTCGGTTAAAATTATCATCGGTAATGACAGCTGTACAAACGATTTCAAAGTTTTCACACACAATACGAATTATCACGACGCGGCGAGGATGTGTTTGAACGGATAATTTCAAACAACAAATGAAAATCGATTCTGATCTGGATTATAAATATATTATCCAGTAACCAATATAATAATTTATTATATTGGTGTAATGGTACCAACGGGCAATGTACCATGATTGGTATATTAGTTCATATCCACCGTATCCCTGTGACTCGAAAAGACCTCTATGGAATATGGTTATTTAGTAGTTCTTATAAAGATTTTTTTTCCATGGTATCGAGAACCGAGGGGGGACTGCGTCAGCATTACGTCCCCTGAAAGATATTGTAGTTTTATGTTTTCATAAAATTTAGTCTGATATATACGAAGAGTAATAGGGTATACGAAAAGAAAGAAAAAAAATGTCATTTTATGCATACCTATATTAATTCAACTTTGTCGGACGAGTCGTAGGTAAGTACAAGTGAAAAAGCATTTTTTCAATATTTTATGTTTTTAAAGCGCGTCTATCACAAATTCACAAAACGTGTAACAGTGTATTATACATTTTAATAATATGGTTCGTGTATTTTTTGCGTTCGTATATAATAGCGCATACACTCGAATATTTTTAAATCATATTTTTCATATTATCATTATGTGTTACTTTTTTTTTGTGTATATTAATTTGCTTCTGTCGATGAGTTGGTATTCTATCAGTTATACATCACAAAAGCAGTGTCAAGTGCCATCATATATCACTGTGACAATATTTATGTATATTGTTGTAATATGGTATTTACCGATGTTGTTCAATAAGAGCTTTATACAGTAACGATTTACGTCATTATTTGTGTATTCATAATAATAATATGTTTATTATTGTTACGGATAAAAAAATACTAACGGGCCACACAAACATTTCAGATTTTTTTACCATCGAAGTGTGCTATATGCCTATACACGTGTGTATTAATTGTTTTTACTATTACATTTTTTGTTTTAATATTTTTACATTAAAAATATTCCTCATGTTTGTAAAATCTGCATTTTATGAATGCACTTAAAATGACAATATTTTTAACTGCAGTATAATATGCTGTCAAAACAATTAAATCGAGAACTATTTAATGAATTCCGATGAACACCAGTACGCAGTAATATTGCTCTACCCGCTATCCACTACAACAATCCTTCATACAATTACGAAATATAAATGTACCTTAGACTCGACACTACCGATCGTCCACGTTTACGATGTCATTCTCGGGCAGGGGTATAAAAGCTGAAATCAAGAAAACCCCATTGCGGAAAACACCTATACAGTACTTGATATTTCTTCCATTAATGTTTAAAACTCCTAGTGATGAAATGAATAAATCACATCACAAAATTACACAAAACTGTGCCCTTTCTTCAGTTTTCCGACCACAGGTAATAACTTAGGAAGGAAATGGTCGAAGTCTTTTAATCGAATCGGACTGGAAATGGAAAATGCGGGTACCTAAATGTGCATAGATCGTGTTTAACCTCGACTAAAGACTATGGTTGTGGCCGATATAACTAGCCTACGTCACATATTATAATTTGCGATTTCCGAATATGTAAATATCATGGAAGTACCTATGGAATACTATATTTAGGGCTGTGAAAACAAAACTCATTGAGAAAAAATAACGTGAATTTTAATAATATGTTTATATATCATATTTTTCTAATAATCTAAAGCAAAACATATTTTGATGTAATTTTTCATTGTTTTCCAAGTTGTAGTTAGTTCTATCATATTATAGACTATAGTCCTTCATTAAAATTATATAATTATTTTTTTTTTTTTTTGATATTTGACTGGAAAAATATATAAAAGTATAAACTTGTTTGCTAAAAATAATAATTTCAGCTTACCTACTTAGTTTTTTGTCAGGTGGCACTGCTGGGAACCCTCCTATTCTACAATTAATGAGCCTATGTCAAATGTTATTTTATGTCACCACACTTACTTATTATACCTTGTCGTATAAATTTTAATTGTAAATATAAGTAAAAAAAAAAAATCTAACCTACTGTATTACCGGGTGAATTGAAACAAAATCAAGGTTATTGCCCGGTGTCCCCGATGAATCGAGTTTTCATGTGATCAATATTTTTAATTCAGATTATCAACTGTCAAATATTGCGATTTTCAAATAATCAAGGAATATAATTTTAATTTTCCTCCATAATTGCTAAACATTGATAAGAAAATCGTGAATTTTTATCAAATTCTGTTTCTATATTCACCTTTTGGTAGGTTCAACACAAACATACATTTAAATACCATAGATGTTTCTATTTACCCTATTTTCCTAAAATGAGAAACTGAGCATTTAAAAAAGTGAATAAAATAATCTGTTAATAATACAAGTATTTTGAATAAACATAATTTAAAGAATTTGAAAAGACCAATATTTTGATGCATTTGAAAACGTTGGGCATATTTTAGATCCAGAGATATAACAGCTGAAATATGTAAAACTGTTTCTATTCACCCGCAATAATTACGATATACATACATATATATATATATATATAGTACTGAAAAATATATTTTCACACCACAAAAATAAGACAAAAACTAGCGAATACAAAAATATCAACAAGCTACTGAAAAAGCGTTGATTTTTACAGTGTTAATAAATAATATGTAATCTATTAACCTTGTTATAGTAATTAGATAAAATCAATAGTGTTTGAAACCACACTCTTGTTTATGACTTTATGAGGCAAACTACATTTTAGATTCCAATGGGTAAGGATAGAAAATTCTAATAGGTATACGGGGCTATACGCTAAACAAATCTAAAGAAGTATAGCGCCCCCAATAGACCACTGAATATAACTGGAAAATGATATCAGTTAGGTCAATGTAAATTGTTTATATTTGATTTAGCATAAGAATTGTATCAGACATCTTTATTGAAAACTTCTCGTGATTTTATCGAAATATCGTCAAGTTAAGTTTATTTGCAATTTAAACGAATGACTAAAGTTTTGTATAAAAACATCGATAGTTATATTTTAAAGATTAATTAACAAACTGAATTAGCAGGAATAATAACATAGCAATGATATTTTTAGTTTACTTAGAGGATATAATATTATTTTCAACACCAAAATCTTTGGTTTATCATTTTAACGATTTACGATCAATTATAGCAGGATGCGATGACCTGGCTAATAAAATTCCGTGAAGTCTGAATGGTGTGGTTTTAGTTAAACGCCCATCGTGGGTATTTGGCATAAATATAAAGCCAATTGAAATTGTCTTGCGGGACAATTAACTAGTTAGAGTTTTTTTTACATTTAAATCATATCAACGTTTCCCAATGTTCAGTGATTTATGTACTATTAGCCAAAGTATTTTAATTATTATCAAGGCGAGAAAAATTGTATAGCCTGATATATGCAGTGCTGTTACAATACATAGTTTATACTTTTCGATTGTCCATGTAATAATTGTTAGTATACGCCAGATAGTAAAATAATACAGCTTCTTCTCATTGTTATTCACTTGGAGCTATACAAAATTGCGGCTTCCCATTAAGTTTATGCACATGTTGGTAATGTTAATCAAAATCATGTTGTATAATATTGTGTGCGCTGATATTTGTTTTGATCATAACTTTAGTTTTATCAGATTGCCCACATAATACCGTTAGTATTACACGATTACAGTACTATAAAGTATAAAGCATTGCGTCATTGGGAAACGCCAACCATAATATTATGATTTCTATTGATTTATTTGTTCAAACAATATTGATGGTATCTGTGTATGTTGGTGTTGCTTAAATTGAACATTGCTTATTTAATAACCCTTCACTTAGATCGTGGATTTATTAAATAATCTATTAAGTTATTTGATTATTCTAATAATAAATGTGCAGTGTATTTAGTATAAATTCATGATGAAAGTTGTTGTTTAAGGTCAGATTAGGAGTATAAAAAGGGGTCCAAAACATACAAATTTCCAGATGTATTTGTATTTTCGGAACAGAGTTTTACACCAACTTCACATAAACAGTTTTTAAAATATATTATAAATATAAATGTATTATTTCCTAAGAAAAAGAAAAATAATTGATGTCAAGTATACCTAGGTATATCATTTATTAATTCGATATTAATTTTTCCCATAGTGATTTAATGTCATCGGCACTAAATAATAGTTTAATCAATGCATCAGTTATGTCATACTTAAGGCACTATGACAAAAAAAGTAATGATATAATATACATCCAGTAACCGTTATGGCCTCTATATCGTGACTTGAATAAATAAACAAACGGCCAAAACTACAATTTTAAATTTAAATTTACCAGGTTTTTACAAAAATGTTTCACTGAGTATCGTCGTAAAACCAATACGTTTATATTTATCGTTCGTGTGCATAAAAATTGGTGTATGAAATATATTATATTATGTAAAAATGTATAATATTATATTTATATAATTTGTATTCGGAAAAATATAAGTAAACGGTGGATCAGTTAAATACAGTGGTTCCCAAACTTGTCTAGTTGACGCCACCCTAAAAATAAAAAATAATAATTGCGTCCCCCTTGAATAAATATATAATAAGTTTATAGTATTTAAATATAAAAATATTTTTATTGTTCGTTAGACGCGATAACGCTGGCTAAATGTAGCGACTTTCTCGAAAATCCCCGAATTAAGTATAATCTTAGAATAATATAACTGTATTGCAAAATTATTGTTAATTCAAAAAAATTATCATTTACCACGCAGCACGCGCCTCCCCTATCAAGTGCTCGAGCCTTCCAAGGGAGGAGTGTCTCATAGTTTGGGAACCACTGAGTTAGAAGGTAGATCGTACTGAAATATTTAGATTTCTTTGTATAATGGAACATGATAAAATGATTGAAACATTATTCCTAATTCCTATGTTATCGTATTATATATTATTTTTTACTAAGATTAACTCTCCAATACTGGTTGCTAATAAAAATTAATATTTTATATAAGTAGAAAAATCGGTGATTAAACGTCGGTGACATTAAATGTTTGAACAAGATCGAGCAGTAAAATATTTTCAAACTGTTGAGTTTTGGAATGTATAAATGTAAAATATTATCATTTTGTTTTAACATCTCTGAGTTTTGTAACAGATTCTCATTATAATAGCGTAATACTACTGATGTTTGTCGCTGTTGGTTTTGAATTGTAGACGTATTGTTAACTGCAATGTGCGTGCGGACGTTAATGATTTATGGTCGGTCGCAAATGCACTTACTGAGCATATATAGCCATGGTTTTAGTTATACACAAATAATATATATTTATACAATTTAAATTTGTTAACTCGTTGCCCGTTGGCTCGTTATATATTAAGTCTCTACGAAACTTGGTATATTTACAAATTAACCGCAACATCGGATTTTGCATTATTTTCTCGGAACTGTATCATCATATTATTGTAACTACACTTATGAATATTTATACAGTTAGTATGAGTACTGAATCAGAAAGTTTTGTATTTTAATATTCACCTTTTATTACGGCGGTATAAACCTACCCCAATAGAACTACGTATAGAGGTTTTAATGAATCGTGTAACTCGCGTCCACGAGACAGCACACGTTTTTTTATTCCAAATTAATAATTATAACCATAACAACTTGAAACGACTATTACGAGAGCAACTATGGAAAAAAAAAATAACATGTATTCTAATTTATTTTGCTGGGTTTTGCGGGAAACAAACGTATTTCTGGGTCCTATAATAAAAATTCTGCACGGATATAATATTTTGAATCATTTGAACATTATATACCGCACATATTAATAATTGAGTAATTACAACGGTCATTTGTTTTTTTTATGATATCAGTTCGACTGTTAAAATATGCGATACTGTGTTAAGACATTATATAAGGTACTTAGGTACCTGCACAATGTCGTAACGTATACTATTAATATTAAAACCTATTGTTCCTCGCACAGAAACGTTTTTCTCGAACACACGGTTTATTATGATATTATAATCCCTCGAATTCCATATTCCACACGTCACGGACGGAGATTATTATGAGTATGACTACATCCGGTGTTCCCTAGCCCGGCTGTCTCCAGATCGTTGTCCCGTCTCAGTATTCGACTGAACGTTTTTAACGAAAACAACGTAAATTCTCGCTCGCTGAAAAGGCGGACCGGAGTTCGTATATTATACGTCATTAAGTGTTGCGATTATTGTGCACGGTTTTTATTCCCAATAATGGTGTACGCGATATTTGAAAAATAATATAATAGTCACTTATTTGCAGCGTTTCATATGAAATGAAACTTCGAACGAACAAAATATTACATTTAATCTATAATTTATTTTAAGGGAAACAGACGCATTTCTATAGAATAGCTCCTATAAAAACCCCGAACGGATGAATCATTTGATCATACGGCGCACGTTTTTATTGAATATTTACAACAGTCGATTATGTTTTTTTATCATTCTAAGTTCTGACCTAGTAATAAACGTACTATTGAACAGACAATAATATAAGCGATTGTCCACTCTACAGAGTTAAAAGTTAATACTGTTATAGAACACTGTAGGTACCTGCACAATATCATGACGTATAACCAATATTATTTGATCCCAATAACCCCTTGCTTAAAATCGTTTTTTCTAACACAACGATTTATTATAATATTATAGTCCCTCGAATTCCATATTCCACACATCATGGACGGAAAAACGGAGATAGTTTAATAACATGACCAACTTCCATTTAACAACATTTTTTGTTTGACAAAATATTTTTGAAAACCAAATTTATTTAATTCTGTTCAATGAATTTCTCAATGGTACACGAGTTGTTGCACACGAGACTTTGTAATATGAAAGTTTCGCTATATTATGATAGCGAGTACGACTGCAGTATTGACATAAGGTTGTCCTAGCCCAGCGTCCAGCTGTCTTGAGACTGTTCTCAATGTTCACGTTTTAACGAAAATGTGATACGAGCGAGTTTCTCGCTCGCTGGAAATGCTGGTTAGAGTTTGTATATTATGCGTCATATTATTATCGTGTTGCGATTATTGTGTTCAGTTTTCATTCTTAATAATGGTGTACGCGATATTAGAAAAATAATAATACAATAAAGTAATGGGTAGGTAACTATACTTTTTTTCATAATAACACATAACACGTGCGTACGATAAAACGTCGTCGTCGCTTCTATTCAAAACACATTCTCGTTCGTTTCATTCGAACCGACGATGAGATTCGACATAATATTATTTATTATTATCATGCCGACTGCCTAAGGTGTCGCGCGCGCGTTTGTTACCGTCGCATTTAAACTTTAATCAAAACGTCAAGAGCGTATGCATATTGGTGATAAATCGTTTTTTTTTCGATTTACTGTTGTGCGTAGGGATACCCGCACAGATTATTACAGCGACAGAAATCGTCAATTAGATTTAATGAATTGATATATATTTTATAAACTTTTACGTTGCGTGTTTTTTCCCCACTAAATATTGTTTTTGGTCATTACGCTTCATTTTTCTGTATTATATACATAGGATTTACTCATAATGCGAAGATACCACGTTAGTTCGGATGAGAAGGTGTTTGACACGGAATCGGATAAAACCCCTTCGTGGATTACCCGACAAATCTGACAAATTTTAATAAATTTACACAATATAAGGTTTTAATCGTTATTGTGCCAATATTGTATAATATTCTTCTTTATTTCACCCACTCACGGTTTGTAACAGCTTTGAAGAGTTCGAACAAATCAATTCTAAAATTCACTCCGACGCACATTGGAGTCAAACCATATGATTTTTTTAAGTTATATTATATTATATTTTATTATTCAAGAAAATTCATCGACCTTTACGTAAAAGAGTATTTATGTCACTATAATAGTGTTGTTGACAATTACAGTGGTTACTCGTGTTGAAAACATATGTTAATATAAGTACCTAGTTGAGACTTATTATTTACTCCGGTCAGTACACGAAAAGTATACGCGTCAGTATACGCATTTTTTTGTATGGTTGTGCAAACGATTATTTATTGTAATTGGTTAAATAGTTAGTACATTTAAAAATACTAATACTTATTGTATTATATGAACCAAAAAATAAGTGACGTGCGTTAAAAATAAATTGTTTTTAAATTATTTACTTATATTCCTAGGTCAGGAGCGGTTCCAGGGGGCCCTAGGAGCCGCGACCCCCTTCCCCAAAGCCCAAAACCCGTATTTCTAAAAAATTGTATATTGCTAATAAAAAATTACAAACAAAAAAACATATTATAGTATCGACAATATAAAAAACACTTGAATTTGTGTTGTAAAAATTGTTGTTTTGTAATTGTTATTATAAGTTTTGTGAAAATTATAACTATTAGCCCCCCCCCAACCAAGTCTCTGGAACCACCCCTGTTTCAGGTAGATACAATGGTAAATTTCGTGTTGAGACAATCTATACCTAATTATGTCAAACAATTATATTTACTGCAGAGAATGACGATTGGGTGTCACACATGAATCATGATGGTTCAATTATATTATTGATTGTTTTCCATGCAAATTGCATACCTATCACATATTCATTATTAAGTAAACCTTTTCTAGATTGCGGTATTCCACAATATTAGTACATTTTAGATAGACGAACAGAATAATATTATTATTTTAAATAAAATGATTTGCTATATAGTCTTATTCATACATTATACATGTTAGATTCAAATATCGGAACATAAAAATAAATAGAACAGTCACTATATGACATTCATATGATACGAGTGTCGAGTATTATAAATCGAAATGACATTACGCACACGTGCGGTTCGAAATTATAATATTATACCCTCTAATTGGATATTAAGGTAAAACGCACACACCATTTTAATACTTCCTACACTACGCCTATTGTACTATGTATACGTTTAATAATGTATATTGCTTTTACCTTCAATTTTTGTCCATTGAGGGCTTCGAGTTTGTTATGCCTCTCCGCGATTACGCAGGATATTTTTAAATACACGTAGACGACGACTACCAGTGGCACGAAAAATGAGCCCATTGCTGAGAACACTACGTATACTTTGTTTTGGTTATAGGTACAGCTGTTGTTATTGTGTCGATTTTCGTCGTACCTACATAAAATAATAAAACAAAATATATTAAAAACTGTATGAAAACTTTTTTTTTCTACCGAGTATAATAATTTATTTTATCAATGCTATAAATATAATACGCAATGAACGATAAGTTATTAGTAAGGTATTTTGCTATATCATTAAAATTTAAAATTATATATTCATTGAGTTAATTTGAGTTAATTTTACATTTAAACAAGTTAAGTTAATTTCAATTTTAATTATTATGAAATATGTTTTCATATTCGTATAAAATATAAATACCTATAATATTATTAAATTACGAATATTATCAATGCCCGTTATTTTTCGCCATCGTCGCTAGTTATATTCCTATTATTATAAACTATTTTATATATTATTAATATATTGTACTTGTTACGAATTAATAATTGTATAGAAGGTAGCGTGGACAGTCTACGGTTCTTAGTAATACCGCGTTTATTTTTGGATAATTTATTATTAATTCGACGTTTTCGCCGATAACCAGCATTCCGATTTCCGGCGGCGTGGACGCGCAAATTGATGGTACACATTTTAAAAGTATGTTAATAAATGTGTACTGTTACCTAATGCTTTTGGAAAATAAAATAATAGTTCTTTGGTCTAATAATATGAACAATTTTAGGTACCGATTGTTTTAATTTCATCTAGATGAAAACAAGACATTTTTTTTTAAGTAACTTAACTTGAGTTAAAAAGTTAATATTAAATTTTGGTTAACTTTTAACTTAGTTCAATTGATAGAACATTTTGAATTAACTTTTAACTATTAACTTGATTTAGATTTTAGTTTAACCTAACTTAACTCAATTAAAAAATATCATTAACTTGCCCAGCCTTGATTATAGTAACCTAAAACTAATAATTCAAAATGATAAAATACAGAAAAATCTACATAGTTATGAGTTTACTCATTTATAAGTATGGATAACTTGTAATTATGATATTTATAAATTTTAAACTTTATAATATTATGTTTAATATTGTTAAGTACTTAAGAACATACAATTGTTCTTTTTTACAGTATGCTCAGGAAAGTTATCGCTCGTTATTGTGTACGATGTATTTATAATGCAAATTTTATTAATATAATCAATATATTATTTTAATATTAATCACGATCTAAATTCTACATAACAGTTTAGCTCAGTGTGTTCCAAGTATATAAATATTTACAAGTTTGCAAATAAGAAAATATATAATGAACTTAATAATAATATCAAAGTATAGGTAGTTAATATATTATTGTGATTTTGAAAGTTTTCATTTTTATAATTCGGTGGATCTACACCAACGTTAATAAATGTTCCAAAGTAAAATAATATACATTGTGCATCTATAGAGGATTGGACAAATGATACATTTCAAAATTGTTTTCTTTAAATACGGTAAAATTCTCAAGAAACACCCTGCTTTGCCTCATAAAATTATGCAATAATAATATATTAGTATACAAACCATCCAAAAAGAGGAGCACATGTTATGACCAATGAAACCAACCATACGACCAGTATCATGAGCGACGCAAGTCTTTTGGACCTCCGTTTTTTTGAGTACCGCAAAGGTTTGGTGATGGCAAAATATCTGTCGATTGATATGGCGCAAAGACTGAGTATCGACGCAGTACAAAGGCACACATCCAGCGAAACCCAAATGTCACATATCAAACGTCCAAACGTCCATTCGCCTGACGATTATTAAACAGTAAATTAATGACAAAAAAAAACATCGCTGCGCCCTCGTACTATACCACTATGAGCTTACCTGTAACATGGTAGACGACGGCTATCGGCATGACGAACGTTCCCACAAGCCAATCGGCAACGGCCAATGACGTCACGAAGTAATTCGTTACTGTCCGAAGTCGCCTGGTTGTAAACACGGCGAATATAATTAACGTGTTGCCAACCTGTGAACAAAAAATAAGAAATATAAGCCTGGCGATGCGAATTAATGTTTAAGCAATGACAAGTCTGAGTTTTTTTTTCATTATGAAAACCCATTGTTTGTCTTTTGCAAAAGTGCGTAATTATAAACGGATCGACGCTTCAATAATAATAGTTTCGTTTAGATCGCTACTTACCAGTCATCACCAGATTCAATACAAATAGTTAAATGGATATTCAATGATGAAAAGGTAATATTTTAATATTGTATTATAGATAATTGTTATTACGAAGTGCATTCTATCATCAACGCTTGCCTCATAGCTTCACGTTACCAAACATGTTTTAATAATAATGTATCATATACATTATACAAGCTGGCAGTTGATACTTTGATATTATTGATATTCTCAAAATGTAGTTTTAAGTTTTTACTTTTTTGAACGGCGGCGTACAATTTTGATTTCACATTAATTGTAAGCTGGATAATATTTATAGAAAAACTTGTTTTTACCTGACACAACGACACATTTAGCGCTCTGAACGCGTATTACGATATACTATTAGTCGGTAAATACTTGTGGTATCGAAATTTTTCCACTCTCTCCCAGGGCGCAATAATCTACCAGCGTAACTTCAGAAATTACTATCCTGCTACCTCTAGATTATACGATTTAACCACGGTGGTTGGAGGAGTGGAATAATTTTGACGACGTACAACGAACGTAGGTAATATTAAGCTGTATGCTATTTTTACATGCTTTGGTAAACGTTGATTGTGGTGGTCGGGTGGGTCCAGCGCGTGAGTGAGGTGTCCAAGGGAGGTTATGGTCGCCCGCCGACAAATAATAGTATTATGCACTGGGAAATTTATAACTCCTCGCGCCGCAGAACCGACAGGCGAACGTTTGCGTGATATAGTGATAATCCGCGGATGACTGCGATTTTATAATAATAATAATAGGCGGCTAATGATAATAATTATATAGCACGCGCTACTTTATTTGTAGCGATTTACGTAGCGTCGCTACGATTATGCCTTAAATAGCGAAATACTATAGCGCGCTAAACATTTCCGGTTAGTGTGGCAAAAATTATAATTATTTTGTCGTTACCTACAATCTAATTGGTGATTGTTAAAATATCAATTATGATTATATTTGTTTATTTATATTATGATAATGAATAGTGTATTGGTGAAGTTTTTGTCCTGGGTCCTGTTCAGTGACCAAATGTCAAATCAGTACAAACTACAATTATTAGTTTTCAATAAAACATTTTTAAAAATGTAGCGAAAAAGTAGCGTGCGACATCTAAACAATAGCGTTAGAAGCAGTGCACTACATTTAAAAAAGTAGCGATAGCGAACTACTTTTTGGGGGAGTAGCTGTAGCGTTAGCGTGCTACAAAAAACTAGTAGCGTCCCGACCACTGCATTGAACAGACGCGCCAATGTGGCGTCGCTTATTTTTAGACCTTAAGCACCCACCCACAAGCAATAATTCTCCAAAAATTATTTATCTACCTATGACATTAATACTGTAATAGGTAAAACCAGTTATTGTTGCCTCTGCCGTGGAATCACGATAATATTACAAACAAACGTACCGTGGTTACATTGGTTATGAAAAAATTTTAAAAAAACTGGTGATGTCACTCTGCTGTATAGTAGATAATGAGTGATGAGTAATGTCGAGTGTGCTTCGTCACTGTGATGAATGTGTTAAATTTTAATTCAATAATAAATTATATTGTGTACGAAGAATAGTTCTGTACGGAAATTGGAAATTATGTGCCATTAATTTCAAAGTTATTTTATTATTTATTTATGTTAGGTTGGATTTAGTAAATTATTTACTATGGTTTGTTGAACATTTTTTTTAGTAGGTAAACATAATGTAATTTGATATTAATATATTATATCATGTATTATTGATATTCACTCAATATACTGTTGTATCTTAAGAAATGGTATACATAAATCATGGACAAAATAGTTCATAAGTACCAAAATATTTTTAAAAGAGATGATAGGGATTACACTTTATGAAACGAATGATTATAGTCATGATAAATTGTGTTGGTAGGTACGGAAAATAGCTGGTGGTTTATTATAGCATTGGAGGAATGAACACGGAAGTAGTTAGGAGAATCTATGGAATAATTAATGAGCAATGAAATAAAGTTGAAATCGGCGTCGTGGTGTCGAGAGGAGTGAGTAGGAATGTTGAGTGAATTAAAGATAAGGGAGCAGTCGTGAAGAGGATGTTGTATCTTGTGAATGAATGAGGCGTGAGACAAAAATTTGTATTGGACACGTTCTATCTAACGGGTCCTTGAAAGACATGGATGCCATATTACCCCACCGTACTCTAAAATGGATCGAGTCAAGGTCAAATAGGGGGTGTGAATGCATTTAACAGAGGTAAACGTTTAAGGATATTACGCATGATGAAACCCAATTTAGAGCTTAACCAACTGTAGCATTGATGCGCTGTTCAAAATTAAGGGTAGAGGTGTAGTGTATTCCTAGGTCTTTGATGTAGGTCACTCGACGGAGTAAGGCATCTTTGAAAGATAAATTAAATTTCAGTACAGATCCAAACCTAGCGATGGACAATATGCTACATTTATCTGCATTAAATGTTAGGACTAGGCCCTTGACCCAGTTGTCAAAGATGTTAAGTTCTAATTATTGGTGTACTAAACAATCATTAAATAATATTCAATGTTTTTGGCAACAATTAATTTAATCTACCAGTATTACTAATAGTAAAATAAATTACTTTAATAACAATTTAAAAAAGATACCAAAAAAATATGAAATATATTAATTAATAATAAAGGCTGACAGACAGGCGTTTGCTCAGAGTCGTTTTTCGTGTGCGGTGATTTATCATTGAATTCAAATTTAACATAATTATTATTATATTAGTGACTTATTCAATGACAAGATACACCTACACCTACAAGTTTACAGCAGAGCCGTATCTGCTTTAACCCCCTTTTTTTAAAACTTTGCTGGGCATTTTCTACTTTGGACCCCCCATGCGTTTTTGTCAACAAACCACCCTTAAAAATGAAACTAAAAAAAAAAAACCACAAATCATTATAAAACCTTTATAGTTAGTAAATTTATTGTTCCGTTCAGAATCTAAAAACAAAATAACTAACAATCACGGTAAAAATTAAAATAAGTAGAAAAACTGTTTATACAAACATATATGTTTAGTTTAATCGTCAAAGCCAAAACAAAACTTGTAACACAAAATAATATCCTGATATATCCTCACTCAAAAGTCAAAAGTTTAAATAATACCCTCAATCAATACACATACTAATATAGAATCCATAATAATATTATATAAAGACTTACAAAAAATAAAGCTATCTAAATTGTCTTTGTGATGTTGTTCTTATACTTCTGTACCGTAATCTATACCTATGTACTTGGCCCCTCTACCTACAGTTTTTATAACAACGCATTCATATTTTATTCGTTCATCGTTTATAGCTCTTCTCGAAATTACGGATGAGTAGTAAGTGAAAAACAAAAAAATAAAATCGATTCAAATAAATGTTCACAAATCCGCTGTTCGCAAAACTGCGATTATTGCAGAACTTTGCGTAAATATATTTTTTACAGCAGATGTAGTGCGTCATGATAATGTTAACCCTTAATATGCAGGTATCTAGAAAATATTTATTAAAATAATTTCATGAATTTAAAAAAAATTAATTCATAAACATGGTGATACGAAATGCATCATTTTGGTTTAAATTCGTCCCGTTATCATATTTTTCAAAGGCGTATTTCTGTTATTCACGACGAACGAAGTGAATTCAAAGTGTAAATATACCATTAAAAAAAATGCAACGTAAGTCATGTGATATAACGGTAAAAAATATATAATAAAATATAAATAAATAAAACGGATGGACGAGTTTACTTCGATATCCATATTATATTATGGTTCTGCGCTAATCGTCTTTTCCAGTTCAGTGAAACACGTAAACAATTTATTCTCTATATGCATTCACGAAATATATCGGAGATGACCGAAATGTCATTGTATCGTTCAATCGTATTGGGTTGATGGTTTTTGGATAATTTGTATTTTTTAAACATGACACAATACGTATTTTGTAAAAAAAAATAATTGTTAGAGATTAGAATACAGCACATAATATTATATATATTTTTTTTTATTGGTCTATTTTTGGCAGAATTTCAAATTGGGCAAAATAGTTGCCTACCCAGAGAGAGGAGCCGCCCGTGGCCGAGATTTGAACCGGCGACGGTTTTAGTCTGCTCGGCCACTCCGTCTCCCAAATATATATTTTTTTTACTGCAATAGTACATTATTATTAAAATAGACTTTAGAATTCACTATAAACGTAGACATGCATGTGTCCAGTACAATGCAATTACCTGACATTATAATATGATAACTTAACTTTGTGTAGGCACTTATATTTTTATGTAGTATTTATAATGATTAGGTACCTAAAATATAATATAATGTCTATAGAGACATTATTTTATGTTATAAGTAGGTACATAATATAATTATAATAAAAATACTACATCTGTGTAAATCAAGTGTTGAGTCAACTTTGAGTTTGTCACTTATAGAGCTTAAAGACTTTTTACAATAATATGAATCATAAATAAATAAATCGAATAAGCATCAGGAACTTTAAGTATGAGTAAGTATACACACTAGTACGTCATAAGTACACAATCATACTGTATTTTATTTTACCGTTTTGTAAAGCGCTTATCGCGTATTGACGTATTATTTTCACTAACAATGTCGTGTTATTGTCTTCACATAAGATGACGGTCGTCATTGTATATTATACCTAAGCGTAGTGTAATCGCGTGGATATTCGTTTGTACGTCCGCAGATATCTTAAAGCGCATATTTCGTATAGTTACTATTGAAAGTTACAGTTCTCAATGCAGATATAGATATAAGCATCACCACACGCGTTCCACAAATATTGATATTTTTTTCCTTGGTCCAGTGATTTTGAGTTATCATCGTAGTCACTACCGTGTACGCGGTTTTTGGTCATACTACGATTGTGTAGACACAATAATACAAATAATAATAATAAAATATTATTTAATTTTATGCTGCATCGTTCGACTGCGGCCGACGACAATGATCGCTCTGCGTATTATTTTCGTTCTGAAAAATACGTAATATGCGTCCTCGGTGGTCGTCTGTATTATTATTTCGAAATGGGATGGGATTCAATTTTTCCCGCCCACGTGAAATATGACATCGCCACCGTCCCTCTGATATTTCACCGGAACCGATCGTTCGCGAATATTTCCGGTTGTGGATATATACATTCGCCATAAATTTATCGCCTCCGTCATCGGCGGTGTGGCCTTTTTTCACTTTCATCGTCCGCCTTTTCGTAGCCACAGCAATCCGTCAGTGTCCCGCATCCAAGTCGATCGGCCTCGGCTATTGTCGTCACGTTTAATGAATTTCTTACTCGCGAGTTTATAATATAATATTAATATACAAACTTCTCTTTCCACCAAAATATTTTTCGACACACACACGATAAATACATATTAAATTTCGAAAAAGTGGTTAATTGGTTATAAGTTATAACATATAAGTATTTAAATCTGAGTTGAGCGTTGCAATAAAGTGGCACAGGGATACTCTGTAATATTATGTTGTCCCACTACTATTCTCATAATATAAACTTTAAAACTAAACAGAACTATAAAGTGTGTGCTTTAGAAATAAAAATACGTATTCAAATTAACTGTTTATGTTTTGAAGTACTCCAAAACATCTTAACTGCTTCGGAATATGAAATTAAAATTGTGTTGTCATTAAAAAAGTAAGATACTTTGATAAAAATAACGATAACTATTATTGTAAAAAATCAGTTTTTTAATGTAGATAAAAGTATTTGAAATAATGAGTGTAGAAACTTAAATTTATCACTTTGCAGTTTGCATATTATATTATAAATATATATTATTTTACTATACCTATTAGTAATTCAAGTTAGATTAATATCAAACAATCTGGAGTTTATACTCTTTGGGTCGATGTTGTAATACAAAAATAAAAAACGAAACGAAAAATCATACTGAACATAAAATTATATATCATGATGGAATCACGGGAAAAGATCTTAAATAATTGTATGAATTATATAGTAGTTTAATAAAGATAGTAATTATTTCTATTGTTTTTAAATTTTGAAAAACAATATATAATTAATAATACACCCAAAAAATCACATTATATTATTATATTCAAATAAATAAATACTATTTTTAATTCTATTACTATTCTATACTATTACTATTCAACACATACATTGGATTTTGGATCAATATTATTTTCTTATCTACTATTCAAATATATCAATTGTTAAGTGCGCCACGGATGTGTTAGGTCCAATTTTATTTTAGGATTTGATTATATTGTAATTCGCTTAATTGTGCTTCAAATATATTTTTAAATGGAATAATTTTGAATATTTATCATTACATTTGTATATAATATCAAAATATACCTATTTGTACATGACATTTGTCTCGGTAAAATATTATGGAACGATGCGTAGACTTCTGAGTTTGAATTACTATTTTTTACCAAAAACGGGGCATAGTATACAGGTATAGGTACGAATACATGAGTTATTACTTATTAGGCACAATAATTATAATAATAGTTATGTCGGCAGCACGTAATGTGTTTGCGAACATGCAATGTCAAAAAATGGTTTTTCATCGATTCACGACCGTTCGTTTACCTACAACTAAAGGCTTTTACTCGTCCAGTTTTCAATCTCGCCACATCATCATCATTATTATTATTATTATTATTATTATGTAATACGTGGTTTCGATCGCGGGGAAACATATTTCTGGAAAAACGACGGGAGATCCGTATTCTCATCGCAGCGTAATCCGACGTGAAATTTATGGGTCCTATACCACTAGTCCGGCTTATAAATAATCTTGGCAACGTTAGACCCTCCAAACAAAAACGTCACTTGTAAACCGTTTATCTTGTCTGCGCACAAACCGCTAGACACTATATATTCGTGCCTGATCTTCGCAATCAAAAGAACGGGCCGAGGATAGGGACAGGGTGGATATAGCTTCGGCGGGAGGTATCCGAAATGGAAGTCGGCGATGTAGCGAGCGGGTAATAAGCACGGCGGCGGCGGGTGGCATTCTGCTGAGGCCAAACCACGGTTAACAATACATAGTTTAATGAACCGTTAATTATTATTATTGAGAACGGAGTGAAAACGCGAACAGAATCGATTTAGTCGATCGATCCGCAGTTCCTGCAGCAGCAGCAGGATACATGATGGTCGTGACGAACCGCGTTTCCGGTATATGGTCGCAGTGTGTTATTAATTAAATTTCACCGGCGTACACACAAAGTTTAAAACCACATTGTTATATTCTTATAACCTACCTATATGAGTTTTCTTCATTTTACATTTTATATATCGAATAAAAATAAAATCATTAAGAACGCCCATTTTATATTTTATTTTCAACGTAAGACTATACTATATATGCTCGACTATCCCGTCCGATTGGACATTATGTGAGTTTAGTTGCTTTGAGTTAAGGGTCCCGGTGCCAGTTTTTAAAATTTTCCACAATTTTATAAAATTTAAAAATTAAATTTTATATTTTAGTTTCCACCTCAATTATAAGACTTTTCCACTAATCTACTACCCAATACCTATTTAGGGGGGGGGGGGTTGATAGGGTGTATTATATCGAATAAAATGACTTTACGGGATTAACTCTCAAGCTTTGGAGAATTGTCGGATTTTGATGACTATTTTTTTATCTGAAAGAAGAAGACTTCTTACAGCCCGCATCGATCTCTGATTTTGTATTTTATTTAAATAATTGTATTAAAAAAAATTGTAAAAACATGCTTTTTATCTTGTATTTTTTTAGACATATTATATAATTTGAGAATAAAATATTGAAAAACAGAGATGATTTCCCTCTAGCAATTAAAAAAATTATGAAATTAAGTTGATTCTACAAGGCGGTATCGTTATTCTCGCAGAGTGTATTTTTGAGGACAAAATGGCACCGGCACCGGGTGCCTTAATAATATTATAACGTGCCATGCGTGTGTACAGTATATACGACTAAACAATAATTCGTTTTGCGTTTAGTTATTTTTTTCCCTGAAACCACACAGTTTATATACGAGAGTGTAACCAGTATAATATTGTTTTATGCGATTTGTAACAAGTCTCTTATTTTAAGCGTACTGAATATAAACGTTTTGAATAAACGGCCCCGTTCTCGCAAATATACAGCCGATGTAGTTTTAATATATATGTTAAAGTTATATCATAGAATTTTCGTCAAGTTCGGGTTTTTTCCCTCATACTGTATACTACAAATAATATCTACGTGAACATATCCACCGCGTGAATTATATACGGACAGAGGAAAAAATTCTCACAATGAGTAATATTCGCGGTGAGTTGTTTACTATTATTTTTTTCACTATTGTCATCTTATTGCTTGCAAATAAAATTACTGGAGACTAAAGTGGTAAAGGTTTTCTCGGTCAGAGCTGCGTCACTGCGAGTATATAGCAAACATTCTACACGACAAAATAACGTATAGCTGGTGAGTGTGTTTTATTTACCACGAGTCTCCGGATAAGAAAAGGGTAATCAAGTACGTGACCTCTTAACTACAAGCCTTGACCATTTTCAACGTGAATTTATCATGCTCTCACTCAAGCTGCTGGTGAAGTCAAGTGCAGAGTATTTTTTTCCCATAACGTCAACACACTTATTTTAACTTACTGAAAACCGATGATTTGTTTAAATAATTATATGGAAATACGCAGCCGTACAGGATTATTCAGCAAGTACGCTCACTTGCAATTTTCCTTTGAAAAAATAATTTATCTAAACATGATATTTGAAACATTGAAGTAGGTATATATTCCAATGGATCATATTTTTAAATACTTAGATTTTTATGTGTTTCATAGAGGGTCTCGCGGCGATACAAACTTGATTTTTTTGTTGACAACCACCTATTTTTTTGTATAATAATCAGATGTCTTTTTTTTTAAATGTCGATGATTCTAAATCAAAACTCCTAAAATAGTTATTGCGTTATGAAGTTTCTGTACTAAGAATAATAGGTCCATAAAAGGCTCAAAGATATATAGGGGTTATTGCCTAACTGTAGTAATTAATGAATACAATTAATATAACAATTTAATTATATTAATATTAAAATTAAAACTAAAGCAAAATAATCCGAGTATAGCAAGTACTTGATAAAATAATTTTATTGGACTAATGTCCTTAGTATTTAAATTGTAATAACTCAGAAACTACTCGTTCAAATTTTGATTAAGATTCACACAATTTGAATAATAATTTAGGTACAGTAAAAAGATTGTTTCTTATTTGATAATCACCACAAGCTAAAACCTAATTGGTGTACAAAATATAAATATTTGAAAATATTCTGTTTAAGAATACATAAAAATTCTGAAAATCAGTACTTGAATAAATTCATTATTAGATGAAAATGAGGGTGAGCAAGAATGCTCTTGAATTCTTAGTGAATCACTCTATATAGTAAGAAGAAATTGTATTGTATTATTAAATGGCATTCAACTAAAGTTTGATTAAACGTCTTATAAGAAATTTGAATTTTACGTTTTTCATAAATCTTAGTTAGTTACATATTTACGTTAGGTTTAATAATATCATTGCTGATTAAATTATTATTTCAGTCAGGTTAAGAGTTTTTTTTTATCTTAGATATTATGCGCATATAGATAGCACACGAAACATATAATTACGTACTGATAAAATATTATTATAATAAGTTCTTGAAAAACCATATAAGACCTTCAGTTTCCAAATCCATCAATATTTTTTTACTTTTTATTGATAAATACTTCGAAAAGCTGTTGAATCAAATACATACATTTTTTGAAAAATGTACTTATCTATTTTAAAACAATTGTTGACAATTTTGCGTCCAAGTCACGTATATATTAATATTATATTCTTCAAATTCAATAAGTTTTTTTTATCATTTTCTTGTATATTACAATTTTACACCTGAATTCTGTGTCAATATCATTGTTTCTTTTTTATGTGTATTATTATTACTATAATATTATAATACGCTAATATTTATTCAATCCTTCTTTTTATTAGTATTAATTTAACGCATTTATTGCAATACATGCCAATCACGCTCTTCGAAAATTTGACTTACTTAATATAATGGTGTCATCGGCTGTAATAATTTTATTTATGTATATTCTTTATTATTTATGACTTCGCTGTTTTTCGAAAAATATTATTGAATTATTACTGAACAATATAAGTTAGTTATTATTTTTGATGTTATACCTACTACAGTTACTATACATTATTAATATTATTGTTCCTACCTAGGTATATCTATTTCATTTACCTGCACAGGATTTTCAATTATAATTACGTGCTTATTGATTATATTAAAAGTTCCATAGCGCACTAGGACCTTTTGCTATGCAGTATATACAAATGCTAAGTCCCAGTTAGGTTATATAAACAAATAAAAATTGTAGTTTAACAACGAATAAATATTGGAATTTATAGTACACAATATTTTAGATTCAACCGGATATAGCAATTATTGGATTTACTACCTTTGATGGTGTTTGATTTTTGTTTTTTAGTAAACTGTTCAAAGGACAAAACATAGAAGTCCGGTTTTATTCAGTATCTCCATGATTCGAAAATTGGACATATTGAAAGTATTCGAGTGGAGATAATTTTTTTGTTTCATAGAATTTTTCACGAAAATCACGAAACAATCATAATAAAAACGGAATCAGACATTCTTAGAATTAATCAGAATATCGATATTTTTATTAAACTATTTAATTATTTAATTATTCATCTTGAAAGTTATCACACTTCTTTCCGCCACTCTTCTCGTGTAATTGAATATATTTTTGTTTTTATTGTATAACACTGTGAGCTGTTCCATATAATTAAAAATATTTGTTTTGAGTTTATCTAATTTATTTATTATACTTATTATATAAAAAAAATATTATAGATTGTAAAATAAATGCCTCAGTTTTAATAATAATGAAAAGCTCTTCATTTAAAATTAGTAGCATCGTTTATTTTATACCATGGGATATTATTATTATATAGTAGGTATGTATTATGTATGTCAAATCATTAACTATTTCGCTTTCAACAAAAAAATCGCAAGATGTAAAGTCGTTCGAGGTTTTATCTCGTTTATCCTTGGATTTTCCGAGGTCAATGGAGAAAAGTCTGAAATTTGTAATAGCGTGTTATTGATGGTTGGGTAAACGACATGAGAGAAGTTTTATGTTCGAAAAATTAAAATAAATTATTACCAACTTCTAAGCTCATTCTTTGTGATATGTCGACATACCTACGGGTTACTAATTGAACCGAGCTCTAGGAGGTTTCATTAAAATCGCCTATATCCCTCTGACGAGCTATAGCTACGTCGAATATTTCTTTCTAGTTATTTTAGTTCACTATTACTACGGGTCAATGTGATAACAGTTTTCAAGTCGAAAAAATCTTCTCGGAAACTAATATAGAACTGTACACATTTTCTGAAACTCATAGCTGTACTGTAGTCCCTCGGCAATACGAAATGTTCTTAAGGAAATATTTAAGGTAACATCTGACCATTTTTTAGTTTAAATTTTAAAGAGCACGAGTAAAATTGGATAATAATCGAATACTTTTCTTCTTGGAATACATTATTCACCACGACTGGAGTATAAAATATGGAATCTAGAATATTATATAAATCGTTGTGTTCAATTACCGAGAAAGAAACGGAAAAAATTTGTTCATGACTGACGAGTGTTATACGATATTATGTTTTCATGCATATTATAATAATATATTAAAAATTATAATATTTTAATTATATTATACAACTCTAATATTCTACAACTTACATATTTTATCAACCACGTAATCGTAGTGGTGGATTTAAATCAAACCGATGGTACGTATGAAACGTGCACGTGTTTTCGTTAGTCGAAATGAAATCATCGAATGGCCGTTATCAAGGGCTACTTAATACACTTTTTACCTTTATGAATTGGTTGTTATTTAAGACGGGTTTGTTGTCGTCGTAATTACAACATGCTAGTATTATTATGACAAGGATATCGAATATTACCGATGGTGATAACGCAAATGTAAATTACACAAATGGAATTCTAGAATTTTTAATGATTATGATTTTAATGATAATACAAAGTATAATGATTTTCAATAAATACATTTTGTTTTTGATTCCAAGTTTTTGTACGGAATTCGGCGTGTTGACAACATTTGACATTTAATGTCTACAATTGCGTAAAAAAGACGTTTTTTTTAAAAATAAAATCAGCATGTAATCCAATATCCACATTGTGCAGTGCAGGGTTATATGACACGATTTCGCGATTTACACTCGACAATCATGTTCGTTAACTGTTCATTACGTCATCAATCATCATCATTATCATATGGTTATTATCATGTTGAGCTTTCACGTGCGACGACTGTCAGCTGAATGAAAGTGTGGTAAGTATAGATGATAACTTACTGGCTTGGCTATACCCTATCGTAATCGATTTTACATAAAATTGTATTGTTTTCGGCGGTCCCTAGCAGAAATTAGAACATATTTTTCATATTTTTTGTAAAACAGTTTCGTCATATCGAATAAACTAGTACGCGATTTACAGAGATTTACCGAGAGTCGTGTGCTGCCGCTCCGTGCCTGATTTTCAAACTCGAAATCTTTAGTCATTGAACTTTTTTCCGAGATAAACCAATATGAATACGTATGATAGCTACCTATATCATGTGAAACATGTATGGGATTTTGGTCGTTTTATATGATTCCATCACGAGCGCGACACGTTTGGCTGCGCTAACAGACAAATCAAATATGATCGAAATTTAAGAGAAAAAATTATGCAGATTCGATATTTAAAAGTAAAACGGCACCTAGCTGATGTCCACAGCGGCGATTTAAATTATAGTGTATTTAGTTTTTAGTTCAATATTATTATTTACAGTCATTTTTTCGAAGAATATAGGTGTATTATATTCTTGATTTATTTTACTTGTGAATTATTGATTTATAAAAGTAAATAAAATTAAATTTACAGCGCTTACCTGAAATAACTATACTGTTTTGTGGATACTGTGTCCCAAAACTTTTGGTCAAATTAGAATATGGAGCAGATTATCTAAATGTAATTTTAAAAGTATACCAGTCGAGGTTATCTATCGACGTGAATATGTGATGAGCTGCATCATGATTTTCAGCACGATATTTTATAAGCGATTGTGCGTGTGCATTTGATAGTTTTTCCGGTCACAGATTTTCATTACATATTACGTGTTTTCCTATAAATTTACATTCCTTCTATTATAGCTTGTCTCGTTACGTAATCATTTTAGAAATGTCCCATTTCAATGTGTTTGATATCAGTTCTTGAAATAACTTCTTGTTCGACATTTATTGGAAATTGAAGATTTTACAGGTTCCTTATTGGTTCATCTAACTTAGCTACAAAATAAATAGTTAACCTATTTTTTATCTATTTGTTACTCTCGTATCATTCGTTAGCTTTTAACTGTCGTAGACTTTACGGTCGGGCTTAAGATCAAGATAAGTTGAAAACTTCAGAGATAACTTAAAACAAAACAAAACAAAACATTTTTTTTAGTTATTATTGCATTGAAATCATACTTTTGAAAACCAAGAGAAGAAACATTGCATAACATAATGATCGCGATTTAGTTTTAATTAGTCAACATTTCTCTGCAAATAAAGGTCGATTTAGGTCTAATTTATTCGAGTGGTAAAACATTTTTGTTTGTAAGTAAATAATTATAATGCTGGTACCTATCTTAGTCAAAACAGTATAGCCCATTATTTCTTTTTTTTCGAAAACATAATAATAATACAATCATTTATTTTTAATACGAAGTATTATTGATAGTTAAAATAATTAAAATATTATATATTCTTGTCGTCACGTAACTCAAATGTTAAAGAGGACATCTGAATAAATGTAATTTTGCACACGTGACTTATTTTTTAAATTAATTTGGCATGTTTTTATGGTGATTTTTTTCAATATTCTAATTTTGAAGCAAGTTAAAATATGTATAAATATTGTAATATTTTACGCATTTATAACAAATCATGTTTAGCACAACGCTGGATGAATAACTTATTTATTAATTTTTAATCTGGCTAGATTCCGTAGAGTTTTAAGATGTCTTGTGTTTTGGACCGATTTCAAAAAAAAAAGGGGGGGGGGAAGTAGTTAACCTCTCTACTGTACAGTAAGAGTCAAGTGTACTTTGTTACTGAGTAAGTAACTGTAATGGATGTAGTAAAATATGAAAGATGGATTTGAGCGGAAACAACTTGTCAGTATACTATCATAAAAAAATATTGTGCAATTGATTATTATGATTTATTTAACTATTTATAGTAAATAGTAATACAATTTAAACTATAAACACGCAATATTGAATATACAATATAATTAACTATCCATATGCTTTGTTTTAAATCATCACGAAAAATATTTTTGTATTACAACAAAATAACTAAAGTTATGATTCTATGTATAAATATTGAATTTTGATAAACTTCTAAGGTCTATAAAAAAATCGAGTTAATATATTTTTAGATTTTTTGGTTACAGTATCAGCCAGTATAAACTTCTTATGAGGAACCTTGTAATATATTTTCAAGCTTTTTGACCCTGAAAAAACATTTTTAAAGATGTTCATAGAAGAAACACTAAAATATTATATCATATACAGAAAATGCTAATACAAACATTTGGTGAAAATTACAACAAGTATCTAAGGCGTAGATTCTAAAGTTATTTGTTTTCGAGGGACACCAAAATATTAATCGGTTTTCAAATACTAGTTTTAAAAATTTTAATTTGTAATAATTGTTTTATATTTTCTGGTTATTTTAAAAGTTCTGACGACTGACGAGTACTATATCGATATCTGTACTACTGTGGTGTCATGTTTGTGAATTAACTGGGAATACAATTTGAGAACAATAAATAAACCGATGTGCGAACTCCATTCATTATTCAAAATATCGACTAATACAAATATAATAATACATATTATACACAATTTTTGTATTACAATGATTTTACGGAACGAACTTTAAATCAATACGCGCTTCAACTCGACCGAATACAGAAAATAAAAAAATACACACATTTGTTCAGATGAAATCTGAAACTTTAATAATTCATACAGCGACGAACATTTGAAAAATATTTCAATAGTTTTAATATCTTGCGTGCAAACGGCATAATCGTTATAAGATATCAATTACCAATATGTATTTGGTATTTGTGCAGCAGAGTATATTTAAATAGAATAAAGTATGCCTCAACAAGAAAAACAATGCTTTACGTAAATATTTTCATCCGTGTCACTTACCACCGTCGTCAATATGACAAGGCAGAATAGCACTATCAACAAGTAGTCGGTGAGGTGTCTGTCTCTGAACAAATCGTGTGGACCGGTTGTAGTGGCGTTGGTGGAACCTTTGGCCGTGTCATTGCCAGCCGACGACGAGTTCATCGCGAACCCCTAAAATAATATAGAAAAAAAACACCTGACATTATAATATTATACAAGCGTTTCTTGTAGTTTCAATGACAGTTTAAAAGTATTGCTATCACCAGTAGACGAGTTAGTTAATATATATTATATATATGTGTTTACGAGAAATAATTCTTTGTTCGTATTAAAATATTTTATAATTCGTAAATGTCGATTCTTTTGATAACTAAATTATTTTTACTCACTGTAAAGTTCACCAATTAAAGTCTTAACTGGTTTATAGTATATTATAATACGTATATACATATACAATAATACAATCTCTGTTTGACGTTCATCATACACTATTACGATTTACTTAATAATATACAAATTATTTAGTATATAATATAAGTATAATATAATATAATATAATATTATATAAGTACCTACATTATAATATCATAATCATCAACACGTTATTTATATATTTTTTTTTTTAGAGTTAGGTACGATTAACTCGTATGATTCGGACGTTATTATGCAGTAATAAATATTACGATATTAAAATAAATCAAAAAATATTGTACATATTATACAAGACAACACTATTTGATTATTTTAACAATAATTCTAATTGTACTATTGATTTTAGTTGAGTGTCTTAATCGAAATTCAAATGAACGATGATATATTTTTTATAATACTCTTGTTTCAGCATTTCATATTTAAAACAGTACTTTATTATATTTCACTTATTTTACTGTCTGGATTTAAAAGGATATAACTTTTCGTATTTATTGTTTTATCTCTATTCGGTACCAGTTTTAAACATATATATATAAACTAATACGGAACATCCAAGCAAGTACAAAAAATAATAATATGTATTATCATAGAATATCATGTACCTATTCATTGGAAGTGTAAGTAAATAAAACGCATGCAAAATTGTACATATTATAATTTTTTTACGGTGCTTGGGTAAAATGGATAAAAGAGTATATATCAATTTTGCAATTTTCGATTTATATGCCATCTTGTGAAGGAAAAAAATATAAGTTCGTATTATAATATTTGATTTGTGTATTTCTTCTTATAATACGTTATCTGTTGAAAGCAAAATAAATACAAATACACATTACCCATAGATTTTAAATTCTGTAATGCACAATAAGTATAATATGAATAATACTATCGTAAATCATTTTTTTATTGATAGCCAATTATATAACGAGTCTCTGGTACTTATTTCATACAACATTTTGTACACGGCAATATGCATAGGCAATTTAGGTACATCAGCCTCGTGACTGAACAACAATCAAATTGTATTGTATCCCACAGCTATATGCCTAAATTACAGATAAGTTATGTATTAAAACATATTGAAGATATAAATAAAAATGTTTGCCAAAAAAATGTATACAGAAACCAATAGAAATTAAATAGAAATCACGGGTGCTCGTTAACAAACAAAATAATATTGGCAATTCCCACCATGATATAAATTTATTGGTAAGTTACTGATAATTTATTATAATCAAAATATCTATTTCCATATATATTCAATATATTACTATTTTAAATTAACGTTCTATTATGTGTGTAGTTTAAATTTAAACACTGTTTGATAAAAATCATTTTTATTAATTTCTTTTTTATTTGAGTCGTATGAAATAAAAAATAAAAACATATTTACAACAGTTTTATTTATTTCATTAATCATTTTTAATATAAATTAAATTTCATGTGAAGTATTAACTATTGCTTTGTACAAATTGACGAGAACAATGTATTATTTAATACTGTTAGCGCTTTGGTCTGTAGTTTTTTTTATATATCCACAACAATATTTTCACATTGCGTAACACATATTATTATATTATCATCGAAATATAAAATTAATAAAGCGTTTAATGATAATAAATTGCATGAAAATAGGTCAACTATAATGTTGTTGCGTTTAAATGGTAGATTATACGTATTTTTTCCCGGTAAAACGTATAATATTACGAAGGATCACAATGCTAACTTTATCAATCGACACAGTTGAGCAATTTTCTATTTATACGCCAATGAAATATCAATGAAGAATCTCTTTTTTTTTCAGTGATATAATACTGTAATATTGTGATACAAATCTGGACTTTTCATTACGTTGTAAAACAATTGCAATATTTGAATATTTTCTGATTATTACGGTTACAATACCAAAATATAGACTTTTTATTAATATGCTCGCAATAAGAGTTGAACGCATATTAACCACATACGGTCTGCGCGTCATTGCGTTTCGTTATATAATGTCAACGCGTATCATTGGTTATTTACATTATCAAAACCACATAAACGTCAGAGTGGTATAACAATAAACGATTTCATTAGGTTTGACTTTTGGATCTTAAATTAAAATAATTTAATAGTCTTAATAATTTAAGAGTATTCAGAAGTGTATTTTTTATACAGTATTGCCATGAGAAAATATTAAGTGAGTCGTTTTGTAACCAATAAGTAATTATTTCTCCATATGACCAACTTTATTTTTGACGACGACATTATGCAACATCAGAATTCAGTATATGGTTTTAGGTTCAAACAAAAGAGGTGCAGGTTTTTTTTTAAGAGAGTACGAATAGATTGAATGGATACGAATAAAAAAAAAGGAAATTGCTCATCAGAGGTAGAACTGAAGAATAACGGGTGCCAAAATACCTCACGTCAAATTTCTCTACAAGAGTACCTATACTATGTGAATATTATACACCGGGCATGATACAATGAAAATAATAACTCTTTGAGTTAGGGAGTTAACTTTTAATTCTAACTTGGCTAGTTTGCAACTAGGGGGTGTTTGCTTCTTCTTAGAAAAACTGTTTTCAAAGAACGAGCTCTTGACTCATGTACTGTAACTACTATGTTTATGATATTCTATATTTCATAGAACTACGTAAACTTTTTCAAATATTTCGTTCAAAAAAGTTTTTAGGAAATAGGTATAAGAATCGAAACAAAAACAACGATAAATATACCGTATCACTGGGGAAGAATCTAAAACGTTATTTCCGCACGAAAGAAATTAAAACCGTCGATGAATACGAATCCTTTTTTCGTCATACCTAAAACCGTATTACTGAAAGAGCGTACATTTTTACCCAGTTACGCGTAAATCGTACATAAGATCTGTTCTGTAATCACCGTCACCTACTAAATCACACGTGCCCCTTTGTGAATGTCAGAATCGAACAGAAGAAACATCCGCGAAAGTAATGGAATTATAATTCCTATAACACTCACCACCACTCATGCCTTAAAAATATATGTATACGAATTTCCGCTGTTGCCTTAAGAAGTTTAAATCAGACTTACTCCAGGTTTAAAGTTTTTTCAGTGACTATACCAAGGTCCAAATAATCTTATAAATCAGTGTGGCGAGTGACAGCCGTGTCTTAACGCGCATGCACTTTTATTCGGAACAATGATAACGTCACATAAATTGAACAGGGAAGTGGAAAAATTTTTAAAAAGCAGCACCTGTCTTGTGCATAAACCGTGGAGCTCCATACGATTGACGAAACTTTACGAAATAGGATAGTGCAAACACAATTTAAAAGTGATATTTGATTCTAATATATAATTCAGATCTGCGGATTATAGTAAACAAACTTGATTAGTAGAGTTAAGACAACTTTAGAGACTAAAATTCATAAGTTAATAGTTATTGTCAAACAATATATTTGCCTAATACGGTGAAAGCTATTAACTTAAAACAGCTAAAAAAAATAACAATAATAACTAACCAATTTTTTTATTTGTTGAGATAACGCTATCCACTAGCAACTTGTAGTGTGAAAACAACATTTGTCTGGCTTGCGTAATCTTAAGCATTCATCTTAGTAAATTAAGTACACTGTAGTAGTTTGGGAAATAATTAGATGTTTATTTCCTGGTTGCATAAAGATTAAATGAATATCATGGTCTCTTAAACATGATTTAGTGGCTCGTTATTGGTTCGTTAAATCTTAGTGAATCATTAAGCTAATTAATTAATTTGTTTATGCATTCTGTCGTTTTTCAACTTAATTATAAAAAAATGTGCCTACAATTTTGATGTGCCCATAAATATTGCTTCCAAACTGCAATATCACAAAAGCCTCATTGAAAATAATTCTTTCTCTTAGATTTGATACCAATTAAGTTAATTCACTGCAATAGTGTTAAAAATAACAGATGAAAATGGTTTGTTCTTTTAACGCGAACATCATTTGCTACGCTATGCATTAATAAGACGGACATAACACGCACACACGTCATCGTCTCAAACAAGTTGAGTTATCAAGTTAATTAGAATACTTATTATAGTCGAGATGAAAACAATTAACCTATGATTGTGTACCATTCGGCATTTGCGAAACGGTGCACGCACAACACCATACAATCGTAACATCGTACAATTACGCGTGTTAGAGGTGTCGGAAAACCAGCGATATTGTTCACTGTAAGTCGCGTAATGCGTTCTCATCTATATCCTCGTCGCAGGTCGACACCTCGGGTTAACGATTGTCCTCGGGCTGTGTGGGCGGTGTCGTATTGTATTATACGGTGTTTGCGTGATAATAATATAGCGGTAATCATTTCTGACCACGGATTCTGCAAGTGATTTGAGCGTTTAGATATTTTGACCCTGGGAGTCATACACCACCACCGAGGGTGGGCGGTCGAGGACTAGAAAAAAAAACACGCACGAAAAAACCTAACAAATGGGAGAGGACCGTTTCTTAAGAGAAGAACTATTTACACTATGATATGCTCATTGTCGCACAATACCCGGTGACGGGTGCGTAAAAATCGTACTATCCAACTATCAGCTGTTCAAGTGTCCGGATGACACCATAATGTGAATTTATGTATCACTCAACATTCATTTTCCTATTGGTTTGAAATATTTTCTTTTTCTACACATCATTAGTCATTTTAACAGCCACACGACTATTTGAAAACAATTTAATATTTTCAAACACACCATATTATTATACATTCACTGAGAAAATTATGTCAAGCTTAGGGATTTAGAGATAAAATAATCAATTCTAATAAACACATGTTGCACCTATAAATATCACGTCTGACGGTTTAATTCTGCGACGCATCTGATTATTGTGACGTCACACAGTCACTGCCTTCAGATTTGACCATAAAATAAAATTTTTACGAATTTTAAATCACGGCATCGATGAATTCACCTGCACGCAACTCTCCACAGTGAATTTTAGATGGAATATTGTATATACACGGTAATACAGTATAGTCTATAGTGGTTATCGGATAAACTTTCATGGTGAAGTGGACTGTATAAAGTTTCAAATGTAGTAACGCTAGGAGTCGTTTCGTTCTGCTCCGTGAAAGGGTGGCGGTCTCGGTTTTCGTTTCAGACTTTCAACCAACTTTTGTGGACTTCGGAGTTTGCCACATAAACTTTAAAAGTATCGGTTGATTGTACTTGTTAGGTATTTAAATATTTTTTGTAATTTATATTTGCAATAATTATCTTTTAGTTGTATATTAAAAATACAAAACACTAATAAAAAAAAAATACCAAATTTTATTTTTATGCTCATTTTTTACGAAGACTTGTTTGTCGACTTTCTATTTTATAAAAAAAACATTTATTTTTTATATTTAAACTTTGTTTTACAATTAGTTTTGTCAGTTGAAATATTGAATTTAAATAAACAAGATTACAATGTTAATGCAGAAAATATAAATTATACACAAAAACAATATTAGTTTGTGAAATAGCCTATATTATGTTTATAACTTATAAATAATGACAGTGTAGGGAATATTATATATTTTTGTTAAGAGGGAAATTTATTTTGAATATTGAAGGAGATGCCGGAAGATTTATAAAGAGAATATAAGTGGACACGTAGTGATGTTAATTTTGGGCAGTTGAAGATGATTTGAGGAATTTCTCAGATCACTTGGAAGTTGTGGAGTTTTCTGAGGGGAAAATATATTTAATCAACACATAAAAGTATATTTTATACATCAAGAACAAAAAAAACTAACCATACCTATTATGGAGGGGTTTAGCCTCCGTGTGAAGTGAAATATTTTTGAAATGTATATTTGTATTTAAATGATTTTTAATTCAATGTTGGTATTTAAATCACCTATTTAAAATAAATTTCCAAAGTATAATGTTTAGAAATAATTTATCGGTTACGTTGGGTTAACCACGTGGTGGCGTTTGTTATAATAAACGCTGTAAATTGATGTGATAAATCACTATTACGTATCATCACCGTATATCACTGTTTTATGAACTGCTTATTATAAAATAAATTAATAGTAGGTACTTTAATTAATTGAAATCATTTAATAATTGCAAAACTTTGGCCGTAAAGGTATTCTGTTGGGCTCAAAATATGTACAATATAATAATATACTGTAATCGGATAACGAATTCACGGTGATGTACTCCTCCACTCAGTATACGATTTTCGCAATTACGTGACGCACAAAGCTCGTCCTGATTGATATTATTTTAACACAATACGTTTAATCACGTTGTGGTAACGATATTATACAGTCTCTTCTACAGCAGCTACGCTATAATAATTATTATATACCTAATACTTGACTATAATATTTAAGTCACGCATCATCATGGTATTATGTTTTTAACGTGTAAATTTCTAATGGAAATTATGTAAAACGAATTGTTTTTATTGCCAGTGTGAGTAATAAGATAAACAATGAAAAAATTACAGATGGGTTTCTGGAAAAAAAAATCAATAATTATTATTATGATAAGTATTTTTATTATTTTTCTTTTTAATAAAATATTGTCGTAGCAAATTATGATATACGGCAATGCATAAAATAATATTATGTTTAATTATTAGGAACATTTTTTTCAGAGAGGGGAGAGTTAGAGGGGAGTGTTTTTTGTGTTTGAAAGAAACAAAATAAAATCCGATAGATATTTTTGTATTTATTTCCAAGTCGATTTATTATACCGACGATTATTCGCTTTCCATTGCAGCTGACAGCGATCCAATTCTGTGCCAACACTCTTTATCATCTGAGCGAAATACTTATATTATAATACCATACTTGAGTATATTGAGTACTACTATAATCCTCCCCCCTCAAACAAAAATACCGACGATTATTATAAAAACACATACGATCTTTCATCACACGATTATTGTATTTATTTTAGTTGTTAAACCCAAAATTAACACAGTTCTATCAAATTCTATATAAGTATAAATACAAAACATTAACTAAAATAAATAATTTCAACAGTGAAAAAACAGTAAGTTTAATATTATATTTTATAGACCCTATAAATATGAACCAGATTACAGGTGTAATCCATGGATTATAATCCAGGACGTGTTTGTCCACGTATTTTGGAAATTATTAATATTACAGTAATAATACGCACAAAATTAAAAATAATGGAAGTTTTGGTACATTAGTGAATAGATATAGGTATAAACAATTTGAAAAAATATCATCCATTTTATTAATAGTCAGAAACGGAAACGCAGACATCCAAAAGTTACTCAGGTCTAAAAAAGGTTTTTCAAAATAAAATTGTATTTGCCTTTATGTTACACGTCTTCTAATTTATCGGCAACGGCGCAAAGTAATTTCGTCTGGAATCGCAAATCATCACGGAATACTATACATCTGCACACAGTTATATTTTATAGTTGCTATATTGTTATTAAACTACTGCCTGCTACAGCTCTAGCCCGAATAATAGGTACCTGTGGTGATGACGCTTATTATAGTCTAAGGTTTCACCGATGTAGGCGTTGCAGACTTGCAGTGTCCACACAAAATGCTTTTTACCGTGAATGATTTGTCGATAGAAATATTATGTTTTTAACATTTATTGACCTTATGTTTTGTTCAAAAGTATTGAACCAAGACATCCGTTCGCTATATAATTAATTACAATTTTCGGTCTTATATATAAAAATTGTATTTTTTTATACCATGTTTATTTTTATGTGCCCTTCGGCGGAAAATCACAAAAATTATAGCCCCCAAGGGTCAAGTCGTATATATTATACCTGACCCCATGTATAATGTATACGACCAGGTAAAGAAAAACTGAACGGTACGCGGCCTGGTCTGCAGCTGAAGCGCTTCCTCGAGAAATTTGCGAGTCTTACGTCTCTGGACCGCCCGAAACCAATCATTTGATTGTTGTTGTTTCTTCGTTTTCAGCTGTACACACAATCGCGTAGGTTTTATTTTTGTCGAACTGCAAAAACAATAAATTCCACTTTTCGTCTACAAAATAACAATAACGGTTTTAATCGCCGTAACGGTACTTTTATTTCGATCAAAGTCACGTTGTTGTTATTGCGTGTGTCATTAAAAGAAAAACGAACGTTAGCTATAATATCATATGACATTTGAAACTTGAGCATCATTTAAAGCTAAAAAATATTTCTCAGCTTCCCTTGTTCGATCTGCAGCATTCATTCGATTCCCATTCAAATTCGAAACTTTGTCGTTTGTTAAAAGGCAAATAATAATAAAGTCGAAGGAGGTATATACCATCAATATTATGTATAGTACTATTAGACAGTATTAGTACCTTCCTAGATAATTGATAACTTAAATATTATAGTACATATCTAATAAATGGAGAAATGTAATGAACAAAATGATGATTTTAATACTTGGCGCCGCAAGCCGCAAGAAGTTTATTGCGATTGTTTGGGATATTGAGTTCATCTCTGGTTTCTAAAGATCAAAAACATATTACTTGTATAAATTATTATGCTCTTTAATTTATACTATCCAATTTAAGTAATCGATATTTGTATTCATTTTGACATATTATACAACGTTCATGACCTTAATGTTGACACAAGAATAAATAAATAATAATATTGTAGTATAAACAGCGGTGGTTAAAGTGGGAAAAATGTTAAAGGGGGCTAGCCACCAAAAATTGAGGAGCGTTCCCGAGTTCTTTCAAAGTCTATATCTAACCAAACTTTTTAAAGAAACCCACTACCAACTAGGTATAATATGTTTCTTTCACACGCCTTTGTAATTTGTTCATAAGTTGATGATAATAGTATGTAAAATCGAATTTTCTCCTTGGAAAAATGATTTAAAACATATAATGCCTTCTAAGTAAAAAATAAATTGCAATTCACTTCCTAAAATGTTTAAAAAAATAATACGTGTTTACATTTTAATTTTAAACATTTCATTAAAAAAACAAATTAAAAATAATTTATAATAAATATAACTATTCATATTCTTTCAGTTTAATTATGTATTTAAATGTATTATAATAAATATTATATCACATAGGTATAGGTAACCTTTACCTTTATTAATAAATTACTAAAATTTAGTAGTGTCCCCCCGGACTTTGTAGACTTAAATTAAAGGGGACGCATAATCTTGCCATAAATAAGAAGGGGGACTCTGGCCCCCTCCGCCCCTCCCCACTTTAACCACTGATAAACAGCATATGTCCTATTATGTATTATACCTACTGTCCTACTACTATAATAGTAATACAAATAAATTATAAAATATCCTTAGAAACATAGGCGACACACCTCTTGGCTCGACCGTTCGGAATCGTTTTTCTAATGCAATAATTTATCATTGAGTTAAAATTTAACACATCCATTACGGTGGCATACTCAACGACGAGGTACAGTCGAAACTTGATATACGATCGACTTCCTTAGCTTTCTTTCTTTGTGCCCTCATTTAAGTTGTTGAAAACTACTATTATGATTATTTATTCATTATATTCCGGAATTTGTTTGATGTACCTATACGTACTGGAAAAAAAATTTAAAAAAGAATTAATGAAAATGCGAGAATTGTTAAGAATTTTTCATTATATTCATGTTGTTCGAGCAGTAATTTATAATATACTTGTATTTTATAATATTGTATAAAAACGTACCGATGTAAACAACAAATACCTATACAAACGTAATATATTTATGGATATTAACTTCAGAAATTCAGTTTTTAATTAATAATTAATATAATATAAATATAAACGATTATACGTTAGTTTATTTTTCTATTTCCGAGCAAGTAATTATATAAGTGTAAAACAATGCGAGTTGCAAATTTGCGAATAATAAATTACGTAAAATATTGTAACTAGGGATTTGTAATACGTTCTTTATTATTAATTCCACTTTTGTAATATATTTAAAATATCGTATTAATATCATTGTAATTATTAAATTATAGCGTAAAATAATATCTTATATTTTGAATTAAATGATCATAGTTAGGTATTATATTTGTAGATGTTTTAATTAATAAAATATAAATAATGAAATCTCCATTATAATTGTATTATTTTATAGATCCATCGCGGTATCTTATTATTTTGACAACACCTACAAACTGCAATATCCAAAATTGTGTTTGGTTTAAATTCGTAGTACGATTTTGCAACGTATTGTTGTCCCGTATTGTTTTCTGTTAACTTGTCGACACTTGTTTATAGTGATAATCACAGGAAATAACTGCAAACAGTAAGATTATCGAATACCAAACAGCATCTCACATACCACATGTAAACATAAATATATATATTGCCGTTTCAAATGCAAATTGATAAATGTAATTCACAACCGAATGCAATATGTATGAGAATAGCATACGTACCTATGCGACCTACATATCCAAGAAGTTTCTGATGTCGTTTGTGTTCTTCGCCGTTTGTGTATTTTTAGTATTGGGACGTGTGAGCTACACCATACTGTATAATAATTGCTGTACATGAATAATTTCCACAAACTTTCGTTCGGAAGCACAAAGTACTTACGTGTAACCACACACTGTTATTATTCACATAGAGATACGGTCGACTCTCGGAAGACTGCGTGGCCCGTTATGATGAACATACAACTCGATAAGAGGAAGGTACATTAAAGTATCAGTTTCATGAGTATATAATTCGAGATAAAAACAGAAATCTCAACCGCCGAACAAGTGATTACTGATAAGACGTGATAATACCGGTGGGTGCACCGCCGTACACAATAGTTTAAGATAAATGGTTGTGTGTATGCAATTGTGCTACATCATTCAAAACAGAAACATTATCATATTAATATGTACTAATATACTAATACTATAAATAATGGTAATAGGTATATTGATGAATAGATACAATTGTTACTAAGCAAATAAAAAATGATACTAATGGAATGTATTTCATAAAAGAGCTTAAATACAGTAAAATGATCACCGCAGTTTCATATATTTAGTATAGGGTAATAAAACAGCGAAGCAGTATCATATAGGTATTATAATGTGATCGAAAAATCATTTTAAATGTAACTGTGAACTATTTCAGAAAATCATCTCCAACATTCCTGGAAAATCACATTCAACTCTGCTGGAAAATCAGCTTCAGCGGTCCTGGAAAACAATGTACCTTAAATTATTTCTGCGCTGCAAGTGTATATGTTACGACAAAGTATACACATTTGGATAGGAGTAAATAAGCACACATTTGGCTGTTATTAACTGGTTTAAAAACATCGAGTTGGTTTATCCCTCAAGGTATGTCAAAACATCCTGGAAGATATTTACCTCCGCTGGCCGCGTAATAACGAGAGTATTAACCTTGAGTTTATGTTTACTGCAGTAATAATAATTTTAAGCTTATGTTTACCACGGTTAAAGTATCTTATATATTATAGGCTAGAATATATTTACAAGGCGAATAATTTAACTGAATGTACCTACTAGAATATGGGAATAAAATATGAGATATTTTTTGAAACTCGTTGATTGTTAGTGTCCATACATATAATATCACACGATTTTTATAAACACGATTTTTGGAAATAATATGTATTGCAGCAGCTGCTGTACGTGGTCGTGATTTTAAAATTAACAAAAATATAATACTAAACATCGCATTGTGTGTAATGGAATGAAACACCAATGTTATTAGTTTTAGTATAAATAATTAAACAGAGCCTAAAATTGAAATGAAAATTTTCAATTTCGATTTCAATTTCGATTATCAATATTAGTTTTTTCTGATTTAAATTCAAAACTATATATTGATTTATAATTGTATGGTTTTTGTATTATAAATTCAGAGAAATTAGTAGAACCTACCTGTTTCTAGCAGTTTGTTATGGTAATGGTTTTAAGACACTAAACATTTATAATATTCTTAAAAGTCTATAAAATAATATACTATTGCCAGACATTATAATTGTGAAAAACGATTAAGATGAGATAAGTAGATTAAATTTTGTTTGCCAAAAAGATAAAAATGGTCACAGTTAAATATATGCAATATTATATATTAATAAAGTTTTTGACAATTTTGATGAATGAACTCCTGAAGTTTTGTTGAAAATTTAAATCTGAAACCGTAACCTCATCCCATTCATGATTATTAATAAGGCAATTAGTCATTTTTAAACCATAATATTATTGAATTTCTAGTGGCTCATAAGAAAAAAAAAACTGAGGAAGTCATTTTATTGTACTTAGTACATATAGGTTTTGAGAGTACTTTGATATTGAGTAGGTCACTGTAATTGATTTTTAATTTTAATACAACAATTAATCATTGCATACCTACGACAGGTAAATCTAAACAGAGATGGTGTGCCAACCTCTATTTAAGGATATTTTATAATTTATTTATATAATTTTTTTTATTTACTTTTTTTTTAGTAATATGGTGGTTAGGTAGTTAACTTTGGCCAAAAACATCATAATATTACCTATGTCTTATTATATTACAATATTATAAAATTATTAATAATTATAATATCATCATGTTTATGAACTTATATGTTATAAGTCACTATATACTGACGACGTATTATGGTTCGTAAAATAAATAGCTTAAAAAGAGTTTAACTAATTTTGAAAACTTCATTGTGTATAAAAATGATAGTAAAATAAGCTTCAGGGTAAAAAGTTTTTAGTTCCAATAATATATTTTTTTTATTACACCATCGTAACAAAAATCAGTTAGTCTCTGAAAAAAAATTGTTATTATAACTTAATACCCAATTTCGTTAAAATCTAAGCTTCAAACTATTGTAAAAAAGAATTGTCATCATGAATTTCAGATACACAAACAAAAAAAAACATATCATTGTAAAAAGAATATATTCACCGCATTACTCAAAATCAAAATCTATAGTTCCTATACTGTATACCTTCTATCAGTTTTATATTTTATTTAGTGTTATAAAAAATTGTGTTTCTGTTTAATTTATCTCTCATGAAATAGAATATTGAAAAATACTTCAGTAAGGTACTACTTTTTATACACTTGAAAATGTGTTTGATCAATAACAATATTCAATATTGTGGAAAATCGATTGTTCGAGAAGAACTAGAATACTAACAATTGAGCACACTAGGACGGTTGCATAATGTGTCTAATATATTAACAATTTAACAATCAGTAAAAAACGGATAGGTAGGAATACGCGAAGGGTAATTTAGTATCGGTATACCCGAGTTATAAATTGAATTGGTGTGTTGTATGATAATATAATTACATTAAGGTAAAATTTGTTGAACGGTGTAAATACGCCAAAACAATGTACAGTTCCTTTGCGCGGTGACTGGCGATAATACTATTTCACTTTTTAATCCAATGTGATACCCGCAAACAAAATAAAGTACACAACAGGTTACGGTTTATTTAAAACATTAGGTCAAACTTAAAAAGGTTAAGTTGACAACAAAAATACCATTAGAACATTTTTAGAGAAGATATAGTGATGGTTGTGGATGATTTATTTAAGTGGCTGAACTCTGAAGATAATTTACATGGAAATTCTGTCAAGTGTTGTGCGAAAATGTCAGAATCTACTAGCTCGTTTTAAGTTTCTAAGGTTCTTCTCTTTTCAACACCATTAATCAAGATAGTTGGTGCCCTGCTGTTGTTATTTTTAGGTTTTGTAAATCTTAACAGCTTAAAATTCGATTCTACCAAAACACCAAACTAATCTAGAAGAACGCTAATTTTATTACAGATTCGTACTATATAATATATATATATAAAAGCGCATTGCAATTCAGTGTCGATTGGTTTACAATATAACTATTACGTTTTTATTGAAACAAATTATAAGACTTCAATTTATAAATAAATATATTTGATTAACATTTAACCCGGTTAAAAATTAACCACACTGCTTCCTGAAAAATAATCAGTAAAACATCGATAAAAAATGTACTACTTGTAGAGTTCTATTGTACCCACATATTATCTATGTTTATATGCGTACATTTAATTACAATAATAATTATGGACGGAGTGCCCGAGCGGATTAAGGCGTCGGTTGCGACGCGCACCGAAGCCGGTTCAAAACCTCAGCCACGGGTGGCATTTTCTTCGGGCAAGTCACGGTGTCCGGAGAGAAGTGCCGCCATCCCTATAATGCCCACCCGGGCATGACAGATACCAACGGGTGCCCACTAAAAAATCTGCCAAACTGTGTAAACGTGTGTAAAACCTACAGTACCCTCCAACACAGTAAAAACCACCAAATGGCCTAAGTTGCCGCGGGTTAATTAATAAAAATAAATAAAAAAAGTAATTATTATATGAAACAAATTTTATTATAAGAAAATATTATTTTCAGGTCAGATATAGAGTTTAATTATATGCTTTATATAATATAAATATATAATATAGTGCATATTGACATATTGTTTACAGTCAACCGGATAGTAATAATAATAATAATAATAATAATAATAATAATAATAGTGTGTTAATTAAAAATATCCCAACACAACCGGTGCGTGTGTTGTTTATGTACTTAAAATTGAAGGGAAAATATTGCCACACATGTTCAAACAATATTATAATTAAAACCTTAATAGGTTTCGCGTAGTATAACATCATCATCGTTTGATGGTATTTCATTCACGACCTACATATTATATTATTATACCTGCAGAATAAACGTCCGCGAAAAAAAGGATCAATTAATAGGATTATCATACGACATTGATATCTTATTATTACTATTATTCCATGGCATGCGTATTCGCATCAGAAAATAACGAAAATTGTGTAGTTAGGTAATTCGTTGGTCCAAACCGTTGAAAAATTATCACAACTTTTTCCCACACTAGGGTCATACAACATATCAATGATGATGGTGCAAACATCGAAGTGCGTTTTTTTTTCAAAAAAGTTAAACATAAATGCCACTTTTCCGCTTTTCTGAAAAAGTTTATGATTATTTATTACACGGTGGAGTATGTAAAAATGCCACTTGAACTGATGAAATCTCCCTGTAAAAAGGTGCTCAGAAGAACATATAAATATATATTACTCACCGGTTCGACCAACCGAATTTCTAGAATATATACATTATACAGTGCAACCTCAGAAAATCCTAGTCGTTGAAATTTTGTCTGCTATTAGGAGATGTCACTGTATTATATATTTATATTATATTATTCATATTGACAACGGGCTTCGGACATCGAGTTTTCGATTGTCGCCACCAATATGTTTGCATTATTAAATCATTATCATTAATATTGTATTTATATGTTATAGCAGAATATTGCTAGTATAATATTGTGCATGTAGAGTAAACAGGAGTGTGTAAATTGATCATCTTAATTTTGGTGCTGTAAATTGGTCATTGTAATTTTGGGTATTGGCGCAGTAAATTGGTCACTTAGTGCTATGCCATTTCACACGATAAATATACTGTTATATTAAAAAAAGGTGGGTAAGTGGATGTCATATGCTGTATCGTAGGTTACAAGTGGGTCACTGTAATGGATGGTGTTAAATTTGAATTCAATGATATAATATCGTTGCATAAGAAAAACGGTTCTGAGCGAAAACGGTCAGACAGCCTATGATATTAACAAGTATATTTGATGATATTATTGTGAATAAAGTAATTTATTTATTACCTATTTACGTGGAGCTTTGATTTTAAATTTTCAATCCTAAGCTATAAAAGTTGAACATTGTATCCATTTTTAACTACAAAATAATTATTAAATTTTGAAATTGATAAATTTTGTCAAGATTTGAAATTTAAATGCTTATAAAAAAAAAATTGTGCTTATGTATTTTTAATATTTTTCAACTGCTATTGTAACGATATATCAGGAGCTTTGCATTAAATGCTAAGATACAAAAAAGTATCTAGAGTCATTTATTTTTTGATTACAAACAAAATAAGAAAATCATTAAATGAGAAATCGAGTGAATATCAAATGTTGTAAAAATATGAATTTCAAACGCTCATAAAAATTTAATTTGACTTTCTTGTAGATATTTTTTTTTTTGATAAAGGTAGATAAATTAATGAGAAATCTTGTATTATATTTTAAAATCTTAGATTTAAAAAGAAAATTTTTTATGAATTTTTAACTCGAAATAATTTGCAAATTTTCGTCATTTTTACGTATTTTGTTAATATTTGAACTTTAGATGCTAGTAAAAAAAAATTGTGACTATGGATTTTTTTTTTCATCTGCCTTAGAAACAATAACCTAGGAGCTTTCTATTAAGTTTTCAAGCTTTTTTAACCAACAAATAAAATTTTATTGATATTTATAGAAAAAATGGAATCTGAAAATGACCGTAAAGAGTTTAAAATATTTGGAAAATGTTATGGTGTATAGAAAATGCTAATATAAACATTCATTCCAAATTTCATGTACTTACGGTAATTGGTTTTAAAGTTGCACCAAGCACCAAAATCGATTTTCTCGAAAACAGATTTTGTGTAAAAATTCCCGTTTTCCTTAATTTTTCTTTTGTTTTTCATGTCGCTTTTGAAAACTACTGGAAAATTTTTACTTTTGACCTCATAAAGTACCAACTAGATTCATTTTCCTATCAGAAAAATTTTTTCGCTCAGAATCTAAAAGTGTATTTATCAAATTCCATCTTTACTATCAGAATTATACATCGTGAAAATAGTTAAATTTTAAACATTAAATTTACTATAGTATAATATTATACATTATGATTTTTAATCAAATTTTGTTATTGATATGCTAAATAAAAATAAAAATCTTAAAAATAAAATTAACAACCATTCTTCGAAATTAAGGTCGAATTTGGATAAAATATTAAAATTAAATTTTCAATTTAAATCACGAAATCTATAAAAATGTTCATGTTTGGTAATGATATACCTACCTGAAAGGAATTTTCAAACTTTATTTTAAAATGCAAACAATTAGGAATGCAATTTTTACATATTCTTTTTCTTTTAAAAATGTCTAAGACTTTTATTAAATGTCTCGTGGTTGTAATTCGTACAAACAACAAAATTGTGCCATGTACTAATCACCTTTTTATAATTATTCGTTCTTTATCATATAATTAATTTCTATTATACATTTTCTCTTATCAGTTGGTCAATATTGTTAGACCATCATAATATACTGAATATACTGAATAATATACTGAACCAACATCACATTTAAACGTATATATAATATTAGCTCTTTAATTTTATTTATAGTAGGTAGGCAAGAGAAGGCTATTTTATATATATATAAATAATTAAAGGTGCAGTTGCAGCATACACTTCTTTTCCCTCCAAAATTTAAATCCTGATTGACATACAAAGTTCCGTCACGGGTTTGACTTATAAAATCATCTGGTAGTAAAATAACAAATTAATATTACCTTGTAATCTTATTAAGCTATTATAATATCCTCGAGTAAATCACAAATTATGTTTGAGACACGTGAGTGTGAGATTAACGTTATAATATTTTTAGTTCGTAATATATACTTTAAAAATAAATGTAAAGACAACTTGCATGTTTATCAAATTGAACAGAATAATAATTCGAGAATGAAAATTTATACCAAGAATTACATTGCGACTTGCAACTAGATATACTATATAGAATAATTGTTTTTCAAAACGTTTCAATTTAGTAGACAATATTTTATTATATTGAACACTTTACGACATTGCTGCAGTTATAAGGTAATGTTATAACTTAGTGTTATTATTATTTAAATTAGTAATATGTTTCAAATAAATCAGTGTTTTATGTGATAAGAAAATGATTGCTACATTCCATATATTACTATCTATTATAGTTTTGAAAATTCTCCCAACTTAACACCTGTCAAATTTATTTTCAACAGAAAGTTAACAAAAGAATATTTAAACAGAATTTAAATCAATTGTTATTTAGTATATTTTTTATTATGTAGGTATTTTGTGTAGGAAATAAAACCATTTCATTTTTCATTTTGCGAATAGAATTATTTTTGGTGCAGACATTTTTTTTTTTTAAGTTTAAGTCTTGTATTCAAATAAAGAACATGTTTGAAAATCCTCCCAAAAACGTATAAATGTATTAATATCTAAACTTAACCAGGCACGCTCAGAGGGAGGAGGAACCACCTGAGAATTTTAATAATTTGGATTTTTCAAATAAAAAAATAAAATATAAAATGCAAAGCCCCTACAGTCTACAGCTTATATTGTTACTAAAAGTATTTTTAACCTAGTGAGCTACTTATCTGCGGGCGTGCCTAAACTAAACTGATATATTCCATTCTCCAGTTATTAATAATCATAGATAGTAGCAGAACTTATAGCTTAATAGATTTTATATCTCTCTTTTTAAAGATTTCGAGCAAAAAAATAACATATACCTAAAATCTAATCTAATGTTTTAAATTACCTAATATGCTTATATTAACAATATTTGTTGTTGTTTGTTGTAGAAACAGTTCTCTGAAAGTTTTTTACTGCACCTCTACAGATTGAATATTGTACAGCACAAATGGTACTCTTAGTATGGAATTTTTGGAATTTCCCATTTGTTTTCGTCTGAAAAGTTGCAAAAATATGGTAAGAGCTTACAGGAAATCCGACAAAAGGCCCACGCGTTTAATTCCCTCAGGGAATAAAAAGAACTTTTTCTCTACAACTTTTAGATAATCCCAACAATTATTCGTACTTACATATAATTCTCAGTTCCAGTATCATATCCGTTCATTTTATTTTTAACATAATATATATTAAAATATAATCATCATAAGCAGTGTATCAGAAGCCCAGTTCTAAAAAAAAAAACTGAAGAATTCAACGAATCGTAAAATAAAATATTATACAATTTGAAAATATATTATATTATTATATTATGAATCCAACCTACGTGAAATATGGTATTACCTAAATATCCACAATCGGGATTCGTTATGCCAATACCATACGGCTATTATTCATTTAATCATATTATTAATCTTAATATTTTTATTTAAATTTTAGCACGATGCGTATATATGTTTCTGCTCGATTTATTTGTTGAAAAAAAAATTAGTTTCATCCACAGAACATAATTTTATTATATTAAGATGTATTTTAGAGAGTAAACATTTATGGCGAAGCACTGAGAGCGAGTTTCGAATATCTATTTCGTATATTATACAGAACATGTTTATTATATCGGTACTGAATAAACCACCTTCGCTATTGACCCCGAAAAGGCCAACGTGAATCCCCACAGACGTTTGGCGGATTTATATTTTTGGGGAACGTACAATGCAGCCGGTCGGGCGTGAAAAGGGGAAAAATGTCTTCGAATCTACCCGGTGGAAGTGAAATCGAATGGAGACTTTATGTATATTATTCCCTTACTACATATATGCATGTATGTAATCCGAGCAATACTATATGTGTTCCCTAGAAAAACTTGCCAATTATCTATAGTGAACTACATAATTGGACATTGTCGACATTATCGCAAAAACAACCCGATGACTACAATTTTTCTCTAAATATTTAATCGTTCTAAAATAAATATAAAAAAAACTTGTTTAGTTGTATTATTACCTAGACTGTATATTCTTATTGCTTTTCACAAATTATTTTTTGTTGTGCTTGGAAATTAAACAGCGAATAACATTTGTATAACAATTAATTGGTTGCTCCACTGACAACAACAACATTTATTTTTTTATTACAATGGCTTGCCCTTCATAATTATATAAATATACAAAACATTTTATCATAGTGCTTTTAATTGTACAATTTTTTTTTCGATGATATCCCAAATAAATACTTTTTTTTTCGATTTTTAAAATATTCTTTCTTTCTTAAAGATAATAGCAATTATTATCACATTTACTTATTGTACCATTTTTGTATGGATTGTAAATTTTCACAAATAAACGAAATTTTTAAAAAAATAAAGATAATAGCAACGAAATAATCTGTATATTGTATAACAATAACATCTTTTGAGCGAGATTAATTTAATTTGTGAAATAATAAATAAAATTAATAAATTATAATTTATATTACTACACGGAAAACTCAAAAATATTTTCCATGTTTTACCTAACAAATATTTTAATTTTCAATTATTTATCGGATCTAAATGATATTAACTTCAGTGTTTTTGTGTAAAATGTACTGACTCAAATTAACACAACATGGTCTTGTGTATTAACAATTAGCTAATATACAAATGTATTGATGTAGATACCAAATCCAAATGTTATAATAATGTATTGTTCTAATTAATTGAACTATATTATATTATATAGTATGAATAATATTATAATAAATTAATATAATATTATTATGGTTTTGAAGATAGTCATTTTGTGTTGCATAATTGCATATCTTAAGCGCCATGTAACTGTAATTATAAATATATTTGTATTGATAATAGTTATTCATATAATAATATTTTTTTATTTTTTTTTATTAATTAACCTGCGGCAACTTAGGCCATTGGGTGGTTTTTACTGTGTGGGAGGGTACTGTAGGTTTGAACACGTTTTCATAGTTTGGCAGATTTTTTAGTGGGCACGCGTAGGTATCTGCCATGCCCGGGTGTGGGATGTTGGCACTTCTCTCTAGACACCCTGACTTGCCCGAAGCAAATGCCATTCGAGGCAGAAATTTTGAACCGGCGTCGGTGCGCGTTGCAACCGACGCCTTAGTCCGCTCGGCCACTCCATTCCCCACAATATTGTTTAATGCGTTTTGTATACATTATAATATAATATAAATTAAAACGTATAAAATACAATAAATGCCATAACTCATAATATATTATTTTAGTGTTTTCAGATTCTGAGTAGAACGATGAATGTATTGTTTAATTATTATGCTATTATGTGTTTTATTTTTGGAGCAGTAAAAGCAATTCAATCTTCAACTTTAAAGGTTTTTTAATACTTTATTTAATGTTTATGTAACCACAATTTATTTAAAGACTACTTGAATATTGCATTTATTCAAATAAAAATTGTTATACGAGGTATAATTTCAAAATATTATTTTAGCTCATTTTGAAATAGTTTTAACCATTTGACATTTTCAACCTTTTTAAATTTTTTTCTAAAAAATGGCGATAACTTAAAAATGTAATACTAGGTCCTCATAAGTCGTTTTAATAGTTATTGCGTACTATAAAAATATACAAGAAAACTTTTTTTTATTGATAGGTACCTAACTAAAGTATAAATGTTTTCCAAATAGGATATTTAAACAAAAATAACGATTAAAGCTGTATTGTTGTTAACTATCTGTACATATACGATATTATATATATACAAAGAAGTCTTAAAAATGTTTAGAATAACAATTAATTTAATCATTACTTATTAAAATTATTTTAAGCTATTAATTATACCACAAATCTATTCATACCATTTTAATAGCTATATATTAGGATTGACTTAGATGTTAATAACAGTTACCTAGTTATTAAATAATATTATAGTTATTATTAGTATTATTATAATGATATATATTTGCAACAATAATATACAATACATTTTGTGTTATACTTAACAAGTTTATAATATTGCATCACCCCCTAAAAGCTAAGCTTGTGCAGGGGGAGCCATTCTTATCAATTTTATGAATACTTCATCTTATAGAAGTCAAATTTAAATAAAAAGAATAAATAAATAAATTTTTTCAATTTTCATTATACAATAATATTAATAGAAAGATCTAATTGTAATTTATAATAATTAACATTTGTATAAAAATGAACTTAAATTTGAGACTTAGATAGATCAAGGTATTTCACGACAATTTAAACAACTTGAAACTTTTAAAGTGATCAATATTAATATTTAAAGAACGACATAAACTTAATCCTATGTGTAAAGCCCTATTTTTACCAAATACTTTATTAACATGTGGTAAATTTATAACAATATTTTTTTTGTATCTAGCACTGTGCTCATGATTAATTGTTGGAATTAAATTCTTATGTTTATAAAATTGAATCAACACTGATAAATTATAATTATATTTAAAGTCCTTCACCTCTATTTCATTATAAATTAAAATAGTAAATAGTTTATGGTAGTAATAAGACTGGACAATTAATAATTATTAAAAGTACCTTCACATATTGATGAGCAATAAGAGTATACAGATTGTACTAATGTTAAAAAAATAACTCTTTTATATGAATTATTAAAAATATATCTACCTTCTTTGAATATGTAAAAAAACTTACGTAATATATTATTAATGTAATTTTTATTTTTATCCCATTTCAACCTAAAATCAAGAATAACAGCAAGGTATTTTATTTCTTTAACATGTTCAAGCTTAATACATCTCGGACCACATATAGTATTTAAATCTGATTTACAATTTAATGAATTAACTACTAAATTATTATAAATTACAGTATTTGAGTCTTTCGCTTCAAAACACATAAGTTTTGATTTTATTAGATTTAACTTTAATTTGTTCTTACAAAACCAGATATAAAATATATTTAAAATTAATATATACTATGTTATTTGGTTTGGAACCTACCGTGTAACTAATAGAAAAATAAATTACTTACAGCAACATAAAATACTTAGGTATACTATTATATCCTTAAAAATATAGTGTTACAGACAGTTTCCGCTCTCAATCGTTATTCGTCGCGTGAATTCAATAACAAGATACACTGGAAACCATACAGCGGAAAGACTTCACCGTTTTTTAAAACATTTTTTTTTTTTTTTTTTAACAATAATTATTATAATCAACGCAAATAATTATTGTTAAAAAAAAAGTATACCGACACAACAATCATATTTATTTCGAGACGAGTTAATCACAAATACTGGAAATTTTATAGTTCGTTCATGTATTTTGAAGTTCAGGTGATACAATTAGCTTTTGGCACTACTTTTTAGGTTGATATCATATTTTGAAATATGGACATTTTCGGAAAAAACGTGTTTGAATCAAATCTCAAAAACCCTCGTCGTCATGCTTATAAGTATCGTGAAGTCATAGTTGTTATAGGTATTTGAGATGCATGTTCACCGTGTCCCCAAAAAACACACCGTAATATTCATCACGATTCGTCTGACCCTAATACCATATCGACACGTAGTCAATTATTGAAACAATGAAACTTGCGTACAGTGTAGGCTACAGTTTCCGATAACTTTTCCGTTTGTGGTGACGATGATAAAAACGCGTCTTTATATATTTTATTCGAAAGTCACCGAAACGGACAGTATTTGTTCTGATCTCGCGCATGGATGTACCCATTTAACATTATATTATTATATTAATATACACGCACTTGCAAGTATACGTTCATAATGAATCATAATGTGCATATAGGTATACTCGTTTTGGCCGAGTCAACCTATAATCGCGTATTTCTGGCACGAGCGCCGCGAGTATAATAAATAACTTAAACGCTTAACTTGTTAAAAGATAAGGAGGTTTGGAATCTTAGAAGCGAACTTGTCCGGCGATTTCTAGTCACATGTGCTCTTGATTAATTATACCTGCTTTGAGCAGGATTATTATACGTGTTTTATACCTGCATGTACATTGTTTACATAATCTATAGGAATAAAACGAGATTTTAACCGACACATTACTAGAAGCTATTGTATTATTATATAGTGTGGCTATTTATTTCGCGGACGAGTTAATATTTTTAAGTGCATAAAATATTTTCACGAGTAAATACATTATAATATAGTACGTTATCGCCGAAATCAAATGGTTTATAATGACGTGTCATGTAAAATAATGTTCACCAATAATGAATTGGCTTTATATCGATCCACGTTGAACGGAAATATTATTACGATTTACGCACGGTAATAATGCGTGTAAAGTATTATTTGAACGAAATAATAAATTACAGTTTATAAATATAGCGATTTAGCTACAGGTATTATATTATAGGTCTGTTTATATTGTTGGGACACAGTCAATACCTACAACAGTTATTTGTTTGGTCCAAAACATGTTCAATTCATCTGCAAGAATATAACATAATTCAATTATATCGGGCAAACAGATATTTTAGTTATTCATCAAACTCGAGTTGTACATTAAGAGGTATAATTAATATCGTTATAATAACTTTCGTGTAGGTATATAATATTGTTTGAGTAAGGTTAAACCCGAATAACGTTTATTTATGAGTAATATATAGTAATATGCACCGCTAACATCCAGTAGGTACACGATTATTGTAGATATAGACAATTATGTCACTTCCCATAATATAACATTATAATACGCAGTGCTACCGTGTAAATTCGTCTTTAATATATACGAGTATAGACATTTTGGGAAATATTCAAGAAAATATATTTTGAACGGTTATCGAGATGCCAATCATATGACACTGCACATTCGATGGCGTTTGCAGGTATTTTGAGTAACATAATTACGTCACAAATTCGTTTTCCGCTGCTGTGTGGCAATTCGACGACGTTCAACCCGAACGAAAAGATGGCTACATTAAAGGAAAGCCGCACGTGTTGTGCATTCTGTATGGCACATATTGTATTCAATAAAGACGTAATCCAAAAATTCCAACTGCTGAAATGCAAATTCACATGTCATGCAACCACGTGTATTTGCCATGTGCCATGATTCTACAGGAAGCCACTTGGCGTGGACCCGCCTTAGGCAAATAAAAAAATCTGTTATGTAAAAATATATCACATACTTAGTAAAAATTAGAAAATAAAAAAAACTACGAAATAATATTTTATAAGTAATTTATTCAAAAATAGAAAAATTTGAAAATAACAATAATATGGTAAATTTTTGGGTGATTTAAAACAAATTTGTTTAAAAAAATATTTGGTATGGTTTTATTAATTTTGTAAAAGACTGGATAAAAAAACATATGAACCAAAAAAAAATTATGCTTATTTTTTTCTCTTATTTGAAAAAATATTACTTTTTAGGGTAATAATTAAAACAAATTGTTGAATATAATATATTATATGAAATTGCCTATACCAGACACCTATCTATTCTACAATATTAATATTTTACATGATTGTAAAATTATTTTATGCCTATTGAAGTTCTACTGTAATACATTTATTTAAAAGTTAATTGGGGATTTGGCTCTCCTCCTATAATACGATATCAGGTGTCATGGACCGAAGGTACAGCATATTTTTTGATTCGTGATAAAAAAAAATCCTATCACGTTTTTGCCTGATCGTTGACAGAGTTATGATCTCGGATGACTTAGGTCTCCTGCGCAGTATTTACGGTCTGGAAAACAGCTTCTTTTGCGTCGTAAATGTGATAAATTATACGCGTAATAAATCAGATTTAGGCTTAACCCTAGATATAACAAATATTACCGATGGACGTCTATTCGGGTCGAGACGACTTCGATTTGGTAACACCTACCAATAAAATATTGATAAATAATGACCTACTGACGATAAAGATATAGTAAGATTACTATATCTCTATCGTCAGTTAACAGATGTTGGCTGACCTGAGACGACGAGAGTGAAAAAATAAAATTATTCATTCAGTTTGAATCAAACTTATCGCTTATTTAGGTCATTGATACAGAAACTTGATGATGATCGTGAATTCATTACAATTATGTATATTATTAATAGTACTTACTATTTGATAGCATTACCTGCTGATAATCTAACATAAAATAAATTCAGTATACAAATAAAGTACACCAAAAACTAAAACCAACTGGATTTGAAAGTCGAAGTATTATTTTGACTACTTATCGTGTACACAGACACTAAAAACAAAACACACATTATTATAAAATCAATACGTCCATACCTCTGCTCAGAATCTAAAGCAACGATAGATATTATTGGAATTAGTTTTATTGAAGATTGTATTTTTATTTTTTTATATAATAAAAATATTAGTGTATAATATAGTGTTATAAAAAATGTATACAATTTCAATATTGAAACGGTTGTTCCGATTATTTTTATATTATTTTCCATTTAATGTATATATATTATAATAAAAAACATATAGGTAAGTACTGTACATTATTATAAAATAAATAACATCTATTTTTTATTAAATTTCCTGAATAAACTTACTTTCCTCTTGCGTTTCGTGCCATATTTAACTTATTGAGTATTTTATAACATTGTTCTTATAGCAAAAGAAAATATTATGATATGTACATAACTAACGTTGGTTCATTTTAATCAGCTGTATCTAAAACTACTCTTACTTCGATAATTTCGAGTTGAAAATAACAATAAAATATATACTCAATTAAGTATTTAATTTGATTGATTTTATAAACCACGGCGCAGTGACTATAAATTATACCTAGGTACTTGTCAAAATAAAAATTATCATGAAATGTGGTTGTAGGTATTAATATTTAGTTTAGAACCACGTTGTTTCATCAACAGACTTCTACCGCACTCATGAATTGGTACTTTTATAAATTTCGTCACAAGAGAGGAAAAAACGTTGTTTATAAAAACAGGTTTTGTAGTTAAATTTTTTTTTTAGAATCTTCTGGGGAAAGTCAATTTAAATGCCAGGTAGAAAAACTCATGGTTTACTCGTATGGAAAAATATAAAGGTCATTTACTAATTAAAGTTTTAAAATAATCTAGGTACCTTTTTGGAAAATAAAATCAACAAGGAATGACTAGCCCAACATTACGCATAATATGTATACATTTCTTAAAAGTTTTGTAATAAAAGCAGAATGAACATTTTAGAATAATAATTTATGGTTAACGTCTGCTACATTAAACTCATAAGTTATGAAAAAAAAAAACACTGCAAATATACCTATTGCACTGCAGTCACTATGATAATAAAACGAAATTGTTTAATATCACTTATAGATACGACAATAAACATTATAAACCTACACTCGTTGTAACTGTTAAACAATTATATTTTGTTCAATGAATGATTAGGGTAAATACTTTGTTAAGGGTGTCCGAGCCAATGTAGTATTACAACTTGCCTCAATGGAAAAAAATCCCATGCTTTGTGGAATTGTCAGATTTCGAATATTTATTTTCTTTTTTTTTTTTTGAAAGATAGATATTTAAAGCAAGTCGGAATGGACTCTAGTAACTAGAAGGGTCCAGTGCAACAACCTGGTATGTCCACTGGGTTATTTCAGGAGAAGAAATAAAGTTTAAATTCTTTAATATTTGCCATACATTTTATGTTTATATAGAAAACATGTAACAGTCTATTTTCTTTATTGATATTATGTATTCAAATTGCAATTATAATAACACAAAAAATGTTATGATCTATAAGTAGGATACATTTATGGACTTACCCGGTTTCTTGCTCATAAATTTGATTTTTATAATTTTTAGTCAAATTAGTTTCGGTGCAAAAACCTTGTATGTCCGGATAATAAGGACATACCAGGTTCTTGCATTGAATGTAATAACCTGGTAAGTCAAGTTTTGCTTATATCTCCGTATCTAATAATCTGTTACACCGAAATGTGTAGCTTTATTTCCTCATTAGAAAACCACAATAAAAAAACTTTTTTGAGAAAGTGGACATACCAGGTTGTTGCACTGGAATAAGCGTTTATACATCATAAATTGTTGAGTTTTTTTACTCCCATGAATTGAATTTGTTAAATCACTAAAAATTAATAAAATTGTTCATAATAATTGTTATGCAGTCTCTTTTAACCAATAATTTGTTTTGTCATTTGTATCTTTTAAGCTATTGCATAGTGGTGACTGAAAAAAAATTTTTAGTAATGCAAAAGCGTAACCGCAAGATGTTATTAATTATTATTATTTTTGTTATTTACAGTCTAACCAGTTGTCCAAGCAAAAAAAGTCTCAATTTAAATATTTCCGCACGGTGTTTATCTACCATTACCAAAAAAAAAAACTCATTTTGTCATTTTCTTTTCGGTCGTCGTGCTCAAAAAGTGTACCTTGAATTAATATAATACAAAAATAAATAGTTATAATTTCATGATACGTAGCTACAAAATTGCTACGCAATAGCTTTACCGCGGCCGCGGCAGTCCCCGAGTGCCTCAGAATTTTTTTTTATATTAGTTTGAATACGTAAAACTATTTAAGTATAGACGGAAACATGTACAAAACCCTGAATAAATATTTGTGGTTTTTTTTTTATAAAATCAACATCTATATTATATTAGGTAGTTTAAATCTGTGTTTTAATCATTTAGCAACTTCAATGACTTAAAAATATCTTAGTACCTATATAAGTTAAATACTAACAAGTTACAGTGTCGTTAATGTACTAACCACATCGATTTAGTTTTTTATTTAATTTTTAGGACTTAATAGGAGCAGGTGTAACAGGTACCTTCCATAAAACATTATACAGAACATAAAAGGTACTGATATTTATCATATTATAGTTAGCAAACGGCAATCGTAATATATTACATCAAAGGAGAAATGAGTAAAGAAAAATAAGCGTTCGACAGTGTTGATGGTTCAGGCTAATTGTAACACTTTGGCCGGTATTATCCTACTGATAAATTAATTCTGGGCAAGTCACTCGAACCCATGTGTTTGGGATTTTGTTGATTTTTAAAATTAGAAAGTGATCAGTCATCACGCTGTGGAGAAATAATTCTGAGTAGGGGAGACCAGCGAGTGCTTTACGGATTTGGACCCTAAATAAATTGGGACTGTTTTCCAATTATTTCGGGGTTCGTCGAAGAAAAAATAAAATATTTCCTGGTACACTTATTTTTCAATACCAAAGTACATCGTCAATAAACTACAATAAGATAACTGTCTAAGTTCATAAGACTCTTGTAGTTACAATTGTTTTTTGAAGCTATCACTTACAATAAATTAATAAATAATTGAACTTATATAACATTAACTAAATTCAATTACTTGCCCATGACGAAAAAAACGATGGGATGGCGATTCTTTTGGCTCTGGTCCGTACTTATACCTAGTATACTTAAATACAATTATGTTGAAGAAACTTCTAAAATATGTATGACAGTAAAAGTAAAATTTTAAATTTCACTTTGGGTTTTACAATTTATTTTTAATTTTACTTTTCTTTCATCCGTATAAAATGGCATCGTTACAGACTTTAATTTAATTTACATAGAATTGAAATTAAGTGCGAAATTTTGAAGTGTACACCTCGTTAAATATAATATAATATTATATTCGTTTTCTGTAAAGAGCACAAAATGTTACATATTTTAACGGTTTGAGGTCCGGTAACGCTGTATGAAAAATATAATACAATTACCTACCTATGCAATTAAATAAGGCGAAAGTAAGGCAGATAAAAAAATTTAAAATTCAAAAACCTGTACGAATTATATTAACGTCTATGCAAACTATTTCGGTCCAGTTCGTGTACCCTGATGATAATTATATAAACCTCCTAGTACGTATATCGAAAAACATATAGAAATGCTCCCAGCAAAGGTACATTTTGTTCAAATTTGTTCTCTAAATAATTTACGTTTTACTATTGTATGCGCAATGATGTATGTACCCAATTCATAACTTCGTACGAAAATAATGTGTCTGCACATAGAAATATTATGTCTAGGTTTTTTTATAAGCAACTATATTATATGAGGGGTGGAAATCCAAAACGTACTATTACCAAAATACTGATTTTTCAGGAGAATCGATATTCTGTATCTTAACATTTCTAATAAAAACAAACCATTTACAACCAAACAAATCAATTTGAAAAAAAGGTTTTTTTTTTAATTATTTAATAATATATTATTTATGCTTCAAACGACTCAAATGTGTTAAATATTCTAGAGTTATATTTTTAATTTAATTTAAAACTTAATTAAAATTTTTAAAATTAATTTTTAGTACGTTTTGGAATAACATTTTTAGGTATACGTACAGCATGGGTAAAAGTACGTTTTGGAAATGGTTCGTTTTAATTATATAGTTAATGATTTTTTCCTATTCTTTTAACACGTACAATAGTACGTTTTAGGCGTAAAACTGGAAAAAGTACGTTTTGATTTTCTAAGTATCATTTTTATGTATGGAAAAGGTTCGTTTTGGATTAACCAGTAATTTTGAATCGCAGATTTGACCAGGAAATAGTACTTTTGATCTATTCTGATGACGCCAATCAATGTATCGATATTCTTTCCATAAGAATCGATATCTAACTCGATTTTGTCAATTTTGGCAATAGTACGTTTTGGATTTCCACACCTCATATACACTTATACTATATGTTTATATACGTCATAAATCAGGGATGGCAAACCTTTTGAACACTGCGTGCCCAAAATTACCTTTTTTTTTTTTAGAGCGTGCCATGAAAAAAATTATATTTTGTTATATTATAATTCGATTGTATAATTAATGTATAAAAAGGTTAGTTTAGGTACATAATAATAATAAATAATAATAATAATTATAATAATATTGCTTTGTTAACTATTTATTTTGATGTGATTTTTATTGTTGAACACTTGATGCCAATTTAATGATATTTGGTTTATAATTAGTAACTTTTAATAAAATACATGCGGCACTGCATTCATCAGTTAGTCGGTTTCTTAAATCAGATTTTATAAAATTCATTTCTGAAAATAGTGACTCGCATGAATAAGTTGAAGAAAAAATAGACAAAACAGCTACAGATAAGAATAATCGTTAATGACCGATAAAAACCGTATGCTCAAAATATTTTTACCTATTACCTATAAACTATAATACTATATATTATATATTATATAATAGTAAAAATTTTCGCGTGCGATGGATTTGCTATCCCTGTCATAAATAATTAGTGATGAACCTATACCTATTTTACCTCTAATTATTTACAAATGAATTCTGATGTTATAATCGTTTGATGTTTATATAACTGCAGCGTGCTCTGACCAGAATATAATGTAAATTAATGTAAAATATTATTATCATCGTTTTGCCAATAATTTCTATGGAAAAATAATATTTTTGAATGTATTTGTTTTCCGGAAACAATATACATATAGATAGGCATTTATAAAAACAATAAGTACTTACTACTATTGAAAGAGTGATGGTTTTAATTTTACACCATAATCATCGGCACATGAATTGTAGTTAATATTTTATTAGATGGACAGTTGTGTTCTTTAATAGAATAAAACTAATATTAGTTCTATAATATTGTATTTTAGCGATACAACTTTTGAAAAGCTAAACTTTTTGTTACTGTACAAAGAGATGTAAAGAATTTTTTTCGCGTAGATACAATATTAGTTTTTCAGTTTTATAGCCCCACAACAACATTCAACATCGATTTACGAACCTTTGAACGATTTCTGGACGTTAACATCAAACAAAAGTGTTAGATGATTATTGCATCAGGTTTTATTAAAACTATTACAGTTTACTACACATAATTTGTATTTTATTTAAGTTAAATAAATTATAAACAATGCACATTAGCGCAGAACAAACCTCGTAAAAACGTTACACAGCCACATGAGTACCGAACAAAAAAATTAAAATACCCGCCAAAACATATATGATAATACCTAATCATTTTTTTTTTCATAGCCACTTGTATGGTAAAATATCCGCTTCCCAGTACGATCCTTCGGGCAACAATAAGGATGTTATAACTTAAAGATACTATCATGGAAGTAAAAACGCAAGTGATATAGCAGAAACTAAAAAGTTGACAGATTTGTAAGTACCTTCCTGTGTTATTATTTATATATTTTATACATGGATGCAATAATGTATTCATTATTTGCGAAACAAATGTTCTTTATCACCAGATAATGACATCATATCTATAATGAAATTTCGTTATGAATATTATTTGCCTTTTAAAATTTTTTTTTTAAACTCATTTCTTATCTTTTTTTTATATAAATTGTTCATTTAATTTTTCCATAAAATTATAATTTTATATTTTAGCTATATGCCGTAACAAACATAATTTTTCAATCTAATGGCAAATGTAATTTACATGGTTTATACAATTATTTCTACAAAATATTGTCAAAAGCTCCAATTTAAAATATGTATAATGTTGCTTTTGACAATTATTGTTTCTTCAATGTACATGCATACATACATACATACATAATACATAATAAAGTGTATTATTATAATATTCACAATATATAACAAATTATTTAAAATCAAATTAAATAAAACGTAACACGTTTTGCGTCATAATCTAAAATGTTTACGTGCACACTACCCTCGGGCCATGATATTTAAAAACTGAACGCTAATTGTATCTCACAGTGATCATATTATTTATTTGGAATTTACTCTTAATTTAAAATATTTTTTTTTGTCATATACTATTACAGATAACATAGAAATACAAGCTATTACCTATTTCTCAAAACTTATGGATCAGTAGAGTTTTCTTTCACGCAATAAGTCAGAGATAATTTTTCATGGCTCCCCAATGTATAATAATATTTATAACAAGTCGTGAGTTGACAGTATAAGCATTATAATGGCTTATATAAGTTGGTTTTCGGTATTAAAGCATAAGAAATACACCTATACAGTGGTATACACATATATAGGTAGATCCACATACCATCCCCCGATAGTCAATACCCACCGATATAATATATTGTTTATATTATTTTGCAGGGAAAAAACAAAACTCTATATACACACATAAATATTATACATATTATATATTTCGTATAAATTAAAAAAATTATGTATATACTTTTAATAATAGATTTCCTCTCCATGAGATATTAAAAATGTAATATTTTAATAAATAGTCGTCGTTGTCATAATACGCGTATTGAGTATTAAAAACAAATATTAAATAATAAATAATAATAATATCAAAAACTATATTATGAACCATTTATAAAATAAAATATTATGATATCAAAGAAATATCCTGTGAATAAATTTCAACCGTGCAGTTTTCTTTACTAATTGTAGTTAATTACGACTCTGTTTTTCTTAAACGAACCATTACAATTAAATACGATAATATTAAAATATGCATAGTATATTGTTCTCATTAAAAAATTAAACTAAAATTACGTTTTACACAATACCTATTATTTTGAATTATTATTACAATATTTCATTTTGAGTTCGAAAGTATAATAAAAATAAACAGGTGGGTGGTAGGTATTTTTTTTTATAAAAATTGGTGTTAAAAAATTTTGAGTTTAATTGACATTTAAATATGAATATAATATATTGTTTTTATTACATTTAACTATTTAATATTTTAAACAGTTGGGTGACACCGCGTAGTGAAAAATATTAAATATGGCTTAAAGTTAATAATATCTAATTCGATGATTAATAATTATACTATTATAGTAAATAATAATTTGATAGAAAATGCATCTTAAAATAGTTGTTCAGTGTACCTTGAGTAGATCACTGTACGTGTTCAATTTTTAATTAAATTTAAATCATTGTAGGCGTTAAATCGATTTTGAATTGTGACGGTTAATCTACATTTCCAAGTATATTTTATTGGATATTTAAATTGCTATTAGTAATTAATATTCCTACTAGTAATATCACGGTAAGTTAGCTTTTGCCATAATACTTGTAAATATATATATACCTATAGGCTATAATTATTGCATTATTAATTATTTTCATTATTAACTTATAAGTCATGCCAACGACGTATTATGGTTTGAATAGATTCATGCAACAGTAAGCTTGAAATGAGTACAAATATTTGAAAACGTCATTGTGTATAAAAATTAAATATAATATACGTTATGGCAATCTCTATAATTCATTTTAGATTCTGAGCAGAGCGATTAATGTATTGATTTTACAATGGTATTGTGTTTTTAATTTATTTTTATTTATATTTGTGCCTGTTTAGTGTGCACCTACACGATAAGTAGTCCAAAGAATGATTCTACTTCAGTATCTTGTTTGATGGTAAAGTGAATCTAGTTGGTGCATTGGGGAGGTCAAAATTCCCAGCAGTTTTCAAAAGCTCCAGGAAAAACGTTAATTTTTACGCGAAATCGGTTTTCAACAAAATCGATTTTGGCTTTTGGTAAAACTTTAAAACAAATAACCGTAGATACATGAAATGTTCACTAAATATTTATATTAGCATTTTCTATACACCTCACAATTCTCAAAATATTTTGATTTGTTAAGAGACATTTTTAGTTTCCAATATTTTAGTTTTTTTTTCTATAAATGTTAATAAAATTTTATTCGTTGGATCGAAAAGCGTGACAATTTAATATAAGGGTCCTGATTTCTGTTATATAGTTACAATAGCAGTTGGAAAATATAAAAATACGTACGCAACATTTTTTTATTATTATTTAAATTTAAGACATTTACGATAAGTAGATACTTTGTGAATAGCATCGTGGTAATTTAAATGTGATCCGAACATTTTTTAAATATCATTGTGTATAGTAGGAAAATAAAAATATACGTAATAACGAAGTCTTGATATTTTCAACGAATAATATTTTGTTGAATTACAACAAAATATCTAAAATGGGTTTTTTTTGCTTATCCAAAAGGCAAAAGCTTTTTAAAATTCGTACATCAAATGTCTAAAAAAAAAAATGTTTATAGTATGTATTTTTTGGTTTCTTTAAGAAAAACTTTAATGAAACTTTGTATTGAATTATTAAGCCATAGCTGTAAAAATTGAAAATATTATACAATTTTAACCACAAAACTATATGAAAGTTTTCGTGCTAAATTTTTTTTTTTAGTCTTCATATTTATATAATTTATTTGGAAACTTGTATTGAATGTTCAACTCTCAGATATGTGAATTAAACATTTTATGATTTGTCTACTACAAAATAATTTACATACTTATGTGGTATTAACGAATTTAGAGAAAAACTGTTATTTAAACTCTTTTAAAAATGATGATGATATAATATTATCGATAATTTTTAAATTATATATAAGAAAAACTGCTGATGATCTTAAAATCAAATTGTCGAGCATTTAACTCACAAACAACAAAATTATCTTATCATTAGCCGATAAAAGGAAAATATACAAGCCATAGGCTGTTTAAAACGTTTTGAAAATGATAATTTTAATATTTTGTGAACAAAAATTCCTCTATTAAAACATAAGAACAAAATCGATTTATTTAAAAACTAGTTTGCGTAAAAGTTTCACGTTTTTCTAAATTTTTGTTTTTCCAAATAATTTTGATGGGATTAATGGGAACTTTTTTGACCCCCTCCCCCTTCCACCATGTAATAACTAGATCCAGTTTTCTATCAGGAACCTTCCTCAAAGTTGAAGATTGAAGCATTTTTACTGTTCTTAATGGTGATGGCATCATTTTCAGAAGAAAATATATAATGAAAAGTCATCATACACATCATTGTGAAGTCAATACATTCATCGCTCAACTCAGAGTATACAATATACCACGCATATTAATTGGAATAAATTTAACTCTATATTCTGTGGTAATATATTTTATTATATTAATAACTATACATTATTACATTTATAGAGTATAGAATATATTATTTCGATTTATAAAAAACACAAGGTATAATAGTATTATAAAAATTGTTTAAATAATATCATGATATAGAAGATGTAATGGAAAGAACTGACAGATAAACCAATTAAATAATAACTTTTCTGCTGATATTTCAATTTACATTATAACAAGATACCTTTTTTCCAATCTAACAATAATGATTACTGTTAATATTATAACATTATTTTGTATGTAATATAAGCGCAACACTTATTTATTTATGCCTTTATTCATGTTACAACTTCAATTGCTTATTAGCTTACAAAAATGAATATTTATTAATGTTACAAAAGAGTACATTATGTAATGTAGAGACTAAATTGAGTTGTACATAATATTAGTGATTGTTTTTAGAAAGGAAATTATTTTCTCAAGGCTGACTTCTTGTGGGTCCAGAGCTTTATATCGGTTGTCCAAAAACTCTAGGTGTGTTCTAGTTTCGGTACGATTTCAGCAGAAAACATGAAAGTATTTTACTTTTAAGGGTTTTTGCCACATTTTTGACACAACAGTGGTTCGCCTTTTCTCATAAAATGGCCGGGGGAAGTCTTGAAGTGCTCTATTCACAGTCTAATGGCACAGTGGTCTTTAACCTTTTTGGACTCGCGACCCACTTTTTTGGGCCTACATTTTTCGCCATCTACGTAAGCTTTATGGAAAAAAAAAAAAAAAAAAAACTAGCGTAGTACTACCTATTATAAGTCCAGTGTTCGGATTAGATAAGTAGTTTTTTTTTATCTAGATAAAGATAAAGAAAAATACTTTTTTATCTAGATAAAAAAAAGATACAATTTTTCACATAATAAATTCCACCTGCTACGTAGAATCATATCAGTATATGAAAAATATACTGTGATTTGTATCCATTATATTATAGAATATAGGTTATATAAACTGTATTTTTATTTATTTCATCTATTAAACTAATATTTTATTTTAAAAAGAAGTCTGATTGAAGACCAGACTAGACTAGACTAGACTCTAGTCCATAGTTTGTATATTATGTTAATCGTTTCTTATTTGGTAACTCCGATAGACTTGTATCAACTTGAATTGAAAGTGTTTTCCATGGTGGGTAGGATGGGAGGTTAACCTAACCTAACCTTACACACATTTTTATTACATTTTACTAGATTTTGGTAAGGGACATTTCATTTAGCAGTCTTAAGCCTGGTGTTTTTTTAAGGCGGAATTGTAAGAACAAATGTTTAAAAAACGGCTCTTAATAATAAACAACAGTATTGTTGAATTTAGCAAGGTTGATAAAACTTGAGCTATGTAATTGAGGGATAATTTAATTTTGCAAATGTAATGAAGCAGTTCTCTAGAAATGGATAGAATACTTGGTATTGAACTAGGTACTACGAATTGCTCCAGTGGCTATCCTCAGACTACCATTATGAATTGTATTAACTGTTTTTAGAATGTAATATGGTTTTCATTGGTATAACAGATTGGTTCATAGTCAATTTTAGATCTAACAAAATATCTATGTAGGTTGATTAAAACAATGGTTTACACACCTCACTTAAAACAAAAGGGTAATTAATAGTTTAACAGTCAGTTAATTACATTTGACAGTTATTTCAGTTTCTCTGATTTTTGAAAAATGTTAGACCTATAAACGAATTGCCATAGGAAACAACTACATTTTAACTTGTAAGAGTAATAAACATTAAATTAATAATATTAAAATATTATAGGTACATATTATGTTAGGTATGTTATATGTACAATATATTAAAATATATTGTTATGTATTTTGATTTACTTCACTTTTTATAGAAAAAAACGTCAGTAGAATAATATTTAAAAATATTTGAACTAAAATTAAAGTCTTTACTGTACCTACTCACTACTTTTTGTAGAATGTTTTATGGTATTATAAAAGTTGAATTATATTTTTTATCTGACTCGGATGGACTTGTGAGTATAGGAAATTATGAATGTAAAAACATAACTGAACGCAACCGTTAAATTAATATATTAATTGTTTATTGTTATTGGCATAAATGGGGCTGTCAAAAACTGTGATTTACTCATGTTTGCCAATGACTTAAAACTTTTTAGTAAAATTGAATCTTTATCTGACTGCTCCGTGCTCCAGAATGATCGTAACAACCTCGTCTCGTGGTGTAATAGTATTGGTCTTCAGTTTAATGTAAATAAATGTCATTCTATGACATTTTTAAAGCAATGCTTCGCTATTAATTATACGTATGCAATCAACGGTTCTAACTTAACCTCTGTCGGTAGTAAAAAAGACTTGGGTTTTCTTTTTAATTCAGATCTTAACTTTCACTCCCATATTGAAACGATATGTTGAAAAGCTATACGTAAGCTATGCGTACCTATATCCAAAGAGTTCAATCTATCGTTTTCACTGAAATCCTTATATTGCTCTTTGATCCTATCCATTCTAGAGTATGCATCTGTCCTATGGAATCCTTATGCAGTAACGGACTCCTGTCAATTAGAACGTATTCAGAGAAAATTCTTATCTTGCGCAGCTTATATATTAAAAATAAAGTATCCTCCACATGACTATTCATTAGTGATGCAGGAACTTTGTCTCATCTCACTAGCAGACAGAAGAGTTAAGGCTAACACAGGGTTTTTGAATAAGCTGATGGATGGTCGTATTGATGCTCCCTCTCTTCTTTCACCGATCAATATCAAAGTCCCTTCTCGCATTACTAGACACCACGTTCCTTTCGCAGTTCCTGTGCACACTACAAATCATGGGAGAAATAGTCCTTTACACCACATGATGAGGTTGGCCAATGAGAGCACCAGCTATCAAGACTGGTAAAATTAGACACTACTTCTTTATAATTCTAATACTTACCATTATACTAATATAATAATTATTATTATTATCTTTTTTAAGCCTTGTTATTTGTAATAATTATTTAAATTGTAAATTGTAAAATATATATTGTGAAACTGTTGTATAGGACTCCACCCGTTGATAAATAATAAATAAATAAATAAATATTAAATATTTTGTTATACTGAAAGTACCACAATATTAAACTATTTTCTCCGCACAGTATTATCATCCACTGCACTCGTTCATGCGAAATCATTTTCTGCACAAGTTGGTCCACTTGGCTTTTATCATATTTTAACCAATTATTTATTTCATTAAAAATAGGATTTTCAATTATTACCAGTAGCTGATAGTTGTTTTTTTTTTATTCGTTACCTATCGGAACAATCCAATATTCTTAATTATATTTTCACCTGAAAGATCAATGTTATGTAACGGTAAATAGTTATATAAGACGATAGTGTTGACAAGTATCGTAACACGTGAAGCGTATATTTTAAGCTCGTAATAATCACCAATAACAGATTAATACGCCTTCTTAAGAAGTGATAAACGAAAATAATAATAATTGGTCATATTGAACCGATTCGGCGTGCGAAGGAATAAAGAATTTTGATGGACTACTGGTTTTTACCTGCCAGATTGGAGACACGTCAAGCGTATAATACAATGTTAGATGGGTTCCTATATATTTTATGATTTATTTATAAAAATAGGGTGGCTGGAAAAAATACCATAAAGAATTGCAGGGCTGAAAACCGAAAACTGGTAGACATATCCATATAACCTGGTAGTTCCATGAATTATCATATAGGTAGCTTATTTTGTCGTGATAAATTCTAGGATGGTGATATAATATCACGATCCGAATACAATAGACCAGTAACATTATTGTCCCTTTATTTTATTTTATTTTATTCGAAATATACTCGTAGTTTCGTGTTTTTTTTTTACAGATTGTTAACCCCACAAGTCGTTACGAAAATAAACACTTAAAAGTTGTTATCGTTATCTATCTCCTACCGATTTGATGTTGAGCTAAAGGTTGTACGTTTATTTTTTCATAAAAATGCACTTTTTCGCCATAAATATATTAAAGATATCACTAATTTCGACTGACGTGGAAATTTTTTTCTCATATCGATTTTGTAGAACATATAATGTTATGCAGAAAACACGTTGCTGAAATAATATAAACAATGTAGGTACATATACAATAATAAACAAATATTTAATATTATATTATTTTATCAACTGCGAAAATGTTTGTGGGGGAGCGAAATCAAAACTTTATTATTTTATATAAAATTATTGTTGTCAGAGGATTGAAAACATTGAGTCTATAGAGATAATAATTAATATACATTATATATTTAAAAATAATACTCTTGACTACACTATAGGTATATGAAATGTATTATTTTCAAGAATACCTATACATAAAATTAATTTTGAAAATAAAATACGCGAACATTACCAAAATGCTATCATTTTTACAAAACTTATCTTGACAGTTGATATTATTTATAATTTGTAAAAAAATATCCTATAAAGTGAAACTTTCAATGTAATTTAAATTCAGTTAGTATTTTGATAATCAGTAGTTAGTGATCCAAATCTCAAAGTATATGATTTGGTACATTTAACTATGTACCTATTATTATATTTTCGTTATATTGGTATGAAATACGTTAGAAGCATTTAATAAGGCGAAGCTTGGAGAATCGAGATTCTGAACATGAAATATAAATTATAAATAAATTCGTTGGAGTGTAACGAGTTGTTTATTTATTTTTTGCTGGTAGCAGAGCACATTTATTCATTCCCAAAATTAATAGATTGTTTTTAGTTAAATGGGTGTGGTACCGGCAGTAAGCATTTTGATTAAATCAACTTTGATAAAAAAAAAGTATACATAATTATTATATATTAAATGTAACGTAGTTTTGCGCGTAACTATAGGTTACCTATATACTTTTATATTTTTTGTTCTTTTTTTTGTTTTGTATTAAGTAACGACCTATATTAGGTAAATATATTAGGGTGTAGAAACCAAACATTACGTGATTGAACGGTTTGATTTTGAACGGAAATGTGAAATAACACTAACAGTTTAAAAATCTAGCTTAAATTATTAGTTTTATATTTATATTTTTATATTTTATACGTCCGATATTGCGTTGTTGTCAGCATAAAATAATAAAGGACACTCTACGTGTAAAACGATAGATAGTGGACAATTGTAAGTAAGATCTGAACTTGAAAATGTGTTATCAACTTTGGCCGCAAAGGCAATGTAACGAAATAAATACAGCTCACTTAGAAAAACCAATTTTCAAGACATATTCTAAAAAAATAAATGCAATTTGTGAATATTTTGAAAGCGAAAAAGGTTTCGTTGAAAGACCACTACAACATAAAAATACCTAAATTCGCCATGACTGTCCACATAACGGGTGAGGTATAGAAAACCCTCGCTCCCGCCAACACCCTAGGACAAAGGCATTTAACCGCAGAAATTTGGAGTCCATTCTCTCCATAGTATTAAAATAATTTCAAACACCTCTCGGTGGTGGCACACAAGATAAAAATCGCGTACTTGATGTACCACAACATTCCACTGTTGAACCCTCCCCCCACAAAAAACCCTCCCGTTCACTCGCTAATGGAATTACTTCTTCTTCCGTGGTGATGGTGACTGGTGGTGGCGTTTACGAACATTTACATTAAAAAATAGAAAATAAAAGGGCGATGTTTCTAGTTATTATTTTAAAAGCCACTAGTGTACAACTAAGATAACTCAAGAATTACAATATAATTAAATACAAAGTATAATATTTACAATATATGAGCTATATAAAGAATCACGTTATTGTTATAATAATACGTGTGGCTTGGTGTGGCGTGGTGGTTGTCCTCAGTAACAAAACATTTTTTAAGTATAAGCACTGGCCGGTGTTACTAGTTCCCGGATGGTATGTTGTCCGATAAAAATTGAAATAAAAACGTCAAACGCAGTAAAAATAATACACTTATATAATATACTCAAATTGTATAACGTGATATATGTATACAGGTACTTGGGGGGAGGAGAGAGGGTTTGCCCCGCTTTTTTCTTTATGAAAACTGCTCGTAGGACATGCTATACTTAGAATATTTTTCCGACAATTTTTTAATATAAAAATCGATGTTCAAATAGTGAATTGTTAATTAAATATTAACTATAGCTTATAAGTACCTATAAATATTGAAAGCTTTGATGAATCGATTAAGACGGTACAAGGGCATGCCTAATTAATTTACCTAAATTAGCTCTTGAAACTTTAATTTATTTATGTTTCCAATGTATTGTCAATCGTTCCGTGGTTTTTACTTTTTATTTTATATCACATATTTAGTACACACAACTACACAAGCTACAATACGCCTCACACAGTAACTCTGGTAAGTACGTAAACTACTGCTCCTAATGTCATAATATATTGTAGAGTCTAAATATTTGATAAAAAAAAAACTTGTTTTAGTCACTGTACATTTGTTTGTAAAAAATGCTTAAAAATTCTAAGTATTATATATTTTCATACACTTTTTTAGACATTTATATCATACAAAAAAATTTCCCACCGGCTCCGATATGAATATTATGTGACTAAAACTTAATACTAAATAACGCTGTTAATGAAATTATTTATGTGATTTATTATGAAAAAGGTGGATAAGTGGATGTCGCTCTGCTGTACAGTAGGTTACAAGTGGGTCACTGTAACGGATGGTGTTAAATTTGAATTCAATGATATAATATCATTGTACAAGAAAAACGATTCTGAGCGAAAACGGTCAATCAGCCTATGATATTACCAAGTATATTTGATGATATTATTGTGAATAAAGTAATTTATATATTTTAACCTATTTACATGGAACCTTTTTTCAATTTTCAATTCCTAGCTATAAAAGTTAAACATTTTATAAATTTTTAACTACAAAATAATTATTAAATTATAAATTTGATAAATTTTGTCAAAATTTGAAATTTAAATGCTTATGAAAAAAAATTGTGCCTATGTATTTTTAATATTTTTCAACTTCTATTAGAACGAAATATCAGGAGCCTTATATTCAATTTTCACGCTTTTTTACCCAACAAATAAAATTGTATTGGTATTTATAGAAAAAAAAGCTAAAAAAATTGAAAACTGACAATGTCCGTAAACAGCTCAAAAATAGTTAAATTATTTTCAAAATTTTATCGTGTATAGAAAATGCTAATATAAACATTCAGTCAAAATGTCATGTAGGTTAGGCTACGTTCATTTGTTTTAGAGTTACACCAAAAACCAAAATCGATTTTCTCGAAAACATATTTTGCGTAAAAATTCCCGTTTTCCCTCAATTTTTCTTTTGTTTTTCACGTCGCTTTTGAAAACTACTGGGAAATTATTACTTTTGACCCCCCAAAGTACCAACTAGATTCATTTTCCTATCAGAAAAATTACTATTGAAGAAAACCCAAGCACTTGTTCTGTCCTAAAAGGTGATGACAGACACAAATAAAAATAAAAAATTTAAAAAAAAAACACACATCATTGCAAAATTAATACATTCATCGCTTTGTTCAGAATCTAAAACTCCTTATTTATCTTTATATAAAAATGTAATCTGTACCTATATCAATAAGAATTATTTGTAAACTAAGATAACCCTAGGCCGCCAACAGAGTTTTTTTCAGTGAGGCCCAGTAATCTTTCGATATTAATTTAAATAAATAATAAAATGTATGAGATGTAAAGTGATTTGGTTTATGGATAATATATTAAGTAAATTTACAATAGTATGTACACAGAATTTCATTGGCATACATGGAGGGGGAGGAGGGTTACAAGGCTCCATGGTATTTTCTAATTAAAAATAATTTAAATAAGCAGTTAATTACTATCGAAAACGCATCTTAAATAATATGTACAATGTAGGAATTTTTTTCCGGAATAGTATAATATTTTTAATAATTAAATATAGAAAATGTTACTTACACTTTATATTTATTAATTAATTTTTTTTAGCAAATAAGAATCATCGTTTTCTTTGTAAATTGTTGTTAAGCAGATGACTTTTTTGAAAATGTTGATAGGCGCCTAAATCAAAACCAAAATTTGAACTCGTAGTTTTTGAGTTACCTGTTTAATCTACTAAAGATATTATTAATTCAGCACAAAAATATAAATATTTGTAATAGTTGAAAGCAAAATTATTTATCTTTAATTATATATAAGTATCTATAGCTTAACTTGTTTGTAATTAATTTGTTGATACTTATATAATATGGAAGAAAAACGCTGTGTTGTAAATTTGTAGTAAAAATTGTTTATTCAAATGAATGGTATGGGTAAATCAAATCAGAGGGGCCGCTTTTATAAACCCAGAACCGACGTTGAATATGTGGGGTAGCTGAAATTCAAATAAAATATAATAATATAAATATACAACGATAAATAATAATTATTCTCTATTGATGGGTACACGCTTATTCGGCATTGAGTGTCATCAGACTGTTAACATCGAACGTCATTCAAGTACCTTTCATATTATTATATTATATTTTAAAAGAGTTCGGTGATATAATTCAATGAGAACCAGTATGTACTTATTGGTGTAACCCTGCGTGAATTATTATTTTAAACGTGAAACAAAGCTTTTGATATTTTAATATACTACAGCGAGGGTAGAAGAATATTATACAAATGCACAATGATAATAATTTTTTACATATTTTCGATTTTACAAGTGTACCACCTATGTACATTTTTAAAACGAGAAAAAAATGTATATATGTTTTTAAATGAATTGATAAAATAAGTGCATAACGTTTTCCGTGTTTTCCGTGTTTTTTGTGTAGAATATGGGACTTAATTTAAATACTATCAAATTTATTCCACTAAAAAATGGCAAATACTCGTAGTTTTTTTTTAAATAAAAAGAAATATTATACAATAGTGACCCGGGATTACAGTACTACTCATTTTTCATAGTAAAAATTGTGCAAAATGTTTAACAATACATCATAAAATATGCATAGCTAATATTATAAACAATAAAATAATTTGAATTTCTGAGTGACTGCGAGTACCTGCAGTACTATTTTAAGTTAGTACGTATTTGTCAATTTAACGAGAGTGAGTGGAAATGTTAAAAAAACATTGAAGTATAGTATGGACGAATTGATATAGATAAGATCCAAGAATTATAATTTACCTCATTATTTAATTCTATAATGGAATAATAATATGCAATAAAAATCTTTATTGTACAAAAGATTTTTTTTTATTAAAATTAAACGTTTTCTTCAATATTGGTTGTATAAAAGTAAATACTGCGAAAACTTTAAATTTTTATGCTATGAACTGAATTATTTTAATGATATTTTAGTGATATAGTAATTATTTATTTTTAATACTAACTACGACAACTTTTAAAAATTATGTCATGTATGAAAATAAATGTCATATTCTAATATTTATTTATCAGAAAATAAATAACTATTTGACATTTTTCGTTTTCAGCGTTTGTGTAATTTATAGATTCCATTTTATCAACCATATTGTATTCGTTAAAAAAAATAGTAAAAACATTTTTAATTGGTTATTTAATCGCCTTATCGTGTAGATCGTTAAGATACCCTACGCAAACATTTCTGAATTTTTTACTACGTGACGATCGTTCGGAGTAAACATCGCACCGTAATTTTGGATTGTCAATGAATCCTTTCAGTTTTAATTCGCATGCTTCGGATTTCTGTTCGGCGACCCACAGGAATTCACTGTAACCGTGCTTTCGGATTTCAAATTTATGTACCTATGTCCCATATATGTATAGTGCATATACTTTGATTTACTGACACGAAAAGTGTATACCAATAAAAAAAAAATACCTTTGAAAGAAGGTCCCCTATAGTCGCACCCATTCTGCTTGTTCGATAATATATTAAGTTATATATTTGTATAACACGAATAACAAATTTTGTTATTGGTAAATTATTATCACTTTCGTAAAAAAATATTTTTAATTTTTATAGGTAGGTACAAATGCATCTACTTAAAAAGTATTTCAAGTACATAGTAAGTATTAAATAAAAATACTTTTCATGCATGTTAGTCTCTGAGCAGAGCGATGGATTTGACGTTTAAGTTTGATCATTGAGGTTAATACTATATAACGTTAAACGATATACGTTATACCTATAACCATATAAGTACCAAATAACAAATTGTATACAGTATGTTCAAAACGTTTCAAATATAATAAACTATAAAGTGCACCTATACTTAATAAATTCGCTAAATGGCATGTGCCTGTGTATTATATTTCCATTAATTTTCTATATATTTCTTTCTTAGAATATAATATACCTAATATTTACAATATAGAAAGTACACAAAAGACAAAACCAGCGATAGCCGACAATAACAATATTTTATACTTTTCAATTCAAGTCGTCTTACAGGCTTTATTTTGATGAAAATAATCAATAATGGCGTTTAGAGTTTGTTTAGGAGGCTATATCAATAATGAAATTACAATAATCCTAAGATTCCGAGTTTCCGGATTTATTTTTATGAGTAAAAATAATAATATTGATAATCCAAACAAAGACGCTAAAGTATTTAAATTAAAAATACAAGTACGTATGTATTGATATTCAAAAAATACTTTGCAAAATTGATTATCATATATAAAAACATTAAATAATTAATAATTTTCATACATTTATATTCATAAAAAAATATAACCAAACGAATAAAAATAATTATTATTAAGCTTTGATTATAATATAAACAACACAGTTGTGTACAGATGCTATAATAATATATTATGACGTGTATTGTGTACATTCTGGAATTAATTTTTTTTTTTTAAACCGTACATGAAATTTTAAACCCAACAACGATATTATAACCTTATTTTTTTTATATTGAATAATATTGTGCTGGCTATAGTTCCCGTCGGTTATACGATTTGTGAGTTGAAATTAATTTTTGATTTTGATTAAAAAATCGTATTCCCTTTATTATAAGCTGCGTGTCGTGCGCAATATTTACTGCGAGATCAATTAGAATCGGTACCATACTTCCATAATATATAATATTATAGGTAAAAGTAATTTAAAACCAAACGCGATATAATTTCACACGCCGCTTGTCAAACTGGCCGGGAACAATCGACAAATTGACGTGTTTATATTATGATAACGCCCACCGTTTGCAATACTTGTTTGAATTTTCCGATTTTCACACGAGTGTATAGAATTTACTTTGAACTAAATATGGGCGAGACTATACGGGCGAGATAATTTGATTTTAATTTTTATCAAAATGTATTTTATAATGAGTACCTATACATGAGTAACCTATACATTGCAGCCGAATTTTGATAAATTGGAATTTCATGATTTGATTTTAAAATTAATTATTAACGTCCTTTTTTCCCTGTATAGCAAAATTTATAATTATAGGATCACAATATTAACAACACAAAATAATATTACACGCTCCATTTTTGTTTTTCATTCTTACCACCGTTTTCTAGTTCTCAATTGGTACGTATACCTACTATTACGTATCTATAGTTAAAATAATGTACTAACTATGATTTTAGTATAATATTACTTAGAAATCGTTACACAAATAAGCCGAAATGAAGAAATTTCGAAAGATGAAACTGTAAAGAAATCAAAAATGCATTTCGTTGTATACATTACGTAAACCTTAATAAAGATCCACGCGAATTTTAAAATTGACTGTCGGCATTCAAAAATATCGAAAAAAGTTACTACATTAAAATGCAAGCATCAACTGCGATATCATTCGAAAATAATGAAAAGTTATGTGAAAATCGGTTTCATTATGGATACGCTTAAATCATGCTATCGATTTATATTGAAACGAATTTTAAATTTTCTAGGTAGTATAATGGTAGAACAGTCATATTATAATACACTGGTTTAACTTTGATTAGGTTTTTAAATTTTCAATGAACATAATAAAATAAGTTTCACGCAATTATTCCTCTCCAAAACGAATTTGGGAACAAAGTTAACGAACACAATATACACTATGTGGATATTTCAAAAGATGTTGTTTTCGAATTTCTCAGTTTTGTTTTCAACAATACTCTGTAGAACAAAAAAAAAACTATAAACACACGGTACAAGCGCCAGGAGGTTAAACAACATCTTTGCTTTTTATGTAACCCACACGCTACATAGTTGTTTCTTGACAGAATAATTGATCATTTCTTCCAATTTTAAAATACCTCGCCAAAAATAGTTGGTCTTTGGAGTTAAATTTGCTTACGGTTCTCATTACATCTTACAATTTCACAACTGTGCCTTTTTTATTCTAGACGTCAATAATTAATCTTTGAAAAATCCTTTTGTGAGAGTATTTTTTCATCACCTAAAAATACATTTTAATTGCTTAACAAGTACCAGCTATCGACATCAAACGTAAAAACGATGAATGTAATTTGTAATTTTCGCAATGCGTTTGGACATTGACATAACTATAAGAGCATTTCCCTGACAATAAGATACGCGTTTATCCGACAGTAATATTTCCCACCTACGCATCATGATGTGTTAATGGATATTAATATTCTACAAGATTTCAATTATTTATTAATAATCAATAAAACGAATTCTCTGTGGTGGGTGCTCAAGCTATAATGTGTATATAAATTTTCTTCTAAAATTAGTAAATTTACCGATTAATGCATATTTTTTGATGTTTTGTTTTTAACTCAAGCCACATATCCATATTATGGTTACTATTCGTAATAAGTAGGTATGTTGTAAATATGAAATTTACACACTATACTACTATAGTGTAATGACGTCAGTAGTTCAGTACCTTATTTGCATCTATATTATATTATATAACATTATGCGGAGAAAGTTCGATTTAAGTTAAATATTTCCAAAGGGAAATGCATCATCAATTCATAATATATAAGTTCGATGGATAAACATAAAAGGTACCTCCTGACGAAAGACTCCAGGGATAGTTTGATATTCCTCTATAATCTGTGTGAAATACTAGCACGATTAGCACCCAACCCGGATATGACATAGAATCAACCACAGCTCCTCAAAGAGACGAACCTCATTCAGAAAATATTGCATATACACAATAGTTATACATAATATTATCACATGTAATAACAATAATTTAAACCATTCATGTATGAAGTATAATATTTAAAATATCTTGTATACAACATTAATTGTCATGTATATTTAGAAATGCCAATATCCTTAGCAGTTGAGGCGTATATAAAAAAAAATAAATACAAAAATAAAAGGTAACGAGGTGTAAATGGCGTACTGTACATAATAATATATGCTATAATATTACCTTAAATGAATTAAAGTGTAGATGAAAAATAAAATAAAATGTAAAACAATACTACAGGTGGTTGAGAAAAAATCGAACGAAACATTTATAGTGGCAAATATTATATAGAACACGCGATTCGCAAAACAAAATTTTAAAAAAATCGTTCTTTAAATGGTGCATATATTATTGGTACGCGCGAAAGGTCGAATTTCTCTGGGCTTACAAACTATTAATAATCAGTAATTACTATAATTATAATAGTATACCTTAAGGCGTGTCTTCGTTCTGTTGTGGCTGGCAGTGTACATTTTATTGAAATGTATTATCGTAAAATAACAATATGTGCTAAGAGTTTGGACCGTACGGTAGCAAATAATATCTAAAACGTTGGAATATCCGTATGATGTACGCTTATTACACATGGCGTAAATACGTGATGTGCGCACGCGCGTGTGTGAACCGCGACGAGATTTATGATTTTAGTACATACAGCTGAAATACGACACGATAAATTATTACATAGGTACGCAAACGGTAACTATATAAGACACAAAAGTAAACAAATCTTGGTTCATTCTAAGAATGTTTTCTTCTCCGTTGCTTTCTACTATATTTTATCATAATATTGCATTATGTCCATATACAGTGTGTTCGTAGACGTAAATACAATTTTTTAACTCCTGAGATTGTAAAAAATCATGATGCACTGACCCGTGTAGGCCTCTGCTATTTGATACATTTGTAGATCAAAACATTCACGAACTATAACACTACATCTATTATATAACACAGAATATATTATTTAATTGTTTATCCAGTAAATTTAAACGTTTTTTTTTTTTGTTTAATACCAAAAACAATTTACGATAAACATATTATAAGACATAAGTACTTATATTTTAATATAATAATCGTGTATAATATTATGTTAATGCTTAATATTTTTTAAATTTCTTTTAATATTTCTTAACTCTGCGCCTATATAATAACAGATAAATATATTATGCTACTTCTTTCTATATAATATGAATTCTTTACGAGTCACTGGCAAAACCTATCCTTAATTACAAAGTGAATTTTTTACACTGCAGTCTACACATCACAGTAGACAATGATTTTTCTAAAGTAGCAGAAGAATAGTGTTATAAGTAATAACAATTCAAACATATTTATTACATTTCAATGATTTATGCATCAAATAATTTTTATTTATGTATGAATTTTTTTTGGATGGGGGGGGGGGTGAATATTTGAGGGTTTATGAATGACTTTATGGGTCTATGCGACATGCCATATGGGCGTGTTGCATATGTAAGTACAACTGACGGGTTTAGGTATATAAATAAGCCAGTATAGCCACCCACGGTGTATTATGTATTACCTATACTTATAAAAAACCATAAAATAATATTAGTCAATACAAAATGTTACGGGTTCCCAAGAATGGTACCACAATACGAAATTATTAGAGGGACCAAAAATAAAATATTTAATTTTATGAAAATTTAATAATAACATAATTTTCCATGTTTATTGATCTAATGATCCGAGTTGTACATACCGACTGAGTGTTATTATAAATTATACGACAGAATAATATTCTGTGGTTATAGATTGTAAATACATAGTAGATACATAGTTGATAGGTACACAATACCTTAACTATATTCAAAGACAATTTTTCGTCAGTTTTAACTTATTATTTATTCTGATATTATTATTTAAAAAAAAAAAAAAAAAAATGAAAAACGATATTAGTGTAATAACTTAAAGTTAACAAAAATATGTTATAGCCGCAGTGTTAATTAATTTCTGCATAATCATTACATTATTATAAGAAAACAAAATATTAATACACCCGATGTTATTGAATATTATGAGAGGAGGATATAATTGAACATGTACCAAAGCCAATTCGATTGCCTCTTAAAAGGTTTTACTTCCACCGACACCATATCCGAAACCCCCGAAAAAATCGTAACAGCATAAAATAATGGTATCATTACATATATGAAGACGAATAGTTTCTGCGATACTCTCAGTTCGGAGCAATGCCATTTTCTATTATGTGTACGCGGTCGCTGTTCTCAAATATTGTTTGATATTGAATTCATCAAGTCGTTACAAAGAAACGTAATACTATAGGTGGAGTACTATACAGGGTGATTTCAACAAACTTTCTCAGCCACATTTTATTCAATAAATAATAAAATAAAATAAACTATTTATTTATTTATTCAAATTATTCTGATCATTTTAGTACTTAGTATATTTAAGTACCGTATATCTTAACATATTTAAATTTGTATACCTTATAAAAAGTGTATTGAGGTGATCAAAATTATTTTGTTTAAATGAAAAATTAAATAGGTACCTATATCTGACCTATAGTTTTAAAATGATAGAAAAAATGGGAGTGAGCAATGACCAATGACCAATTTTATTACTTTTTTGTCATCTCGATTCGTAGAAATGAACTTTTACCAATTAATATTCATTGTTGTTTGTAGACAACGATATAAAAATAGATAAATAATATTGAATTATTTTGAGATAACATTTTAGTGGTGTTTGAATAATGTAGATATTATTATTAATAAAAACAACTCTCGGCATAAGGGCCATATAATTGGGGGATACATTTTTTTCGTATAATGTATAAAAAGGCAAAAATTCTTAGAGTTTATAAATTAATATTAGTAAAGATAATAGTCTATCCAATCCTGTCTGCTGAAGGGTACACAGTTTATTTATGACGGTGGTATGCATGTTATATAATTATATAACGTTAATAATTTCTGGTTACTAATGTGTTACAACTATTACGTACGACCTGCCTTAAGTAAAACACCTATGTACTCGAATTATATCCAACCACCCGGCAGATTCACGCTAAGTATAAAAAGAAAAGAGCGCCTTAAAATGCACATATAGCCAAGAAACACTCAAAAAATTCCGGACAATAATTACAGGAAGCAACATGGTTCACGAAAAAAAATTCTTGAGAAAGAGTAGAAATTTGTAATCAAGTAATATATTAAGTAATCTAATTGACAATTTTACGTAGAAGTGCATGCCGTAATTTTCAAATCATTTTGAACAATGTCTCAACAGTCGTAGCCAATTTAACTAGAAATAAATTATTGTAGCGAATTTTCAAATTATTAGATAATATTCCCCGCGGCCCGCATTACAATGCACTATCCGACACGATGATCGGTGGTGGACCCTCACCACATAATATGTTAGTGTTACCGATATTTTACGCGCGTGCCATAGATATTATATTCTTTAATATCTTTATGATGTATCTACTGTGTTTGCCCCCACCAAGTCATTCTCGAACACACGTTCACTCTCAACAACGATATCATATTATTGAAATTTAAAACCATGTATTTCTTGTCGCATACTCGACTGTAACCACCAAAATAAATGTACGCAAGTGTTTTAAAAAAAGTTATTATTTAATTATTACTTATTTTTTAGTCACGTTTTTTAGACTTACAAATAAAAAGGTATCAACAAACAAATAGTGATATACCAATAAAAACACTCCGTGTAAAAAAACGCTAAGTATAACAAAAATAATGGCTCTAAAAATTGTGATATAATTTTATAGCTAAGCCATTGAACTATAGATATCATTTATTAGTGATGTAAAATCTTAGAAATTTTATAATCAAGAAATTGCTAAGGATAAATATCTGTATATTTCTAATATTTAAAAATTGAATTTTTTTTTTTAATAGAACTTACTTTTTACCGGGCTTTTTACTAACATTTTTTAAACATTTAAAAAATATTTTTTTGTTACTTGGGGTAGTACTTTTTAAAGATATTTTCATGTAATGTGTATTTAATAATGAAATATATTAATTAAATTATTATATACATTAAGGTAATTAATAATGAATTAAAATATTAATGAGGTCATTAAGAACGTATAAAGTATCAAATATGATACCTAACTTTTTTTTTAAGTTATCAATAAATCATTTTTTACATATCTATTTTTAGCAAGTCAGTAAGGTATTTTGTAGAAACCTTCCCGACGGCATTTTGAAATAATAATAATAATATTTTTAGTCAAACATTTGCTGTCTGGGTTACTGTTGTTAATATTTAATGTGTGATAATAATTAAATTGGTATGGTGACATGGTGAATTTTCTTCGTAGTCCATGTACATACAGTGCTTTGTGTAATTGAGTGTTCCATAAATTAATTTCAAATTAATCTTTCTATTAATTCTGATGATATGCCTTTCTCTTTTAAAAATACTATTGTAGAAAATGGCTCAATGACTATTGTTTAGTCGAATTTAAATAATATACGCGAAATTGGAACGTGGGTAGACGAATTTTCTACAAAAACGAATACTAGGTGGAATTCAATGCAAGTAAATAGCTACCTAGTAAATATGATCTAAATAAATTATTATATTTATGAATCAGAAATGTAATCCAAATGTTTTGTGATACTACTTTACAGAAAAAATTATGTTTGCCACCATAGTATTCTCCATAAAGTTGACAGACGTTAAACAGAAGAGGCCAATCAAAGAATACTAATTGTCAAACATCTACTTTTACTAAAGCGTGTAAAAATTAAAAATATTTATTGAATTTTAAAGTATAATTTATTAAAAATAATGTACTGTACAAATTTTATTAGTTTAAATGTTTTGTTTTTCAACATAATTAACAAGTACAGAGGTAATGATAATATTTAATATTTTCGCAGTATTACCTATATTATTCTGTATTTAAGGTATTGCTATTTTATCATTACAAAAATTATGTAAATAAAAACAAATGGTTCAATTTTTTCCTTGGTAATTTCTTTTGGAAATTTCCTACTTACATCACTATCATTTATGCTAAAATAGTCTGCTAAACAATTTAACTTAGCTTGGCGATTTAAGTAAAAATTAAAAATACTATAACAAAATGAGTACATAATAATATAGTCTACGATCATTGAAATAGGTAGTGTATTTAAGCCGAGTTAAATTATTTAGCAAACTATTTTAACATAAATTATACCTATATAGTTCAAAGGCTCAGCTATAAAATCATACGACAACTTTTAGAGCCGTTCTTTTTTAAACTTAGCGTTTTTTTACACGGAGTTAGTTTGATGGAGTGTTTTCGTTGTGTTATAGTATTATACTATATAATAATATAAACTATAATATAAAATTTAATATTTATAGGAACTATCTTACTAAACTAGGAGACTATATAACTTCAAAGTCTTTGCTTTATTATATCGTATGCTACAGTCAATAATAATTTACAAAAACACGGGCAGAATAGTAGAAATTAGATTTTAGCAGCGGTAAGTTATAAATGAAGTTAGGCCAATGAAGCGAATGTGCTTCGACCACATATTTACAAGTTGACCATTGTAATAAATATCACTATACGAATGAGCTTTGTGTTCCGTTGCTGTCGTATGGAGTTCGGCAAGAATGTGTATGACGGTCGTGTGCGGACAAGTAACACAGATGGGTAAATTATTTTATGTTTGTTATATAAATAAAATAATAAAAGTGTCCAAAAACTGTGTTAAATTGTATTCTAATCGTTTGACGTTCTTGCTTTTTCAACCGAACAGCGCTGGGATTTACGTGCTATGAGTTGATTAAGTTTTTCTTGATCTCACAATATTCAGTTAGTCGTAGTGTACGAAATCTCAAGTCGCTCTGTTATAGAAGGATCGAACTTCAAACAGACAAACGTATGCCATCGCGTGCTTCTCTAAATCAAACAGTGCTGACACAATTGATTTTGGACAGAGAGCCATTATAGAGTGTACGAAGATAAGATAATAGTAGGTTTAGCGCGTGTCACTGGATATAAGTGATACGACAATACTGTACACATTTAACGACCGAGTGATTTAAGGCGCGAAATATTAAATAATATTTATATAGAGACTTTTTAAGTATTATTATCTTGATAATTTATGGAATTCATATAATAATTTAAAATATATTTTATCAATCGTAAATTTAAAATAACCATTTTATGCATTTAACAATAATAAATTAATACATTTTTTTATGATACTATCGAAAATATGGATTTTTGAATTTTGTACCTATATAATTTATGTCAAATGCCTTTATATTTTCGCCTCGATTTATCGAACATGATTGTGAAGTTGAAAAATTATAACATCTGTGTCCAATATTTCCCAATCAATAGAGAGAATTTTTGTATACACAACATTATTTCGGTACACACAGACATGGTAAAAAACAATTTATTGTACAACCAATACAGCAGCGTCAACGTTCCATTCGAAATCTAATAATACTTCTACAACAATAGACATTATATTTTTACCAATACGTTAGAATTGAATAAGAATAATGGTTAGTCAAAATACATAATATTATACAAAGTCATTGTTATGTTATGTTGAATTTACAATCATTTTGAGTGCCTATATATCACTCGCAAAACTGTAAGATTCCTGGCCGCGTTCCTTCAAACTTTTGATAAATAATAATGTATTATAATCATATATAATATCATAAAAATGGGATTAGATTTTGTTATCCAAATCATATTCTACGACTTCTGCCGTTATTACTACCAAATGTTTAAATAACAAACTTTTTATTCGCTTACTAAACTTATAGGAATCTATTTAATTGATACATACCAGTATAAACATGCTAGTAAACATGTTCATAGTATGTCATGAATATAAACGATTACAAATTATAATATTAATATGTTGCGTAATGTACGCAATAAAAATTTGTAATATTAATATTGTCGCTATACAAATCTGCTGCTATTAATAAAATGTAAATTGTTTTTCTTCGATGACAAAAATTTCACAAAACGGTTCATCAATCAAGGTGTATAATAGCGACAGGCCAATATCGTCGAACATAAGGATGAATGAAACTATTGCTGTTTAAATTTTGGAGCTTAACAAATAATAATAATAATAATAAAAAAAAAGTCGTAATAAAAAAATTAATCATACACATTTTCAATGGCCGCATTTTTATTTATTAATGAACGATAAAACTACATTCATCGTTAGTATTTTTTATCATCATTTAATACTATACACTGGTACAACGATTGTACAATATAAATCAATTTTTTTTAAGTAGCTATTTCGTTTATTCTTGGATGTATCTGGTACTGTATCGTTATGCACTAATGATGTACCTACATATCATTATACAATTTTAAATATACTTTCATAGTATTATACTATTATGTGTTTTTATATTACAAAAAAAATATTAATGCCGCACTAAAAAATCGAAAAAAAATTGCCACTGTAAAAAAGGTATCCATTACTCATTGTTAATAACTGGAGGTTACAACCGTTAGTCGAGTACCTTTATAATAGGTACAATTCACAGTTGTACAAATAACTGGCAGTTAAAATTTACAATATGCTATATTTTAAGCAATCTGTAGTTATACAGAATATAATTAGAGAACAGAAATCAATTTTAAACCAGTATAAATTATTATGACCCTCTCCCAGAAGTATTATAGCGTGCCTATAGTGAAGAGTGAAAACAATTGTTTTATCCGAAATTGTTCATAGTTGTTTATAAAATAGTCTTACAATTGAATCACACAGATAATAAATTGATGACACGGTTAATATAAGTTTAAATTAAAAGCAAATGACTATTCACTTATAAACAAATTAGTAATTACTATTTCGTTACCTAGACTACGGGGATGTTGTACCCTTAATTAATAATTTAAATTTTGTTTTTAAATTCAAGCAAAAACATTATAAATCATTTGACATTTGTTAACATTCTCATAGTATTCTATGCAATGCTCTGTCAATATATATATTTTTTTCAATTACGTTTTCATTTAATGATTTTTTTTTTCGTATGCCTAAGTGTAGATATATAATAGCAACCCATGAGAATATTTTTATCTGGTCTGTCGATAAACGAACTTTTAGAAATAACTAATGATCACCAAAATATAACAAGCCCTATTTATTGATAAACAAATAAATGTCTGTCCTTGTTGTATAATATGTGCATTTAAAGAGTGATATTTTTTGTTTTTGTTTCGTTACAAATAAGTCAAAAGTATTTCAGTGGTCGAAAAGGGTATAATTACAATTTTAAACGCCCAATAAATCATAAAAAAAATTATCATATAGAACTAACAAGCGTATTATTTATGGACAAAGCTAAAAACTTTAAACGTTTTACATTATAACACGTGAAATATAATAATATAACAATATAATATGTAGTAAAATGAATCATGATACTGTTAACTCTCTAAGTTAGACCTGCAAGAAGAAATCCGCGACATCGTAAAATAAAATACCAGGTAGGCTTAACCTAACACTTTATATAATATATTATATAAAAGTATATAAACGAACCTACTACCTTATAGTAGGTATTATAGTAAGTACAAGGTCTATCATACTGACACTATTTATGAAAAAAGTCACGTAGTATTATTATCGTATATAGGGTTGATTTATAACGATCTTCAGAGAGAAATACGTAATTTTAAACTGTCTGTAAGTCGTATTAAAACCCCCATGATATTAAATATAAATTATGACAACAATTGAGACGAGGATAAGCAGCAGACAATTAAGACAATTAATAAATAAGTTTTCGACAGAAGTCGTACATTAATTTAATTGTAAATATTATACCTTTCCTTATAATTCACAAACAGTTTGTATAAACTATATTATAGGACCTGTTCTTGGTCAAAACTAAAAAGAGAATATTTTTTTCCGTTTTTTGAAACAATAATATTAGTTATTAAGTAGTAAATAATTCTATTACAGTTTTCAAATAAAATACGAAGTATCATTAAGTCCAAAAAAAAAAAATTATGTTTTGTCAAATAATTAACTTTTGTCCCTAATTTATTTATTTTCACCGGTGCTTTAATATTATGATGTCGCATGGGGTGGGAAAACTACTTAAAAAAATAAATTAAAAATACGATTCTGCGTATCTTCTCTAATTAATCTTAATGTCGTTTAAGTCATAATGTCTTTCGAAATGTAAATTGCGTCATATTTTTCACAATTTAAAACAATGTTAACGGCTTATTGTGAAGTATATATAGAGCAATGGACTTATTGTTTTAAATACTGTTAGCTATTTAATTGTCCAGTTGTGTGCATAGGTACAAAACTACAATTAGCATGGCATGTTCGATCGATGATTGTATTTGTTCAACAAAAAATAGCGCAACGACTATATGATATGCCATATAACTCATATTGACTGTTCATACAGAATAACGCTGTTGTATGATAAAAGCGAATCATAAGGGACGAATAAATATTGTCACATAAAAGTTAAAAGGATTTCCGAATTCCATATATTTTACCTACCTAATTAGTATCATGTTTGAAATATTTTATGCTTGCACTTTGTACACAACATTATATTTATATTTTATTATTGCCCAATTATTATAACAATACAATATTCGACAGTTTATTATTTTAAATCTATATTATACGTGAAGTTTGATTTTTTGTTGGAGAATTAATAATCTAATAATCGACTAAATGTAATTCATTTGGCAGTGGTATAGTATCGTAAATAAATTACGAAAATTATAATCTCAATATCAGATTATAATTATAATTGAGCACAATTGTATTGTTCCATAACACATATTATTTTTTACCGGAACACTATGTGCATACGAATTTTAATTTGTATTTATTATATAAACGTTTGTTAAAAATATGTACAGTTTTAAATCCAAAAATAAATGTTAAAACGCTTACTTAAATCCACTAAGAGTTCAGAATTCAATGTGTTGTCCAAATGCACGTGTTTGTTCTTGTTTAGTTAAATGAAGATCCATGGCTGTAATAAAAAATAAATAGATTTTAAGTATTATAGTTTGTTTGTTTGATTGATTATATCAATTCAATTAATTGTGCTTAGTATATATTTAATAAAACAAAAAACTGCGTACACAATAAATGTCTTAGCAAAATATATTTTGAAATTAAATGAATGAAATTTGACAAATATTGTGCTAAATTATAACAGATTTACAATAAGATTTGTTTCCATGATTAAATACATATCCCTATCGTAATAATATTTTCATATAATTCTACATATTAAATAACCGTCACTTAAACTTATATTTTACTTTTATCTCTCTGCAACAGGATTCATAATCATTGTGAAATTCTAATTTTAGATTTCTAGTTAGGTTTATACTTAAAAACAATAATACATTACATAAACATTTTAATCATAAGTTTATTATTTTATAGATATATATGGAAATATTTATTTAGTTTACAGCACTTGTTGTTTCAGTATATTTAATATAAGCCCATAGGGCAGTAAACAAATCGAGTAAGCCAAATAATAATGGTATTGAGAAAGCTATTTTTATAAATAAAAAAAATGACTTGAGACATTTTAATATTATGTCATTGTATGTGTTTGAAATTGCCTAGTATACTGTTATTGAAAAAAAAACGTGAGAAAACAGCAACTTATAATAATATATAGTCTACAAGATAATAGGAATAGACATTTTATAGCAATAAATTCAGACAAAAACTACAAGGAACAATACATACTCGAACAAAAAAAGTTTAACCTTCATCTTTTATAATCGGAAAAAAACGATGGAACGATTAATCATTATGAATTATCAAGTGGTTTTACGGGTAGCAATTTTTTCCATCGACGTTAACTCGATACATGCTAAATACAGGGTGATATTCTCCAAACATGCTCGCCTTTCTGTTATCCTTTAGTAATGCATATTTTATTAAAATTTTGTTTTTTAAAATTTTTTTTAGTTAAGACTATATTTTCAATTACTTATTGCCAAAATTTGTTTCATACCTTTTGAAATATAATGTCCCGTGGTGATTAAAATATGTTTTTTTTTTTTCAACGTAAACGACCCATGTCACTATAAATAATTGATAGACCGCAAATCATGCGATTAAAGGGAAACGTGCAAGACGAGCATGGCTAACGGTTCACTCTGTATAATATTCTATAATAATAATATCGGTGATTATATTATTCAAAAGTCATGTATACAGGACGTGACAGGCATAATTTCGTGGAAAATATTTAAAAACATGTATCCAAACCGGGGCTGTTTTTTTTTAACTGAACTAGACGAAGACAAGACAAATGTCGATCGGAAACAAAACTATGCGTATATAGATTAACAAACTACTATTCACGAGAACTAGTCCTTAAGTTTTCCAGATGACATGAGAGCAATAAATCACTTTTAGAGTTTCCTACATATTACTATTAAGGCTTTACTTAGAAAGTGGAACTACTATGTGATCTAATATAATATACCTAATAATATACAGTGTACAGTATTTTATCGTGAAGGTGTACCGACTTATTCATATATATTGTCAACATTTAGGAATTGGAAAAACTATTTGATTTTTTTTTTTGGTGGGGATAAAAACTCGAAAACCGTTCATTTTTGAATTTTCTAAATGACACAATCATATTTTTATTTTTACTATATTGTTTCCTATTAAAAAAAATGTATAATATTGTATAATCTTGATTTTATTTAAGCAGTTGTACTTATACCTAAATATTTTTATTGGAAAAAAAAATGGAAAAATGGTCCAAAAATAAAAACAAAATGGGAGAGAGTAAGTAACCTCTGTGCTGTATAGTAGGTGTCAAACGTACCTCACTATCGAGTAAGAAAATGTGATGTTTATGTTATTGATTTCGCCATATAAAATTTAAAAAAAAAAAAATAATATTGATTTTCAATTGTTATACACTTGTACCTAAATATTTTTATTTGGAAAACAATGGAAAAATGAACTATAAATAAAAAAGGAGGGAAGTAAGTAACCACGCCCGTGTACAGTAATGTGTACCTTGCCATTCAGTAAGTTTCTGTAATGTTTTTGTCAAATTTGAATTCAATGACACACCTACCGATTTCACAGCATATTATATGATAAACAATTTAGAGAGAAGACTGTTAGCATATATTACTGAGTATATTGATTTATGACATATTATATTTTTTATTACTATCACAGAAATTTATTTTACTATTAGTAGGTACCTAATGTGGTAGATAGTATTAATTTTTTACAAAAGCACTGCATTTATTTTACTATTAATATATTTTCATTATTATAATAGTTTATATTTGTATCATAGTATCTTGTCTTGAAAATTGTCAATAGTTCAAAATGAGTCTACATATTTCGAAATTATACTATATACATTGTAAAATTATAATATAATTATTTGGTGAAAATGTCAAGTATCTACGGTTTTTGAATTTCAATACAAAACAATAAAACAGATATTGATTAAAAATGACTGTTTTCCCTTCATTCATTTTTTGTGTTTTGTTTGATTATTTTGAAAAGTACTGAGGATTTTCAATCTTGACCTTCCAAAAGTACCAACTTGATTCGATTTTCTTCATTAAACCGTCCTCCAATTTAAATATTGAAGCATTTTTTTCTACTATAAATCGAGTAAACAATTTATTGTCATACCCTCCTCCTCCTCAAAAAAAAAACCCGTACACCATAGTAAAATAAACATATTTATAAGTCATAACTATTCACTCAGAATCTAAAACAAAACATTTAGATAGTAAACTGGAGTCGTGTGTCAAAATGTTTAGGTTGTAAACGTAACTACTCGAAAACCACATTCAAAAGATGTTAATTAAAAGCTAGTTGTGCCGGCAGTAAGCTAGTAACATGCCGGTGTGAAATAAAACATATTTCTAATTTATTTACCTACCTACGAGTATTATAGTGGGTAGTCTCTTTACGTTTCCTTCCACTTGAACCTCTGAGGCTACAACCATTTCGTATAACCTGGGTCTACAAACAGGTCATTAGTCTTAAAATGTCGGATAAATTGAACCACAAAATGTGATATTATCTAAAATGTGATAGGCACGCTACTGGTGCAAATACAGATGTTACACGCATAACATGAGGGTCAATTTCCACAAATTAATTTAATTATTCCAATCTCGAAACCGTCGAAACTGTCTTCGGCCTTGTTAATGATGAGTACGCATTGTCTATATTAATGACGTGCAACATAATATACATAGGTGGTTGTTTAATTGGACATAATGTCTGTAATATATCGTGTACTGTGTAGTACATTTACCGTTTCGTGGTCAGGTCGAATACCGCAATTATTATACCGGTGACATTTGCAATATCATATAATGGTTTTCGGGGTTTTTTTTTTATCGAGTCCGCCGTTTTAATATCACTTCCGTCGGCCATCGGTTCCGCCGGATACTTGTGAACCTAACCTAATATTATGTTGATTCCGCATGCCATCAATTCAGTGATATCGTGGCAGGAAAAACCGTTGCTTTGCTATCGTAATTTGCTAGGCGCGTTTTTAGTTCACCATACTGATTGAAATATGTTTGTTGTAACCGCATATTATCATCGCGATCTCCTTGTTCTATGCGTGTAGTTCGCTTGTTATGTCTGTTTATTTGGATAGTCTTGAGAAAGACCGTTTTATGAATGTTTGTTCTGTAACAAGGTATAGTGTCATATCATATTAGAAAAAATCAAGAAAATATGACATATATTTGTACAACTCACCTTATTCCACATAGACAAACAATCGTCATACATCACTAACCATATGACTCTTTAGTTTTTTTCAGGAAATCGTAATTTTATAGAACTCTGGGAAATAAATATTTAATTTGGGATGAAAAGTACCCAGTCTTTAGCCTTTAGGTGTTTAAAATTGTAATTAATTGTAAAGGCATTAAGTAAAGTTACTCATAAAATAAAATTAAGCTATCGGTAGAGTATACAGACAACACGTGTAATTTTAAACTTGATTCGCTTTGATGATAAACTCCACGCTCAAACAAATTATCTATAATTAGATCAAAAAAATTATAATGAAGTATTATTTTTGAAGAAAAAAAATCGTCTCGTACAAATTTTGTCAGAATAACGCGAAAGGAATGCTCACAACAATGCCATTTTAAGTAAAACGCATAAGATTGATTTGATTTTCCGGTATAGAAAAATGTAAAAATTATGCCGACGTCACTCCTACAAATTATCGTCATCGAAGGTGTTGGTCTAGGTACGTACGCATAACAAAAAAAAAATGCCTCAACTCAGTTTCATTTCGAGAAATCAATTACTAAACGCGTAAAAAAATAAGCTACGTGAACCTATAGGCAAACAGTGAAACAAGTTAAGTTAACTTTACAAATTTACACAACATGGCTGGTGAAAATGGTTATAAATAGCTAGATATGTCTAAATGTAAACAGCGATTCATTTTTAGGTGTCGGTTTACATGGTAAAATTACATTTTATATTTATTTATTATACTTAAAAATATTTCACCGGTGTTTCTTAGTGTATAAAATCAGTATTGTCATCACATTTACTGTTAAATTACAAATTCCATAATACGTGGGTAAACAGTCGAATATACGCCGTTCGTTGTTTTCTTAAATCTATAAAACGTGTTCTCGAATAAAACCAAAGGAGCTGTAGTTGAAAATAAAATCAGGAAATCATCCCTCCCGATGAAAAATCTACATCGAAAATTATACGTAATCACAAAGACAGTAAAAATGCTTGAATTTTAAAATTTTATCAAACCCTCAAAAATAAGTATAAATTGAGTAAAATACTGACTCATTTATTTATGTGGGTAATTAAAAATACATCATAGGTATAACAAAAGAGTTGTATGTATTTGTATACATACATTAAATTTAAAACCATAAACAATAGTGGTGTTTAAAAACTAATTAGTTATTATTTTACATAAATTAACGTATAAGCCATCATTGTGTTATGTACCTATGTATTTTTTTTTAGAAACAATGTACGTAGTTAAAAATATGTGCATTTAATATTACTAAATCATATACATTATACACCACTGTTATTACATTTTATTTTATGTAATTGGAAATTGTTTTTCCTTGAATAAAGATTTATTATTATTATTTGATTTAAATCGAAGATGAAAATAAAATTGTTTTATCATGTCATAATTTTATTACTACTGCTATTTTTGTCTGCAAACATTTTAAACCATAATAAAATGCCATCATTTTATTTTTTCAAATTTTTTAAAATGACACGGTTTGTATTCATGTTGTTATTTTATTTCGAATATGATGAAATAAATTTTTCCTAATTTTTCTCCTTTTTAGCTGGAGCCAGAGATAATAATAAGCATTTCAACAGCATAAAAATTATTACGTTTCTTAAAAATATTTTATGGTGTTTTATCGATTATGTATATGTTCATGCCAAATGAGTGATAATCTCAAACTTGACCTTATGAAAGTATTTTATTGGAATTAAAATCAAAAAGATTGATTTTTAAAATGTTGGTAGAATAAAAGAAAAAACAAATAAGCTGATAATAATTTGCTATAGTGCCTTGGAGGTATTTCTAAAACAAAATTTAGAAAAATTAGTAAAAGTTAAATTTTAAGGATTATTGTTAATTTCAAGAATGTAATAATTTCTGTTTATAGTACCTATGAATCGAATCGTTTATAGTAAATGTACTCAAAGAAAATATGTGATATTTAAACAGGTTATTAAAATAATAAATTACATAATTTCTTACTGTCTGGAAGACATTGAACAATTTTTTCAGTCTTTATAAATAGTTGTATACTCACTCTGAAAAAGGTAATCAGTTCGAAAGTTGTGTATTATTCTTATCATATCCATGAATTATATTGTATATTATTATTATGATCGAATACTCTATAAGGACTAGCATATTATTGTGTCATATAATATGGTTTGAATGTTCGCAATAAATCTAAATTATAATAATATTATCGTTACAGTTATGTTTGAAATTTCGATTTGTATTTTCAATGAGCATCTGATAGTGATTATAACCCAACAGTATGAATTTCACATGGTAATATCAGTTTGGTTCTACCTTTTGAACATATTTTTACAATGCGTTAACGACAAAGTTGAAAAGTTTTCAAACATTTATTCGCTGATACGAATGTATTATTTGTGTTAATGAGTGACACCTGAATGTCAAGAAGCTACGAAAGCCTCGCGGTTGATATATATATATACTATATAGGTATATATATATATAGCTCTACCGTATAAACATCACTTTTCCGAAAGTTTGAGTGGATCGAGTCAGCTCACTCAGACCACCGGGAATAATATTTAAAATGACAGAGACAATGCAATAATAATATAGTGTTATAATAAACGCAACCGAATTCGGTCGCGTATCTGGAGCACGTTCGAGGAGGTGAGGGGGCGTTTTATTATTTTTAATACGACTCTTGATACGCCCTTCACATCCACATTAATTATTGACTTATTGAATTTTTCTCGCCATTAAGATTGTGCAGTGAAAGTTAAACCAATTTTAAGTTTGTGTCGTAGTTTTTGAAGTATTTCGTTCATTCGCTGTCGTTATTACCGTATCAGGTATAGCGATGAGTATTTCATTATAATATTGTGTTCAACGACGGATTGTGGTTATTTTTGACGTAGATTTGAATCGCGATAGAGTGCAGATTTGGTTTGTGGCTTTGAAATGATACATTAATATCGACGTGTTATATTATGATATATATATATATATACACAAAAATTAACATTTGAACAATGTGGTATCTTACAATATTTAAACTATTGTCGTTTCTAACTACATTATTTTATTATATTATTATAGTTATGACACGCCGCATTTGATCAAACAATGATTTTTCACTCTATTGTATAATGTAAATTTAGTTCTATTGCGGATTTTATGTAACTTATTAACCAAAATGACGTATCATAGCTTATAGGATATAGCTATGTGTATAGGTACGTATTCAAAAATCACACATGATGTTATATTGCATATTGATAAATCGGTAAATAATGAAAAGTATTGTTTCACATTTAATATTACATCATGTCTTCATTATCAGTCTGGATATTAATTTCTAAGTTCAAAAAACAATATTATGTACAATTATTTAATCAATTAAAATACCACTAACTAATGAAACTGGGTTATGATTTGAAGAAAATCAAAAATACTATTGCAGATGTACAATAACTACATTAAAATGTACAATATAAATAACTATTGAGCTAATCGAACATCTTAATAGATATTATGCAGCTTAGCTACTAAAGTCAAATATAGTATTATAATCTACATTTAAGTAAATAATTTTCTGAATTCTAATAGGTGAAGGATGTATATGATTGTTAAAACATAATAATTTAAATGAATACAAAATAATAAACAATAGCAGGCTAATGACCTATTATATAGAAGGGCTATTGAAGCCTTAACTCAATAAAAATAATAATAATAATAAATATTATTATATTATAATATTACATTATCATTGGGACCTAACCATGAGTATATTATAATATTTTATGAATATCGGTGATATAGGTGTACCTATATTGCATATATAGAGCGCCGTGTTGAGATGTGTTAGTGCAGTTAAAAATATTATAATATGCATAAAATGATCACATACCTATAAAAACATTCAATTCACATTTATAATAAAAGAAGTCCTTATACATAATTCAACCCGATTATGAAGTACAAAGGTTTTCTACGCGATTCCTGTTATTATTAATTTGAACTAATGCTGAAATATTTAAGTATACTGTTTATATTCTTTATTAGCATATTATCATAATTTTAATGTGGAATACAATTTCCTTTATGTAAAATATTTTGCAAAAAAAATATATTTTATACGATTGTATGATAAGTATCTATGCCACATTAATCTGTATTTACGTATATACCAATAGGTAGTTTATTTAATATTCAAACATAATAGCAATATTTACGCAAAAATGTATTCAAATGTATATGACGAATATTATTTGTTTGGATTTATTATTACATTATATACCTATTAAAAAAAAATCTGTCAAACATTAAAAACAAAATATTATTAATTCCAATTAAATTAATTTCAAATGTGATAAAAGAAAGCATATTTCTGAAAAATAGACATTTCACATTAGTCAGAATCACTCTTTTTTTTGACTTAATAATGTCTTAGGGTTCTGTTGCAAAAAAACGGAACCTTATAGATTCGTCATGTCTGTCTGTCCATCCGTATGTCACAGTCACTTATTTTGTAATCAAATAACAATTTTATATTATTGTTTATTTTTTGACATCGATGATATAGCATGTACATGGATTGTAAATTTGATATAAATAGTACTTAAGGGATATACATTTTTAAAATTTCAAAGTAAATCAAGACGAATCTTGAAAACATCCTAAACTTACAGTGATCCTCCAGTGAGAAACAAAGATTGAACTCCCGTCAGAAGGAAAACTTTTTAGATTATTTTATAAGTTTTTAATAACCCTCGAGACTTTAGAATATTCACTGTAGGGAGTTTTATTTCTGAATATAAAAATTTGCAATTTTAATTACGCGGGAATCTAAATATAATACAAGACTTGTGTGTTTTAGTAATATTATTATAATGCATATTTATGATAAAACAAAAAACAAAATCCCATTTCATAAATATAAATATAGAACTGCACTGTTATCATCATAACTTGTATAGCATATTTTGTGTGTCTGATATCACATTTGGAACAGAAACGTTTTAAGGAACTAACACCGAGAATGATTTCTTATTTCTGACTGTAAACTTTATTTTTGTAACATTTTCTAAGCCTAACTACATAAGAATTAAAATTATATTTTCAAAATATTTTGAATTGTTTAGAACTATTTATAGACATTTGAATTTTTTTATTCGTCAATTTTATTTATGTTGATAAAGTTGTGGTTTTTCTATCAAATAGCTTGACAATTTAATACTCGAATTTCTCTTACCGTTTATAATGGCTTTATAGTTTATATACTGTAACATTTGCTAACCATTTGACTTTTTTTTTGTCTTTATTTATCCAAATAAACAAAATATGTACATACAACCAAATGGTAATTATTGTTATCGAAGGTAAATATAAATAAATAAAAAATGGTATATTATTTTTTCAATAATTATCATTCAACAATTTATTATCCTATGGAATTCGGGCTAAATCTCAAATGTTATAAGTAATAAAATTGTAGTTGTTCAAACAAAATATTTTTGGACATACGAATCTTTGGATCATAACGTTACTTGGATATAAGTACAGTTGAGTATCCTTCTGTTTAGAACTCCATTTCCTAACCTTGCCTCATAAGTGTATAACAAATCGTCATATTGTATTTTATTTTTTTTGTTGTGTGTAGGTACTAAAGCATACAAAAAAAATAAAAAAATAAATGTTTTTTAAGTAATTGTTGAAAATCATGCTATACACATAGTAAATTGTAAAATATTACTTTTTTGAATAATTACATGACATACTGTGATACGCGTTCTTATCATCTCATTAGAGTATTAGCTGTACGTACATAATGTAATTTATGTCGCCGCCGCCAAAATACGTATAACACTTATTATACCATACAATACGCACGCCAACAATATATGCCGCCACTGACCGGCCCACATACACACACAACACAGGCACACAGTGGCGTATTTATATTGTTTTTATTTTTGTACTATCGTCTTATCAGTTACATTATATAATATGTTAGATAACTCGCGATCGGTCGCCGACGAGTCGGTCCGCGAAGAGTTGGCACGGCCGCTGTGATTTTGTCTCGTTCTCGCAGCAGTATCGACGCATGCAATTTTGTACCGCAATATTACGATATTTTTTTTATACTAAAACAGTAAAGTGTTGTTGTTACAGATTTGTGTCGCAGGCTCGAATAGCAAAGTATTCAATTATAATCTTATTATTGTGCGCCATAAGGGCCATTTATTATACATATTGTAACTCAATTTACTTTAAGTTCCGCGGCGCAAATCGCCTTATTATTATAATATACCGAGTGTGCGCGAATCGCCACGAATTATTATATAATTTGTTCTTTTTATATTATTATTATTATTATTACCCGGCGCGTATCGCCAGTGTTGTATTTTTTATACATTATTGTTATGGCATAGGTACGAGACCAGCTGGCCAGTCTGCGCTCCACAAGTTATTCTTATTACTATTATTATTTTTACTTTTACCCATTTCGTATTATAATTATTAATTGTTGTGCCAGAAGGGCCGCATAGTATTATCAATTTATCATTATTCTGATTGGCCATTAGGACTGCATATCATTGTAATATTATTTAACGAATTTATATACCTAAGCTCAAATAGCTGTACATAATATTATACCTTGACTCTGTTCAGCCAGAAGGGCTAATTTATATAATAATTTATTCTGTTTTGGGCCAGAATGGCCATAATATCATACATTTATATCGTTTAGCCATAAGGGCTGCGATTCATTATATTATATATTTCTACACCATTATTGCGTTGCTGTGATCTATTGCATTATTTATATTTGTTATTTTATTATTATTATCGTATTATAAAGCAACTCATTTATACCTGCAACTGTGTTACCATTTTTTCTTATTATTAATTACTATAAACATCGGACACAAATACACATATTACACAACACACACTACGTAGTTCGACAATATTTTCCCGGCGATCCCGACCACTGCTGTTCGAGGTACCAAACCACTACACACCCAGCTAGTCCTCCACACTTTTAAGACTTAGGTGCTACTGGTGTGCAAGTAATTTGGTGTTCGGGCGGGCGTATTAATATTATATGCTCCCGGCCCGCACAATTTTTAAGTACCATAATTGTTTTCACTCTCCATTTATAAAATGTATTAGTTAGTAATAGGTACCATTATATATTTAAATTGTCTTCTGCGTTACACGGGAAGTATTCAATTAAACTCACATAAATTAGTATTGAGATTCATGTGTATACACAGTTATTTATTGACTTATTTATATTCATACCAGTAAACCACACAAGTTACAACTGATATTGTATATATATATATATATATAAACAAAAGTGTCATCACATGTTACATCCATTACCAAATCGTCAAAAATATAAGATAATCAAATTAGTAGTATACAAACATTATATTATTATATAATTTGATAGTAATTCAATTAGTAAAAAAAAAAAAAAATTCATTTTTTAATTTAAGAATAGGCAATATATATATATATATTATACATATAATATAATATAATACATTAAAGTAATGACATGAGCCTTCTCGAGAAAATGATATACGTCATGACTATCATTTGTCTGACTTAATACTTATGGTCTATGAATAATAAATACATATACCTACCTATTAATAACCGTTGTATTCAAACCACGATTTGTAGTCAAGGTGTTAGGGTTTATAATTTAGGTGTCTACCATACTTTAGAAAAATCATCCCTCATGTGCATTCATTTGATACCCTGTCAAGCCCAATCTGATTAACATTTTTTTTGAAGAACTACCAATGTGTGCAAAACACGTTCTAGAGACCATTTTTCACCGCTAATCTCCAGTAAATTTCCTCAAAATAGTGCTCGTTAAAAGGATAACAACAAATAAAAATTAGCGCTTTACTCTAAGGTATTAAGTGGAAAAAAACTACTTTTCCTTTTTTTGTGGTAAATATAATGCAGATGAGTGATTTTCTTTGATTTTTAGAGCAATTAATATATAAATTAACTTATGTACGTACATAAAACAAATATATATAGTTCATCAGTCATCACGTTTTTTGAGGCGAGAATTACTGATATATACCATTTTAATATTGTGGTCGATATCTAATCATATTTGATATGATTTTAAACATCAAAGTAATAACGAAGAACATGATAAGTAATTATTATAAATATTCATGACTAGTTTTTAAGACTTTCTTACTTTCTTTTGATTGGAATTCTAAAAATAAAGTGGTTAATATGAATGAACTACTGAACTAATGGTCACTAAAGCATTTTCTTATAATTACGCATATTTATTTATTAAAATATATAACTATAAAAAAGTTTAAGAAAACCAAAATAATAAATTATGTTTCATATAAACATTTAATTTGGCTGTTAAAACACTTATAACTTATCAAATAAATAATAATTCACTTAAAATTTTTTGTTCTATATATTATAATAACTTAAATATTATTAAAACTAACATTAAGAATTTATAGAATTATTATTTTTAATAAAATACATAATAATATGTTCAGAATAATATTATTCCCCAATATATTGGGCCATTATTTACAAAGTTTCAGTATCCAAACGAAATATTTAAATATGAATCCAATGGTATAATTTGAAAAAAATAATAAACTAATACACTTAGAGAGATCAAGAAATCCATAGAACTGTGACCGGAATCAGCCATAATATCCTTCAGGAAAAGCGTGGATATAATCAACCACCTTCGAAAACCACCTAACCTCATGGCCGAGGAACATCCATGCCCATTTTGCGGTACACTCATCAATTAATCATAGTCAAACACATACTTCTCAAATGCTGACAATATAGAAAATCAAAACACAAACTACACCTACTTCTATAGTAACTCCACGAGAAATTCCAACCTCAACTTCAACTTCAACAAGTCAATAAAAATGATATATCAAACTAATAAATACAACTGCACGATCAACTGTAAACTTAATGTAATCTTAAAATATTATTGTGTAAATATTATATTCATATAAGTTAACGATCTCGTCTTATTGATGCCAAAATATGACGTATGTACCTATATTGTACCTACGTCTGTATAATATAAAAATTATTATGATCATGTGCGATACAAAACTATTATAATATATGGTTTGCAACATTGTGTTTTCTTAATAATTTTGGTCACAAATACACCACTTCACATTTATATTAAACAAATGTAAGTTTGTGGTTAGAGTATATATTATAATATTATATTTATAAACATTTTCAAAAATTTCCAAATGTGTAGAAAATGAGAAAATGGAGTAAAAATGCCTGTTTGTTCGGGGTAATCTTGGCACTACTCAATCGATTTTAATATTTTTTTTTACTTTTAAAAAAAATTACAAGATTCTAAAGATCTATATATCTAGAACTATACCTTATCTCTATAAGCGGCCATTAATTTTAGATTCTGAGCGAACTTTGGGGGGTCAAAAGTAAAAATGTCCCAGTAGTTTTCAAAAGCGCCGTGAAAAACAAAAGAAAAATTAAGGAAAAACGGAAATTTTTACGCAAAATCTGTTTTCGAGAAAATCGATTTTGGTTTTTGGTGCAACTCAAAAACAAACGACCGTAGATACTTGAAAATTTCACTGAATGTTTATGTTAGCATTTTCTATACACCATAACATTTTCCAAATATTTTGAATTATTTTGAGCTGTTTACGGTTCAATCTAAGATTTGAAAATGTCATACAAGATTATCCATAAGTGTATCTACTTTTATCTAAAAAAAAAATTCTACAAGAAAGTCAAATTAAACTTTTATGATCGTTTGAATTTCACTGAAAGTTTATATTAGCATTTTCTTTACACGGTAAAATTTTGAAAATAATTTAACTCTTTTTGAGCTGTTTACGGGCATTGTCAATTTTCAACTTTTTTAGTTTTTTTTTCCATAAATATCAATAAAATTTTGTTTGTTGGGTAAAAAAGCGTGAAAATTTAATATAAGGCTCCTGATATTTCATTCTTATAGCAGTTGAAAAATATTAAAAATACATAGGTACAATTTTTTTTTATAAGCATTTAAAGTTCAAATTTTGACAAAATGTATCAAATTTAGAATTTAATAATTATTTTGTAGTTAAAAATTTATAAAATGTTCAACTTTTATAGCTAAGGATTGCAAATTGAAAAAAAGGTTCCACGTAAATAGGTTATAATATATAAATTACTTTATTCACAATAATATCATCAAATATATTTGGTAATATCATAGGCTGATTGACCGTTTTCGCTCAGAATCGTTTTTCTTATACAATGATATTATATCATTGAATTCAAATTTAACACCATCCATTACAGTGACCCACTTGTGACCTACTGTATAGCAGAGCGACATCCACTTACCCACCTTTTTGTTTTATTGTAAATTTGAAAATTTTTACAGAAATAATAGAAATAACTTTAATAAAAAGTAATAATATATTTTAGTTTATTATATTGTTGCTATTGGTTACAAAAATATAAAATAGATAATAACTGTTTTAATATAATTTTAGACCTGTATTTTGCATTTGGTCAAAACCATCAGATTTTGTTAAGAATCTCTAATGAAGACTAAAACAAGATAAACCGACAGTAAATATAAATAATAAGGTAACATAATAATAATAACAATAAGTAACTTGGTATAACTTTGAAACATTAGAATTAGAAATTATACACTCCGTACGTACATTGCGGTATCTCCAAAATATAATAATAATATTATAACTTGACAATACACTGCTCGCATAAATGCACAATCACAAGCTAGTCTCACGGACAACGCCGAAAAGTTGTGTAAAAGTTGTGTAAAAGTTATTTGTTTATAATTATTAACTTTAAGAGTTTTTTAATTACCAAGTTTTTTTATTTTGGCTAAAATTAAATTGCTGGTACACATTTTTTAAGTTATAATAAGTCTTAATAATATTAATGAAATGTGTAATGTTACCTTTTGGAACATTAAAATAATAAAAATTCTTTGGCTTAATTACATAATCAATTTTAGGTACCTACCTATTCCTAAAATTTTGAATTGATTTTAATTTTGATTTGACATGAATAAAATAAAATGAATACTGTTATTAAATTATTATTATTTTTATAGTTTTATTTTAACTAATTATTTTTCCCGTAACATATACACTCTACACACGAAGTACCGGGCTGCAGATACGTAGAAAAAAATCATAATATTGCATATTATGTACATACTATAAAAACGGATCAGACGCCCGTCGATCGTCCTTTTTCACCAACCTTTTTCCCGCGGTCATCACCGGGGAAAACTTCAACTCCATGTTTTGGGAACAAAACGCTATGGTATACATCAATAATTGGTGCCGGTGCATCTCCGTAGAAAAGAAGAGAAAGAGTACGTAAAACGGACGGGCCGTGAAAACAATTGGTTTGGGAGGCCGGTAATATTAATAATATAATTAAACAGACTAAATAGTAAAATGTGCCCGGCTAGCTCAGTCGGTATAGAGACACGAGACTCTTAATCTCGGGGTCGTGGGTTCGAGCCCGACGTTGGGCACCACTGTCGACCTAACCCATCTCTCGATGGCACACAAAACACGAGTCTCAACGAATCGCTTACAAACATAATAATATTATGAGCCTCACTCGAAGACCCGAACTGTCCTGCTACTGCGGTGTTTACGTCCTCATAATATTATATTGTTTTATAAAATGCTCATTTGCTTAGCTCATTTGGTTCGTTGGCCTATTATTGCGAATATGTCTATTATTATTATTTAATTAGTCGGCACATACAACAGCGGGCAGAGGTGGAAGAGTGCGTGGGCGGTGGTGCGGTGGAGCTTTCGCTCACTGACGCGCGGCGCTTATTACCTATACCCGACAATATAAAATAGACTTAAGATTAATATACTAACGATTATTAATTTAAACCGTATCACCGACTGTTTATAGAGTATATATATTTAAGTTTCCATACAACTTTCAACTCGACTGAGTTTAAAAAAATAGGACAACTATTGACTTTAAACTTTTTTAAATGTTCTCACAACTCAATAAAAAATTATCATTAACTTGCATAGGCTTTCAAGTTGTACGTACAAATTTCATAGAATCGCTTGAGGCCACGATATTATATGATACAAATGCCTCACATATTCATTACCTACGTATAGTATAATACTGTAGTCGGGTTTAAGTTCTAGAATGCTGTACTCGATGATGGGTGATATACCGACGTGGGCTACAACATAAACGTAAATACTTAATAATATAATATCCACGCGATACTCTAGGTACTTCGCTTGTCGTTCACCGCAAGTACGCATGCGTGTATGTGTGTGTATGTGTTTGGAATTTGAGACAAAAGATTTCGTAATTAAGAACACTCCATAGCTGGTACTGCAACATCTCTGATACAATATAATAAAAGACTTACGAGTTTAGTGCGTAAATAATACTATCAGTAGGTATAGTGTTTTTTAACCGACGGGCTGCAACAGTTCCTATTGACGTTTATAAAATATAAGCGACCGAGAGTTATTCAAAACTTAACGAAAATTAGCTTCGCGAATATCGGTTGGAAAAAAAGCTTTACCCAGGCCCAAAACACACATAATATTATTTTAAAAGTCATATTTTTATATGGCAAGTATTAAAATGTTTTCACTAAAACAAACTATATTATAATAGGCAGTTTGGCTTTTATTTTTTGAAGCTATTTGAATTTCTAATTTAATATATTTATTTATTGTTTTGACTTATGATATATTGTGTTGTGTTATATTATTATTTGTTAACTCTATATTATACTCTATAATAATATATAGGTACTCGCTTCAGTTTGAACAGTATGGTACGTTTTTAAACCGATACATTTCGAGGGCAACGAGACGTGCTGCCTTGACGACCGGAAATTAGAAAATAAATTAGAACAAATACAAACGTACATTTATAAATTTTTTTCTAATTTTTCATGTACGTCAGAAAACTGTATAAAAAAATACCTAAAAACCCTTGTTTTTTACCATCCTAATTGAATTATATCGATACGTCAGTTTGATTTAACTGATTTTTCATCGCTTAATATGCTGATGGAAACTTTAAGATTTATATGATGTTTTCTTAATACCATCAACGCAATTTGTAGTTCATCAATTTCATAAATCCCAGGAGAACAAATGAGCCGAAGAATTAGCTTATACAATCTTATCGATGTAATAATCTTGTTAGGAGTACTTAAGCAGCGTTTTCATACATTTTATGATGTATGAGATTTTCAAACGACACAGTTAATGGCCTCTACAATCTCCGACTAGAATTAAATATTTAAGTACGAGCAAAGCTAGACCAGAGATTAGGTTTGGTTAGATTGAGTAAGTCGATACATCGAGTACACGTAATTTTTTTTTAAGGGATAAAAATAAATTTAGAACATAATCACGTTTTAAATTTACGGAATAAATAAATTATCTATCTCTTATAAGCAATGTACGTGTTGGAGATAAAAAGTTATACAGGATTAACAAATCTTTAAAACAAACTTTTAATTCGAAATAAAATACCTGTGGCTGTGGACACATTAGGCTAACTCGAGGATATCTCATATAAAAAGACGAACCTCCCAGCTGCAAAGCTTGGAGACAACGACTCACTGACAAATATATCCCGACGGAATGACATCTAATTACATCTATATAAGCAGGAGAAAATGGACCTCAACTTAACCGAAACTCTCGACGCAACCCTCGGACACAATCCAGACCTGAACAAGAAAATCCTGAAATTTCTAAAATTTCTAAAATGAACTAATTTAATCGTATTTTCAAACTAATCTGAGTATAATGTATAATAATTATAAATAGTAATTAAGAGTGAAGACATGTTAACTAATGGACAGCTCTGATGCTAAGTTGTATTTTAGATCAATAAAAAAAAAATACTCATTTTATAATTATGATAATAATGATAGAAAATGAATAAAATAATAAAAGTAAAAATCAGTAATTTGAGATACCTAAAAAATATATGCACTGTATTGGGTGTGTATATAATAAACCCTTGAATACCTCCATTCTTCGTTTTTTGTACAATATTATTGAATATAAAACTAAAATGAATTATTTGATTTTAGATATGATACACTAAAAAATATTGACCACCACTCGATGATACACAACATTAAAATCATATTATGTGCAAATACGATGTCATTCAGGATATATAGTATAATGTAATATAGTATAATAGATCACAAGGAGGAGTTTTGTATTGGACTAGATAAAGAACGTTAACTCAACGGTGCATAATATAGTTGCCCAAGTCCGATGTTGCCGATGTTGACGGGAACAAATAACAAATTACCGAAGTATAAATCCTGTGCAATACTTAAATCCATTTTGAAATTTCAAAAAAGTGACTTAAGACTATTTTCACATAATACCTACGTACAGGGTGATTCATCAAGCATGCTCACCCCTATTTTTCCTTAAATGAAGAATGTATTCAAATTATGATTTTTGGAATTTTTAAATATACTCATGGACCATATTTTTGAATTCTTGAATTTTTTTGTACTACTTAAGGAATTTCCTGTGGCGATACAAACTTTTGTTTTTTAATAAGAACACCCATTTTTATTGTAAATTATTCAGTGAAACATTTTTTTAAGAATGTTGATGTACCTAGCTAATTCAAAATTCAAATGAGTAACTTCTTAGTTGTTGAAATGTTCATATTAAGGATATTAGTCCTTAAAAATAGTTTTACACAAACTGGATCTAGTATGGTAAATACTTGAGCTATTTTTATAAATTATTAATATTGGTAGATTAATATTTAATACCACAGTTTTAAAATTACTATATCCTCCATATCTTATAAACCCATTACCATAGACCTTTTATCTTGAGAGCACAAAGTTGAATAACCCAAAAAAACAAAATATATACGAAATGCCCACCAGCCATTATGCATAATATAAACTATAAAACCAACAGTATTTTTGGTTGTTGGTATAACGCGATAAAAACGTGTTAATTTTATAAAAGTTGGAACGCAGAAAGTTTTACCATTAATTATATACTGTTTAACTCAACAAGACGTAATTTCAACAGAGGTGAGTTTCAAAGTTTGCAATTAAATTTGAAATATCTAAATTCGAATTCGAATTCAACAAATACATATTATTATTGCGTTTTGCTGTCACTTAAAACGATAGAAATTATAATATATTATTTGGTAAAATATGTTTTATAAATTGTAATAAAATAAAAATATTCCACAGGATACGCAGACCGGATGTTGTACCCACGTTCTCCGCAGGGTAATGCAAATGGTTTATATTATTATTGAAAATATCTGAACCAATGATAAATCGTCAGATTCATAAGGCCTTTAAGACCTCTATTTTTGATATTCCCCTTATTTAAAATGTCCGGATGGCAATGGTTGTCTGTAGCTTTTCCTTATTTTCGTATTGTGATACGGATAAAATAAAAAATGGCCTCTTCGCAAACATCAAACCATATAAAATATAAACTACATAAGACTTTTGTAGCCATATCCTTTTACCCTGAACAGTATCCTCGGCTGTACGCGGTCACCATGAAAAAATCATAATTTTAAAACCATATGTATACGATTTGTTAGTGACTACATACCGTATACTCGTTGTAATTTAATAAATAATATATAATACTCGCTTATGAGATTCTATCAAAACGAAACACATGGCAATTCTCTATCGTCAATCCCTATATATTTTATTTTGTCTTATATTATATACATTTTTTTTCATCACCATTACGAAAATCTCGAGATCACTATTGGCAAGTACTGACTTTTAACTGGCTAGTGGCCAGCTTGTTACTTCCGTAATAACCAATTTCGGTTATCTTCATAAAGTGGGACAAAAAACAGACTACTTTTTGACGAGTTATATTAATAATAAATAGAATAATATATCAAAATACCGTCAGTACAAAACAGCAGGCAAAAAATAACGTCAATGACCTGAATGCTCATCTCAAACAGACCCTATCAGTATATTTATGCCATAAATTCACTTCATACGGTTGAAACTAAGACGTGAACTTGCATGATGTATTGATGGCTTAACTGTCATTCCTTATAATTTGATTAAACGTGAATATTTTTGAATTCAAATGTTTTCGAAAAGGTACACGAGGCATCATTTGGAGTAAAATCATTGGGTCGCAAAAATCTTGAATAATATAATATATATTTTATTCAATTGCACGAAGCCTGCGAGCAGTTGGTGGATTAACTAATAATAAAATTGGTGGGGTAACAATCGTTTTGGCTTAAGACTATAATATAATAATAATATTATCATGTCATGTAATATATTATTACAGTTGTATTAAAAAGTTTGATATCTGTTATAATAATATTCGCCGTACGTCAGGACGTGTTATAGATTATTGTTACTACTAATTTAATAATGACTTATCCAATTTACGTCAGATATGTCAAATGAAGTCGATTACCTAACATAATTTTATCTTATTAAAATATCAAAATTTCAAACTACGCGTACGTTCTAAATCGAATTTATGAAACACCCATAAGATTCACAAATTTCAATAATAAAATACGAGCTAACATAATAATAAAATATATTAATTTATAATATTAGATAACACAATTCATGAACCAGGGGATGCTGTACACATAAATAAAATACACGAATACTATGTAACTGATTAAGTTATAATTTGTTAAGTATACTACAATTACTTAATACAATTATAAACTAGTAGGTAAATGTTCAAGTAACGAAACGTTATTGATACTGAGTACTGACCTCTATGTATTATGTTTGAATATTCTAAAAATGATAAGACTATTTGAATACACGTCTCAAAATTTAAATTTATCTTGGTACCTATATATTTTTTCTAATTAGTGCTTTTAAAACAATAATACTCGAATTAATAGAGTAAAAGTATTAAAATTGTTTCCATCAAATTCTTATTAGTTATTTCACCAAGGAGTATAACTGTTGATACTCCCCATTAATCCTTATTAAAAAAAAAAAAGTAACAATAAATTAGCTTCCACTGATCTTAATTATCATTATTCGTGTTCTTCCTAATTCTCATTGTTATTGTAATCAAGATAGACAGCAAAAAAAAAAAAAAAAATGGTGTCTTTTTCATTTGAATTCTCCAAATTGAATTACTGAATTTGAGTTAATGTTGGTACTATACTGACGTACGAAACACAGTACTTGTATTTATTGTTTCAGGAATCTTCTTACATCTATTTAGTCATCTTCGAAAAAATGAAAACGCACAAATGTAATATAATATTTTATAACTAATACATAAACATTGAATTTTATTATAAATTGGAAAATATATTTGTTTTCGATTAGATTTCACATTTACATAATATATAAATATATTATTACGCCAATTAATCCAATATATCTATACATATTAATTTATGCAAATTTTCAAAAAATTAACAAATGCCCTGGAAAGAAATAATTAGAAAACGTACATGCGTTATTTTGAAAAAAAATGTTAACGGCTGCTCATGACTTGTGAGTATAATATTATATTAAACAATTATATGTATTTGTGGATTCATTGCGACGATACCAATTGGTACTAAATGAAAATATCAAATTATTCAGGGCAACAATTTTATTCTTTGGACTGTAATATTATTTTATTTTATAATAAATTATTTTTAACGGATTGTCAAATCTAAACATTAACAAAGTAATCCGTCTTTTAGCAAAATTAAACAATGAAAAAACGAATTAATATATTTATACATTTTTAATGAAGAACCAACATGCTCTACAGATAACCTAAGTTTTTTGGTTATTTTGTTCACTTAGTTAGAACTTTTTGTTCTGAATTAATTAAGTGATTCCCGGAAAACAAAATTATGTTAAACCAAAATAATATGATAGTACTAGGATATGATATTATTACTTATAGTATAATTATTTATATCGTGTTGTTTAATGTACATTCATTCATAATATGAATTATAATTATTGTATGATTGTTACAAATAATAATATATTTAATATGAATTTTTAATTTAGATAGAACCTATTGGGTTTATCACTTAAGTCGATAGTGTTAAGAACTAAAAAGTTCCGTTTAGACCACTATTAAATAACAATGTGTAAACTGTATCGATTCGTAACATTCTTTCTTAAGAGTTCTCGAGGACTTTATGAATAATGCACCTAAATATAGTTGTTTGTGTGCTTGAATTATAGAGCATTGATAACCAAACCTACGTGCATAAAGAAAAAATCAATTTAGAACTTATTGATTTTGAGCCTACGGTATGATGTAGCTTGAAAAGTAAACAATATAAATTCATTATTTTACATGGAATACCTAATTTAAAATATTCGAAACTATGTGTGTATAAGAATAGTTTGTTAGTTCAACAATTTTTATAAATGTATTTAAATTTAATTTCTTGTTACATTCTTCCTAATAAATCTAGGATGTGGTATCTTCAAGTTTTCAAAAAACTATTCACGGGATAATGTAATTAAGATAAATTTTTAAAAAAAGTGAACAAATACCACAAATTAAAATATACCTTTACTTCTTAGACGTGGCACGTGTAACTATAGTGCTAAACCAAGTGACCTATATGTTCGTATATATATTAATAATGGTTAAATAGTTTTTTTTTTAATATAAATTTAATCTTTTCATTACTGTTTTAAATAATTATCACGCGGGTTAAAATATTTATGAATACTGTGCATGATAATTGTTTACTAAATAAATAAACGAGTTCCGTACCTAACTTTATTAGGAAATTGTATGTGCAATGTACATAGGTAAAGTTCCATCGTTCCATTTAAAATATTTATTTAAAAAGTTAAATAAGATTTTAATAATATAAAACTCGTCTAAAGAATTTTGAACCCACTTGGGCAAACACCTGCCACGTTAATGTTTAAATAATTCTGATAGAACTATTAAAATGCGAGTACAGAGAACTTGAAACTATACATTTTAGTCGTTTAGATTGTAAATTTCATATACTAAATGTTCATGACTCAAACGTACATCATTCATGTTTGTTTTCTTATGTGTTGTATTTGTATAATGTTATATAATGTTAAATCATTGAAAGTGTTCGATGTGGAAACCGAAAGTGTTAGTCGTTGTTTTCTCCGAAAACAGATTCAAGATTTACTTACGATACATCAACAGGTATAAACAAATATTTAAGCGTTCAGGTGTACTTAGGAGGTAATTATTTAATTGAAATTGTTTCAACAATTTCTGTAAAACAAACAAAAGTTGTTTTAATTCTATTTGCGTGTTTTAGCTGAAAACTTTGGACTTAACTGCACTTTATTAGAGTATCATATTATACAATAAAACCATGTTACTATAGATAAAATAGTCCCTCTTGAAAATTAACTAACACCATATTATATCCCATAAGTATCCGTGTGATAGATACATTAGTAAACTACCTACCTATCCTAACTGAAAAAAATAAATAGGGAGTGAAATTTTGAAATCAACGTATAAAATCCTGATAAGTTCAACTAATAAATAGCTAGATAGTTTGTGTAAATAAACAAATGTTAAAAAAAAAAATAATAGATTTTATCAAAATATGTTATTACCTGATAGGTACAAATTTGAAATTCTACATGGTATTTTCTTAAAATCTTACTATAAACCCTTCTAACTTAAGATTATCCGAAGTAAGCATGAAGTAATAATATTATATCAAAATAACTGACGTGTCAATATGAATGAACAACACAGATTTTCAAAAATATTTACTTTTACAAATGTTATTCTTACTTGAATTGGATTACATTAGAAAATCATAATCAATTTGTATGTACTCCAGAATAAACATGACATTTTTCAAAATTAATAACAAAAAAAAGTTTAAGTTTAATATTATTTATATACAAAACTACGAATTTATCATAACTTATGGTAAAAGATAAATACTACCGTACAGTTTACGAAAAACTTTATTCATCAAATATATTTTAATATTTATGCGCAAATAAAATTAACTTATTTTAGTTATAAAAATATATCTTAAAAACTTAATGAAACCTATTCAAACATTCAAATAAGCAAACTTTAGTTAGAATAATTTATTATAATATATAATTAAATGTTTCCGGATAAATATGTGCAGATTTAAACGTAATAAAATACGCATTTTAAAATATCGCCGTATTAGCTTTAACATACTCGAAGAATAATTAATTATTTCTATTTTAAAAACGTTTAATTTAATTAAACGCGTACCTACCTACCTATTATTAATTCTAGGAAATTATTCCTATAACACAATATTATAAAATATAATATTGTATGATTGGAATCGGAAGAATGTCGTTTTAAACTGAATATGTATTAATTATTTATTAATGGTATAGGGATATGGGTACGTAATATTGGCAACCGCTTTATAAAATAATACCATCAAACGAAATCATATAAATTATTTAAAACAAACATTTTTGATTAAAAATAATTATAAATAGGTATAATAAAATTTGAAAATTTTGAAAATTGTACACTTATTTTTCAAATTAATTTGTAATTATACGATTGTCAGCGTTCTAGTGACCTATCTTTTTCAAAAGGTATTCTTAAAGTTATTATAAATTTATAAGTAAATCTTAAAGTATTTCCAGTTTCCAAAAGCTCAATTATTCGGACCATGTTTCACTGACAACATAGATATCAAATATCTTATACCATCATAATTACATCTTCACCTAAAATTATTTTTGATGAATACCTTATGATAATTTATTGAATTATAAATTATAATATTAATGTTGGTGATAATTTATTTGATTTAAAAAAAAAATAATAATAATATTATGTTCTATAAAAACCACCACAAATACAATCAAATATTATAAGTAGTAAGTATATAAGTGTAAGAGAAAAAGGTTAAAGCTAAAACTAAATGACAATTTCCTGGTTTAATCGAAGTCGTGAGCACAACAATTTTAATATATTGAGATGGGTTGCGCATATTTTCAGAATGGATGTGATTAAGACTTGATTCACCACTGAACAGCACTCACTCGTAAACAGGGACGCAAAAACGGGTTTTATAGATCGATATTTGCAACCGAAATTACTTCACGCTATACTTCATACAATACATAATGCATATTATATTGTCGTTCTGATAAATATATTCATATGAAATTGTATAATATAATAAAATAATGCGCAAAATTGTCAAAAGTGAATAATACGGAACTGTTATATTAAACTTTTTCGAAGTTTAATTATATCACTTAACAAACAGATTTGTAGATTCACCCTCTACCACCTGAGATACATCATTAATAATAAATTACTATTATTAATGTATACAGATGTGTGTGACTTGCTATTTTCTGATATCTAAACAAAATGGCTTCGTACCTCGCTTTTCACTCGACAAATAAAATTTTATTGACATTTATCGTATATAAAAAATGATAATATAAAAAACCAGTGAAAATTCCCGTTTTTCCTTAATTTTTATTTTGTTTTTCCCTGAGCTTATGAAACTATAAGGATTTTCACCTCCAAAATTCACCAACTAGATTCACTTTTCCATCGAACAAGATAGATACTGTTAAAGAAAATCGAAGCAGTTTTACTGCCCCAAATGATGACGACAAACACACGTCATTGTAAAACCAATACATTCATCGCTTCGCTCAGAATCTAAAAAAGGTTCAATATGTGAAACAGTGGGTGCTTTAGTTTTCAAGAATCCCCTCCCCGGTGCTAAATCCACCACCTACTAGATCCAAAATCATACCAATATTATATTTTTGTAAAATAATTTATAACAACATTTATTCTTACTATAAATATTTTAATAACTTATAAACTACTCGCTCAAATTTTTAATTAGGTTAGGTTACAATCTGTATTTACAAGTAGTACAATAAATAAATGAGATGTGAGTTGATTGGCGGGAGGGGGAAGTCACCCAATGGTGGCACCCCGTGAAATATATATAATTATTTACAGAAAAAAAAAGTGATTTCTCACAACACAATTTCATTACCACAACATCCTGCAATTTGAATAAATACATTATTTAAGGGAGAAATGGAGGTGATCATACTTAGTGATACGCCATGTAAAAAAATAATGTGAAAGACTGAAAAAAATTGAATATTTATAAAACATATTTTTAAAACGTATTCGCACACATTATTGTTGTTATTAATTTTATAAAGGTATATTACTCTCCTTGACTACATGTTACATAAACATTTAAGGCTTTAATATTATAATTGTACTGGAAAATCCAAGTCAAGTGATATAGGTAATCCTGATATAGTACAATATATATATATATATATATTAAATACTATATAGGTACACGAGTATAATATATGATAAGTATATCGATATTTATTTATAATTAGGTAGTAATTCGATTCTTTCAAATAATGACTGGTGCAAAGATGAGATTAAGTTTCAATCGAAAACGAGGTACCTGGAAATAGAATAAAATAATAATTTAATAATTTATAAATGGAATTGGCTTAAGTCTTAAGGTGATGTCGTACATGCGTAATTCGAGTGAGTAATCTCAAGGTGTGAGAACTAACACCACTCAGTACGCATTACTACAATTTATAGCATCACAAAATTGGCCTAAAAATGAATAATATGATAAAACGTATTGGAAAACTCTATATTGTCGTGTTATATTTTTCTATAACCCGATTTAAAAGTTACTTTTACTACTACTTTTTACTTAGAAAACTTTAAATGATTTTAAGTGTTTTTATTACAATATATTTATATTGAAGATCATCGCATTACTTCATAAACAAATTTTAAACATAATTTCATAAATACGCAACAATGGACGTGGCTCCAACAAATTATTGTTTTAACATTAACGTATACTTATCAATAATTAGTGGATAACTTTAAATGCTTTGAAGTAAATGTTAGTAATAAAAATAAAGTACACTAAAAAGTGTATGAATGAATTATGAGTGGGAATAGGTGTTATTATAGTACCTATAGTCCAACTACTAAAATCAAAACTACTCTCATGGACATAAAATTACGCCTTACCGCTATCTAACTGCACCCAACAATAACATATTATGCGTGCGAGACACGATCCTCGACAAAAGGAGATGAGAGAAAATTAATGATATTTGAGAGAAAAATACTCCGGAACATTTATGAGCCACGGATTCAACCGAGAAACAAATACATGTGAAAGAAGAAGAAACGAGGAATTACAGGAATTGTACAACAGACCAAATATCTTAGCGTACATTAGGAATAAACTATACTAGAGTGATTCGGACATACTTGGAAAGTAGATGGGCAACCAATAAAAAAAATACTCGTTGGAAAAATAAACATAACAAAACCCCTAGGAAGACCCAGATCCCGGTGAATTGATGTAATAACCAGAGATTTGAAAGAGATAGAGCAGAACGTGAACTTTGCGTCGACATACAACAGAGATGGATGGCATGACCTTTTGAAGACATCAATGGTCCATAACGGATCGGTAACTTGATAAGAAAAAGAAGAAGATACCTACCAATAAAAACCGTAAAAGCCTATTTAAATATTTATTTTTTTAATTTTATTTAAATTTAATCTATGAGATCACTGGGCCTCACTGAGACATACTCGTGTGTTAACTATTAATACATAAAACAAGTTTGTGGCAACCTCATTACATGTAGTATGTTGGATACGAAAACCATACAGTTTTCGAAGAGATTATTTTTTGTAAATTCCCACTTGCAATCGGAAAACTTTATGAAAAATCCATAAAATATATATTATTTAATCAGTGCTTAAATTGGAAAAATAATAAATGGAGGGCACAAAAATATGAAATAACTTGCATACCTACTTGACGATTTAAATTTATCTTTTATTAGGGTATAATTAGAAGCGGTACTCCTTCCCGTCTAATTCAACAACTGAGTGAAATCATGCCAAAAATCCGTAAAATCCGGATTCCCAATTTTTGTCAAACCAAGTGGTATAAAATAATCAATGGACTTATAATTTTTATTGTTATTTTTTTTTGCATTTATTAGATGATAAAACGGTCGCCTGCTGGTTTTTTTTTTTTTGCTTTCGATTGATTATTTTGTACACAAGAAACATCAATTTTAGACACGGTACCCTGTTAATACTATAGGGTTTTAAATGTTTTGTAGCGACGCAATATTTTTAATGGTGTGATAAACGTGCACTGCAACACCCTGTGCACTGTGTTTAATTTTGAATGTTACAGTTACGGTATTATTTTTAACTGACATAATATAATTTAATAGGTATACACTTAAAATTCAATTAAGTAGTATAAACGTATAATATATTATATTCTCTAAATTTTCACAGTAGACGTATCACTATCAGCTCCTGTTCTCGATTTTCCGGGTATTGATGACGTTTCATCTTTACTTCATCTTTTTGACGAGAAGCAAACGGTACAGTATATTTCACGCTATAGTGTTTAAAATGAAAAAAAAAAAAAAATGTTCCCTACTTTCAAGCCTATACACTTTGCAGAGTTCACACTTTCAATCGCTCTATATATTATATTATGCTTTCTGATAAATCACAAATTGTAAGTTACGTCGTAGCTATAGGTATACATGCTCACGCAAACACCAATATTGTGTTATTGTTATAGCCGAACTTACGATACACGATGTCACTGCAGTGTCGAATTTTAAACGAACCTTTCTAAATTGTTTTCAAAAACTGTTGAAACGAAATGAGATTTTCGCACCGACGTATACGTTTATCGTAATCAACGGCTTTCGCCAATCGGTTATTCGAGATTGTTTATTATTGTTTCCATGACACTTACCTCGTGCGTGGTGAACTTGATGCTGTCGATTTAACTTAAAAGCGCATTTCATTTTTGTTTTATTTTTTTGTTTGCGCAAGGGATAATACGCATTTAAAACTCGTTACGAAAACAACCCGTGTTTCTAAGTACGCGGTGTAATCGAGTAGGTACTTTTAAAATGTCTACTTATAGCGATTAATATTTTTGTAGATAACGACTTAAAGAAATATTGCGGTAAATCGAGCGTTCATTCAATACACATATGCTACATTTATCATGTAATATTAAATAATATTTTACTAATAACTATTTTAATATCATACAATAATAATGCCTTATTTTGTTTGGATCTAAAGTTCTAAAAAAAAAGATGAAATAATAAAACGAAAAATTAAAAAAATAAAATAATTTTAGTTTTAAAAAGGCAAGACCATTTTTTCGGATCATTAAATGTAGCGACTACATGTGATCAACATCAACAGTTTCACACGCCATTAACCAGTCAATTCGCTTTATGAAACTTCATCAATTATTATAATGTCGTATTATAAGTGTACCTATATCGTGGCTTATTACACCAAAATATCTAAATTTAAACTATAGACTATGGTTTATAGTTATGGCTAAAATCAAACAATAAAATATATAATTATATCATATTGATGGTACTATTTAATAATGGCATGTGTAGGTACTTCAGAAGTGATTTAATAACCCCTTCTTCATATGTATTGAAAAAGTTAATAAAATATCCAATATATATATATATAAAGTATTTTTTTTATTATCTTCTAGCACAAAATATTATACCTCAACAATTATATTATTTAAATAATAGTCAAACAAATATATAGGCTATTACTTAAGATTGAACACTATGAAACAAAACTTCAGTACTTAATTGTTAAGTGAGGTTAGTAGTATAATCATAATGTCAATGTCAAAATATGTGTCTTGTAATAAATTCATAAAATGGAAAAAAAGTATATACTTCTTAGCCCCTCTTCTCCAAGTAAAATGTATTATAGTAACACCTATTGATTTATTTATGTGTGACAGTGAACAAATATTTATGGTTTTACTATTTTATTTTTAGCATTTCAATATAATATAATAGAATAACGATCGATATTTCAGTGAAAAGTGTATGTGATAACTGATGAATGAGTTTTATAATCATGCATTAAGTCACATTGCTTTTGACCCATATTTTGCATACAATTAAAAGTATTTAAAACCATGATCATAATTAAGTATTTAATTGTGAAAAGTAGATATCAATATATCTCTAATAAATGTATTGTGTAAAATATTGCGGAAATAGAGTAAAACAAACGTACAGATGATGAACCGTCGATTCATACATCATTAATTTACTTAAAAATATGGATAATTATTAATTAACGGATAGATTATTCATAACTTCGAGTAGTCAAAAAATGTATAAACAACTGAATGACTATGATTGGTTACCAACGACGGAAACGTAATGATATTTATGTTCAATGGTCGTTGTAGGTACACATGCATAAGTAATTATTTTTGTACTGTTTTTTCATAGAAATACATATTCTAAAATGCAATACAACACTCATTGCAATGGAAAAATTGTTGATTTTAAGTTAAACATATAATATAAAGTCCAATGATCCTGAGTTTAAATTAACATCGCTAATACGTATAAAATAAATATTTGATCTTTTAAATGGGACACTGAGATTAGTTAGTTCCTTGTCAAGAAAAACTATGCCGTTTTGTCTGGTTTTATGTTTAAATAATTGTTTTAAATTTAATTGAAATTATGTAGAAACACGCTTCACGTTCAGTAAAATAGTATTTAACATACTGTTGGCACCAACATTAATATATATATAATATAAATATATATAGATATGAGGTGATTCACCTAGCATGCTCATCCCCATTATTTCTTTTAATATTGAATTTATTCAAATTCTTATTTTTAGAATTTTTAAATATATTTAAAGGCCGTTTGTTAAAATTCCTGAGATATTAGGTACTACTTAGCTCTGTGGCGATACAAACTTCTGTTTTTCAAACTAGAATTCTCCTTTTTACTGTAATTTATCTGGTGGATATATTTTTTAAAAATGTTGATGTAGCTAATTCAAAATTTGAACGATTAGTCTTCCAGCTATAAAAATGTTTATACTAAGAATAAAAGTCCTTAAAAATGGTTTTACAAAAATATAAAATTATTGAAATATTGTGTAGTAATCGTTTCTTGTGTTTATTATACTTGAACCATTTTTACAAACTAAAATGTTTATATATAAATACTAACATTTTCAAATCATCATGGCCCTCATATTTTTCAAACCCAATATTATGTACCTATTTTCCTTAGTACAGTTATGTAACTCGGTAAGTTTAGTAGAGTCAAGTAACTCAATCGTATGAATTTTAATTTTTATATCCGCTAAATAATTCAAAGTTGAAAAGAAGAGTCCATGTTTGAAAAATAGAAGTCTGTATTGCCACAACGCGACAAAAAATATCAAAAATCCAAAACCATTATGTCCTTTAAGTATATATAAGTACCAATATATCAAAAATCAGATTTTGAATAACTGTATTATTAATGATCGGTTATTGAATAAAAACGGATTAGGATGATCGGTGAATTACTCTTTATAAAACCGTATTCACGAACAAGTAACAAAAACCCTTCTGCTCACACACACACAATGCAAACTATATCTGTTATTGAATGGTTTATACCAATTATTATCATATTATGTTTTATAACATGTTATAAATATAGGCATATTGTACGGGCAGTCGTAAAAAAGGCTGTAGAAGTATTTAAACAAAGTTCTAAACACATTATTTCCTTAAATTTTAAAAAGTTATTTTATTATACCATTCAGTATATATACACAATACACTCAATGATTTAACGCAAATCGTTGTGATTGAACATTTATTCATTATTATTATTAATTTCATATGCACGAGGCTTGAATAGTATAATACATTCGGTTACACATTAATGTGATAATTTATAATATATTATTCATTATGGGTATGCGTGAAAACTCTGAAGTGAATTTCTATTTAGATTTAAGAGTAGCAGCAGCTGGCCAGTCTACTTTCCGACAATTTATAAGTTTTTATATTTATCGTCCATGTATTAATTAGTAAATGCTGTTGAGCTGGAAGAGCTATTTGTTACTATTTGTATTTTTGTATCAGTGTCAAGAAACAAGGGTGACCATATCGTATCTTTAATATTTTAAACAATCCAAATCAAAAAGATACGTCATTACTATTATTGTATTGACATTATTAAATTGTTAGCTACCTATTCTTATATTATTTAGAAGGGCTGTCCTTAAAAATTATTATTTTTATCTGTTAAGCCATAAGTTTATTTAATATATATATGTTGAACCAAAAGAGTCTTTGTATAAATATATCATTATACCGCTGGTCACATAACTCGAAATATATAGCTACTGTAAATTATATTGTTATTATATTTATATCCACCATTAATTGTATTATCAATAATTTTTTATAGTTATATAATAATTATTTACTGTTGTACCCATTTTTATTTGATTGTCGGATACCTCATTTCACCTGTGTTTTAAATCACAATACACACTGCACCAAGTACTAACACATATTCACACAGCCATTTAGCGGTGATCATAGGTATTTTCCTGGCAAATGCCGACCACTATCGAGCTACTCACATTACTATATACAATTTAGAATCTATATACACATAATTACAGTCGGTCAGTGAATAGTGGTGATCATGAATTCTAAGTATAACTTACTGAACTCATTGTCTATAATTGTCCATTCCGGGTACACGCCGTCCTCGCAAAGTCAAGTGTTCGCCCACCGAAAATAGGAATCCTTGCACCAGGTGTATAAAAAACTACACGACAAAATAAAAATGTTTCAAATAATACAGTTAGAATTTATCATCTGATACCATCATATCGAGTTGTAATCTATATAATAGAAAACAAACTATGTACCGCTCGAGAAGATTTAAAATGTAAACTAATGAGTAACATCAAATTTGACATTCACTAATAACTATATTAATAAAAACTACGGCTTCGAACAAATCCTAATATAAAAAATCGGTCAAAATGTCATCTATCTACGTTAAATTTGTTTCAGAGTTACACCAAAAACCAAAATCGATCTTGTCCAAAACCGATTTTGCGTAAATTTTCCTTAATTTATATGTTGCAAAACCCAGCGCTTTTGAAAACTATTGGGCATTGTAAATTACACTAAATAGATTCAATTTTCCATCAAACAAGATAGTACTGTTGAAGAAAATCGAAGCAGTTTTATTTCCCTAAACGGTGGTGACAGACACAAAAAAAAAATTAACAATCACACATTATTAAACCAGTATATTCATCTTTTCGCTCTGGATCTACAAACGATTTCAAATATAAATTAAGCGTAAACAATTCAAATTACTCATCTGAAATAAAAACGTGAGCTGAATTCAAATATGTAGTAACATCAAAAAAAAAACTTGATCGTATCTCCACCGCCTCTAACTTAAAACTGCTAACATTTTTTTTTTTTTTTTTTACAAATATTAATCATTATATAATTAGAATTTTTTCTCAAACTTATTTTAGTGATTTGCATACTTTTGATTAAAGCATCCCCGCTGTAAGATTATGTCTCCAAAACCCTCATATATTAATAAAAATACATGAATACAAATTTTTCTTTCCACGCCTATATTTAACATGTAATTAGCATGATACTTTTCAAAATGTTCACGTCATCACACAGCCTGCAAAAATCAATCATTTATAGGTAATGGACATGATGTGGGTAGGTAGTAAATACCCGATGGGTAGGTAAATATGTTCATATTTTACAGATTGTATAATTTCAAATAAATGTTGAATTAAAAATATATATAAGGTAAGATTTTGTCAAAATTAAAATTTTAAACACTTATGCAATTACTATTGTGACTATATATTTGTTTTCAATATGCCTATTAACATAACCAACTGTTATAAGAATAGAACTTAATATAAGAAATCTAGTATTAAATGTTCAAGCTTTTTGACTGAAATACAAACATTTTTACTCTAGAATTCAAGCTGGTTTTTGTTATGTGTTTCGAATTGTGAAGAACAATTAAATACTAAATTATTGTTATTTGTTTCAAGTAGGTGATTAAATTACTATCAATCGACCATTATAACAGTGTAAAATACAAAATATTAAAATAATTATTACAATGCAATATTGTTGTGCAAAAACTTTTTGCAGATATTATATTATCAACAATTGAGAATTACGCGAAATACAATCTTCACATATTGACATTGTTCACATTTATTTATGAATGGTTTTTCTAGAAAAATGAATACAATGTACACATCACGTGTTCATTTATTCGTATTGTTCCGCATCTCAACTATAATTTTAATTCGTATAAGTAAAAATATTAAACACTATTTGCACTTGTATAACTAAATCTAGTTGAAACATGCGACCAATAGTAATTTCTTGGTTTTTAATAAAATAAAGTGGTTGTTCCAAATGAGAACAATTGAATTTGAAAGGAATCAGTTTGAACATTTTTAATGATGTACAAAATATATAAATAAAAGATTATTTTAAAAATCTCGTAATTTAATAAAATACAATTTTTTCGTAATACAAGTAACTTAAAAAAAACCCAGATAAATCCTCTTAATGTAGTCGGTCGTTGTCAATCTTCTTGGATTATACATTTGTACTAAAACAAAGTATTTTTGTTTTTTTTTTGTTTTCCAGTGAAAAAATTAAAATATATTTTTATATGAAAAAAAAACACCTGTTATAAATTATATTTATATGTTTAAACATACATTTTGCACGCATTCATTTTTTGATACTAACATATTTTATATCTGATCCTAGGTATTTTACATAATATTACATAATAGTGATATTATGTATATGATTTTCAATCGCATTCCTAATATAATAATATCTTTAGCCAGTAATTTTTAATAATAGTTTTATTTTTAGTATTCAACTATAATCAAAAACTTCTAAACGTGTTATTAAGCTTATAATAGAGGAGCCTATTATAACCTTTCGTATATTCGAAAGAAAATAACTAATAATAATTTAGAAACGATTGACGCACAAAGGGTAATAATTATTTCGTTGTAAGCGAGTGATTTTATAATTATTTATCGAACACGTATTCCCTATTTTACTAAGTGTTTGTTATGAAACGTAGACTACAAAAACACGAAATCTCATTCATATTGACCGGAATAACGCACCTATCAAACCTAAAAAGTGTGTGGCAGAGACGTTTTCATCAGAATTTATTTGATTGAAAAAAAAACATTATAATTTATACCTAAATAGACCTAAATTCCTAGGACCGTAATAACACGTCAATTTTATTTAATCGAGAACCCGTAATTACTGAACAAAATTGACATAACCTACATCAACGTAGATTAATAATGTGCAATAACTGTATAACAATTTGGTAGCAATAATATGAATGATAAAAATTAATAATGTATTGACAATACACCAATATCGTATAGGTAGTTATTATATAATTTACAATAAAACGTTCAATTTAGAGTTAAAATATCAATTATATAATACACAGCAACACAATCAAATTAGATATAATACAAAATCGTATATCAATATCAGTATTGTAAATTGTAATATTAACACATAATATTATGTTATTATGATTTAATTTAATTAAAAAAAAAAACCTGATTGATTTTGAAATGTGATAGAAAACAAAAAACATTGTGTAAAATATAAAATGTGCAGGCATTAATTTAATTTAAAGAAAAGACGATGTCATAAACATTTTTAAGATTATATTTGCTACCCGTTTATTTAATACGCGCACTTCAAAGGAAATAATATACTATAGGTAAGCCTTTTAGAAGATGACCACAAGCAATTTGTTTAGTAAATAATAAAATAAAATCCACACAGGCTTACAGAGTCCCTTCCGGGTATAGTGTTTGTAGCTTGTCTCTTGTCGATCATCTTAGCATCGAATAGTATTTTTTTAATTTTTCCATTGTATAACAGATATACTATTATGTACCTCAAATCAACTCATTAAAAATATGAATCCAACTGACTTAACTAGGATAAGACCTGCATGCTAGCTGCAGTTATTCCTTTAGTATTATTTTTTTTTCAGTTATGTAGGTCATGCTCTTAGAAACACTACCACAAACATAGAAACATTACCTCTTAAAAGTACCATTCAAATAAGATTTTTTGTCCGTATAAAGGTGGTAAATGAAACTTCAGTAACACTTCTTATTGTCCCCCGAAAAATGTACTTCTTACCTATAGAAAGTAAACCTAATTCTAAAATCAATACATACTTAGGTTGTGCGTTGCTAGGAGCAAAAGAATTGTTTAAGTTTTGACCACGCTGATAAAGAAGTACCTACAGGTAATGCATAAAAGCTATAATAGTGTGCACAAATTGAGAACGGTATAGAAAATACTACCTATAATATTTTGATTTAAATACTAGGTAAGCCGTTTTCGTACTTGGAACTCTTACCGAAAATCAGGTCAGGATAGAATCTACTGTAAAATTAGACACTTCAATTAATTACGCCATTATATAAATTGTTTATACTACAGCTGAATTCTATACTGTACCTCACTTGAAAACAAACTTAGTAGCATAGTTTAACAATGATTATCACATAAATTATTTTGTATAATAAATGTTGAATATATTATAATCATTGAAACAGAGAATTAAAAGTTGCTGACAACAAAAAAAATAATTATTACGAACATTCACGTCGTAAAAGTATACAATAACGTATTGATGCAAGTTCACAAAATTATATGATTTTATTAAAATCACTTGCTATGTTTTGATCTCTGTATAATTTGTTATTCCCATAGACGAAACGTATATCATTGATTTTAATTTAATCAACGCCTTAAACTATATTATAATACAAACCTCATGAGAATTGAGAAGTCTCAAAATTCAACTAGTTAATGTACTTCTGACGTGCTGCATAAAATAAAATGATATACAATATCAATATGATGATATGCTAGAAGTATTTACCTGTGAATAAAATTGTAAGGTCGAGAACAACAACAAAATCATAAGTTTTCTAAAAAAAATCGTTGAAATTATATTTTTGAAATATATAATATAATATTCTTTTCAACTAAAAAATATTCAATTGATATATTTTTACTAGCTGTTACGTATTAAACTACGAAAATACGAACTTATAATATGCATAGACATCTCTATAGATATACACAAAAATTGGTTTTGTTTCCTATGCCCGTTGTTACCGTATTATGAGTGAATAAATAATATAGTAAAGAAACGAAGGGACGCAAAAACGTTCAAAACATTTTTGTTATGGACCATTTATTTCATTTATTTGTGATAAATTGTGTGTCATTTAGAAAATTGGAAAGGACATATACACCGACTTATGTAGGTAATGAGATATGGGGTTATCGGATACAATTTTTTGGTGCATGGCCGATGACGTATGTATTACAGACTAGGTACAGTTTTAGCTAAAAGTTTGTACATAGTTAATAAAATTATAATATTTAAAAAAATAAAAATTGAAATGCACACAAAAAAATGTAATTGTAGCTGATTTTAGTTTACTATAGTTATGTATATATTTAAAATTGGACGATCAATTGTGCAATATTCTCGTGAATATTTATCAATGTTTATTCGTAAAAAAAAAATAAATAATATGTAACAATGGACGTGTTTCTCCAAATGGAACACTCACAATGCACTATCAGGTATACATTATACCAACTGTCAGCTATTCTGGGGGCTGGGAAATGTGAATTGTATATAAACGTTTCCTTCACTACACCTAGTGCACACTGTATAAAATATTGAATATGTATGGAAAGACGAAAACACAAAATATAAAATAAAATATAGCATATGTTCTTACGGCCACGCACAAAATAAATGTACTTACCTACGTTATGTCATATCAAAAATAAATAAAATAAAGAGAAGATTTTTAAAGCGATTTTAAACGAAATCAAAGAATATTATTTTGATATTAATATTATAGTATGATTGAATACAGTGAAAAATTAAAATAGCGTATGAAAGACATAATGTATTAAGTAATACACTAATACCTACACTAGTGCACTACAAACATGTGACAAAAACAAAAAAAAAACAAATAAACGAGTATATTTGTATGGAAAAATCCAATGTTTCTACTGAACACTCTGTGGTCTGCAGTTTATTGTTTGAATTTGGTAAAAATAATTATTTTTGAAAACTTGAACTTAATTTTTGTAACTAACGCATGATACTGATATTTCGTAATTATTATTTTTGATTCTGAGTGGAACGATGAGTGTATTGATTTTACAATGATGTGTATTTTTATATTATTTTTTTTTATTTTTTTTCATTTTTTTTTTTTGTGTCTGTGTACACGATAAATAGTCGAAATAATGCTTCGATTTTCAACTTCAGTTTCTTTTTCGATTGGAAAGTGAATATCGTCGGTGCATTGAAGAGGTCAAAATTTAAAATTTCCAGTTACTATAGAGTTAAAAATAAATAATTTTGAATGTTTTAATTTGAACAAACAACTATAAAAAGTTTTATTTTCTTCTCTAATATCATAATGTAGCTACAGTTAATAAACATTCTTTATTATACTTTAATCATGGTTTAACTGGTTCGTGAATAGAATTCTATAAGAAAAGCATTACAGGAAAAATATGTAACAGACGGCTAACCGTTAAAAGTTGAAAATAAACTACACCCAATTTAAGACATAAGTTGTCAACATTATATATTATCCGGCGATAAAAATATTAAAAATGTTATTGTAGTGCATTTTTAAAATAATTATTAAACATTATTATTACTAGGGCACTAGGATTTGTTTAAAACTAAAATAACTGTATGGATTACTATAATTTATCAACAAATCATACTGGAAATAAATGTTGTAAATTATAATCGTTTTTCCTTTCGAATAACATACCTATCCATAATTCAATTTGATTGCAATCAAATGCGTTTTTGTATAACCATGCAAATAATAAATAGTTTCATTCCTATAAAATTTTATTTTATATACAGTCTAATATAATATGTCTTAGATGTTTGGACTCCATTTTAAATAATTTTGAAATACACTTTTTGGAATAGATACTTGGTAGGCCATTAAATCTTAACCTATAGCTGTGTGTAATAACGATTTTTTTCTCAGCTTTTTACCAAGACAATACACATCTGGTAACTACGTAGATAAGGCGCATCGCGATATTCACACTTAAGATAATCTACTTATCATCTAATTGGTTCTTTAACACATAAAAAATAGGACATGGAATAAAAAATATATATAAGTATAATTATTTTTCGAATCAATCTTGAAACGTGGGTACCTGTGCACAAATCCTATGGCAACGGAAGTGTCACGGCGGATTTTCTTATCAGTTGTCGCCACGCGGAAGTGTTTCTGTCACGCAATGTGTCGTTAAGTCCCAGATTCGTCATCTCCAAGATCGTATACTAATATACCATTTCTTTCTCCAATATATGGGCACCTGTTGCATAAATTACAAATACTTGTTGTCAATTAAATAATAATCAATTTAAAGCCGGAACATAAAAATATAACATGATCTTAAAATTAGAAACATCAACGTATATAATGTGCATACAATAGATGACATAGTCGTTTTACTGTTTGTTGGTACATTTAACTCCATTAATTTTTACCTCTCTTCTGAAAATTTTAAAGTTTAGATAAAATAGTTATAATCACATCAAAAAATTGCTTTACTATTTTAAATTTGACTGATTTTAAAATTAATTTTATTAATTTGATAGCCAAAAAAAAAAAAAAATGTTTTAGATATATTATTATAAACTATGAAACGAAATTAAAAGAAAACGTTATTTTTGTCGTAAGTCTTGTGTTACCTTAAGGGACTAAAAACTATTAATTCAAATTTGTGCTTGTCGGTTAATCTCAATGATCCATACACAACCGTATCACAAATAAATTACATTGCCTCGAGTTGGGTGACTTACATTATTTTTTCAGTTTCACAAAATTGTTATAAATATTTTGAATATATTATAAATAAAACTATAATATTACTTTATTCAAATTACTGATTATTTATACAAAATCAAGAATTTCATTATAATAGTTATTTAATAAAATTTAGTTATTTTGGAACATCACTTAATTTAAAAAATACTTTTACCACTAAGATTAGATTCTAGGTTAAGCTATATAGTAATATATTAAATAATAAAATTAAATGATTTTTATAATAATTTTATTCGGTTTATGTAATTGCTCATGCGTATTTTTTAGGTAATGAAGATACATATTTTAAATTAAAAAAATTGTTTATTATAGTATACTAATTGAATTGTTTAGTTAAATTATTATTTATAAATGCATCAATATACTGTAGTACAATATATTTTGTTTATAGTATATTATGTGTAATGAATAAGTCTACCCTAATTCAAAGCATAGCAACAGAACAAATTTCTCCTCAGGGTGTTACAAGAACTTACATTTAATCATTAGATAATGGTTTAATTATTCAAATTTATTAAACGTAATTATTTCATGCTAAAATAGAAATATAATATTTAACAGCTACGTACACCGTACAACACGGAAAAGATAGCACGTCACTAGTGTTACACTGTGGGACCCAAAATATATTAATGATGATATATCGAGATCAACATGTTTGTATTATTAAAGACTTGTCAACTTGTGACAGAATTGTAACATGGTTAACCTATGTGTAAAATAAAAAAAAAAAAGAAAATAATAGTTTTAAAATCTGCAGTTAATGTAGGTTATTAAATGTATAAACCATTTTAAAAAACTAATGATTAATATTTATGAATACAAATATTTCAATTGCGATGAACATTTTCTGATATATTTTGTTAAATACCATAGGTAGCTTATAACTTATAAGTAAGTTTAACTTTAAGATCTTAAAAATATAAATTAATTCGTGCTGTGCATAATGCTAAAATGTGGTCTACTTAAATGTGGTATTATTATTACTCTGCATTTTAACGTAGTGATGCTGTTGGTTGTTGCATCATTAAAACATAAAATTCTGAGCAATGTACGGTTTCAAGTTTTCCAAAACAATTTTAATAATAACAAGTACTTACATTTTTACACTATTTTCTTTTCTTGTACATTTCTATTTTATTTTCTTAAATTCTGCGCTTTAAAAATTTGGTTTAATAAAAACGTCTTTCAAGATTTATGGTAATTAATTTTAATAATTTAATATTCATTGAATCATTTTTAAATTAAATTTTGACTCATATATAAAATATACCTCTAAATACCTACGACATTTAAATTAAACAATTATTATTCTATTAAAAAAATATCTTTAAAGTTTTATTTTAAATACAACTAAAATAATGTGAATGAAAGCGAATACTTCAGAAATCTAATTTTTAGTTTAATAAAACTGTGAAGTAACTAATTACGTTGTATCATCTCAGAGAATTATTATTTATTCAAAATGTATGGTATTCGAAATTATTAACTGAAATAACTATTAAAATACTAATGCTAAAACACCAATATTGGTTGAATCTGAATTATGAACACTATTATTTAGTACCTAGTGGAGTACCCGAATAAAATTATTTTAAACGCTTTTAAAAGTAAATATCCATTATGCCTCCATAAGGATAAGTAGAAGTAGTTATTTTATTATAGCCCTAATTTAAATTAATAAAAATCGAATTGTGTAACGCAATCAAAAGTGTACGAAATGTATGGATTCGTGTTAATATTGTATCAACATCCGAAAAATTAATCATGTTATCTAACACTAATATTTTGTAACCGTTATTGTTATGATAAAATCAATCTAAAATTATAAAAACAATTATTGCATACAATAATCGTATTTATTAGAAACTAAGTTTCACGTACGAGATAAAATAATGCATCTACGTTTTTAATTTTTTTATCTTTAATACACGTAGAGTCTATTTTTATATATTTCAATATTATAATAAACGTACATTGTAATGTTGCTCAGGAAACCTACAATATCTTAATGATTTATTTTTTGTTAAATAATAATAATTTATTATTAATACTTTATTTCAATATTTCTCTCTCCCCGAAAAAAATACCATGACGATTATGTGTATGTTATGTAAATTTGCATTATGTTTAAATATCTTTCAAAAGTATAATTTATTATGATTTACGGTCCTTTCATGTGTAAAGTCAATAAATCGGAAATTACATAAAATAATTTAAATAGTTTCTATTAAATTATATCGAACGTAAATCATTATCATTATTAAAATATACGATAATCACAAACCACTGAATACGTTAATATATACAGTAGCGATGTTACCCACACTACACAAGAATTCAATACATATATTATATCCTAATAATATTCATAAATATTTAATATAACATAATAATTTATTATTATACTTATCAAACGCTGTTAGAATTTATAAAAAAAAAAACATTGACAGATTAAAGTAATATTGTAGTAGGTAGGTATTTACTTAAAGTTAATTTTAATTTTATTAGAAACGTAATTATTATTTCAATCCATTCGTAAAAAAAATTGTTATATTATAATAATTAATAACTAATAAGTGATAAATCTTAATATATATAAATCTCGTGTCACAATGTTTGTCCTCAATGGACTCCTAAACCACTTAACCGATTTTGATGAAATTTTTACTATGTTTGTAATTTGGCCGAACTTAAAAGATAGGCTAATTTTAAAAGGGAAAGGATTAATCCCGGGAGGTGCTAAGACGGGAATTTTGAGATTTCAGATGACAATTTTTGTTTATAAATGGTTGCCATGGGTTTTTAATGATAATAATAATAAAAAAAAACTATTTGCTTTACTTTTTAAATATAAATTATAATATATATCAAACTATAAAAACGTGAAATAAAAATCTCTGTACAAACTCTGGAACTACTTATCAGATCTTTTGATTTTTTTTTAAAACGAAAGTATTTCACGAAGAAGGTTTATATGAAAGAAATTTTAGGTTGCTATTGGTAAATCGGTCATGTTTGTTGATTTGTATTATTATTTTTTGTCAATATACATACATATAATATAATATACAAGAAGATCTGATAAGTAGTTCCAGAGTTTAGTCTGTATAGTTTATAGTCTCTGTGTTTATATAGTTAGATATATATATAAATTAATGTTCTTGGGTAGATTAGACCTCTGGGAAGAAGATAAGTTAATTTACAAAGGGTTAAATTTGTTTTTTTTTATTCATCGGTACAGTTAGATTAGGATAGGATTTTGTATAGGTAAATTGATTATATTAATCCATCGTAGGTAGAATTAAGTAAAACCAACAAACTTGGCATAACTTTGATACTTTAGAGTTAAATCATACACTTACGTACTAACAGCACGGCGGGGTCCGCGATCTACCACAGGTAGATTGCCTACCTGCTATATTGTACTGCTGCGAATCAGAATTTTTATTCTGGGCAACGGAAAAGTTCAGATAAATTTTGAACACCATACACCGAATATTAAATAACGAATTGAACAAAGTTTGAGTCATACAAAGTTGATACATTTAACGGGCAACGAAGTGCACGGGATCAGCTAGTAATACACTATATATAATATATTATATACTGTATTTTACTAAATATTTTTAAATGAACATTTTCTTAACATTCAATACAGCAAAAATATGCTAGAACAACTTAACTCAATTATTTCATATTGATTTAATTCCATATTTTATTTTCCACAAAGAAAATAAACTAAATGTGCTCAAAACCTTATTAACGTTTTTAAATTTATTGCTTCATACATACAACAACTTATTGTCAAGTATAGATTTATCAAATTGAACTCAAAACATTGTTCTCTTCTCGCAGGGCATAAGTATATATTTTCTTCGTTAAGGATAAATATATTTGTTTTAAAGATAATTTTTGGTAAAATGGCCGTCTTTCGTTAATCATATATCTACATAATATACGGAATTCTATACCAAAAGTTTCTCTGATATTTGTATATTTTATTTTATATATAGAGCTTATACTGAATGTTTGCTTTCATTTTAATTAAATAACGAAGATTATTTTAAGATTTAAGCTTTTGCTTGAAAGTCACATAAATTCTTAATTAATTAAAAAAAAAACCTGAAATTTTTTTAATTAGGTACTTGGGATACCTATGTATTATTATTCAGCCATAATTTAATTGCAATGTTACAATGTTAATATGAAATAAAATTTTTTTTCTGTGTTTTTAGTTAACAACAGTCTACAAACATATGTTTTAGTTTTAAAATAGCGTTTTTATAGTGTTACTGGATGTGTTTTTTTCCGAAAATGTTTTGCTCGGTTTTCAATAACCCGACTTGTGATGCACAATAGGGTTATATTCTGAAATTACATTATGTGATAATAAAATCACTCTTTATTTATAAGCCATTAAACCCAGATAAATGTAACAGTATAAAATTGGATATACATACAGAATACAGATGTGTATCAAAATGTAATTCTTTTCATTTGTTAAATAATAATTTATTGTTATGTATGTATACTATTTTGTACCAGTATAGCTATCTCGAGAGGAGGAGGTAAAAGGTAAAATAAAAAAATCCCTTATTATCGTCTTAGAGTTATTAAACGGTATCTATCTCTATTATACAGTTTTTGAATTGTGAAATATTATTTTAACTAACCAGACAATTCATAACATGGAGACTTAATAAAATATTTTTATGATAATAACAATATAGTTGATAGTAGTTCTTACTGCCATAAAAAATACAAAACACTAAAAGTCTAATTTACAGTCATTTTTATAAAAGTAGCCATAATATAATTAATAAGTTTACTCACATATCATTTTTAAATTATTAGTCAGCTCTATAAAAAAAAACTAAGGTAAACACGTGTTGATGTATACTATACATTTAATGCTCGTTTATGGATAAATAAATAACTTATATTTTAATTAACCGATATATTTAGTTATTATTTACGTAACTTTACGCGATATTTACGCAACATACTATCTATTATCCAAGGTTATTATATTATTATTATTTTAATTGGTTCTTTTTAAGTTTTAACTACATCCTATAGTATATTAACTTTCATGATCTAGAATTTATTACAAATTTACACATTACAATATTGCTGTTATAATCTATAAGCAACTACAATTAAAAACAGTAAGTTAAGTTTTAAACAGTCAACCATCGATAACAATTTTGTTTTGAGCTTGGCAACTTTTTTTGTTTGTAAGGGGGGTGAACGGTTGGTTGATACACGTCTGTGTGTGTGGTGAGGATTTTTTGCTAAGCCCCGGATGGTCACCCATCCGAGAGCTAGTAACACCGGCCGATACGTACATTCAGAGCATTCCCACTGTTGAGTGTACGGACCGCGCCACACCAAGCCACTAAAAATTAAATTATACAATTGTTGAATAATGATTGACCTCTTCGTAGGTAATCTAATAATGATAGGTACAAAGTTTAATTCGCAAGACGTATCGGTCGACCTTTAATAATATTAAATATAAATATTTTAATTAAATATAATATTATATATAAAAATATAAAAATAATATTATTAATTATAAAGTTGATTTTATTTTTAAAATTATGAAAAAAATAAATAATAGTCATTAGTTGTGTAATATAATATAGTTATTATGTATCACTAAAACAACAAAAAAAGGTGGCCTAAACACTAATTTAAGGGGGGCGTATAATAAAATAAAGGTTGGAAACCACTGATTTAACCGATATCTCCTATAGAATAATTAAGACATCACGATATATTTGTGTTAGCACAATTATTTTAACACGGCGTTATGGATAGGCAATTCGTGTACACCAACGCCACGATTTTATTTCCACAGTATCTTATATCTTACAAAGTATATAATTATTTTTCTTTTAATCACTACCGACGAACCACATAAAAATAATATCATTCACAGTGCGCACATCTCGTTAACGACACATCACTTCGCAATGTATATTTTCACATTTTCATCGTCAAAACGACGTCGAGTACGCCGAAGTTTTATCTGCGAACCATAGACACGTGAAGTTTTTCGTATCAATGCGTCAAGACCAGAATTGTTTAGCAAACGCAAAACTATAATATTATCATTTTTTTTTCGTCATGTCTGACATTATGTTTCGGCTTCAATGACATTTCCATGAAAAAAATAAGATATCGGTGATGATCTCAATGGCGTCAATAAAATGTAAATATTTAATGATTATTCTGTATAATACGAATTGAGTTATCTTAGTCGGTCCTGCCTATTTCGTATTTTACTTTTGCCGTACACAAATTTAACCTTCATCGCAGTCGTCAAACGGGTTATCTAATCAAATAATTTATCCAACTGGCTAGAATGTAAAAAATACAAAAGTTTTTGTAATGCCACATTCGATTTGGTAATTAAAAAGTAGTATTTATAATGCAATAAATGTGATAAAATAGACAATATATGTGTGGAGCATCGTTGAAATAATTTTATCTAGACGAAAATGACTATACCTTCTTAGATAAAAAAATCTTTTTTAAAATAATTTAAAGTATGTATTTACCTATCTTTCAAAATAAAATGGTTATCTGAGATAAATGATCTCCAATTTTATTGTTTTATTTTCGTGGATGGAAATGTGATACATATTATTTTTTAGCTTTTGCTTATTTATTCGATTTTATTTTCGCATTTGCACATGTTATTACGTGTATTCTACTGTAGTTATCTTGTAGTTTATTGTTCATTCTATGTAAGCACCGTTGGGTAATCCGGTAATAGCAATTAATAGCATGTTATGAAAGTTTTTAATTGTATAAATATCGTCTTTATTTTATTCAGACCATTGTGATTACCTCCTTTTTATTACCTAGATAACCATTTTAAGTGTATTACCTTAATAAATATTTTAAGTATTACCAAAATAATTTGTCAATTAATTATCTATTATTTTGCCCAGATAATGTAAGGGTCATCTTTGTTTAATACTTCCTGTATACTACATCGCTATGATGTATAATCTCTTATAGACAGTTTAACTATTCGTCTAACAGCTCTCTATCAAAACTGAGTACGACTTCGGGTCAAGAGTTCAGGACTCATTTTTACATACCACTTCAGCAGTAATAATGAACTTTCGTGAATGTGAAACGAATACTTAACGACAATTTATTTTAATTATTTTAATTCTGTGGCCATAAAAATAGACGTTTGTGTGTGTGTGTGCGTGTGCGTGCGCTGTTGTATCCGTACATAAAAGATACATTTGTAGTTGAAAATTGTTCACCGAAACTACGTGCATCATATCATAATATCTTCAGGTTACCTATATAATTACAGTCGCGCTGAGTTGTATCTTGTATATCATAATATTTTGTATTATAGCGGAGGAAGAAAAATTGGAATCCAACGAAAACGCATCTACGATACCTCCGTCTTCCCTTCGTATTTGTTTCTTTATCACGTCTTTAAACGAATCCGTTGTGCCCGTGTCAGCTAACTGTCACGTTTTGAACGCGGTCCCGCAGGTTTTCTAATTTATTTATTTTTTACGATGTTGTTTTATTCGTCGTCGAAAATTTCTTTCTCCGCAATTGCATGTGACGTGTTGGTCTCTCCGACACATAAACTCGTCGAATGTGCCAATTTAACGGGATTTGCTTGCAGCATGCGTATTTTAAATATTAGTGTAACGACAGCAAATATGAATTATTTGCCACGAGGACACGAATTCGTTTTATGTATAATCGCGCATTGTATTCCCTTGTCAGGTACGATACAAATTATTATAAAACATGACGCTGGAATCGGCAGTTTATAATTGAAAAATATTCATAAACATAAGTAAAATGAAGTGATATAATTATTCACATTGTTCATTTGGTAGGTAATAATTATTGCAATTTTTGTTGCGATCATATCAATATATTATGTTAAAAACAGTGTTCGTGGCAGAATCAGATAACAGACCCCTTTATTTTTATCATGTTTCAAACCGCCTATTTATAACTATAAATCATAATGCATTAATGCAATCGTTAACAGTCGCTGTTGTAGCTATACTAGCAAAAAAACAAATTTGGTAAGTATTAACTTATAATTTATTGTATAAAGTGAGGAATTTTCATGGAATACTCTGTATTTTAGAAAAACTATGTTCCTAAAATGTAGGTTTTTATCTACTTTTTATATCCTAAAGGTGACATTTGTTGTATAAATTATAAAAATTCTATATGAAAATTAATAATCTTCAACGAGTTTCTTAGAAGCAATTATATTATATGAGTTCAACGCGTACTGAAATATCAAAAAGTTTTTCTTCTTAAACAAGCTCAAATATCGGTGTACCTATATCATATATTATATGCTTGGGCATTCAATTCGTTTATCGATGCTGAAGTAGGTCTTCAGTTTAGTACTTTTCTGATCTCTCTCGTTTGGTTGTATACGGAATTTCGGAATTTCGGAATAATAATATATATAATAAAGAATTTATATTAAATTCAACATTACAATTTATATTTTTTAAATATAAATGTAACAACAACTTATCGTACTGCAAGTGGATTATTGATGGAAATCGCGGGGGAGGGGGACTTGAGGGGGCTTAGTCCTCCCAAAAGTCTATCAAGCCCCCTCCTATTTTTGTTACGTAGGATCGAAGCTCCCCCCCGCTCACATTGATGTTAATAATGTTAGCACCTCCTGAAATTTGAATGGCTTACCTCCTATGCAGTGAATTCTAAAATTATACTAATTGGACAGTTTTGAATTTTTCATCAGCAAATGAGATTTATCCTATGTAAGTACATAGTTACTTAGTTCATAAAACTATTTATATTTTATTTATTTATTCATACAACATACGCAAGCGCTCAAAGAATAATGCTCAATTTGTGCAAGTCATAGTTTTTGAATGAGTGACAGATTACATGAATAAAAGAGAAATAAAGTAAATATAAAAAAGAGATATTTATATTCATTTAAAAATTAAAAAGTACACATATAACAACAGTGTTGATTCTAAAAGAATAAAGTAAAAACAATTATTGAAAAGAAAAAAACTCATCAATAAGTCAATATAAAAATTGAAGCTCTTAACGAAAACAAACAATTTACATTATACGATATATTACAAGTTTAACATAATACATCGGTGGTACAAAAATATTAAAATTGAAATCAATAACGAAAATAAATGCAATAGTAGGATAACCTAACTATATATATTTTTGGAAATAGAAATAACAATCAAATAATTACACATATTTAAAAATATTGTTTAAAAAAGAAAGGGTCTATGTTTAACAATATTTACAGTCAATATCATCCATAAAAAATTGATGTTCAGAATATGATACCACAATTGTTTCTATTTTACCAATGTTTAATTTGTCTTGTCTAAAATATAAATTGTTTCGATAAGCAATAGAAACTGCCCGCGAAAACATTATGGGTTCATTGCACAAAAAGTAGTTAAATTACACACAATACATAAATTGTATGAAATATAAATGTTGGAAAATATTTTATCTTGTAGAGCACATAAAATTCATAATTAACCGAGGAATTTTTTTATTAGAAATTAATATAAACTGCCATTTAAAAACAGAGTATAGGCGCTGAACAAAAAGTGATTTAAAAATGTGCATGTAACATGTTTTAAAACTTGACTAAGCTTATGCACGTGCTCATTGTATAGATCACACGCAGGTATTGTTGTGGTTTACCACATTTTCGTATGGTCGTTGACTTTAAAAGACCAATTATTACGACACTGTAACTTTTTGTCATCAACTTTAAATATTTATAAAAATAAAGAATAACTATATTTTATTTTATTTAGCGATTACCTTAGTTTATAGATTCTTACGAACAACTACATTACACGTCCACTATAGGTATCCTGAAAAAATTCAAACTTCAGTATATTTTTTAAAGGGTTCAACGATTTATACCCTACAGATTAAATTAAAGTATTTTATTAGCAGTGTATCGTAACACGTGGCGTAGTACATATTATTGTAAATGACCGTACTTGGTCATTTAGAACTTCAAATTTTTCACAGCCAAAGCGCCATTGGTTTGTTTAATAAATTATGTAAAATCATTAGTCGAAACATCTTTGATGTCATTTTAAAATTAGTACAATTTTCGTGACTATTTAACGTGTCAGTTATTGAATTAATTAATTGAACCGGAATTCGTATTCGACTTTCAAGCAGTAAATCCAATTTTTATTTAAAAAATTTCACGCCAAATATTTGATTATAAAAGTTGATATATTTATAGAATTGTTAAGAGTATATCGTTGGATACTTTTTGTACGAATTTATATATTTATATAAAGGAAAACATTTTTATTTGCCTTTAGTCATCTACTCATCTCTGATCTGTATGCATTGCAATACAACATTTACTTAATATATACTTAATAATGTGTTATAATATTTAATAGGTTATTTCGGGCATTTTATATTTTTATGTTATTTTTCCCGGCGCTTTTGAAAACTATTGAGAATTTTAAAATTTGACCTCCTGAATGCACCAACTAGATTCAGTTTCCCATCCTAACGAACAAGATACTGTTGAAGCAAATCAAAGCAGTTTTACTGCTCCAAACAGTCACATAAAAAATAAATAAAAACATATCATTGTAAAATCAATACATTCATCGCGCCGCTCAGAATCTAAAATAGGTAGACAAATGGGTGTCGCTCTGTTGTACAGTAGGTTACAAGTGGGTCATTGTAATGGATGGTGTTAAATTTTAATTCAATGATATAATACAGGGCTTGCAAACGTTATAAAAACGTTATATTTGACGAAAAAAACGATTGAAATTTGTAAACGTAATTAAAACGGAAAGCAATAATCAAAAATAATTAAATACTGCAAAACAAAGTATAACGTTTAACAAAATATATTACATATAATTCAACAAAACATAACGTAATTTATAGAAAATCACTAAACGAAAAATAACGCAAAACGAAATAATTTAAAATCCGTTAATTAATTTTTTTTTTGTTTTTCCTGGCGCTTTTGAAAACTACTGTGAATTTTGACCTCCCTAATGCACCAACTAGATACAAATTAAGCAATTTAATATTATTGCGTTTTTATGAACATTTTGAAAATGTTAAATTTAATATTGTATTAAAATTCACAATTTAGTTTAATTAAGTATCAAATTAACTTGCATTAGAAAATATTTGTAATACAACTTATTAATATGCAATTAGGTGTACTAAATAGTAAATACAAGCTGTTATATTGATACGTGAAATATTCTGCTATATTAATTTGTTTATGTTAGTTAAATATAATTTCTACGTCAAATTGATGTTGATAAAATTTCATATTTGAACTTTTAATTAAAATAATTTCAAAAAGTTAATATTACAATATTTGTAATCGCTCCATAATAATATCGATACATATCACATAAATTTATAATTTTAGGTCTTATTTGAACAAGCTAGGTATTTTATTTGTTATATAATACTGGTTTTATAAAAAAAATTGCATGTTTACATAATATGTGGTATACAAAAATAGAGATTTGTTCTATGTCATATCTTATAAAAAAAACTACATGATGGACAGTCCCTCTAATATTTTAATTAATTCTATAATTTGAATTATGTTTAGCACGTCTCATTTTTACATATTTTTTTGTTGTTATTTACCTATAAGTTTTTCTTAATTTTTATCTGTAACTTTACAATCGTAATATGTATCTTTGCTTCTAACCTGTTAAATTTATGTTATCTTGCCGTATATCAGAGTTCGCATACCACGTATAACTTTTAACTGTGCTTGCGTTATAATATGTTATAGAGCTTAAATCCGTTTATATGAATAAATAAATAAATATGTAGATATCTATAGTAACTTAATATTGTGATATTTGATCTAGATCAAAAAGATAGTATATGGTACTTTTAAGAGGTAATTTTCTTATTTTATTTTGTAGTATTTAACCCTTAACCGTGACGAAAAACTGTAAAATGTTTGAAATTTAACCTATGTGCAGAACACGAAATCGATATAGGTTATTGAATTGTGATTTATTCAATTAACAACAAAAAACCTACCTACTACAATAGTTTTTTTTAAAAAAGACTCATTTTAGTTCACTGACCTCTATGCGGATGCGTTCTTATGTTTTTAAAATACGATGAGATGTCACATAACATTTAAATTTATAAACATGATTAAATATTGCTTTGAGGTGAGTGAGGCATAGTTAGATCAGTTTACAGTAAGTATATATAATTATATAATATTTTACGGGCGCCATAAAATATTATGAATGCAATTAAGAGGATACCGGGATACCCGGAAGTCACCATCTATCAAACGTGCAAGGAGCACATTTTACATCCACAGCAATTAATTTTATTATTTTTAAAATTAGAGTGAAATGAGATATTATACGATTCAAGGTATAATTGTTATCCAAGGAATCTCGAAGTTTTTCATCGATATTTTAATTACGCAAGTTATAAACATCTAAAACTGTAATTTTATTTTGTACATTTCAAAATTAAAAGCCTCCGAGATGCTTTAGATGAGAATTTTACCTTTAAATTGTATAATAGGTCAATCACTCTAATTTTTAAAATAACAGAGTAAAATGGATTGTTACGAACATACAGTTTATTACGTTCTTCGTTTGTAATGCTCTTAATATCTTAATATATATAAATCTCGTGTCACAATGTTTGTCCTCAATGGACTCCTAAACCACTTAACCGATTTTGATGACATTTTTACTATGTGTGTAATTTGGCCGAACCTAAAAGATAGGCTAATTTTAAAAGGGAAAGGATTAGTCCCGGGAGGTGCTAAGACGGGAATTTTGAGATTTCAGATGACAATTTTTGTTTATAAATGGTTGCCATGGGTTTTTAATGATAATAATAAAAAAAAAATATTTGCTTTACTTTTTAAATATAAATTATAATATAATATCAAACTATAAAAACGTGAAATGAAAATCTCTGTACAAGCTAAACTCTGGAACTACTTATCAGATCTTTTTGATTTTTTTTTTTAAACGAAAGAGTATTTCACGAAGAAGGTTTATATGAAAGAAAATTTTAGGTTGCTATTGGTTAATCGGTCATGTTTGTTGATTTTTTTTTTATTTTTTTGTCAATATACATACATATAATATAATATACAAGAAGATCTGATAAGTAGTTCCAGAGTTTAGTCTGTATAGTTATAGTCTCTGTATTTATATAGTTAGATATATATATAAATTAATGTTCTTGGGTAGATTAGACCTCTGGGAAGAAGATAAGTTAATTTACAAATGGTTAAATTTGTTTTTTTTTATTCATCGGTACGGTTAGATTAGGATAGGATTTTGTATAGGTAAATTGATTATATTAATCCATCGTAGGTAGAATTAAGTAAAACCAACAAACCTGGTATAACTTTGATACTTTAGAGTTATATCATACACATACGTACTAACAGCACGGCGGGGTCCGTGATCTACCACAGGTAGATTGCCTACCTGATATAATGTACTGCGGCGAATCAGAATTTTTATTCTGGGCAACGGAAAAGTTAAGATAAATTTTGAACACCATACACCGAATATTAAATAACGAATTGAACAAAGTTTGAGTCATACAGAGCTGATACACTTAACGGGCAACAAAGTGCTCGGGATCAGCTAGTAAATTATAAAATACATCATCATTTTCAAACTAGATTTGTCCAACTTACAAGAATGATGTGTGTAGTATTTTTAAATAGCATTAAAATAAAGCTGAATTATTTTCATAATAACATGCCTATATACTATTGGCTATTACGATATTCCGGTTCCGCCATGTTAGTTTGGTTCACTTTAATATATGGACAGATGTTTATTTTGTATTCGAACAACTATCATCATTCATCGGATATAATATACAATATACTTGCCTCTGGTTAAAAGTTTGTTTGTTATAGAAATGCATTATTTTCGTCTAAACTTTATTTTATCCAAATGCATAAATAAGTGACAACAGCTTCAAGTCGTATCCAATATATAAGAACTGTGGTTATCTCAGCCACTTATTGTTTTTTTTTTAAACATTTTAAAATATTCTTCTGCCATTTGGAGGGGACCTTGAAACAAGACGTTCGGTCGAAAAATTGAAGAAACTTCAAAATGATTTTTGTAATTCTAAATTACAGTCGTACATTGTATATTTTGTTTTATTTATATTGCAGAAAATGTATTACATTTAAAATTTAAATTAAAAATAAAAAGTAATAGGTAGGTATAGTGTATAAATAAACATACGAATAAATTATTTTCAATAATACAAATACATGGTATATACAAATAAACCTATCAGTAAAATTAATTTCAAAGTCAGATTTAAGGGTTTATATTGTTTGAATCAACAAATCGCTCATGCCACTAAAATCCAACCTGTCATACAAACATATAGGTACGTTCTGAAACAATGAATTTAATTTTATCCTATGACACTCTCTAATTATAATTTTGCATACAAATTTATAAATTTAAATAGATGATTGTCTACTGGTTTTAATGCCTATAATAATATTATTATGTAGGTACCTACTAACGTTTTCACAGTGTAAATCACGTGAAATTATAGTCATATGATGTATCGTTAATATTATGTTGCAATAGCCTATTATAGGTGATAACATTTTTATTAATATCTACCATTTGTTATTTTACGATATTATTATGCGTTATAAAAAAAATCTATTTTAAGTATGAAATCATTTTCCGTACAAGTCCCATCCCCCTCCCCTCCCACCCCTAGAACTCTGGACATTAAAAACGAACAGTATTTTTCCTGTCTCCAATATTTTATTTTCATGATGGAATACATCCAGTGTTCGGACTTATCTAGATAATTATTTGTTCATCTTTTATCTTATCTAGATAAACAGTTACAAGGTATCTAAACGTTCATCTTAGATATTTTTTTACTAATCTAAATAAATTCATCCAGATACATTTTTTATTGATAAAAATTGTCAAATTGTACAAATGCTGCAGTTTTAAATATTTATACAGATTCTCAAACAAAGTTTATAGTTTATAAATAATGTAATTATTTTTATTTATACCATTATTATTATTATGTTCTTAGTGCCCAACTAAAATATACCTAATTTTAAAACCATTTAAAAAATAATTGTATCTTTTTTTATCTAGATAAATATGAGTTAAGTTATCTTTTATATCTATTTAGATACATTTGAGTTGCATTATCTTTAATCTAGATAAAAAAAATACTTATCTAATCCGATTACTGGATCAATCTGCCTCTATGATGAGTGTTCGTTCACAGTGAAACGATTATATTCTATTATATTATTTCTAACCAAACTTTGAGATTCTATGACAATTAATTTATATTTGAACGATTTTATTGCTGCGTTTCAAATGTAATTATTTAAGAAGCGAATCATAATTCGACATAGACTTTTGTAGTAGTATATTTTGTACTCATGACCTTTTAACCAAACCACTAATGGAATCCAACTACAAATAACCGCATTGTGTGTACGAGTAGTTTTTATTTTGTGACAGAACCGCGACCGTATGTAGGTACACTGTCAACAGAATACCTACGGCGCGGCGATCCGTTGAAGACGTATTGTATAGATAAAACCGCTTCGTTTTATCGAAATATGACGTCGGAAGAAAATTATTGTTTGCAGTCCGTCGAAAGCGTATTGCACATATGTGTGCTTGATATACACACGGACGTAAAAAAAAAGAGCACTCACAGGAGACAGATTATTTGTGTAGTAATATATATATTAGTAGGTATAAGCGCATGCACATTGAAGTACCCTGAGACCTAGTTCGATTGTATTGTAGACCATCGTCTAAAATGGTACGCAGTATTAGGTATGTCAAATGTGTACTTTGCGAAATAAACTTTCACTTGAAGAACTTCGCGTACCACTACAAGCTTATAATACTTTGTCTACAGATCATAAATTATGCTGTACCTAACCGAACATTAGAACATATTACATTGTACGATGAATGGGATTTAAATACCAAAACCCATTAGTTATGAATATAATGTTATAATATGCGAATACGTTATAAAGTTTTTATACATTCATTTTTCAATACTAACATGCATGACATATGTCACATTGTTCGAATAAGACGTAGAGCGCATGTGATTTTCTTTTGGAATGAATTTATTCTGAAACGATGAAATTACTCTCTAAGTCGCATAAGTCGTAATCGGTTCAAATTGTTTATACAAATTGTATTGTTTTTTAGGGACCAAATAGTATGATAATCAAGACGTCGAGTCAGAACACATTTAATTTATTTACGAAAAAATGAGAAATCTTCATTAAAATCGACATTAAAATAAATGTCTATTTTAAACTCAAGAGAGGAATTAAAATTAATAATATTAGTATGGAGTATTCAAAATTAAATTATATTTCAATTGTACTATAGTATCCTTTAAAGTTACAAACAACTTTTTTAATTATTGTTTAGGTATTCTATAGGTATCTCTATTTGTACTGTTTAAGATTTAATACTATAATAAGTAATAACGCAAGATAATAACAATTCTTTATTCAGTTAATATCAATATTCAGTCGTTGTTTACAATTTCAATAAAATCATAAATTTAAAGAATATTTGGTATGAGAATATTATTAGAATTGTAATTTAAAATCGTTGTTTGTTATCATTTTTATGTTATTGACATAAAAGACAAAACCAAGTTGCGTGTAACATATTTTAATACCATCATAATTTACAAAATAAATATTTAACCAGGCATGGAAGTTTTATTTTTATAGCTTATATTCAGATAATATCTTTGGAAGGATCATTATGGGAATGGGTTGAGAAGTGTGGTAAGATGGCAGTTTCTCGAGGACCTCAAAATACCTAGAGCTCCAATGCACTAAAATTGTATGTAATATAATGTATCTTAAAGAATTTAGTATTATTATTTTAAGTTTCGATGGCCAACAATTACAATAATACAATACAACATATATTTATCAATTGGCCAAATGGTATTGAATGGTAATTTGACCGTGGTTATAATTTTAACATAAATATTATGTTTTTGTGCTGGGTTCAGATATTTTCATTTTTTAACCGACTTTGCGTAACGCTTTTGTTTATGGCAGTAAAACGAATAAAACGTAAAAAATACCGGATCCCACTAGGGTATATAATATAAAATTAATTGGTACGTATTAATACATTTTTTTGATTCATAAATTTTCTTCGACGTGTAAAATATCGAGTAGCGTGTTACATTAGTCATGTAGCTGGGGTTTTTTTTATATGTATATATATTATTATGTATAACACTTCATGATAAACTATTTATTATTAAACTTCAAAACTATCAACAAACATAATTATTTAATTAATATATCAAGGACAAACCACCGTATAATAATGAAACCCAAATTGTATCACTTAAGTAATTGTGTTTCGTAGGCCAAAACATGAAACAAAAGCCAATGAATAACATGTTTTAGTATTTTATGTGATAAAAGCATACCTTGTTAAAAGGAGCCATGTAATATTATAAATTAAAAAACGTAATGTATAGTATATAAGATAGTAATATGAAATAAAAAATATTTCCGATAGTTAAAAATATCAAGCCTATGTGCTATCATAATATAATAGAATGAACAAGTGTGATCCTTTAGACAGAAATTGGGTTTAAATTCCAAATAATTAAAGGGAACTTTACTTTTTTTCGTTTTGCACAATATAATATAATGATTTGTTAGTATACCTAGTCATATTTTTATCATACAAAATGAATAATTGAATATCGATTCGTCAATATCAACCAAAAGTACCATAACTTTTATTATAACTCACCGATATCCATAAAAATTGAAAATTTTTAAAAAACAGTGGTTAATTAAACATTCATAAGACAAAAGTTTTACATACGCACTCGGGCACAAATTCGACCGCTATTTGAATTTCGCGTACAAACATTTTTTTATGTTAATTTATGTTACTAATCACGAATACAACAGAAAGTAATAAATAATATAAAAAGGTATTTTAAACGTTAAGCACTTATACCCAACGCCGCCGTTAACTGCTACCTGGTTTCAATGCTTTTATTATATAGGTAAAAGCCGTCGGACATTGAAATCATTCGAATAATTAAAAATCAAATTGCGTTATGAATTTTCGGTATTACTTTTAATAGAACATTCAACACTGTCTATAATATTATAATAGTGTAGAGTACCTTTCGAGAAAAAAAAAATGTTTACCTACTAACATAACTTTACGTTTCGAGTTTTCTAAATATTTTGAAAAAAATCATAATTTCTTCGAGCCCATGACCATATATTGTTATCATTACAACAACAGCAGTAACCGTAAGCACTAAAATTATCGTTTTATTGCTCGTCTGACATTTACATTAAATTTGTTCATTTTAAGCTCTCGAATCGACTTGAGGCCATTCACCACTTTCTGTACAATATAGTTGACTTTAGAACTTAAGACTTTAGAACGGTAAAAATATTTATGTATACATATTGAGTGCCTAAGACATTTAACTTTTTATTTGTGACTTATCCAAGTTACTCCCAACCAATCCGAGCACTGGGTATATAAAATTATTATAGACGGATCGTTTGTGAATTGATGATAATCAGTTCTTCCTGTTCGACATTGTCTTACATGACAAAGAAGAACAAAATGAAATAATAATAATTTAAATAACGATTTTTAAAAATATATAAAAAAAATGTCCGTTATCTCGGGTGTCTTTTGCTCGTACACATACCTCAGGACCGGCCGCAGTGACAGTATCAGTTTGGCTTCACCTCATCGAACACCAAATCCGTCGAAAACTAATAATAACAATAATAATGAAACGATTTAATTAAAATATATTAACAACGATAACCATCAATCACGACATTAACAATGGGATCACGACTATATGAATCTCGCGAGACGATCCGATTCGTCATTCGGTGGTTGTCGTCAGAGTTCCGTTCGCATCGGCGGACTGTAATCGACAGCGACAACGGTGAAGTCTATACACTCGCCCAACGTGTTCGCGAGCGGCGCTTACCCTCGTCGTCGCCTAGCCCGACCATCGCCGAACGAATCACGATGAGGTGTGTGAGTGTGGGTGTGTGGGTGTGTTGGGTTCAGTAACACATTTTTGGCTGTATCTTGTACAATTTTCGGTAACAATGTTTTGATCTTTTATATTTTTTTATCGGAAGAAAGACTTACAAACCGTTTTTTTTTTTTTTTTAACAAAACAATATTAAATACGATGAAATGTTATAAATTATAATAATAACAGTTGTACATTTTTTAAAAAAATAATAATTTTTTTTAACCACTTTTTTACTAAATAAACAGGTATACCCATTAAACACAAAAGTCATTGGACAAATTGTGATTTGTTTTCAAAAAAATATTACACAAATTGCGTCCTTTGTCAGATTAAATTTTAAAGATTACACGAATATTCCGAAAAATGAGTTTCGATTTTATTTATCTCAACATAAACACTACGTGTAAAAAACCTCGCTACGAAAAAAAACTCAAGTTAGAAAAGTTGTGATATCAAAAAGGACTAAGTAGTTTCTTAAATTCATAACTAAAGAAATTGTTTATAATTGTTTGTATTTGATCAAGTGTGATAATTTAATACAAATAAAGTAACTTAGCTTGGTGGTTACTAATATATACGACTACAACTAAACATGTGACATAAATATTTACATCCCGGTAATCTCGATAATCGTAACCGGTTAGTCAATAGTCATCGATTAGTGAGTTTCGTTGAGAATTATGTTCAATATTATAATGGAGCACACAAAACTTGAGAACTCTGGAATACATCAATATATCATCCCTGACCCCTGGATGAAGTATCTTTACTAAAATTACTATGAACTCATAATTTGCTATAATATATACATATATATACTTACATATTTTAGATGATGAAGGTGCATTTACCTTTTTTTCAAACTAAAAACGTTCATGATTATATTATATTATATATGGACTAGAAATTACTTTTAATCCGACTACCCGAGGAAAAATATTTATTATTTTGTATTTTTTACCACTCTTCAAAAATAACATCACCGTTTTTTTTTTATCATAATAATGATAATTTTATTATAAAATAATCTCATCAATTTTATTTTCAGTTAATTATCAGCGTATAGCAAATTTTTAAATACAAACAATTGTTTTATGACGTTTTTACGCCATCGCGCAAAGTGGGGGACGGAATTATATTTAATTTATTTTTCATAAGTCAAAGCGTGTACCTTTTAGTTTAATTAATCTCGAAACGTGGAGGACGACAATAAACGTTTGTATTTAAGTTTTCTTTTCTTTTCTAGTCTCCGAGGATGAATTTCCATGTACATTAACAATGATACGCGACGCTGATTTTTAGACAATTAATTTATCGCCATCCATTCTCGATAACGAGTATAGGCCTAATGTTCATATACAGCAGCGATTTACGGCCGAATTATAAACGACGCCATGTTGATATTTGAACGTAAACTTGAGTGCTATACTTGAAAGTCTTCCCAATCTTGAAGCGAAACGTCTGAACCACAGTAAAGTTGTGTTTTTTTGATAGGTTAAAAACACGCGAGGTATTTCATATATTAAACTTGTCACTAGACACCGCTATTAATAATAAAATATTATATTATATTATACAACGTTGGAGACTTGGAGATTCCGAGAAAAAAAAATAAGTCACCTTGAGATCAAGTTTACAATATTATAAGAGACCGCCGCCGTTGAAATCTTTGAGATGCAAAATTTGTAAGGGAAAAGTTCTCGAGCTCATGCGGTAGTGTAGCTCCGGCCATTACTTTTATCACTCTATAAGGATAAAATAGGTAGTAAATAGGTATTTAAAATAGGTAGTGAAGTATTGAATAAAAATATGGTAAAATATACAGTTAAATTCCTAATAATTTCCAAACGATCATCAAGTGAAAGAGAAGGGCTACGCGTGCACCCCCCTCCCTACATACACACACACACAGTGTTTATCAGGCCCCGCGCAATGCGTTGAACATAAGACAAATTTTTTTTGTAGTTTAATATGAATTATTTATTTCTTTCATCATATGGTCTAAGATAACGAATAACAACATATTTCTAAGTAAATATGAATATAATATGAAATATGAATATATTTTCAACACACAAGATATTTATTCTCTTGTTACCTATTTATAGATTCATTGAATCTTAAAAACGATATGTTTTTCCACTTTACACCAACGTTCTGCTGTAATACTATTATTGTGATTTACATGATATCATTTTATGTATTATCACATATTATTATTATATATTATAAAATACGAGTTCTGGCGAAATAACAATAATAAAATACCGTTCCGGTGTGGATATTCATTCGTGTGATTTACGCGCGTCCCGATATATCGTAATGTTTATTGTGTATTTTTTAAACGATATTATCGCTCGTTTTTCTTTGTCCGCATCCATATTATAATATTTAGTATGTATTTCTGGTTAAATTATATTGTACTATGTCTTGAGCGTCAGATAGCCATTAAATAACCAATTAATATTGGACACGAATTTTTATATAAATTCATAATTATATTGAACGTAGATTTCTTAATATTCTGATTAAAATACAAGCACGTTTCTAACACCCTAAAGAAAATAATAATTACGTGTTCATTATTTAATATTTTTTCATATTTTACTATAAATATGTATCGTCTTAAATATTTTACGAATAAATAAATAGTATTTAGTATTTTTATTTTTACCTAATCATAGACATAATATGTTGACAATGATCATTATTCTGCGGTAAATATGTTCAATCTGTCGTAAATCTTAATAGTCAACGTCGTAAAAAAATTAAATAAAATAGGTTAACGAGTTTTTATAACGCCAAATTATATTATTATATTATAGAATATACAGTTCTCGAAATGAAAAATTTTACGAACCGGGAACGCTCATAAAATTAATATGCGGATTAAAATATTAATTTTTAATTTAATTTGTATTTACTTTACAATATAACTAGTTAAATAAATACAAATAGGTAATATAAGAAATTTTAAGCTTAAAAAATGTAGTTATAGGTACAATTCAAATTTAATACATTGTTCATAATAATTTCCATAATGCTGAGTATTTTTCATCAATTTTTTTTCACGTTTGCGACTTGCCACTGAGTCTTAAGCAGAATGTCGACCTTTGACTAGCCATGAGCGTAGGTACATATTTTTCAGGACAAAGTTCAGTGAGTAGATGGTCAACACATTTATCAAATAAAAGTGCAGAGACTAATATTTAATGAAGATCTGAGGGGTGTTATAATTTCATTAATTGAGCTGAAATTTCGCTCACACTCACTATTAGAAATAGGAATAGTAGCTACGGTTTTAAAAAATATTTGTAAGTCGTCCGGAACACCTTCTTTTCCTCCTTCCAATTTGTATACTTGAAAACCCTGAACAATATCATTTTATTTATTTAGTTGAAAGTGGCGACGCATAAGTGAAGTATTTTATCATCTCCAAATGTAATATTTCATAATGTCAATATATTTCTCTGGTGACTATAGTATTGTTCCAGATCGTTAATTTGTTTTTCTATTCGGTACTTTTATTTTTTATATGATACCTACTATTTGTTAAATATTTCATGTCTTTTAGTACACTTTTTGGCAATAATACGACGACATAAATATTTATATATTTTGACTTTTTATTATATTATAAAAATCCACACCCCAGTTATTAATATTTAATAATCGCAATTGAATGTTGTTTTCCAGATTATAGTACCTGAAACTACGCGATAATAATTATTATAGTTTCCGTTTCTATAGTGAATTTTGCGTAATAGTGCTTAGCGGGACGACGTGTAACTTCGGAGGATTACTTGTACATTAGTCACAGTGTGCATTAATATAATATTATTATTTCAGCTAGCCGCTACAGTCGAATTGATTAGGGTAATTATATTCGTATTTGTGATTTGCAAACTACAACAGGTGTAATGCCTACTCTACAAACATATTATAGAATAACAATCGTGAAATTACGGCAAACTTTAGTAGAACGCGATACATAGTAGCTAACTTACCTATACGCCTAATATATAGGTAAACGTACAAAACTTTCCGAATATTCCTTTCAAAACAAAACGGAAAAACTCAATACATTATATGAATGTTTGTGCTCTGTCGTAAAATAGGGTAAGTTTCGTGAAAGATAATATAATATGAACATTCAAGTTGCAAAATTAATTTTTTCGTAGTTTTAAAATTTCATCTTCATATTAATACTTATCAAACCAGGTCCCAAAACATAATGCATTTTAATTTCAATCGAAAAAAAGAGAAAAACGATCCAGATAGGATACAATATCTGAGTGATAGGTACTTGTATCGATTCACTCGCATCGATATAAGTAGGGTAGAATGGCCGATTCCTGTGACCCCCCGCTTCACCACCCCCCCGCCTGTATCGAGCTAGGCAGAGCTAGCCTGCCGAGCTAGCCCCCCGCCTCACCCCCTACCTACGTCATCACCGCCCCACCCCCGCCCATACCTCGGCAACGTTGGCCGCGCTTGATAACCCCCCGCCTCACCCCCTACCTATACCTACGTCATCACCGCCCCACCCCCTGCCCGTACCTTCGTCACGTGGCCCATACCGAGCTAACCCCCCGCCTCACCCCGCTACATCACCACCCCATACCGAGCTAGCCCCCCGCTTCACCGCCCATCGATACCATGCTACCACGTGTCATCACCGCCCCACCCCCGCCTGTATCTTCGTCACGTGGCCCATAGTAAGCTAGCCCCCCGCCTTACCCCTACCTATACCTACGTCATCACCACCCCACCCCCGCCTGTATCAAGCTAGGTTGAGCTAGGCAGAGCTAGGCAGAGCTAGCCTGCCGAGCCAGGTTACCAAGCTAGCCCCTCACCTCACCCCCTACCTATACCAACGTCGTTCCCGCCCCACCCCCCGCCTGTATCTTCGTCACGTGGCCCATAGTAAGCTAGCCCCCCGCCTCACCCCTACCTATACCTACGTCATGACCGTCCCACCCCACCCATACCTCGTCAACGTTGCCCGCGCTTGATAACCCCCCGCCTCACCTCCTACCAATACCTCGCCAACGTTGGCCGCGCTTGATAACCCCCCACCTCACCCCGCCACATCACCACCCCATATCGAGCTAGCCTCCCGCTTCACCGCACATCGATAGCATGTTACCACGCGTCATAACCGCCCCACCCCCCGCCCGTACATCGGTAACGTGGCCCATACCGAGCTAACCCCCCGCCTCACCCCGCTACATCACCGCACCGCCCAGTCCATCAGACGCTCGCCGCGCGGCGGCCGCCCCGTCCGTGGCGCGCTCTGTCCGGTATTATATTATCACCGACGGTGGCGCCATCTACCCGTTAATCGGACGGACGCGGTTTTTCGAATTTTATCATATTATATTTCAATATTACCATGTTAAAACGTTACCCCCACTACTTATGTCGTATCCCCGTGAATAGATTAAGTTTAAATAATTGGCTGTGCGGATTTCGTACCCGCCAAGTTAATTGTAGCAAGTCAGTAACACTACAACCGCTTAACGTGAAACTTGTGCGATTAATTCTGACGGCGAAAATATGACGGGAAAAATTCAAAAAATCATCTCGGAGGGTAAAAATATACGACGTTCGACGTCCGTGCAGCCGCCTAACGATTTAATTGACTGCTCAAGCTTCGTCATTGACTTTTCGGGTCGCAAATCCATTAACATTGGACTTGACGTCTCGGACGTTTTCAACGTGTGCGTGCAGATTATAACGCCGTCGAGACATGTTTGTATAACAAGTGTATTCTTACATAGAATTTTCTCACTTCTACCATACATACTCCCGAATATAACCAATCCACCGGTTAAAAGTCGCGAGAGACTTTTTCTCAAAGACGAGAATAACACGCTTTCCAGGACTACATATCGTGGTGAAAGCATGCTCGCCATCGAATCGAACCTACAACAAGGATGCCGGGTGCTGTTGAGTGAGTGCGATCTATTAAGAATACACGAGATGCAATGGACCATCAGCGAATCGATCTCCCGAAAATCTAACGTGACGCGCTGCGCGGTTATGGTGCAACTAGACCAGATAGCTACACATTTGAGTACTAATGTGTATGTCGATAAATCGTCTACCGTAGAAGAAATTACTACAGCCACCAGTAATATACATAATGACCTCCACACGATGAATATATTTCCAAACAGTGAGAACAGTTTCATTAACCATATAAAATTGGCGGCCAACAAACAGCTGGCTTTGTGTTGGGCGAGCAATATTCAAAATAACGGCACGGATTACGTACCGAACAATGGCGGTGCAATTGCAGACATTGAAGAGGTGATTATTATATTACAGTATTATAATATAATATAATATTATACATCATAATATTACGATATAATATCATGCATATTTTATTCATATACTTATTTTTACAGCTTATTAGATTCCATGAGGACCCGGGCCCAGCGATGTACACATATTAAGAATATTGCTGTTGACGAGTACAAGCTCGACCTCGACATTCCAGTCGCTAACCATCCTTTATAGTCTTAATATTATTAATACCAGACTATAGCCATATCTAACTCGACAACACCCAGTGTATTAACCATTCCTCTTAGAGTTTTTTTAATCTTTACTATATCGCACGTCACATCTGAAAAACGCACTAAAATCAATTCCGAGCGTGATATAGTAAAGTTTAAAAAAGCCCGCATAAGAATGGTTAATACGACTGGTATTCGACAAGTTAGTTAGGTCCTGCATAGCCTGGTATTAATAATATTAACGTGAAACGCAATATGTGTAACGAGATATAATATAATATATAATATATCTATTATCTATGTATGAAAAATCTGTTTATAAGATACTATTATTCGTGTTGTGCATAATATATACTTGCATAGTTGTATAGTTGTATTATTATTATTATAAAACAAAATTCGTTCGTGCGAAGTAGGTACCATACAAATATTATATTGTCAATTACAATATACGTTACGTATATTATATTTCAGAAAAAAGTCGTTAAATTGTTTATTATTTCATTTATTTCAAAAAAAAAAAAAAAAAAAAAAAAAAAAAGTAATTACAAATATCTGATATTGTATATATTATTTATATATATTATATAGGTATTCATTCCGATGAAAACATAGCTGGTTATGTGTAAATACAGAAATCTTGACGGAATGTGTAAAAAAACCTATAATTTCAATAATACATGTGAAAAACAACATAATTTAGATATCATCTCATATAAAAAAAAAAAAATAAAAAAAATATCAGATTCCTGTTAGGTACTCGGCGAATATGTCATAAAATCAGTTTTTTAACCAATACATTAATCGTTTAACATAGTATTATTGGATAATATTTAATGTATTTTAACACACTAGCATAGCTCAGTGGTGTATATAGGGCGGAAGCCTCCTAAGCCAGAACCCATAGTGAAATTGCAGAGGTAATTGTCGAATATGCCAAAATACATTTTTTGAACCAATACATTAACCATTTAACAGTGTAGTATTAGAGCACTAAAAACAAATCCGAGCGTAATATATTATAGTAAAGTTTAAAAAGCCCTCATAAGAATGGTTAATACGCCTGGTTTACGACGAGTTAGATAGATCCTGCATAGCCTGATATTAATAATATTTAGATGAAACGCAATATGTGTAACGCTTTATATTATATAATACATCTATTATCTATGTATGCAAAATCTGTTTATATATTATATTATATAGGTATTAATTTCGATAAAAACATAGCTGGTTGTGTGTAAATACAGAAATCTTGACGGAATATGTAAAAAAAACATATAATTTCAATAAAACATATGAAAACTAGCATAATTTATATATTATCTCATATAAAAAATATCAGATTCCTGATATACACTCGGTGAATATGGCTAAAATACAATTTTTAATCCAATACATTAATCATTTAACATTGTTGTATTAGATGATATTTAATATATTTTAATACATGAGCATAGCTATAAGCCTATATAACGATGCATTACTGGGTAGGAACGGGAAAAACTACCTGTTCGGTTATGTATTGAATGAGTGATATAGGTATAATATATTATTATACCATATTATAATATTATTAAAATATTATAATGTACCCTGCTTATATTTGTTCAACTATTTAGGATTTCATGAAAATTTCAAATCAACGACGCAGTTGTATTTGAAATATTGATAATGATGTACAGATGTCCAACCCCGGCATTCTTTTCACTGTCTCAGGACAAATGGGATGCGAAAGGGGATGATAAACCTAGTCATATTAAGCGAGTCCGCATGTAACGTATTATAATATGTATATATGCACTATCTGTTTACGAGGCACTACTATTCATCTATCTACATATATATATAATATAACATATTTATAACTCTTGTACATATCACGATACTTAATATATTATTATTGTAAAGACTTATACATGTATAATAAAGAATACATTTAAAACCCACATTGTTACAGCTATACGGCTTTAACACAATAATATAGGGAAAATGTCTGTATATAAGTGTATATTATACTATGTAATCGTGTTACGAGTTTTATTTCTCATTCACATCCCATGGTAGGCCTTTTAAAAATAATTTGTAGAATAATATATAATTTACGTTTCTGTATACACGGTATTATAATCTTTAAATAGTCATAATAAAATGGGTGTAATTATCGAGTTTTTTACACAAATAAGCCACATCTAAGCGATTCTAGACGGGGTTAAGTACAATCATCTGACAAGCCCCTGACTTCAACTGACTGTAGTCGTACACTGTTGAGACAATACACCAAGTCATACAACGCACAAGGTCGACCCTCTTTGATCGTAATATATTAAGAGAAACCACATACCTCGCATTATAATATATTATGTACTATCAGTTTGCGGGGCACTGTACCATTCATTTTACTCTATATACGTATATAATATATATATATATATATTGCATACCATAAAAATGCATATTTTGTACATATCGTAATTCTTATATTATGATTGTAAAGACTTGTATATGAATAATATTACTTACAGTTATAATATTGGTTATATTAATATTATTATTACTATTTAGAAAGGTGAAATGATAATTATAAGGATGTGATGGAGGGCAAAGGATTAGAATTGTCTATTATTGTTGACGAAAATGAATGTGATAACTGGTGATATAACCACAGATTTGCTATGCGTATACCATTATATATTAATGCGCTACGTCAAAATTCCCCTCATTAACTTGGAAACATGGATAAGATGAACATGTCATCAGTATTGGTGGATATAAAGCGAGCGGATGGGGGTAGAAAACAAAAATATGACTCATTAAAAATTAGTCAATTTGAAACAGTCGCGTTAATACGTAACCCATCTTCTGATTCACTCGATAATGAGGATTATTCGAAAGTAGGAGAGATTTTAAAAGCCGCATTGTTACAGCTATACGAATTTTATTCCATATAGTACGAATTTCTCTATATAAGCGTATATTATATTATTATGTAATCGTGTAACGCATTTTATTACAAAAAATATTCACATGTCTATGTATATAGGCTATATAATATCGATATCAGGGGTTCTATACGTTCACTAGACTTTGCTGAAACACTCCTTTTAAATATAATTTGTAGAACTAATATAATTTTGGCTTGTTATATTATACGTTGCTATATTTTCTAAATATGGTGACACGAATATCGAGTTTTTACAAACGAATAAGTCGCATCTTGACGAGCATATACGGGGTATGAAGCATAAGAGACGACGCGTCGAACGGACACGGTCAAGACAGTCGCAGCGATTAGCTATACACCGCGCAGGATCCGCTAAAGGGTCGACCTTTTTCGTCTGTAATTTATATACATACCCATGTGTGCATATAAATGTCTATATATTATCTGGTGATGGTCGATTTAAGTAGATAGATGTCATAACGATTAATCGTTTGAATTATCGAAAAAAAGTCCCTACCCCTACAGACCTAGTCATTTTTGTCGGCACCTTCCTTTCTAGGACAGACACCAAACCTTAAAACTGTTACTCCGAGTTCAGTCTGTTCCCAGATATTTACCACTCAACACTTGACTTCTACATCTGCACCGTTTTTCCCTCTACCTTATAAAGTTTATTTCAAAGTGTTTAACAAACATATTCACGTGAATTATCATAATTGTTTTATTTATTTAATAAAATGAATTTCATTTCAATGCTTTTCTCGTTTTTAACGTGCGTCCTCTACAAACATGTGGAAATAAGGTATAATTTTCAGTATTATAATATTATCATAAAAAATATATTATTTTTTTTACTTCTTTTTTTTTGATTATTTAGCGATAATTCATCTCGTCTCGAAAGTGATGAAGATGATAACGATGACGGGTTTGAGAATGATTCCGACGATGGAGAAATCGAGTAATTTTATTTAACATATTAGAATAAGTTTTAATAAAGATGTTTATTCATTTATTTTTTATAGGGAAGATATATTTGAAACGCTAGATTTGATGGAGTACGATCTTGCTTACTACTCACAGGTCGAAGGTCTGGGCGATCGTAATGTGATGGTAACAGAATTATGGATAGAAATAATGCGGCGTTTCCACCATATAAATTTGGAACAGACGGTAGCCCTCATCCTGTTCCGTGGGTCTAATTACATAGAATATGTAGATTGCGACATTGAAGGGTATTCCGGAGTGATATTAAGAGCCGAAAATGTTGTAAGTACTAATATCAATATTTCACTTATATTATTTTAAAACAAATAACTGCGTAGGCATATTTAACTGTATCATCGTCGGAAATGGAAGTCGAAGACGTGGTAATGGCTTACACCCAAGCTGAAGTTTTACTGCAGCTGAAATTTGAGTATAAATTATTAGCCCGAGATGAAAAGGAAATCGCGGAATTCCATACCAAAGTCCGTATGATAACCTTAGTATGGGGATTATCTAATGAGGTTTCAGTCAGTATATGTAGCAAAATTTTTAACTCATAGTATATATTTTTCAAATTATTTCTAAGGCAATAAGTTAATATATTTTATAAAATTATTTTTCAAAAATATAATAATAATAATAATTATACAGTTTTATCAAATTTATGACTGTGTTACGGGTTTTATCGATAAATATCTATGTATGTGTATAATCACCATCCGGAGTTCTACGGTGGTCAATACGCACGAAGAACGTCGCATTCCGTGCCATTAATTTCTCTAAATATACTATTGTGGGTACAAATATCGAGTTATTGTTCATAAAATAGCTCTTCGGACACGTATAATGGACGTTGTCGGACAAGTTCGTCCGGAGTTCAAATCTCCTACACACGTGGTCGGACCAATATATCTCGATTAGCTATGCAACGCGCAGGGGTGACCCTTTTCGACTGGAATCTACACATGTGTATATATCAATCAGTGTACCCGCTCAATATTGTGCGTCTCGATTGATTTGGGGAGGGTGACCGTTGATAATAATTTCGGTCGTCTAACCGTTGGACAGCGAATTTGAAATCAGGCGTATATTTTAGTCATCACAAAACAGTCGTTATGTATATGAATATATATATATATATATGTAATTGCCATCTGGGTTCTACGGTCGCGCACGGTCTTACGTCTGACCCCGCATTCCTTAACAATTCTTTTAAAAATAATTTGTAGATTAATACATATAACACGGTATTATTATATTTCACCCTTAAATTTATATCATGGGTACGAATATCGAGTTTAGTGCGCACAAATAGCCACATCTGGCGACGGGCATAGGCGGGGTATGCCAGGCTGCGTTGGTGTCCCGGCGGACACACGTGGTCAAGACAGTGACCGTCGGGCAACCCGACGGATGTACGTGTTCAAGACGACACATTCCGGTATACGACGCGCAGGATCCGCTCGAGAATCGACCTTTTTCACTCTAATTTATACATGAGTGTACATCTAACAGTGTACCCGTTCAATATTGCGCACGCCGAACGGAGTAGGTGGGGGTGGCCGTCGATGACGATAATTTTGGACACTTGTCCGCTGTCCACTCAATATTAAATCAGTCCTATTTTCTCGCCCGCTCAAAACAGTCCTCTCGTCCATATAGTCAATATCGTCCATCATCAAGTTCCAAATATTCATAAACATCGCCGTTCAAATAAAGTGAGTTTTATTAAATAATTATTATATGCTGTCGTATTATGCTAGTATAATGTCTATAATTTTTAAAATAGCATTCATTTATATTATATTATACGAAATTAACAAGAGTTATATTTTTCAGTTCTGAATTCATTCCCTCGTCACATTCAACTACGTCAAGCCATCCACAACTCTACTAAAAACTAAAGTGAGTTAATTAATTAAATAATTATATATACAATTGTATCAAACATAATTTTAATTCGATATTAATAACCAGCATTTTTGTTTTAGTTCAGCTCGTCTCCGTAGTTCACCCGCAGCCCCCGTGTCCCATTTCGTCGAATTTAACTCGAAAACTTAAAGTGAGTCAATTTTTAATCTATTAAAATAATAAGATATTTCTAAAAAAAAAAAATATCTATTCAGGCATAACGGTACGCGCATACGCACACGTTTAGACAATTTATTTTTTATCTAACATTTATTTTTTCTGTTCTCAGTTCATCGAAATGGCATTCCTCAAAACGTTAAAGGCTCAAGTGAGCAATGTCAACCTTTCGATCGGCGAACTCTCCAGGGACGTGGCGTACTCCGTACAGAGCATGAAGAATGTGGAAACACAATTCGGGATGGCGGTGTCATGCGTGCTATACGATACCGCGGGGTAACGCACTATAAACGTGTTTCTACCGAAATCTGTTCAGATGACGGACGACGATATCGTTAGTTATAATCTCGGTGCTGTTCCCGCGGTAAGCCTCATATATCGAGGGCTAAATAAAAGGAGTTTTGTAATAGATTTCGAATAAACATTATAATAGAGCTCTTTAATATAAATATTATTGTCCTTATCATTATTATTATTTGTAATAAAAAATAATTACAAATATTTTGTTATCCTCATTTTATCTATATCCTATAATTTTAAGGGTCGTATAATATAATTATATACATTTAACAAGTTATATAATTATTTTGTCCGAGCAATGAGTTGGTTTTAAAAAATATATTATTTAATAATTATTTTAAGGTTTATCCTCGCAAATACGAGATGGTGGAATATTTTATATTTATAAGGTTTTATTATTTAATAGTCGACATTTGTATACGAATTTAGGTGTTGTATAATATAATTATATACATTTAACAAGTTATATAATTATTCTGTCTTAATAATAATAATAATTGGTATTCTACGGTGAAAATCTATTATCTAGATTTGAAAAAAAAAAAAAAAGAGAGACTTCAGTGTTCAAAATAATAATAATAGTTTATTTACACAAAATTAATACTACATTTCAAAGTTAAATTTCGATATCAGTTTTTTTTTCCAGTGTTTTTCTCGATCCCACCCTGAGTCACTGATACAACTAGATTGTACGTCATCTGAAAATATGAGTAATTTTATAGTAATTCTATTGCGATTTTATTTATACATTAATACTTACGTAATGCATCTCCACCGCTTGCGAAATTGCCGGATATCAGGAACATATCGAAAACAGGTGGGATATACCAATCCGGCGTCGAGCACGGAAATGGCTGTCCGTCCGGTTCCCAAGAATCGGGAGATTTCCACGGAAATCGCTGGCCGGGATTAAATCCTAACGATTCTTGCACGATCTCGGGTTCGACTATACGTAGCGTATAGTCATCCGGATTGTAAGTCTCTCGAAATAATTGTGGTGACTAAAAATAATAAATACATTTTAATTTAAATAGAGTGGTACCAAAATATAAAACTTACCAAACATCGAGACTTGGGGACACAGTCGAAAAACGAACACTCCTCTGACGACATATTAATATATATTGTTATTACACGTTCGTAAATGGTTAACTCCAAAGACTGACTGATGAAGTGCTAGCCATCAGAACGCCGCCGTATATTGTCATATAAATCCTCGCTCCACCCCGTTCACTTCTTATCGGAGTGCAAATGAGCGGGGGGTTTTTTTAAAATAATAATAATAATGGTGTCAAGGCCTCGGTATAATATATAGGATAAGTATGTATGGAGATAAGGGTGAGTATAAGATAAGATAATGATGAGAAGATAAAGATAAGATAAAATATGATAAGGATTGAAAGATGAATCTGTGATACTAAAATAATAATAATTTAAAAAAACGAGATTAAATATAAAAACGGTGTTAATATAATATTTTAACATAGTACACTCACATATTTTTTTTATACAACGGTTGTATTTCTCGATTATACAATATACATCATATACAGATATGAGATCATTTAACTATAATAATAAAAATAATAACAATATAATAATAACAATTTACTAATTTATACGGTGATGACCGTGTGCGTACGTGGAAATATTGTCGGGTAATACATGACGCTTATCGTCAGCCCTGTTTAAAACTAATTTCATAGTCCTAATCGTACGCATTTCGTGTTTAAACGACCGTATAGAGACATTTTCCCTATACGGCGTGAACGGCATATAGCTATAACAGTGTGACGGATGTGTGGTCGACGGTGAATTTGTTGCAGACGTTGAGGCGTTCCGATGTATTTGGGCGACAGCTTTCAGCGCAGAGTCGGCGGCGAACATTTTTCCCATACTAGCGTCGAATTCGTCGTCGCACTCGTCGGATTCCGCATCGTCGTCCACGTCGGCGAATAAGCACCGCTTATGTTCGGCGAAAGTGAGATGGTTTCTGATCACGTGTCCCATAACACCCTTCGCACGAATTGTGACCTCCTGTTCCACGTCATAGGCATACGATTTGGATCGTAAAGCTACGAATTCGTAGACCGTCCTGGCTCCGCATTCGAACTTAAATCGGCCTGGGAGGCGCTTCCGAGCAGTCGTATAGCACTTATGATCTTGAGGGAAATTTGAGGTGTCCATAAACTCCATCAAATTGGGATTTTTTATTAGGTCAGCGAAGAAATCGTTCGTCGTCACGCGGTAGAATAGTGAATCTGAAACATGTAATAATAATATTATATAAAAACTGCATAAGTTTACACGAATTTTATATAGACGTACCAGTATCGGTATAAAGCAGCTCGATCTTATCTCCGTAATGTCGTTTCATTACATCGTAATGAAACCCGTACATCAAAACTTTGCTCAGTTCTAGTACGGCGAATCCTATGTATATCGGCTTACAAAAATCTACTTCTTTATTATGTTGTGTGACCACCGAGAGATTTTCGTTATACGTCGTGCAGTACTTGAACGTCGGTCGGTTTATTAGCTTTCGCATCCTGTGCGGACACGATACAAGCTCCAAATCGAATCGTAGGCGCATATTCTCAAAAGTTTTCCCTACATACATATACATAGTTATCATGAAGTAAAGTTTGAAAGGTTATTGATAAAAACATGTATTTATAATATAACATACCGTACCGAATTGTTTAAATCTTTGAAAAACTTTTCTTCGAATTTGTTTTTCGCCTGCTTTCGTAATTCCGTGTTGAGATTTATGTACGGGGCCAGCCATGGAGATTGGCGGAACTCTAACACTCTGTGCGTCTGTGGAATGTGTGTGTGTAAAAGTTATAAGATACAAATGCATAAAATAATAATTATATTAATAATCACTTTTTCGACTACGACACCATGAGCCATGGCCTGTTTCAAATTCATATAATGAACCACGTAGCGTTCTTTCCGCACAAATGTGACCATCAACTTTCGGACAGTCGACCCGTGCGGGATGCTGGCGTGAGGCAAGAACGGCATATCGTTGTGGGCGTCGTGCAGATCCTGCGGGTATGTTATATCCACCTCGTAAAATCTACCCACATCGTCTGTCGCGCGCATCCACTCTAACTGAGCCAGGGCGACCTCTGGATTTCCCGCGTACCATACGAAATCCCCAATCGGCATATACTGGCACATCGCGTAGCCGTACAAATTGTTTGCTAAATAAACACGGTAAAAACACAGATTAATATACGCGGACATATATTTTATTTTATAATTACCATCTAGGTATATGAGTGACGTGTTGGGTTCTTCCGCATTGTATCCGGGCGTCTCGGGATTGTTGGCACGCGCGTGACGCTTGCTAGCCTGCACTAGTCCACCGCGCGTACCGGACTCTATGAACAGGACTTTTTCAAAATCGGTCAAGAGTTCAAGTTGAACTTTTGTAAGTTTCAACATGCAGTCAAAACTGAAGCCGGGTGACGTGTAGTAATGTGCAGGATCCAGGTGATATGTCGCCATACAATATCTCTGAAATTCTCGAACACGTCGGCGCTTAACAACACATCGACTTTAAGGTACAGATCGCTATAAGCGCCGAGCGTTGTGCAGCCGAAATGATTCCAAACCCTGGTCGCGTGATCGTAATCCTCATCGCTCACGTGCGTCTCCGTCAACGCGCTGTAGAATAGACTTGTCTGGTAACGATGTAGCACTAGCAATTTATCCCACGAATCTGTATATTCGTACGGATATACGCCTTTCCGCGTTACCAACTCCATCTCCGACGAGCGAACACTTTCGCGACTTCGCGAAACTTGTCAAAGTTCGCGGAGGTGAGGTTCTCCGCCAAGTGTGCCAAGCTCGACGCCATGAACCGACACGTGTCTACAAACCTGACGGAGAACGAGTTGTTAATATACTTCGAGAACGAAATATATTTCTCCTCAGTGTTCGCGATTACAGATATACGATTATTGTCATCGTCGCCCGACAAATTCGTCACGATAAATGGGCGTCGTAATTAGACAGATTATGCAGAAACATGGTACAAAATTCGGTGTTTTCAATTTAGGTTGCACGTGTTACACAACGTTTTTAAAAACGTCCCGACAAATGATCGTGATGCGCAGTTTTACAGTTGCGTTCGTTAAATGCAGCTGCACAAGCCACACATTGTCTTGAGGGCGTGCTGTGACAATCCTCAACACTCATAATAATCGGTATATTACTTCCTTATACAATCTGGCTATCTTTGAGGCCACACCGAGCACATCGCGGACAAAGCGTTTGGCAACATCGTCCTGAGTAGCTGAACCACGGAAAATGACCGGAGCTCGCGGTATGTCGAACTGATCGAACAACTCTGTCGGTACCCCCTCCGCCGCGACAACAAGGTACCGTAACTCATGGATGATGTTCGTGTATTGCGGTGGTATTAGCACCTTGTTTTTGCCCCGTTTTCAGCAGTAAGGGCTTCGAAGTCTGCGTATACCACGAATGGCAGACGCTCGTCTTACACCACGCCTCGAATTTAAGCGTATCCCCTTCTTTCGGCATAAGAGGTACAACCGGTTTGTGCGCGCCGCACAACAAACGGTGCTTCTCCAGTGCCCGCTCGCCGTGCAGTTTATATTTTAATGGGCGGTCCTCAAAACTGGCAAAGCATCGTTACAGTAAAACAATCGATGTTGATGATTATTTTTTTGCGAGCTGGCTAGTCGTGAAAAATTCGAAATAAACGTGTAATGATTATCTTCATCCTTCCCGGTGAGTAAGAGCAGATCGAAATGATCCGCTTTTTTCTTCGTCCGCGATGCGTAGCGGATATGTGACGGATTGTGTGGACGACTTTTTATTGTTTTTATTTTTCACGCATTTTCTTACGCCGTATAAATTGACGGTCGTGCCCCGGATTGACTTTTCAAATTGTTTTATTTCGCACACAGGGGTGGGGGTCGATATTGTGGAAAAGTCATAGCGGTGTTCTTCCTTTGAATAATTCACGCCTACTCGCGCGCGATCGTCATGTACGTGTTTGGCGAGGATCGCCCACTTGAAGCATTGCCGGTCGATATTTTGAGGGTTGACGACTGCCTTCCGATTTAAATACTTTCCGGCAACGGCAAGTATGACGATCCCCCCATAGGCGTATATTCGTACACACCCAAGAGCAGTCCATCGATACACGATAAGGAAAAACCACTATACTTTCCGGCGTAGAATCCTCTTCACCAGGAGTGCTGAGAAATCGCGATCGACCAAAGCTCGACGTTACTGTGCACGTATAATTCGCGGGCCGAAGTTTTAAATGCGCGGTTTTGAGCTGAATTATGTAAATTTGGTACGACGTATGTGCCTCTAATTTTAGGTTGTATTTGATCGGATTAATACGCCCGTGCTCACGTAATTTCGCAACTAATTCGACTCTATCGAGTTGAGGAACGCTCGGTAACTGGACACTTTATCGACATTTTTCCTAAATACCACACATAGTGCGATTGAGCGAAGCCTCGATCTCGATAAAGCCGGGCGTATTAACCTTTTGCATGCGAGCATTTTTCCGTTTGATATTTTTCCTACAATTTTCTGTATGAGCCACAAATTCCCCGGTTGGCGGTGGTGAAAGCGAAAGCGGAAGTGCGGCGGTCGCGGGGGATCTTGCGTCGGGTTCATCAAAGATAGGCTGTGTGGGTGGCGGGGAAACGATAGCCGGTGTGCGGGACGTGGATTGTGAGGCTTGAGGTTGGGGGGTAGGTATGTCCGCACGACGGCGGCGAGGCGAGATGACCGTCGGAGTCAAGACATCTGGCAGGGCGGACGGCATAGTGGCGGGGGGTGCCCAGCATATGACCGATGCGCGACCTAACATATATTATTAATATTAAGATAGTGTCTTTATTATTATTATTTATAAGAGTAAAAAATTATTTACCCATTGCTCCGCCTATTCGTACAGCGCTGTGGAATTCGGGAGTGTTTTTAGCGATCTCTATTTTAAAAATAATTTAATTAATAACCCCGAGTAAATCATTGTCGAACGGAAAAAAAACATTGTATGTGTATTTTTTCGGATCGATGGCGAATAATATTCAATGTACTTACTATGGTGATTTTGAACGTGGATGCTGAGATTGTTCCGCTGGGTGAACGTCTTGCGGCATATCCCACACGAAATCACTGATCCATCGTGGGTTTTAGCGTGTCTGTTTAGATCGCACTTATGAACGTACACTTTTTCACATAACACACAGTTAAACATTTTTAAATATTTAACACTAGAGAAGTTATTTTAACGGAGTGAGCGATGGAATACGAATGTACACCAGTTGTAGTCGAGCTGCACTGACCGTCTGATCTGTAGAACATATGCGGTTGCGGTGGACCCGAATATCGGATGCGGTGGTGGGTGGGCGGGTGGTGAGGGGTGTCCGACATTATCTATAAAGGCTGTAGAAATATTCGACCGCTAGTACTATGCGGCGCTGGGTTTATTTTATAATTGACGGTCGAAATATATACATTGCGCGACATGTATCGACAATGATAAGCATCCGGTGGCGGTAATAATATGCCGCAGATCTGCCTACGACCTACTGTTATCTGATAACTGGAGATAACTAAATATTTGTATCACCATTCAAATATTTTTTAATTTATATTATTAATGCTTTGCATATAATTTGCAATGCCCATTAACTATAACCATACTATATCCGTCAGTTGCTTACAGACGGTTGCACTGGTTAGAAGTGACTTATTCACGTTTAAACGTTAACAGCTAGAACGCTTATTTACGATTTTAAATATTCGTATACGTTTCATTTGAAATGAATTTATTAAAATGTACCGTCGATTGTCGATCACTAGTGCGTTTGGTACGTGAGAACTCGGTTCCGGAATATCCTCAGTATACAAGCTTTTTATCAAGGCTGAAAACATACGATTCACACCCGACTCGATCGTGTCAAGATAAATATTCGCTGTCTGAATGCGGATTCACATATACCGGAACGGGCGACTTGGTTCAATGTCACTACTGCGGCTTATTGTTGGGTCAATGGGAGGAAAATGACAAAGTGTGGCAACAACATGCCATGCACAACCCTAAATGTGTATTCGTACTATTGTATAAAGGCATGGAATTTATTGAAAATGTAAAAATGAATTTAATAACAAGCGTATTGATAATAACGGCATTCGAGTCTGTAGTTGTAAATCAGGACCGTATGATGTTGGTAATAATAGTAATAGTCGAGCCCATGTATGTAAATCAGAATCGTACGATGTTGTTGGGTGATAAACACCCATGTTCATTATAACACAATAACCTATATGTATATATATATATATATATATATATATATGATACTTGTATTGAATAAACATCGAATTATATTAAACAATTAAATCGTGTTAGTATTTGACTTGGTATTCTGGTAAAAGTATGTATATATTATGATAAAATTCGAAAAAACCGCGTCCGTCTGATTAACGGGCAGATAGCGCCACCGTCGGTGATAATATAATACCGGACAGAGCGCGCCACGGACGGGGCGGCCGCCGCGCGGCGAGCGTCTGATGGACTGGGCGGTGCGGTGATGTAGCGGGGTGAGGCGGGGGGTTAGCTCGGTATGGGCCACGTTACCGATGTACGGGCAGGGGGTGGGGCGGTTATGACGCGTGGTAACATGCTATCGATGTGCGGTGAAGCGGGAGGCTAGCTCGATATGGGGTGGTGATGTGGCGGGGTGAGGTGGGGGGTTATCAAGCGCGGCCAACGTTGGCGAGGTATTGGTAGGAGGTGAGGCGGGGGTTATCAAGCGCGGGCAACGTTGACGAGGTATGGGTGGGGTGGGACGGTCATGACGTAGGTATAGGTAGGGGTGAGGCGGGGGGCTAGCTTACTATGGGCCACGTGACGAAGATACAGGCGGGGGGTGGGGCGGGAACGACGTTGGTATAGGTAGGGGGTGAGGTGAGGGGCTAGCTTGGTAACCTGGCTCGGCAGGCTAGCTCTGCCTAGCTCTGCCTAGCTCAACCTAGCTTGATACAGGCGGGGGTGGGGTGGTGATGACGTAGGTATAGGTAGGGGTAAGGCGGGGGGCTAGCTTACTATGGGCCACGTGACGAAGATACAGGCGGGGGTGGGGCGGTGATGACACGTGGTAGCATGGTATCGATGGGCGGTGAAGCGGGGGGCTAGCTCGGTATGGGGTGGTGATGTAGCGGGGTGAGGCGGGGGGTTAGCTCGGTATGGGCCACGTGACGAAGGTACGGGCAGGGGGTGGGGCGGTGATGACGTAGGTATAGGTAGGGGGTGAGGCGGGGGGTTATCAAGCGCGGCCAACGTTGCCGAGGTATGGGCGGGGGTGGGGCGGTGATGACGTAGGTAGGGGGTGAGGCGGGGGGCTAGCTCGGCAGGCTAGCTCTGCCTAGCTCGATACAGGCGGGGGGGTGGTGAAGCGGGGGGTCACAGGAATCGGCCATTCTACCCTACTGATATAGTATATAAATATTATAAATATATTATTATATTATTATATTATTATGGCGTGTCCTAATATGAAATATGAAAGTAAAGCCCAATGATAAATCGTCAACATTTTTGTTGCATTCCTTTACTGGTTTTCGTGATGTCCTCTAACACTAAACCTACTGCTTAAATAGTGAGAAAACTACTTCTCTAAATTACTCGATAAGTAATAAATTTTTGATTTATTAAAGTGCTGCACGATCAGCTCTGAAAAATTGCAAAACTAGGCACAAACGGCATTGGCTATAACCAAAATGGCACTTCTCCGGCCAAAATCTTAATAAAACGAACAAAGAAACAGCTCGACAGTTAAAGTTGGCTTTGGGAACGTTGACGAATTGTAGTGTTCACTAATTTTTCGTTCTAAACACTACCTATTCAAAATTATGATAAAACACGTATACTTGCCATTGCTATTTTCATAACTTATCACACGGATGGGTAACATGCTTCTCTCAACTAATGTTGGTCATGATGCTGATCGGCGGTCACATATTACAATGTTTTATTCCCTCAACTTATTTTAAATCTTCGGTCTGCGACTATAATGCAGCACGCACTACATATTATACAATAACGGTAAATTGGCTTAACACAGATCTGTTATAATAATTATAATCAAGGACAATATATTAAATTAAAAAAACATCAGTCTGCCAAATCTATCGGTATATCTATAATTATTATAAATGGGATATCATGTTAGAATCAAACCGAAATTGTGTCTACTCGATACGTGTATAAATATTGACATATTGTGTGTATTTTGTATAGAGTATTTTATTCGACTTATTTCTTGACGGAAACTTTAATCAAACTGTGATTCGTTACGATATTCATTATATAATTTCATAGGTTTGAGTCGCGTCGTGACTCGTGATTAGCAGTTTTCGTCATTTATTTTTCAATAAAATAATCAGCATTTTTTGGTCACAATTTTAACGGTTTTTTTCTGTCAAGCTTACTAATTATTGCACCCAAAAATTCTTTTATTAGTATCAAAAAATCTTCTTGTTAAATTTCATCGGCTCAACATCCCACATCCCACCTGGTTTTCAATTATTCGTCGTTAATCTATTTAAACGTTATATTTCTCAGCTGTATCACATTATGAGGTTATTAAGTATAATAACTACGTAGGTACACATGAATTAAAACGTATGTCGTTTTGGTGTGCTACTCATCTACGTGACAATTTTTTTTTACTTACATTTTGTTTGTAAAATAGCAATAGATTCACGCTTTGGAGCCCCAGGACCCAACACTGACAACAATAATGACCTATTTTTAATGGTTTTAATACCCTCTGGCTTTTCACTAAGACTAATTAAGTTCTAAACTATATCCGGTGTAGCAAGTGTTCCAGCGTACCTACCTTATTTCCCCTTATCAATTATTTTTATCCCTATTAGCCCCTCAAAATCCTTCTATATTTTTCATAACTGTATTTGGTTCCTTAAAGATTTTTAATCATGTAAATAATCAGAACTAAACAAATATTAAGCTATTAAGCGCTTCATAACATTTTGAATTTTACATTTTTTTCTTTATAAATTTGAAATTATAAAATAGGAAATTGTCGTATTGCGTTGTTCTACTTTCATAAAAACTTAGTTATTAAATAACAAATTTAATTAAAAATTTATGTCAGTTACAATACTAGTAATAATAGAGATTTCAAATCATAACTCAGAACCAAGAAAAAAATATAAGTAAAACAAAATAAAGTTAATTCTATACAAATAAATAAATATATATATATATAGGTATATGAGTTCCTTCAGATTATGTAAATGTACGATCTGTAACAAATTAATATAAATCATACTTCACACGAATAAACATTATAAAATTAATTAAATAAAAAATGGTAATTATCAGATAATTTTTGTGGTTGACAAAACAAAATGTCATACATAGATCTTATATTTATAAATATGTATTTCAATAAGATATACAATCTATAAGCACAATCAGAATTAAATGACCAATTGGTTGAAGAAGCCATCCATCAGTGAATAAATTTAGAAACATTTGTTTGGGCAATTTAATTCCTGTAAATGTAATTTAACCACATTAATTACTTACAATAAGACATAAATAACGATACTTAAAGAGGTTATATTTGGTTGGTTGATGTTAAAACGATGTTATTCATGTTCAACAGAACATTTTAAATTAAATTTTTCTCTTAGCTATGACGGGTTTTACACTCTTACCTTATATTAATATAAAAAGACACTTAAATGTATTTATTAAGTACCAAAACAATTCTCAAACAAATAAAAACTAAATATTTATGAATTTTTATATATATATTTACTGGGTAATTCTTAGAACCGTAAACACTCATAATCTCAGATCTCGAAAAGTATTTAAGTTTTTGAAAGTATTAAATAGCAGTCATTGCGAAACCAAAATGTTATTTGTTACTTTTAAGTTTTTATAACCAGATTAGTGGTCAACATTATGCGGAGTACCAAGGACACTTTATTTCCCTCATCTCGACTTTTAATATTTATAACTATAATTACTATTCATTTTAAATTTGTAAAATAATTCAAAATAATCTTCTGCATCGAAATATGAAATTAAAAATGTACTTTTTCAACCCAAAAATAAACAAAAAACTTAATAAATAACAATACAACTTTTACAATAATATTGCTTTTTTATGTCTCCCAATTTCGTAAAAATAACTATACATACATACATTTTCCAAAACGTAAGAAGTTAGTGAAAAAAATCAACCTGTATATATTTTACTGCCTAGGTGGAAAAATGAAAAAAAAATTCTTTCATAAGTTAAATTATCAAAATATAGAATTCTGAACACAACAGATAAACTTTTCGTTTGTAACAGCATAATCAGCACTCTCAAAATGTATGTATATTATATTATGACACGTTATAAATTGAGTTAAGAAAATTATGTTAATGATCGAAAATGAAAAACAATTAATTATAATTGTATGCAACCTAAAATGCATTATAAGTTTTACAGTCAAACCATAATTCCTGGAAGTTCAAATCTGAATAGCTAAATTATATTGATACTAGAATTTGATCAATTGAAAATTTGATGAATATATAAATAAAACTGATGATGAAAATACCGTCATAGTATAATTTCATAACAAATGGTATGATTTAATGTGAATGAAATGTTGCAAAATTGTTGTTTACATAATAATAAGCTAACTTACATACTGTTCTAATGACTATAAAATGTTCACTATAAATAATTAAATAAATTAGCACATATTATTAATGAAAATAAAATAGTATTGATATAACTCTTATGTGTCACATATTTTATTGATACAAACATTTCCTAGAAAAAAATGGAATGCGTCGGGTGCAGTTATACTCAACTTGCAAAAACTCCACCTACTTTAAATGTTTAGTTTATTAAAAAAATATTAATATGGTTATTATTTGCTGGTAAAATGTATAACATGACAATATAAAATATAATATCATTTTTTTATGTTTATTTTAAACAGATAACTGATCAATCATTATTCTGTATGGTTGTATATTATAGTAAGTCAAAGAAGAGTTACCCCTAATAGAACTATAGCATGAAAAATACTGCACACACCTGTGATTATAAAGCTAATCAGTTATTGTGTGTAATCTAAAACACGGATTTTAAAAATCACGGTTTTGATGAAAAATAACAAAACATAAGACTTACATACCTCACCTATGAAATAATAATAAGTACATAAATGTTCTTGTTTATGGATCACGTTAACATATAATATAGGTATAGTATATTGTTCAAATAACTACGTACTTCATTTATTATCAAAATTGCTTGCATAAGTAATTTTAGTAACCTCCTTTCCGTTAGATTAGGCCGACTAACCTTCCGTCCTCCAACGTTGTATATTATCACCTACACGTATTACCTTACACTTATACGTGTTTTAATATTATTTAATAATAGTCATAATATAAATTTAGTTTATTATATATTTAATATTATTAACTAGTGGCTTGGCGTGGCGCGTTGGCTGCTCCCAGTCATGCAATGCGACTGAGAGTAAGTAACGCCCGAAGCTACAAGCTGCCGGATGGGTGACCAACCGGGTTTGTAGTAGTTAGAAACCTTGTCACACATAATATACGTGTGGATTACCTATCGTAACAACACCTTTCCGTATGAATCTTACCAACCACAGTTTACAACCCCTACAACAGCTATTGGCCATAGTCCTGGTCTTCAGTTCAATTAAAAAAAATATATTAACTATTTTCTTTAATCATAGATATTTTCGGTCCATTTATTTACTTATTACAACTGTTCAAACATAATAGTAGATAAATTAATTAATAATTTTAATTGAAATATCAGTGAACTTTACCAACGTTTCATTTGGTGATCACGTACTATGGTGATACTCAGTTGACTGAATTATTGCCTCATGGCGCACCTAACCTAACCTAACCAATTATTTGACAATATGCAAATGGTACAGCCCCCAAGTTATGGTACCGCAGTAAAAAAATTAAATTAAATTAAAAACAAAACGAAAAAGACACGCCTATTAAATTACCTCCCAGATGCGACACTTCTATATTTACCATTTTTCTTATAAAGAGGTTCTTTTGTACGTTTACAATTAGTATTTTAAAAATACTATCCAACTAAGAAAATCAGCTATAAATCTATTAAACATTTTAAAACATTCTACACATCGCTGCAGCTAATTTGCCTATGCGATGAGCCGTGTATAAAATAATTTATTCTATTATGCAAAATAAATATGTACTTAATTTTAAGTAAGACAGCGTGCAATATTATTACGGGTCATGAACTCATAAATTACAAACTCGAAATAATTCTCCCTCCTAGTCAGATCGATAATATTATCGATATTATTTTTAACTATAAAGTAATACCTACTAAATATAAAATTGACGAGGAAGTGACTTATCAAACATTTGTAGAAAAAAAATATTATAAGCAGATATCGGTTTACTGTAGATATAAATTATATACTAACATAAAATATTTGAAACATTTTAAAATGCTCATAAAATTTTCGAAAATTATATCTCTATATTTATAATAATAAAATTGCCCAAGAGCATAAAATGTCCATCATCCTGGAATTTGGAGACGCTTATTTCATTGACAAAAAGTAAAAAAAGGTTTTGAGCACAATATTAATAATGTGAAATTTTGGGGTTTTTTTAAATCATAGTCTACATGGTACTACATTTGTTTTATTCGTGTGCTTAGCAAAGAATTCTATTTTTCAGTATCTGTTGAAATTATAAAAAAAACACTCTGTATAATGTAGTGTATAAGTAATATATTCACTCTGTAGTTCAGCAGACGTTGACTATACATTTTTCTAATAGTACAGCATATATGTCTTGTGTAGTGTAGCCGGGTATACATTATTGTATAAGTGTCTCGTAACACTATTGTACATCGTATCATTATGCTTATTATTATATTATATATATCCGATCTTATTATTATTTACCTTTAACTTCTGTATATCTGTGTATTTCAACAGTATCACCTTATAAGTAATTACGATATGATACAGGTAATCTTCAGAGTTTTATATAAATTCAACGATAAACAGAAAATTTATTCGTAAGATAAATTTACTAAACGTTCATACACGGAACTGCAGTAGCAGCTAGCTCATTGATGAATTTATTGCAAATTGATAACTTCACTTCAATAATAGTTCAATACATTTTTAATATTAAATAAATACATTTTATTGAACCAACATTCTTCAATCTTGAACTGATAGTTAAAAAATATTTTTTTAGTTTTAGGATCTAATTTTTTTTTTTCATATTAAATATTAATCAATGTATGTATATATTGTACCTGCAGTTTTTATTTAAAAATAATTTAATTTTTTTTGATAGTTATAAACAAATAATAATGTAGCATAACAATGTTCGTAGAATATCAATATCAATTGTGTTATGATGAAAACTATATGTGATGTTAAATTATTATATACAACTGCACATAATGGGTATCGAATAGCGTCGTTCCATTCGTGGTAATTCAGTGTTATTTAATATTTTTTTTCTTATATTGTATACATTTTTCAGTTGTTATTATTTTTTTCTTCCACTAAAATCTATTTCAGAATCTGATACCCATTTTAACAGTGCGCCATACAGACTCCGGATTTGTATACGCCATATATGGTCTTAAAACTATCTGAACACTAAAATCTTTAAACTAAAATGAAATATTACACCTGCGACACTATACCTGAACCATAGGCGATGGTATATAATATATTAGAGGATATATCTACTTACTTTTAAAATGTTTTATAAAAGGTAATGTCAAAAATTAAGTTCACAACATTCATGAAACAGTTTATGTATAGTTATAGGAAACTAATGTAAAAAGAAACTAAAATATTTATGTGGAATATTACTAACCACTTCTTTCTTACGAATGGCCAAATATTTTCAATCATATAAAATTAATTTATCATGATCAAATAATATCATAATTTTTAAAACCTACAACCAGTCTTATTTAAAATGGAATCTAGATAAAAAAAATATTGATTGGCAATACGCTACAATTGCTAAGTTTACTAAATTCTGATTTAATTCGTATCAATGTATCACTTGCCGTGAGTCGACCTCAGCTGGGGCACTTACTAGACCATTGTTTCAAATTTAACCTTACCAACCACTAATAATTATTACGGTAAAAACTTTTTGACTTAATAAATGATCATTGGCGAAATTCCAAAGTGTTACCTTGGCTAAAACAAACATTCCTTAGGATTAAAAATTTAGTAAGTACCTACAAAAAACTTGTGAAATCACGACTGAAGAAAAAAGTAAACCACATCAAAGATAAAGTATTTTTTTATAATGTAGATACCTATTGATTTACAATTAGCAGCTAAGAATATAATGCTTATAAATTTAATTAAAATAAAATATTTGGATAGTTTATTTATCTACGGTACAGTTGCATTTATAAACATTGTATATACATTTTAAACTACAGTCAATAGTAACGACTCCTAAACTGTAGACATCTTCGAAAAATCAACGATGTCAGTACGCCGGAATATGTCCGAAACATTAATAGAAAAGAGAATGATTTTCATTTGAAAATAAATATTATCGCATATATAGGACACCCCTCAAATAGTACAATAAATCGAAGTATTTGTAAATATGGTCCTTAATAGTATGTAGCTACTTGAAAATTCCAAAAATCATAATAATAAATAAATATTATTATAAAGTCATACATTGTGATGACGATGCTTGGAGAATCACACTGAGTAGGTACATATTATGTATGTTTATATTTTATATGTTATACGTACAATGTGTTTCCTGCAACTGAACAGTCAGTAACCTTAATTCCTTATGTATTGCAAATATTTTAGTGGAGCAGTGTTAAATGTAATTGTATATTATATAGCAGTATATCACTGTCAAATGGATGACATATTATAATATTACATAAAAAAAAATTCTTTAAAAGACTTGCACTACAATCTGAAGTAGGGTTACTGATTATCAAATAAATTAACACCATATAAGTATAAAAAGCAGGTAGGTGGATGTCGCTCTACTGTACAGTAGATTAAAAGTGGGTCTCTGTATAATGGAATGTATTAAATTTGAATTCAATGATATCATATCATTGTATACGAAAAACGATTCTGAACGGGGACAGTTCATCGGTCTGGATATTTTATATTGTTATTGTATTTTATTATAGCCTATATGTTGATTTAATATAATGTATTACAACAAAATAACAAACATTTTTATTTTTATTTTATATTCGTTTCTATGGTGATAAACAAAGCGTTGGAAATTAAAATCCAATTTTTACCGGTTTTTTTGTAATTTGTCGGTGGTTTTTCCCGAGGCATTAAATAACTATTGAGAAAACCGAAAAATGACCTCTCTAAAGTACCATCTTGATCCAATTTGCTAAAAGATAAGATACTATATGTGGAAATCAAAGCACACTTTCTTAGGAATTTTGTATACAGGATATAAAAAAAAAATAAAAAAATTAACACCATTGTAAAACCACTAGATCCCTCACTTTCCTCAGAATCTAAAAACATATTATACCTACGACTAAATATGAATATATTGACATATTGCTAAGGTGCATATTAAAGAGTGTTCGGCGTTTTCTCAACCCACAAACATAATATATTTTCAATAGTCGTTATAATAATATTATAACTAGGGTTAGGATGTTTATCATTTTGCATATTTTTTTTTAGATTGTCCAATAGCATGCATTCTTATACAGAAATATGCTTCATGATATTTATATTCAAAATATCCAAACTTTATTTTGCATATAATTGCATATTTTAGCATTTTTTTTAAATAAGTGCATAATTTGTGTTTTTTCTGTTTTTAAGCGCATATTTGACGGTTTTCGATTCAAAATTATGAAAATCACCGTAATTTTATATTTTACTGAATCTTAAATAAGTTTGATTATCTGTATTTCACATATTATCATTATCACTTATTTATTTTTGAGAATTCAATATGGTTATACCTATACGGAGTAAATAGTCATATGTAAATATCAATTGTCACAGTCAAAACTTATCTTAAAACTGCGAGCCATTAAAATTTTATCAGATATTTTAACAGAAATTTTAATAATTTATAGTTAGTTTCCGTCTTGTCTACGACCGATGTAGAGTGCCGTATATTGCATGTTTCGTATTTTGCGTGGACGTGTTTGATTTATTAAATCACTCAGTTATGCCTAAAGTTAAAAGCTCTGTTCAAACCGACTAAGAGGTTTTGCAAAAGAATTTGGAGAGCACGTTTTAACTACCGATGGTTCAATTCTTTATTGCAAATTATGCGAAGTTAAGGTCGGTAGTGAATGTCGGTTTACTGTTGAACAGCATATGAACACCACTAAACATATTCGATTGAGTAAACAAAAAGAAAAAAAGGTGGGTAAGTGGATATCGCTCTGCTGTACAGTAGGTTACAAGTGGGTCACTGTAATGGATGGTGTTAAATTTGAATTCAATGATATAATATCATTGCATAAGAAAAACGATTCTGAGCGAAAACTGTCAGTCAGACTATGATGTTACTAAGTATATTTGATGATATTATTGTGCATAAAGTAATTTATATATAACCTATTTATGTGGAGCCTTGTTTTCAATATTCAATCCTTAGCTATAAAAGTTTAACATTTTATATATTTCTAACTACAAAATAATTATTAAATTATAAATTTGATAAATTTAAACATTAAATGCTTATAAAAAAACTTGTGCCAATGTATTTTTAATATTTTTCAACTGCTATTGTAAAAATATGTCAGGAGCCTTGTATTAAATTTTCACGCTTTATTTCCCAACAAATACAATTTTATTGATATTTATAGAAAAAAAAACTAACAAAATTGAAAACTAGCAATGTCCGTAAACAGCTCAAAAAGAGTCAAATTATTTTCAAAATGTTATCGTGTATAAAAAATTCTAATATAAACATTCAGTGAACTTTTCAAGTATCTACAGTCATTCGTTTTTTAATTACAATAAAATAAGAAAATCGTTACATGAGATATCGAGTGAATATCAAATGTTGTAAAAATGTGAACTTCAAACGCTCATAAAAATTTAATTTGATTTGCTTGTAGACATTTTTTTTTTTTGATAAAGGTAGACAAACTTATGGGTAATCTTGTATTACATTTTCAAATCTTAGATTTAAAAAGAAAATTTTTTATGAATTCTCAACTCAAAATAATTTGCTAATTTTCGTGATTTTTCCGTATTTTGTCAAGATTTGAACTTTAAATGCTTATAAATAAAAACTGTGACAAAGGATTTTTAATTTTTTCCATCTGCCTTTGAAACAATAACCTAGGAACCTTCTATTAAATTTTCAAGCTTTTTTACTCAACAGATAAAATTTTATTGATATTTATAGAAAATAAACTAAAAAAAATGGAAACTGACAATGTCCGTAAACAGCTCAAAATAAGTCAAAATATTTGGAAAATGTTATGGTGTATAGGAAATGCAATTATAAACAACCAGTGAAAATTTCATGTACCTACGGTCATTTGTTCTAGAGTTACACCAAAAACCAAAATCGATTTTCTCGAAAACAGATTTTGCGTAAGAATTCCCATTTTTTCTTAATTTTTCTTTTGTTTTTCACGTCGCGTTTGAAAACTACTGAGAAATTTTTACTTTTGACTCCCCAAAGAACCAACTAGATTCATTTTCCTATCAGAAAAGTTACTGTTGAAGAAAATCCAAGCACTTTTACTGTCCTAAAAAGTTATGACAGACAAAAAAAAAAAAAAACACATATCATTGTAAAATCAACACATTCATCGCTCTGCTCAGAATCTAAAATTATAAACAACAATTAATATCAAACACAAAAATATCGCCATTCAACTTAGATTTATGTAGAGCATTGACTTCAGCTAACATACTATTAAATAAGGTCAACAACGCTATTTTTCGTGATTTTTTGGAAAAGTATACAAGAAAAGAGATACCTGATGAATCGACAATGCGTAAAAACTATTTATCAGAGTGCTATCAAGAAACAATGAATAAAATTCGAAGTTATGTAATCGACAAGAAAATTTGGGTTTCAATCGATGAAACAACTGATTGTGAAGGCCGTTATATAGCAAATGTAGTAGTTGGCACACTAGAAAAAAACGAATCCAGTAAAATTTTTTTGCTAACTTCAGAACAGTTGGAAAGGGTTAACTTTTCAACTATTAGTAAATTATTTGATAAATCAATGAATTTATTATGGCCAAACGATGTACTTCATGATAACGTCTTATTACTTCTAACTGACGCTGTGCCATGTATGGTAAAAGCAGCCAATAGTTTAAAAGCTTTGTATTCTAAGATGGTATATGTGACATGTTTAGCACATGCACACCACCGTGTTGTTGAGAAAATACGGGGTAGTTTTAAAAAAGTTGACGAATTAATATCAAATGCAAAAAAAATATTTTTAAAAACACCAAGTAGAATACAAATATTTAAAGACTAAGCACCCGCAGTGCCACTTCCCCCAACACCTGTAATAACACGCTGGGAATTTATAATAATTTAAATAAATACAATTTTTTACATAGAGATATTTTGTTTAATAGATTCAAAAACGTATTACCACCAAACAGACGAAGATTTACAGCGGAACATTTAAAACAAACTTTAATTATTCAATGCAACTCTTTTTAATTTTTTTTCAGTTTTTTCAATGTGTCTATAATAAATAATAATAAATGTTTATTGCATTTTTTGTCCAAAAATTTCTTTATTTTTTTATGCATATTTTTCAAATTTTTCATGCATATTTAGTTGATTTTTAGTGCATAAGTACATACATATTCATACATTTTTTAGTGCATAAATATCCTAACCCTAATTATAACAATACCACTACAATAAATAACCGCGAAAATTCGATGGACAGATTCACCATCATACGTACTACCTAATGATGTATTAAAAAGTAATTAAGTACGTCACGAATCGCACACAATCGGTGCCATTTCGAATCGATGAGATATTTTAATAAACGTATCGCAATATTATTATGTGCGTTCATCGTCATGATTGTATCAAAACACAACCGTCGACGGCGTTTCTATGTTTACAGTAAATACATTGTTCGTTATTTTACATATTAACGGGTATACGGTTATTGCTCGAATTTCTCATATTATCCCATGTCGTTTTTGTAAAATACGTATAAGCCATGAAATCGAAAATTGAAATAGACTTGGTATCGACTTTTCTCGGTAAGTTAATTGACAAACATACTGCACACATTTGTGGCCAGTTCGTATACACATAAATAATCATCTGGTGATCATTTTAGAAGCGCCACCTCTAATAATAAAAATATTCACCCAGAAGGCTAGAACAATAATAATTAAGAGACGTACGTCTAATTATTTTCGAGAAATATTATTGTAAAATTATACGAAAACTTTTAAGTGAAAAAAAATTGTGAATTATTAAGTATTGTTTTTTAAAATTCGAGCAGTATAAAAATAAAAATATTGTAGGTCCATATTGATGGATAATCTAGATAGCAGTTAGCTATAATAACTAATATATTCAAATGTTTGACATAATACGAACAATATTATGAAACACGTGGGGCTCGGTGTTATCACATGCGCGTTACCATATTATTATTTATGCATAATTTTAAACTTCGAAATTTCATAATTAAAAACTATGTTAAAAATGTATAAAGTGTGTTGTTTATGATTTTTAAACACAGGATTTTCAAATACTTTTGAAAAAAATATTTTTATGGTATTTGAGGATTGTCGGTTGGTGAACCCTTAATACCCCCCCCCCTACCTACCAGTGCGTGCAACTGCACTAACATAACCAAAGTAGTAATTGTACTGGTTAATTTTAACATAGTTTTGTTTTCACATAAACTTTAGCATACGTAGTATTATTTTAATATTATTTAACGCATATTTTACCATTTTATATTTATACCACTTATTATAATATTATTGTGTTTTCATTGACACGATTTGCTGACTTACGCCTCGTCGCCCTCACAACACAGCCAGCACTTGCGCCGTGATCATCGGCCTGCATCAGAGCTGGTGGCCGCAGAATAAGGCGGAGGGACAGCCACCGTGCCTTCCGGACTTCACGGACGATGAACTGGAAAAGGTGATGGCCACCATGTACCTGGTGGCCATCGGCTGGTCGCAGTGGTCGGGCGCCAACGTCAGCCGCGTGGGCCCGTACGCGCTGATGGTGTTCGGCGTGTTCGTATCCGTTTGCGCCGGCGCACTAGCGTCCGCGTTCCCAAGCCAAGTGTACTGCGTGTACGCGGTCCGCGCGCTCCAGGGCTTAGGGTCCGCATCGCTGGCCGTGGCCGTGCCCGAGTACATCATGACGAGCAACACGAACGTCACAGGACCATTCCAAAGCGAGTACCAACTGCACCGGCGCGATATATTTAATTCCGGAAAAATAAATAGTAACCTGGAAAAAAAATTCACGATCATAGGAAAATAAGCCCCTGGGTATGTAAAATCTATTCCATCGTACAGACATAATATTATTATACTTATATATGACTATACAAGTATACAAATATAATATTATCCTCTGTCCTTCAAATAACACTCATTGTTTCAAAAAACTGTTAAAGTTTTTGAAAATATTTTATTTACATATAATATTAATTTGTCACGGATTGAATGGTTTGGAAAAACAATTATTTTTTTATCGTTATTGGTTTTAAGGTTTTACTATTTTAATGATAACATACATTTTCAATTCTTCATTCTAAAGCAAAATATTTTTCTTATTACTTTCAATGAAATCAAATCAAATTTTAGACAAGTAGATTAATATGAGATATGACTTGAATAAATATTTAAAGTTTAGACGAGTAGAGTTGCTTAGGGGTAGGTACCTCTCAAAATTGTTGTCCACTAGCTGCACTCATTGAAACTTTAATATAACTAATTAGCATACTTCCTACTAAGTTATACGTCTGAAATTTGATTTTTATACATCTAAATACGGAATATGAAATTAAAAATGTGTGAATTGCCATTCCAAAAAGTAAAAAAAGAAAATAATATAAAAAAATATAATTATTTTTTAAAAATATTAATAGTTTTTGAAGAATGTGTTTCACGTAAGAGACTCAACTAAAATAATTAAAATTTAAAAATACACCTATTTGATAACTATAGTTGAAATCAAATAAAAATATATTATTAAATCGCGATATATTGTATAAAATATTGAATGAAATTAAGAATAATTAATTAATTATTACACAATTTTCTCATATTGTGGCTAATTCAGTTAAAAAAATCAGAAATATTTATTTTGCTACCTACTTGGGTACTTACTTAGTACAAAGTTATTTTAATATCTTATCGTCCTCGTGTGTCTAACAATTAAGTAATAATTGCTGGTGAGTATATTACCATACACGTCGATAACATCTGAAATTCTCACATTATCGTACTTTGAGCCAAACGATTTTTTTCCAGGGATTTTTATTCCTATTGTCCAATAATAATACATTCGAATAAGTTAAGTCGAGTAGTACGTCTGTTTAGCAGGTAAGTTAGGTTATGGGTATAGGTCGTTTTAAACGTTTACTTATAGGTTTATAAAAATATAAGGTACCAATAAAAATAAAATAACTCATGTTATAATTTATTTACATATTATATTCCATGATTATGACCGACTATATTAGCTTTTTACATTGTATTTTTTAAATATTGAAAATTTAATTTATTTATTTCAACACAAAATAATAGAACAAGTTATTATTTAGAATTTATTCAAAAATTACAAACACATTATTATAGAAGTATACAATACGTTTAACATAAAAAAAAACATAACATGCCCTCCCACCTGTGAGAATAAAGTAATAATTAACCGAGTTAAATAATAATTTTGAGAATTTAAACGCTTATCACAAAAAATTCTAGTGACGCGAGTTTACGACAACTCTTTCTTTGTTAATAAAATCAAAATTATAATTATTTTATATTATAATTTAATTAAATTAAAATAAGGTATGATTGTATGAATAACTAGTTTAGCTAACGATAGGGATATACCTAAATATATATATATATATTACCTAACCTATATATATTTTATATATATATATATATATACAGGTCTATAAGGTAAATGGATTTTTAAAGCTTTTAAAGCTGGAATTTCGGTATACAAACTATAGTTGAGAATAATGGGACAACAATTAATCTTTAAATCTTCAATGGATGTGTACGGAAAGCCTTGTGGTGGGATTTTTATCACGATTTCGAAGATAAGTAACACCACCGGTGCGTAAAATGTATTGCAGGCTTAAAATAATAAAGCACCCTACAGTCAAAATTACATTGAAAATTTCATAAAAAAAACGTAATAACACGTCGTACAATAATTATACATCATGTGCGCAATGTACACAATACACATAGTATGATATTGTGTTTCATAGGCGGCATTAGAGTAGGTAGGTACAGCTAATGAGTTTGTAAATTAATTCGACTTATACACACTAGGTATACACTTTCATTAATTCAATACGACTTACATTAAATTTATAAGAAGGTGGTAATGTAATTTAATTCAAACAATGTATGTACATTGCTTGAAAGAATCAAATCAAGTAGTTGAATTAATTATTTTATACATAACAAAAATTGAATAACTGAACCAAGTATTTTATTATTCTATTATAATGATAATCTCTTAGGTTCTCTTTTTTGGCCATTTTGTCCATTTTAAGCTTAGTTTTTGTTGTAATGTTTTGTCGTGGAAATCAAGAAATAAATTATAAACCTAATAATTAATATCCAACCTATAGTTGTTGCTTGGAGTTGGAATTTGTTTCCCTTATTTATTATCCTGAGAACAAGATATTTTAATTTTTTAGGACATGATTTATTAATATATATAACTGTTTTTTTTTCAATTAATCGCATCAATGCTAAGCCTTGTAGTTAGTGTATAATAAAGAATATTATTTTAAATATTAAAAAAATAATGATTGATCTTCAGAATAAGTTCAGTTTATTACATTGTCTGTTCACCACTATGCTTCAAACTTTGCGAGCTAATAAAATAAAATCAAAAAACCTTGAATCAAAATAATATAAGTATTGCAAGATTAAAGTACCGTAAATTTAACCTTGGATTCAAAATTATAATACTCATTAATAACAACTATCAATCTAATTAAAAGTAAAACGATGCGTCGAATTACCGTAAAACTTTTACTGCTAAACGTTCAATTAAAATTAAAATAATTCACGAGATAAACTTAAAATATATAATATTAAACCATTATTTATAGCATAACATTAAAAAATTAAAAATATTACCTATATAATTATATTCTATAATCAAAGCATAATTGCTCATATCAAGTACCTATTTTATGTAAAAAATATTCTGACACCGACCCGAGTACGAGAATTTATATCTTAATACAATTAAGTATTATATTGTAATTATTGCGGCGTTATTGTTACTGAACAAATATAAATAATTGTCTCAATGGTTGAAACACGCACCTTGGATCACCATGGGTATCCTTTAGTAACTTAATATAACATGACTTTAAAATAATACATTTCTGAAATAGCATGCACTTTACATGCTGCAACTTTTAGTTGTAATTGAATCGTACACTTCGTATGATCATACATCCACGTGTGTCACACATTTCACTTTATACTTATTTTGTTATTTTATATTATTAATTTGAAAACAAAATTATATGTTCTAATATAATATTACATTAAATGGATCATCGGTCATATTATAATTGTAAACAATATATACCTACGCTACAATATCCGTGAGTATTTATCATTTTCGAAGGATTGTATAACATTAATTTTATAACTAAACATATATATTTTTCTCGTTCTAATTTATGCCAAAAGAGATCACTTGATGTTTGGTTCACTAATTTTGGTTAAACTAGCTTCCTCAAAAATCCGATTTGCATTTATTATACTAACTTTGCTACTTAAAATATAAATTTTCATTAGTTCTATGCTATGGAAAAATATCGGGTAACAACATTTATGATACCACAGCCTCTACTATAATAGCTACGACCTATGCATTTGTCTTTTTCTTAGAATATGTTGTGGTAAATGGCTTTATTCAAAAAATAATTTTTACTCTGAGCCATTTTTAAGAAAGGTATCACATAACCTTTCGGCAAAAGTATTTGTATAACCGTTACTAATGCCTCTTTCTATCGCATAATTTGTTAGTCTGCTCAGACATGTAGTCTACTCTATAAGGCTACGCATGATCCATTACTTCCTTATTCACATTCTTTAAAATTAGACCTAATTTTTGTTTGTAGTTTTAAATTTAATGTATATACCTAAGGGCACAATACCTAAGTGTATGGGATACGGTCATACGGGTAAGATACATATAATTTTACATGACAAAATAATAAAATTTGAAAAAATATACCTATATAAATAAGAAATTTCCATTAATGAAAATTATAGATTTATTTTAGATTCTGAGCAGAGCGTTGTTTTTAATTTCTTACATTTATGATGTAGTATTTATTTGTATGTATAAACGTCCTTTTATAAAATAAATAATAATAAAATATGTAAAAACTAAATGACAAAAGTTGTTATTGAAGTCTAAAAATATATATAATAACCAGGTATATGATGAATAATATAATGATTTGATAAAATTATAATATAATCATACTTGTACTTAGCTTTATAATTTAATATTTTCATTATATTATATGATTTTAGTAATATAACAATTTTCCGATTGCATAACACTTGCATCCATTATTTATACAAATCCAATAAAGATCCTACATACGTATAATTATAATATGATAATAATTTAGATATAGAACTCTTTGATCTTTTTCTACATTAATATAACTTTATTCAAATCAATGGATTGATTTCAATATATTACAATTTAGTGTACATGAGTGATTCTGTTAACCAATAAAAACATAATATTCTGATTCCCAAGTACAAACAATATTGTCCGTAAAGAAAATATCAAAGTATATTCAATAAGATATGTGATTTATGTATTTCAATTCAATTTCACTTTGAATACCAAAGTTTTTGATTCATTGAAAGAGCTATTCTATAATATATTACATTTAAAGTAATAATATCATAATTGTACGTACTTATTAACGTGTCAATTTAGTATATATTATTCAATATATCATTTTAAAATTGTAATTAATTTATAATACAGCTAGATTTTGTATTTAGCCTATATTTGATATTACCTATATCACTTAAAGTGCATATCGAAACGATCCACAATCGATTCTATCGCACTAATGGTTCTAAAATTAGATACATATAGGTACTCATATAACAGAGGATATGCACCTAGAAGCCAATTTTTTAATTCTGAATTGAAAAGGGGCTCACGAAAAACGATTTTTTTTTTATAGGATTTCCAGTGGTTACAGAAAATAAAGTTTTTATTTTAATCGGATATAATTTTAAACGTGTGTTATATATTTGGTCAAAACCACCCAAATTCTTATATTATAAATATCAAATGTGTGGTTTACATTCAACGAAGTTTAAGCAAGGATAAATCAACGGGCACTATACAAATATATTTATGTAGATTCTAATAACATAATATAATAATAATATATTCTGAATATTAAATTATTAATTTGTTCGTAATAACGTAATATTAATGCGCTATTTTTTTTAAATTAATATTAAATTTTTACTGGAAAATAAATTTATAAGATATTATCACTACGAAATGGCTACCTGGAATTATTTATAGTATTAAAAATTAAATCTTTTATTTGCATTAAGTGCTATATTTCTTGTTTGTGTGTAAAATGTATCCAAAATGGTCATAGGGTCCTTACCAACGTGTCCAATGATTTTTTTTTATAGTTATTATTTTTACACGTTGGTATACAAGTATTCGGCTAGAAAATAAAAACTGATAATATTATTGAACCCATTGCAAGCCTCCTGATGGTCTCTGAAATTTTTCTTAAATAGAGGGGTGGGTGGTAGCCAGTGGGTCCCCTAGTAAATTTAATATGATATTCTCAATAGGTAGTCAATAACGATCTGAAATATAATTTGTTATATTATATTAATACATTATTATGCATAAATACTTGGGATATTTGTAACTGCCTCTGGAAAATTTTTGTTCACTACGCCACTGCCGATACCCGTTCGTGCTGCAAAGCGTCTTAAATTTTGTCAATCCCTATACAATAAAATAATTTACCTACTGATCGATTTCAGGTTCCATGTTGTGTTTAATCGGGGTGTTCATCGTTATTGGAGAGCTGATTTCACACTCTGTAAGCTTACTCATGACGTGGACTCATATGAATCTCGTGACCACCAGTATAGCTTCGCTGAACATAGTTTCGTTGATTCTGTTACACTTTACTTCCCAGCGTCACGACGACCGAATGATGGTGTGTCATTATCACCGTACTGATAGCTTGGTAGGTCCCTACAGCGATTTTTTAAGAGATATAAACGAAACCACGAATCAGGTAAAAAAAATCAAACGATAAATAAAAATAAAACCCAATTTATTTTTGTAATCATCATTTGTGTTTTATTTGGTGTAATATTACATTTTAATGAAGCAAATACAAATAGTTTCAATTACACTATCTTGATATATTATATTCTGTACCCAGGGACTTTCCAGGATTGGAAACGCAAGGGTTATAGATAATAATATTATCTATAAACCTTGCGTGTCTGTACCTAACCAAAGGTCATGTTATTATCATATGGATGATTATAAGCTGAATTCGATATTAATAAATCAATAATCAGTAATTTGAATAGGCCAACAATGAATGTGCATAACTAAACACATCCTCCCCATATATTTATGTTTTTCCCCTTTATAACAATTTTAACAAATAAAATAACGAAACATAATATTATCTAGGCTAATTTAATCGTCATCTCAACTATTAATACAATTAGATTAACGATAACAACATTGTTTTTCTAGATTCTGAGCGGAACGATGAATGTATTGATTTTACAATAATGTGTGCTTTTGTTTTAATTTTTTTATATTTATGTCTGTGTACACGATAAGTTGTAGAAATTACGCTTCGATTTTCAACTTCAGTATATTGTTCGATGGGAAAGTGAATCTAGTTGGTGCATTGAGGAGGTCAAAGTTAAAAATTAATTTTTAAAACCACCAGGAAAAACAAAAAAAAATAAGGTAAACAAGAATTTTTACGCAAAATCGGTTTTCGACAAAAAGAAAATGTCTACCGGAAAGTCAAATCAAATTTTTATGAGAGTTTGAAGTTAAAAATTTTTACGACACTCGATTTCTTAAATAACAATCTCCTTGTTTTGTTGTAATTTAAAACCGAAAAACTGAAGATACTTGAAATTTACATTATATGTTTATTTTATCAATTCGCATACTTGATAAAATGTTGAAAATATTTTGCTTCATTTTGAGCTGTTTAGAGAAATTTTCAATTTCAATTTTTTTAGTTTTTTTTCTATAATTGTCTATAAAATGTTATTTATTGGGTCAAAATGCGTGAAAATTTAATACAAAGCTCCTAATATATTGTTACAATTGCAGTTGAAAATATTAAAAATACACAGGCCAATTTTTTTATAAGCAGTTAAAGTTAAAATTAATTATTTTGTAGTCAAAAATTTAAAAAATGTTCAACTTTTATAGCCAAAGATTGAAAATTGAAACAAGGTTCCACGTAAATAGGTAAATATATTACTTTATTCACAATAATATCATCAAATATACTTAGTAACATCATAGGCTGACTGACCGCCAACATTTTTCTTATAATCAGATTTACAGATTGGCTATTATAAAAGCTGTAAAACTAAAAATATTTTTCATCTATTATACGTGTAGAGCAAGTGACTGTAAATTATAAATAAAAAAAAATTAAAAAGTATTGATTAGAACAAAAGTTGTATTATCTGTCATGTCTTCCTATTACATTAATCTGTACACAATTAAAACAGATGTATCAATATAATGTATATCCTATGTGCGATAAGGACGGGAGAAAAACATAAATCGGAGTTACTTGATTGTGAAGTGACACACACAGCTATTGGTGTTGAAAGAAAATAAAATCATTTTGCGAGTGAACCTGCGATCCCATTAAAAATTTCACATTTTCTGTACAGTTGACTGGCGTGCACGGGAGATATTTTTTCTATTTTTCCCTATTTTCATTGTTTTAAAATATAATTTTCGTATACTATCATACACACATGACACAACTCACACTATAATAATATTATATAAGTACCAATGTATAATATTGTTATACCATTTTCAGGTCATACCCGCGTCGAGCTCAAGCACTCGCCAGTACGCTGACGATGACAAGTTCTATAAAAAAAAGCTCCGGAGGTGTGTTTTTGTCTGCTTGGCTCTGTTCGTCTTCTGTGATTTCAGCTGCGTCCATGTGTTCAAGAAGAGCGTGCGTTGCATCTTCGCGGAATTGAACGTCAAGCCCGTGACGTACGAACAATGCGCGTTGTTGGTGACCGTGTTACAAGTAACCGAAAGGAGTGGTAGTATAATATGGCGACCGACGCAGCTGTTACTAAAACCCGTCTGTTTGTATTATAGTTGATAGTTACGACATTTACCGTGTTTCTGGTTGAAATGTATGGCCGGAGGAAAATCTTGTTGACCTCGAGTCTCATCATGCTCTTGGCGGCCACGGGTCTGGGGCTGATTATTTTCAACAGTCACGCAATCACCTCAGTGAAAATACGTCATGTGTGCATCATATCTGCGTTAGTTTTATACATTATAGGCTTTGCTCAGGGTACCGGCTCCATACCTTGGGCTATGCCGTTCAAAAACATTCAGCAAAATGTAAATAATCGTCAACATACGTCTTATTAGTTTTATTACCTATACCACTTACTTACTACAAACCTACCTAACTATTAAAGTATTTTGTTTTAAACACTATAATAATATGCTTTACCCGTCAACGCTCGTCGATTAAACTTGTCGTTTAACATTTTTATTATTAGACGTTGTGTTATCAAATATAGTATATAGGTACCTATTTATAATATATTGTTTAAAAATTACATTTTAATTTTCAGGTCAGGAGCTTCACTCTAGGTTTCATAATCAGTGCTCATTTTTTGTTTTTATTGATCGCTGAATCTTGGTATATTAATGAGGAACAAGTCTATTCGGCAAAATCGAACTTTGCATATTGGTTAATGGTTTGTTCCTTTTCGCAATCTATTTTTATGTATACTTTTGTCATGAATATAAAATCTTAATTATTAATAATTAAATATATTTTAATTTGTAAATATGATATTTTAAACGTAAACTCTTATCGCCAGAATTAAAATTAAAAGTTTATACAATTAAAATACCTATTAGGTATAAGTAAATAATATTATTGAAATAGAAAATTGAAATGATGAAAAACTGAACATGACATACAACCATAATATTATAAAATCCTATCTGTTTCCAACTAAGTCAAATAAAAATACATTTTTATGAATATAATTTAACTATAATATTATATTAAATGGTTACCCGTTGGTTGTAAGATGAGATGCCTAAAAGTACTTAAGTCCAAATACACTCAAGAGTCAAGAGTCAAGGCGCGTGTCATGCAATATTGTTAATTTGTCCGCTATAAATAACAAATTAAAAATAATGTGTTTTATTTTATAGTTTTACGAAGTCATTTCTTTTTGAGATGTAATTTTTGTATAAAAGTATTTATTACGTTTATCAAAACAATTTTAAATTATGAAAAACAACAAGAATATAATTCATTTTAGAGTATTTTATATAATAATAAAAAAAGCCTTGATTATTTTTGTGGACTTTCATCGTCGTGGATGAAATAATTGGACCATTTGTAAGAGCATAAAAATAGTACTTACATAATAATATTTATTATTTTTATTTCCGTGGTATCGAGGGTCAGAGGAGGCACTGCTGTCGGCAATGCCTCTCTTTATATTATGATATTGAAAATGCGTTTTTCAATTGCTTAAAAATATTATTACTGTGCCCGCAAATAAGACAAAAAAAAACGAATGGAACAAAACTAAATGTTGATATAAAAAAAAATATAATATACCATTACAAAATTAAAGCTTCTTCGGTTTTCCCGGAAACCGTAATAATAATCCAATTTTAAAAAGCTCAGTGACCATAATAAGAGTGTTTCGACTTTCATTTAGTTTGTTTCACTATCTATACATATTACAGTATAGTAGGTATAGCATTATGGTTCTGTGTCCTGTGATGGTACAAGAATAGGTATACTTAGAAAACAACATTAATATAATTATATAAAAAGAATATAATATTCTACTGTTATTATATTAATCAAAAAAGTGAAAAATATGTTTTCAACTTTTATTTCTAAAAATAATAGAACCCTAACGCAAATGGCAGATGCGTTGGGATATACCTACGCACTTTTTTGTTATACTGTGGACGACGATAAAAACATTGAATTGTGAATGTCGAGTCTAATATTTCCGTGTTCGATGAGGAAAAACACGCGAGTATAACTTATTGTAAATTCAATTCGATTTCGTAACTTTTAAAGCGTTGCACAATCATATATAACCAAGGCTGGGAATTAACGAGTTAAAAAGTTAAAGTTAAGTTAAAAAGTTAATCTCATTTTAACCTTTTAACTTAACTAGTTACTTTTAGCTTTTCATTAACTTAACTGTTAACTTACAAAAATTCCTTTTTTAATTAACGTGAAATTAACGAACTCATTTTTCATTTTAAGAAGTAAGTTAAGTTAATTTATTTTGTTTTTAATTTAATTATATTTCACTATTTCAGTCTATTTCGTTTTCATGTCGAAAAATATTTACAGTGATATCATTCCAATCTAGCTTAAATTAACAAATTGTATAAAGTTACACTATAGTCTATAATTTAGTTTTGAGTTGGAAAAAAATTAAGTACGCTAGCGTTGCATAAACAAATTAACTTTTTTTAAACTTAATAAAAAGTTAACAAAAAGTGTGTATTAACTTTTAACTTAACTGAGTTAAAAAAAATGTATTAACTTGCTCAGCCTTGTGTATAACGTCCCTTAGCATTTCGTCGTATGCAAATGCAGCATCACACAGCCCATATACTTACGCAAAATCCAGTGACATCCACGTGCAGTGCAATTTTCAAATCGTACCGAACGTTATTTGACATACTATTTTGATATAAATCACCGTCAACATAATAATATAATTATAAGTTATAACGTTTCACCGTACTCGCGTGTTGCTATACTTGTTTATCAGACGAACACAACTTACTGTAAATAACTAACAGCGCAAGCATAATATTATTATGTATTTGTTTTTCGTTTACCACAGGCTGAAATCAAACACGGCTGAATCAAACGAAAGTAATATTTCTGTTAACGTGACAGCTAGCCATGTGTGTTTAATATTTTGACGTTCTATACCTTTTCAGTGCTTTGCCGTAAGCGAAAATCTATTTTTACGCAATATTATTATATTGTGTTGTTAAATGTGTCACGAGTAATAATAATGTCGTATAACATCCGATAGGTACATATTGTATAATAACCATACAATACTTACATATTTACGAGAAATATCGTTTAATAAAGAACATGTCATAAAATGTAAGTACCTAATATCATCAAACATCACAATAATGTTGCATTTAAATATACAAGTAGGATTGTAGAAGTGATAGGAAAATAACAAGTCCTCCATCATAATATATCGCGCTCACGGAACAGCGAGTAGATCGTTACAAGTTCGAATGTTATAAAGTATAAATCTATACCGCATCAGCGCCAAAAAATGAACCAAACTAAACATGTCCATGGGCGGACTGGTCCAAGGTGCTTTAAACCAAGTGGCTGTAGCACTCCAGCAGCCCCCCACTCGTAATTACTATTCATGTTCCAAACCCCAATTACCACGTTCAGATCCTTTCTTAAATTTAACTCTCTAAAAGTGTCTTAAAAATCAAGACTTTTAAAACGCAAGTGGTGTAATGACTATTTCTAAGTGAATAAAAACAAGTTCCAATACATTCTATCAATGCATGGTTTCTCCAGTCAAGACAACTGGCTATTTAATATTATTCATCACTTGCGCATAGGCGTAACTAATGAGGGGGCAGGTGTTCCGTAGCCCCTCCCTCTTGGTTAAAATCCAAATTCAAGTATAAGAAAAAACTTTCATGTATTCAATGTATAAAATAATTAACAATTATATAATATGAATAATATTGTGGATGGTGCATGTACGAATTTACGTATATGAAGATAAGAAAAATATACATCAGAGCGACTATGACCCAAAATAAATTCAGTCATATAGCTATAATAAATAAAGAAAAATAATTAGATTATCGTTAACTAATAATATTTTATAAAAAAAATATGTGCATCTGAATATTATAGGCGTATACAGTTATAAAATATGTATTACACTTATTTTATTGTTTTCATTATAATATTATATTTTAGTTTTATTTTTAATGTCGAGTGGGACGCTTTTACAATATGGTTTATTTTCAACTTTGAATTTACTATTTATTTATTTACAGGACTCCCTGTGACTACTAAACTCTAGTGACGCTCATGATGTGGATGTGGTGGACTTTGGCCCTCGCATCTTATTTTACATTTTGGTTTTCTAATATTCCAGCCCCATAGTAAGTCCATACACTTACTGCACTCGTTGAAAAATAATTGTTCACATGTTAATGAATGTGTAATAATAGGTATATATTTAATATAACGTTTCAAATTTAAGATGAATAGAACGTATGAGTAATAAAATTTAATTCCACGTGTATTCAGTACCTACGTTTGGATCTATGTATAAAATAATAAGGGTGAGTTTTTCGGTAATCTTTTATTGTATCATTATAATCAATTTTTTCTAAGTTATATAAAGCACCGGTGAATCACGACATCCGTGACTCGAACCGATCATTCTATATCATTATACCGCACGAAAACTATGAAACGCGTCCGCATGCCCTCAAAAATTGAATTACTTTGTCATCGTACATAATTAATTGATATTTAGATGGAGTAGAGATAATTTGATATTTTCCCTCAAGAACAGGAGTTTTATGCAAACTTTGGTAAGTATCTTCGAATAGGTATTGTATGGTTGATAAATTACATGCGCCTGAAGTCTGTTATGTATATTTAGTCAATATTGTTTTGAAATGGTTTAAAATCACATGTAATATTTATTATTAGTATTAAAATTATTCGAATGTATTTTGTTATATTAATGACATATTATAATGACAGAATAAGAAGTCTTCAGAAAAACGGTAAGCCTCTAAATGTAAAATACGCCGCAAATGGTATCAAAAACGTATTTTACATGATTCGAAGACGATACGACAAACGTTCAAAATTACGTTTTGTTAACGTTAACCTAATCGACACAACTTTTCACATGTACTTACCGACTGACTACTGTTCTACTACAATAATATGTAAAATGTAAAATTATTCAATGATACTAAACAGCTAATATGGCACTATGTCATTTTAGGAATATAAAATATTATGCCATATAAATTCGGTCATCATATTTCCATAATCTCTCGAAATAATTCAAAAGATTCCAAAAATGATATCTACACATTTATAACAATTGTATATAATATTATAAATAGTATTCATTGTATAATAATAAATGACCTACGGAGTAATATTTTATATTCAAATTTTCAAAATAAATAGACGAGAATTCATAGCATACGTTATCATTTATGTTCGATATCACGTACAGTATTTATATATTATACTATATATATATTATTATTATATTCACCACAATAGTGCACGTGATATAATTTCTAATTCTAAATGTAATAAAATACTTTCCTGGTGGTTTTAAAGGATGAATTGGCTAGAAATTGGTCAGAATTAAATTTCATTTGACATTTTTCTTGATTAACCTTTTCATATTATGATATAATTTTGTAAGCTTATTTTCGAAAAACATCCTAATTTTCAATAGAAAAAAGTTAATGCAATAGTTATTTGTACATCCAATTACCTAATTATAACTATAATTTGGTATATAAACATAAATCCTTCCTGAAAATTGTATGCGCAGGCGTGCAGTGTTTAAATATATATAATACGTATGTATATCGGTCAGTTTTAATACTTTATTAGTATTGTAACTAATTCAAACAAATCAAGCAAAACGTCCTTAATTTCGATAAATAAAAAAAAAGACATACATATTGTACATTACCATTTAAACATTAAAATATAATACATTTTAATAACTATCCAACTGTTAGCTAATTATTAAGTGGATAAGGAAACATATTTGTTACCTACATTTTTTCAACGCGAAACTATACCTCTAATTTAAGACAAGATGTCAAAACTTTTTTTTGTTTGGCATACACATGAGTGAAAAATTGTTTTAAATCTATACGACTATACCTATCAAAAATAACTCCATAATAGTATCCACTATACTCTTCTACATTATGATAAAACTTAATCTATATTTTACTAAAATGTTAAGTGTGTTCGTTTGTTGCTTAGCACAATCGTGGTTTCTTTATGTTATAGGTTATAGGTTATACGATATTTTACACGGTGGTTTGATAAATAATCTCAAAGTTTAAGACAAATGATAAAAACCCATTGTTAACAACACGTATAATGGTATTAGGTATATATGAATATCAGAATATTACGTCACGCCCTCTGTGGAAATTTAATGTCACTGAAACGGTGATATCAATAAAGTAATAATCGCTAAGGCATTCAAATTTTCCGTATACCTACGTGGCCTTTGATGTAGTAGCCGTGGGCGCGTTACCTACAAAGTTTGAAATAGAACAATAAAACAAAAACAATTTGAATTTAATTAAAATAAATAATATTATATATACACAGGGTGATTCACCAATGCTTATGCTCCCATAGTTTCTTTTAATAATTAATTTATTACATTTATTTTCAGCTATCCGAGAACTGGTTTAAAATTATGACGAATAGCTCCCTACTCAAATAAAAAATTGCCAAAAATGTATAATTTTCAAATTGTTAGTAGTAAATATATTATGGTTATTGAATGGTGAAATAATTTTATAAATATTATAAACTTATATATGTATAATGTTTATTTTTAGTTACTATTAATCCTATATTATTTTTATTTAGTTAAATTATTATTATTATTATATTGTTATAATTTTTTAGAGTTTCTCGTCTATCAAAACAAGATGTTGTTATAGTTTATTACAGCATAACAATTGCAGTGGAAATAAAAATTGGCTCGGGAAAACAGAAAATGTGTCCCAATTTTGGGCTAATAATAAAATATTTATAAGTTATCGACCCAAATATACCTATTCAAGCAGGCCAAAATTTTACCAGGCCAGACGGTGAACATTATTAAAATTATTGTGTAAATCAAACTAGCTTTAAACGTAAAACATGGGTGACTCGTGACTGCTCACTCGTCGGCTCTATGACGTCACACGACTACTCATAAACTCTCATTATCTCGTTCAATAATCATTTTTTTTATCAAAAAGGTTTTTCATAATTTAGACTACAATAATACACAAATAATTTTAATATTATAAAAAATAATTGTGTTCTTATGTCTTTTAAGTACACAAAAATCTAATAAATATATAATACAAAAATCTCAAAAATTTGAAAATATGATCTTTATGTATACATATAAAATTTCAAAAATCAGATTTTCAATAACTGCATTATTGAAGAATCACCCTGTATATAATTGAGGAATAGGAGTTTCTCAGCCGGTTGTGTACATACGTAAATGCTCCGTTCCCATAGTTACCCGTAGTTATTTTTAGCTAGATAAATAATGTTAGTTTCCACTGTTTGCTCACTCATTATATTGCAATATAATATAATACACATATGGTGGTCACATTATAATGTATGCAATGTGCCAATGTGCATAGAATAAGTCGTCCGCTCTTTAACAGAAAAGGCTTTTCGATGACGGCGTATAGTAATGGAATTTACATAGTCTTCGCCCTTACCAAACACATTCGCACTCGACTGCTATAACAGCAGCTATGTACAATAAACAATGTTTTTTTTATTTACTCGCAAGGGTTATATTTAGGTAAGTACTACTCAGGGATACCACAGCGCTGGCTTTGAGGTGGAGCGAGACCTCGGATTATAATTTTTTATAACGCGAGGTCCAAAATGTCATACAAATGCATGAGGCCAGAGACAGGGACCCTGCTACCTGAGGCCTACTCTAAGAGATGGTATATAACCACTATATTATAATCTGTTGTAATTTATAAGTGGCTAAAATATAATGTAGTCGATCTAGTTAAGCAGTGACACGACAATACATCGAAGTCATATAGTGACAGGTGTGTTACAGCCGTGTAATTTCGAGAATAATATCATAAGAGGAAAAATGTAAAAAAATATTATAAAACAGAGAGTTGAAAAAAAATATATGCCGTTATTAGAATTTTGGATATCTATGAACGTATGAGGTATCATGTTCACAATAAACGCTTTTGAAAATATCCGTTGACTTTGCCGCGTAAAGCCCGACCACACATTAAGTTTAGTATGTAGATGGTATATCTTAACTTTACTTACATATTGGTGAAAACTAAAATTGTATTTTTGTGAATGATATTCCACGTACAACGCACTTAATATTTTCCATAATTTCCCTAGAACATGTTTATCATTTATCTCCAAACTACGCATGGCTTCCTTTGATATTATCATGTTTGGTGAATTATGCATTTTGTTTTACTTGAACAAATTCTGCTAAGAATAAAGTCTAAAAGTCCCTATGTCATAATTTGAAAAATATCAGTGAGAAATTGCATATTATGAAAACTTGATTTCTACTATTATTGTTTTATCATCATTGCTATTATGTAAGTATATAACTACTATGAGTAACTATTTAGGTATTATTACTATTATTATGATGCCTAAAAATATGAATGGTAGGTTAGGTTATATAACTTATGTTATTACAGATTTACCTTCATCACGTTGAAAAATAAATAAATATAGGTTTATATTTTTGGATAGTTTTTTATAGTTTTCACATGGATACTCTTTACTGAGTACGGATTTTTACAGTTTTTCGTTACGTGAATTTAATCTTACATTCTTGGAAATTACTCGTCACTCGCCAGTGTTTTACTACGAAAAAGTCTGACCCATTTTAAGACATTGATAGATAACTTTTCAGGAAACCATTATTTCTATTGGAATACATTTTTTTCAGTATACTATAATAAATATTTCAAGTATATTATTTGCAAAATTCAAATCACTGCAAAAATCACTCCAAATATGTTTCTGCGAAAATGTAATTGGATGATCACAATAATCAGCGCTATTTTATGACTCTATACGAATGAAATATATGGTCAAAGGTTTGTATCGACTATAAAACGATTTCCCCAAAGTTTCGAGCAGTAGGTGTGACCGTGATGGAATATTCTTTCAGTGTCCATAAAAAAAAATACGCTACGCCCCCCCCCCCTACCGTAGTCAGTATGGTCTTCAAAATGGTATCAACATTTTACAAATCATTTTCCCGCAGAATTCTGAAAACCAATTTTGCAAACATTCGTGTAAACACTACATAATTTTCAAATAAATTAGTGTTTGTATGAGGAGGGGGAGGGGAAACTTTTTAGTACGTCTCTGATTGAGCCATGTGACATATTATTATAAAGACTGATTTTCCAATTTCATATACCGATTTTCAACTAATGGCAAATAATTTGAAAAATATCAGCACTAGTTAGGAACCGATTTAACTATGGTGGAGGACTTACGGACATAATACATTATATGTCGGTACAATGTAAGGGGACGTCTTTAACGTGAAGGGCGACACGAAAAGGCGTCGAAAAACATAATCATTTGAAAAGACGATCGAGTGATTTCTTTATTGAATCGAGCTATATTGTACCTGTAGCCGGTGACATTGGAATTTGTAGAAGTAGAACATTTCGAAGCTATGAACTATACGATAATAATCGTAGTGTGCAAACAAGTGGTGAGAAGAGCCGACATGATAAAGCACATGTATTATACAATATGCACCAATAATTATAACGCGTGCAGTGGAATTTAATAATATACTAATATACATATAACCTAACCTAACCTACCAACACTATAATATATCATAATATAATATTAATATGTGTATTATGGACGGGAATTAAATACTATATAGTCTGGGGAAACATCGGAAAACGATCACTATCTGAAACGTGAATACCGAGAAAATAATAATTCACACGGGAAATTGTAAACGTACCAAAGGTGCCATAATAATTCACGACAGCGTGTTATGATAATAATAATATTATTATAACAGCTTTACTCTCCTCACATATCATCAGATATTTATATAGGTATTAGGTACGTCATAAAGTATCCAAGTGAAAAATAATAATCCACCAACGTATAAGATGACAATAATAATTAATATTACCTGTATTATTTTCATTCTAATAGAATACATTTTAGTTCACTTATAAGTTATAATAATAATTATTATTATTGAGGTTGTTGAAACATTAATTCGTCTAAAATGTACAAAACGAGCTTCATATCATATTTCGATTTGCTTGAGGCATACTATAACCGTGTAGCTGCGTGTTATTACGCTCTTATATTATAATAATTTATTGTGTTGTTTGCCTCGGAGAAGGACGCAAACAAGTGTACTGCGGAGGCGAATAAATCTTTAATGTTGTTTATTTATTTTGCTATAACCGCTAAGGAGCTATTCGTGTACCTACGGGAATTTGCAACTTTTTCTGAACGTAGGACGTGATCAATAACAGCTAATAAGATAATATAAACACTATATTATACGTACGCGTTTCTTGACATCCGAAACAGTGTTGTAGTTTGTATGTATGCTTGGCACCGTATGCTGATTGCTAAAATTCTTAAACTATTTTTTAACAAATAAAATACAACGAAAAAGTATGTATATATCCCTCTTGAATTGGTGCACCGTTGCAATAGGTATTATGCAATACGATTTAACATTAGGTATAATAATTTAAAAACTAGTCAAATATAAATATTATCAAATTAAAAGGTAAATAAGTTGTAATGATATTCTCTAATTATAAATATTTTAAAATGGAATCGACCTTTGACATGTAAGATGCATTAATGCATTAGAACAAATTTGTACGACTAACTGCTTTTAATCTGATATTTAGTCAGTTAATTATAATTACTAATTATTATATTAACTAATTTCTACTTGAATTATTTAAATAATATTTACATTTACTTACTTAACTACAAATCATGCGTTTTAGGGCCCAGTCACACTGTGGTATTTTCACCGTCCAATCCGATCGGTTTTTACGTTACAGTCGCAGAATGGCTCACTATACGTAAAAACAGTGGCTGTAAAATCGTTCAGACTCGTCAGTCGACGGCAAAAATACCGCAGTGTGACTGGGCCCTCATTTCTTATTATAGCATAGACTTGTTTAGTAATTGACTCTAAAACTGGTCATAACAAAATTATTTATATATTAAATATAAGTTTCCCTATGGAATAAAACTTTGCTTATTTAAAATTGGAATTTTTGTTTAATGTTTGCTGAAATGTTAGTTGGTGAATAGGTAAGTGGTAGGTTTTTTCCTACCAATTATAAAGTGGTTGGGCACCATAGCCACCATCGCTAATAAGTATTAAAATAATGTTTTCTCGCTTTAATTTCTTATTTGAATATTAATTAATATATTATATTCAATATGAAAGTCCAAACATAAATTTGAGTTATTTTTGATACGATATCAGTACATATATTTATAATTATTTATTAAATATATTATCTAAATATTACAGTTTAGCTAAGAATATTATTTTATAGTACCAACAAAATATAAGTGCCTAGGTACTAGTTTAATGCATTACAATACGTTAACAACACAATAAAATAACAATATACAAGGACCTATTTAATACGCCTAACCATTAATCAAAGTGACTTGATAATATATTAAGTTTAAAATATAAATATTGTTTCTACTGTTTGAATTGTATAGTGTATAGGGTTGTTAATTTTGGAAGGTGTGTACTGTGTAGGGTTTTGTTGGAACCGATATATTACTGTTGAATTATTGTGGTCTACCTACGCCCAAAACAAAATGTACGACTACGCCACTTATCCTAAAGTATTGTTATCTATGATAAAGTAACAATTATTTTGCATATCAAACCATTTTTATTTTATGCCTTATTATATTATGTAAACTAAATTCTAGTTGGACGATGTACTGACACTCTTATATTATTTTTTCTGAATATTTTATTATAACGAACGAATAAAATAATGATAGGAATTTCAAATAAAAAGTGTATTTGATAAAAATAAAAATAATTATCAATAATACGACACCTATGATAATCAGTAGTGAGGTTTTTGAGAAAATTTCCGACGTGTGGTATTACGGCCGTCCATCCCATAGCTATAAATAAATATCATGATAATACATTGTTTTATTGCGATCGCAATATATGATTCAGTATTTGTGACTGTGTGTAAACTGTCGAAAAAAAATTGTTAGCCAAATGTTGCGACGTCAATAATATAAAACGGTTGTGAATTTTGGTGGGGTAAACAATATTCTATTATGTAAAGATATTCATCATGTAGTATGTGTAATGTGTATATATATGTTAGGAGCTGAATAAAATAAATACATTGATATATACCATTATTCACTATATTTACTCACCACTCAGTAAGACAAAATGTGTTTCCCCAATTTTTCGTCTCGAGTCTCCCGAGAAAAGAGGAAAAACCTCCTTGAAGTGGCTTTGCGGCGACGACGCGTCTTGCAACCAACTAGGTATCTCAATTGACAACGAAACAAGTGTTATTTAAATTTTAAATAAGTTCGTCGAGATGGCACGACGTCAAAAGATTTTTTTCGGGTTACACGACACCGAAAGCCAAGGTCGTAACTCCGGACCCCCCTCGACATTTTTAAAAGTAGAAACATTTTAGCGGTAAATATAATTTATTAACTATAATTTGTATTAAAGAACAATTGTATATTTTCGTTAAAGCAGCTGTAATTTAAAGTAAAATAAAATTTATCATTTTATTTTATTTCAACGTCGTAATAAAAATTAGGATTAATAGGTAAGGTAGCCGGTTAGGTACTAGATACAATAGAAGGTGATTGACACAGATAATATAAACTTATATATGAAAGTCGATCGCTGAAAATCCAAATTAAACTTTATAAAATGAGTAAAAGAAATCAAATTCAAAATTATTTCACAAAGCGTCAAAAGGTATGTTAAAAAATTACTGATTATTATTATATAAAATGGTTATAATACAAATTTATGATGTGAATAAATAAATTAAGTAATATTAATTACCATACAATAGTCCCCACTGTCCAAACACAAGTAGGTATTAACTTATCATCTGATCAAGGAAATTCTAATATTGTGCAAACTAAAAATTTAATTCCTCTAATACAAAATAATTTTTTTGAAATTTGTGGAAAATTATACAGGAACAAATAGTTGAAAAAATCAAAGTGTTTTTCAGTATTGGTTGGTGAGACAACTGATATATCTTACTTTGAACAATTATCATTATGTGTGCGATATTTGGAGCAAAGTATAGATGTTAAAAATAATGATAACAATCAATAAAATAAAATATAAAATTTTATATTTTTAACGTAAAAATGACAAGTGTTTAGTATCCATACTTAAAAAAATGTTGGACGCCCCACCCCCGTAATTTTTTTTCCAGTTACGGCCTTGCCGAAAGCGATCCTCCGATGATTATTTTAAATAGTTTAGCTAGTTAAGGAAAATTTTTTTAGTGGTTTTCATGTAGAGGCCAAATACCATTAAACCCATAACTTTTTTAGAAAAGTGAAAATGTTTAAAGCGCCAAAAAAAAGTACTTATGTGGCTATGTGGCTGAACCGTAGATATCAGCTGAAAGTGTACAACTACTTTAGACTGATAATCTTATAGACAGAGTTTACTTATGACGATATATTAAACATTTAAAATTTTAAAATAATGGTATTTAACGTAAATAGGTAACAAATAGATTAAATAGATCGCTAAACTTTTAGTCAGGACTCTGGATTATATTTTGAACAGACGCGGTGATTTTTTGATATCGCAAATCAAAAAAAATTTAACGAGAGCGGAAAAAATTAGGAGCAAATAGTTGTCAAATTAATTTTGCTGAGAAGCAACAATTTCTTGTAGAATTTTTAAGGAAATTGGAGAAGCGTTAAAATATTGACATAATTAAAAAAAGTGCATACCCACTGAAGATTGAAATAGTATTCTGCAGATGTCCCTTCTTTTTATTAAATAATTACCAAACCGAAATAAATAAACTAATCAAACGATCACGCCATCGCGGATCCATCAAGATGAAAATAATATAGCGGAGGGTAAACTAACATTTAATGACGAGTAAGAAATAAATATATAATATTTGTGAATGATGCCATAATTTCTGTAGTCATTTGGCATTTGCCATTCTGGCTATTTATTGTCAAGAATTGAATAAAATCGAGGAGATCGTTTTTGCTAACAAAGCCATCAATTGTAAGTCAGGCGTGAGTAACTTTTAACTCGAGGGAAAATAAACACAATAAAATCCGCCAATATTACATTATTTTTTTTTCTTTAATAGTAAAATACAAAAAGATCTTCTTTGAACCTTTAAATTTGATATATTTTGTAAACAAGGAATTTAAGAATGAATTTTAAATTATTATGAAACATATTATTGTTTTCTCATTCCTTCACTGCGAATGAACATTTACGTAGGTGTTGGCGCATTTTATAACCACGTACAATGTGATTCACCAAGCATGCTCACCCCCTTTTTTCTTATTCAAAATCTAATTTTTGGAACTTTTAAATATACTTTAAGGCCATATCTTAAAATTCTTATATTTTTGTCAACTGTGAAGATACAAACTTCCGTTTTTCAAATGAGAATACCCTTTTTCAACTGTAAATTATACAGTGGTTGATTTTTTTAAAATTTTTGACGTATCAGAATCAAAATCCGTAAGAGTAGTTTTTGAGTTATTCAACTTTATTTTCTTAGGATAAAAGGTTCATGGTATAATAAGTTTATAATATATGGAGGCTATGGTGATTTAAAATCTGTAGTCATTAATATCAATCCATCAATATTAATGACTTGTGAAAATGGCCTATGTATAATAAATACTAGGTCTGGTTTTACGTCTATTTTATATGTCACAGGAAATTCCTTAAGTAGTACAAAAAAATTGAAGTATTTGAAAATATGGTCTATGCAAGTATATTTAAAATTTTTTGAATAAATTCATTATTAAAAGAAAAAAATGCGGTGAGCATGCTTGGTGAATCACTCTGTATATAAGCTGTTAGTCTTATTAGTTATTAGTAACAATTTATTATTATAACAATTTATCTATTTTTATAGTATCTAATATGTAACGAGAAAGCTGGATCTCCTATATGTGAAATATGAAAATACGTATATGTAATAGGTACCCCAAAAAAAATGCCTAGGTACCTATAATTGTTCTGGTAAACATTCGTACTTAATAGGTTCTTACGTCGTATCTATACGCTTTTTTATAATATGTATCGATAAAAACAATATGATCTCAAATAACCGCAATTACAACCTCAATATTGACTCTAATCTCGTTATTGAGAAGTAAGTATTAAGAACGTGGATAAAACGTAAATAATGACCATTGGACCATTGAAAGAGAGAGTGATTTAGTAGTTGATCTATATCAATCGTACAACTGACTTAAATGTACTACCTACAACTATTAAAAATAACCAGAATAAAACTTCTAACTGTACTTAGTAAAGATTGTATACTTAGTGTTTTAGTATGAAAACCACTAATTTCAGAAACTAGTTATATAATCTTGATAAGTTTACTGTTACGACAAGATAGAACTACAGCCAATAAAAACATGATTGATATTTCAAATTCATTATTTTATTTTAATTATTAATCGAATTTAAATTAAAGTTACTGAACACTATTCATATTGTAATAACGTAAAGGATATCAATACAACATGTCAATTATAGTGGATGAGCATTCAGTTTCTTGTTTACTTATAACTTATAAGCTATTAGACTTGGATTTTGAACACTAAAAAATATATTGTTCAGAAACAGCATTTAAAACAAATTTTAATTTTATTCGGCGAAATTTTTTTTCTTGTAAATCATTTCTCTGTATTGAATCTAACATTTATCATACTATCAATAGCTTTACCATAGATATACATATATATATGTATGTATATGTATTTAAAAAAACCATGTAAAATATTATGGAGAATAATAGAATTTAATATACCTAACTTAACATAATAATATTACTTTATTGTTATTTGATTTGTATGGCAAATCATATTCAAATATAATATCATCAAACAATAGTAATATATTATTATATTAAATGAAATAGTTATACTTCAACCCCGGTCGATACTCACAAACTTTAAAAATGTAATATTATAGTATATATACATATAATATTAAACTGATATATATACTATATAGATATATTATTATTATTAGTATATACCCGTAAAACATATACCTACATACAAACTGTAATTCAATAACATCACAAAAGCAATATGTCAAATATTAAAATATCAACATAATACCATGCATGGAAAAATGAAACGAGTAATTTCAGGTATGGAAATCCTGTCAGCCAATATCGCCAGTATTTGGATTATGCATTTATACATTTTATGCATAATATACAATACAAATCTAATCATTTCACTATTTATGTACCCTTGAATAATAGTTGTCAATCACCGAGCTCAATTTCACCCTGACAAAAACATACCATTCAAAATGTTCACACTATATAAATCTAATCTCATTTTTCTTCACAATAAAATATTACATTATATCTCAGAAAATTGTATTTATAGTGAAGGAGATAAAATATGTGCACAGGAAAAATTTACCGGTACATGAGTAATGATATAATCGCCAGTTTACATAATATTATGTATCTACAATTCTACATCATATCATAACAATGGCACATTATAAAATTTTTATTTTCCGTAGCTATATAAACGATTGTTATTTGGTCTATAACAACTTTATGGCTCAATTCAATGTGATATTTCCACCAAAACTGTACTGATAGTATTATGTTTAATTTTCCGGGGGGTCAGAAGCCTTTGTTACGTTTTTAAATTTTCAATAATACAATCACGGTAACACGGCGAGTTGTATAGGCAATTTAGCTGCAAGCCCGTCGTTGGGTCCATTTTTCCAGTATCTCATAAACAGTGTTCGGACTTATCTAGATGAATATATAGAAAATTATTTGCCCATCTTTTATCTTATCTAGATAAATAGTTACAAGATATCTAAACGTTCATCTGAGATAATTTTTTTACTAATCTAAATAAATTCATTTAGATACATTTTGTATTCATAAAAATCGCGAAATTATACAAAGAAACTTTAAATATTTATACAGATTCTCAAACCAAGTTTATGGTTTATAAATAATGTAATTATATTTTTTATATCATTATTATTATTATGTTCTTAGTGCCCAACTAAAATATACCTAAATTTAAAAACCATTTTAAAAAAAATTGTATCTTTTCTTTATCTAGATAAAAAAGTATTTATATTTATCTTTATCTACATAAATATGTGTTAAGTTATCTCTATCTTTATCTAGATACATTTGAGTTGCATTATCTTCATATTTATCTAGATAAAAAAAATACTTATCTAATCCGAACACTGCTCATAAACCACAAACATAAATCATAATAATATTCAAGCCTGGGCATAAACGAGTTAAAAAGTTAAGTTAATTTTAACTTTTTAACTTAACTTATAGATTCTGAGCAGAGCGATGAATGTATTGATTTTACAATGATATGTGTTTTTTTGTTTTGTGTCTGTCATCACCTTTTAGAACAGAAAAAGTGCTTGGGTTTTCTTTATTAGTAACTTTTCTGATAGGGAAGTGAATCTAGTTGGTACTTTGGGGGATCAAAAGTAAAAATTTTCCAGTAGTTTTCAAAAGCGACGTTAAAAATAAAAGAAAAATTAAGGAAAAACGAGAATTATTACGCAAAATCTGTTTTCGAGAAAATCGATTTTGGTTTTTGTTGTAACTCTAAAACAAATGAGCGTAGATACTTGAAAATTTTACTGAATGTTTATATTAGCATTTTCTATACACAATAAAATTTTGAAAATAATTCGATTTTTTTGAGCTGTTTACGGACATTGTTAGTTTTCAATATTTTAGTTTTTTTTTCTATAAATATCAATAAAATTTTATTTGTTGGATAAAAAAACGTGGAAATTTAATATAAGACTCCTAATATATCATTCTAATATTAGTTGAAAAATATTAAAAATACATAGGCACAATTTTTTTTTATAAGCATTTAAAGTTCAAATTTATCAAATTTATAATTTAATAATTATTTTGTAGTTAAAAATCTATAGAATGTTCAACTTTTATAGCTAAGGATTGAAAATTGAAAACAAGGTTCCACGTAAATAAGTTATATATAAATTACTTTATCCACAATAATATCATCAAATATACTTGGTAATATCATAGGCTGACTGGCCGTTTTCGCTCAGAATCGTTTTTCTTATACAACGATATTATATCATTGAATTCAAATTTAACACTATCCATTACAGTGACCCACTTGTAACTATTGTACAGCAGAGCGACATCCACTTACCACCTTTTTTTTAAATTTAATTTTTAAATTAACTGATTTTTATTGATATAAACTTAATAAATAACGAGTTACTCAAATTAGTTAATCAAATCCAAGTTACTATAATTAGATTTTCTTCAACGGCATCTTTTCTGATAGGAAATTGAATCTGTTGGTACTTTGGGAGGGGAAGGGGTCAAAAGTGAAAATTCCCAGAACTCAGAAATTCTAAAACAAAATTTGTTCATTACCGTAGATTTATGAAAATATTAGTTAAATAAGTTTAAAATATAGTTTCCTTTTTTTTTTAGTTTTTTTCAATAAATGTCAATAAAATTTTATTTGTTGGTTCAAAAAACTTAAAAATGTAATACAAGGCACCTAATATTATTTTTCCAATGGCAGTTAAAAAATATTAAAAAAAGGTATACATATTATAATATATATTACAACTACAATTTTTTTTATAGATTTCTGGCAAAATGTTGTAATTAAAAATTCATAAAATGTTCAACTTTTATAGCTAAAGAATCAAATTTAAAACAAGGTTCCATATAAGAAGGTTATTTTGTAACCAAAAATTCTAAAAAATATTAAACACAGTTTTGTTTTATAGTTATTTTATGTTCAAATTTGGATGAAATTAGATATTTAAATGATAAAGAACGATTTTAGATTTGTGTTATATTTCAAAAAATATGATTCATGAGTAGGTACTTGAAACTTCTTAAGTATATTATTACAAACAAACAAAATAATAAACATATAATAATAATTCAACTTAACCGGCTACCGTATTAATAATAACAATATAAATATAAGATATCCTAGCCCTAGGCTGATAAACGGTCTCCGCTCAGAATCTTTTTTCATATACAATAATATTATATCATTGAATCTAAATTTAACACCATTCATTACAGTCCCCAATTTTTAACCTACTATAAAGCATAGTGACACCCACGTATCTTTTTTTTACTTAAAAAATTAAATTTAGTTAATAATTCGTAATAATACAATATTATTTAAATATGAATTCGATTACAAGACGTCATGAGGTTAATAAATACGTAATAATATATTCTTAAAACAAAATGTACAAAACAGGTATTTGTTGAAGTTCATTTGAATTGAATGTCTACTACATAGGTACTTTGGAGTAATAGGTAGGTACCTACTACAAATTACAATGCACACTGTTCATTACTCATTAGTAAGCTACCTATGTAAACGATTAATTTGATTGAGAAAATTTATAATTTATTTATACTCGTTTATAGGTTTGTACACATTTTCAGTTAACTATGGAAAATAATATTATAATCGGATAAGAACTAAGAATTAGTTTAGCGGGTTCAGCTGCTTAGGTGCATCCTTCTACTAGAAGGTCTACCGGTAGCATATAAAGTGTATTGGTATCCAACATAAATTACTTGAAAACTGCATATTAAAATGTATGGTAATCTACAGTATGAATTGTGAAAAACACAATTTAAATTGAAAAATTCATCCCACGAATATTAATATTTAAACTATTATTCTCAATTTGTATTATTGTCTATTGACCTTGATATGTAAATTATTTTTCTCCGTCGATCCCAGACAACTTTGTTAAGCTTATTCAGTCGACTAGTGGCTACAATGTGTACGTAAATTTTCGTTATACAATCAATCTATGTTAATTAGTTTATACGAAAATAGAAAATAGAATATAGAAAATAATAAATATTCAACTTCCATGTCCATCCGATCAAAAACTATCCGATAACGTCATATACTGCTGTATATAATATTAGGTAGTTTATTATTTAATATTTCAGTGATGACAAAATAATGAATTACCAAACTAATATTGAGTAATAAATGAATCAAAGTTTTGAACTCAAATATTATTATAATAGTTTGGTTGCATAAAACAAATAATGATTTAGGTATTTCCAAAACCATAATTATTTATGTTGATTTAGGTAGACAGTAATGATAAGGCATATTTATAAATATTGTTCATATCTAGCCAAGAGTAATAACTGGACCGTTCTTTAAATGGAATCATTTCCTCACATACATAAAAAAAACATCTAAGAACTACTTAGTTCAATTTAAAATGCCGGGTCTAGTATTGACCAAATTATATAATACAGTGAGTTCTGCTTAATATGATCTAGGATCGTAAAATCTAAAGTTAAAAACCTAATCATAATATGTTTGTAATATTAAGTACAAACAACCAAAAATATTACATGCACTTATTATTAGATACGAGATTATATACAGATACGAGTGTGCGTCCTGTACAGCTGCATTTTTGATCATTTGCTACGTAGTTTTTAATTATGAAATATTGATTATTTTATATAATATTCTATAGTTTGATTTGTATTAACAGATCTCATAGGTAATATTTATCAGTATCGTATCCCTACTCATTATGCTTGCGTGGTCTGGTAGTCATCCGCCAAAACCTCCCATTCGTGCACCCATCCTGCTTTGTTATTGTTTTATCTTATTTCTTAGAATCATTTTCCGTTACGGTTAGTTACTTTCATAAATCCGCTATTCGGCATTTTAATGTGTAGGTACTATATGTATGCGTTCTCGTAATCGGTATTTTAAGAATATTGTGATAGCTACGCTTATCCTACGCACCTAGGCCCTGAAGTCAATATAGTAATTTAAAGTAAACCTCTTAAGTCAAGTCAACAGCATATGAGAAAAATAAATTATTAATAGTTACAATTTGTTAGTTGATTTATTTATTATTAAATAGCCTTAAAAAAATTGTCCGGCGGACTGTCTCCGTTCATAATAAATAATTGTTTTTCTTTTGCAATAATTTACTATCATTGAATTCAAATTTAATAAATAGATAATTCATTACACTATGATACAGTGACCTAAGAAACGTAACTGGGTAAAAAAACTAGGGGGAAAACGATATATCCCCCCTCACAAAAATTGCGGGGAGAAATGTCCCCCCTCCACCACTGAGTTACCTACTCAACGCATAGTATATAAGCATGATGTAGGTACACAGACAATAATGGTATCAATTTAAGTTGGAACCATGTGGTACCTATCTATAATGATAGTACACTTTTACAATTAACAGTATGTAATTTTGATGTTCAATGCTCGATGTTTAAATTAAAAATAAATTCTAACTATGGTAAAAGATCTTTTAACCACCAATAGGCAGACCTATATAATATTATGTAAAATGTTAACAATTATTTTTTTTTTTCGTTTATATAATTTGAATAAAGACCAATAACAAACCCGTTATAGAAATACGGTTTAATACTCCAATCTCTGAACTCCGATCAAAATCATTTTTTGTATGCGATGATTTATTATTTCTAATAGAATTTATAATAATATTAAATTATACAGCTACCTACAATTGGCTATTATTGGTTAAAGCCAGATAAGAACAAATACTAAAACCCAATTTTTTTCTTCTGTTCGAACCTATTTCTCACGTAATATATCGACTATTTATTCAGATGAGAACCAAGTTCTCAGATTCAGTCAAATTAATTTCGAATAATATTTCGAAGAATGGAGTCGACAAGTAGGTAGGTAGGTAGTATATGTATACGTTAGCATAATACTTCGACAAATATTTTTTATATATTTTACTTTTAAATGTCAGACGGAATACGGACTACGGACACTGAAAATTATCATCTTATTTATATGGAAATTGTATTCAAATAAACTTTTTAATATTACAATATGTCAATATAAATATAAATATATATATATATATAGGTAGGTATCTTAATATCCAAATGTAGGATGCATTTGAATGAAAAATCAACTTCCTACAATATACCTAATATATTCCAATATATGTATTTACATACTTTTAGTAGATTCATTTATTTTTTGTTTATATGCTTATTATTGTTTGTACTTAATACCTATAATTGTATAAATGTGGTTGTTTAACACGAATATAATAATAATAGTACAAAGATATCCTATGTCAGGGGTGGGTATATCGTATAGACTGCCTAATAAGGCTAATTATCCGTGGTCAAAAAATGTTAAGAATCCGCGATGAGCCAATAAAATATAATTAGCAAAATTTTGTTTTTATTTTGCACGCCTATAGGCTGTAAAAGTGACCTAACAGCCTCTGGAAAATGTTGGAAATTCGTTGGTCCAAATCGGTGTAAAATTATCCCACATTATCCCGCAGTGGGATAATGAGCCATGTCAATGATCAACCACGGATCCAGAGCACTGGTCTGGGGGAGGCCCAACAACACACAACAATATAATATATTGATTATAAATATTAAATACAGTATTAACAATCATTAATAGTATCCAGTGGTAAGCCCTCATGTCTTGGGAGGGGCTATAGCAACCCCCCTCCCCTTCCTAGATCCACCACTGACCACTGTCAATGGGCGGTTTTTTCACACCGGTTTTAGTGAGTACATTTTAGTCTGTCTGCTGTCGGCAAAACCTTCGACCCGGCGCTGCCCCCAGAATGGCTGGGTATGCGAAGGATAGGGAAGGTGTAGAACAGCTTATTGATATAGAACTATTTTATTTTTGTAGAACGTACATAGCTTCAATATTTTTTAATGATCCGAAATCTCAATCATAACAAATAACAATCAACAAATTAATAAAACTGACACATACACTCTGTCACGCTGTGTACTTGTGTAGTAAACAACATTATGTATTTATGTAGAATATAGATGCTATACCCCGTTCAAAATGAGGAGCCACCAGGTTTTGGTACGTAAATCTGGTGGTTTCTTATTTTGGACAGGGTATAGATGCATATGTGTACAATTATACACCAACTGTTATATATTTACCTACTTAGTACTTATCCTTACATACATAGGTGTGCGCAGACTTTTGGTTCCGGGGGTGCACAGTGCACACTAAACATTAGGGCCCACAATAATTTTGAAAATAATTATAGATACAGACAAATGATTTAAAGATATTAAATGCAATAAAAATATAAAACTAAACTATAAAATAAAATATGAAAAATATGGGTACCTGCAGACTTTTCAGATGAATATATATCATTGTCCTCAAGTTCAAGTAGTACAGTATTGATGATATTTTCAATGAACGACTCATCTGGCTCTTTTTTGATGAAAAAACTAAGTTTTTTTTGTTTTGAACCATTGGCAACTTTCATTAACTTTAATTTTTCGTTGGCTTTGCGCTTTTGGTATCCGTTTTTTATTGTTTTATAACTCATTTTAAATTATAATTTATAAGTAAAGCTTCATTAAAGTTAAAACTAAGCGCCTAATTTAGGTAACACAAACAATACAAATACAACACTCATTACTCAAGACTCAACAATACAACCAAACGTTAAAATATCGGCACTGAAAATGTATAGTAAGAATTGATTATTGAGAATATACTGTGAACAATGAATACTGCCGACAGTGCCGACTGCCCACAAGCATAAACGCAAACCGTTGTATGTAATTTTGTCATTGGATGTTAAAAATAGACTATCGTGTATTGACGTTCAAATATCATGACAGCCTGTAAACCAACATGATGCTAGATTCATTTTTACCCGTATTCGGAAAACGTTTACTATCACAGTGACACATAGGCGGGGTACGCTACGCGGGGTCGCTTGACTAACAATAATAATAATATTATTATATATATATTATTATAAAACACACGATTCTGTTCGATAAAAGTATAGAACTTCTTATCTTTTCGAAGAAATAAAACCACTACTGTTTTATAGTAATTGGATTTTTCAAGATTTGAAATGTACACTTAATTAATAATTAGGGCCCTTGTCGTTTTTGGTGAAGGGTCCGGGGGTGCCTGGGCACCCCCTGTGCGCACGCCTATGCTTACATACAATCGTAGGTAATACTATTCAATTAAATATTAAGTACCTTGGTGCAGTATCTTACATATGAATTACGACATAAGAGGATAATGTACTCAGTGTGTAGACTATAGACTACAGAGAATACCTACTTACTCTATATTATACAGTCGATACACATGTTTAGAAATATAAAAGTCTAACAAACAAAACAAATTTAATATGCAAATATAGGTAGATACCTACTCCTATTTTACAATTCTAAACCCAATTTATTTAAAACAGAAAACCAGTGATACTAATGCAAAAAAGAGTACAAAAATAAAACTTTATACAGTTTTTTTAGATATAACTGTATAAAGTATTAAGCTTTCCAAGGAAAAGGAACAATTTGTATTATGTACCTGCTGTTTTTGAAAATAATCAGGAACAATGTCAGTTCATAAGAAAACATCCTATCACATACATTTTGTCACTTCTTTAACACTTGCCTTGTGTTTTTCCTTGCTCTTGTGAAACTAGGTCATGGGGAAACTGAACAAATAAGCTATTCAATGTACCCTATCCATATTCAATAACTACTAGATTTCCAACTGTTGAAGAGGAGTAAGGTTCGAAACTCTTTAAGCTCAAAAAACATAAAAAGAAATAGGTAAAATAACCAATAGGTTATAAAAAAAAAAATACCCTTTGCTTCATACAGTATACCGAAAAATAGTATTTCAGAAACTCAGCAAACACATACATAATACCAATTAAATTTTATCAAATCAAAATGCATAATTTCAGTCATTCGTGTTCATAAAATGCCTCTTTGTACTATAATTTATTTTTAACGTTATGTGTTGTTCATGTAACCAATACAAGTCAATCGAAACAACTAGGTACTTAAATGTTCAATTGTCTGTCCTATAATAATTTACATGCTTAAATAATATCTTGTACATTATATTGTAATATCTTTACTTTCATTAATTAAACTTAAAAAAGATGACATGAGTACAGAATACTACAATCTTCTTCCAAAACACATATAATTATAATATAATAAATATTTGATAAACATAAAAAATATATTAAGGCCAATAGAATTGCTTTACTCAGAATTGAAAATATATTTATTTAATTCAAGCAAAACCTTAAATATATATAATTTATTACATCTAGGTAAATTATTTTGCTCATAAAAATAAGAAAATATTGCATTATACTTTTCTTATATCTATATTATCACAAAAATACAGAAAATAGTTCAAATACAATAGGTAAACCATAGCTCAAATACACTAATTTTTCAACTATGTCTTATAAGTTATAATACTTAATGGTAAGAAAAAAACACAGGAAGGAATAAAATACATTACGCTGTATCATGGACATAGTTGAATTGATCTCCAAATTTGTCTCGAAATTTCCTCTGATCCATACCATCCAAAATTTTAGCAACTTTCTTCACAGATGATCTACAAGTATAATTGTTATATAGTAAAATAGTTATATAATTTACTGTTTAAAAAATACTACCATATAAGCAGTACATTTTCCAAATTATTTTATTGACATTTCAATAACAATAATTCTTTGTAATACTAATACTTTACTAAAAACCTAAATGTACTGAACCATTTGTATATGTTACAGCTAAAGTCCGAAACGTGGCTAAAGTGCAAATTATTCATACTACTTGGTAAAGTACACTCAAAATGTAAAATCATAGTTTCGTACATTAATCGGTTATTTTGTACATTAGCCATTGATGGATGGGTGAAGTAACTGGTTAAAAAAAATAGACAAAACCTGGTATATTATATTTTCAAAGGCACTCAATGTAAGATATGAAATTACTTATGGTCCTGTTTTTATGATGTGAAAAACGTCCAAAGATAAGATGGCATTTTATAAGTTTTACTATAGTAATAATAATAATAATAATAAATGACAGAAACAATACACCACAACACTATCTCTCACCACACCTGTTTATTTGGCAATCATTTATCGTAATCGTTTAATGTTTATTTCCCAATATTAAATTTTACTTATTTTATATTTAGAGATATAACCTAACCTATACGAGTATAACGTCAGTTGAAATTGAATAGTGTTTGGAGTAAAATGTGAACGTCTGCACTCTGAAATATGATGTGTTCAAAAGACAATTTTTACGTGTGTTTTAAAAAATTAATTGCGGGAAAAAACCAGCATTAAATTTAATTATATCAAAAAAAATATTCCGAAATAATATAAGAAATTAAAAACGCGAAATCAAACAGATTACCGACTTATATTAATTAATTTTATTGAAATAAATATATATTATTAATATATTAATAATATTTTACATTAGCAATAACAAGAAGGTTAAAGTTACTTTAGCTGGATAATGTACCAATAATCTATTTCCTAAAGTTTTTATTTAGGGCTAAAGTTTGAAATTGGCTAATGTGCACATTATCCAGATAATGTGCATATTATTATCTTATTTCAGACTTTAGCCATAACATTATACTATATTATACCACTATCATAAATTTAACACTTCACTTCACCACTTTATGCCAATTTGTAACCATTGTTGACTTTTATATTTGATAACTAGTTATAAATTCACAATAAAATTCAAAATTACTTTTTGAACACTTTTTTTTCCAGCCGGGCCCGTGGAGTGTCCTGTTCTTTTTTTAAATTTGTCAGATTTGAACTTTGTTTTCGGTTCTTTTTGCTTCCTTTTTTCGGCATTGTAAGATCAACCCCTGTTTGACGCTACACAGATAAATAATTGTCTACATTAAAATATCTATACAAAAAATAATTGCACATCAAAACTACAAAACACATTCTACCTGTATATCTCTAAGCAGCTGTGGATCTTGCCAATCAGGTACATTCTGTTTTTGCTCTTTTTCCAAAACTACTTTGTTTTCCGGATCGACAACTCGACCAAGCTCATCTCTCGGTATAATTCGTCCATGAAACGGACACTACAAAAATAATAAAATATAATAACTAAAACTTTTAAGTTTTAATAATGTATTTAATTTACCTTAAAACGGTCTTCTCTTGGGCATAATCTACCACTTGGTAGTGGGGCTCTACACTGTCTTTCTACTCTTTCGAATTTTCCAGTAAATTCGATAACTCGTGTGCGTAAATTTTCAGATCCTCCTGGCAATACAATACCGTCACAGTCAGTGTCCATTACAGAATTCGAAGTCCAAAAACTATGACCATCTTGATTTGTACTGAAAAATGCGTGAAATATCTTTTTTCATAAACAATCATAATTGAAATTTGAGGATTTATAGAAATCATTTATGTAGAATGTTCTACCTACGTAAATGGTAACAGGTGAATTTGTTTCAAATATAATATAATTAATAAGTTAATCATCAATTCTATGAATTGCCGGGGCAGCTCCATATCTTTAAATAGCAAATTTTAGTATTAATTAGGTCAATTTTAAGTTAACCATGCAAAATAATAGAACAATTTCATGTAGGAGTAACTATGGTTAAACATTTTTACTATAGTTGCTACATATGCAAATTATTCTATAATCATTTTTAAATGTTTGATGATGTAACCCACTTACTTTTAAATGAATTATTCCCTCTATTCCACTCCCCTAATTATGTATAGAAGGGCATGTTGTTTTGTAAAAGTATATGATCATTAATAAAATGTTAATTAATGTATACAAATTATCTATCCAAACTATAACTATTTGATACCTACTGGTTTGTTTCATTAACTATTTTTATATTATTTAATCTTCTTCTTTTTATACATAAAAATGATTGTGTTTTTTAGTACTCGCTAATCTAAAGCAGAACTACATGTACAATTGGCACCAAATTGTGCAATTATGTTCTTTGAAACTCTGGGAGTGTTTATAGCTTTTTTGTTCAACCTATATACTTTATTATAGGTTGGCTATATGGGGAGGCTCGCACAGTAATTTCGTTCTGAATCAGGCAAATTGAATATTTTTTTTTGTTTATATATAGGGTTGCTATTAGTTACAGAAATAGAATAGACTTATATAATAATATAATCTATATACATAAAAAAAAATAAATTTTTCTGTAGAATTGCAGCTATTATATCCTCAAAAACTACTCGACCCATTTTGATGAAAATTTCAGATTGTTCTTGGATATCAGTAAAGTTTATACAGTATAGTTAGAACCATGTTTGTAAGCATACCAACAGCTACTCCAAATTCACTACAGGTAGATGTCCATCATGGTCAGTTAGTTAACAAAGCTAAGTATACCGTCGACCGTTGACATAGGTTTTCTAAGAACTCAGTCAGACTAAAACTAAGACACACCTAAATAGCACTGTATTGTATAATTTTTCATGTTTTCCCAAGTGAAGTCAGGTTATACAGCTAGTATATAAACATAATTTAATAAAAACGTAGTAGGTATAGGGTGCGACCTATGAGAAATGCATGTACTTAAATATTGATATTCAATTAATTATTGTATTGTAAATCGTAATTTATATCACAAATAGGAAAAAATGAATGAAACCCAAACGCTAGATTGATTAGAAGTCATAATGCACGAAGAATGTGTACAATAAATGTGCACTGGTATTGAAGAGTATTTTATGTAGTGTAAAATAAATAATATAATCATACGAACGGTTCGAAGAAACACTATGGGCGATAAAAATACACAGTGTTAAGAATCGATGGCCTTGCTACGAAAACGACACAAGTGCGCACGTGTGTGTTTTTAACGATGTAAAATCCAAAACACACCCATACATCTTAAACACATTTAACCATAAGCATATTATATTAAACATTTTATAAATATACAAATACATTCAACATATTGTAATTTATTGATTTATAAATAACTCGAATGCACATCAGTGATCAGTGAATGATGTTAAAGCAATATCATACTATAAAATGTTTTCTAACACACGGTATGAGATGTTAAAATTGGCTAATTCTGACATCTGGATTGTAAAGTATATTAGATAAAACAATTGGTTGGATTGTTTTTTTTTTAATTCGTACGGATTTCAAACTGGCGCTCGCACTGACCTTCACGTACCTGCGCGTTTTTTATTTAGGGAAAAAAAAATTCGACGGTAATTCAGTAGGTAGGTCAGGATCTTCTATTATAGTGGTGCACGTCAAATTTTTATTTAAAAACTCTAGACCCCGTTTGAAAGAATAAATAGTATAAAACTAAAAAGTATTTAGATGTAATTTTTTTGTACTTCATCGATTTATACCTTATTCTAAATGCACGCGTTCGTTTCGCGTAACTCGGGCACGTAATAAGGTTAGGTCACAGGCTTGTTATTTATTAAAAGACAATTTCTAACACCATCGTCCATGCAACTCTGCAGTAGCGATGTATTAATCGACAACTCGTAAATGATTAATGAAACTATACTCATATAGTTCCTATCATCATACCTGACCACGGGACACGGGTATTGCATTGCTATTAACCTAAACAAAATATAATATAGCTACGCGTTTATAGCACTGTAGTTATACCGATTTTCAAAAGACTAAGTGACGGCAACTCGCAGTTAGTATTAGATATTGAGTGGAACGATGAATGTATTGATTTTACAATGATGTGTGTTTTTATATTTTTTTTTATTTTTTTTTTGTCTGTGTACACGATAAGTAGTCCAAATAATGCTTCGATTTTTAACTTCAGTATCTTTTTCGATTGGAAAGTGAATATCGTTGGTGCATTGGGGAGGTCAAAATTTAAAATTCCCAGTAATTTTCAAAAGTGCCAAGAAAAACAAAAGAAAAATTAAGGAAAAACGGGATTTTTTACAAAATTGAATTTGGTTTTTGTTGTAACTTTAAAACAAATAACCGTAGATACATGGAATTTTCACTGGTTGTTTATATTTTCATTTTCTATACACGTTAAAATTTTCAAAATATTTTGATTTATTTTGAACTGTTTAGGGACATTTTCATTTTCCATTTTTTTTTAGTTTTTTTTTTAAAAATATCAAAACAATTTTATTTGTTGGTTAAAAAAGTTTGAAAATTTAATAGAAGGCTCCTAGTATATTGTTTTAAAAGCAGATGAAAAATATTAAAAATCCTTAGTCACAGTTTTTTTTTATCAGCATTTAAAGTTCAACAATTGACAAAATATGGAAAAATCACGAAAATTAGCAAATTATTTTAAGTTAGGAATTCGTAAAAATTTTTCTTTTTAAATCAAAGATTTTAAAATATAATACAAGATTCCTAATAAGATTATCTACCTTTATCAAAAAAAAAAATGTCTATAAGAAAGTCAAATTAAATTTTTATGAGCGTTTGAAATTCATATTTTTACAACATTGGATATTCACTCGATTTCTCATGTAGCGATTTCCTTAGTTCGTTGTAATTCAAAAACGAATAAATGTAGATACATGAAAATTTCACTGAATGTTTATACTAGCATTTCCTATATAACATTTCTACAAATATCAATAAAGTTTTTTCTGTTGGGCCAAAAAGTGTAAAAATTTAATACAAGGCTCCTGATCTATTTTTACAATAGCAGTTGAAAAATATTAAAAATACATAGGTACAATTTTTTTTTATAAGCATTTAAAGTTCAATTTTTGTCAAAATTTATCACATTTAAAATTTAATAATAATTTTGTAGTTAAAAATTTATAAAATGTTCAACTTTTATAGCTAAGGATTGAAAATTGAAAACAAGGCTCCACGTAAATAGGTTATATATAAATTACTTTATGCACAATAATATCATCAAATATACTTGGTAATATCATAGGCTGACTGACCGTTTTCGCTCAGAATCGTTTTCTTATACAATGATATTATATCATTGAATTCAAATTTAATGTCATCCATTACAGTGACCCACTTGTACAGCAGAGCGACATCCACTTACCCACCTTTTTTTTTTAATTTGAAGTTATTTTAATTCACATCCTCTGATTGTTGTTTAACAAACAGGTCCAATCTTACATTAAGATCTGTTTCATGAAGAGATTTTTCATTTAATTTCATGCGATTTCAAAATATATCATGAACCCTACATATAATTAATATGTTTAATGACTTACCTATTATTTAATTATTAAAATATATAAAAAAAAAAAAAAAATAGAACTTCAGAACTTCAGAACTATGGCTGTAGTACCTATGATGTCATGTAACTCCTATATCTATTACATCAAAAATAAATTAAATTTTGTTGATTCTGAAAGGCGAAACAGTTATAATTCCCAAGAAGCATGTTTCAGGAAAAAATTACAAAAGCGTATATAATAAGTTTAATAAAATAATATTATGTGATCGAGGAAGAAAACATAAGTCAATTCTATTCTACCCCATTTCCGAGATGAATCACAAAACTTCAGACTTCAATTTTCTTTGTTTTCTGAACAATTAAATTTATTCTTTTCTTCGATTTTTCTAGTTATTCCTTTTTTTTATTACAGTCCCACTCTAGAGTAGAACTGCATATACTCTATTGTTTGTCGTACTTTATGGTCCAACCTAATATATTTTTATAATCTCGAAGTATTCCCTTGACAGTTTTTCCTTACATCCTACAACCGATACATACCGATTTTATTTGCATCATAAAACAAACACCATCTTTTTTCATTCCAAAGACTGTATATACATAATACATTAATACTGTACTTTTTTCAGTATAATACTAGTTTAAAATTGTTTTGACCACCGAGACGGACCGAATGTTTTTTAATGAAGTCTAAATGAATAAAAAAAAATTCGGGATAATATTTACGGTAAAATACGAGGAGCTGAAAGTTGTTCGTCTTCCCAGTGATATAGATCGATGTCGAACGGCAACTTCGGCACGGCTACAACACTGTTGCGATTGTCATCTCTCTCCGAAACCTTTTGCGTTGTCGACACGGTCACTGCCATCGTTTTGAGTCTAAAAATAACGTACCTATATAATATATGTATGTATATAATTTTTTTATATCGTATCAAAGAGACTATACTAGTTTAAGTACATTGTTATCGGGTTTAGCTAAACATTGAGCCAACAGATCGTCGGCGGACGATTGAGGGAGGACTTCTTCCATGTCGGAGTCGCTAGAACAATCATCGCTATCTTCGTAGTACGTGATTTTGTTTTCTCGGCTCGTCAGGTCGGTTAAACGCCGCTTGAGTCCGATCGTTCGTTTCAAGAGTTCTCCATCTATTTATTTATAGGAGAGAATCACAATATATTAAAATTATAGACCAAAAATATACAACAGACGCACATTATAATAATATATGTTCTTAATAATTGATAGCCGCGATGATGTCTTTGTTTGAGTTTAACGCTGATTTTTTATAACAAATTTTTCTACTCACAATGATTATTTGATATTTCTATACCTACTTAATATTATTCACCATAAATTGTTTATTATTGTAATTTGTTATTTTTAAATTCTTTTGTATACATTTTTACACTATTATTCATGTATTGTTTCTCACTGTATTACACACAAATCTTCTTAATGATGCCCTGCAGTATGATTAAGAGATATATAATTTAAAAATAAATAAATATAGATTATTCTATCAGCTGACAATGATTACCTATATAGAGGTGTGCACTCGCTGTTGTTGATGAATAATTAAGTACTAGTATGCTCGTATTCATAAATTCAAATAATTAATGTGTAAACGACCCAGCTCCCCCCCTTCTCCACACCACATATAATTACGCTAATATATATGAAATATATATTACTCGATATTTTTGCTATGTCTTGCAACCATTTTTTGATTTTTGGCAAATACTTGTCGGATATCATCTTTACTTGTTCGTTTGCGCTTTCAATTATAGCCAAGTTATCTTCGGATTTCTTCACCCTTTTTCGGAAATCTAAAACAGCCGAAACACGAAGGAAATTAAATACACGCTTCCAGTATAATATACATCAGCTGAAAATTTTCAATTCAACAAATTTAATAATCACCCGGTCTCAGTGTGACTGTCACGGTGTGCGCGGCAGGGTCGATTATACCAGTTTCTCTGTATCTTTCGTTTTCGTCGCCCGACTCGATCTCGGTAACAATTTTTCGTCCGGAATCCGTCGTCGACAGTTCCGATGGGTTCAACGGAGGGACAATGTCTTCCTCCGCTTCAGGTATAAAAAACTCTTCCGGAGTGGGAATTAGCAATTCCAGACAACTCTCCAGGGTTCTAGCCGCGATTGTTATTTCCGGTTCGAGTTCTGAGCAAAAATGAATTTATTCAAAGATTTCAAGCACATATATATATTTATGTATGTATATACAATATCTTAATAGCTAAGGGGTTTATTTAAGATTAATTTTCAGTCAAAGAAAAAAATAAATATAGTGTGTATACCATTTATTTCAGTTTCAATTTTTTTCAATTTCTCATCATCCAAACGCCGTTGTCGCTGTTCCCTATCCTCCAGTAGTCTCGCATTGGTAATGGACCGCACGGTCATAGATTCGAAATCAATCTGAAATGTTATGCCCCACAAAATGCACATTATATAGTTAAATAACATAATTTACTACCTAATGTAATTGTATCCTTGTGTAGTGGAGGGTTCGACTAATATATAGGGTGTAATGGTGTATACAATATACATTACACATGTATAGCAAATATAATATTTGATATCATAATAACCTACTTTTTTATATTTGTTCAAATACTTAAACACAAAATTAAATTCGTCTTTAAAGTCCTTCCCAAACTCGTCATTCCATTCCTTGATGCATCTAATAGAGTAAAGTTCCAAATCTGTAGCGAATTTTTTAGGTGGGGGTAGCGTTCGTCCTGCGTCCGTGTTAACTGTGAGTTTTAGAAGAATCGAGATATCGACGATTATTAATTTTCTAAAATGTTCGAATTTCCTAAAACAAATTGCACGGTTATATAATTTTATTATCGTCCATCTAATAATCTATATTAACTCTATAGTACAAATAAACGGCAATATATTATACAAAAACGATAAAAGTTGATTTGATAGATGTACTACTACGTTTACATAAAAAAAAACATAAAATACATACTTAAAAAGACGATTACAAATTCGGAGCGCACTCAAACGAATCTGAGAATGTTTTTCTTTGAGTTGATGAAATAGCAATGCATGAACTCTGTCGATGTAGATTGAGGATTTTCTAAAAAATTTCGATATGTAAATAAAGAATTAAATAAACAAATTCCTATAGGAATATATATTCGTAAAGTAAATTTAAATACAAACAACATATTATTATTTAATATTTACCTATCAGGTATCACAGTATAAAATCATTATTCAAATTAAAACTATATTATACTTTAATAGTTTAATCTGATGAATTCATCTATTTGGAACCTACTATATAACCCCCACCATTTTTTTTCGTTTTTAGTTTACACACTTTATGTTTACAAAGTATACAAACTATACATTGCATTATTACTGAACTATATTATATTATATTTTGTATTATAAGACATACATAAAAAAATGTAATTGGAATATTATTTCCGTAAATAAATTATTATATTGTATCGCATAGTACCTATTATATTATATAGTAATAAATAAAAAAGAACATTATAACTTATAAGTATAAGTACAGTAATAAGAAATTATGTAAAAAAAAACCTGTATATTATACTATTTAGAAATAAATAATACAATTATACAATTTATGTCGGACACCAAAATTCTGCAGTTTGGCTCGATATAGCCTCAAATGAATCGGTTTGCAACCAGTACGACTTCTCCGCATCAATTCAAGTCTCGAGCAACTAATAATCCATAAAATTACGGTCAATCTATACGTCTCCATTTGATGATCCCCTCGGCCACATTCATTATATACCTATACTTTAAGAATAAATGCACCAGAATCCTGTCTACAAAATATATGTATGATTTACCGTGTAATGAGTAAAACTTAAAATTGTTGTAAGCCCTCCAACAATCAATAAGTAGGTATATAACTATCGTTCCTGCAATTATGCACATAATTGGCTTATACTTTATACAATCAAGCTTAACGTGATTATACTTAATTTAAAATATAATATTATCCTTAACCCAATATGTTCACAATTTAACATAAAACAAAAAATGGCAGGGTTATAATTATTTTACAGGCGTATATAATAGAAAACACAGATACCTATATAATATAGATATCTGTAATAGAAAAGTAAATACCATTTATTTGCATGGACTAGCATGGCGTTATAACTTTTATTTTTAATATTTAGAAAATGTTAAAAAATTCAAATTCATATATTATATTTTATTATACTTTATACATTAAATACCAAAAAATTTATAATTTATAACGTAACAATCGTTAGATTTATCTATATGTATACATACTATATATATTTTTTTAATAAACCAATATTATGTTTAGATACCTATACCTACTATAGCACTATAAATAAACGATGGTAAGTTCAAGGTATACATAATAATTATTATTAGTAGAAAATAAATCTTATAACATCCTATAAATAGTAATAAAAACGAATTTGTACTTATTTAATAGAGTAAAAAGCTCAAAAACAGGCTTGAGCGACACTATATAGTGAGTACCTATCATCAAATGACAATGTCCTGACTATTATACCAGATTATACACTTGAGTAATTTTAAATCTATACAGTTGATACATTATAATACAAATACGTCATATTTTTTGTACCAGTGATGTGGTTATACATACCTATATTATACGTATATACCTATAATTAGCAATTAGTAATTAACAGCGATAATAATAGCTGCTATACAGTTTATAGTCCTCAATCGACCATGAATTTATGACTCAAGTAAAGTACACGTACCTACTTATAAGTAATTTATAATAAAACTGGTTACATAGGTATTTTATAGATAGGTACGCGCGACATGTTCAATTATGTAATAAGGAAATAAGCTAACCTACAGATATAGGTAATATATCCTAGGTATTTTATCCTCTCGATTGGTATAAAGCGTAAAAAAATAAAATGATAATAAAAAAACATTTACCACTCGTCACCATTGCAGTTTGAAAATGCTAGGTACATGGCCTATTGAACTACTCAGTCAAAATTCGATTTTGAGATTGTCAAAAAGGTTATCCGGTTGACAATTGACCGGAAAAAAGTGGTTCTCATTTGAATAAAAAAAGGTATCGCCTTAGAAAAATACTCTTTAAATAGCATAAAAAGCGTAAGTAAGAGTGAATATGTTAAATATATGATATATGTAATTATTATTTTATTAATCACTGATTTTAGTTTTTAACTCAAAGTAAGTAATATTTTAATTTATTCTAATTGTACCTATTTATTTGTTTATGTTTTGCTTCTTTAAATTAATAACTTTATCCTTAAAATGGGTTCTGTGTCTTCATATGTTTTATTCTTTGGTTTAAATTATCTTAATGATATAAATCAATCTTTATATAAAAAAAAAACATTTCTTTATCGTCAGTTATCAATTTTGAATTCTAAAATACGTATTACAAATTGTATGTTAGTTACAAGTATGTACGACGATTTAGATTTTAAAGTCATTTTAGGCTTACAAATAATTCAGTTGAAGTAAGTAGAATATATTTTGTAATTTTAGCCAATGTTATTTTATTATCAATTTTGTTATACTACTATTAGGTTTTGAAAAAATGTAATATTGAACGATTAGTTTAAGTATTAAAGTTTATTTAGATAATGGAAGTTGTGTGGCATGCTATTATACTAGCCCAGCAAGATACGAGTATCATCGTGTAATATCGTATTAAAATTCCACTCATCTAAGACAAAATATTTATATACTTCAATTCTCAGAAAACTAATCCGTTTCGAAATATGAAATTAAAAATACATGTAACAGTCGTTCAAAAAAGTAAGAAACTTAAAAAATGACGATGACGATACAATTTGTAAGAAATATCATTTATTTTTCAAAAATGTTTTTTTTCATTTAAAAAAATATTTTTGAAAACGTGAAATTTATCTTCGGCGCTTTCTGTTACTACTTACCACGCAAGCATAACTCAATAATTCACACAAAAATAGTATGATATCGCACAGATTTATAAAAATATAGGTATAGCCTAATATTCTGCACACAAAAATAGTACAATACCGCATACATTTATTAAAACCAATACAAATTGAAATACAAATATATTACTTCGAATTAAACTATTCAAATTCCATAAAATAAAAACAGGAACACAATCCAAATAAAAAAAAAGTGTGTTACATCAAAATAATTAAAAATAGCATCTATATAGTAGTTGTATATAAAACGGTGACCATACATGTCGCGTTTTTGTAACTCTGTCCTGTTGTCCCCTGGGGAATCTTCGGAACACTAAAATGTCCCGTTTCAGAATGTAGATCAAAAATTAACCAAAAATAAAAAATACATTTTGGGAGATGGCTGAAACTGATCAACTAACTACCAGAAATAACTGGGCTGTAGGAAAAGCGGATGGCTTGCACAAATGCCTGCTATCGAGTTTTGCAGTTATATATGTACCACTCATAGGCGCAAATATAGGAGGTCTTGAGAGGCTAAGCCCCCCAAAATCTAGGACATACAATTTTAAATGCTATATTGCAATGGTCTGCTTGCCTTTAATATCTTCAGCCCCCCCCCCCCAAGTCAAAAGTTGAAATTGCACTTAAGGTACCACTGAAAGATTATTTCTTAGGCATATAACAGTGTCCAACAGTTTCAAAGAATTTCTCCATGTCTAAATTCTGAGTTATGGATTTTTTTACATGTGAAAAATATACGACTAAATTTGTGTGTGATAATGAGATAGGTATCCAGTATTTCAAAATCGGTGAGAGGTTTTGTCCTATAATTTTGCACATTTCTACGGTAGTGGGCGATGCCCCATTTTTGACGTATAGGTATTAAGCTTTATACCTACCTACTTTTTTATATATTATTAATTTTATCGGAGATATACGATAGACGCCACGTGGCCACCGGAGGCAACAAATATTTTTTTATTTACATTGCGCTACAAATCCGGTACACTCCGTCGATTATTGTTATTATCATTATATGTATTATCTATATACTTACTTCCTTATTTACAATAGGATGCTAATGGGCCATTTTTCCGCAGCTATACAAATTACATAATTAAAATGTAGCATCCCAGATAAATGTGCCGTATATAATATCCAGGAACCAATAAAGTTGACAGTCTACAATCTATACCTATACCTTATTATCTAACTTATGTTATTAGTTATTACTTATTATCGGTTTCAATATTTGTTCGTGTCACACGAAGGTGCATTTCCCTACCCTGTTGGGCGGGGAATTTCGTTTCATGTACCTATTATTATTATACTCCCCAGACGAGAGTTTAATAAAATATTTTATAGTCTGTCGTCGGAATTCGATATTTGAACGCCCCGCCCTGACAAACCCGTCTTTCGAATTACTTTAGTACCTAATAGTGTCAACAAAAACTATCGTTTTTTGGCCCTGAATCACGATATATAAAACGCAATAAACACGAAGTTGAGATTTTTTGTATTTACTCAAAAAGAAAATAATTATATTACCTATATATACGTGACGAAAAACATTTTGGTACAAGGTGAGGGGAGGATCACCTATATTCTATAAAAAAATTAATAGTAACCTTCCTACTTGGGTGATACTAATTATATAACAAGGAAACAAATGAAATAAATATAAAATAGTTTACATTATATGCATACAAATATTGGTTTCTGGAGAGGGGGTACTCTACTGCTCTTCGGATAATTTAAGTAATAGCCAATATAGTACCTAATTAATTTGATGGACAACACATTTTAGTTATTTAAACGTACACTGAAACAACTGTTGTTATCAAAGGATATCTGAAACTCGATTAATATACAGACGCACAGTTTTTGGCAACAGTTAATAATTGTGTTAGTAGGTACTTCCTGCCTATTGCGTTCCGGACTTAATTAAAACGTACCGACTGCAGAGTATAATAATAATAATAATAATAATAATAATAATAACACAAAGTCAAATATGCATTGTACATTCTATAGACCAGCGCTTCCCAACCTTTTTGCAATGGCGACCCGTAAATTTAATCTTTATTGGGTACGCGACCCCCCGCTAAAAATAAAAAAAGTATGCCGTAAATAAATAAGATTTTTATTATAATCCATTTTATCATTGAGTTTTTTTATAAAATACAATATACTGAATAATAATTTAATAAATAAAATAAATTATAAAAGTATAATAAATAAATAGAAAATTGCTGAATTTAGTGTGAATTTTGATTCTGGATGCTGTTGCATAAAATTTCCCACTGGGGTACAATTTCAGATAAACTGATGCGCATAACTGCCTGATGGAACTGGTTGGCTAGTACCTCTGGCTGTAGTTTGACGAATCATAAATTTATCCATTAGGTAAAAATTTGTTAAAATAGTTAAAAATATGTGTTTAATCGTAAACCTAAACTTTTCGTAGTCTCGATGTACCTCTCGTTTCTCAACTGCATATTATGGATTTTGGACAAACGACAGAGACCGATCGCATCGACTAGTCATTAGCACAATTACTGATAAGATAAAAAATATTCCATAATCGTAATAACTTTACGTCATTTATTCTACAATACTAGTTAGACTTCACATTATTATTATACAATATAAAATATAGATTATAGAAATATAGAGTATGAAATAAAATATAACATAAGCATTTATCAATTTACAGCTAAAATAACTGTAATCGTAAACGCGAGTCGCAACTCATCAAAAAAATTGCGTGACCCATGGTTTGGGAAACGCTGCTATAGACTATATAGTGACTATCATACGACGTCAGTGCCCTGCCACTACAGTAAAATATTAAAAATATAATAATAATAATATGTATTATGCATAACCATAAGTATTCAGTACATCACAGCATCGTATAGAAAAGCACACACGATTGCACAATAATATTATATCTTAATTTATTCTTAATGTGTTAAATTAATAAATTAAAATAACCTATTTCAGTGTGTACGACGACATTTCGCATTTCCGCCGACAGTATTATACAGTACCTACCTATTATGCAGTTGTAGTATTATGCATCGTATTATGCGGTACCTACGTTAAATACGATATCGTATTTCGCGCCTATACGTCATAATACTCATTAATCATTATGATTTATAATGATTAATGTTATGTATAGATAAAGGCGAATTTGTATGATTAGAAATAAAATAATGATCGCATATGATTTTAGTTTTCAATGAACAACGCGTTTACATCACAACGCGCATCAATTAAGATTCGTGTCATGAAAGAATTTGTTGTTATTTTATCCTCTATCATACAACAATCATAATATACCCATTGTCGGGCAGAAAATAGTATTAACACATTTTGTCAAAATTAATCCTACGTGATATACGTATAGACGTCCACCTATGCATGTTCCATATTTAAACGTTTACAATTTTTTTCGGATATATACATTGTAAAAATGAACTATGGACAATTGAATTGTATGAATTACATTTTGTCACTAGTCACTTATACCTTGAAAACTACTAAAAAAAAGATGTCATATTTTAATTTTTTTTATATAACTTGTGTACATTTTTGCGAGTTAACATTTATGATTGTAGATTCTGCTGAACGGTGCGTGTAAGCAATAATTAATTGTCTCACTATTAGTATCATTCACGGTTAGTACAATAGTAGTGTCGCGGTCGTAATGAATTGTGTACACTGTACATCAATCGATCGAAAATTAATTGACGATTGCACACAGATGATACTTAAAATATGCAATATCCAAACATTTTCAGTCAATATGATATTCAATTCCAATGATCGAGCTCTGCTCAAAATAATTATTCAAACGCGTTAATTGTTGTTTTTAAATTGTACTAAGTTACACCAACGCAGTTACTAATATTAAAATCGACAGCATAATATCTTTATTTTACATTTATTAATTGTTTCTAAAGCTGTATCCATAACGATTATTGTGTATCAATTGTTTTACTTTTACACACTGTCTATTATAGGTATTATAAATTATAAATTATGATTTATAGTAAGTATACACCCATGAGTACCTATAAAATATTGAATATAGGTACTTAATATATCATACAATTTTATAAACTATTTACACTATAGGAAAAATAAAAAAATATATCAGCGAGGAGTTTTTTTTTTATAGATTTATATTTTTATTAACCACAGTATTGATCACAAAAATTTGAATTATAAATGGAAACGGTATAAGGTAATATTATTATAAGCTGTAGGTACCTAATTGTTCTAAAAAAGCCACGCTTTAAAGCTAAAAACATCACTTAAGTAAACAAATAAATATGTTTTACAATATAATTAAAGATGGTAAATACTAAACATGTATAACTGTTTATATAATAAATTAATATAAGTTAATAGTTTAGTTATGTCAACCAAAAGTAATAGGTAACCTAATAATCATTGGTTATTATTATTTATTATGTTTTTTACAATATTATTTTACATTCTACTCCAAGAGTTAATACGTTTCATACAAATGAAACGTTACAGTCACATACAAATCATTCCATACATTAAAATAATTATTTTTAAACGTAAAAAGTAATCAACATAAAAATTAGGATTTACATATTTTATTTAATGCAGTGACCCCAAGGGACCCCCCACCTAACAAAATAGTGTCAACAGATATTGCTTTTAGTGTTTTTCATTTGATATGTATTTGAATTATTTTTAAGCATGTGCATAAGTGCAAATATCCGAGAATTTTTATTTATAATAGTTATCATATAGGCTAGGTATACCTCAATACCTTAGTTTTAAATCAGATTCAATTATTGTGTACAAACATCAGAAAAAAATGATAAATACAAATTTTCGATGTGGGATGATTATTATAATTAAATACAATATTAGTTAAGGATTGGTTAAAACCCCACCGTCAAAAAAAAAAAAAATAATCTTTTCTTGCTTCACCCTGTTTTGCAAGTAAATTTCAACCAAAGCCACATTTAATATTGAAATTAATTTTTAAAAGCCAATTAAATAGTATGGTATTTATTTAAAAGCTTGACAAAATATTTAATGTAGGTATATTGGGTAAAATTAGCTAGGTAATTATTCAATAACTCGTTTTCTAAACTAAACCATTTTAATTTAACTATTATATCATACATAGGATTCAGTATGTTTTAAATTATATTCTGATTTTCCACACTTTTTCACTAGAAAAACAATTCAATTATGCTCATAAAAATGTTACAAACTAGGGCATTAGGTATAATACATCTATCTATCTATCTACATAATATTATTTTGATACAATAATTTTAAAGTTAAGATTTGGACTTAATACCGCATGAAAGGTATACATTATTCTATATAAGATTATTATATTAACCATTTTTAATTTTTAAAGGACTAGACTGTTACAAAACAAAACAAAAATATTATAAACCTATAAAAGTGAATTTTAATTTTATTTACAACCAACATGAAAAATTAAATTAACAAAAAGGTTAACCATGCATCTTATTTTAATACTTATTTTAAAATAAAATTGTATGAAAACCATATTTTGAAAATATATTTGGTTAAGATTAGTTTATTGAAGTTTAATAGAGAACAGAATAGTATATAATATATAAATACTGATGTAATTTAAATAAATCTAAAATTGTAATATTTGTGCTTTATAAATCGATATTTAACATACATATATTATATAGTATAACCATAATCATTTTTTAATAAATAAAACTATCGGACAAACACACATTTACACAAACAAAATAATAACAATAGCAACAATGCCGTAGTCACTGCCAGTTTAAGATCCATACATAAATTAGACATTGCATTTGATTATAATTTATAATAAACAGTACCAAAATGTTGACAAAACCAATCATTAGTAGTGACAAGTAAAAAAAAATAATAAAAAATAAAATAAAAAAAACCCTGTCAATAAAAGTTAAGATCATAGAATATTACTGGTTATGTTCAACTAACTAAGTTTATCTTAAGATTACTTCCAATATATAAATCACAATACACACAGAAAATTTGACTATTAATTATTAGACATTATTTAATTGCATAAATTATTTAACAATGGTTCAACTTAACATATTTAAAATCTTATACCTAATTCTTCGATTGTCAAAACATAATTGAAAAAATATAAATTGCTTAGATGTTTGGTAACCTAAAGAATACTACATGCAGGTAGCCTAATGCTGTGGAATAAATAGTTTATATAATGATTACAAGTATGTACTGGCCATTATAACTAAACAAATAAATATAATTCACAAAAATAAACAAAATTATTATTGTTAATAAACAAAAATGTAATCATTTTGGCACAAAAAAAATGCTGGTGCGCTGCATTTGCGTATTAATAGGTATTGATTATAATATAATATACTACCTATAATATATATTTTAGGTAGGAACTTACTCAATTTTTAGGCTTGGATAATTGTAATTAATATTTTAGCATTTTTGATGATAATTTATATTTATAGTATAGATCTTTCAAAGAAAAAAGATATAAAATTTTAAAAAATACACTAGAAAATATATTAAAATATAATTGATTCGATGTTTAACAATTGGAGGAATGTTAAAACTAGTTGTGTAAACATATTAAATAAACTTTGAATGCGCACAATTACATTTTAATCGTAAAAAGTATTAATAATAAAAATAAAATAATATTGTACAAACGTCCAATTAATGTTTTTGAAAACAATTTTATTTTAAACCTAATAGTATCGTCAAACAATTGTTTTATATGGTACCTACCTACTCAATGTATTTTAGATCTAAAAATAATCAATTTCCTAAATTTCATTTTATAAATAAATTAAATGCCTAAATAGGAATTATTATCTAATTATTTTTATTTGGCTTTAATAAAAATTACAGATATATATTACTATTAAATTAGTAGTGAATTTTTATATAATTTGGTAATAATTACATAATTAGCTACAAAAATAATATTAAAAGTCTAATAGAGGATGTATTAAATACTTGATAATAACAAATTTAAAAATTGAATTAAATGATAAATCTTTGCCCTATCTTTGGGCTCTAAATAATTAGATCAATGTTAACAATATTGCGCATTAAGTTCAGACAAAAAATTAAAAGTTTCTTATAATTGCATTGTATCCTTTAACAATTATCATAGAATTTAATTTCTATCAGTTTTAGGAATTTTCATGATTTCCACTGAAGTCTATACAATTTAAATAGACTCACTGTGATTCTATTGGACAGGAACGTCCAGTAGATGTATTTATTATTTACCTGTACTCTAGACTGAATAATGAAATATTTCATAAATTCATCCAGATTTACATGGTTATTTCAATTAATCATTACCAGCTTTTAGTCTTAAACGAGCAAAATCTTCAAAAATGATATCTTCATCGTGAGATGGTGCAGGGCTATCTTCATCTAATTCAATCAAATTATCTACGCGTACACCGTTGTCATCAACTGCTGTACCAGAGATTGCAACATTATTGGATATTGGAAGCACTTCCTCTTCAGGCTTGGGGTGCATCAAAATAAATGGAAGTTCAGCTGTCAATTCGCCAGCTAAAGCACCCAAGCACAGTTTTACCTTCACTTTATATTGAACAATAATTCCTAGGTTTTCTTTTTGTGAAGGATTGCTCACTATTGTTGAAGACGCAAGATTTGTATCTTCATGCTTTAACTGCCCATCCAAAGCTAAGCCACGTTTATCTTTGTTATTATGCAAAGTAGGCTTTACTGTATATACTTTAGATAAAGTGAAACCAGGACCAACAGGGCAACCATCTTCACTCTCTAGTTCAGCAACAGTACATTTATATTGGGCAGTTGAAAATAGACATATATCAGCAAATTGTCTTACAAACACTTTTACTTTTTTTACAGTTCGGTTAGAATTGTTGGCTATGTGGACATTGACTGAAATACTTTCCCCGTGGTAGTAAAGCTCTTTGTCCAAGGATGCTTCTAAGTATAACTTGTTCGGGCTCATAACAAATTCTTTATACACTTCAACAGATGGTTGCACTTCTTCTTTTTTGGGCGCATACATAATTTTCCTAATAGCCAGCCTTATTGAATTTCTCTTGTGTGGTTTGTCTTCGGCTGTATCGCCAACAAACGCTTTGAACTCATAGTCTACTCCACACGGTTTACCTGTATCGCCCGCAGCTGGTTGCAGCGTAACAGATGCTGGGCAGTGAGGTGGCAATTCAAAATAAAATGGTATAGCATTTGGGCCAAGTTTCTTGATCAAACGTTCTTGTAGCCTAGTTGGAGTACGTATATTGCCAACAGGATATATTTGTTCGGAGGCTATATAGAGATCTTTTCGAAAAGTCAAGCCCAGCACATCCAAGTCTTCGCGACCATATCGGAAGGCAGCTAAAACATGGCCAAATACCTTTCTTCCTTTGACGTAATCGGGATCGACCAATACTACGCCGTCAATAGGGTCAACATTGGTGATGTGGTCAACAAAATCCCTTTTTCCCAAGTAAACAGTGATTTTACCGTTTGGTGAGCTCTTCTTAAACACCCTTGTCGGCTGTCTAAGATTGCCTCGGGCCACCGAGTCGGATTCGCCGTTGTTCTTATCTGTAGTTGCGAGCATAATTGTTTTTGTAGGTATATCACGTAATATATATATTAATATAATGATATAATATCGGTTATCGAACGATTATGACTATTAAACAATAGCTGCTAAACAGGGTGACGCTCAGGATTGGATTGACGGTGCGGCATAGTGACGTGTACGTTTGTATAGAGTAATATACTATGAAAAGACGTTAAGGTTGGCTCCCAGCATTTTACCGAAGATTGTTCGTTGGAGTTACAAGAGTAATATTATGTAATTATGGATGGTGGTGGTGCTAGTGGTAGTGTTGGTGGTCGGTAGTAGTAACAGTGGTGGACAATATTATTATTGTACAACGGTTATACGAGTTATGTTTTTGAGCGTTTTCGACTTAAGATTTTGACACTTACTTGCAGATGTTTTCGATTTCGTCGAACAACTTGCGATCGACCTCGTTTTCACCGGTGCTGGTCAAACGTTCGACGAGTTGCGCTGCTCGGCTGGCTGTACCGTAGTCCAGCGTCATGCTAGGTCGGCGCCGGATTTCCTACTCGGTGTGTTGCCTTTGCACGACCGTCTAACGTGTATGGTTGGCGCCGTCGACGGCGTGTCCGGGCGATGGCAGCTGAAGTGACTACGACGACCACGTATTAGTAGACAGCAGTGGTCGGTGGTGTGGTTCGGCGGTCACTGGTTGTCGCGACGACTGACGCTGAAGACGTGCGACAGCGGTTGTGCAGCGACGATGAACGAACGCGTCATCGGTGACGACGAGTGTTCGCGACGACGGCAACACCTACGCGACGTTAGCACTGGAAATCGATTCGTAATAATAACAATAAATTGGATTCGTCTCGCGTCGTCCAGTCGTATTGCGGTGTGCGGTCGATGTTACGAAACAATTTGTTGTTTACTTATCTGTTATTAAATATTACTCATCGGGACAATTTTTTAGCACAATATAGGGCGAGATGATATAACAATAATATATATTATTACTATCAACTATAATACTCCGTCTGTGTCTGTGGAGTACGATGGTTTTCCATTCCGCGCTCGAATAATAATAATAATAATATGATACGCGAGCACTAAGGCTGTGCGATTGGCGCTTGCGTGTGTGTGTGTGCGCGCGCGCACGAGAATACACGAGCGTGCAATATAAATATATATAATAAATAATAATACATTTTTAGTTTTTATGATATAATTTCATTAATATCGTAATATCATCAATCTATTTTTCTCTATATTTACGTTGCATTATTCAATGTCCGCTCGGTTTGTTCGTTTCTTCCCGCCAACGGATCAGCAAAGCAGAACACGCGTCGCACCATACGTAGCCGTATAGATACATAATTATATATTATGCGATATGCGATATTTTTGGCAAAATATAATTCAAACTATGGTCACAGATCATAACATAAATCTGTGCTATTGTATTATTAATAGAAATTCTGTACTTATAATGTCTGAATATATTGTATTTTACTGTTTGTTGTACAATAGATATAAATGAATATTTATTTAATATTTTGATTATATTTAATTATTTAAAGAACAAAAAATAATTAAAACATGGGAAGTGGGGTTATAAGAATCTATTGGGATGTGAACGCTTTATTAATACGCAGAATTAAATGTGAAATAAATAGGTATTATTTTTTATAATTTTATATTTAATACATCGTCAAGATCATTTAAAGGGACTTTTAGTTTTTACGTTGTCGCACATGATTCCTCCTAAAATCGATATCTAGGTTATACACGGAATAGATTAAATAGTATCGCGTCGACTCAACGATTGACGATACCACGAATTTGATAAAACTATTATTTTTTTTATAAAAATTACGTACCTATATAATATTATATTTTTAATATTATTCTAGTAATATAATTCTAAAACCGTTCTACCTTGGCAAATTATGATTACGTCTCAAAATCTTGCGGTGACGCTTTTTTTATTTTCACCAACAATATTATTACGTTGTTGTCATTTTTCAATTGTTTATTAATTATAATCTACTTTATAATGTAAATATTACTCGTTGTGATAGTTGTTATTAGTGTATTACTTATTATTCTTATTATTATTGTAATAAATAACCACGGTGTCCACTGCACCTGAGTCTAATGTTGTACTGTAGTTGAAGTTCACCACGTAGTACGTTTAGTTTTTGTTGACATTGGTAAGTATCTACATAATCTACTTTCCAAGTACAGTGCAATACTGTAATAATTATTGACAGTTAATTATGCACTCGTACTCATTTAACATATTATTTGCTATGCAAATTATGTTTTATTTTTTTAATACAACCGTGCGAGTTTACACTTAAGTGCCAATAAAATTACGTTTTGAATAATGAATTGATATAAAATCAACAGGTCACTATTGTCAAAGACACTTAATATTCACCTAGATATAACCTATAGGTATCTGGTTAATTGTATTAATCATATGTAATTCATATTACGGTCACATATATTTTACCATCTAAACTTAGATTTTTAAATCTTGCAATTTCATTATTATTGTTACATTTACCAATATTTGAATTTATTACCTAAATAACCGATTTTCAACTAAAGTTTTAAAATATTTAGGATTTTAACCTAATCTCGTTATTAATTGTTGTTGAACACTGAAAAATATGATTTACAATATCAAAGTTATTCCATAATATTCAAAAAATATTTGATAAATCCAATATTAGTTTTTTTTTTACCTAACATAATTTTTGTATTAGGTGATCTGTTACAAAAAGTTGAAAAATAGGCTTACTTGATATTTTTTTTTAGTACACAGAAACAGAGTGATGAGACCTCCCAGTGGAGGTACTTTGTCAATGTCAATAGATAGTTAATATTATAACTAACTCATGCACTTGCAATTACATTTTTTTTTTTTTACATAATTTTTCATAACAGCTAATGAATTATATTCATATAATATATTATATATATTCATGTGAGCAGGTCACAACACCAGTGTCTTATTAATCTCTTATTGGGATAAATCCAATTCTAGTAAATCACAAATATCCAATGATTAGTTTTTGGTAAGTGTTAAGCACTTATAAAAAAATTAAATTATTCTTCATTTGTTGTTGCACAATTAAAATATAATATATTAGGTAGGTAGGTATCAAAGAATCAAAATATAAAATGTATTTTTATACTTAGGAAACAGATTTTGGAATTTGTATATATTTTTCTTCTGGATGTCTAAGTTGGTTCATAATATTATGTTGTGTTTTTCAATATATTTCATTAAAAAATACTTTCGACATTTTATTTTTTATATATACCTTTAAATTAAAGAATGTTATGTATGTTTAATGTTTTTTACAATATAATATGTATTTTGGTAAATATTTTATGATAGGTACTTATTGATATTGTCATTTTTACAGATAAAAAAAATGCTGTCATTAATAGATCCTCGTTTTGAATGTTCTATTTGCCTTAACTGTCTAAAGGATCCAATGCTGACAAGATGTGGACATCGATTTTGTTCTGAGTGTATAAGAGCATGGCTTAAGTAAGTTAAAACAAATTATATTTAACATATTATTATGTTTTTATTTATTTAGCTCTTATATTAAGTATCATAATGTATTTAAATATTTAATTATATTAATTTCTAAAACTTCTGTAACGTCTTGTGTTCCTGAGTACTGACATACTATATAATAAGGACAGTTGGATGGTTGTTCGTAGCTAATTGCTTTTTTACCGGATAACCAGCAGGTATAGACAATGTTCTACTTCTTCACGAGTCATGATGATTAACAATTTGATAAAAATGTATAAAAAGTATTCTTTGCACTGAGCAAAGCAAAAAAATAATAATTTCTAACTCCACTCTCCAGTCATAGTGTCAACAGTCAATGACAACTATTGGAACAAAAAAGAGTGAAAAAAATTTAGTTTTGTTATGACTAGGTATAATAATAATTAAATTAGGTAATCTTTGGGTAGTGGAAACATTGGCCAGTATGTTGGATACAGATTGCCATTATTTCCTAATATGACTATCCAATTGGTACGGTGATTACAGACACTGGAGAGGTTGTGATAATAGTGGTGGTGTTGTTGTCTTTCAGTGGCATAATTATTGCATAATCATCACTTAATTAAAATATGCACTTACAGTTTTTGTTACATTACAAAGAATGATTTTATAAATTCATAGGTAACATAAAATATTAACTGTATACATTACCTATATGATATCAAAATTTTTTTTTTTTAGGCGTAAAAGTCAAATTTGCCCAATTGATTTATTACCCCTGACTATAGAAGGTTTATTTCCCGATAACTACACAAAACGAGAAATAGATGAGCAAAAAGTTGCTTGTTTAAATACTGGTTGTAATGTAACAATACCATTGTTAGAAGCTGATCAACATTATTCATCATGCGGATTTAATAAAAACCAAGTTAGTTAGTTATTAAAGTTTACATTATTATTATTAATTCATAATTTTCTAGAAGTGTTGGGTGCAATTTTTATTTCCTGGAAGTTTTAATTATTAATGCATTATACCCACTTAAAATATCAAATAATTTTGCATATAAACCAACACAGAAAATTGTGAATTATGATTTTTATTCAAATCAAAGGAAAGTTATTAAAATATATTAATTTGACTGTTGTGAAATACAGATAAATGGACTTGCTGATAATCTCTGCCCGTTTCATTTAATTGGATGTAAGGATACAATAAAAGATAAAAATGATTTATCAAACCACCTTGTTATGAGTGTGCATCGTCACGTTACTGTAAGTAAACATGATTAATATTTTATTTAAAATAAAATATTTCTAGTCTTGTATATATTTCTAGCTACTTACAAAATCTCATATTGATTTCATGAACAAATTTCAAATCAGAGATGGTGCTCGTTCTAAAGCTTTAGAAGCTACACAAATGTGGGATGCAGACAAAGACCCTAATTCCGAAAAAGCTTTACTTTGGTCAGTTATATATTTATTTTTTAAAACATTATTTTAATTTAAAAAAAAAAGCAGAACTATCATTATAAAATGTAAAATAATATTATATCATGCATTTTAATTTGATGATAATGATTTATATAAACCTCTAACTTTAAATCAAAATTTAATTAACTGTAGATAATGTTGACATTCTTTCTTTTACTTAAACCAAAATAACATAAACATAACATTAAGCACAAAAAAAAAGTTGTTCTCAAATTTAAAATACTATACAACAGTAATAAGAGTACTTAACTTAATGTTTCTATATTTTGTCCGCTTTTTATGGTTTAAATTAATTATTTTTATTTTTTACAGTAATTTATATGAAAGAATAGTTGTATTGGAACAAAGTAATATTGAAAAAGATAAAGATATAGAGCGTTTGACTCAAAAAAACGCCATCAAGGATAAAGATATTGAACAACTTAGTCAAATGGTTAATAATTTAATTGTCAAGTTTGATCAATCTCAAAATGCAATATCGTTAATTATATGCAATGGTGTTTATATATGGAGATTTGAAAATTTTATGGAGTGTTTGAAATCAATGAGGGAAAAACCATTACAAACACAATACTATACTCCAGGATTCTATACTTCTTCTGCTGGATACAAGTAATTAATTCAAATACAAAATACCTGATGTTTAAAATATTTATTTTCAATTTTAGAGTATGTGGTCGAATAAATATGTCAACAGACAATCGTAATCTTTCTCTATTTATTCACATGATGCGTGGTGATTATGATGATACTTTAGTTTGGCCATTTTCTGGTCATATTACACTATCATTAATCCATCCAACAAATCCCTTGCAGAACATTTGTTTGAAAATGCAATCATCAGCCGAATCTGAAGCATTTAGAAGGTGTTCTTTTGGAAATATTGGTAATGAGGTTCTTTCTTTAAATCCAAGAGCTTTTGGCTATACTGAGTTTGTTGCCATTGATGAAGTTCTTCAAAATGGATTTATTAAAAATGACTCAATTGTGATTAAAATAATTGTTGAATGTAATAACTTTTGATCTCTAAAGTAAAATAATGTTGTAGCAGGCTTATAAAAGTATTATACGTAACTATCCGTCCATAATTAAGTTTATTTTAGAACTGTTATATTTATAATAAATTTTATAGAATAAATAACAATTTTACAAAATGAGTACTATTAATTTTTAAAACTGGGGAATTAGAATTTGCTTGACTATCCTCGATTTTATAATCCTTAGCCAGGTCTATATCCTAAAAATATATTTATTTTTTTAATAACAATATTAAATAAAAATCTATCATCGATTCTTACTGAACGTGGAATCCACCAATCCAGGAGTCTTAGCAATATGTGCATGAATGATACTACCAGTAAAAATGGATATACTCCAGTTGGTATGTAGCTAGAATTTAAATAATATGTTTATAATATAATAATTTATCAAATTAGCTTTAAGGTATTGTACCTGCGCAATTGTTTTCCTAAACTTTTTGGTGGTTCTAATGAAACCATATTATACACTATCTCTGTTCTTTTGGCAATATTCATCCAGTTATAAAGTGATTGTACTTTTTGATGACATTCAATTGGTGGTACTCCAAGTTCGCTATTTACTTGGTTTATAGCTTTATATAATCCTTGAAGTATAGCTAAAAGTTTAAATAATTTAAAAAAAATTGATTTGGTTTTTATAACACATACACATATTTTTAATATTTTTTTTAAGAGGGCGTATTCTCTCTGTCTTATAAAAGCATAATATAGCAGATTTAGTTTAGCTCTGTTGGCTTAAAAGTCAGAGTGAATTAACCTCTTATAACATTTAGAAGTATAAAAATTATCTATTGAACTTCTAGACTTTTTTTTATATTTTAATTTTAAAGCAAGTTATGAGTATTTTAAAATTGTTTATGCATTTTAAAGTAATTATAACTTGCTTCAAAATTAAAATCTGAAAAAAACATGAGGTTCACTAGATAATAATCTTAGGTTTAAACTTACAAGAGGTCAATACACATTTTTAAACTAACAGCGCTAAACGTGATCTGCTGAACGTACAATTTGTTATGTTATGCATAGGTAAAACAGAAAGAATGCATGCGAGTGTAACGCCGTTCATCACATAACACTATCCACCTATTTTTATGAATACATAATAATTTAATTTTAATTAGGTTAAATTTAATTATTTAATTCATAATAATCACTAAAATGAATGTGACTTACATGGGACATTAGGTTCAGTTAAAATTATTAGTTCTGGAGGTAATACTTCAGGTATGCCACCTACTCTTGTACTAACAATCTTTAATCTTAAAATAAATAATAAATTATATTATTAATAAAATAAAATATATTATTATTATTGAAAAAAAAATTAAAACCATACCCACAAGAAGCAGCTTCAACAATAGCCATACAATATGCTTCTGTTAAGGATGTATTTAAAAATATATGCCCGCGGTTAAGAACGTTGCATACTTGTGAATGCTCCAAGCTACCTAATAATGTTACTTGTTCACCAATATTCAAATTGTTACGTATGTCTTCAAGTAGTTCACGTTTAGGACCATCACCTCCAATAATAAATTGAACCTATAAAATTAGTTGATTTCATTAGGATTAAGTAAATAGAGTTTATATGATTTTATAAGAAAATCGAACCTTTTGATTTTTCAAGCAAACATCAGCAATAATTTGAGCTAACAAATCAACACCTTTTCTATAAACCAAACGACTAACCACGACAATCGTTACTGTTAATACAATTAATTAGTACATTTCAATAAATATTTTTAACATTCTACAAATAATTACTTTTATTTTTTGTTCTTAATTCCAACTTAGGAACAAATGCTGTTGTATCAACAGCATTTGGTATGACCGAAACTCTATGGTGATTAACGCGAGCTCGTAATACTGTATTTTCTTTACTAAAATATAATAATTTTTAAATTATCTACACTATTTATGCATAATTAGATTAATAGCTACCCAATATGTGATACACAAATACAGTGATTACAATCAGCTAATGACATTTCTAAAAATTTGTTTGTTATAATAGCTGAAGTGTCAGCAAATCCAAATAGTGAATGGTCTGTGAATACTGTCTAGAAATTAAACATTATTTTTTTTGTTTATTATTATTTTACACATGATTGCTAAATTATTTTTACTTGGATGCCTAGTAAACGACCAATCATCATTGTTTCATGAGCTAAAGTTGAAAATGCTGAATGCCCGTGTATAATAGTTATTTGTTCTCGAACTAAAACATATCTAATCAATGGTAAAGAAGAAACCATTGACGGTAAGACACATTGGTTATAGAATGGTTTGATTGGCAAATAGTACACCTATTGAAATTAATGATTTATTTTTTGTAAAAAGTATCAAATAGTTTTGACATATTTTAATTTACTTTCAATCCATTTGTCATATAACGTACTCCAACTCTGTCTTGGTATGAATGAGTTAAAACGATAACTTTATATCCTTTCATTAAAAGACATTGTGACAAATTGAATATGTGTTCTTCCACACCTCCCATGTTTGGGTAGAAGAAATCTGATGCCATACTAAAATTACATTTTTAGACATTAATATTGAACAACTTTAATAGCTATTGTTCATAAAATTTTAATTTTGTGTATAACACTAAGGCCAGACTTATTAACCATAAGCATTTCTAATGATTTAAAATGTAGCTATAAAACTTTTAGTATGCACATATTCGCTTTTAAGTGATTTTCAAAATGTATATGAATTCTTTTTTTAGGAATAGAAAAATTACTGATATAGATATTAGATATATAGGTGTAAATTGTGATATTACATTTTGGTTTTTATCTAAACATTTGCACTCAGTATTTATTAGCTTTTTAAGTCATAAATAAAAAATTGTATTCATGTCAACCATTCCTGACACATAAGTCACACTTCTGAACAACAGATAGTTCATAACCCGTCACTGACCATTACTCAGACTAGCTATTTAGTCAAACAGTAAAATAGCCATATGGAATAAATTGGAGTGAGCTACAGTGACTTTATTTGTTTATTTTGACGCAATGTTAGATGAACAATTTATAAAAGTTATATACCTAGTATAACTAGTAAAAAGGTGTATACAATGGAGTACTTAAAGTTTATTTACACAACTACATAAGTGGGATACATTGAATAATAATTCAATATTACAATAAGGTAGCTAAAGAACTTAAATAATTTATTATACTGGGGAAGCATTATGTGTATGGAATGGATTAATACCATACAAGGTGGGATGTGATGAACATAAGTGAGCGCAGAATTTCTGGCAGGATAGTCATACATATGTACATAAAACATTACACACACAAACATTACATGTATATATATATTCATATTCACACCTAAGTTATAAAAACTAATTTGGATGGGGTAACCTCATTGAACTACATTTACCATAGTAAAAAGTATTTTATGATTGACTATCAATTATTATTGTTGTAATAATATTGAATATTGATGGGGGAAAGTTTGCAGAGAGGTCAAGTGCCTACCATGACTATCCTGTGAACACGCTTATGGTTATAAATGTTATTTCATTGACTAACTGTACAATGGGTGTGCTGGCTCAGTATGTTTTCATACAATACTATCGGTTGGTATATAATTAGTCAGTAAGTCATAACCACTTGCATTTTAATTACAGTGTACATTTTATAATTTCATTTGTGTTGCAATAACACTGTGAAAAGTAAATAGTGCATCATGATTTCGAACTCGGTTACATACCAAATTTTGTGTTTCATTTTGAAATGCACACTCATTGACCGTAAGTCGTTGTTCGGAAAAGGATTATGGATATGAAAAATTATGATTCGATTGTAAGTAAGAAATAAAAGAATTTCAGTTTATATTCCGTCTCTGTAGTCTGTACTCTGTGGTAGTAGGTAAGTATTAACTAAATACTAATAAATATGAAATATTTAAATCAGAATATCAAAATATTATTAACGAATATTGAATAATGAGTTTTGACTTTTTGAGTAACAATTAACAAATACTAATAGCATAATGTTGAAATGCCGGAATGCATTGAATATTGATAATAGATAGATAAGATAATATTCCAAATTGTCGAAACCTTGCACACAATAGATAATAATTAATTTAATAAATATTAATTGTGGCCTTGCATAATCCACGGTGAAGTCACTACACCGTACACACTGTCAGTTATTATTGTACACATAACATATCACGAATTAAAGCATACTTTAATTCATGTTACACATGAGAAATAAACAAGCACCACGACTTTAAGGCCCGTCGTTCGGTAAAATGGTAAATTCAACGGTAAGTTAGTTACTTAATTGTCCACCGGGCAGAGCTAAGGCCAATTTCTTCCAAAAAGCGCCGGGGTGGCTATAAAAAATAAGTTTTTATAGAACGCTGGCTGTACAGTAAGATTAAAACACCTCATCATTGGACAATATCAGGGCCATATTCTGGGCAGGGCAAGAGATCATGGGACAGGCGCAAATGTCAATAATACTTATGTCTTATGTAATATATTTGACACGTAATATAATTTATAGGCGCAAATTGATTAAATTTTTTGGGGGGACTCAAGCCCTTTCTCCCCATAGGCCATATTGCTTAGTACCACAGAATATAAAAATTAGTACTAATTACTAGATTTTGAACTGGGGGGACTTGACTGACATTTGGGGGGACTAAGTCCCCCCAAGCCCCCCCCCTATTTACGCCAATGGTAATATTTATAATTAAACGTAAAAAATGTATGTTTATTTTAACAAATTATTATAAGTATTTTGATTATTATTAGCTTATACTTTATATTAAGTTCCTTATAAATATATGTCTATATTATATTATGTAAGATCAGTTGACAAACTTTGTTTTAATTTAGGAAAAACGTAAGTCAAATCACACTATTTAAATGCATAGATCTTGAGAATTGAGACGACAACAAACCGACCGATTTAAATAATATAATAACTATCCGAGTGGTGAGCTCTAATAATAATTAGTCAACCGACGATCATTTGTGTAATAATATTATTCTAGCTACCTATAGTGATTATTACGAATAAATTATAGTAATAAGCACGAACTAAGATATAGCTATATCTTATTTCGTGATATTAAGTAACAACATTATCAGCTGTATTCTCTCATTTGTTTTTTACAATATTTTAATTTTTAAATGAATTCTGAGTATTTTAAAATATTAATGTTTTACATACTCATAACTCATTTAAAAATTAAAATATCGTAAAAACGAGAGAACATAGATAATGTTGTTACTTAAAAGTTTGAAAATAGGGCAACAATTCACTCTAATATAATCACACCCTATTGAAACCATAATTTAAGATATTTTAATGTCAAAAAAATACATAAGTTGTTCAACGAAGAGAAAATTAAAGGTTGAGATGACGAAACAAAAAAACTACACGGTAGTTTAGATATATTATTTACATTTACGTTTAGAACTAGTTTATCTACTATCTTCAAATTACAATCGAAATATTTGTGAAAGCTGATTGGCTGAAATCAAATTTGACTTAAAACTTTTAGTTTGATTAATATATAAGTGTAATGATCAAAAATAATATTTACAAAAAAAGTATGCTTTTTAATTTGTAAACTCACTTGAATTCATATTAATCATTAATATTAGATACGTTGAAAGTGTAAAGGCACAAAATAAAAATCCAACTCATTACATATAAAATTAATTTAAAAATACGTTATGCATATATTTTATTTTAGCATTGAAGAAAATGGAGATGGACAATTTGGGACCCAAAATAGTAAATTGTTCTAGGCTCATGAATTAGATCACCTATATGAGCGAAGCGATGGATGTATTGATTTTACAATAATATATGTTTTTTTTGTTCATCTATACACGATATTATGTACCTATAATGAAATAGTGCATCGATTTTCATCTTCGGTACTCGTCCAATATGCTATCTACCGCACGTTTGATGGTTAAGTATGCTATCCATCGTAAATATTTTATCTACCGTCATTTTAAGTTGGTTTAGTATGATAAATGCATTATTTCTACTTCGTCACATTTTTCATGTCGTACTGCGTAGTTATGTACTTATGTATACGAATTTCTGACAGTGGTGGTTATACATGCTGTTCAAGGGGTGGGGGGAATAAAACCAATCCTTCCCCACCCTATAGAATTTTTATATATATAGTATATACATGTAATATAAAATATACACACGGATTATAGGTATAGATGTATAATAATGTTTATATATTAATAATATTAAGTTATTTACACACTTTAACATTAATGTTTAAAAAAAAAAGATATAAATGTATTGACTTATAAAATATAATTATAATAAAAGCATATGCCTTTTTTTTTGCTTAGCAAAGCGTATAATAATATTACTTATATTAACATTAATGTCTCTATATGGATATGAAGCAGCGCTAGCCCATTTAATCGGTCTTCACCAGTTGTTGACCTCAACCATGTCTTCAATGTAAATAAATAAAGCATGTATAGTAGCAATATATAGCATTGAAACATTTTAAATAAAAAAATATTAACAAGCAATTACTTAAAAGCATTCAACTATGCAAAACTAATGCATATTTTTAATGAAAATACTTATAAAGGAATATTATGAAAAGCATAAGCAAAGAAAATTAAGTAGGTAGGTACTTATTTTTCCATAATAGGTATAAACAAATAATATTTTTAATTTTAGTAGAGTGAAGTATCAAGTAAACTTTTCAAATTTTTTAATCATTTGTATTGTATACCACTATACATTTAGTAAATATTAAACTAAGTATAATAATATATAAATGTATAATAAATACTAATATATCTTTAAATTTGAGTTTTTTTTAAATGTTTATTGAGCAATACCTAGCTAATACTCAAAAGTCAAATGATTTATACATTACTTATAATATAATATAATATTATAATTTATACATTACTACCTTCTAACCGTAGAAAAGCTTCGTTCTGCTGAATACTATGTTAATATATTATCCGTGGTTAAAACTAAAAAATATTTTGCTATCAAATCATAAAATTCAAAAATTTATCAATAGGTGTTGTTGGGTCAGCGATATAGTAAATTTAAAAAAAAACCAAATCCCAAGGGGGAGCTTTCCACCTTATAACCGCCACTGAATTCTGACCACTCCGAGGAGTGATACAAACAGGTCTTCGGTTGGTTTTTGTAACAAGCGCCACCACTTTTCTTAAAGTTGGTATAGAAACAGACTTGGGTAATATTCCGAATACAGTATTCGGAATACTTTTTAAATACTTTTTTTTGAAAGTATTCAATACGATATTTTGAATACATTTTACAAGTATTCTGACTTCTAAGTACAGTATTCGGAATATTTTTTTCCTTATATAAGTATAATCTTTTATATTAATAATTATTACTTATTAACTATATTAATTTGAATATAATTTATAACTAATAGATAGCCATGACAGATAGGTATGTACTATTGAGATTATAATAATGTTAATTTATAAACACAGAATTAAAAAAATAATATTTTTGCTATTGAAATCTAAATCTACTAAAAAAAAGTATTCGAAAAATATTTGGAATACTTCACAAAAAGTATTCCAAATACTTAGGAATATTACTATCATAAAGTATTCGAATACATATTCTGGATACTGTTTTTTAAATATTCGGAATATGTATTTGAAATACTTTCAAAAGTATTTTACCCAAGTCTGGATAGTAATATTATGTTTAGTCGCTCCGCATGTTTTTATTTTTGATGTGTCTCCAAGGAGTTTCTATAGTTTGTGCACCAGTTTTTGGGTCAATGAAATTTTCTGAATAACTGAATAATGAACCTGTTTTATGGATAACCCCATGTACCATTTAAAGTAGAATAGGAAATATTATATATATTATAGGTAGCTAGTACCTTGTTCAACTTCATTTAATATATATGGTAGTAAGGTATTTCGATCACGCTTTTGAACTTTAAAAATACTTCTCTCTAAAATGCAATCATGCTTACAACACAAACCAAAAATCCATGGCCCTTGAATTCGTTGTCCGTAATTTCGATTATTTATTAAAACAGTCTTCATCTAAACTATCTTCATTATCATCAGACTTTTCCTCAGGTTTGCGATCTCCAAGATGTAATCTTCCACGATTATATTTCCTTTTATCCAGTAGCGGATCCAAGGGCTTAATTTTGAGAGGGGCATGGAGGGGGGAAAAAGTTCCAAAATTGGCTAAACACGGTGTAAAACGAAAGAAAACTACGGCGATTGGAGGGGGCGCCACATGCCCCCTTTGCCCTCCTCCTGAATCCGCCACTGCTTTTACCTTAGAACAAGAATTTATAGCTATTTGCACAACTAGCCCAGGACCTCCCATTTGTTTACGGTTTTGAAATTCAGTTAGGTACTACAACGTATAAATTATACCAGTCGACTTAAGTTGATTTTCATCTTTTCGTAAACACCTCGGCTTGTGTTACCTTTATTTGAAATACCCAATACCAAATAAGTTCTACGATATCGCACAAATTTAAACCACTGTTACACTTCCCATTTTTATCCTTATACGTAAAAAAGTTATTGTTTTTGCGTATGGAGTGAAATCATTTTTTTGTACATCGATTAGGTTAGCATATTGTTTTCAAATTATTACCCTCCAAATCACGTTTTTGACTAAATATTTTTCAGAACTTTTTTCAACTCACTACCACAAATTGTTTGGTTTTTAATTTTGGTACATATGTTTGGTCAGTATACTCACTACTCAGTTGGTAATAAACCACGTATTTTTAAAAAATTTTCGCACATCTCATCGTTTTGAATTATGTGTCGATATAAATAACTCATAATTGACAAACTCTTAATAATAATAAATAAATCACAGTAAAACCACAAATTATAATCGACACGACTCACAGACACACAATCAATTTTTTGTTTGTTTGAAGCCTGGGATAAATTATAAAGAGGTATAAATATAATAAAATTTGGGATTTCGATAAATACTTGATCTTAATTACAAAATGATAAAGTATATTATGATACAATATTTACTGTAGATATCATATAAAATTATCATACAATTTTGGTAGATAAAATATTTACGGTCGATAGCATATTGGACGAGTACTTCATCTTTATATAGTTACTTTTCTGGTGGTAAATTTCAGATTTTTAAAATTAATTTTTGATGAACGTATGAAGTTCAGATTTTTACGAAATTGGATATACTCTCGATTTCTCATTGAACGATTTTCTTATACGTCTAAGATTTGAAACTCTTATACAATATTGCTAAGATTCCCTTTAAATTTTCCTACGTTTAACAAAAAATAAAGTTTACCCGAAAGTGAAATTAATATTTTTACAAGTGTTTGAAGTTAGACATTGGGTAAACACAAACTCTCATTACGACGATTTTTCTTATTTTGTTCTTATTCAAAAATTATTAACCGTAGGTACTTTAAATTTTTATCAAATGTTTATTTTATCATTTTATTTAGGTACATGATAACATTTTAAAAATATTTTGACTTGTTTTGAGTTATTTATAGACATTTGAAATTTTAAAATGTTTTTTAATCTATAAAGTATAAATGTGAATACAATTGCAATCGTTGGGTCAAAAAGCTTGAAAATTTCATACAAAAGGTTCCTTATAAGTGTTTACAATAGCAGTTGATAAACATTAAAGATCCATATACATTATATACGATTTTTTTTTATAAGTATTTAAAGTTCACGTTTAAATCGTTAATCGTGACCGTAACAGAAATATAGATTAATATAAAAAAATCGTTTATCAGTCGCAGTGTGACCGCGGTACGTAACGCGAAAAATCCCGCACAGCCTGGGCGAGACGTCTCACGAGTCCGCGCCGACGACGCTATAAACAAACGCCATTTTGTGCTATGATGCTTGAGTCCGGTGCCTATCCACTCCCCGCCACACCAATTCTATATTCATACTTCATCTCTTCGTAGTATGTGCTCTATCGAATACTGACCGCCGGCGAGGGAAACGTTGTGCCGAAATTATTATTTACTTCTATCGCCGTCGCTTTGTGTCGTTACTTGTGGGCCAAGCGGACAGCCTAACTATTCGAGACTTATAGACGTCTGCCATTAAACAGTGTGCCGTGTTGCTTGCACATTCGATCGCGTATAGATCACCCGACGGGTGATTGAAGGCAGTTGTTGTAGTGTCCGAAAAAAACTAATCTCGCGCATCGGCAACGAAGACATGGCAAATCCACGTAAGTATGGCCGCGCGTAGCGCATAGCACTCGGCACCCATTTTTTCGGCCGGTCGTTTGTTTTCCGCGGAACGAACGCTGGCAGGCAGGCCGGCCGGCCGGCTTGTTCTGGCAATCGCACTCGGCACACGAGGACGGCCGCGTCCCGTCCGCCGAGCCCGCGCTCGCGCCACCGCGTGTCTATGTCGAATGTCGGCGCACCGCGTTCAAAATGTCGACATAACGCCTTGATATTGCGACTCAGCGATTCGCCACTGTCGTTACAACGTGCGTAATGTAATGTGTAAAGGTTGATCATGAAGTTTAAGGGGAGGCGATTTGTCTCTGGAGAATTTGGACTTGGGTTGATGGGTATCTAGTGGGCAAATGTATTCGACAGAATATAATATTATAGTTGGTCATTAGAGACTTTCATTGTTTGGTCGCTTTCATGTGTACGCGCGCTGTCTATTCTCATATTATTGTTACCGTTCTTAGGTTGCGACTTTGTTCAATTCAATTTTATGGCGCATTTGATACAAATATGAGTCTGGCCAAGTGCAACTTAACTTTGATTCACATTTTATGCTAGTCAATGCTTGAGCTTACCAAATAACTCGTTTTATTTTTATTTTAGAATATTCAACTGGTCAGTATGGAGGTGGCGGAGGTGGTGGCGGTGTAGCTGGCGGATACGGTGGATATCCAGCATATGGTGTTCCTCCCCCTGGACCACCAGGTTATCAACAACCTGGAGCACCGCAGCTACAACAAACTCAACAACCACAAAGTGGATACCCAGGTAGCGGTGGATGGAACCAACCTCCACCACCGCCAACAGCGGCTAGCCAAGGTGATTAACTAGTATTAATAATCCACATAACACTTACAATCGAATGTTCATAACTTATTTAATAAATATGTTATAGTGTTTTATAATCGCCATAACCCTTAAAATTTTAAATCACATGTACGTAGTTGTGTAAATAGATTAGAATACATTTTCAGTGATTTTTAAAATTAAATATATTGTAATAACTTTTTTGTGTATTTCAATTATTTTGGGAATAAAACTATTATCAGTTTTACATAACCACTATAAATTATTTTTCAAACTTTGTTAACTAATTTTATTAATTTTTCCTAACTTTTGACAATATAGGAGGCGGATACCCTGCTTATGAACAACCTCCACCCAGTTTTAGACAGCAAGGAAGTCAACAAGGTTCATTTAATGGATCAAGTGGTGGGAATGGTTATGGTGGTCCACCATCAAGTGGTGGATATGGCGGACCTAGCAGTTTTGGAGGTAATTGTTTGATTTTAAACAAGTATTGGTTATTCATTTTTAGCACTTGTTTTCATTTTATTCAATCAGCACTTCTTTATAGTTATTAATGTAGATATTTTAATTTTTTTAAGGTGGTAGACAAGAACGTGGCAGCAGCAGCGGAGGATACGAGTAAGTATATTTGTTAATATATAAGTCAAAATTATGTGTTTGAATGCCACAAAAACAGTTATTAAGATAAGATAGAGTACAGTTATTTTATCACAAATATAATATTAGGTATGTATTCAATAAGGTTGTCTGTGCATTGAGTATGTAATAGGAATATAATATATTACGAAGCTACTAACTCTAGAAAAGCAAATTATGTAATTGTACATAACATATTTATGCTTTGTTAAACTAATATTTACCGTATTTATATTATTATATGGCATTTTTATACCGTTAGATAATAAAAGTTAACACAATACTCAAGTTTCTTTGAAAAAGTATTATAAACTTTTTTTTTTATTTTATTATAGTAATTTATTGAATACATTAATAACTGAGTAGTTGTGGTAAAATATCTGAGGTATTATTGAACTTGTTTTGAGCATTTATTAAATAAAAATATACAATGCCTGCAGTATTTAATGAATTATATTTAGGGTTTATTTTGTTACAATGTAATACAATGTTAAACTTCTGGAGTTAGGTTTAAAATTCAAACTTACAATTATTTTATAAAATGGTGTTGAATATTTTATGAACTGTTATAAAAATATCAACTAGTGATGGGCAAACATGTATAATTTTTTACAAAAATATAATAAAATATTTTGATTTTTCTAATACTGTTCAGTAAATTAATATTGCCAATATTGAATAGAATATAATAATAACTAGTGCAGATTTTTATGCAATTGTATATTTTTTCATTTTTGTCAGTAATCTTTACAAACCATTTTTTTTTTTTTTTAATATCGGGGCTAAAGTTTTCTTATAAAAAATGTATGAAATAATATTTCAGCAAGTATACAATTCAAAAATAAAATGTTTTAAGCAATAAATAGTAATCTAAATGAAGATAAATCAATGAAGTATTAATTTAATACCTCATCAATTTATAAACTACTAATAATATTACATATTACACAATTTAAAATTTTTTGCTTTGCATATATTTATGATTTTAATACATTTTGATGCATCAAAATCTGCACTCTAATAATAATGGCTTAAAAGGACACCAGACCCTCGTGAATTATCTTTATCTTACACACATTTACAGTAAATAATAATATATTATGTCCAGAATTCTTAATATAGTTAATATTTGCCCAAATTTACATGTCACTGTATTTTTAGGTGATATTAACTGAGCCCTGAGCGTGGAATTATTTTTTCATGGTATAATTTAAAAATGGGATGACTTAATTGAACTGTTTCATTTTTCCAAATTCATATAACTTGTTTTAAAATAAAAGTATAAAAAAAACTACACTTGGACTTGGTTATTATTCTCCTCTACAAATCTGTGAAGTTCTAATATTAACTACAAATAACCTAAAATAATCCGTTATGTGCATTTGTATAATACAGACAAAACATGCGGGTCTAGTGTCCGCTTAAACAATAAATGTATTTAAAAAAAATATATTTAAGTATCTTAGTTAAGCAATACAAGCTCTTAAAATGTATTGCTGATGTTAATAATAACATATTTTTAACTTTTGTTTCACTTATGCATTTTTAAAACATACATTTTTTTAAATTAATTTAATTAAAATAACAAATTAAAGAAGCTCATTTTGTGAGTACTAAAGTCCCGGTTTCTAAACATATTTTAATTAAACGCAATAAACTATAATTTATGTATATTAGCTATGGACAATTAATAAATATTTTAATATCAACAATCGTACCATTGTATACTGGTAACTAATGGATGGACACAACATAGATATAAGGTGTTCTAAATTTATATTTAAAAACCTTAGACTAGGTCCGTTCATTCAGATAATTATATTAGTTTATGGTGGTGTATATTCAATATACATGGTTGGTTTTGTCTTATTTGTAATCAAATCATGATATTATTGAATCCAAATTGTGGATACTATGCTCTGTTGGATAATAAGGTGACCCACTTATAATAAATTATTTTTATTTAGAGTAAATACTAATTAATTAAGTTAATAAACTTAAAAGGCTATTACTTAATGGTTGTTTCTGTTATAATATAATTATATTTAAAAAAAATGTCTGATATCCAGAGCTTAAACTTGAATATTATGCTCTTGGTAGTTGCAGTTTTCATTTTTTGGATTTGATATTGAATTTAAACTTTCAAATAGTTTATTTAAGTCTATAGATTAAGAGGATGCCCCATCCACGTTATGTGTTGTCTCTGTCTTACATATGTACGACATAGACAGAACTCGTTTACACAGTCTGAGTAGAACTCTCTTAATTTTGGTGTTTTATAATAGGTGTTAAAAAACCTATTCTAAAAATAAAAAATGGCAAGATGTCGAGTTTTTTTTTAAAAAAATTTAAATTTTGAGAAGTTTGGTATTTTAAAAATGTTAAAATTTTTAAACGATATAATGAAAGTTAGCAATGGAAAAACGCAACAACTTACCCTCAATCACAATTCAATTTTATAATAGGTAATTTTACTCTAGGACCAAAAATGAGCGATTTATACTCAAGACTAAACACGTTTTGTTTATATCGTATGTGTGTAAGACTGAAACAACACATGAGGGTGTGACGTCCTCTTAAGGTTTTATTCAACCCTACAATTAAATATTTATCCCATCACATATTTTTTATGAAAATAAATATTAGCACTATAATATGGTTTTCTTGGTGTAACTAATAACTACTCTCTGAGAGTTGGCCGCCACTACAATATATGTAATTACAATAATAAAATGTATTATCCATTAGGTTTTTTGTCAAATTTTAGGTACTGGTTATTATTTTTATTGTTAGGTTCATATAAAATTTTCTAATGGTTTCCAAAAATAATACTTCCTAACGATTTGTTTTAACCATTTGTAGGTTGTTAAGTATTTTGAGAATATTAAAAAACTTAAATGTTAATAATTTTTAATTAAATGGTGTTTTATTTATTGTATTTCAATTTAGTAAATAATATAAATAACAAACTAATAAAAGTTACTACTCTTGTAGATGTAGGTAATCAAATTCCTAATTGTGTTTATACTTTTAAATAATATCTATTTATACTTAGCTACACGGGCAGTTCTTCTATTTTAAAAAATTGATTATTAATCTCAATAAATTGTACAATATGATTGTGTATGCGTCTGTAGTTTTTTTTAGGTTTTATATAAAAAATTATGATTAATATTTTTATGTGTGAAGTCTAAATTATCTCAAACGTTGAAAAAATAGTAGATAGTAAAATCATGGATATAGAATTCCATCTGTTGAATGGTGTATTTAGGACAACATATTATGATATAGTGTTATTTTAGTTTTTTTTATTGATGTAATATGTATTATGTATTGAATTAACTTAACAGAATATTAATATTTTAAACCAATTTTAGTTAGTACATAAGTAGGCCACAATTTGATACTTAAAAGTACTTGAAAACTTAAATATTCATCACATGTATATTATTTCTAATAAGAGTAACCTTTAGTGGCAACCGATCTTAGTCTGGTTCTGTCTGACAACACCAATCGATTAAATTGGTTTTTATCAATTTTTGTTTCCAATGATCAGTCATAGCCGAAAAATTGCTTTACCTTGTTAGTCTTAATAAAATGTAAGTTAGGTATAAAATAATAAAATGACGCAATTCAAAGCTCAGCACCACACCCACTACTGCCTCTGTGCGTTGAAATCCGAGGTTATTCTTATATGGGACAGTGTATAGTCTCATATATATTATTTAGGACTACTCATGTAATAATTTTTATATTTGAAATGCATATTTACAATCTATACAATTTGTACAATAGGTAAATTTGAGACATGAGTAAAATATAACTTGAATGTCTTGTGGGGGGAAAACCGTCCATCAACAGTACCTCCTATTTATTTTATGGGTTCATACATTATGGAGACCGTTTTTTTTTTTTTTAGGCAAGAGCGTCTCTTGGCCTTCTTTTTAACCTTGGACATTTTTATATTATGTTCAATTTATCTTTGATTTTAAAGTTTGTTGTAATATGCATTAAATGGCTACTACTGTATATGTTATATATTTGACGATATTATATTCATCATTATTATAATATCTATATGTATTAGTTCTATTTCTATCTGCTACAATTTTTACATATAGGTTACCTTATCTCTTATAGTAATGTAATACCTTTTTATTGCCATGTTTAAAACTTTGGTAGTAGCAGCTATTACGGCACTATAACATCTAAATAAAGTACATATTTAAGACTTAAGTTGAATTTGTTATGTATAAGTAAATTGGGTTTGGTTTACAAATAGAAAAAGAATAAACACATATATTATTAATAAAAGTAATTTGTTATTCAAAGTAACCTCTCATATAACGAGAGTAGTGAAGAGAAAATGTATTTTGTTATATACCTTCAGAAATTTGTATTATACAAATGTGAGGCCATGATTTCTAAACAACATTTTGCTTAATAGAAAATTATATCCAAGTTTCACTGCATGAATAAATAAACACTAAATTATATCATATTACTATATTATTTAGCTATGGTTTACGACAAGTATTCCCAACCTTTTTTACTTAACAACATTTGGTGTTATAGAATTTTAAGGCACATGCATAGGAATATATATATGTATTCTTTTTTATTCATAATTAATTATAAGGAAACGTTTATTTGAAAAAATTCAACAAATAAAAATAACAAGGAATGTATATTTTAATAATTTTAATTTTAAGACTACACATTTAATGTATAAGTTTATTTATTTTATTACAATTTTTAATTTTAATATATTATGTATAGAGTACGAATTTTAAAGCAATAAAAAACTTAAGAAAAGCACTAAAAAAGTTTTAAGCTGTTTAAATCTTCCAAAAAAGGCATTAAAAATGGGGTTTTTACAAAAAAGGTATTATTATAAATTTATTTACAAGTCTGCTTCTTCAAGTTTTCCTTCTTCCACAATTATTAATCTTTAAATTAAATGTATTCTATTTATGATAATTTATAAAAAATAAATTAAATAATAGTTTTAAAATGATTTTTTTTACCTATATCATCGAAGTTGCATTGGACTGGACAGTTTAAACTTTTTTCAAGTTTTTAAATAAAAATTAACATTTCAAATATGTTGATTTAGAACACATTTTGAAAAAATGCCCAAAAAAGCAAAATAAAATATCTTGCATGTTATTCTAAGTAGTTTAAATTGAATTTGTTGCTGACATAGCTTCGTTGTAGAGTTATAGAAAAAAAGGCAAATACCTTCAAAATACGTACTCTACTTATGTATAACAATTTATCTAAGGTAACATTAGCTTGTAACTAATAACCAACATCTCCAAATTAATCTAAAATTATATCATGAAATATTATATTGACGCCCTCATGTGTTGTCTCAAGTATGTAACTATATCAGATGTAACTCAGCAGATCATGTTAAGCTCAGTTAGTTTAAAAATTGAGTGAATCAACTTGGTTTTTATTTATGATTATTCAGTTTATAATTGAGTCATTACCATTTTTACATTACACTATATTATATAATACGCATATCTTGTTAAAAAAAACTAATGCACTAACACGGATAATTTTCTTACCATCAAGTTTCCTAATATTTCAATTAATTTTAATTTTTAAACTAATAGAGCTAAATATGATATTCTGAGCATAAATTTGCTGTATTAGACATTCGTAAGAGGGAGGACGACACATGCAGGTGTGGTACCCTCTTAACACACATAAAAAGATAATAAGTACACATATGCAGAATTTTGTGTCACACAGTATTTGGTTATTTCTGGTTTAGGTTATTACAGTAGTTGGTCCCTTATTTCATCAAAATAATTTTTGAGTGAATGTGGTTAGCAGTTTCAATGTATATTTTAGTATCTGTAAGAGATCTTTACTAATTTATGTTGATATATATTTATGAGATCTTTACTACTTTATGTTGATATATATTTGTTATTTAGTATTTACTCAGATTTTTGATTGACTATATTTAGAGGTTCATGGTTATTTTATAATTCTATTAATTTTGTACAGACATTATACATTTGTATTTAATTAATAAATAAGTTTTTGAATTCTTATATTAATGCGCCCGGTGCCGATGCCATTTTATCCTCAAAAACACTGCAGGAATAACGATACCGCCTTGTAAAATCAACCAAATTTCATAATTTTTTTTTTTAATTGTTAGAGGGAAATATTCTACAGCCCGCATCGATCTATGTTTTTCAATATTTTATTTTACCTTAGTAAAATACAAGATAAAAAGTATTTTTTTACAAATTTTTTAATACAATTATTAGAAATAAAATACAAAATCAGAGATCGATGTGGGCTGTAGGAAGTCTTCTTCTTTCAGACAAAAAAACAGCCATCTAAATCCGACATTTCTACAAAGCTTAAGAGTTATTCCTGTAAAGACATTTTTTTTCGATATAATACACCCTTTCCAACCCCCTTCCCCCTAAATATGTATCGAGTAGTGTATTAGTGGTAAAGTCTTATAATTGAGGTGACACCTTAAAATATAAAATTTAATTTTCAAATTTTATAAAATTGTGGAAAAATTGAAAAACTGGCATCGGGACCCTTTAATATATTTGTTTAATCTTATTTTCAATTCCTATCGTTTATAAATCTCAAAAGATTAAGTTAAAATATGGTTTATAATAAATAATCAAAATTATGGTACAATTATTAATTTACAGTTGAATGGTATAGTTATAGGGTGTTTATTACATATTTGTAATTTTATGACTATTAAATGATTTTATACTTTAAATTTGTCTTATTTAATTATTATTAAACATAATTGAGTTGTAATTTTGTATGTGTGAACAAATAAGAACAGAATTAGTTATTTTGTTACACAATAATAACCTTTTGCATCTAGTATAATACCGATTGTTACCTAAATATAGTTTTCTGTGTCTATGAAAGTAATTGCTGACTATAGAATATAGATAGATCAATAATTAGAATATTTATAATACTAGGCATTAGTACATACAATATACTAGAATGTATGGATTTTTAAATTAAGTTAAATATGATATTGGTTCAATGAAGACTAGAAAGTTATTATTCCAAATATATTGATTTACATTAAAAAATGTTTTTACTGTGCAAAACATACAAAATAAAAATTAAATATTTTATTATTGTAGTTCATGCGTTTATATGTTTAGTTGCCAATTATATTTAATTAAAAATGTAGAATTTAAATAAAATAAAAATTTCTCAAACTAGAAATTATTTGACATTTTTAATAACAAATATCATATTATATCACATTTAAATTTAAATTAAAAGTATGATGAACATTGTAATTTGTATTTTCTATCATCTGAGTTTATTTTTGGCCTGTACTATACTATATTAATACTATTACACTATATATTATATTTTTAGCACACAGACAATTTAGTTTTGAAATACTTATTATGCTAAAAAAACATATTATATGGACTTATAAAAGTTATATAATTGGGTTTTATTTATTGTAATTATTTCATAAATCTTAGTTAAATTGCTCTACAAATTTATGAAATACAAAATAAACAAAATTGCATTAAAAAAAATTCACGAATTAATTATTGCTTCAATTTGTTTAAAATACATTAATAATAGTTAAATAACCATAAACACGGACTAAAATTACAAAAAAAAACATGCACATGAAACCTCAGTGCCCTAAATTATATAATTATTATTTTTATTCTTTTTTTTTTATATTTATTTTTTTAATATACATATATTATCTTAAACAAGAGGTATTATTACTTAGTACTTACTTTTCATATACATGTAATTATTTAATGTTTTATACTTCAATATTTTACACTTTATGTTTTTATATCATAGTTTAATTTAATGCTCATAATAAATAATTATAATTCTCTGTATTTTATTTTCTTAAATTATTAATTTAATTGTCAACCAATAAATGTTATCGTGTTTGTTTTGTTGATTTTGTTCTAGTTCCGGCGGCAGGGGTGGTTTTAACAAAGGTAAATAGCACCGTATTCAAGTGGTGCTTTTTATACATTTTAAGTAAATGGTTCATAGGCGCTCAAATAAGTCTGTTAACTATATAAGTATATATACCCAAAAGCTGATAACAAGATAAGTTAGGTATCTTGTCAAGGTAATACTTCCAACCTGTATTTAGCAATTCTTCATCATTTATATACTATAGAACGGTATTTATGATATTTTATTCACTTTTTTAAATCAAGTGGCGTGCAAGGTGGTTAGCAGTTTCACTATTTATTTAATATATAATTAAAATTTTGACATGATAAATATGTCACTTTGTTTCCAACCATTGTTGGTTGTGGTAGTTTTTGTCGAGATATGGTAAAGTCTGTAATATTCAAATGAATATTACGCATACATATGTGGTAAATTAGGTACATACAAAAATGCTGTTTATTAAAACATGAAACAATAATTTTATGTATGTACATAATATTATAAACTATAGGAACATAATAGTATGTCTGGTACAGTGAATGGTGTAAATGTTTTGGACGTATTAGTATGTCCGGAGCAATGAAAGGGTAAATTAGTGATTGATTTTAGTATATTTTATATATATATATAGGTAATAAAAATATATAAATAAAAATCAATAAAATTACATTCTTAACAGTTACTAATTACATGACTATTACTACTGCTATATATTTGACAGTTTTTAAAATAAATACATAGCTGAAAACCATATTAACTTACTTTAAAATTAACCTTTTATAAAGCTTATTTGAAATATAAATAAATTATTAAGTTTTATATGAATACAATTATAACTATTGTGATTGATGAAAATACAGTGTATCAAATTAATGTGCTTATAGGTACATCTAGAAAATTTATGTTAAATAGTTTTTTTTTTATGTAGCAAGATTATTGGTGTTAGGTCGGTTGGTTAGTTATGAATCTATTATGTCTTTTTTTTTTCAGTTTTGAACCGACAAATCTATTATGTCTATAATGAAATACGTCATGTTATTATAATAATAATGCTATTTGTTTCTTGGATATGATTCACCTGCCGTTTAGGTTGATGTTGAAATGTTTTTTGCATACAAAATGGTTATTTTAAACATAGGTTACCACTAAACAGTGTTAATATTAAGGAAAAATTGTCCTTTATAGAAGAGTGTGTATTGGTTAAATGTGTTAACTGCGCCTCGATAATGCACGCCACTCAAACTGTCTGATGCAGTTTCATTGATTTGTAGTTAAAAAAAATTGTATTCCTAATATTTATATTAGAAATACATATTTACTATATTTATATAGTATATAATGGGGTGTGTGTCCCATGGTTTTTTCATTTCAGTTTGTATAATAAAAGTATTTTCTATTATCTGAGTCTCCATAAAAGTGTTGTTACAATTGCTTGATATTATTTAAATTATTTGTAACTCGACAATAATGGGAAGTTATTTTGTTTTCATACATTTTTGAAGATACATTTTTAATAAAGTTGACATTTTGTTTAATTAATACAATAGTGTATTGTACAATAATATAAAATTCATATTTTCGTGGTTTACAGAAGTATCTGATTGTCTTGGTTTTTCTATTTTATCATTCATGTTTGTTAATGTCAATAGCATTTATTAATTCTTGTTTTTTGTCTAGGTAGCGGAGGACCACCTAATGATCGTAGTGGTGACTTCATCGTCCAAGAGGACACAATATTTGTTTCTGGCATGTCTACAACCACTTCTGAAGCTGATATTGAACAACACTTTGGTTCAATTGGCATTATCAAGGTAATGCATTATCTAACCTGTATTAGGTACATATTTCTTAAATTTTATTTTATTTTAATCTTAATCATATTGTATTTTAGACTGATAAAAAGACCGGAAAGCCCAAAATTTGGATGTACAATGACAAAGCAAGTGGAAGACCTAAAGGGGAAGCAACTGTTACATATGATGATGCCCATTCTGCAAATAGTGCTATATCCTGGTTTAATGGTTCGTTTTAAGTAATACTTAAAAGAAACATGAAACCAATTAATTTGGATATTTAGGTAAATCATTCAATGGATCTACAATAAATGTCCAATTAGCCACAAAGAGAGATAATTGGCAAGGAGGACGTGGCGGTGGTGCAACTGGTGGAAGTACTCGTGGTAGTTCTGGCAGAGGTGGTGGAGGACGTGGAGGATATGGTGGTGGTTATCAAATGGATGATCCTGTATCAGACGATCCATCAGAAGGAGGCGGAGGATTCTATGGTGGCCCCAGAGGTAATCATTTTATCTTTAAATAATTTTTAATTATTTTACTTTTAAATTAAAAAATATTATGTCTATTAAATGTATTTCTTTAAAGGTGGAAGAGGCGGCGGTAGCAGAGGTCGTGGTGGTGGTAGAGATGATCGTGGACCACCCCCAGACCGTAGAAGAGATGACCGTATGAGCAGTGGAGGTGGCAGAGGCGGTGGCCGCGGAGGTGGTGGAAATGATTCAGGTGGCCGTGATGGTGACTGGAAATGTTCAAATCCAACTTGTGCCAACACTAACTTCTCTTGGCGTCAGAACTGTAACAGATGCAACGAGCCAAGGCCCGAAGGATTTGGTGATGGTGGTGGCAGACGAGGAGGTGGTATGGGTGGTGGGCGTGGTGGACCACCCATGCGTGGCGGACGAGGTGGTGGAATGGGAGGTGGTCGTGGCGGTCCTAGTATGGGCGGTAGTCGTGGTGGTCTTGGCGGCGGAGGCGGAGGAGGTAGAGGTGGTTTTGGAGGAGGAGGCAGAGGAGGACCTGGCGGCCGCGGAGGTGGCGGTGGTGGACGAGGTGGTGGACCAATGCGAGAGTAAGTTTATATTAATTTATTTTGAATCTGCAAATTAATTTGAATTTTATTTTTATTTTTTTTCTAGTGATAGAAGAGGAGACAGAAACCGTCCATATTAATTTTTAATAATAACAAAAACAAAAACTAAATATTTTTAGCAGTCTAATTTTTTTTATACATTCTTTTATTGACGATTTATGCTTTGTGTAATTGTAGCTAGATAAAACTTTACTAGGTAGTAAATTGCAGAAGTCTAGAAGTTCATGATTATTATTAGTTTTTCTTTTATGTAAATAAATAATAAGGTAATCATATAAATTTGATGAACAAGATTTCTGTAACCATGTATTGTTTTTTATTCTAATTTGAATGAAAATCATAATTTTTTTCATTGTTTATAGAATCGTTTGTGACTTCTCAACCTCATTATTCATAATTTACTTGTATTGAGTATTATTATATAGATACCGATATTGTTTTTTGTAACTTTTAAATAATAACGTCAATAATTAATAATTTCATTTTGTTGTTAAATTAATTTCTCCGATATTTCCACTATTTATTGCTGTGATAAAGTAACTATCATGTTACTTGTCTCAGATGTCAAGAATGGGTGGAGAGGTACTTAAAAACGTTATTTATATTAGATTGGGTTGTCATATATTATATTACTTAAACCATACAATTGTTTATTTTACACATTTTTATGAAGAAAATTGAACCACTCCTCTCCATGGTCTAAAACCAGTTTCAACACTAATTTTTTTATTAATGGAATTCCACACATTGGTTAGTTAGCACTTCTCGACATACATTTGTAAAGCAAAAACCTAATCAATGTTACAAATTGGAAGGAATGAGTAACTGACAGTTCACACGGACTAAGATAGAATTGACTGGAAAAAAAAGCCTAATCATCAGCTTAAGGTTAAGAGTAGGATTGTGAAGGGGGAAATGGGGAAAATCCATCTAGTTTATACAATTTATGCTGGATGCGCACATGCCTACTCTATATCTTAAGCGACCCAGCTCTAAACGATACTCAACTTCCAGGATGGTTAATGATAGTAAATCGGATACTTACTACAAGTTGATACTTATAGGGGGCTCATAGTAAAAATGTCCTAAATACTTTTAAAAGTAATCAGAAAAATGGGAATTTTTACATTAAACCTGTTTTGGACAAAATCGAAATTGGTTGACCCTAGATCAAAAATTAACAACTGTAGACTTGACTATTTCACTAACTTTTTTTGTGATACTTAGAGATATTTAACATTTTTAGTTTATTTTATATTTCTGTGTTTTAAGATGAATAAGTAAAATGGCAAAGAAATTTAAGCTTCCTCATAAGATATTCATATAGCAATGGATCAGAAAATATCAACATTCTTTTATAAACATTTGGAGTTCATATTTCTAAAAAATACATAAAATTCCCAAAAAATTGCAATTGATTTTCTGTTTTTTTTTATTTTTGTATATAATCACTCACCTTATCTACTACTGTATTAGTAAAAATGAGTGATTTCCAACTTAAATGTCTATTCTGATAGTAATGTGAATCTATACTCTATCCAGCGAGAGAATGCGTCGATTCTGCACATCCCCTCCCCCAATTCTCACTGCTTCGAAACCGGTTCCTCTATGGCAGTGTTGCGTGGTGCGTTCTCTCTCTGAACTTCATAGTTAATACTAGTTGGGTCATTATATAATTTATAAAATATTTTGACTTTTTGAACTGATTATAAACACTAACATTTTTAAAGTATTTAAATTAATTTTTTAGCTATTTATACCAATTTTAACCTATTCATATTCTTCTAAGAATCATCAATATTGACTTATAATTTTATAACACTTGGTACTATTGTATTGTATGCAACTTTTTGTTGGAAAAATAAGTCAAACCTATCAATTGATAATGATTTTGAACAACAGTATAAAATAACCTTAGAAGGTTAAACTGACAGACCGTCTCCACTCAAAATCGTTTTTCTCATGTAATGATTTATCATTGAATTCATATTTAACACATCCATTACAGTAAAATAGTATACGATGAGGTGCACTTGATACCTGCTATATACCAATTGAATTTGAAAAATTATATGATAAACTAACTGTTATATTGTTCCTGTATTTGTCTTAATAGTGGCACCTATGTTATACTTGTATTCTGTTATCTTATATAAAAATCCTGTGTCACGTCTTTGTCAGGAATAAACTCCAAAACTACTAGACTGATTTGATGAAATTTTTACTATGTGTGTAATTTGGCCAAACTTGAAGATAGGCTAATTTTAAAAGGGAGAGGATCAACCCCGGGAGGTGCTAAATTGGGAATTTTGAGATTTCAGATGGAAATTTTTGTTTAAAAATGGTTGTCATGGGTTTTTAAACTATTATAATAATAAAAAAATATTTGCTTTACTTTTTATATATAACTCATATTAAAAATGTGAAATGAAAATCTCTGTTCAGGCTAAACTCTGAAACTACTTATCAAATCTTCTTGGTTATTTTAACGAAAGTGTATTTCACGGAGAAGGTTTATATGAAAGAAAATTTTAGGAAAATCCATCGGTGTATAATATATTGCCATATTGGTTGTTTTTAGTTAATCGGGCATGTTTGTTGATTTGTATTATTATCTTTTGTCAATATACATATTATATATAATATATACAAGATCTAATAAGTAGTTCCAGAGTTTAGTCTGTATAGTTATAGTCAGTGTATTTATATAGTTAGATATACCTATATATAAATAATGTTTGTGGGTAGATTAGACCTTAGGGAAGAAGATAGGTTAATTTACAGAGTTAAATTTGTTTTTTTTTATTCATCGGATTTTAGTATGGTTAGGTTAGAATAGGATTTTGTATAAATTGATTATATTAATCCGCTGTAGGTGGAATGAAGTAAAAACGACAAACTTGGTATAACTTTGATAATTTGGAGTTAAATCAAACACTTGTGTACAAACAGCACGGGGTCCATTGCCTACCGGATAATGTACTGCTGCGAATCAGAATTTTTATTCCGGGCAACAGAAATGTTCAGATAAATGTTGAATACCATACATCAAATATTAAATAACGAATCGAACAAAGTTTGAGTCATATAGAGTTGATACATTTAACGGGCAACAAAGTGCACGGGATCAGCTAGTTCTATATAAAAATTAATTTTATGGTTTATGGAGAAATGAATAATTGCAAGGATGTAATATTTGAAAAGGAGATCGATATAAATAATGAAAATGTAAGTCATTATCAGTTATAGTAACAAATTTATTAGTCTTTTATTATAAGAAAACCATTGTGATAAATGAAAAATATAATTCTATTAAACGAATTCAACATATCTAAATGCCTACACCAAAAGAACAATTTCGACATTAGGTAGGTTTACCTTTAGGCGGTCTAAATTAAAACTTAAATCATATGACTTATAGATAGTAATAATATATGTAAAGATATTACCAAACTAAAAACAAAAACCCACTATTATTATTTATACTTTTAAATTTAATTTCAAATAGTTGGTAGTGTACACAGTTGATATTTAGTTGGTAATTACAATTTTTATTAAAAAAAGAGGATGTGTTCAGTCTTTGCGCTTCTTTGATCCTTGTTCCTATAACAGTAATAATATAGTTTTCATTGATTTTGTGTATTATTATTTTGTGTTTGATTTTTCACCTTTTGTGCTAAAATGATAAGCAGCCTTCTGAAGATGCCGATAAAGTCCACAAAGAGATCAACAGAATGAGCAATGAAATCCTTGTCTCCTGCTCTTCTTTTTTCCATAATTAACTGAGTGTCATACAAAACAAAGCCACTCATAAGCGCAAGACCGAGGTAAAGATAACCCTGAAATATACATCAATAAATAATTTAGCAACAAAAATAAATAAACACTACTTTATAAATATACTTTGAATATAAGCTCTGAACCAAGGAATAAATTGGCCAAAGACAAACACATGAGAACAGACAGCAACGACATTAAAGTACCACCTAGGTAGAGCCATTTTCCACGTTCTGCAAAAATGGCAGACAAACTGAATGATGTGAATACCAATGTAGACGCCAAAAATGCTGTTGGTATGATACTGGGGTCCACATGTATGACATAGTCTAAGACTGGTCCAATTCCAAGGCCTATAACACATCACACAATATTTCAAATAAATAAATTTTAATATTAGGTTACTAATGTTATTTATGAAAACTAACCAGTGAAGAAAGTAAATCCAACTAAATAACTCATTCTGAGAGAGCGATTTTTTCCATTATCTTGTGTGTACATAAGTGCTAATAGTAATCCAGTAGCACCCAGAGTTGTCAATAATCCAGCACTTAGAAAGTTTGTGAAAACATGGACATAAGCCCCAACTGCAGCCGATATCATGGATACTGTCAAACAGGCATACACATTGACTAAATGTGTACGTACAGGTTGTTCACTAGACAAAAAAAGGTTTATATCTTTTATATTTTTATCATAGGTAAAATAACTCAATTAAAATAGTATGTTTTTTTAAACAATTAACTAACTATTTTATGACTTTTTCTTTTTACCTAATGTTAAACTACAAATTTATCAAATAAAATAATACAATTTAATTAGGTATCTATAAAACATTTATAAAGTAGTGTTATTAAATAATGTATGTAAACATTGTTAACTATATTTCAGTACCTAAATATTTAAAAAGCATTTAAATTATGTATTTTAAGAATTTTATGATAATCAACCAATTGATTTCCAAACCCTTCCTCTCGAAAGTAAGTTCTAGTGTTTTGTCACAAGATGATCAGTTCATGTAGATTATACTAGTGAGTAAAATGCATGGCTATTATTAGTCAGTTTATTCTATTTTAATTGTTTAAATAATTGATTGGGTGCACATAACATTGTTACCCAATTAAAAAGAAAAATTATACATTTGTTAGCACATTATAGAAATTCTAATACTAAAACTATTGTAGTTAACATATGGTTGTTAATGACTAATGAGTATTCAAATGTATTATTATGAAATATTCCAAGTACCATTTTTCCATTTAAATTATTATTTTCTAGAAATATTAGTTCTATACTCTATTCCATCTAAGAGTGAACCGCATTTGGGCACGCAGACTGAGCCGCCGAACAATGTCTGAACCCTTCCCCCCATGCTCTCACCGATGTCCAAATTGTGGTAAGGATGCGCGGAAAAAAGTATTTTTGGAGTGGTTTAATCTTAGATGGAATAGAGTAAAGTAGATATTATTGTTTTATATATTATTTATAGCTCAAGCAAGGCTATATCAGAATGAAAACTCCTTAACTCATTATACTCTGGCCCACAAGAAAACATTATAGAGTCCCGACCAAAACTTGTCCGATCCGTGTTACGGCTTTTAGCCTTTTTATGGTTTGACGGAATGTCTCCTTGATGGCTTTTTTTTTGTGTAAGGGGCTTTTTAAAAATTTCTCTGGAGGCAAAAACCTCCCAATGAGCCATAAGTAACTGTTATAATTATTTAAAGTTTAAGACAACCGTTCAGAAATCTCCTATTGAAATATATCAAACATGATTCATATAATTCTCTTAATGTTATCTGACTACACGTCATAGTTAAAATAAAATTGCTGGTAATAAGAAATATTTATTATTGTTGATAAAATAATAATTATCATTATTACCTTCACCTATTAATATGTTTTATTATCTTTATATATTTATCATTTATTGGTTCTTATACAACAATATTTAAAGAAGTACAAATAGACTCGATGTGTAATACCTAATGTTGAATGATTAATGACTTATTTAGCTCAATGCGATGATTAAAAAATGCAATTTACTGATAAAATAGTAATAACGAGTTGCGTAAACATACACTTAACATTAAATGGACCAATTGTTATCTTATGGTACCTTAAATATAATATAGTGGCCAATGAGTGGTCCATTAAATTTCAATGAAACATTAATGAATTAACTAATTTTTTTATGAAATGTTGAGTATAATAAATTTAAATATATCATTCTCAAGTGGTAGAAATAAATATTTCAAAAGAATAGAAATTCAAAAATAAGACTTAAGCCGCTCAACAGTGGAATGATTTATAACTTTGTAAGTTGATAGGTAAAGACGTAAGGTACTCTAAATGTGTTCAAAAAAACACAACATAAAATATCAGTAAATGAATTACCTAAAAGAACTAAACATAAAGGTTAACAAAAAACAAACATAATAAGTAGACATTAGACATTCATTCAAGACGTTTTACAAAACATGACAATCTATAACACCATTTATGTATAAGTAGGCGATTGATATCTAATGAACTGAATAATTTATTTATTTAATACCAACATACAAGTCGTAATTAGCATACTAGATAATTAGTATGTCATTGGAATTTTACTATTAAATGGTATTACGCGGTTATTCGCAATAAATTGCAATGAGTACTATTTTTTTTTTTGTCGTTTCCAACTCTCAAGGATAACGTCATGACTGAAATGTCTGAACTGAACGACCGAGAAAAGTCTATAAAATATTATAATACCTCTTCTCTTATTAGGTACAATTACAAAAAATGGCGTATTCATTATTAACGACACGGACCGCACAACAGCGTTCGTCGATAATCGATACAAACGAGAATTCCCACTCTGCGCCGAGGCATAATAATTAATACTTTTATTGTTTAAACAATAATAATATCACAGGGGCATTTCAATAACAACAATATGAATAGTAATAATAATAAAAATCGGTATGTGCATCAAAATACAATTATTCAATTCGTGTGTCCGCGAACTTACATTTTCGACCCGAACGAACGGGCGAACGTGCGGAACGTCGTGGTGGGCATGTTCGGTTCTGCTTGCGTGTTTATTTATAGGCAGATACGTCCGGTCCGGTCACCGGTCGGATGCGAGAACTACGATCGAAATGAACGTGAGATCTCACGATCTATTTCCGTTGGCGGAAGTGAATACGATCACTCGTATCGCGTTAAAATTCGTCAATTTTCCGGTTTGAAAGTTCCCTGTTATGTTTAGTCGTAACTTTACGGTCGCCGTGTGCACTGTGTAAATAATATCGAAGACTAAGCTCGAATCGCTTCGAGACCGAACAAGTGAACAACAACACAGCGGCACTGAGTGGGTGACAAACACTCTGGGAACACGTAAATAAAATCCGATGACGTCACCAGTGGGTCGACCCGAGACCTTGGCCGCGGGACGTTATAGAAATAGATGTTGATCGCGCAAAGACGTTACGAAAAAACAAAACACTCGACACCGCGTTTTCCCGCGTTTTCTTTATTTCCTTATCATATCTTTGGGTACGAGCATCGACTCGGGACTAAACAGTTAAATAGAAATAAGAATACGAGTGTACGACGCGCAGCTCACAAAAACAACAAAACTTGAAAATCTAATATATTATTATTGCCTATTGGTTTCAATGACTATCTAGTAATATAAAATATAAATCATAAAACGACAATAATCATGTCCGACAATCAGTTTCCGGACTACCTTAATGTCTACTACAAAAAATTGTTCCCGTACTCGCAGTTTCACAAGTGGTTGTCCTACGGAAACGGTAAGTTCTTTTTTAAATCATCCAAATAAACATTGTCCATTAAAAAAGTCGGTAATTAGACGTTGGTACCAACATATACATTACATGTTACAATAAGTTCCTTAATAATAGGTCGCCACTGGCTATGGTAGATCATGGATGTTCATAGAAATAACCTGTTCCAAAAGAGAAGACACCAGATTTATGTAGCAAACCCTGTCTTGCTCGTGGCCGCCTGATGTCTTTTCTTTTGAAATAGAGTATAGTTTTTTAAAGAAACTTTTATTCACTTTAAATTTACTTGTAATTTGAATTTTTAGTGAAACCAGAAAACTTTTTAAACAGAGAATTTTCGTTCACCTTACATGAAGATATTTATATTAGATACCAATCGTTCAACACATTGCAAGAATTTGAAACCGAAGTTCAAAATAGATGTCCTTTTAAAATAGATATTGGAGCTGTGTTCAATATGAGGTTTATATAATTTTATAATTATAAAATATTTTATTATAATGTATACTTATGTACCTACTTATATATATTCATATGTTTTTTAGTCCCAAAGTCTGCCGAAATTATCCTCAGTTTCATGCTCTTGAAAAAGAATTAGTGATTGATATTGATATGACTGACTATGATCAAATCCGTACCTGTTGTTCGGGTGCTGACGTCTGTCAAAAATGTTGGAGGTGTGTATAAATAATTTTATTTCAAATATGTAGGAAACATTTTATTTTATATTCTGGTTTTAGATTTATGGTTATTGCTGTAAAAATATTGGAACGAGCAATTCGGGATGATTTTGGATGGAAGCATTTGTTGTGGGTATTCTCAGGTCGCCGAGGTATCCATTGTTGGATATGTGATGAATCTGCAAGAAAACTCTTACCTTCTGAACGTGGATCATTTATTGATTATTTAGCTGTATTATCTGCTGGAGATTCAAAAAAATACAATGTAAATCATCCGTCTGTGAAGTCAGTTGCAAAAAATAAAATAATAATATTTTCAATTTAATTTAAAAAATATACTTTTAACAAACAACAGGCGCAGTATTGCCATTATAAAAGAAGAGTTCAATTCACTTCTTGCTGAACAAGATTTCTTAGGAACGACTGAACAGTGTAATAAAATTTTGTCGTTTATAGCTGATGAAAAACTTAAGGAACAAATTAATTTACAATTTTCAAAGTATCAAAGTAGTATACAACGATGGGAAGCACTAACTGTTATTGTTAATAATAATCATAAAAGGGTAAAATTTACAAATCATAAATGTTATACAACGTGTATTCTTACCTAAAGTCTCATATAATTTCTTATATTATAACAGGGACAATTAAACTTTAAAACAAAACATTGTGTGGAAGATATTTTGTTGTACCTGGCATATCCAAGACTTGATGTGAATGTAACAAAAGGGTTAAATCACTTGTTGAAGTCTCCTTTCTGTGTACATCCAAAAACTGGAAAAATTTGTATACCAATTAACCCAAAAGTTATAGAAAAATTTAACCCAAACACTGTACCCACAATCAAGTAAACGATAATATAATTTTTTTTTTATTACCATTTTTTATTTATATATTTGTTATAGTGTTTTAATTGATGAAATTAATGAGTATGACAAAAAACAAAAAGAAATTATCAATGATGCAAACCTGAGTAGTAATCGCTTAAAAGATTATAAAAAAACATCATTATTAAAAAGCGTCAATATCTTTGAAGAATTTTTAAGAAGTTTAGAAAATACTTGGAAAGGAAGTAGAATAAAACAAAGTGGTAAGTTAAAATTACAGCCAATCTAAATTAAATTAATTACCAAAAGAATTTTTACTGTTCCTAAACGTGTTGTCAAAAATAAAAAACAATAAATAAAAAAATAACATTGTAAGATCAATATTAAATAATAAATACATTCATTGCTCCACTCAGAATCTAAAATAATAAAATACATGCATTGTTTGTTTGACAAGCATTAAATAATATGTAATTTTTGGTTTCAGATATTAAAATGGAATTTTAAAATGTACAGCGTCTTTTAACTACTGTTAAAATATTGTGAACTCACTGAACGAAGAATTGTGTCATTTACTACTATTTATTACTATTAAAATGTTTATAATATATAATTTTTTGGAACTATATGTATTTTATGTCGTAAATTTGGAAAGTTTGGACTTGAATGTTCTACAGATATTTAGGTGACAAGGGTAGATATAATAAGTGCATAATTATTATTCCTACAGTGACAGGAGTATAGACTGTGCTATAACAGATAATTACTTATTTAATAATAAATTGTTAATGCAGTGAAACATCCATATACAAAGTCTCATGGGCAACAAAAATAATTTGTGTTAAAAAGAATTTTGTTAAATAGAATTAAATAAATTTGGTTAAATACAATTTATACTTGAAGTAAAAAAAAATAATTAAACCATAATCAAAACTTTTTATTAATTTTCACTAAATGAAAAAATGGGAATTTATATTTATTTATTTATAACAATTATGGGCAAGAGTCCCATATGCTGCATACTTCCGACATCAGTTAAAACTCTTCGCCAACTCTGGGGGTTTAGGGGTCTCCCACAGTGATGCTCGAAGAGCTAGTCATTGTATAAAATCAATACATTCATCACTCCGCTCAGAATATAAAAAAAATTTTGTCGCTTTTTACTAATAGTTGAGAAAAGAACTTTTAACTTTCTGCAATTTCACCCTTTAAAAGTATACCAATTAGATTCAACTTGATCATAAATGATAAATCATCCCCAATGTTGAAGAATAAAGCATTTTTTCTACAGTAAAACGTACAGTACTACAACACATACACAAAAAACAATAATTGTGAAATCGCAATACGCGCATTGGTCGTTCCGTTCGGAATCTAAAAACTTCACATATAAAAGAATAAAACGAGTATATTATACGATAGTATGATATAATACAGATCGGTATATAAATCCTAGTTAAAATATTATAATACAATAGTTGTAGTAGGTATACCTCTGCGGCTCTGCTTAAGTATACAGCAAGAGTTGGTATATCAATAATAATAATAATGGGGTTTGGAAAAATAAATAACGGGCTCGAAATCCAGGTGATGCTGATCAATTAATAATGTGATGGCATACTCGCTGGCTACTAATAAACGATGTTGGTTTTAAATCATCGGCGACGGCCCGTGAAGAAATTCGGAATCGGCTCGTCTGCAATTTTTCTAACTGCCTATACACGCACAACAAACCTGTAAAAAATTGCTGAATCGCATAATAACAAAATGACAGTCGAAACAACCATCAAGCACGTCTTGGATAAAATCATTAGCAACATCGATTAAAAATTGATCAGATTCGATGCCATTGACGAGGAACCGATTATCGGGATCTAGAGGCACTTTGTGTTATGTGACATGGTTTGCGGGCGACGACTATGCGTACGACGTCATTCAACCGGAAGATAGTTCCTGCAAAGCTGGACCGGTTGATACGAACCGAGGCGACATGGCGGTCGTGCCGACGGTGCAGGAAGTCGCGGAAGAGGAGCGAAGTGACGAGGCGAGGGGCGCCACACCGGCCAGGGGACTAGAGGTCAGGAATAGTTTTGGAGACTTGATCGGTTACAGCTGGACCCGGGGGTCATATTAGAAATACGCGCAGTTCCACGCAGCGGAGACAACTCTCGCCAACCGATCAAGTCTCCAAAACTATTTCTGACTTCTAGTCCCCTGGCCGGTGTGGCGCCCCTCGCCTCGTCACTTCGCTCCTCTTCCGCGGCTTCCTGCACCGTCGTCTCGGGTTGAATTATGCCCCTGCTTGGCATAGGTGGACAGATCATCTCCGATCAAAATCATTTTTCGAATACAATGATATTTTTATGCTAATGGATTCAAATTTAACACATCCACTAAAATGACCTACTCGACGCACCTTCTATGCAGCAGCTGAGAGGTACCCACTTACCCACTTTTTTGTTTATGTTATTCCAGATAATTTTGAAAAAGTACCAATTATATTTTAGTCATATAGATCCAATTTTCTATATGATTACAGACTAGGTATGTGCAAAAATATTTGAACATTGATTTTAAAAATATCAATTACTTCGATGAATTGGATGGTAAGATCCATCGATGCCCAACATCAAAAAAAAAGTGCTGCTGATGACTGATGTACACTTTATTATGTAAACTATACTATCTTGATAAAATAATGAATTTAAGATTTAACATAATATTGTTTATACTTTTTCAAATTTATTTTTTTTATAACTTATTCATATATAATAACATAATATCAACTATAATAAATTGTAATACAATTGTAGAAACAAAAAAGCATTTTTTACTGGAATTACCTTCATAATAAATAATATTTACACAAATTAATATATCGTGAGATATATGTGTATTTTTTAACTTGAAATATAATAAAAACAGTTGGTATAATTATTTGAAAATTTAGAAGCACATAGGTGCTTACTGCCTAGTTTTAGAAAAAAAAAAAAACAATTCCCAAAAACTTTCATCCACTGATTGTAAAAACAATAACATATTTAATTTTTATTTGTTAAACGGTTTCTTTGTTGGTTCATAGTCAAGCTCGCTTCTAGAAAAAAGCCTCTCACTCGGTACCGAGGTAGCTGCTGAGCTTAAAGCTATAAAAATATAAAATGATGTAAGAAAAAATTGGATACACTGTGGACATATCATTTCATTGTGTTAATGGGTTGTCTAACCTGTCTGTCAACCTACCGACAGCGCTTTTAAAATATAAATTTAATTCTGATGGAATAACAATTTCTTGATTTTTCTCTAGTGGCGCGGCCACTTTGTTGTATAACCTTTTCGTGGTTATTCCAGAGAGATAATTCTTGATTTTCTGAAAATTAATCACACATTTTAATAAATAGATTTACTCCCATTATTATAGATAATATATTTTAATCAAATCGCCAACCGAATTAGAAGAATCAGATGAACTTTCAGATGTCACTTGACGCGCCTTTAGTTTTTCAGATATTTTAGTTGACATTTTGATGACGCAACTGAATTTTAGATTCTGAGCGGAGCGCGGAAACTAGTGGTTTTACAATAGTGTTTTATTTCATCCTGTAGGCACCTATACAAAATTTCTACCAGAAGGTGAGCTTTGATTTCAAAATATAGTATCTTATATTTTTGAAAATTGGATCAAGTTGGTACTTTAAAGAGGTATTTTTTCGATTTTCTCAATAGTTATTTAATGCCACGAGAAAAACCACTAAAAACAAAATTTTTATTTCTAACGCTTTGTTTATCACTATAGAAACGAATAAAAAATAATAATATATATTATCCATTATACATTGACCCACTTGTAACCTACTGTGCAGCTGAGCGACATCCACTTACCTGCTTTTTAAAATAAATTCTCTTAAATCTAGGATCCATTATTGTTGCAATTGTTAAAAATGAAATGTTTTCTATATGTCCAAGTCGTTTTAGACATTCAAGTTTTACACATTTTTATGTCGAGTGCTAAAAATTTGAGTTGATATGTTGTCATTTTATTAGGGGAAAAATTTCAAATTGTAGTGAGGGGGTGGTTAAATACCCGAACCTCCCCCCCCCTATAGCTACGCCACTGCAGAAATACCTATTGGCTATTGAGTGTTTCACTTAACCGTGTAATAGTAAATATACATTTACCTGCACATATATGTCTGTATTGAATACAAATGAATACATAGCTAGTATTTATATATTGATTAGTTGTATTATACAAAAAGCTTATTATTGCCATTGAGTTTAAAAAAACCCACAACATTATAAGGATCAATAATAATGCGTCGTTTTAAAGGTCATTTTTCTCAAAGAAACCTTTTATATATAATTATAATAACAATACGTCGTCGAAGCCCTATACTATCTGTTAGGTTAATACAGTATATTATCTTTGTGTCAGTTTGTATAGTTGCATTGTTAAATATAATATGACTAAAGGTAGGTCGAACTGTCATAGGTACCTAAAATAACACCCACGTTGACTGGGATGGATCAGTTGGTGTACATAGGTAGGTACAATTTTATTATAAATTTAAGTATATGATATTATACATTAATTTCATAATTAATACTTAATTAACTTTAATAAAATACAGAAAAATGTATCTCCCCTTGTTGAATAAATATGTCATATACTCGTATATACCTTGTAATATGAGTCTCTCGTCCCTCTCAATGAGCGGGAAAGAGCTTCAATTTTCGTATCTATGTATATTTTGAAAATTATTTTTGTAAATTTCAGTTTATCTATTGATGACGATATTTCAATCTATCGATTTCTCCTTAACTATCAAACGGTATGACATCTGTAGGCCATTCAATAAAAAAACAGTTTATACTGCAATTGGATCTCGAGGAATCATTTTTGCTAAAAACGATATTTTTCGCCCAAAGTTGAATGTAACTCGATATTACTATACATACATCAAACAATTGTTTATGTCTTTATAATTTCCAATAAATATTCCTATTCAAACTGTTTCAGGAAAGTTTTTACAAGCAATGTTCTTTTCGCATTATCTCATGTCCGTCGTGTATGATCAACTTACGTTTTAAAGACGTGGATTTGTCGTGTACTGATAATAATTCAAGTGAAACGGATCTTGTTTGTAATTCCATATGCATCTTCGAACCACCATATTCGACACGGTCTTTAAAATGTGTCAACGGCACGGCGAAAAATTCGTCAATTCATTACAAGTCTCTAACCAGTCAAGTAAATTTAAATTTTATCAACGGACATCCGTATCATAATCACGCATTTACAGCTGAGTACTTGATTACCAGTGAGTATAGTTTACCTACATTCAATCATAAATTATTTACTATTATGTATTCCAATTTATTCAAACGTACCTATGTATATCAAATGTCTAAATTATTAACTAAATAATATATACTATCGTAGGAAATATTCAGTTGGCGGAAATAAAACCAGAATTCAACTTGGCAGATATTTTATTAGGTGGATACATTAGTACTCCGTTCTTTCCGATGTCTTATCCAGACGATTTGACATTCGAACAGGTGATCAATTGTAAAGCATATAACGATTGTCTGATACATTTAATTTTCGTGGATTTTCAAATTTCCGAAGAGTCAATTGTTGAGGTAAGTATAGGTATATGTTAAATAATAATACTTTCATTACCATGTTGTAAACGATTATAACCTCGGATTAAAAATACCTATATTCTGTCGTTTTACGCGGTACCTACATAAAACCATTTATTATTGATTATAGTTAAGTATTTTGTTTTAATTATATCTATACGTTTAGTTTTACGATTCGAATAGAAAGAGATTAGGAATAGTTGGAGGTATAACATTTAGACCACCAGTGATTATATCTTCTGGGCCAGTGATGTATATTAAATTCTTTGCTAATGCTGGATCTTCGATTGGGTACAAGGCACAATATTCCTTCGTCAGAGGTTAGTATAGTATTTTTATTTGTGCAAATTACGCCTATATTTGTTTGTCACTTCTAATATTAATCACAGTAAAAAATAGAAATTAAACCTAGGTACATGTTTAATTTATACACGTATAGACTATAGAACAATAGACACAATCGCATAGGTATTATATAGTTAGGGCTGGCAGTATTTTCGGTATACATTATACGGGTACCTATAGTGACTATTGAGTTATATTGGTATCCAGTTTATTTGAGAATTCCAGTGTACCGTGGATTCAGTAATTACCACTGTTGCCAAAAATATCGTATATATATTATTGTGATATGTCACCGTCCTCAGGGCCGTATTTGAACATTTTGCCATCGGGGGCCGGGACAACATATATAGCCGCTCCCCAAAAAAGTTATTTCTTAAAATGTAAGGTGTAACTACTATTTTGTGGCATAAATGCGGTTATAGGTTTTGAAATGTTTTTTTGGAAACCTTTATATTTCAATGAGTTAAGAACAATCAGTGATATAATCGGAATATTTTGGTCGGACTTAGTATTCATGTAGCCTGTAGGCTGAAAACCTTTGTAATTGAAGCTTTTTTACCAAATATAAAAAATATAGGTACAGTATATACCTATAGGCTATAGGTAAAGTTACTGTTAAAATAATTCGGTACCCTGTAGGTATAAGTATCTACACCAACCTACACAAAAAATATTTATTTTTATATTTTTTTACCTACCTATTTATAGACCTGTGATTAATATTATAATTTTTGTAAATAATTAGTATTTATGTGTTTTATACCTGTCAGGAAACGTCAAGAGTTCTGTTTTAAAACCAAATACGAGTAAGTGACTACGGAATACGATTCGTATACAGTATTTGAATGTTAAGTTTATAATTTATATATTATAACCTATTGGTATATTAAGATTGTGGTGGATTCGTGGAAAATAGAGGTGGGGCTATTACAATGATGCAAATGGTTGAAGAGTTCGAACCAGATGTACAGTTTGACTGTATATGGTTATTTCGAATATCGCACAAACATTTTAATCTGAAGTCACAGCATCTTTATATGAAAGTCATAACGTTGAAACATCTAGGTAAGTATACGTAAATTAGATTGTGTGTATAATATGATAATAAATATTAATATGCGTGTACATATAGCAGAGAGTAGAGACGTAGGTTTAGACTTTTATAGTGTTCAAAAAATCCCGCATGCACTTACACATTTTTTTAACGGAGTAAATAATATCACAAATGTCTGTACCATATTATATAAGTATATCTATTACAGTTTTTATTTTTAAATGATAAATATCAATTTTATTATATGTACCTCCTCTCTCCATACAAAATTCCCGTCTACGCCACTGGTATACGCATATTATATTATTATTTTTTGGTTTGTGTTCAGGAGATTAATTTCAGTTCAATAATAATAAGCCACTATATTACGTTTTTACATGTACCTTTATAGTCGAGAGCAATTTGGTCATCAGAGAAGGGCGCACGTCCAGCGGGCGTTTATTGCAATGGTTTAACGGATCTCGTTCTATGGACTTAGACGTAGCTATCGAAGTCGGCTATTATGTCAGACTGACGGGAACTTTCAATTCCAGTTCTCGACTAGAAATCGCCTACTCAGCCTTTGCTCAGTCTAGTAACTACACATAATATCTGTTAAATATAACGTACACAGTGTCACGCCACTAATAATATATACTATATATACCTATATAATGCATCGCCCATATATGCGTGCGTACAGCGGCAGCAGGGTATGCTCTTGATGCCCCATCAGTGCTCCTGACCGATCTGACTACATATTTGAAAGGGTTGGTCAAACCCAATTTGGGTCACTGTATAATGTCTGACTAACCTGTTATATGGACTAATAATTTAATTTTAAAACAATATTATATCCTACTATTCCAGAATATAGGTTAAACTATTATAATATATTTTATTACCTATAGGGTTCTAGCCTTCTGGGTAGTTTGTATTAGTTACTTAGGTCTTAGGTACTTAATATATAATATGTAACTATGGTATAGGTACCTAGTTTTATCTATTCGGTTAAATTATCTACTGAAATTTGGAATTACCCAGATTTAATAATAACCTAAGTAGGTACTAGGTAATATAGTATTCTATATTCAAGATGTATTTCAAATTCAAATAATAAAAATGTTTAGCGGTATGTATTTCTAACCTTTTTTTTCTAGCTGCATTTTTTAACTTTACATGGTTTAATTGCATAAGTAGCTGGTATTCTATAAAAATCCACTCACTTATATTATTAAAACTTTAAATACTTTTAGGTGCCTTACTTAACTAATAATTTATTCATTCGAAATTTGGATTTGGTACCTATACTCTGTAGTACCTACATCAAAAATCCCAGAAAAATATAATTAAATAAAAAAAATATTTTAAAAAAGTGGGTAAGTGGATGTCGCTCTGCTGTATAGTAGGTTACAAGTGGGTCATTGTATAATGGGTTGTATTAAACTTGAATTCAATGATATAATATCATTGTATAAGAAAAACGATTCTGAGCGGAGACGGTTGGTCAGTCTGGATATTTTATATTATTATTAATTATAGCCTGTAAGTTGAATTAATGTTATAATATTATTATTTTTTATTCGTTTCTATAGTGATAAACAAAGCGTTAGAAATAAAAATTTTGTGTTTAGCGGTTTTTCGTAATTTGTCGGTGGTTTTTCTCGTGGCATTAAATAATTATTGAAAATCAAAAAATGACATTTTTAAAGTACCAATTTGATCCAATTTGCTGAAATATAAGATACTATATGTGGAAATTGAAGCACTCCTTCTGGTAAAAATTTTATATACAGGATATAAAAAAAAATTAAAATAAAATAAATTGTAAAACGCTCCGTTCAGAATCTAAAATGATAATACATTTTGGGTATTTAGGTAATGTTAGTATAACCACCTTGCAGTATATTTACATGTATATTATAATAAGTTGGGTGCGTTTACCGAAATTAAATAAAAAATTAAGGGGCATGCAGTGTTGCAAATGAATTCGCGTGCACGAATGGACGTTGCATACCGAGCAGATTAGAATGTGATGGTTTTGACCATTGCGGTGACAACAGTGACGAATCTCCCCATTGTTTTGAAGCCCATGGTACGTACAATATATAATTTTACATTATTGTTACTTGTTATTTGTATTATATTTATTATACTTTTGTTCTATTTGTGTGTACCGTGCACGTCTCTTAAACTATAAATAAGTAGAACTATTAGCTTATTGACACGACGTCCACAGATTTCCTCTATCCAAGACTAAAAAGTAAAAGCTATATAAGAGAAGGTAATTCGGGGAAGTAGTTAGAAAAAACCACACACTAGTCTATTCAGAATAACAGTACCTACCTATAACACTAGTTTACGAAATGGGAGGGTGATGATGATGGGGTTTATGGAGTACATTCGCGAGCTTGACGTATTTTAGTTCTTTATATCTAGTGTTTATTCTGAATAGTTATAAGTCAGAATAAGTTACTACCTAGTAGGTACCTACCACAAATTAAATTAAGTACCTACCATAAGCTTTTAGTTTTTACTTTTAGTCTTGCATAGTTGTGTGGATGATGCTATAGGAGTTATATCATAGCCGTAAAGGTACCTATACAGAAGACTGAATCAAAAATAAAATATTCTTTAACCAAAAGCTGATTGAGTGGGTTAGTATACATGTTTGGAGAGGTGTGCCCATAGGTGGAAATCCATTAACATTTCGGAGGGTGCTAACATTATTAACACGAATGTGAGTGGGGAAGGGGGTTTTCGATCCCACACAGCTATTAAAGGAGGGGGTTTGATGGACTATTGGGGGAGCTAAGCCCCCGTAACCCCCATCTCAGCCTATGGGTGTGCCTTATGTTATCTGTCTGCCGATGCAGCTATTGAAGACATGATATTATAACATATTATCATAATGATATAGGTACCAATAACGACAAGAGTTTAATGTTTTTTTTTATTTTGTAGACACTCAATCGGATTACATGGACAAGAGTTGGTATGCATACAAGTCTAACTATTATTTCCCGAACAACACTTTATATTCAAAAAGATATCATATCCTTTTGGGATGTTTTATTGGTGAGTATCAATAGTAGCATTTATAATAAATAATTGGTACCTACATTCTATATGTAGCCATGTAGGTACCTAATTGCTAATAATAACAGACAATAGGGAACCCGCAGAAATATTAAGCATGGGGGTATAAGCTTAAGTCAAATCAAAACATCTAATACAATAAATTAAAATTTTCTTAAAATTGTCATAATACTACAATAATTAAATAGTTAAAACTAAATATTAGATAGGTATCTACTTAGTTAAGAATACTTATGTAAAATTTAAATAACATACAAGTATTTTTCATTACATTACCATAGTTAGATTTGTATCTTTTTTTTATTTATTTGAATGATGAAAACTTTATAGGTATAGGTACCAAAGTCCCAATAGTATCTCCGATTTAAAAAAAATATATTTTTATAATTTGTGTTAAAGTCTAAAACAGTGTTTCCCAAAGGGTGTAAAAACTTGAAATTTTTTATTTTTAAAACCAATTGTGCCGCGATGGAAATAATAGTTTGTGAACGACTGGTGACTGATATAAAATCTAAATAGTACACATTATTGAGTAGGTATTTTTCTGGCGTTATTTAACTACAATGCGACCAGAATAAAATGTCCCTCTTTAAATTAAAAGTTGTACATTTTACAAATTTTAATGAACAATCATAAATAAATTTCACTTATTAAATTAATGAGTTGTCATATTTTATTTTACCTACTTAAACCGGGACAAAAATTTGTATTTTTTCCTTAAAAATTATTATACCACTCCTCAATCAATCAATTTTACACAATATTTCTTCATTACCTACTAGAATACCACTCACAACGGTCAGCATTCACTCGTTGGTAAGGAAATAACTAACTCGCCGTTATAAATCGAAGTGAATAACCGAGGGAATTATTAATTAGTGACCATTGATAACAAAAATTTTCTAGGAGGAGCAGGAAAACGACGAACATAGGTTAGATACCTATTTAGTAAAGATTGTCGTCCACCGAGCCAAGAAAATAATTATAAGATTGATAAATACCATTTACCAAAACAATAATGTTTTCTACGTTACCTGGATATAACTACTAGAAATATTCATTAAAATACAAAATGGCAAATTGTTAACATAAATGATTGAAGTTAGATTCTAGGACAACGGGACGTATTGTATTCAAAACCGGTCCAGTACAGCCAGACCAAACTGGGTCACGAAACCAAACATTAGAGATAAATAATTTCCTATCTGACAGGTTCGGGGCTATACTTTAAGAGTTTAAGAGGATGTCAACGCATTTTTTGTTTTCTCTCTCTATACCATGCGCGACATAGTCAAAACGCATTAACGCAGAATCATTTTTTCTGTTTTTAGGTAATCTTGGAGTAAAATCCCCCATAACAAAAAAGGTAGAAAATAATATTTTTGAGAAAATAACACATCGATTTTATATTTTATTGTTATTTGAATTTGTATTCGACTTTCAAAATAAACAAAAAAATGCCAGAGAGAAAAAAATGGTGCGCTGACATTGTCTTAAGAAAATATATTAGGTTACAATGTTACGTTCAACTGTTCAAGACGTGATAATAATATAATAGAAGATCTATTCCACAGTCATAATGATATATCTTATGTGTTCGATGTTTCACGGTTAGGTTAACCTAACCTATTTATATTGAGGATAAATTACCTCGATTTTATAATTTGTTGATATAATATCTATTTATTTACCCTCAGTCATAATATTATGTGACTTTTGATAGCCCTGTAGAACGTAGGTATATTTAAATATCAAATATAAACTTTCAACTGGAAATTAATTACTATTTATTCAAATAAGATTTGAAAGGGAATCCTGGATGAAAAGTTCGTTTTAAAAAGTTGGGCCAAATGTCCATTCATTTTTTTATTTCCAGACAAAAAGTCCGATAGTTCGACATACAAAATATTTTATTACATTTTCATTAATATAATTATATAATATACTAGCTGATCCGGTTCACTTTGTTGCCCGTTAAATGTACCATTTAACATTACATTTTAAATGTAATATTTAATTTTTGTGAAGTATTCCAAATATTTAGGAATATTATTATCATAAAATATTCGAATACATATTCTGAATACTTTTTTTAATTTAAGTATTCGGAATATGTAGGTATTTGAAATACTTTTAAAAAGTATTTTACCCAAGTCTGATATTTTAACTTATATTGACCATTATTTTGAATAATAAGTATAAGGTAAGTAATCAAATATAATATATTAACATTGAATAAGAAAAATAATTAAATTTTTTAAATTAATAGGTATAATATATTATATTATTAATTATTAATATAATTATAAATGAAAATGGAATAGAATATTTTCTATTTTCGGAATTTTTGTCTGACAATAAAAATGTGTTACAGGGTTTTTGTCCACTTTTTCAAATTAACTCTCTGAACGATAACCACTGAAGAGTTAGAACACTAACAAGGTTAAAGCTTTAAAAGCTATGGTGGATAATAAAAGTTTTTTTATTGAACTTAACTAATGTGAATTGTATCCATAACATGTACCTCTAACTATACTTATTTTTGTCATTGCAGGTTTTATAATATTTTTCATAATAGTTCTAATGGTAGTATATAAAATTGCTACAAGTTACCACATTCAGACAGATTTTCAAAATCGACTTATATCCATCAGTCAGCTACTTTGTGAGTATAATTAATATTACATTATTACATTTAAACATGAAGTTAAACCATCGTTGTGTTTTTAAGTGGAAGGAATTCAATTAGAAGACAACAGTCTGACTTCAGAAATAGGAAGGGTGAATTCAAATTATTTAATTGACGAACCACCAGCATATGAACCACCACCAGATTATGAGGCGCCTCCAAATTATGAAGAAGCAATAAAAATGTACAAGAACTCAATGAAAAATAAACATGACAATCTAAAAACGAACCTAATGGATGTGGAATCAAATGGTAAATTTTCTAGTGTTATTATACAAAATACAATACTTTTAGCTTAACTTGGATTCACCTGATTTCAGATAACAGTCGGATATTACATGTTAACGATAATCAAACGGCATCAAATATACATTCGACAGAAAATAATAATTTGTTTCCTCATTGTTTATGTTGTAGTCAAGGAAGTTATCATATCCTAGCATTAGACATTAACAATATGAATAGATGTTGTTTGAATAAAATGTATTCATTAAGGACATTAACAATAAATAATCAGTATTAAGTAATTATGTTTTGACCATAATTAGTCTTTATTAATATTTTACAATGATAAAACTAATATGAAAAAAAATCACAAAACATAAATATCATACAATATAATATATATTTAATAGGTATATAGTGTCCCACTAATTGTACTAATTTAATGCGGTCGAAAAATGGTGATTTCATAATCACACAATTTTTAATTAGTGAGCACTGTATACTATTTAATCATGTACTCATGTACTCATGTTACTAGATTCATCTAGTCCACTATGTAATTTGTTCAGATAAAATAATGATGTTTTATCATCAAAAGTTATTATACTCGACAATCCACGTTTTATTAAGGTTGTTAAATCTTCAATAAAAAGTTTTCCGTAACTACTTCTACTGATTTTTTTGATAGTTTTTACACGGTCAGGGAATCTTGAATTTGAAGTAAACAAATATTTGACAACATCTAAATCCACATTAGCTCCAAGTCTTAACTGATGACCAAAATCTTTTGCCCATCCATAAATTATATCACAATTATCAACCGAAATAGAGTTTATCATAAACACAATAATTTTTTCAGATAATTCATTTGACATGTATTGATCTGTGATTGTTATTAATTCTAAGAGAACATTGATATTTTCGGGCAAAAGACAATCACAATATACTTCAAGTAGAAGTAAAAATGATTTTATACAATCAGAACTTACATCATTTAAACGTACAGTATTTTGGTATGCTTCCTTAAAACCTCCGCATCGAAACATAGCCTCAAACATTGGAGATTTTAATGATAATAAGGATTTATTTGCATTTATTAATACACCATCATCCATCTCTATTGTTACAGTAGTTTCTTTTTGTACAATACTTTTATTGCAATCTCGGGTTTGACAATATTGTATTTCTGATTTTTTAAAAGTAATTTTTACTTTATCAAATAAAGCTATTAAAGCTCCAATAGCATCATCAAATGATGGATTTTGGTCATCTTTAATTATATTACACAACATGTAATATACTTTGTAACGAGATAACAGTAGAATCAATAGTTTGGGATTGCTGAAAAATACAATTATATTGATAAATTGATTTAAATAAAGTTTGTTGATGAAAGAAGATATAAGTAATTAGTATACAATAATCTATGATTTATAGTGTAAAAATATTTTATATAAATTCAATAGGGTACATGGTACAAGGTAAATTAAAAAAATACAGAGAGATGAAGTCATTAACATGTTCCTGGCAACCACATAATAGTTGAATAAGATAAAGAAAAAAATAAGAATATTTCCAAAAATATAGTATTATACCAATTACCAGTAGAGCTATTAGCCGAAGTTGTTTATGTAATTTTCAATTTATTTATAATAGAATAGGGTTCAGGATTTCTTGCATTTTGTGGTATTTATATATTATTTTAGACTTTGGGTAAGATATACATTTTTTGTAAAATATATTTAATAATACAATGTTTGACTATGCATAATTGTGATTATTTTGTCAAGTGAATTGTATATGGAAAATGGTAAATTTGAAAAATTTGTTAGCATATTAGTACATTTTTTGCATTTAATTATTTTTCTAAATTTAGTATTGTCGGTCAATGTTGTGTTTGGACATCATTTTGGGAAACGAAATTCCCAAAATAAATTATCTTTATTGAAAAAGTATCTTTGTCAACTAATAAACAATATTGGCAATATTGGCTATTGGCAATTAGAAACTTAATGAGATACAGATTCTACGCTGTACAAATAATTAAACATCAGTATGTGTTCCGGACGTTCGTGTATTGTGATGATCATTATTTTGTATCCGAATACGAAGCATGGAATCGTATTACTAGGAAATCCGAACTACTTATTTGACTACCTACATAATTTTTATTTTCAACTACATTGTTGTATTTTGTTTAAAAATGCCTAAAATAATAAATATCCAAAGTTGTATAATCATTAGAAATATCTGAGTTGGATTAGGTTAAGTAATTATTAATTCATAAATTATCAATTATTTTTGATGTTTTAACATTTTTATATATACTATGGTTTTTTTTTGTAATAAAATCAATTTTAGTTGTATATTTTAAGGACTTTTAGTACAGTAAGTTTCTAACTTTAATAATGAACGTTGGTAAAGTTAACAGTTGTTTATTAGGAAAATACCGATGAAACTCCCTATATTTTGTTCTAGAGATTACCTAAATTACAGCTAAAAGAGTTTGTTATAGATAGGTATGTCAGGGGCTCATGGATAAGCTCTACAAGAGGCACTTCTTATGTGTTTTCTGACTATCATTTCTAGCTAAAATCCACTATTGATAATAAATACTTTTTATATGGATGATGCTCAATTAATCGATAAGTAACTATCACACAAAAATTATTTTTTTCTCACATTGTATAACATCAACAAAAAATTATTTATAACAATGCTTATAAGTAGGTAATTATTATAATACATAAATACATTAACAGATAATTTAATATTTTTATATGTTTTTTATAATATGTTCTCAGTGCTTATTTTTCAAGCTACCACTATTTAATGATTTCCAATAAATTGTGTATTTAAAATAAATTGACACTTCATTAAATATATCTGCCATCAAATTTTTCTGTTTTAATCAAAACGATTAAGAAATTAAAAAATTAAAAAATTACCTCTAAGTACAATTTACGCTCAATATCTAGAAACTATGATACTATTAAAGGCACTTAGTAAGCTAAATGGGCAACAGATGAGTGTTACCTAACCAAAACCTGGTTGCATCCAAGTGTTTTCAAAATTTGAATAGAAATATAGAGTATAGGAAAAACTAATTTGTAAAAAGTTTTTGTAATGGTTAATCTATATTCATCTTCAAATAACGCTTTTTAGAATTTTCTAATTTATTTTAAATGAATCAAAATTCTAAATCATTAAATTTGTTATCAATGGTCTAATCCGTAGTCGTTATAGTTCATTATTTATAATATAAAAATTGTTGGTGATATAAACTATAACATACAACTTACCTTTGAATGACAAGAGGGATATGAACAGATACTAATATTTTAAGTTTTAGTTTAGCATCTGGTGTATCTGGTTCATCCATTATACCAGTCATCATACCTTCACCAAACTTTGATGAAAATGATTGAGTATTTTTGGTGATTTTCATACCCAATTTGTTTCGGATCATACAATACTTGCACAGCTCGAGTTCGTGAATAGGTCTACATAGCCTTCGATGAGTTGTTAAAATTAATTCTTCGGTGAGAATGCTATTTAAGTTCAGAACTTCACTATAAAATAAAAACATACAATGTAATAATTTATTGTGAAACTGAACACAAAAGAAAAACGTACCGAGTAATAAACTCTAATATCTTTAAGGCGTTTGAATTGTTATGTCCATTTTCAATATATTGCATATAATCTAAAATTGTCTCCCACACATTTTTATCAGCCATTAATAATACAACTTTTTCTATGTACATGACATGTGTTAGGAACTGTATTATTTTACATACTGTTGTATCTTCTAGAGATGAATGTTCTACAATTTCATCTGGAGATGAATGTTCTACAATTTCATCGTCCTAAAATGTGATTTATAAATTTGTATTAGATATTAAAATAAGTTATATTGATAATAGTTGTTTAGTGGAAGTATTGTGAATTTTATTTGACCTTTTCTTCAAAGTCACTGACATCAGATTTTGAATCGTCTGCATTCACAGACTCAATATCAAAAGATTCACAAACTGGTGAATAATATGGAGAATGCGAATCTGTGGCTATGTTATCATCTTTAGGTGGTGTCCAAATAGGGCTTGCATCATGATCATACGTAGTTGTTGGAGAGGCACAGCTAACAAATGTCGAAGAATCTAATGATTTAGCTTTCATCTCCAATGGACACATATGAGGCATTTTATTTGTTTTTATGTACAAAGATAAAAGCTTGATCAACATAGGAATCAAACCTTTTTCTACCATTTTCTGTAATTAAACAAATATTAATGTATATTATAGCATACTATATTATTATTGTAATTACCGCCTTGGCTAATAAATATTATTATCATTCTTATATTCTATTACTATGGGAAGAATTATTATTTTACCTCACTAAAAATTAAATTATTTAAATAAATATATTTTTCTACGACTGTTTTTACCAATCATGTTTTTATTTAATAATAAAACTACAAAATCAAATAAAGAGTTATCAAAAACAAACATTCTTAAGTCTGACGGATACATTATATTAGATCACATATCAAATGGAAGTTACGGTGAAGTACGCCATGCTAAATATATACAAGAAGATAACGAATTGAATTTAGTAGTGAAAATAATTGATACAAGACAGACGAGCAAAGATTATGTTTCTAAGTTTTTGCCTCGAGAGCTAGATATTATACGTCAAATTAATCATCCATATATAATATATACACACAGTATTTTACAAAAGAAAGCGGTATTATTTGTTTTTATGGCATTTGCAGAAAGAGGTACAAAAACCATTATTATTATTATTAATTAACTAAAATATATAGGTAATAATATAAAAAACAGATTTAGGATAGTTCATCAAAAATAATTAGTCATTAACACTTTTTTCCAAAGTACTTTACAACATTATTAAAAATATGTTGTCTACTTATTTTAAATAGGTTTTTTATATATTGCACTAAAATAATAGACATCAATAATTTTCATACAAATGTTTACATTATAAATAAATATAGTATAATTGTTTTCTGTAATCATAACTACTTGTTAAGCCACTTATTATTTTAAAAAAGAGATTATTATTTTTATAGGCATTTAAAGTTTGAAATACATTACAAAATACATAAAAATTACAAAAATGTGCAAATTCTTTTGAGTATGAAATTCAAAATTTTTTTTTTTAAATTTGAGAATTTAAAATGTAAAACAAGATTCCTCTTAAGTTTATCGGCCTTTATCAAAAAAAATGTCTATAATAAATACAAATAAAATTTTTATTAGCGTTTGAAGTTCATATTTTTAAAAGGTTGGATATTCACTCGATTTCTCATGTAGTGATTTTGTTATAATTCAAAAATAAATAACTGTAGATACATGAAAATTTCACTGAATATTTATATTAGCATTTTCTATACACCATAATATTTTAAAAATATTTTGACTCTTTTTGAGCTGTTTACAGACATTGTCAGTTTTCAATTTTTTTAGTTTTTTTCTGACCGTAAATAAAATTTTATTTGTTGGGTAATAATGCTTGAAAATTAAACACAAGGCTCCTGAAATATTGTTACAATAGCAGTTGAAAAATATTAAAAACATAGGCACAGTTTTTTTTATAAGTATTTAAAGTTTAATAATTATTTTATAGTTAAAAATGTTTAAATTTTGTATCTAAGGATTGAAAATTTAAAACAAGGTTCCAATAAAGTAAATGGGTTATATATAAATTACTTTATTCATAATAATATCATCAAATATACTTAGTAATATCATAGGCTAGAAATTTCTAGGAATGAGATTCTTTGCTCAGTATCGTTGTTCTTATACAATGATATCATATCATTGAATTCAAATTAAGTATTTAACACAATCCATTACAGCGACCCACTTTTTCCAGCCTTTTTTGTTGTTGTTATTCTCGATAATAAAGAAGAATATTGGGAATTTTTCTTTTTGTCCTCTCAAAAGTACCAACTAGATCCAACTGTCTATCAGAAACCACTTTCAAAGCTTAAAATTAAAGCATGTTTTCTATAAGTTAGTGTGTAGAAACAAAAAAAATTAATACACATCATTGTAAAATCAAGACTCCACTCAGAATCTAAAATATAAATTCTTTTAACTTATATCATTACAATAATACCATACAATACAGCAGTTAGGTCAATATATATTTATCATGACCACAATGACATGCCAGTGCCACTATGGCTATTTAGTTTATAATATTTTGAAGATAAAAGAACCGTTTTATATTGTTCTCTATTGAATATAAACACTAATTGGGGAATTTCAAAATGTACCAAAAATAAGTATCATTTGAACACTGTATATTTGCTGAATATGGATTAGACCAATAAATATATATTATATTTTTATGAATTGTCTTTTTTCAAGAATAGTTTTTTTTGACAAACTATCTGGATACAATAACCAACACTAAAATTATTAGTACATCAATACATTAATTTCATTGGTGTATCCAGTTCTTATTTTTTTACACTCTTAAATTTGACTTTTCTGTACAAAATATAGTTTATTAAAATCATGGATAACAAAAATAAGTTTCTATATTTCTAAGGTGATCTTTTGCAGTTATTATCGATCATGGGGCATTAAAAGAAAAACAAGCTCGTATATGGTTTAGACAGGTAGCATTAGCGGTGCAATATTTACACACAATGGAAATAGTACATCGAGATATAAAATGTGAAAATATTCTCATTACCGATCATTATACGGTCAAGTTAACAGATTTTGGTTTTTCAAAATTTGTTAGTTCTAAAAGACTGAACTGTAGTACTTATTGTTGTTCATTGGGTTACGCACCACCAGAAATATTGACTACACGTCCATATGATGGTAAAACATCTGACATATGGTCACTTGGTGTGGTATTATATGTCATGCTTAACAAGAAAATGCCTTTCAATAGAAAAAACATGAAGTTAATGTACAAGCAACAAGTACATTATCACTCATAATACCATGTATATTTTATATGTATTAAAATTTTCTTTTCTTTTTGATTAAAATATTTGAAGGTCAAACGAGATTGGGAACATCAACCCTCTGTAGAGAAAATAATAAGTGAGAATGTGAAATTGTGTGTAGACAATATTTTACAACCAGAGCCTAGAAAGCGATGGACAATTGATCAAATATTGGATAGTGATTGGATAAAAATGAATCGTAGATTGGTTAACATGACTGAACAAGAGTCATTTGCTCTTGTTGAAGCCCTAAACCAAGATAAAACAGTATATCAAAAACACTTAAAAAAGATAAAAGCAGATAGGTCTGACACTCAACAGATATTGGGCAAAAGATCTCCAAGATTTTTTAGTATAGCACAACAATTGGAATCAATATCTAGTTCAAATAGAGACATGAATGATAGAAATACATCTAAATATATGTTAAAACGTTCACAACGTATAGTTCACACAGATAATACACTAGATAACAAAAATGACTTGATAAAAAATTAAAAATATCATAATAACAAATAAATTATTTGAGTGATACATACTTTTATTGTAACGTTGCAATATTGAAAATGTGGTAAAGTATTAATTGCTATATCAATATAAGTATGATTTGTACTGGTGATTAAGCCCAAAAATAGGCTTTGCCAGTCTTGTATACCAACAAATCTAATGCGGTTGAGTGGACATTGCAATAAAAGACACATTGATAATGTTAAATCTATAGTTTAGAATAAAAAAATGTATTATTAAAAACAGTATAGGTGCATTAAATAGACAAGTAAATGTTTAAACTACAAAGCATTTGCCAATCAAGGATCCTTGTTATTGTAAAAATGCATTTAAAATTTAATGTTAGTACTAAACAATTATTTTATATCAATGTTGACTGTTATATCATACAATACTTTTGTAATGCAACATGAAATATTATTAAAAACAATTAATTTAAATTTGGCATATTGATTGTTATTATAAAATTAGATGCAACTTACAATGGTTATCTTCTTTTTTTAAAATTTCAGTGATATGCACGATCAAACGTGATTGATGTAAATATCCTAAAGCGTCTCGAATTTTACACATTGCGTATATTATTTTGGAAACTAATGGTTGTTCTGGTAATAAATTCACTAAAATACATATGTTATCAATACTTTTTTCTTCACTATTTCCTAAAATCTATAATAATAATTAATAAGACATTTTTTTTTAGTGTTCATGATAATCCTTTTCATAAATTATACACCAATATTACCTGTACAACAGCATCCAAGCTATTTTTTGCATGTTTTAACTCTAAAACTCGATACAAAATGGCAGTTTGGGCTCGTAGAACAGCCATAACTATTTCCTTACGTTCTGATTTTAAGGAATCTGAGATTATTTTGACAGCTCGTAACTTTAACATTTCTGAACAACCAATTTTTGATGAATTTTCCCATATTTTTCTAAATCATTAAAAATAATATTGACAGTAACAAATTTTTTAGGTAAAGTATGACAAAGTTAACCAAGCTTTACCTAAGAGCTCGAATTGCTGTATATTTGGTAAGATCACTATCAGTATTTGATAATATTTGTATAGTTATACTATGAATATTATGTTTGTACATGGCCTGAATATGGGCTTCAGATTTAGCTAGATTAGCGATCAACCTAAATATACGATAGTGAATCGAATCAACATTTATATTTTTCATTATGAAACTAGGTCTTTGAGAACACCATAATCAAGTAACTGCAAGAACAACGTGTTAATACATAAATATTTATATCTAAAAGTGATATTTATTTGTTTAATAAAGGAGTTATAATTACTTCCTCACGACACTCTGAATTCATACTGTAGTCTCCAAGAATGCTTAAAACTAATGATGTTATTTTAGGGTTGACTTGTTGTAGTAATCTGCTCAATATTTTGACACCACCATATTCTTGAAATTCTTTTAATGCTCCATTTTTTTTTGCCATTTCGGAACGTAAATAAACTAGACTTCCATAAATACCACCTTTATTAGCAGCCACATTTGCAAGCGCTGATGTCACCGAATCCATACCTTAAATAATTTAATAATTTATTCAGATCATTTAATGTTTTTCCAAATTAATAATAGTTCAAAAGTTTCAAATTGCACAATATGCCAGGTTAAGATACTAAAATTGTAATTTATCATTTGCCTATAATCTATATTATTATATTATTACCAATTATTGTAAACAAAAGTTGATTATTGCATTAGTTCAAAGATAAGGTATTTTTTTGAAAATTGTTTCATTCTTGTACAATCATATTCAGTATTTACATTTAAAATTGTTATTATTGGAAATACATCATTAAATAGTAAATACATTTTGATTGATTTGATTAAAACTACTTATTTTATTTTTGTAAATTTTGTTTGTTAACGAGTACATACAATTCTTCATTTTTAGTTTGGATATAATTTGTGAGGTTCCAAAAAATATTGGTGGTCATCAGGGTCATAAAATTAATGGAAGATTGGATCAAAAATAGCTAACTGAAAATTGTTAGTTTTCTTTTATAATTATTTAGGTTTACTATTCATGACTTCAGGTACCACGTAATATAATATGTTATATACAGGTAGCCAGGTAGCCTAGGGAATAATAATATATTAATATAAGACCCTTAAAATATAATTATATAGGTATTTTGTGTAATCAAATAATTATTTGCCAGTAACTGTACAACTTTAGAAAACTCTGGGTCCCATTATTTTAAACTTAAATAATTTAATCATATAGAGAACAAAATTTAAATTAAAAAAATTAAAAATTAAATAAAAATAAAAAATTTTTTATTTTATGTAACATACACACGTACATGCTAGAGTATAAATAGTGTAGCAGTGAAAAAAATTAAAAAAAAAAACGGTTTTATGGTGAAGAAGATTCATATAGACATAATATTATTAACTATATGATGGATATCTAATGGCGAATGTAATAGGTATCGACAGCTATATGGCTGTTAGGATACCTAACCTATATAGATAGATAGAATTATAAATTATAGATTTGTACATCATATCGAAATTGTGATATACCAAAATGACCAAATAGGAATTTCAATATGATGTACAAATCTATAATATATGATTCTATCTGTACAGCACCTAGCTTAGAGCAAAAAACAAACATAACGGATGTACTTGCAACAAATAATATTTGTCCATTAACCCTGAGTCTTCATTTATTTTTAAAAAAATGCCGAAATTATTTATAACATTTACATTCATATTGATAAGATAATAGTAAAAATATTTTGGAAAATTTCAATTCTAAAACTGAATAACCAATGTAATAACATTGTCTGTTATCCTTTGGTACAATTGATAATAAACATTTAAAAACAATTTTAATATACAATTACTGACCACCCTTGATATAGTTACATGGCATTACACAAATTATTCAAACTAGGTACTTACCGATGTTTTTATTTTTCGTAAATAATCGTAGTCTGTGTACCTTTTTTCTCGTCTAAAAAAATGCAATCAATATTACTGGGTACGTAATAGAACTATATAGGACAGAAATTCAAAATTGGGATTCTACGAAATAATTCTAATTCATAAACTCCTAGGTTCGGTTTGTTTTTGGTACGTCGTGAAAGGCATTTCGGGAACACTTACCAATATAGAACGATATTTGGTGATTTACCTATAGCCTATAGATATTATGTAAATATACTAATAACACAGTACACCATGACAAAATAGATGTATTTTGTCATGCAGTACACTACGTACTAGTAACTACGATTAATAATAATAATTATTAATTAATAAATAAATAATAATAATAATGTATAACATCATCCACTGATAATGATCATAATAATATAATCATATTTGATTGCACTTTGTTTGTGTTGTGTTGGATTTTGCATGATAAAATAATGTTTTTTTTTTTATGTCGATCCACCTTGATTCTATGGAGGTAGTTTTTCCCAGACGGTCGCCTCTGATAACCGTTATCACATCGTCTGTTTGTTGTTTGATTTTGATAACTGATTGCTCATGGACCACAGTTTACAACATTACGGACTACAGAGTCATACTCATAGTTGTAATATAATTTTTTATTATTTATTTTTTTGTTGATCTATAAAACAATTTACGACGCTTGCGGTTATAATAATTGCTATCACTTGCTATCGGCTTGTGTTCGAAATTCCAATTCATATTCGATTCTGTATCATGTAAACGAGGGCACACGGACCACGGAAAAAAAATGGTGACTGAAGTCACTGTACAGAATTTGTACATTTTTAACTCTACATTATCGAAAACCGAGGACGATGTAAGTCTCTTAGTGTACATATTTTTACTGCCAAAATAGTCTTTAAAATTAAATACTATTTTTTCAATGGGCACGTTAGGCTGTCTGAGGCTACCTTCCTCGTTTCAGTTCAAGTACAAAACAATATTTTGTTTAAATAATTTAAAATTTAATTAATAGCTATCTAATAGCCAACATTTTAATTAAGATCAATAATTATATAATTATATAAATATAATATAAATCCTATAAATCCTATAAATTATAGGAAGCATTTCTCTCATCAAAAATTGGTTTGTTTAAGAGGACGTAACACAGCCATTTGTTGTTTCTGTCTTACAAGTGCTTAACATAGCAAATTTACACTCGGCAGATCACATTTAATATCGTTAGTTTATAAATTAGAGTGAATCGACCTATTATGAAACTTGTTGGTAAGAACATTATCTGTAAGTGGGGGTTTTTTTTTACGAAAGTTCAATTTTTTTTTCAAGTTCTTTGTATATTATAATACAGCGTAAATTAAAAATGCTAATAACTCACTTAAAAACTAAGTTATTGTAAAAAATCTACATACAAACACAGATAATGTTCTTACCATCAAGTTTCATAATAGGTTGATTTGTTCAAATTTTTAAACTAACAAAGCTAATTGCGATCTGCTGAGCATAAATTTGTTTTGTTACACACTTGCAGTGGTTGGGAGTACTTTATTTGTGGCGATTGATGTAGCGTCGGTATATTATGTCTTAGATAGCAAAATACTATAGCGCCCTAAACATTTCCGGAAATTATAATTGTATTTGTTTATTTATATTATGATAATGATTATTGTATTAGTGAAGTTTTTGTCCTGGGTCCTGTCCAGTGACCAAATGTCAAATCAATGCAAACTACAAACACTAGTTTTGAATAAGAACATTTTTAAAAAATGTTGCAAAAAAGTTGCGCGCTACATTTAAACAATAGTGTTAGAAGCAGAGCGCTATATTTAAAAAAAGTAGCAATAGCGGTAGCGAGCTACTTTTTTGGGGAGTAGCCGTAGCGTTAGCGTGCTACCAAAAACTAGTAGCGTCCACTGCACACTTGTAAGACGGATACAACAAAAGTGTTACATCCTCTTAATACTTAGTCCTTGTGATATTCATCGCTGTATATTATTTTTTTTTTTTGTATTACAGGGAGTTAAAAAAATATTATTTTATTATCCAGAACATGAGGATGAGAACAAAAAAGTTCTCAATGTCGGTCACATTGAAGCTGTAATCTGTTTTGCACGGTATACCAGTACATTTTATTATCATTATTATTATTATTTACTATTTAGGTAAATATTTAAATTTATGTACTAATATTACAGGAACTTTAATGCAACTGAGTCATGTGAATCATTGCGTACTGAAAAATCATTGCAAGTGTTGTTCAATGCAGAGCCAGATTTTTGGATAGTTATTGTAATATTATTACTAGTTTTTTAATTAATTTTTTCAATCTACATTTTTTCAAAATTATCTTAGTAATTGGTACATTATGTTTAGTAGACAGTGTCAGCACAATGTAAATCTAAACAAAAGTCTTCAGAGTCCCCAGATGACCCTGTATATTGCACGGATAATCTCCAAGAACCAATCTACTTGGCTGTCTTGAAACACTGGTATCATACGTTTCAAATGACTGTGGGTAGTATGACTAATCTAATGAACGATAATGATCCAGATTATCTCAGACTTATGCTTAACAAATTTTATAGCAAGGTTAGCTTTTATAACAATTAATTACATATTGTTTATTTATTGATCAATACTAATGCAATTCAAATCTGTTTAATATTAGGTATATAGTTTAATTTTGTTATTAACACTTATGTATGTTTTGTTCTTAGTATTTACAGAGTACTGATGTATCGAGTCACACATTTATGGATATGTTTCAAGGCATCAGTTTTCTTCCTTTAGACAATACTATTCATTTGAACGCTCAAAGTTTTCTAAATATTATTGAAAACACTTTTCAACAAGTACATTTTACAATGTTACTTTATAATGATTCACTTGTTTGGTAATGTATTACATTTATTACATTTCATAATCATTTAAAAATTAGATTGTATGCCATTGTAAATTTTACATTTTATGAATCAATATTAATTACTAAGTATTTTAATATTAGTATGTTTAAAGTTTTCTTAAAATACATAGACCTGGAGTCTGGCAATAAGAGCTACAGCAAAATTGTGTACTAATTTATAGAGTTTTAATATTTGTTCAGGCTCCAGTTGTAGTATCAGTTTTTTCAGGTACGAATAAAAGTACTTAATACATTTTTATTTAGATTAAGTTGAATTAGCAATGATTTATGTGGATTGTGGAACAATGGTTTGACATAATATACAAATCTCTCTGTAAATCGGTTTTGATTTTTTTTTTTTTAATTGTGTGTCTTTTGTTTAGGAGTGGTCTCAATAAACGCCAAACTCAACTTGTGTATTCCTATATTTTAATGTGGGTTTTACCAGAAATTTCAAAGAAAGACAATTTAGTTAAAGGAAATTCAGTACAACAATGTTTGCCTAATCAATTAGTTGGAAGGTATAAATAATTGAACTCATTAATGTATTGACTATTGTTATAGTTTAAAATATTAACTCCTTTAGTGTGACTTTTTGAATAGGTTTATAACAAATGTTTGGGCAGTGAAAACAGATAGTTGGATTAGTGATTTGGGTAAGGTTCCTATTTTAAGGTTAAATGATGAAAACGATGAAACATTCAAAAGCTATAGGCTAGTTATGTATAAAGCTCATCACTCAATTGTATGTATGTTTATTAAAAGTAAGTATCATAAAATATGAATATATGCTGTAATAAATTCATTTTCTGATAGTGATAATTAATTTCAGTGGAAAATCCTTTAACGGCCGATTTATACAACTCGTTAGATCAGTTTCTTGGGACAAAATTACATTTGTTATCAGAAAAAATGAAAAATACAGTTGAAAAGACATTGGCTTCTAAATTGTATACTGAAAGACCAGCTAAATTTGTATATTTTAATGGTATGAATTTAGCTATTAAAAATTCAATTAAGCATTCAAACACATCAGCTACAACTAATAGACCATCTGAATTTAATCTTAGTCCGGATGCATTACGAGTGTTAGTGGATATTAGCAGTCAACAATCTTGGTACGTATGTTTCTGATTAATAAAAAAATGTATATGAAACGTATACTCATTTATTATGTATGTGCCTATTGCATTATCTATTTTATTTCAGTATGCACCCAACTTATTCTGTTATGATAAAAACATCTAATGATAATTGGGTAGCTGGTAGATTATGCAATTCACGAGAAATTTATATAGTGTTGAATCAAAAGTTGACCAAGTTATATGATGTAGATTGTAAGTATATATATTTCTGTGTTCATTTAGATGATACAAAAAATTAAAAAACTAATTTTTATTTCCAGCTGAAATTCAAAGTCTTTGTGCTCAGGAATTTGGAACAATATTTTTTTATGATTAATAAGCTATAGCTTACATAAGTAGCAGATTGACTACCTCAAATTATAAATTATTATTATTCATTTCAGTTTTCACAAGAACAATTTTTATTTTTAAATGTTTCTTATTAACGTAATCATTATTTTATTTTTGTTAAGAAAATGTAAAATATATTATTGTTATAAAACTTCTATGTATTATATTAAATATACATATATTTTTTTAGATTGAATTATTATAATCGTAACACTTTAAGTCCTATTATTGTGATAATTAAAACAAAAATGAAATTTCAAAAATAAATTTTAGATGATATTTTAGGTAGTTAAGCTTGAATATTTCTTCTGAGTACCAAAAGACCAGTAAGACTTCTATTTAAAAGGAAATTTCTTCTGCATGTGTTGTCTCAGTCTTACAAGTACAATTTGCAACAAGCAAATTTACTTTCAGTAGTTCTCATTTTTTTTAGGCTCTGTTAGTTTTACTTTTAATATTAGAGTGAATTTACCAATAATTAAACACAAAGGTAGTATATTTTCGTTGCTTTGTTGAAAGTGATTTTTTTTCGATATTTAACCATGAAGCTAGTTAGTTTAAAATCATAAAATGTAAGAATGTTCATTACTCACTTCAAAAAATCACAATACCAAAAAAACTATAGAAAATGTTTAGTTTGATTAAAACAGGTAAATTCATCCGATATTAAAACTAATAAAGTCAAATGTTCATGATATCTCTCCTCTTAATCTTGTACTTAATCTATTTGTAATACCTTATAGCCACCATTTGTTAATCAAGTAAGGGTTCTGAAATTTCATGACAATAATCATAAACTATATCATAATAATGAAACATAAAAAAAACAAATTTGAATTTAAAACTAGTATCAAGTATATTAAACACCTCTACTTAGTTAAGTGTTAAATTAAAATTACTATAGAAATATTTCTTACATAGTACATTATACAAATCACAATAACTATCTATCTTACCTATCTTAATATATACCTATATATTATTACTTCTGTCGGTGTGTAAGTATTCAAACTCATCCTACACGGTGGCACCGATTTCGATGACATTTTTTGTGTGTGCTTGGGTGGGTCCTTGAATGGTTAAGAATTAAGATTTACATTGGACCCGGTAGGCCCAACCCGGGGAGGTGTTCAAACATGGAATTGAAGATTTACGATGGAAATATTTTTTATAAATTGTTGCTATTGGTTATAGCCTATATAAGAGAAATAATTAGTAGAAATTAGTATTTATTTATTATTGGTTGGTATTGGTTATTCGGGCAGATCACAGGTACAAGCATGCATCAAATTCAATTTTCGCACATCGCCTACTAAGGTGGCTGAGGTCACTTATAGCAAGTGGAAAATAATGCATTGGTAAGTTATAAAGAGTTTAAAATGTCAATAACCGGTATCGAGATATTAGAATATCGGCTAAATAGAATCGAAACATAAGATGTCATTAAAATTGAACCGTGTCCGAGATGACGAAGGTGTTCAAATGATGGTGAAACTAATAAATTATATGACACGTGTGGGAATCAAGGTTAATAATATGAAATTAATGAATAGCATAATAATATAAGATGCAGCAGATTTTAAGACGTCATGCATTATATCCATCACCTGCGGTATACGTATTTGCTCAGTATTCAATCCATCACTATTTTTTTGGATTTATCACGAAACCTACAGTTTAAATTTAACTCGTCTTACAGTATATTATCAGTAGGGAACGGATTTAAATGCTCTAAAAAACAAGAAAAATGCCTTAAAAAAATACGATTTAATGCCTTAAAAAAATGCTTTGACATCAAAAAATGCACTAAAAAATGCCCTAAAAAACTTAAAAATGGGTTTATATTCAATAAAAACAAAATTTTGAATTTAAAACTTATAAAAAACACATTATTATGAAAAATCTAATAAAAAATATTTAAATACAATACAAACTTAATTAATTAACTTTCAATTATCTTCTGTCCATCTTCTTTTTACCTTAAAAAATTTAAAATTTAATAGGTATACCATTTAGATAGGTATATTCGTTATACTTTTACCTTTTACCATTTAGGTATTTTATTTTTTTTTAGAATGAATGTGGAAAAAATGTTGAAAAAATTACTTAAAAACCACAAAATGCACTTAAAATTTCAAAAAATGCTCTAAAAATGCATTTAAGTCTTAAAAATGCAAAAAATGCAAAAAAATGCAAAATAAAAGTTACATTTTTTAATTCTTTGATGTATGAAATGAACTTTTTGCTTGGAAACCAATATTTTCGGACATTCAGAAAAAAATGCAATTTGCATTCAAATCCGTTCCCTAATTATCAGTAAGATTTTTCCAATAAAATATTAATAGAACAATATATTTGAGGAGCTTATGTGATTTTATAATTGTTTAAACCGTGTAAGTGTAGGGACTGCATCTACTAAGAATTTATTTTTACTTAATTTATTCCATTTGATTTTAAGATTTCACGGCCAGAAGTTAAAGATACGGTTCATTACAATTCATAATATAAGTAAAACTTATTCAGTGATGCCTTTTCACCAGGTCAAATTGTTTTTTTGCACAGAATCAATTAAGTCTGATGACTACATTTTTGTTTTACATAATCGTAATTAGAAAAATCAAAGTCCCTGAATTTTGTTACTTACCTATTTAACCTTAAATACCTATTTAAAAACTATTTTGATTATTTCTTATACATATTATGCTATTAAACTATTTAAGGTTATTATTATTTCGTGTCATACAACCACAATTAGATGAATACGAACAAATGGTAATACATCATGAGTAGATCAATAAAATACAATAGATATTATATATAAATCAGAGTCTATATGGATATAAATAAATAAAATATAATTAAATAAAATACATAAATAGATTAATAAAATAAAAAAAATACAAATAGAATTATACCTTTATGGTAACAATATAATTGTCAGGGTTGGTAGGTTTGTTTTAGATTATTTTTGACCAGAATCTTGCAGCTTCAATGGCATTTGGATTTTCCGACAGAAGGTCTTCTTTCGAACAGGAGACGAGCAGCTTTGGAAGTTCAAGTAGGTGTTCCATGCTTTGTTCTATACCATATTATTATTTATTATATTTTCTTTCTGGGCAGATAGCGCCACTATTGTATTTTTGACATCCAGATTTCTTTCTTTTCAGGAGGATATTCCTAAAATTGTCTTTCATATAAACCTTGTTCTGGCAAAATCTGCCAAATCGGTAAATGCGTTCTCAAGTAACGCGATGACAAAGGATTAGGTTCCATTTATATATTATAGATAATATGTTTGAAACCTCTTTAGAATATATTATGGAGGCAATTTAGATGCTTGTTGATAAACATTTTATGATAACTGATCGATGTAAAAACGATGTAAAGAAGATCTTCTGTACGTGGTGGATACAGCATAATATCAGTATTTTTTTATTTTCGTCTCGAAATGATTTATTTTGCTAAAAGTTCTGCGCTATTTTAAGGTAAGAATAATTTATTAATTCTTAACGAATACTATTCTAATATATTTCTATATTTAATAGTTTAGGTTCAATTGAACATAATTAGTCTATCTGGGGCATAATGAGACAATATTAATGTGGGGTTTTGTTAAAGTATTACGAAAGTCTGGCTATAAAATAAAATGTTTGTTTAATATTAATGTGTTTTTTTTGTAAAATTCTTATAAGTAAGTTCCTATGTTGATATATTTGAAAAAAACATATCTATTGCCTATTGGCTTATTATTTATTTGTTTCTTACTCCATGATTATGTGGGTAATGTGGGAAAAATTATTCCGGTTTTATTTACTTAATTTTTTGATTTTAAAAATATTTTTAAATATTTTAAAGTCAGCAATATTAAAGCTAAGGAACGTTGACTTATAAAAGGTAGGTACATAAATCTAGAATTTTTCTGAAAAATTCAACATACTATTACGATGAACGAGTTAAACATTAAGTGTCTTGTCTTGCCCCGTGTTCCCTTGTATTAGTAGTTATTTTAGTATTTTAGTTTTTTTTTTATAGTATTAAGTAAAATTAGAGAACTAAATTCACGGACTTTTATCCTTCCGATTATGGTTATGTAAATCAATAAAATCAAGATTTTGTACGAAAACTAATAAATTTTTTTTTTTATTAATGAGATTTTAACATAAAATTATAATATCTCGACAATGTGTGAATAAATATAAGTTGGTAGGGCTCACACTTTTAAATTCGGAGGTTGGATTGTAGAATACAATTTAGCGTATGCTTGATTATATTAACATAGTCAGTTGAAAGTGCGTCAATAATGGAAAAATTAATACCATGGGTGGAAAAGAGAATCTTTAGCTGAGATCTTTGGACAGAGAGAAATGGACAATTTATGAGTAGGTTTTGAAAGTTGCAGTATTCTCCACCGCAAACTTATAAATTAGACCTAATTATAATATCTTTTGGACGTAAATCTGTTTATGAACTTTGATGTAACAGCAGACGAAAAAGTTAGGCACTTTGGTTTTTGACTTATACTTATTCTAGGTAACTAGAACTTAACCAAAATTTGCACAAAATTACATGGTCATAGATTAGGTAGGTATCATGTCCATGTGGCATGTTGTTTGATGAAAGTAGCTTAATATATTGTTTTGAAATTTAGGTCATAAACTGAATGTGACATGACGTCCACAGTGGAAAATATTTAATGATAAGTAACTATAAGTAATTAATTACCTATGTACGTGTAAATAGATAAATACATATTATAAACAAGTCGTTTCGATTTTATTTACTTTGAAATTAAGTTTTACAACTTTTTCAAGTTACAAATAGACATTTCAATAAAGTTAATGTTTCCATATTTTATAAGGTACCTATTGTTTCCTATATTCTTGTACTTTACATTATAATTTGTTATTTAAGAAACAACATGGTGGGTGAGCATGCTCATTCATCCTATTTAATATATAATCGAACGGGACTTTGCGTATAGATTAGGTATATATCATTGGCATCGTCCACGGGTCGTACAAAAATAATAGCTCGTATATTACAGCTAATGGATTTTGATCTTTTTAAGTAAGGATAGGTACCTAGTTTAATTATTATATCTCTGCAGCGGTGATTGCGATCTCTCCCCGTAACAATAATAATAATCGGACTCGTGCCTTTGTATTTCCACAATAATCGGCGGCGAGCCCTTTCTGCAAAAGTTAAAGTGACACTATCTCTTGGACGGTGAATATTTATTGTCTTATGCTCATCACTTACCGTATTCTATTTCAGTCTGTGTAGTGTACTAGTGTATTAACTATGCCTTTGAATAAAACATGATACTTATTTGACGTAATCTCTAAAGGCGATGTATTAGCAAGCGTTTCTGTATAATATTATAATTTATAATGGTTTGACCTGTCTATTATAATATTATATACTCTCTACCCTATACCAACGCCTTTCCTTAAAATAATAATAGTAATAATAATCACATATATCGTATACATATATACAGTCGCGGCATTAATTATACTTACTCTACTGTTTTGCGCGATTTAACTATTAGGAGTTAGGTTCCATCCCCATCATGGTTGATCTGAAGACGGATTTGACTTGCTAATTTAAATTTATGTAAAAATAAACTAAATTAAAAAAATATTTGTTTTAGCTCCATTTTAATATTTAATTGGTGAATAACTATTATATTATACTCGTACCTTGGTAGTATGTACGTTAATATGCTATTATAGCCTAAAAAGACTTATGAAGCAGATATTATGATTACTATTTTTTGACCACCCACCCCTTCACACTGCCCCCCCCCAAGTAGGCGTAAGTGCTAAAAAATCATAAATAAAACATACTTAAACAGAAAATGAAAATTTTTTTTAATGTATCGATAAACAAAAGTTATCTAAAATATTACATTTATTTAAACTTTAAATAATTAATCTTTGTTGTCCAGCTATTAAAGCTTTAAGTAACTTTCCAATAACTTCATCATAGTTTACTGAATATTTTGTAACTTATTGTTTAATAAACATCTATAGCTGCAGAGCGTCCAGTCGTTCTTGAATCATTGTTGAACGCATTTTTGTCTTCACAAGGCTCATTTTTGAAAAGGATCGTTCACAATAACAGCGAAACAACCGATAAACCACAGACCACGCATCTGATTGTAATAAAATTATAAAAATTAAATAATACATCTCCCGAGTTCTGGAATTCAATGATGTCGTTGTGATACTATACCTACTCCAAACTTCAGCATTTAGGCGGGAAATGCTTTAGGGCAGAGGTTCTAAAACTTTATGAGGTACGACCCGTTGACCCTTTTTAGAAAATTTTTTGGCGACCCATATTTGCCCACTCACGAAAAATGAAAATATAGCGCTATATAGGTGTATTTTGATTTTTGTGTACCTCAGTTCATAGGCAAATCGGCGTAGGTGTACCTTGATTTGTGAATTAATTCGACTGAGATGGATAATTTGCCTGTAGTGAACTGGATATAGCACTTGATATATTTTCGAAAGTGGTTCAAAATATACTCTCTAAAACTTTTCTGATAACTCTAAGAACAAATTGAAATGTCCATTAAAATCGGTCGAGTAGAGCATTTTTGAGTAATATATGTACCTAAGCTTTAAACATACATTCAACCCTCGTATTTGTTTTAAGATTTAATTTCTGTATTCGAGGCCACTAACGTGACGATTTGATGCAGGATTTTACAGTTAATCTGCTCGAGTAACCAATGGTATTTTGGATTCCACCGTGAATCTCAAAATGCTTGTGTGAGCACCTGTTTAAAATGCAAATTTTGAAAAATTCTTTCTTTCCTTTAAAAATACGCGAAGGTACCAGTAATTTTTTCTTGGGGAGTGGAATATAAAGATTTTAATAGACATATTCAGTATACACATACATTCATATTATAATAATATACATGTTGTATTGTGTACGAAATTTGGTATCGGGAAGGATATGACCCCTCCCCCTCTGATACTCCACTGGAAGGTACCATGTAAATTTAAAATCTCTAGGTATCACAGTTTAGGCTCTACATTGATCAGTCAGTCAGTCAGGACTCAGGACACGTTCGATCATATCCATAGACCATGTTATGTACTTATGTAATATAATTAATTTATTATTGTTATAATAATGTTATCACTTAAAAATATGTAAATATTTTTCGACTTTGCATTTATATTATTAAAATAAAAATAAAGTATTAAAACCTAATGAATTATGATTTACAATTGTCTTCTAATAATTAAGTAGTAATTACGTGATGATAATTGTTTTAAAACAATATTGGAATATTTATTATTGCAGTGATACCTATTAAGCTGTAGCCTATAGGCCAATACCGCGTATTGTTTAAAGTAAATAAAAGCTTTTATTAACTTAAAACAATAAATTAGTATGATATAATTTACAGGCAATGGACTCTTAAATAATTAATCATTTATAATATTATTATATATTGGTATTCGGTATATATGCATAGTTTAAAAATACAAATCGCGTAAAATAATAATTAAATTCTGATTTTACGGTTCACGTCTCGCTCTGAAAAAAAAATATTTATATAAACCAATTGTTTTTTATACCGTTAAAGATGAATAAAATACCTTAATATAATGAATAATTTAATATTTATTAATATAGTTTTACTGGAAAAAGAATTCCAGTTCAATATACATCAATGTGAAATACGAATATAGATAGATAAATTAACTATTAAGTATTATTTGGTAATCATATAATATTATATCATATTTTATGTATATTTTTATCCTATAAATATTAATTTTTAAAAAGTTATTAATTTATAATTAGTATATTTATTATTTTACGCCCATGTTAATCTTACTATATTTTAATGATACCTTAAAGTATAAATATAAATAAATGCCCTTGATCAGGGCAGGATTTGAGGTTGTAGGGGTCCCAGGACCTGTATATGATTGACAAATTTACTGCAAAATGTACTTATTTGGGGGGGGGCCCTAGCCCCCCCTAAATCCGGCCTCGACTTAAATGTATTTTGGTAGGCAGTTAAGACATTTTTATAAAAATGTATTTCCATTAAAGAAAATGAAATGTCATCACAACATACATGTGTCATTGTGCCAGGTGTGTTCCTCGTGAATACGCAGTACAGAATATTTTTAATCTGCAATACTATTATAATAATACTAACTGATCCTGTGCACTTCGTTACCCGTTAAATGTACAAACTGTATTTGACTCAAACTTTGTTCAATGCGTTTTTAATATTCGGTGTACGATGTTCTAGATTTATCCTAACTTTTCTGTTGCCCGGAATAAAAATAACCCCGTGCTGTTTGTACGTAAGTGTGTGATTTAACTCTAAAGTATCAAAGTTATACCAAGTTTGTCGTTTTTACTTAATTCCACCTACGGTGGATTAATATAATCAATCAATACAAAATTCTAACCTAACCTAACCGTAATAAAATTCGATGAATAAAAAAAAACAAATTTAGTCCTTTTTTAAATTAGCCTATTTTCTTCCCAGAGGTCTAATCCACACACAAACATTCATTTATATATATGTATTGACAAAAATAATAATACAAATCAACAAACATGCCCGATTAACCAATAGCAACCAATATGTAATTCACTATTATTATTTTTATTTTTATTTTTTTCTGGACAACCCTTATCACTTAGGGGTATGAAAAATAGATAGTAGCCGATTCTCAGACCTACTGAATATACATATTAAATTTCATAAAAATCGGTCAAGCCGTTTCGGAGAAGTATGGTACTAACATTGTGACACGAAATTTTATATATTAGATATTTACAAAAAATAGTGTGCAAGTATACACTGACATTACTGTCGTTTGGATTTTCATTGTAGTATAGCACTTACTGTTTGATATTCGTATTCGCAATAATTTTTTAACAACGGGAAATAGATAATTTGTTACCTATTAGTTTTAGGAATACCTACCTAATGTTCATATAGTTCGGATAGTAGTTTATCATGGTTATTTGTATTTTGATTTACAGGTAATATACTAATATCTCAATTTTTGTAATGGGATTTTTTCTAGATAAAATAATAAAACTATAACATTATTTATTTAGTTAAACTAATATTGATTATCTTTGTAATAAATATTGACTTTGTAATTTTAGATTTTGAGCGGAGCGAGGATCTATTGCTTTTACAATGGTGTTTCTTTTTTTTTTTATCTTGTATACAAAATTTCTACCGGAAGGAGTGCTTTGATTTCAACATAAGTATCTTTTCATTTAGAAAATCGGATCAAGATGGTACCTTTAAAGAGATCATTTTTCGATTTTCACAATAGTTATTTAATGCCATGGGAAAAACCACCGACAAATTACAAAAAAACCGCTAAAAATGGGATTTTAATTTCTAACGCTTTGTTTATCACCACAGAAACGAATAAAAAAAAAAAAATTAAAATAACGTTCTTAGTAATTTTTTTATAATTTATAATATTAATTCAACTTACAGGCTATAATAAAATATAATAACAATATAGAATATCCAGGCTGACAAACCGTCTCTGTTCAGAATCGTTTTTCGTATATAATGATATGATATCATTGAATTAAAATTTAATACAATCCATTATACAGTGACCCACTTGTAACCTACTGTACAGCAGAGCGACATCCACTTATTTTTATCAATACATGCATTTTCTTATAATATTTATACTGAATGAAGGCCAATTATTGTTATTAATTTATAATATCTTAAACCCGTCGAACAATTAAACAATTCATAGAAACTATAGACAGAGATGTATAGCTGGAAATATATTATATATCGCATTCGCGTATATATATGACTCGTATATATACAATGTACAATTTCCAATAACCCATACCCGATCGTTCTTTCATATGGAAACGGTGTTATACACACCAGGCACCACGTCATGTCATAGGTACTACCAAATAAATCTCTGATCATAATTTCTGTGCACTACACATATTATATTATTATTATGTTTTTTAAAATTATTTACTGATTATTGTAAAAATTCCATAACCGGAACCACCCACCACTAATAAAATAAAGTTAATAATTTTAATCAGAAAATTAATGGTTATTACCTATAATTATTAATAATTAAGAATAAGCAATACGCATGCACGTAATATGCTGTAATGCTGTATGTCATAAAATATACTATTAACCATAACCATTCGTAATCAACAAGTTCTAAGTTGTACAATAGCTTGCAAAATATATATAGTCACAAACTCACATATGCGATAGGTAGTAAAATTACTACTTCATATTAAATTATTCCACTAAATTTAATTGGTTTAAAAATGTAAACAGATGCTCCAAAGTCATTAAAACAAATTATATTTTAAATCTTTTAAAGCTTTAGAGATATAATGTTGATTATGAGCATATATATTTATATAGTAGGTATACTTAATATTGTTTGGATTATATATTTTCAATACAATTGTTTACTAATTTTTTTAGGCATATTAAAAAAATAATATTTTAAATATATCTACCCAACATTTTAAAATTTGTAAGTATTATAGATACAACTATAATTTTAGGTATATATACTGTATAAATAATAGTTATTGATTCAACTCAAATGCTGTTTTTAAATCATGTTACTTTATATGATATTATTTGCTGTCGATTTTCTATTAAATGCGTTGTTTAAAGTATAAAGTTCATCAGTACAGTCAATAATACCTACTTATACGATCTGCAACATAACAAATACGCGTACTTCCGATTTCGTTCAAGTTAAGTGTGCGTGATTCGTAGGGTACACCACATATTATTGCAAACGTATTTTTATTTCGTCGAAAACAATAAAATATATATCTTGATTAATGAAGTTTGTACCGCCGCATAGTTTTCCGCTGGTATATACCTACGCGACCACTAACAAGGTTAAAATTGCAAAATGTTTACGGACATCTGGTTGTGCGCATGCTGTTTTAAAACGTAAATGACCTCCCTCCTTTCTTTTAAACTTCCATGCATTACACGGGACACCGAGCGACTGCTGTAGGGAATAATATTGTCCGGAAGGGCTTTAACGGTTTTTGGGTGATTTGAGTTTGGTCGCAGTGTATTTAGCGCGCCGGTTACAGCCGCACTACTGCACTGGCGGCACGCGCCATGCACTCCTTGGTCGTCACTTCTCGCCAACTCGACCGCCAACAGGTAATATTTTACTTACGTAGTTCATTTTTCGTATATTATTATTTTTTCATTTTTTCCAGATCTTAATTGTATTTCGAATAGAAAATATATTTTAACTATACAGTGTGAATGTTGGGTGGGTTTATTATGTCGATATTATATCGTCTACAATATTATAATATTGTGGTGTACCGTATTTGATGAAAAATATTTATACATTTTTTTTTTTTTTTTATTACCTTTTATAATTAAATATTTTTATTATTTTAACGTTATTTAAAGTGTTCAATGAACATTTTTTTAATCACTGTTCCAAACCACCGAATCAGTTATAGTTATGAAACATTTTAACTTAACTTTTTTTTATTTTATCGAATAAAAAACAATACGCATAAAAACTGATTTTTAACAATAATTATTTGAGCGGTCACTTAGAATTATTGTGGAATAGCACGAATAGAGAAATCATACATTTAATTTAATCCGTACCTACTAATTAAATCAAGTAAAGAAATAAATGTTTACAATATTTTAGGTTTTTTTTTTAGAATTACCAAAATAAAACAATTTTTCATATTATTGTGATTTATTGTTTTACTCTACAGTTTTTTCTTAGGTTAGAAATATTTGTCAACATCCAAATGTGATTCTGACAGTAATTGTCTATGTATATAAATATTAAATATTATTCATTAGGTACAATTTGTTCGCGTGATTATTAATTATGATAGCAGTTTCATAATTTCACAGTTTTTTAGGTACCTAATGTATAAAAAATATATTAATTTTTTAATTCATAAAAATAATAATTGTAATTATTATTATGAAGAACAAAATTATTTTATATAATTACTCTATAATTGTCTACATATAATATTATAATTTAATTATCTCTTATTTAAGTCAAAATAAAATAACTACAAATACAATTTTGGAAAAGACAAGATACTGCGTACGGGTTCATTTTACTTTGGTTGCAGAAAAAAAAACAGTGCATTGTATTATTATTTTTAATTTCATAGTACTGGTTTTTTTTTATCATAAAAACCTCGGTCCCCAGTTTTCAATGATAATATCTATATATTAACATTAAATTATTTTATCAAAAAACCGATTTTAGGTGGAATTAGTTTATTGTACGTGTTTATAATAATACTTTATGTTTTTTTTTATTTTCTGTCTTGAACAAAACGTATTAAGATTTTTTCAAGTAAGTAGTAATAACTTCCTACGAATCTTAAAATTATATTAAGTACATATTAGTAAATTCTTTAATTTATAGGTACATCAATTCAATACAATTTTAAGTTTTCAAAATAAATCTATGAATAATTATTTTGAGAAAATTTGTTTATTTTTCCAAGTACAAATTTTTAGAAATATCACACTGCTGGCCACTGAGTATCAGAGTATACGTAAATAAATTATTGTATTTCGTCTCATAAAAATGGGTATTTAAAATATTACAATAACTGATAATTTTGAATTCAAATAATATTATGGAATGAATTTAGTACATTTTTGGTTTATAAACTACAATTTATAATACTGGCAGTACAAACTTACATTAAGTTAGAATTTACGATTGACGATCGAGTGTATTTTCTATAATTTGTAGAACCTTCGTAAATTTGGTTGGTTTAATTTAATTCGGGAATATTATTCTGTAGTAGAAACCTATATATTATTATTATATTCTTGGAAAAACTATACTAAAACAAACAATCAATTTCGTCAATCGTCTTTAAAAGCAAAGCGTCGAATACTCAAATGTAATAATAAACCGTCAAAAAACATTATAATTCACTCTGATCGTCTTTGTGCTGCAGCTCTCTCGATTCGGTCGCGAACCCGGCAATTATTATTGGTGGTCACATCGCTATCAACTTCTGATTCCTATATATATATATATAGACGAATTTATACCCTCCATTTATTTACGCATAATAATTATAATATTAGTCTCTCCTAATAAAAGTTTCCTCGATGAGCCATGGAATTCAAACATTTGAAAGATCAAGGCACTCGTTCAACAGATCCACTTGTTTTTTTTATGATATTATAAGACACGAATATCGGCTATAGCGTTTATTTTTTGTATACATATTTCTGTCATCAAACGAATAAAAGTCACGGCTTTTAGGGACGGTTTTTTTTCTCGGAAATATCACGGCCGTCGTCCGTAACACTGCCTAATACTATTATATTATTGCATGTTATATATAGCTATATCATATTATATATATATATTGTTGTGAAAACGTAAGTCACTGCGGGTCCCGTGTCATTGGCCTTGGCGACAGTCGTGGTAACGGGCTCATAATACGACTTGCAGCCCGCGGTTAACACGGGGACGACCACCAAGGATACCTATGAGAATTGAATTAGAAAATATCGATTAGCATTTAGCAATGGTATGTAGGTTTATATACGCATTTTTTTACGCTCTTTTATCCCACCTCCAAAGTTATATCGCGTGTTACATATTGTTATATTAATATGATATTAATGGATAACACCGTCGTCGTGTAATGAATTTTGTGCGATTTAAACAGCCGTGAGATGAAAATAGCGCCTCCTTTATGTTCGCGAAAGCTGGTCGGAGTAAAATATAATATATTATAACGCTTGGGTGCGGCATTTTACATCGACCTCATGAATTTATTTATTTTTGAAGTCTTTGCAAAGTGGCCGCCGCAGTTCTTAATAGGAACTATTTTAAATTATAATCGTTGTATAAACCTTATTAATTCTTTCGTCGTATATATTACCTATGTATATACATCATAAACAACGTATTTGCGGCGCGATGAAAATGGAATAGGTAAGGTACGCATCGCATTCCATCGGTTGATGGATCGCACGAATCTGTTGCAGTTCGCCGAGATACCTTCTAAACTTAAATTTATTCTTTTACGAACACTAAGGTAAATTTTAGAAATAAATATGATTACCTCTATCAATATAGGTAAATGTTTCAAATACTCGTTTTGTGTTATTATGTTTATATTTTCATAATAATTTGAGGTTTTCGATGAATTTTCAATAAAACTTCGTTCTTATTTGCTTTCGAAAACAAATAAATATATTTATGTTTTAAATAAAGAAATAATTGCCATTTAGGCCAACAATAATCATTGTCTTTAAACATTGCTCCTCTTGCCTATAAATAATGGAGATAATAGGAAATAGTAATTATTAACTTTCTATACCTATTTTATCTCTTCCAACACAGATGTATTTAACTTTGTAATTGTTGAGAAATGATAATTTGTATTGAGTATTTCCTTAGTTAAAAATAATAAAAGTTCTCAAGACAATGTCATCAAACCTGCAGCTAACGATTAGAAATATAAACTTAAACATTTTTTAATCAATTTTCTTTCACTATAAAAACGCAGTAATTTTAGATTCTGAGCGAAGCGATGGATGTATTGATTTTACAATGATGTGTGTTTTTTTTATTTTTTTTTGTGTCTGTTATCACCTTTTAGGACAGTTAAAGTGCTTGGATTTTCTTCAATAGTAACTTTTCTGATAGAAAAGTGAATCTCGTTGGTACTTTGGGGGTCAAAAGTAAAAATTTCCCAGTAGTTTTCAAAAGCGACCTGAAAAACAAATGAAAAATTAAGGAAAAACGGGAATTTTTACGCAAAATCTGTTTTCGAGAAACTTAAGGCTCCTATTATATTGTCACAATGATATTTGAAAAATATTAAACATCCTTAGTCACAGTTTTTATTTATAAGCATTTAAAGTTCAAATATTGACAAAATACGAAAAAATCACGAAAATTTGCAAATTATTTTGAGTTGAGAATTCATAAAATTTTTTGTTTTTCAATCTAAGATTTGTCAAAAAAAAAAATGTCTACAAGAAAGTCAAATTAAATTTTTATGAGCGTTTAAAATTCATATTTTTATAACATTTTCTTATTTTGTTGAAATTAAAAAACGTATAACTGTAGATACTTGAAGATTTTACTGAATGTTTATATTAGCATTTTCTATACACGATAAAATTTTGAAAATAATTTGACTCTTTTTGAGCTGTTTATAGACATTGTCAGTTTTCAATTTTCTTAGTTTTCTTTTTATAAATATCAATTAAATTTTATTTGGTGGGTAAAAAAGCGTGAAAATTGAATGCATGGCTTCTGATATATTGTTAAAATAGCAGTTGAAAATTATTTAAAATATATAGACACAATTTTTTTTAATAAGCATTTAAAGTTCAAATTTTGACAAAATGTATTAAATTTAAAATTTAATAATTATTTTGTAGTTAAAAATTTATAAAATGTTTAACTTTTACAGCTAAAGATTGAAAATTCAAAACAAGGGTCCACGTAAATATATAAATTACTTAATCCATAATAATATCATCGAATATACTTAGTAATATCATAAGCTGACTGACCGTTTTCGCTCGGAATCGTTTTTCTTATACAATGATATTATATCATTGAATTCAAATTTAACACCATCCATTACAGTGACCTATTTGTAAACTTCTGTACGGCAGAGCGACACCCACTTGCCAACCTTTTTTTATTTTTAAGAGGATGTTAGCACACTATTTGTTTTCTTTCTGACCCACGCGCAATATAGTACATTTACGTTCACAATAATCTTTATAATCATATTAATTTTTAAAATGAGAGTGAAATTACCTCTTATAAAATTTAAAGATGAAATTATTATCTGGGGCATTTCATAGGTGTTTAATTATATTTTAATTTTAAAGCGAGTTATGAGTATTTTAAAATTGTAAATTGTCAGTACATCTTAAAATACGTTTAACTAACTTTAAAATTAAAATATAAAAAAACGCCTATAATATGCCCTAGATAATAATCTTAACTTTCAATTTTATAAGAAGTCATTTCACTCTAATTTGAGGAATTAATATGATTATAATCATTATTTTGAACGTAAAATTTGCTATGATACTCGTGGGTCAGAGAGAGAAAACAAATACTGCGCTGACATCCTCATAAGTTCATAGTAAATAATATGTCTTGGTTCGTTTTAAATATTTAAAACTCAAATCCACTGATGTTCATTTGGATTCAAATTTAAAACTTTAAGTTCATGCTATCAACAAATAACCAGTCTATTTATACACCGATCGTATCATGAAGCGACCATTCTAATACTGATGACAAATTTGTATGTAATTAGACGATAGTACTCCAAAGTTTTCCATATTGTGTACAAGTATCCCTGAAATTAAGGACTCCGTTTTTGCGTCTTACGCAATGCGTGACAAATAATTAATCGAATACCAAGTAAAGTCGAAAATAAAATGTACTTATACCCAAGGAACCAAGTTAAATGTGTTACGAAAGAAGAATGTTGAGTAAGAAATGTTTTAAACATTTATAACCCACGAGATAATTCAAATTGTTTTTTGCAAAAGTTTTTTATTTTGAAAAGTTCGTAATTGATTCCAGTTCTATCAAATTAGGAAAATCGTGAACCACTTGCATGAAAGGCTTTATGTTGTTTTGTAACCATGTGATTTAGAGTTCAACTATACCCCTGTTAGTATTATGTGTCAACAAATAAACTTTTTAGTCCAAAGGAAATATTATTCATCGGTTAGCTAATTTCAATTAATTTTACCAAACCATTGGGTTTTATTAAACAAAAATCTAAGTAATAAAAGTAATTTAGTTTAATTCAAATAATAACTTAGTGCCTGATGAAATTAAAACATATTTAATTAAATTTAAATATTGTATCAAAACCATTTTATAAACAGCTAAAAAATAATAACTTTAAAGAACTTAAATGTATGGACTGATGCCCTTGAGGGTTGAGATAACCCCGAAGGCACTCCAATTATAATATATATTAGAAAAATGATAGTGCAAGTTAGCTCGTCGAGATTTCTTAGTCTAATGATTAATTAGTAGGTACTTAATGTTGTTATTATTAATTCACTAGAAGAGTTGTTTACATACTTTTACGATTTCCGCTTATAATTAACTGTAAAGTTACTATAATTATTTAACTATCTATAGAAAGTTAGTTATTTGTTTTTTTTTTTGTTAAATTGTTTTATAATTTGTTTGAAAGTTAAAAATGATTTAAAAATATATAATAATACGGGATTGAATAACGAAATTGATATAATTTAATATTAAAATGTTTATTTTTTAGTGTTGTTAATTGAATTGTCTTGATATTTTCTGATTCTATTTTTAAAATGTTGCGTTCATTGTAACAGGTAAATAGATGAAAAATAGTAATTGAAAAAACGCGATTTATTACTTTCTGTATAATATTGGACTATTATGATAAAAATAGTATCAATACTATCTGTATTCGATCAAAGGTCATTATTGTTGATGACATTTGTATAATATTTGTTGCCTCTTTGACATTTGTGTTATGGGTTTGACGTAATATGTTATTGTTCCTTTCATTTTTCTCCACAAAAATATTTTAAATTAAATTAAAACCTTTTTACTAGATTTGGGAGTTTTGAGGGTTAACTTTAAATATGTCAGCAAATTCCTATGAAAATACCGAAAATTTATGTTTAATGTGTTGTTGAATGGTACGTAATATAGGATTACCTACTCTATGTGTGTAACTCTCTATTATAAGACATTACAATATTGAATATTTGTACCCACTGAAAAAAATTGTTGTTTGGCGCGACGAAGCGTGATATCGTCAAGTTTTAAATGTTTTAAAAAAAACCCCTATAATCAGATACATTTAAATACCTTATGAGTAAGGTATATGGAGGTATATCCTGCATTCTTGTATTATAGTGTGACCAAGTTAAGACGATTATCGGATAACCGTCTAAAGCCGGTTTGGTCTCATGTTAACTGGTCATCGTCTTAACTTGGTCGCACACTCGCACTATACACGCATGCAGCTCGAAGTTGAATGTTGAAATCAATGAAAGCTTAGCGCATTTAATAGACATAAAATATGGTAAACAAAGATAACGATTTTTCGATAAATCACTTTATTTATCATCAATGCCTTTTCCGTTCGATTCTCAAAATGATTATTTTTGAAAAATGTGAGTGAAAATAAATACCGAAATTCGGATATTAAAATATTTTGGTATTTACTTCAAGTTGGACTTTGTACATGAGTATAGGACCCAGCGGCGCATCATCGGCAAATGGTACATAATGATATATCATATTATAATAATGTAAAATACGAAAACAAACAACGACGGTAGCTGCGGGAAAACCGCGTGCAACCTTACAACAACAATGATAATATAATAGAAGGTAGGTACATAACATAATATAAACGCGCGTATACGACGACGTAGCTGTATAGGTATTTCGACGGCCGTTTCAAAGTTTTGGACGAGACTCGAGTCGGCGGCGGCGGACGGGGGGGTTATCGTACGCGTCATCGCCCTGTCATTTCGGGGCTTACAACGAATTTACTCCTACCTACACGTGTGCACAATATTATGTACCTGCATACCGCGGCTATGTTGTTGTACTACCTACTTGTACTTGTTGTTATTATTATTTTGGTGCTTCTGTATTTAACAATAAATAGTATACATATTATGTACCCGCAATAATATAATATTGTAATGCGTAAGTCGGGCGTCACTGCTGATAACAGATTCGTAGCCGATTTCGACGATCAAAATATGATATTATTATATACATACCGACGTATGTTATTTATGATGCTGCCGAGCGCTCCGACCACGACGCAGGGTCGGGGTCCTCGTCATTCCTGCGGCCGCGGCGGCGGTGGCACACACCAGTCAACAACAGCCAAAGCAGCACCAGTTATGAGCCCTGTGAGTGACAAACGATCTACCTTTACCTCCACCGTTTGTATTATGCATCATATACACACAAACAAACATTATACCCGCGCGATACGACGACTTCTAAGGACTATTTATCCGAGTATACATCCTCACCCTGCGCCCGGGACCTGCCACACGGGTATTTGCCCATATTATTATTATTATTATTATTATTATTACGTGCGGGGGGAAAACAGATTTTGAAAACGAAACGACGATAAAATAATGTCCGACGATATTTCATTAACGACGCAAATGCGATCTGCAGACGTTTGCTCGCGAAAAATATTCGTAGAAACGTCCGTCCTCTCAGCTCAATCGAATGTCCTCCACCGCCGCCGCATAGTCACCGCCGGACAACCGACAAACGAGCACTGCACCGAAATATTTACCGACGTAAAAATCAATCACTCGCCTTTTACAAACGATAGCTATTATTATACGTATTTTACAAACCTTTGATACGCGCACGTATTATAATTCGAATGATCGATGATATATTTATACATTTTTTTTATTTTTTACTCGCGACAATAAATCAGATTTTTACCGGTGCATAAATAATAAGTGTTTTCAACAGCCTGCAGTCGTATAATATAATATAATATACTCGTACTATGTATATCATATATTTGTATAATTCGGTCAGTTTGAATGTCAACGACGAACATGAAATGGAAACCGAAATAAATGTTTAAACATTTTTCACTTTCTAAAACCCGAATATTCAAATATTCTGTAGACGTTTACATCTCAGCTGTTACAGTGTGTGTCGAAAATCATCAAATAATAAATTATGGCAACACCATTGCTGTTTTAAATACAATAATATCATATAAGGTATATTTAAATTCCGCGGAAAACATGTGTCTGTAATTTATTTGCAGGAATTATTTGTACAAATCCTTAGAGCACACAACAGATATAACAGTAAAAAACAGCTAAAAAAATAAAAACAATAATAGAATAATATAATTATTATTTTCATGTATACCAAAATCGGATATTGACGTTTTATGGTTTTTTATTGTAATACGTTCAATGATTATCCACGACGATTAGCTATATAAATGTATATGCATAAATCTTAAATCTTAGTGTTCATGTTGATTTCAGTGACATGGTGATGGGTGAGGGTGACGGTGAAATGGAAGGCGGGGGTGGCGGGAACGACGAGTGTGTGGAAGATGGCGATGAAGAGTTAGTAGCAATGATGGGTCCACCTACAACGTTTTGTGGTAATAACAATGCAAGAAAATCAGGAGACCTCTGCCACCCCGGGAGACGTGGAAGAAGAAAATCGAATTCTTGTTGGCGGTAGTCGGTTTTGCTGTCGATTTGGGCAACGTGTGGAGATTTCCTTACATCTGTTATCAGAACGGCGGAGGTAATTATTATTTTTTTGTTTTTTTAATACTTTTCAGATTTAAGTTCTGTAATAACCAGGTATATTAAGAATGATTTAGCCATTTAGGTACATTTTCCGATGAATTGTTTCTATTTTAAACAACGAAGAGTTGAAACATATAGTATAATATACATATAATATATCATTATTAGAGTATTATATTATTAAAATATTTGTATTAGTAAATATAATTGTTTTGTTTTTATCAATTCCTGAATGTATTGATAAGTCATTTACCGGTTCATTTTGTTATATTTAACAATTTAATGATTTTAACTTGACTTTAGATGTTTAAATTGAGTGCGTTTAATCTATAATCTATAGTAATGTATAAAATAGAAATATTAAAATAAATTATATAACAACTTTTTGAGTCCTCACTTAAGTTTGGTGTGAATTACTACCATTAAAAACGTACGAAATTAAACTATAACTCCTAAACCTCTATAGATTTGTCAAAGAAACTAATATTGAAACATTTGTCAAAAATACAAACTTACAATTGTTTTAATATCTGACTAATTTATGTTATCTTCGTACAACTATTGTATTAAAAAGATAATTTTAACTTTCAACGTTAAAATAGAATATAGGTACTAAATGCATTTAAGGTTAGTTGAAACAAAATAGGTATGAGCTGCATATATTTATACTCACGTAAATATTAATAATTATTATTTATTGTACGTGGTTTTTATCAGATTATTTGTTTTTTTTGTTTATTTTTATGGTTAATTTATCTTTGTGATAGGTATTAAATTTAAAATTTATCAATTTTTTTTTTTTTTTGTCTAGACGTGTAGTATTCATACCATTCCATTTGTGCTGCGTGCCAATCGAATATGTAGAGCTACATTTTTTTAATACACATTATTTGGTAAACAACTCTTTACCAGGGGAAAACGTCATGTAGTAGGTCATAGAATCCCCTTTTAAATAATTATGATTTCGTCGTAAGCTCTGTAATTTTCATTAAAATTAATAATTGAATTTGCAATAGTCCAATAAATATGGTTTCTGGAAGTTTTTAATAAGTGGAAATTCGTGTACAAAAAAGCAAAACGTTTTGATGGAGGTAGTAAAGTAGATTCAAACCAAATATATATGTTTAATTGATTGCTACTGTAGAAATATTAAAAAATTATAATATTACTGAGATAAATTGGTAAACATTGTTATTGTAATAATAATAATTTTTTTTTTGACTACCAGCAGTAAATATAAAATACATCAGTTTTAGCCTGTGCTCTATAGGTCAACTGGATAATACCAGTTTTGACATGGTGTTTGTCAAAAATATAATTATTAGTTGGCCGAGGTTCCAAATTATTAATTATACTAATAAGTAATAAGTAATTTATTCATTTGATGCATGATTTGTTTTAGTTAGTACTTAGTAATTATCTTATTATTATTATTCGTCCATCTACATTCTACATGTCAAAAAAATAAAACATTAAAACGCAATACATACATTCATATTCCGTGAATAAAAATGAATTTATTAAGTTACAATTTTCGTTTTGTTAGCAACAGCCAACAGAGCACTAATAATATTATCGTGCAGAACTTGGAACTATGATTTATAATACCATTTAATATCGGTTTAAAAATCTTTCTGTTGTGTGATTGATTTTGGGCGTAAAGTAGACAATATATAGTATACCTTTATTTATATACTACTGCAGAATATTATTGTTACGTGAGTTTATGTTTTATAAAACAAGTTGATGAAAATTAATTTTCCCTATATTTTGAATAATTAAGTAAGTTGATTATTCATTTGTGTGCTACTATGATGATTGAAAAGTCTTATTCATTTTTCGTCGTTAATAAAATATGTAATACTTGTCTTAAGGGTGTCGGTGCCGGTTTTTCCAATTTTCTGAAATTCTATAAAATTTGAAAATAATATTTTATATTTTAGTTAGGTACTTCCTTAATTACGTTCTCGCTAATCTACAGCTCGATACCTATATTTACTCGGAGGTTGATACGGTGTATTATATCAACAAAAATGGATTCACAGGAAAAACCCCCACGCCCAGTAGAATAGTCGGATTTCGTTAATTTTTTTTTTTTTAATTTAAAAAAAGAGAACTTTTTTCAGGTCGAAATAAAGGCTGAATTTTCATTTTACTTTAAATAGTGGTAGAAAAATACGTTTGAAAAAGAACAAATATTGTGCATTATTCAAATGCATATTTTAGCTTCTATAATTATAGTTTTGAAAATCGGGCTGTAATCTAACCTGCAAAATGTTCTCTTATATTTAAATAAAAAAAAATGAACGAATTCTGAGGGTAAGAGATTTTTTCTTGTAAGACAAGTTTTTGTACTATAAAAAACGCACCGGCTCCGACGCCCATAAGTAGAAACATTTGGAACATAAAAAAACTACCCTACCCTACTCGTATCGTTATTGTAATACTATTATATACATTGTTTATCTAAAAAGTTCAATATGTTGTATAAATATTTAATCAACGTTTTGTGCGGGGACGGGAAATGCAAAAAATATAATTTAGGGTTCCAAAAACACCTAGAGCCGATAGTTATATTTAAATAATATGATAAATAGATGTTATTTTTATGCGGTAATTTGTCTCCATGGAAAAATAAACTAATAATATTATGTAGTCTTGTACAGGTTCAAAACTATTCGATGATAAATCTCAGAACGAACGCGGATGCAGTGATTGACGTGAAATCAATTCACCCGGGTTTTCCCCACTCGGTTAACCGCATCAATTCGCCAACCCCTTTACATTTAAAAGGAAATAATAGTATTTCTGTTTTCGCAGTTTCCATTGTGACGACGATGTGTCTATATGTATTTTAGTGTTTGAGATTCATACATATATGGCGCACGGCTCGAAGTTCTAAAGACCAAATGCACTTACTTTCATAGTGTAATTCACACGTTGAAAATATAGTTCATAATCGGTTAAAGCAAGCTGGTTACGCTGTACGATGTATTGTAAAAAATGCAAAACGCGGACACTTTATACGCAAAGCATTTTTATACGAAAAAATAAGTAAATCTCGACGGGGTATTATACACTGAGACTGAGTGCATAGGTACGTTTGAGAAAAAATACCAATTGTAACATGCAAACAATTGTCCTTAAATCCTACTAATACTATACAATAATGTAATGTGTTATATTATTAAATGTTCAAATTATTAGGTACAATGTCGTAATAATAATCAAAATAAATTTATCATAGATGTACAGATGACTTAGGTGTAAAAATGTGTCTCCACTTATAAATATGACCGGAAATGTTTTAAAATCATTTTAGTATAAAATATGTTTTTGTGTTAAATATATCGTAATGTCCTCATTATTATTAAACAATAAAACAATGTAATTTATTTGATTATAGGTGCGTTCCTTATACCGTACGTGGTGATGTTGGTATTTGGTGGCTTGCCTCTGTTTTACATGGAATTGGCGCTGGGACAGTTCCATCGATGTGGATGTCTCACAGTGTGGAAGAAGATTTGCCCGGCTCTTAAAGGTAGGGTATTTAAATTTCCACATTATCAAAAACAACTCGTGGAATGCTTTGAACGCATGCAGTAAAGGAATGTTCTATAACGAAACAATTTGCTTGGAGAATTATCAATTTAGAAATAGGGGCAGCCAGCAATAATGCATGTCTTAAATCAATGGTGAAAGAGGAGAGAAACGGGGAAAAAAATAAAAAGGTTTCAAGAATCGAAAATACTCAGGATGAATATCCGGTCTTTTATGATAATTGGAAAATGATCTGCCGTATTGGCCGGAACTTTTGTTTTTTATTCTCTTGTTTTCAGTTGCATTATCAGTAGCTGCACAAAAGAGTAACTAGGAAATTAAAAAATAAAGAAAAGAGAATTCAAGGACGCCGGGAGAGAACGAAAAACAATTGATTCCTGAGAGCATTTTCAAGTCTACGACAAACATCGAGCCTTTGAATTATACATTAAATGCAAAAACGCGAAACAAATAAAACGATAGAGCTTATTTAAAACGGCGCGGTATCGAGTAATAAATTATTGGCCAATAGGGAAATATTATATGGTTGCTTCAAATATTTGGTTACTTTACTATGTTGTTTGTATTCGTTTAGTTTTTTTCCCTGTAATATCCCTAGTAAGAGTTTTTCAATAGCCATTGTATTCGGAGTTTCAATAATTGAAAAAGAAAAATACATTCTCTCCTAAACACCCGAACAAATAATCGGCTCGTAAATAAAACTGAGACGTATTTTAAAATATTGATAATATTAATCATAGCATTGGTTGTTATTGACTATTCAATGATCTTAAAATCTTGGTTTTTTTAGTATGGCTTACGCAGTGATATTTTATACGAGTTGTTCATTATGGTTAGTTGTAGTTGTATATTTTTAATATTAAATAGTTTAACACATAAATACATAATATGTCTACAGTAAATTTTACCGACTAGTTTACATTTTATTCTATTGTTGTCTGGAATTTTGATCGATATTACTCATTTAAGTAGATAAATAAATAGATTTAAATAGATAAATAACAAAAGTTTATCTCCTTCGGTTGTTACGATTAATGGTTTAAATATTTTTAATACATCTAGGCAGTCGAAACAAAAAGATAGGTAAAGATTTGCTTTGTCAAAAAAATCTGCTTTACGAATAAAAGTAATTATTTACACTTACGTATACATATTTAACTTATTTACTAGATAACAGAGTAACAGGCGTATATATCTAATTATTTAAATCGTAATCATTATGTTTGTCTTCAATAATATTATCAGAATTGTCTTCGCCTTTATCGAAGTCGCATAGTGCAGCTGAGAAAATGATTTACAATAATAATTATTATAATTTATTTAACTGTAGAGGGAGCAGTCCAGTATAGGCGATATAAAATATAAATAATTATAATATTATATACTGCAATTTAATCGATATTATCGACTTATTTAAACGTTTTTTTTTATCGTGTAGTACTCTTTGGGTGGAATCAACGCACGAGTAGGTCGAACTATGGACGGGGATAATGTTACATGTCACACGACATGCGATTAAAACATTAAAAAAATTGTCGTTGTTTTGAATTTTGCTAAAATAGCTACGCGATGAGAATAAAAAAACCGAACCATGATGTAAGATCACGCGGTCTCTGGCCTTAAGCAATTTGCCATTGTCAATATTGACGTTCACTCTATAACAACTGTTTTGTATATTATGACCGTTGTCGTGACCGTCTCCGCGATCGACTGCTGCTGCTACCCTCACGACAAATATTTACACGCCATCACTTAAGCCACGATGGCGCTTAACGTTATAGTCAAAACGATATTCGGTGAAACGGTCGAAAATATAATAATATATTATTATAATTAAACAGCAGCAAACAGTTTGGGCCATAATATTATAATGCGCAATCGCGGCTGCCATTGTAAACACAGCTAGTTGACGACCCTCTCGATTCTCAAAAAAAAAAAAAAAACCGGGTTTGTTTTATTGCAATAAATTTTGTTTTCGTGTATACTCGCGATTCTCTCGCATCATTATACCGTCGTGTCCTCTGCTACGTGCCCGTACGTAATTTTTGCTGTGCTGCACCGTAGGCTGCAGAGGCGCAAACGTGCGTTGTCGGTGGCACGAGACAAAGTAATGATTTGGCCAATAATGAAAGGTCGGGAAAAAAAAATTGTCGTATAGTCGCGTATATGAGTTTTTGCCGATTTTATTCGGATCATCAATTTTTGCCTTTCGCCGTTAGCGAACCGTATCGGAGCGATTTACGATATTTGCTGCACCGAGAAAAATATATTGTTTCTATACCTACGGGCTACGACTTATGGTATAGTATAATGACAATTGGATTTCAAAAAAACTTTACGGACGTGTTAAAACAGTTTTAGCGTTAATTTACTTTGTCGTTTTGATAGGATAAACTAAGGGCCGCGTCGGTCTGACTTTTAAACCAATTGATGATTATTTCTCTCTAAATAACGTCTGAACAACAATATTTGTAAATTAAGTTCTTTAAATAATATTAATACGTAAAAGCCTGCAGCGTTTGTATTTCTCTTTAATTTTTTATTATGTTTTTTCTTATATCGCCTAATCTAAATTAAAATCGTTTTCCAAATGTAAAAATATACAATAGATATAATTATTCTGAATAACGATTTACGCGGTGTTTTAATTAGGTAATTAAAAAATTAAGATTTTAACCATTAATTTCGAGTCCGATGAGAAAACTCTTTTACAGTGCAGTTCTAAGTCTGCATAGTTATTATCATGTACAGTTGGTTTTTATTACACGCATCGTTAGTAGTTGAGCCTCGACACTTTTGATCGAAATCATATTTTTAAATACTAAAAATATTATTATACATTTTTTTTAAATTTAAATAAATTTACAATCTGTACAAAACTATTACAATAAGTAAATATGATATTACAAAAATAAAATTACATGAATGTCGGATTGAGGAAGAAATCCATTGGTAACGTTACTATTAGTACATCATTGTTGGGTTAAAACAAAACTTGTTCATAAAAATCAAAGTATAAAACAACGTCAAAAAAGACCGGTATTTCACAAGCACAATATATTTTTGCTAAATACTTTTTTACCGCTGCCAATACCGGCCATAAGAAAATTGTATGACGTCAATATTATATAGTTAAAACGAACGTTAAAAAAAATTGGTTTACTCATCAAGTGTTCAGATAGACACTTATACAGACACTACAAAGCGTAAAACATTTTACACCATCCTTATTTCGTTCCCATTTCGTTTGAAAGTCATGTATACATTATTATAGGTACCTACATGTACTTAAAAGTTAACTTTAAGGTATTTTAATAGTGTATGAAAAAATATTGAAAAAATAACAAGACAATAATGACGAATGTAATATAAGCAACTAAGCACCAGTTCTTTAAAAAAAAAACTTGACTATTTTTCTAATGACCAGTGAGGTATGATCAGAATCATTTTTTAGATGAAATGATTTATCATCGCTTTCAAATTTAAAGACATCTGTCCTAGTTGCAGTGGCACACCCAAATCCTGCAGAAAACTTTTTGAAAATTATGCAGTTTAAAACTAAAAAAAAACCTTTTTATCCTTAAGAATGTTACAAAGTTTCGTGCTCATAATGATAAATCATAAAATGTTTCAAGCTTTTGATATCTTATTTATTCACTGGGTAATATACACTCAATAATTTATTGAAAAGATATGAATTCAAAAAAACGTTTTTATTTTTTTATTTGGTAATTATCATAAAACAGTTTTTTCTATAAAGGAACACTGTAGTGAGTAAGTTTTCCTCTATTTTGCACGAGAATATAATTTTTTCAGACCAAGTAAATCGTGATTTTATGACGTGTGGCAGATAAGCTATAATTATTAGGAATAGCCTATCGATATTATTCGGAACAATTTAATTTAAGATCTGTGGTCCGATTTATTTAGTCTTGCGGCATCTGTTGTTTTAAGTTTTCTTACCCATTCAGCAGGTGTTGCGTAATCCATTTTATACCCTTCTAAACCCTTATTTATAATGACTCCATAAAATCACTATAAGGATTACGCACTATCCATAGTAATAAGTAATAGCAGTGTTTTAGAAATGCTGTTAGTTTAATTTGGGGTTGAATCTGCACGTGAATGTACTTGTAAACATATTATTATTTTTTTAGTTTATAACTATTCCATTTAAATTAAAAAATGAAATATTTAATCAAAAGTTAATTAAAAGAATATAACGGTATTAAATTATTTAGTAAATAGTATATAATCCTATATACTTAAGTTATTTATTTATTATTTTGATTCTTAAACAATTCGGTACATAGATTGTCAACTGTTCTAAGTTATAACACCATTATAATAATTGTGTTTGGTATTGAATTTCATAATTTTGTTTCTCGGACTTCCTTTTGTACTTTGTTTTCAAACGCACAGCCCACAAGTATTTTACTACAAAATATACACTACGACGATTAGGTGTAATAATGAATTATTTTACATAAGACATAATTTTTCATATAGATTTTATATATGATATTCACGTTAATAACATACGACTGTTTATCATTTTTACAGATATTAATTACATTTTTAATTCAAGATTATTATTGATTGCTTTTAAATGTATAATACTAATTGATACAATAAGCTTTTGTCCACTAGCTTACTTTATTTGATTAAATTAATTCACTTTTGTATTAAAATTTAATAATAACAGTTAGTTATTTGGTATATTATGTTGATTTATTAATAATTATTATAATATTATATTTTCATCAATATTGTTCAGGTTCTTTTTAATTTGATATAAAAAAGGTGAGTGTTGAATAAAATTAGTTTTAATTCTAATCTTAGATTTTTAGAGTTTTGTTCGTTTTTTTCCAGTTCACCTGTTATGAAATATTTTAGGTTTAAAAAAGACAAATGGTACTAAAAATCTTTTTAAATAAATAGATCAAACTGTATAAAAGTATATTAGGTGGTGTACAGCATTTGGGTTTAAGTGTTTAGTTATATAGTAATACACTATTCAAAGTTAACATATTACAATGACATTTTCATAACGTTTGAATTTGTTATTATAGTTAGTTCAAATAAGTAATTGTTAATTTTAATATCTAAAACGATAATTTCTAGGTAATAGTTTTAAGTACTGTAAAGTAAGTGTTACCGTGAAATTCAAAATTAACATAGTATTGAAAATAACGAAACATTTTCGAGTAATTTAAACTTGTGAAGAATGCTGATATTTTTTAATATTTGTTTTAATCCTGATCATATTTTCGAAAAGTATTTAACATTTTAATAAAAATAAAAAAACATTGAAATTCTGAATATTAGTAATTAATGGTATTTATATTATATTATCATTAAAGTGTAAATATTGACTGTGAAAAACTTGAGTGTTTTCTTTAATTTTATATTTCAATGTAATAATCACGTTTGCTTTATATTTCAGTATGTTAGTTTGAACTTTCTAAATACATTTCAATATTAATATCTGGTCTATTTAAGAGGAAACATTCGTTCTCGAGTTTTAGCGTTTTGTTCAAAATCTGGAATCGAATAAATGTCGCGAAATTATTCAACTGACGATACACCATTTAGACCCGTAATTCAATCTTTAAGTCATATTTTCGAACGCGCGTCGCATATTATATTCATCACTAACTATTAATTCGATACTATAGCGAAGGCGGCCGTATCTCTTGTGTTTACCTAATAAGTATTTGCAATTAATGACACTATTCACAAACAAGTCCCTTACAACGAATACGGCGAGGCAGCTATATCGGCCGGCTGAAGATGTCAATTTGAAACATTGTTCGAAAAATCGATCAAAATTGAATTTCACCGCACACTGCAACTATACTGTACAACTTTGTCGTTGCGCATGTGAACTATTAGCACAGTCGGTCTCACATTTAACGTTGGATTTCATATCATTATACACAAACCGTCATTTCAATATATACACTTTGAAACGTATATCGTTCTGTACGGCAGTCATTTTCGAAAATGTAAATAATATTTAATACTTATTGATTACACGGAATATTATTAAGCGCAGGCACTACAACTGCAGTGTGTATAGGGTATATAGCGGGGAAAACGCGTGTGAAATCGTTCCTTTTCTCAGCTTAACGTCGCGACACAATATTTTAATTCAACCATTCCACGTGAAATTATGTAAAATATTGGGTGGGGGGAATATGAAACGTTTTTATTTTTTTCATAGTGTTAAGTTTTATTTGAGTATTATTTAGCAATGAAGCGGTTAAATCGAATCACATTTGAAACCATCGCGGTAAATTTGGCATTGGCCGTGGTGAGAGGGCTAACATTTAACTCTGATCATATTTTACTTTTCTAGTGGCACAATTTTATAATACATATGTTTATAATAATAATAAATTGTGATAGATTTGATTTCAAATTATATATTGATTTCTTTATAAATTCATCTAATAATTTCATACATCGTATACGGCGTGTATAATATAATATGTATAGGCGCATAGTCCATTATAATATCCCTTCCAGTTATGATTTATTATTGACACTATTATACAAAATATATAATCATTACATTTTACTGAAGATTTAATTTGAAATTGTAGGTATAGGGTTTGTTGTGATTTATTCAATATGTTTGTAATGTTTCTGTATTTTAAATAAATAAAACTGACACAAACAATTATTAACAATCGACACGTCATGTTTCTACATAAGTACGGCAATGAATTAGAACATAAATATACGATGGCTGTACAGTTTTATAAACGATTAAAGTCAGCGAGTCATCAATTTATCACTAGTATACATAAAAGTATTATAGTTGTGTAATTTTAATTATTTGTTCAAAATTACTTTTAAAAAAGGTGGGAAAATGGATGTCGCTCCTCTGCTGTACAGTAGGTTACAAGTGGGTCACAGTAATGGATGGTGTTAAATTTGAATTTAATGATATAATATCATTGTATAAGAAAAATGATTCTGAGCGAAAACGGTCAGTCAACCTATGATATTACTAAGTATATTTGATGATATTATTGTGAATAAAGTAATTTATTTATTTACTTACTTACGTGGAACTTTGTTTTAAATTTTCAATCCTTAGCTACAAAAGTTGAACATTTTATAAATTCTTAACTACAAAATAATTATTTAATTATAAATATGATAAATTTTGTCAAAATTTGAACTTTAAATGCTTATAAATAAAAACTGTGACTAAGGATTTTTAATATTTTTCAAATGTCATTTTCCAACAAATAAAATTTAATTGACATCTATAGAAAAAAATACTAATAAAATTGGAAACTGAAAATGTTCCTAAAAAGTTCAAAACAAATCAAAATATTTTTAAAAATTTATCGTGTATAGCAATTGCAACTATAAACAACCAGTGAAAATTTCAAGTATATACGTTCATTTTTTTTAGAGTTACACCAAAAACCAAAATCGATTTTGCGTAAAAATTTCCGTTTTTCCTTAATTTTTCTTTTGTTTTTCACGGCGTTTTTGAAAACTACAGGGAAATTTTTACTTTTGACCCCTCAAAGTACCAGCTAGATTCACTTTCCTATCAGAAAAGTTACTGTTGAAGAAAATCCAAGCACTTTTACTGTCCTAAAAGGTGATGACAGACACAAAAAAAATAATAAAAAATTAATAATGATACATACATCATTGTAAAAACAATACATCCATCGCTTCGCTCAGAATCTAAAATTGTAATCATATTATTGGGGCTACCAAAAAAAAAAAAAATACCGAAAAAATGGTTTTGTACGATTAAGACAAGGAATAAAATATTCTAATTTTCTAAAGTATTGGTTTTCAGAAACTCGACATGCGGAAAATACGTATTATTTATTACTGCTGAACAATATACTGATGTTATTTCTTTGTCAGGTGTTGGATATGCAATATGCCTAATCGATATGTACATGGGCATGTATTATAACACGGTGATCAGTTGGGCGCTATATTATCTGTTTTCGTCGATGAGATCTGAACTGCCTGGACCAGTTGCGACAACCCGTGGAACACGTTGAACTGCACTCCGGTTACCAATTTATCGGCATTAACCAACGTTTCGACGAGTCCAGCTAAAGAATTTTTCGAGTAACCTAATTTGCTTTTATTAAACTCAATAATAACAATATTGGATTATCGTTGTAATAATGTTGAATTTTAAACGTGACATGTTAAACAACATGTACTATACGCACGTCCGCGAACGGGTGGAATCATCACCTTTCGCGTGTATCTATTTTTATAATTATAGGTATATATTATAATATACATAGTGTATGACGTGTGAAAACTATTTGCAGGAGGAGCGTTTTGGAACAACACAGAGCCGATGGGTTGGATAGAATCGGTCCGATAAAGTGGTCGTTGGCGTTGTGCTTGTTGGCCGTGTTCCTATTGGTGTATTTCTCTCTGTGGAAGGGAGTGAGGAGTACGGGTATGGTAAGTATATTATATATTATTATAGTGTCGTCGTTTAAAAATGTTTCACCCAAACGCCCGCGCGGACACAGATACAAACGACTGGTGATCCCGCGGTCACCTCACGATTTGTGGTCTTGTATGTATACCACCGCATATAGGTGCGTATACATTACGGACCTATACTACATAGTTTATTAGTTGCGAGGTTAAAAAGAAGAAAAGAAAAGGAAAAAAAAAAATACTAAGTGTAATAATATGTTGGCGCGCAGTCAATCAGCCTAAGTAGTCGGCGAAAGACTTGTGTTATTATATATGCAGCGAGCTCGGTTCATTACCGATAAGTGTATGGTACGTGTAGAGGTATATGGTGTGTATAATACGGTACGGCGTGGGGACGAAAAAGAATGCGTTATCGTATATAATGCTCACTGTTTTTAAAATCATCTGCCCCTTATATACGGTCGAGACTGACCGGCTAGAGTGAGAGAAAGAGAGAGAGAGTGCAGTGTGATTGAACGCCGTTTCGCATCCACTACTCCTTTTATTACTCGTGTTTTTATCTCTTTGACGTCTAATGAATTATAGATTGAACCGTTGTGATTTTCCCCTCTTTATTTTCCTCGACGGGCTGGATCGGTCAGGAGACTTTTGATTAAATACGTAGTCCGACACCACAGCGTATATTATCGCTGTACGGCCGATAAAGTACATGACCACCCGCGCCAACTATACCTACCTATGACGAATCGGTCGCGGAAGACACATAATGAACTATAATAATATTATTATTCACTATAGCGTGTACTTTATATTCGCACTATATCAATATATATGTGTGTATAATGCATGGGTGATTATGTCGATGAATGACTGTGTTTTCTTTTCTTTGTCCAGGCTGTATGGGTCACGTCTCTTGCCCCGTACGTCGTATTGTTCATGTTGCTGTTCCAAGGTATCTCGTTACCAGGCGCCGGCGAGGGCATACGATACTATCTGACGCCGCAGTGGCACAAGCTCGTTAACACGAAGGTGCGAAATTATATTAATTATAAAGCGCAAAGTGGGTTTTTATTTTTTTTTTCATCCTCATCGGACGTATTTTTTTCATCAGGTGTGGATAGACGCGGCGTCTCAAGTCTTCTTCTCGCTGGGTCCGGGATTCGGTACTCTCCTCGCCCTGTCCAGCTATAACAAGTTCAACAACAACTGTTATTGGGACGCCATACTCACCAGTTCGATAAACTTTCTCACCAGTTTCCTTGCCGGGTTTGTCATATTCACCATGCTCGGTTACATGGCACACGTACAAAACAAGAGTATATCCGAAGTGGGAACCGAAGGTAAGTCTCGGGATGTTAAGTCTATAACATATATTGTTTACTTAATTTCTTTTGACTTACAGGACCGGGTTTGGTATTCATCGTGTACCCGGAAGCAATCGCCATGATGACCGGTTCAGTCATGTGGGCCCTAATATTCTTTTTGTTACTCATCACATTAGGTATTATGATTTTAAATTTGATATTTTGTACCTGTAATGGTTGGTCAGTTTTAATTTTTATGGATTTCGTCAAATTTCGTGATTTATTTCATTGTGTACTTTTATGTTCAAGTATAGACTGATTGGTATATAATATTTATTTGGATATAGGTTTGGACAGTACATTCGGTGGTTTGGAGGCAATCATAACCGGTCTCTGTGACGAATATCCAAATGTATTAAAGCGACACAGAGAATTGTTTGTTGCTGGTTTAGTAGCAGTGATTTATATACTATCATTGCCAACTACTACATACGTAAGAAACACTATTTTTATTTATACTTTATACTTATGGATTATATAAATTTACCTACGTAAATAAAAAGTTATCGTTACATAGCTTTCGTACTTAATTTTATTTACAGTACAATTTAATTATAATATGAATATTTGTCTTCATAGTGAGCTAACAGCTTAAAAATACTGTAATACTAATATTATTATGTGTATTTTTGATACTATATAGGAAGATGTCTGTATAATATAATTTATATTTTCGTATTGAAAAAAAGTGTTACAAAAAAAAAAAAACTCTTTCCATTTGAAAAACGTCTCTTACTTATCATTCGTAATTTGGTGAGAGTCAAAAGAAATATACAGTTCTCAAAGTTTAAATTAAATTATATTCGGATTGGAATGTTTTGAAAACCGCTACATAAACTCAGTCATGTTTTTAAATTACCAAAAATGATAAGCTGTTACCTTTTCTACGTTTTCACAAAACGTAACATTTTGAACATTGAATTGGCTTATTAGGTGTTAATAAAAAATAACAACGCCAAACAAATACCTTATCAGTAGGTAATTGATTTGTTTTTTTTTTAACTGTAGTTATCATAATATTAATATTTAATAATCATATTATAAATTATAATAATGTACGGATTTATCGTTGCTCGTTAAAAACATTCAACGGGAATTTAATGATATTTATGAATAAGTTTGTTGTCAACAGTTGACATTTAAGTTACTTAAATGTATATTTCAATAAACCGTGTATTTTACATTATTTTACATAATTTGAAGACTCTCAAAGCTACAATCTCACAAATTGTTAATAAATACTAAATAGTTTATTTTGATTTTACGAGTTGATGAAATATTCTTGTTTAAAGTCCCTTAAATACGACAAACTGTATTATTTTAAATGCGTTTTTTTTATCATGCAGCTATTTTTTAATTTTCAGTTTATTCGTATCTTTCGCGAAATATGTTTTATTGAGCGTACATAGATGACTATACGATGTAGTGGGTTCGAATTATAATATCATTCAAATTACGCATTTTATCATTATTCATATTATAATTTCAGACAAGAATCAAAAACAACTAACTGATTTTAAATCTATGTTAATTTTAATTAAGTCAAATATAATGAATGATTTTGTACTAAAATATTTAATTTATTTTTGTTTTTTTTTTCAAACACTTAATAGACTCTATAAATTGTCTACCAAATTACAATTAAATGATTCTAAATTAACAGTACAATGTATATCAGCAAACCACTAGCTTATTAAAATGAAATTGTTTATTGTCAGCAAACGCCAAACAATACGACATTTGGCTATTCAACCAATTTAGAAAAAAAACTTACGCGGTGCCCGAGTGGCTAAGTTAATTAATGTTCGATTATTGTTTGATCAAATAGAATACTTCCTCGTGCTAGCCATTTTAAATATAACTTCATAAACTTTGAAAATCTTTTCCATTAATAATAATATTATAAATATTCGATTAAAGTGTACTATAATACTACTATGATCATAACTGTATAGTGTATACATAGGCTATAGGCATAGGCGTGCGCACAGGGGGTGCCGGGGGTGCCTGGGCACCCCAGGACCCTTCACCAAAAACGACAAGGGTCCTAATTATTAACTAAGTGTAAATTAAATTAATGAAATTATTTACGAATTCGAAAAGGTTGTTCCTTTTAAACGTCGATTATCATCATAAGGTTGTATATCTATATATTGTTATGTAATATTTATTGGAATGAATAATAAAATAAATATTTTTAGTGCATTTCATATCTTTAAAGTATTTGTCTGTATCTATAATTGTTTTCAAAATTATTGTGGGCCCTAATTTTTAGTGTGCACCCCCGGAACCAAAAGTCTGCGCACGCCTATGTACTTAGGTACTATAATACCTATTATGTATGTACTACAAGTTGCAACTGTAGTACTTTACTACTCAGTATAATACTATGTGATTCATTATGTTATTTTAAATTGATAATAACTTATGTTTTAATTATCTTACACAATACCGACTATTGTTACATTATATCTATAGGTATTTAAACCGTACTTTTTTAAAATGTTAGGTGAGCTGTTTTTGATTTCCGTAAAAAATTTTAAGTTAGAAATGTTTGTAAATGATTTATAATTGAATGTTAGTTTATCTGAAACGTATTATCGCATTCTTATTACATTTAGTATAATATACTTAGGGACTATATATTTATAATTTTCAGTTTTGTGAATTAATTTTTATAAAATGCGTAATATTATAACAACATTGTCTTATCTTACGTTAAAACATTAAAATTTACACTTTACGCAAAACAATGATTTATACAATATATTCATTAGATTCTTAAGTGCTATCTTTTTTATTTGAAATAAACAATCTATACATTTGCATGCACAATAAGCTTATATGATAAGAGTATTACAATGAAAAGACATTTTGAGTAAGAAGCCACCCGTTGACGACACTTAGCTTGATAACAGTACTTTCTATAATTAAATTCAATGAAAAATTATTTTCATAATATATAATATTATTGCAGAATTTATTATTAAACAAAGAACTCTATAGAGGAAAACAATTAACAATGGGTTGTCCTTATTTATTATCGGTCAATTTCACACGGACCGACCGTTAATTGACCATTTGGAAAAAAGGATTTAGTAAGGCAAACAATAAAGGGGTAGTTTAGTGTAGTTAATTTAAATCGGTTATAATAGGTAAACTATAAAAGTGTGTATTTTATTACAGATACAACGTTTGATGTTTTAACTTTATAAAGCATTATATAAAAAACACGACGATAAAATCGACAAAAAAATGAATTAATTAGTGAGTCAATATAAAAATGTATCACAAATGGTCGAACACATTTGGTCATGGCAAATTTATCACATATAATACCCGTTAATCGTATATTCGTATGTACACATTGGTCGCAACAAGCTTTAATGCATTTTGAGCTTATAATAGTTATTTTGGTCTTATATAGTAAAAGTATATTATTATAATTTTATATATTTTATCATATTATGTGATTTATTACCAATAAATCGTTTTATTCAATTTAATGTATTTTTCGTTGGACTCATATTGACTGTATTCCTACTATACATAAACACGTTCAATGCAATTATTTTGTTATTAATAATGACTTGTTTTAATAAAATAAAAAAAAAACCTTACCAAATGTTATGAACAAATGAATAATATTTATATCAATAATAGAAAATATATATTATCGAATGATGTTTAAGATAAGTGTTTGTTTTTAGAGGTGTACATAATATTATTAGATAAACAAACAATCAAAAATATGTTACCACAATATCTATGTTTACACATAAAAATGAAAATTTACACGCGATTCTGGATTCAATCTAAAGCCATGCTAACACGTTACGCCATCGTTTGAAACGTTTTATGAAGTTCTCCTCTTTTCGTACTTACGGTGGCGTTTCTGCCGTAAGAGGTCTTAGCATGAAAATACATTTAAATACTCGAGAAACGACGACGACGACGAAACGTATTCTATTGTACATTTATGAGCTTTTATCAATATGCGGTAACCTTATATTGATTATTCGTCTTCCTGTTTACCTTTAACCGGTATATAGGTACCCATCATACACTATATACCCTATGCACTATATGATATACCATCGCGGGTCTCGGGGCGATTTCAAGGATTACTTATTTACACCCGTCTCGAAGGATTTCGGGTTTTCAGTTTTGACGCGTAAGTGTTTGCGCCGTGCAGACCACAGCGGTGGGGCAGCCCCCGGGGGAAATCCACGGCGGTCGTCAATTACCGTTATATTGGTGTTTTAAAAAGGTGTTGTCCGATCGGATGCAACAAAATAACAACGGTATATCGATATACATGGCGCGGTAACGTCCGAAAAACCTTTTGCCGCCGCTCTAATCGTCCGTTTATTCTATCAGCGAATCCGTGTACGGCGGGGCCGGGGGGAGGTGCTGCAGCACTGCCTGCCGTACGCGTCATTATACGCTAGCTAGACTCTGGGAATGCTTTTAACGGAGAAGTGGCGAGAGCAATAAAACGAATGTCGTGTATCTCGCGGCGGCCGCCGAAAGATCGGGGGGGCTCGTTGAATCCAATTTGATAGGTCAAAAGTTAGTGGCGGTCGGTCATTAATTTCCACCGAACGCGCGCGTACGTACTCGACCGATTCGCTAATGGCCGGCATTAGACATATACACTGAATGCTTAATATAATAATAATAATAATAATAATATATATAATACGACGGTGTTGAGCACAGTCATACACACCACTCCTGAGTATATAAAGTGGGAAAGGACTCAAACTGCTGCGGGAGGGGATTGCAGGACGCGCGTGATTTGCCATCGATATTTGCCATGTATAGCAGCCACTCCGAGTGCTCAACGAATACAATATATTATTATTTTATTGTAAAACGTTTATATTGAACACGCTGCAGCTAGCAAATACGTCATATTATACTATCAGATATTTAACGGCCGTAGGGGTCTGGTCGTGGGTGGTGAGGGGGTGCGAGGGAGGGAAACAATAACGACAACAAAGTATAGTAATTTACCGATATCGATGTAGGTACTCGTATAATATTATTATGATATTCTTTCACCCGAAAAAAAACAGTTACAAATTTCACGGTTGACCGTGACCGTGAGAATGTGTGTCTGAAGTTATTTTTTAGATTGTTGTCGACGTCATAAAATATTCCACGTGACGTTTATTGTTATTATTTTTCATTTTTTCAAACGTTCTTAGAATAATTGTTTTGTATGGACATTTAGTTTTGCCGTTTTTTCCAAAATATATTGCAAAATGACACGATATTATATGTACTTGTACATATTATTTTATTTCGAATGTTTGAACTCGAGGTGCCAATAATAATTTATTGTTACAAAAAGATATCATTATGTAGCAACGTATTTTTTAACTTTGACATATCTACCAATTAAAAATATCTATTATACTGGATACAAAACAATTACAATTAGCTATAAGTTATTTCACTGTATAGGTTCCTCTATTCGATTTCAGTAGTTCATTCGACAAATCAAACACTTAAACGTTGATAATTTGGGGGCATTTTAGTACCTACCTATCTATTATACATTTTAAAGTAGAAAATCATTGTCCTGAAAATAAAGATGTATAAAACAAAGTGTATGTATTAATAGTAAAATGACATGAATAAAATAATAATTGTTCGAATCGGATGCGTAAGCAACCGAACAAATTTAATTTTGGTGATTCTTAGTCTGTGGTTTTTTCCAAAAACTTGTTTTTAGAGACGGAATTCCGTTTTAATTAAGATCCACTGTAAACCGTTAAATTTAATAATAATTAATTCTTAACTAACAAGATTATAATATCATCGAAGTGTCTCATATAAAAACATGTTTGAATACGAATTTCATTTTCGGCGTCGGTCCTACTTGAGATCGTTTCAATGATTAAGCTCGAAAGCTGAAAAGGAATTTAATTGAAAACAATAATTATAAAACTGTTAATTTTCTTCAAGAGTGTTGCTTCTGATTAATGTGCTTTATCGTAACCTTCCAGTGGCACAAAATATAATTCGGACGTTTCGCGTAAACGTCATTAATTTATAATTAAGTTATAATTTATATATATATCGTTATCATGTATAAAATATATTAATACTTGAATAATCACACTAATAATACATTACAGGGTGGAGTTTATTTGATCACATTGCTGAACGTATTCGGACCTGGAATCGCCATACTGTTTGTTGTGTTTGTCGAGGCAGCAGCTGTCTGTTGGGTGTATGGGGTGGACCGGTTCGCAAACGATATCGAAATGATGATCGGACACAGGCCTGGAATGTTCTGGAGATTGTGTTGGTGCTACATAAGTCCAGCGTTCTTGTTGGTAAGTCCGTTACTCTAATAGTAGGTACTTACAAGTAAGTCAATACATTTTTCATTCGGTTAATTTTTATTTTCAAACACGTCTTCACGATGCTCGGCTGTCTGGTTATTAAGATGTCCATCGAGTTCATAATGAATTCGTTCACAGGTTTATTAAATTGTATAGTATCGGAAAATTTTTATGTACGAACATTTTTTCCGATAAAAATCGTTATTAATTGGGAATTTACATTTTTTAAATTATTTTTCCTTAAATATAAATTTTACTGATTACTTTTAGGATTGGTTAACTATTAAAATCGACTTAAAAAATTTATTATTACAATAATATAATGCAATGGGTTGTATTAACGTTCACTAAACATTTGATAGTGGGTTAATATCGTCCTGTAAATACGGTTTAATAGCTCGTGGTTGATTTATTACATTTTAATTAATGACTGTTTTTCCAAAACACCAAATTTTTTCAATAATTGTATGTAAATTACAACAAAAATAAAAGAAAGTAATCGAAAATTAATTTTTTGATTCCTAGAGAAGTGAATATTTTATTTAAATAGATTTATTTCGATATTGAATCAGTTGAATATAGTATAATAATGTCACTATTAAGAAAATCTGACTTGCCTATTTCAATGGATAAAGTTATATAATTAATTGGTGTGATGTTGTTGAAATTTTAACACTTATACGTTAACACATTATTAATGCATTTCGATATAACTTCTTGACATTTATGTATTCAAAAATCCGATCCAATATAGAGATACCCTATATACTATAGTTCATTATTCATATACTTACTATTCATTTTTTTTAACACAAATAAAAAAAGTGATTAGGTTAAGCATATTTTATTTGTTTCTTAAAATTGAATACCTTAAGTGTCATAAAAAGTTTAAATTAAATATTATTGGAATATTAATCTATCCTATATTAATTGGTTTTAAGATAATATTTGTATTCCTTATGAATAAAATTACAATAAAATTAATTCTTAAAATCTAACTTTAAAAAAAGAATAAATAATATATTATGTATTTATAAGACAATAGGTACTTATATATACATTTTTCAGATAATTTTGTGTTCTCAATATTGGGATACAAAGACATGATGGCTGGAGGTTCGTATGTTTACCCGGATTGGAGCATTAATATGGGATGGTTGATGACTGCTTCTTCGATAAGTTGCATACCTGCTTACTTCATTTACAAAGTGTGCAAGACACCGGGTTCATTCATGCAGGTTTGTTATTTAATTATTTTCACGCAGAAAATACTAAATACTTAACAGGATTCATTGACAGTGAAATTATATTGGTTAATGTTATTTAGTTGGTAATTAATTATTTTCTGTTGTTATATAATATGTGTGTTTATTGTTTTATTTCTAATATATTTTTGGTGTATTCAATTTTAAAATTATATTTTGTACAGATATTTCAACGTCACACAATAGCATTAGCCGTTATTGACATTTTTTCGTTATATTATTTTGAAGTAGATGCTAATTTAGTAATAAATGTTTAAAACATACGTATTTTTCAGTGGATTTTTTTCTTCTGAAAATTAGATTAACGTTGTAGCATTAACAACGCCAATAATAATATTAGTCATAAATATTGATAATCGAATAAATCCGTCTTTCCGTCGACTGTTTCAGAGGATTAGATTGGCCATGAAACCGGAAGATCCGGAACCGGACGACCGGGGCATCGTGGCAATCGCGTCGGCTGTGCACGGAAGCGGCAGCGGCAGCGGCGGGGGCGGCGGCGGCACGCACGTCTGATTGGAATGGCTCGTCTGACCCGGCCGATCACGACGACAACAACAACAACAACAACAACAAAAACAACAACAATAAAAATTCAACAGCAGCAAAAGTCGTGGCCAACCAAAATGCGACGTCAAGTCGGGTTATTTCTGTCGCATATAATATTACTATGTTATCACCATACAATATATATTACATAAATATAAAATATATATAAAAAGTCGGTGACGTCCGCCACCGGAAGTATACCGGATATGGCTTGTCCCGTAGGATACGACGACTTATCACAATAATCGTATAATATCGTCACCACCGCGCGTTCAATAATAATATGACGACGACGACGACGACAGACGAAGACGAGTCGCGTGCGACTCAACAGGTGGCGATCCACCGTGTACGTAGTGTAGTACAATAATAGTATAATATAATATAGCAGCTAGTGCTCTAAATTTAGTATTATTATTGTAACCTAGCCGTAGAGTGTGAAACAGATGTAGTGTAGGACGATGACCGCGATTTAAGCGGTTTGTTTTAGGTATATAATAATATAGACGTGGTGACGAACCCGCGGTAGACACATAATTTAGCAGTGTGAGATAATAGTATTAGGTATAATGATAACAATTAGCCGTCGACGAGACGAGACGTGCGTAAATGTAGTGCGGATATGATGTCTGGTCATATTTTTAGGAAATTGTGCGTGTTGCTGACACACGGCGTAGTTCTAGTGAGTTTTTATTATATTAATACAAAATATTATTATCATACAGTTATTAATTATTTATTATAGAACATAGTCGTAGGTACTATATTATATTATTATTATTATAATGTTAATAACAAAATATTATATAATTATTTTAAGTCTTACGAAACAAAATGTTCTGATCAAATTATATTATTACCATCCGACGTGTTGTACAAATGAGTATAATATTAATAATAGTTTATGTATAATATTATTTTTTACTTTTTGTGATGTATAATTTTTTACGTGATTTATCAGCGTTAGACAATGAATATTATAATCGTAATCGTTTAGTCCAGGTCATTATATTAATAATAATTATGCCTGTAGGAATTTTAATACTTAATCATACGCAATATGATCATAATATTATGGTAGGTACTAAAATTACATTTTTTTTATATTTTCATCGTCAAACGGCGGTAACAAGTATAATGTTTTCTAGCCATAAATTTATCGTATTATAGTCACGTGTGTATACATTTACTGTTGCATTTTGACTATAATAACGTGTTTATTAGTATTTTCCATAGTATCGTAGAATATGTTTTTAAAGTCTTAAATATAGGTACATATTATTAGGTTCTAACGGAACGTTACCGTGTAGTGAAAGGAGCTTTATTAAATCGTGTTCGAAAAATCGTGAATTTCTTTCGACAGAGTCGTTTGTTAAGAAGACACGATTTGGACACGATATAGTTTAAAATTATATATTGGATACCTATTTCAGGTATTGTTATCAAGTTTAAAACATACCCAAGTTAATTAACATTTCTTTAATACTATCGTTATTGTGACATAAAACAGGTTGCAATGTGTATTTATTTAAATGTTATAATATTGTACGTTTGTGGTCTGACACTATCAAACATAATATTGTAACACAATACACTACTATTATTTTTATTAATATTATGTTAAGCATAATCACAATTATATCAATAAATTGTTCAATAAACATTATGAGTAAATCAAATCAAGTACAATTCATATTATATACGCTAAAAAATTGCCATTTTCACAATACATTGCTCCATTTTATATTTCTAAACGCTCTACTAATTAGTCAGAATAATCCAATTGACCGATTAATGTGTCTAGCCAACACCCAACCTTCATTTATTTTGTGATCTGGTTTTGTAATCTATAGTTCCTTCTCACTTCTGCTACAGAATTCATACTATTTGTAAATACTTACTACTGTACTTTGGGCCAAGCCCGTATTTAATAATAATAAATAAATAAATACTCAGTTCAATCACATTTCTCCAGTCAGCAAAACAGAATTATAGATTAATATAGATTGGATTGTAGATCAGAATTATAATAATAATCGTCTCATTTTGGGTTCAATTTTTTTTCTCGCACGAACAGGATAAAATTTTCAAACGTATTTATATTTTATACCACGCTCTTAGACAGCTCACGACGAATCTATTGAATTTGTTTTGATTTATCTTCTTATGTAAGATTTTAAACTGCTAATGTTATAACATTTTGACCGTCTTATAATTATATACATTTATAAATATATTAATATTATTAAAACGCAGTACTTAAGTAATTATACTACTACTACTAATAATAATAATAATTGATAGGTACTCATTAAATTATGTTACTATGGTCTGACACTTAATATTTATTATTATTATAACTATTATAATTATTATTATTATTGTTAATTAATATTATATTAACAATAATTTCATCATATCGCCAAGTTCATCAATATTTTACTGCTTGGTAATAGCTTGTAAACGATTATAACCGATTGCTAATAATAATAATAAAATTAATATTGTGTTTTCAAAATGTCTTCTAATGAAAATCCTTCTCAGTTCCTTGATATTTCTTGGTTATTTTATTTATGAAAAAAGATAAAATCTATTTGATAGTATATTATATCTACTTTTAACGTTTCCACCCTAATGAGTTAAATCCATTTTTGTACTGAACCAATAATATGATACTTAAATATTATTTTAAATTAATTCATACATAAATTAATCTAATGCAAATATTGTATTAAATAATCTTTTTACTCTTATTTTAACAATACAATTAGCCACATAGTTACAATAGTTTTTTTACATTTTAAACAAGAAAATAAATAAATGAGTTTTACGAATTTATAACTAAGTTCTAAGTTTATATAGCTTAAATTAGTTAAAAGTACATTATTATAGCATCTAGTTGCTTTTCATACATGAATAAGATATAACATAGTTTTAGTTTTCAAAACTATTTTCGTCATCTGATTTGGTTTTTTGTTATAATCAATACTACGACAAGTTGAAATTGTAAGTAGGTACCTATAGGTACTTTATGATAATTGAATGATTGTACTAAATATAACATTACCTATAGGACATTGTTAAAAGTAACGTCATAATTTATATCAAACTATTGAAAGTATATATATTTTTTAACATTCATAGTGATATCTAGTAGTAAATCAGTATAAGTAAACATATACTAGTTTTAAAAATTATGGTTATTTATTTTTATTATCTTTTTCAATACTTAAACATTTATTTGTATAATAATTATAACAAAATATTTTGGAACTTATTATGTAGCACTGTCTATAAAGATAGGACATCAAATCGCTCTGAATGATATCGAATAAAAACCGCTTAGAACAATTTAAATTTTTAATATGGATTAATATGGATTCCCGTAACCATATATAAAGTGATACTTGTCCAGGTACGAATTGTGATCGAATATCCAAAAATATAATGTTCATTTATAAAATAATACAATATCAGATATTATAATATTTGTTATTTGGTTATATATTATGTATATCTTATTTATATACCTACCATGGTTTAATTTTAATATTATTTGCTTATTAGTTATTGTGAAGATAATTCTAATGTATTTTTGACATTGTTTGTACAATTAACACAACAACTGAGGTCTGAGAGAGTATTTGTTTTATGAACATTACACAGAAACGCTGACGTTTTAGAAGTGGATATTTAAAAAAAGGCAAACCATTGAACATTCGATTCTGACAAACATTTATTTTCCAATTATATATTTCGTTGAATACAGCCAAAGTTTGTTAATTAATTATTCCATTTTGACACTACTTATCGGTACAATAAAATACAATCATAAAAAAAAATAATATATTGTCATTTTTATCAACGCCAGGCTTGTATTTCTCTCCTCGGTTTTAATATAAAAAACACAACCGAGTTACTAAACAATCTACCAGTGGAGTACTCTATCAGTAAACGGCGCATTTAAATTTGAGTTGGTAAATTATGTTTCCTTCAGCGAGAAATTTACTATAGATGGCGGGTGTCTATACATTATACGCATTATTTTCAATATTGATTTGATTGTATACTTAATATTGTCACGGCATGACATTTTCTGTATTGCTATTTGTTCTACTTGACCGAGGGCTACTGCAAAATACCAATAGTAAATATTATTGTACGTCGACACACGGAAACATTTTTCCAAAGATTATCAATAGAATGGTTGGAAAAATATTTGTGCTAGGAAATTAATTACGCTTATATATTGTCCTAGAACTACAGTAAACACGTTAACCACATAATATTTTAAGAGAATGTCAGGTTTGTTATCTCTATCTGGCCCACGCACGATATACGAAAAAACGCATTTTCGCAGAACTATTTTTTTTTTTTTATGTTTTCGAGTAATCTTAAAGTAACCCATTACCTGACAGAGTATAATATTTTTGAGAGTATTGCAAATCAATTTATCTAAATATTGTCTCGAAACAATTGAGATATCATTTAAATTACAGTTTTTCTTTTTAGATTTGAGTGTAGCGATAAATTGTGATTTTACGACTATGTGTGTTTTTTTATTTTATTTTTTGTGTCCGTCATCACCTTTTTTTGTCCGATTAAAATAAAGTATAACATGGTATAATTCTATAAAAATAAAACAATAATAATTAAGTTACAATTTCAGGACATGCTTAGACGTTCTTCAACAGTATCTTTTCTGATACGAAATTGAATTTAGTTGGTACATTGAGAGGTCAAAAGAAAAAAATTCCAAGTGGTTTTCAAAAGCACCGGGAAAAACAAAAATAAAAGTTATGGAAATACGGTAATTTTTGGTGTAATTCAAATACCAATAAATGTAGATACATGAAATTTTATACCATATTTTTATTTTATCAATTCTTATATTTGATAAAATTTTGAAAATATTTTGACTTGTTTTGAGATGTTTACGCCTTTACGGACCATTTTAAATTTAAATTTTTTTAGTTTTTAATAACATTTTATTTATTAAGTAAAAAAAGCGTGAAAATTTAATACAAGTTTCCTCACAAATTGTTACAATATCAGTTTAAAACTGTTAAAAATACATACGCAAGTATTCTTTTACAAGCATATCAAGTTCAAATTTCGACAAAACTTATCATATTAACAACATTTACAAATTATTTTGCAGTTAAAATTGTATAAAATGTTCAATTTTTATAGCTAAGAATTAAAAGTATAATACAAGGTTGCACGTAAGTAGTACATACTGTAACCAAAAAATCTAAAAATTATAAACGAAGTTTTTTTATATTTATTAAAATGTTTAAGTTTGGACGAAATTACATATTAAAACTAAGAATAACGGTTTTAATTATTTTGTTGAAATTTAAAAATATTGTTCGCGGATACCTGAAACTCTTAGAGTATATTATTATTATGGTGTATACAATGTCATTTTGAAATGTATTTTTTTTTGGACAAAAATGAATTTAACCAACTGTAGTAGATAGATACTAATGCCTAATTCCAAAATGGATTACTATTTAATCGCAATTATGTCATAAAATGCAGTAATATTATATAGGCTGACAGACTATCCTCGCTCAGAATCGTTTTTCATATACAATTGTTTTATATAATTGAATTACAATTTAACACCATCCATTGCAGTGACCCATCGGTCACTTATAACATACTGTACAGCAGAGTAACATCCACTTATCCACATTTTTTATTTTGAAAGTCGATCACAAATTCAAATTATAACGAAATGTAAAACCAGAGTGTCATACCCCAAAAATATTATTATTATATTTTATTTTATTAGGTGTTTTTACTCCGAGAATACTCAAAAATCATAAAAAAGATTTTAGGTGAAAGAGTTTTATCTATTTTACGCATGGATCTGAAGAGAAAACAAATATTACACTGACATCCTCTTAAGAGGACGTTACACCGACATTTGTTGTCTCCGTCTTACAAGTGCGAAACATAGCAAAGTATACAGAAAATGTTTAGCTCTGTTAGTTTAAAACTTAGAGTGAATTGACCTCTTATAAAATGTAAAGGTAAGATTATTATCTAGTTAATTTTTTTATTTTAATTTTAAAGCGAGTTATGAGTATTTTAAGATGCACACACAATTTAAAATACTCATAACTCCGCTTTCAAATTAAAATATTTTTAAAAAGCCAATGATATTGCCTGGATAATAACCGCACTCAAATTTTTAAACTAATAAAGCTAAACGTGTTCTGTTGAGCGTACAATTTCCTATGCTACACACCTGTAAGACTGAGACAAAAAATGTCGGTGTAACGTTCTCTTAATAATAATTGTTAAAGTAATAATAGTTGATATCCATGTTTTAAACAAAAAACCAATTATTCCAATTAAAACCCTTAAAGTATTTAATGGTCCGTATTATGAGCCTATTACACGAATGATGCCAAATGCCAATGTTGTCCCTTCGTTTCTTCTATGCCTATAATTTACTGTATAGCTATTAATTTATTATTACATCATAATTTGTACAATTAATGTGTAACTATATATGTATAATGTATATATATATATATATGTTTAAAGGTTTATCACGTATATATAATAAAATAAAAATAATGTAACTATAAGTACATCGAAATTCCAAAAAAAAAATACAATTAAAAAAATTTCTTTTGATACCTAGATTTTTTGCACGAATTTGGCATGTAAAACGGATTACGGATGTGCCACGGGCTTTTATGTAATAATATTTGAACCTTATAATAGCTATTCTACAATTGAACAGGTCGTCCTGCAGGATAATATTTTGACACAGTCGTCATATTTGTATTTACATCTTGCAAAATAGAAATATTACGCAGTTGACATATTTGTGATTTTATTGATTAGAATAATACTAACTTGGTTATACCGAAGTTAAAAGGTCTAATTTATAGTGAAAACGGCGAAAATTTAAACAAATCAATGAACAAGATCAACCCAAAATGGAGCAGAAATATAATGAACGTACGTAATTTTCTGACTGGTAGGTCGACAACAATACATTAAATACATTTTTAAAAATTGATGTAATTTATACGTATATTACTTAATATATTCAATTAAATTAATCTCGACAATTTTAGTGTATCAATTAAAGTCTTACAGTTATATTAAAAAGTAATAGTAATAATAAACGAATGGCTTACGATTTTAATATGAACCAATTTTCGTAATAAATATTAAATATTTTTCAATAAGTCATAATATTTCAAAAGGTTGTACATTAACATGATATTATATTTTATTAAGGTTTTGTACAATAAGTATAGCATTACTACAGCTTGATAGCTATACGATATTAATTTAAAATTGGTTAGATATTTATAAAAAAAAAAAACGACTATAGAAAATATACAAATTTAATACTACTCAGCAACTGTATTAAAAAAGGAAACCAAATACTTGGAAAATAGTTATTATTTTATTAATAACTCTTCTGGTAGACTGAATTCAAGATATTTTTATACCAACGAAAATACCATATTATAGTCGTCTGAAAGACGACTACCTATGTACAGATAATGATCGCTACAGATATTTATTCCTTCATAATATTTAGAAGTATATCGTCAGGAGAAAAAATAAATTTGTATCCGGTGCCTGGATAAAAAAAATTACAATTTTCATTTAAATATTTCATAATCTGAATTCAATGGTACGTTAATGTGTGCAAAAAAGCGATTCTGAGCACGAACCCTCTATGGACTCTACTTCTAAGGATATTTCATAATTTGTTTATATTATACCTACTTTTATTTATTAAGATGGCAGGTTAAAATAATTTTTGTCAAAAACATCATGATATATCATATCTTCTATACATATGCAAATAAATAAAATTGAAGTGTTCGTCGGTTTATCCGAGTAAATCTTCGATACGCACATAGGCGCAATTGAAGGCTCCGGTGCAAAAGGCCTGGGTACGTTCATTTTTAAAATAGTTCTAATTTTAAGATAGTAATCATTATAAAACTATATCATATTTTATTATTATTATTATTAACTTATATGTTGATTGATTAGTTAAGTTATAGTTGTATCTTATGTTTGAAATTTTTTATAAAATTCGACTTTCATATTATGGCCATATAATTAATAATTTCCTCGATGCAAATACACATTCTTTTGAATTTCGCTCATAAAAAATGTATGAGGAATCTTGTATCAAATTATCGCGATTAAGGTTTGAAATGCTATGAATTTTAACTAAAAAGCAATTTACCAAGTTTCGTAAAAAAAAATAATAATAATATTGTAAAATTGTATTTTAAATATGTATTATTCATCGTCTCACTAAAACGACTCAATAAATTATGTCTTAGATTTCTCGTTTAGGTGATATTAACATTTCGTTTTAAAAATTTAAATTAGTTTACAAAATATACTTGAGAAAGGTTCATATTATTACGGTATATTGTTCATGGTACAAAAATGAAAGGTCGTAAGAAAGTAACGAAGTATAGAAAAGTATATTCACATTAAATAACCATGTACGGCATTTGCTATGGTTCGTTAGAAAATTTAACTTTGGATTACGCATCTTATGATGATATGTGGCAAAATAATAGTATGTTTATTGTACTGGAATATTTATTAAGATTTATTATTTAATATATATGTATAATGTATATGTATACATATTATACACACACTAACTGGTCTACTGGTAACAAAAAAAACGTTTGATTGGACGGTTATCAACTTAATAGGTTTGAACTAAAATGCTCGTCTTCGTCCAGTAGAATTGCAAAATGCTTTTTGTGAGGTTAGTGCTAAAAGTTTAAACGCATTTTATTTAGATGATAATACTTTATAAGCAAATATATTCATAATATTATCTATTTGTTTGATGATAATTATTGAATTGTTATAAACCAGCAATCGACTTGACTGCTTAGTTTATAAAGTTGCAGGTAGCAAGACCGTTGTTATAGTATTCTTCAGGTAGGTTGGTAAAATAATAAGACTTGATGAAAAGTTAAGTTGTTTTATTAAATTATTATTCATGAAAATATTTCTAAGTCCAAAATTGACAATTTGTTGTTACGACTAACGTGAAGGTGCTTGCATGTACGATGGAGAAACACGTCTGATTTACAGGCCGTTTCGACCGGGTTTTATAGGGTCTCCTGATCTCCTACTTCCCCCCTTGTCTATCGATATCTGTGGATTTCACAGAACGTGATTCAAATTATTATCTATACGTCCCACGCCTGCTTATTCCGAAAACCACATCCTATTTATTATCTTCGCTATATATGTTATACACCATCCGTCAATATTTAGATAAATTGGCGTTTAGGATTATAGTTCAAGGTGTATTTGGAAATGCGTTTTAACTAATTATGTGTATACGCTCGGCCGTCTGATCGTAGTCGCCCACTTTCCTATTGTTCGTATATGACTAGCCCTTGGTTGCTTTCTTAAAGGTGAGTTCATTTATCCCCATTAGGATAGTTCAAGACTGTCTTGTTTTATCTTAATGTCCTACGACGTATTATAATAATAATATGAGTTGATTAATTAGCCTAGTATTATGCTATGTATTACGTCCTACGCGAAACGATCACAATAATATAGTACAATAATATAGCATGTATATTATTGGGTTCGTTACAGAATTATTATGTGGTATTATACACGGAAATGTTAGACGGCGTGGTGTATAGGCAATTTCGGTACATAGACGTGTAGGTGGCTCTCAAACGTTTTCACGAGCTATTATTTTAGATTATAAATAATCTGTTTTCTTACCAAAAAAATGCTACCAGAACTACCACTGTGTCAAACTTAATAATTATGTATTATTTTTGGTGAATATATATTGTAATTAAATATTATTTTAACATGAAAATATATTATTAATTTTTTTTTAGACGTTGATTTGCAGCAATATTATGCGTATAACGTTACGATTGTTTTTTTGTGATTTTATCTTCGAAAAAAGGTAGATAGACAACAGGAACGCAACTTTTCTTTCAAAACGATAATATATTCTATAAATATACATAAAACAAACGCCGTCACTCAGTGGCGTTTTCAGGAATTTTAAATGGTAGGGGTGCGTGTTTAAACCCCATGACCGATGACCCCCCTCAAAATATTGAGTTAGTACGATTCTAGATTTAAAATAGTTAAATATAATAAACAATAAATAGACATTAGGATAATGATGTCATTATAGTACATCGATAATAGTGTAATAGTTTTCTTATAAAATCTCTAACTTGAACAGCGGATTCGTCATCTAAATATTTAACGTTTATCTCGACATCACTTTTCAAGACTGCACGCGGAATACATTATATTATGCATATTTTATAACCCTCCGGAAAAGTCATTTGTGTAGGTATACTAACTTTCAGTCTTCCGAACAATTACGATTGTCCGTAGTTAATTATTACGCATTGCGTAGCAGTCATACACTCGAAGTTATCTATTATTTAATGAATTTCTAAGTTTTTGCAGGCCCATCGCATAAATAGGTAAGTGGTATTGATTGTTCGTCTGTTCCATTATGTAGCCGTTACACGCTTCGAGGGTGTACATTATTGCTACATCCGTATGCAATAAAGACAAAAAATAATTACGAATCCCCGTGTTGGGGAATCTGTGTTTGTACTCCTTATCCGGCTCTACCCGTACATGATATCTGTTTCAATTTGAACCCTTAGGTACACAATAATATATACGCCAGTTAAATAGACCCCATGCAAAGCAATAATAATAAATAAATATCGAAACAAACGTCCGGGATGGCTAGAATCGATTTGACAAAAGAATGAAGTTTTTTTTGTTTTTGTTTGGCAGTCATCATCGGATGCAGTGTTTCAACAATAAAACAATGTCTGAAAAAAAATTTCGATTTATATTATATACAAAAGCAAATAAAAGCTAATAACTCGTAATATTTCGTATAGTAAACATTGTATTGTATAGGCAATAAGCAAATAAGCAAATGTTATGACGTAATGTGTACGGAAATACTAGAAATAATCACCGAATATGGAATCCTCCTATTGGAGGAACCTTCCTTGGATTAAAAAATCATCTGATAAGTTTCATTTTAATTTTTTTTTATTTACATTCGAAATATACAATCTATTACGATTAAGCACAACAGGCGGTATGTTAGGTAGGGGATAAAAACATTATTGGGGTTACCGGATTAAGGAGTCGGCCATTAGTAACACTTAGCTTGGGGTTTAATTTAAAATGAAAAATAAATTATGTCGGAGTAGAATACGTTTGCAGTCAAAAATCGTCACATACTGAAACAAAATCTATTTAGGATTTATCTTTACAAACTCATGAAAATACAATAAAGTTTCATTTGATAAACAATCAACAATATATTATAATAATAATTTCCAGTCTATAAAATGCAATTGTTTTTTTTTAAATTTTAAAATTATATTTATTTGTTTACTGTAGTGATTTAATAATAGGGTACTTAATACATTTTCTTTAGTGTAAAATTTACTGAAAAACATGTATTGTGTAAAATCATTTATACGGATTTTAAATTTAAGGAAAATAAAATGTCATAAAAACTTGTTTTTAACTATAAAAATTAAATAAATTAGATAATAATTGTGATTAACAAATATCATGTCTGTACCTACTTATCATTTTTAATAAACTGTTAAATGAAAAACTTTGATAGCTACAATTATTATTTACACGTATAATTATTATGAAACCTGCGTTTAAGTCGCTGTCGATCCATCATATAAAATATAGTATACAGTGCGTGACATTTTTTCAGGTAAATTTGCATTTTCGGTCGGATTAAAATCGAATGAGAACATTTATGTTAAGTAAAACAGTATCTAAATTAAATTCTAAAATTCACTACAAAAAACGGATTCATCTTAAATTTAACCTTTTTATTCATTTGTACAGAGTAAATTCTAAATTTAAGTTAGTAAAATTTTAATTCTAATTCTATACTGCCACATAATTTAAAAATCTTTACATCATTTTTTATTAAGTTTAAAATGATCCTTGAGCAACCATTACAAACGTAACTCAGTGCAAGGTTTTAGGCCATACCATAATATACATATGCTAGATTACCAGGTTTCGTACTCATAACGAGAATTTAGTTCATAAAAGTCGATATCATAATATGACGGTGTTTGGGAAAAAGGGCACAAGTCAGTTTTTAAAAATTAAATATCATTCTTATGTTTTGAAAATAATTTTACGCTGGATTGACTGGTGGCAGTGATATTTGGCGCTATCTCATTCTCAATAATATTATTATCTATCAATATCACATGTAGTAGTTCGTGATCTTAGATCATAAACAATGAATGGAGCTATGTGTGTATTTCTCGTATACCAATCTGTGTCCAACATAACCCCCCCCCCACCACCCATTTAATTTCAAGGAACAACGAGTTATTGCGCATGCGTTGCGCCTATGCCGCTTCACATTCCATCCCCACCACCCATTTAATTTCAAGGTACAACGCGTTTATTGCGCATGCGTTGCGCCAACAATCACTATAAAATAACTAATAAGTGGGGGATTATGTTGGACACAGCAAATTATTAAAGTAGCTCCATCCATTGTATATGATCTAAGTTCGTGATCAAGATAGCTAAGTACCAGTCAATCCAGCGTAAAATTATTTTCAAAACAAAAGTATGATATTTAATTTTTAAAAACTGACTTGTGCCCTTTTTCACAAAAACCGTCTTTTATTAATTATGTATCATTATAATAGACACATATTGTACAAACCTTTAAAATAAAGACAATAAATATTGTTTTATGTGAAAAAAATGTGTAATTAAAGAAATATACATAGTTGTATTCACGTCAATTTCTATTAAGACTTGAGTAGAAAATTGAAATATATTGTAACTGTGACGTCTCCTCTTCACCTGGGCTCAGCACCTTACCCGTTCAGGTGTCATTCTGTTTAAATTAACAGAAGACTCGACCTCGGTGTGTGATATTATTACTAGGGATCAGGGTTACCTTATGAGAAGCAAAGTACTCAACGTAACATGTATATATGCATATCTGTTATTGAATATTAATGTATTATTATTATTATTATCTACTACAAGTTACGACATCGAAAGTATACTTATAAATTATAACTCCGGGCTACCGATCAGGCCGTGGTGTGGCGTGGGTGCCGATGTCCAAATGTGGGTTGAGGCGGTCGTCCGCGGGTCCTCTTCAGGTCGTTGTCAACCCTCGAGGTTCCACTATCGATCGCCGACTACGACTCTTCATTCTTGACCATCCAACTATCGACCATCCAAATATCGACCGCCGACTATAGACTCTATCGACTACCTCACTGTAGACTCTCTCATAGGTATCTACCGCCAGGCGTCCAGGTCGGTTATTTACACGATATGAACTAAATATCGCGTCAGCATAATATACGTTTCATTCATATTTACACATTTGCAATTACTAACACTCAGCATATTAGCTGTGCTCAACGTAGGGAGTAATGTACAATGTCGACGACGATAATCGTTACATAACTAACCATCAACCATTGTATCTAGTTCCGAGAGCAATTTTAAAACCGATCGCTTGGAATTTTTTAGTGCGAATTTCTTTAATAATAAACGGTTGTAGGCTTTTAGGCATGCCTAAGTGTATAGTAATTTATTATAATAATAATTGTTGTTGATCACTGTGAACATATTCGAAAAAGAGAGATGTCTCCGGTTTGGCTACTATTTTTATAACAAAATGCATTAAAATTTAAAATAATTGATAAACAGTATTATTTATTAAAATCTCGTCTAAATATATAAATTAACCCAATTATAGTTCGATTTAAAACTCATTATCATAGGTAGCGTTTACTTAAAAAAATATTGTTTTTCTATTCGTCTGCATAGGAAATGAAAATTAATAAAATAAATTGACGGAATATCAACCGATACTTAAATTACACCTAAATGTAAAGATTTTTATAATACAACCATATTCATACTTATCTACAAATATCATAATCGATTTAATAGAGTGAGATGTCTACAAGGAATCCTTTGTTTTTGAACAAAAACGAATAATGCGTTGGTCTGACGAGTCACGAGTCATCACTATAATATTTCATACCTTGTGTGTTGGAAAAAACCATCGAATCGACTACTGCACAATATGATTTAATACCAAAGTGATTTTAATTACGTGCATTGTAAAATGAAGCATACAGCCATAAATACCGACACAGTGAGCTATTTAGTATTTATTCTTTAACTGCGCGTGTACAACACGAATACAGCACGCCTTTTTTTTTATTAAAAAAAAGCCATGGTCACATTGGTTGTGGTTGTGGTTGAGATTTCAACAGCTTGTTCTTATAACACAATAAAACGCTTCCGACACAATAATAACTACTACGCTTCTCGAAAACTCAAAACGTAAATACATTTTTATTGTTAAGCATTGAAAAGTTTAAAAAATACATTATAAATTATATAATCGTTTTAAATTGAATAACAATACGTACCTATTCAACGGTACCATAATACATTCTACAATGGAAAAAAAGGGGAGAAATAATAATGATGCCTGCAATAATCGTAAGTTAAATAATATTATAGAACAAACTGCACAAAAAAAAAAAATCAAAGCCAATAAAATTGTCGTTTTCAGTTTGTCGTAATATTATATTTAATGCGCATGAAAGTACACACAATTATTGGTTGTGCATCCTGATTGTTTTTATAATGATCAATTAAAAGATTAAACTGATGAATTTACCATATTATGTATTTATATGTGATAGGTATTTTTTTTTTTGATTTAAAAACAGAAGCGATCAATTTCAAATGGAACGTGAAAATTTATTAAACTATTTAATCATTATTATTATTTTTTTTTTTTTTTTGGGTTGTGGCTTCGATAACTGAGGTCATTAGCCTGTGGAACTATGGGGGAGAGTTCTGTAGGTTTTGAACACGTGTGTGTTTGTTTTGGTAGAATTTTTAAGTGGGCACCCGTTAGGTATTTGCCATGCCCGGGTGGGGATGGCGGCCTCCCTCTCCGGACACCGTGACTGCTCGAAGAAAAAAGCCGCCCGTGGCCGAGTTTGAACCGGCGACGGTGCAAGTCGCAACCGACGCCTTAGTCAGCTCGGCTACTCCGTCCCCCTTAATAATTATTATAAAACTTTTCGTATTTATTTATATATATAATGGTATTATAGATAACCTTTATTGTTATGATGTAATTATAAATAATTATTAATTATTATGATGTAATTATCATAATTGCTTATTATGATATAATAATCATATTTTTTTTTTTTTTATTAGATATAAGGCTTCAATTACAAAGATTATTAGCCTAAATAATCATAATTGTTTATTGTAAAAGTTTAAAGTAGTCGAATGGAACATTTTAAACAGGTAAGTGTGTACGATCTACATTAGATAGGCTTTTATATTTGTGAAAAAAAATAAATAAATAAATAAAACGATATTTTATTTGAATTTTACTCAGTGTAAAGAAATATATTCTAATTTTAACGTTGTAGTATTATAACGCTCACAGTTGGGACAAGTTTTATAGAAGTGTTTTAATAAAACTAAAACCTTTTCGGTGTATGGACGTAGTACGAACTCTGTAAGTATACATAATATATCATATTAGCACTTTAATAAATCACATTTAAAACATAATATACGTTAACACAACTTTAATTAACCAGGATATGTGTATACAGAGTGATTATATTATTAGGCAACACTCGTTGTCTCAAAAGTATAAATGTTTTTGGAAATATTATTATTATATATTTTGTAGTAATTAATAATTACTTATAAAGTTATAACAAAATAAGATTTTTTTTAAGTTTTTACTATTTTGAATGACAATACAATTTCGACTACACATTCAGCAGCAGAATTTTTTTCGGAAAATTAAAACCGAGAATCTAACTTTGAACTATCAGTTTATTATACTTATAATTTATGACTCAGTTTATTTTATCGGTAACTCATAAGTATTTAAAGTAATGATGAGCAAGACTTTACGAGGTATCATAGCTTTATTATAACACTTCACTCCGCTCAAATACATTTAAAATATACCTAACACTTGTTAGCTACTCGTTTGAAATTCGATTTTTTAGTCACGGAATACTAAAAAATGATGAAACTTAATAAATCTATAATAGTAATTTTTTTTTCTTCGAAAAATGTTCGTAATATTTACCCAACTAACATTTACCGTTAATAATATTAACCTGTGCATATTTAAAAACATCAAGGGTAGTAATTAAGTTTTTATTTATTTGATTTTTATACTTAAACATTAAAAAAGGTAGGTCCCTAATGTCCGTATGCATAGTCAATTTATGTGGCACATAAGAGTTTTAATTTTACAAATATATTTTTAAATGCTTCTTCCCCTCCCGTGTATCGTGTTAAAATAGAAAAAATAGAGATTCTATAATTTAAAATTAAAATTTACTTTATAAAAAACAAAACCGTTGGTCCGGTTATTTTTAACAATCATGTGAAGGATAATGTATAAAATATTCATTTTTTTTATTGTGTATTTCTGTACCATCCAATCTTTATAGTTAGTCAACTAGTATTTAGTAGTATCGGTAATAGGTGTATAATATGTGACAATAACGTTATAATTGAATATATTTTTTTTAAGTAAATATTTATTAGATAGTAAATTATTTTTAATTAAATATTCAGTAGCTTAACATAATATAATATTATTATATTTGATAAAATAAGGTGTACCTATACAGTGCTATCAAATTTATTCTAACCGTGTGATTTAGTGAACAATTAAACGTCGAAACATTTGTTCTTCGTTGTAAAGTCGATGAAAAATAAAATTCAACATATTATAATAATAATAATATGACTGTAATGTTAAATAGGTCTGCTTTCGATACAATACACGGACATGAGTCGAAATAAAAAAAAAACCCTAAATAATATATTAAACAAGTCAAATCGATAACAAGAACAAGCAAATCCATAAATAATAACTCAAGATCTGACAAAAACCACGTAGGTATGGATTCTCGTACGGTCGTGGGTATATGGCGCAAAGCCCCCGACGAGGACCGAGTACACTGTTTTGTATTTAAATTGAGTGTTTATCTAAAGATTTACTACGGATTTTGTGTCTGCATTACATACCTTTGTTACTGAAAGTACCTTCCAACGTTACTCGAACTACCGACGATTGAATTCGTTCCTTAGGTCCATCAATTTTTGACATACTTTAAACGTGTTCGTGTATACAAGTGTGCAAAATATTATGTGTTGACGGCTGTACTTGTGTTAACATTTCGGTAGTGAAAATCGTAAAATTCAACAATACGATATCTTAGAGCGCAGCGAAATTGAATTAACGTTTTGAGAGTTTTTATCACATATTATTATCAATATAATATATACGCGCTGTGCAACCAATGAAAAAGTTTTAAATAAATCTTGGCGACTATGCCCCGGAGACGATCTTTAGCATTTCGTTGCGGTTACAGTGTTCCGCGAGATTCTTAAAATTGTAAAAAAACTTTTGGAAACACAATATTCACCTCATCCGTTATTTAAAAAAATAACGTTAAAGTTATATGTTTACTTGACCGGGTGAAAACTCGATTGTTTGCATTCTATCGGTACTCGTTTTAATTTCTCCCGATCGTAGTGGCTACATTTTTTTTTTTACCAATCGATATGATATTGTAACCACCACCCGGGCCCCGGTTACAAATTCGCAAAACAACATCACTACAACATTAGGTACCTACCACGTACATTAGAGTATTTCAAATATGTCTGCTATTCGAGCTCGAGAATTTCTCGGATGCTTTTACAACTACTATACAACAGCTGTCGACATAAATCCGTAGTAACTGTACGCCGAATGTCTGGTTCGTCGAAGTTTGCTTTTTTTACAAAATTATGCTGTTAAGTTGTTCAGGAACTCGTTATATTATTATACATTCAGTTATGGTTGAGTTTCGTCAAAAGCTAACACCACAATAATACCGCGTACACGTTATTGAATAATATAACATGATGTGGATAATGAAGAACGGTGGTTGAGTGGATTCTCAGGAAAATTAATATATATACACTAGAATAAATTATATTATACAATATAATATATTTATTATTATAGTTATCTATAAAATAAGAAATAATGTTTTTTTAAATTATATTATCTGTTAAATACAAATTGAAAAAATCATTTATTTGTCGACAAAATTATAAATAAACAAAAAATAAAACTTCACGAAATATAAAAGTTAAAAGATAATTATTATTAGATAAAGTATATTATACATCACAATAAAATAAAAAAATAACTTTTGTTAACATTATTTAACAACGGTCATCTCTGCAACTCTTTTCAACTAGAAAATTAATATTTTGCTAAATTAACATAATTTTAATTCATCACATTAAACAATAGAGATAACAAAACAGTTATAGACTAACATGTACTATTGTACTGTTACGTTAAAGTACATAATATTATCATATATTTCTATAAATTATTTTTAATTATTATAATCTGCTTTTAAATACTAACAATAATTTAAAAATATAATAATATTGTTTTTTTAATATTTGCAATATACTTGTTGTTTCTATTATTATTATATCTGTATTTATTATCACACTATAAATATTGTTGATACATATATATATATATATAAGATTAATATTACTTCTCTATTGTTATACTGGCAAAATACGAACAAAAAATATATATTTTAGATTGTTTCACAATTATTATCAGTAATTCACATTTCACATCGAAACCTTTTGCAGTTAAATATTTAGACGAATATTACGAAAGATGTGGAAAACGTATACAATTAATTGAAACAGTATTGACAGTGCTTATTTATTGGCAACAGAGTTACAGTTTTACATAATTTGAATTTATTATTAATGTTAAAGGAAAAAATCAGATATTTTTTATCCACTAATATAATAGGTATGACAACCACATAATTTAAATTCAAATAGTTCGAAAAATATAAAGTCAAAGCAAATGGAGAACAGCGCATTCAATAATGAAGTTGGCAAATTATTTGAAAGCAATGCAAATCAGATTATCTGTTCTATACAACTTACGCGTAAAAATGTTCTTTTTTATTGATTTATAAAATTATAACAAAATTATTGTAATGGAATACATTTTTTTACTTTTAAAACAGCATTACTGAAAATAATATATTAATTTTGTAGGTAGTAAAACCAATTTTAGACTTTATATTTTATACTTTTTAATTTTTTTATGTTAATGAATAGATTAAATATATAATAATTTATTTATGCTTTGTCTAGCTATTAATTTAAAATAGTATACACACACAATTAAATGTATAAATCATATTTAATATATATATGTATAAATTATTGAATACGATGAAATATTACAATTTTCGTTTATGATAAAAATATAATATTATTTATTCTTCAGCTGTATATATAAAACGATACCTAATGTGAAACATGTTTGAAACAAAAAAATTCCATTAAATATTGGATAAAAAAAGAAATAATATTATGCAATAAAACTATAACTATACGATAACATTTGAATTTAAATTATTATTTGATTTGGTAATTTCATAATACCATCATAATGTTTTAAAAAATAAATAAATACATTTCAAAAATAAATAAATATAATAATAGTGAACGTAAAACATATTGTCTTTTTAATCATAAAAAAATATTATGTTTATAGCTGTTCGTCGTATATTATGAAATTATATAATTATCTATAAGTCGATGTAGACAATGGACCGCGATCGTAGTTTTTGTGATCGTTAAAAATTCATGGGAGAAAATTAATAATTGAAGAAAAATCAAACTATCGATCACATTATAAAATTATCATTAAACTGTTGTAGATTTTACACTTATAAGTTATATCATGTTATTGTTTAGTTATATTATGATTAATTACTATTAAGAGCCACCGAAAATATGCCAAACATTCGGCTTTCAAACTTCTATCAACCACGTTATCACAGAATAAACACACAACACAACCGACAAAAATTCGACATATCCAAGTATGTTTACGAAGCACTATGCACCACCGAAGACACAATTAACATTTTTTTATTATTTATGAAATATATTAAATTGTACAATTATAGTTTGAGTAATTGAAGTGGTCAAGCCAATGGTCCTGTTATTGAGGTATCAACTTTAATAATAATAAAAAAATAACTATTAAATAGGTAGGTACCATATAATAATAGTATACACATATTAAGCATTATTCATGCAATATTCGGACAATATTTTAAACCCTAAACGTCGTTTTTGATAAAACTCGTGTTAGTTTGACGCAACACGAGCCGTTTGGAGTTTAGGCCTTTTCACTCTATACTGCAATCATATTTAATGGGCTTTTAAGTTTTATTTAGACAGTCGACACAGTAGACATGTGATCGATTCTTAGTCACGTTTTATTTATTCAGTAATTTTGCATTTGGTGTCTACAATTATTATAAAATTCGAGTAGACACTTGAAAGTATACCTACTGGAATATTTAATGCATATTTTCAAATAATTATATTTATGAGCTACCTTAACTGTAAGAAAAATGCTATCAAGTAGTACAACGATAAATACAATGAAATACTTTCATTTTTGTTGTTTCGGAACATTAAAAACTGTACGTTGACCAATAAATGGGCTGAGGCTACTTTAAAAGCGTTGTAAGAATAAACATTGTTTCACTTCGCTAACAATTTATACCAAAAAATAATAGGCGATCACGGTTTTCAAAACAATATTAATCGTATGCAAAATTAACATTAATATGAGTTTCTTCTCTTCAATCTTTATTTTCATTTCGCAAAAAGCGATATTGAACCAGGTTAAACACTATAAATTCAACTCAGGTTTCAAAGCACTAACGCGTACACACTATATAAGTATCACAATATGGATACGAAACAATAATAATATAGACATTTGCCGTACCTACGCGTAAAGGACGATTCTGCAGCAGATGTCTCCATAAAAGTATTTCTAAAATATTTTCCCGATAACTTGATAATAACTAATGCGATTATATTACTCGTGGACTGAACGGAAACCTAAAAACCTATGGATCCTTTATTCGTTGAAAATATTTTGAGGCTGCACGATGATGAGATTTCGAATAGATTTATCTATTTTCGTTCAATGTCAAATTGTTAAAATTGTCGAATTAAGATACATTTTTTAGTAAAGTTATTGTGATTGGTCGGCTATTCAACCGTACTTGATAGATCAATAACAATACACGGCCTAGGGTTGCCGTTCGAATAAAACCAGGGCGCCGGCTGGAACGGTTTTTCGGAGCATATAATAACATTTTATTCGTCCAAAATAAAAATAAATCGTTTCGAAGAGGAAAAACCAAACTTAATTATTCCGACGTTGTGTGGACCTTAGGTCGGAACGGATTTCACCGGGGAAAAGAATTCTCCCAGCACACACGACATCGCAGTTTATTAAAGGCAGTGGACCGTTTCGGCTGCACGTGGACAAAAGGACATCGTTTTATCATAATGTTATAGATCGTAGTTCATATAACAACCAGTCTTATCAGTATAATAATATATTTTCGGGTGTCTTTCAAATCACTGACATTTTTCCGTCACGCGAATTGACATAATATATGACTAAATTAATATATATATTTTTTTTTCTTTGGCAATTGCAGCGCATGGGGAAGGGTGAATGGATGGGACCTAGCCACACGTCGATGATGATATTATATTATAATTTGATACATTCGGATTCCAATGTGGAACATAACGATAATAATAATAATATTGTATAATATATGCGACAATAATCATAAATATTACTCTATAGACTATATATCCTTTGACAAACGTAGTTGACGTTGACTGCAGTTCATCGGCGGCAGCGGCGTAGTAGGACCAGCTGAGCTCTAGCTCGCGTTTCAATCACACAATATTATTACTATTAGACTCGAGTCGATGGACAATCGGTGTCTATCGCCATCATCCTTTGAAGTTTATTCCTTTTGGTTTCCACCTCCGATACCTGTATAGTGCAGAAAAACGTATTGGGTTAGTTTATAGGTCGTTTTGGATAGGTTATCGGGTGACACTATCTACAGGTGTCGTAGCAGTAAAAATATTATATACGTTTCGATATTACATTTTACTCTTAATTTCATTATGTTTATTACGATGAACGCATAAATAAATAATGCATTGTATCGCATAAAATTGGCACACGATGTGCGTGTTCTAAGGACATTTTTTTCAGAGGTGCCACAATAACTTATTATTAACAAATATACCTACGTATATATATTAACCGTATCTACCGTATTCCAACTACTGTACGTGTGTGTATAAGCCAATATTGATTTAGAAAATATAATACAAAGTTTAACTGGTACAATTTCAATTTCTTTTTCAATTAAAATTTTTTTTCTATTTTATCTGGTAATACATTATATTATATTATGTGATAAAATATAATAGTCAAGCAATTAAAGTTGGTTTACATAACAATGTAGGTAATTTATTTTATACATTTATAAATTTTTATCTAGCATAAAAATTACTATAAAAGTATATAGAAAACTATGAAACTCTAAAATTTGAAATGTCTACAATGCTAAAAAGTTTCTTCAGACGTAAAAAATCACACATCATTATAAAACCAATTCGTTTCGCTTAGAATCTAAAATTTTACTGACGTATACTATGCATTAAAACATATTGTGTAAAATGCAACATTTGTCAGGTTGGGAGGTACAATATAAGGGGTGAGAAGCCATCACCTCCCATGGGGTCTGTATAACTAGTAAAAACGATAGGTCGTCCTTAAAAATGATTGGACACATGGCCTTATAATATAAACGCTATTTTATAATATTATGTTATAGTACCGAGAAAACTTTTTTTTTCATCTACAAACACGGTTTTAATGCTATTCATACAAAACATAATAATATGATCAATAGTTATATTGACGACCACTTTATATGTAAATATATTTCGTTTTTATCATTTCTGTGATTTCGTGTAAACCAAAATTGGATTTCATCATTCGCAAACGATATTCTAATAAATTATATCATAATAATATTACAGCATGTTGTATCTATATATGTACACACCGTCCTATATCTGTGGTGTGCACCGATGTTGGTATAGGTACTATGATGGAAGATGTATCACCGTGTGTTTTTGTTATGCAAATCATACACAAGTATAAATTGTCAAATAACACCTGTCGATAAATTATTATTTATACACAAAATCGAACATATATCATACACGTAGAACTGCAAGACATCATATATTATTTTTCTGGATACGTTTATGCGATAGAACAAAGAAAATATATCACAAAACATTTTTACTTGGCCATAAATCAATAAAAGGGTATTAAATTTGAGAAAAAACGTGCTGAATCTGAAAATTCGGAAAATTATGTCAGATGAAAGCCATATCATATAATATTATATGGCACAATGTAAATTAATTTAAAATGTAAACGTATGATAATTAAATTCAGCCAATGGCCACAATATAGTCATCAAGGCTTGTATAATAAAAATAATAAAAATACTATATACAGATTGTTTATTTCTAAGGGTTATTTAAAATATATTATATGCATGCCAAATAATAATAATAAAAACATGGGTTTTTTTGTTTATACAATTTGAGTTCAGACTATTTACACGGAACGCCCGACATTTACAGTAACGGCGTCTTGAATAGGCAAAACAGCTACATAAATGGCGTTCTTTTGTAAAAAATAGAAAACATAATATTATACCAACGCAGAACGACGTCAACAATAAAATAGAATTTACTTATCGTGTTGTTTATAAATTAAATACGAATGTTATTGTGTTAAAAATTAATCCGATAAAGGAAACTACATTTTGACAATTTGCGTGTTGTTGTCGAACTCGTCAAAGTATCGGGAAAAAAAAAATTTCTGTTAAAATAGGTATGTATTTAGCATATTATTATTTAATTACACCTAAGTGTAATGTTGTGCTGTGAAAACATTTTTCGCCAAATTTTGCAGTTACAATCATGAACATTATTGGTAAATAATATGGTTTCGATCCTTCGAAATATTCCATTGAACCGTGAAACGTTCCCTTCCGATGTGTTCCGACGTCAGACTGATGGGCTACTGGTTATGGTTCTCGGACGCAATTTAAAACCAATTTACTATCGAAGGGTTAATTACTACATGATCCATCCATGGTTCATGCATTTCTGATGGACCGTTTGATTGCACGCCACTTACTTGGATTATTATTATTATTATCCTTCCATATTAAGGTTAGGTTCTCTTGAGTCGTCAAACTCTGGTAACTGGACTTGGTCCAACATTTGCCAAATTTATTATTTCTGCGTTTTTCGTTATTTTACTTCTTATTGGGCATTAAAGGGGAATCTTTTGACCATATTTTTGTTCCTATATAATATTATGTACTTCGTTTAAACTGACAGTCATATTTTTTTCTGCGTTTTATCATTGTTATAACACCGAAAATGTTCATTGTAATTAAAACCAATCCGTGAAAGTTTAAACATTTTTTCAACTCTATATGTAGCCATATAGGCAAATGTTAACCGTAGACTACTTTTTATATTTCCTTGGTTTAATAATATGTATAATAGTGACATAGCTGTGAAGACAAATCTCGGATTTTGCACAGACCGAAATAATAACAAAAGAAAAAAAAAGTTTTTAATTTATAAAAATGATTATCTATGCTTTATTGTTTGATACAATACATTTAAACTATAATAATAGTAATTGAGACCTATAAATTAATACCTTGTTCTATTCATGTACTTTGTTGTGATTCAAGTAACATTTTGGGGAACCAAAACTCGTACATTGTATACACTATTGCGGTGGATATTGTCGTACGCCTTTTTAAAATTCAGAATTACCTTAAAATGTGTTTGATTTGAACTCGTACTTATTTCTTATAGATTCTGAGTGGAGTGAATGTATTTTGTATGTGTGTGTGTGTGTGTGTGTGTGTGTGTGTCTGACGTCACCAATGTAATAAAAATACTTCAGTTTTAAACGTCGAGAGTTGTTTCTGGGAGCAGATAATATGATCTAGTTGGTACTTTGTAGGTAAAAATTAAATAAATAATAATACAGATAAACAAAAAATATCGATTAATGTTTTTCCACGTAATTAAAAATTAAGTAACCGTAGAACTTGAAGATTTCACCAAATATTTATTTTATAACATTATTAAACATAGGTACAATTAACATTTTAAAAATCTTTTTTATTTTTTTAATTATTTTTTATAGACATTTAAAATATTCTAATTTTTTTTCAATTTATTTATTATACATTTTTTTAATGAGTAAAAAACCTCGAAAACTAAATTCAATAAGGCACATCATAAATTGTTCTTAAACAAATTAAAACATTTTGAAAATAAGTAGTCACATTTTTTTATAAATGTTTGAACTGATGATAGTAGTAAAAATGTTCACCTTCTCCCTTGTGAGTAGTTTTGTTCCGAATTTACCGACCTTCCTAATTATATTTAATCAACACGAATGTAGCGATCGATAATTTAAAATTTGAGCTAGTTATAAGTTATATAAATTATAATTTATTTTTGTTCTTTTTATTAAGTTTTATTTAATGTTTAATTTGTTTTAAAAAAAATTATAATTTATTTTCTGAATTTGTATGATGAAAGATTCACTTTGTGTCCTTACGCGGTAATTTAAAACAACTTAGATAGAAAAAATGTTGATTTTTAATACAAATTAGGAAAAAATAGAAAATGATTTTTATTAAATTAATTTTATGATTAAACTGAGAATGTGCACTGTTTTGTAAACAATTTTTTTTTTACGAATATGTTTTGAAATATATACAGAATATAGGTATTTACTATTTAATATGTTTTTCAGTTAATAAAAAAATGTAAATATCACAATAGAATCAGAAAATTTTTTAATAATTGTTTTAAATTATATAAAGTTAACCATGTGATAAATAATTTATGATACATAACAATTTCCATTTAAAACTAATTTTAGTTTATATGTTTTCTTTGTGCTACAGGTGCTATAATAGGCGTATTATTTTATTATACAGACAATTAAATAATATTGTAAAATTGTTATAATATGTTATCAATTAAAATAGTTTACATGTTCTTATTATAAAAAATGTACTGTTTGAAAAAAAAATAATTCTTAAACATGTTTAGAATTTTAAGTATTTCTCCGCGAAACGTGTATTTTTTAAACAATACTTTTCTACAAAATTAAAAGCAAAGTGTGCACTTAATGTATTTTGAAGTTTTATAATTAATGATTTTTTCAAAACTTCCGCAACGCTTAAAAAAAGTTAAAAAAGATATTTCATAGCATATGTGTATACTGCAATAGGTACATTTATACTTATAAACAGCACCATATGTTTTAAAGTTTTGTAACTTACATACCTACCTAGTTGTATGCGATTTCGATATAAAGGTACTTATTTATAATTCATACGACCTATTTCTTATAATATCAATGATCAAAGAATAAAAAAAAAAAGCGGGTAAGTTGATGTCGTTCTGCTGTACAGTAGGTTACAAGTGGGTCATTGTATAATGGATGGTATTAAATTTGAATTCAATTGTATAATATCATTGTATACGAAAAACGATTCTGAGCGGAGATGATTTGTCAGTGTGGATGTTATATTTATATTGTTATTGTTAATACGGTAGCCGGCAAGTTTAATTAATATTATAAAACTACAAGAAAATAACTAAAATCGTTATTCTTGATCATTTAATATTATGTAATTTCGACCAAATTTGAACATGAAATAACTATGAAAAAATTGTGTTTCTATATTGTTGAGATTTTTTGGTTACAGAATAACCTACTTTCGTGGAACATTGTTTTAAACTTTCAATCCTTAGCAATAAAAATTGAACATTTTTTACATTTTTAAATTTGATAAATTTTGCCAAAAATCGAACTTTAAATGCTTATAGAAAAATATTGTGTCTATTGGGATCTTTATGACTTTGTTTTCAGTTCGGATTGGTTTGAATTTTAGGAAAAAAAAAATCATCGGTTCCTGTTTCGGCACGGACCTTAAAAAGGACGAAAATTCTATGCCGAGCTTCAAAATCAAAAATATCTGTTATATATCCTGGACATCTCCGCGGAGGTCACACACGTTTATAGTCATTTGGTCATAGTTGTTTATGAATCAAATAGAAAAACTGTGTTTGTGTAGTTATCGTGGTCGGGGTCGTTGAATAGAGCACTGCTGATATTTAGAAAATAAATCAGAATAATCTAAAATAGGTCAATGGAAAAAAAAACCACAATCACTTCAACCGCCGCACATAATATCGCTGTATGATATGATCTATTCAGACACTAAACCAATCAATGACCTAAACGACAACGAAGACATATCATAGTAATAATACTCGATGTAATATATACTATTCATTTATGTGTACAAGTATAATAGTATAATATTATATTATGTAATACCGTATATACTATTAATATAACGCAATATATTTATGTATGAGCACACAATGTACATAATATATTTATTTTGTGTGTGTTTTCATATTGTAAGACAGTACAATATCCCTTTATGCGTTTATTTATAACAAACGGTGAGTAATACGCGCTGTGAGATAGATGATATCTTTCGCAAGTAAAAACTTTTCCAGGTATTCGAGTAAATATATATATGATGTACCTATAATATATGATATATCTATCATTTATAGTGAATAGGTATGTCTGTTATTGATTCTTCGGGACAAAACCCTTTGCCGGTTTCAACCGTAGTCCTGGTCCGCGTGTAGCCTATCAAAAATCAAAATTGAGTGAAAGACCTATTGACAGACGTATAATGATATATACATACGTATATATTAGCCAGTAGGGTAGGTATAGAATATAGTGGATACACCGACCTAAGGCAAACGAACGTAACTATATATATTATTAATAACATTACTCAAGCCGTAACTATAGTGACTGGTCAAATATTGTTAATATGCAAATGGATTTTCTTCTGTGATAAAGATTATTATTATTATTATTATTATACTATTCGAATCGAAATCATCCAAAATGTTTTCCAAATAGAGTTTTGAACTAAGTTTCAATGGATAGGTACTTTTTTGTTTTGACGACGATCTAACGGGTTTATACACCTTCTGGTATATTTCGAACTAAGTAAAGTCGTCAACGTAATGCACAATGAACCCAGCTCATGAGAATTGTAATGAGTTTCATGTAAAACAGAACAATAACCATAAAGACATTAAACCTTGACATTTAATTTGACACTTCATAGGCGAGCGAATGCATGGTATAATTTAAGTTCACCCGTTTTCAGACATTATAATTTTTTCCAGTTTTCTGTATAAAAAATTACTAACCAAACCTAAAATAAAAAATAATATTATTGATTATCAGTTTATCCTATCATTGTTGAAAAATATTCATGATTATTTAATTCGTCGATATTTTGAAAAGGGGTAAGTATATGGGAATTTCGTAAATATTTAAAGTTTAAATGAGACTGTATACCTATCACGTATTTAGGCCGTATTAATGTTTATTAGCCCGAACCGTGTATTTGTGTTTAAAATTTAAATACAAAATTTAAATTGTTTATTCTAGAAAGAATTTGTACATAGTAAAATATCAAACAAAAATATTGAAAGTTCTTATGGAATTAATACTAAACAATAATAATATACATTATAATATAATAAAGGTATATCAAGGATAGTTTATGAAATTTTATCTAACGACATAAAATATTTTAAAACTGTTGTAGTGTTACAACGGGTGCTACAAATGTTTCAACTTGTATTCGTTTCTAAATTATTTTAATAAGTAATATTATTAAGTGGGTATTACACATATTTTGATACTAACAAACGTACACATGAGTATTTTTCTTTTATCCGCAACTTAATTATTATTAGCTTTAAAATAGCATTTATTATTTTATTTTCAATTAATTGCAGTGATTTTTAAGGTACCAAAGTACTTTATAAATTCAATAAATATAACTTGTATGTGATCTAAATGTTATTATGTAATCATATTTATGTGGTATAGGGTGGCACCCTAATACGCTTTAGTAAGACTCTTGTGAAACATTCTGTTTAAATTTAATTTTCAGAAAATTTTAGTTATTATTTGTTAATCTATGAAATAATATTTAGTTCTTCATCCATAATTTTTTTAATGAAACGATTTATACTAAAATCTGAAAATGATCTTAGAACATATCGTTAGCTTAACGGAAAATTGTACCAGGAACATCGAACACACAACACAATTTTGATGTTATAAAAAATAAATAAATATAAACTGACGTTATTTTTATATTTATTTATAATAACACAAATATCCACTATTTATGATGTTTATTATGTATTTATTTTTTAGACATTTTTAAAACTAACCATAATTTCTAAAATAATATATTATTATCTATTAGGTATAAAAATAAATTAAATTTTAGATTTAGTTGATGTTTATTTTTTGTGTAAAAAAATGGTAATTTTTATGCAAATACATTTTTTGAAAAATTCGATTTATTTTTTGGTGTAACTGTAGACCTTTGAAATTTTCACCAAATATTTATATTAGCATTTAAATGAATTATAATAATTTTGAAATATTTTGACTCTTTTTGAGCTAGTTGTAGCCTTGACAAATTTTCAAATATTTGTAAATTTTTTTAAATAATTGTTGATAAAAACTTTTTTTCTTTGTACAAAAGCTTGAAAATTGTATACAAGGTTTTTTATAAGTTTCATTAATGTATGTTTAAAAATATTTAATATATGTATAGACATGGTTATTTTTTATATGCGTTTAAAGTTGACAAAATTCTTCAAAATTTCGAAAATTTTCTAATTATTTTTCAGTTAGAAATTCATAAAAGTTTTTCCTTTCATAGCACTCACATTACAAATTTTGATAGAATACTCCCCACAAATGTTCCTACATTTAATAAAAAAACATTTTTACCGGAAAGTAACATTAATTTTTTATGAACGTTTGAATTAAACATTTTTACGATATTGGATTTTTATCTATAAATTTTTGATATTTTATTGTAATTCAAGAACAAATAATCCTAGATACTTGAAATTTTAACCAAATGTTAAAATTACCATTTTCCATAAATGGTATTATTTTCAAACAATGTTGACTCTTTTTGAGCTATTTATACTCGTAAGAAATTTTAAAAATTTTGTAAATTCTTTTTCAGTTAAAAATGCATAAAAGTTTTTCTTTTTATAGCTAAGACTAAACATTTTAATAGAAGATACATAAGTTTTCCTACCTATAACAAAAAACGTATTTAAACGGAACGTTAATTTTTTATGAACTTTAAAATGTATAATTTTACGATATTTGATCTTCAGCGGTAAATGATTGAATTTCCATTAGTCAATTTTTGATATTTTGTTGTATTTCCAAAACGAATAACCGTACACTCTTGAAATGTTCACCAAATATTTATATTGGAGTTTTCCATACATTATGGTGGGTGGACAAATTTCCTATTATTAATACTAAAAATATTTTATGCAAAAACTGTAAATGCAATACAGACATACAGTGCCCATAGGTTTGTAAAATCTAAATAATTATGTCTATTATTTTGTATAAAGTTTTAATCTAATATGACTTACGATTTGTCATAGTTGTTCTACAGCTATCAATTAATATTATATACCTTCAATATTGCGATCATAATAATATTAATTATAATGCGGAACTACTGTCAATTTTAATTTTATTTATTGACAAGTGCTTCGAAGAATAAAGTATAATTTTGATATTCATATTGTATATTTGTGTATATTTATTCTTTATTTACATATAATTTATAGGCTCAATTTTTTATTTTGTCTTCGGCCATATATTTGGTAGATCAGGCCTCTGGCTGTGCCTAATAAATTTGTCGATTAAAATTATACGTTTGGAATTTTCGTATTTTGAACGGCGATACAATTCTAAATTTAATAACTGAAATTAAGCACACGCAGGTATCTGAGATTTGGGTGCTTTTATACGATACATTTTTTTCTCGTCCCGTTTTGATGATTATTTCTTCCACGACTAGGTCGTAATTGCACCTCCCCCCCCCCCCTTGACATTCGTTTTTGTACGATTATAAATATTACATTATCATTTATACCTATCAGTCTCGCGTCTGATAAATGTGATGTAGCACCCCTACAATAAAACAGTCCACCCCTGCAGTGTATCGGGTTATGCACTCGCAATAATTATACCTTAAACATGACGATTCGGTTTTCGTTGTTGTTATGATGTTTCGGCGTGTTTGGCTCACTGGACGAACGGTTTTTGTTGACCAGCAATGGATAGTTACTGCTCAACGACGAGTCCGAACTCTGTCTGCTGCAGTATTGGCAACGGCGCTGGGCCAACCGGAACGTAACGCTCTCGTATCGCGTACACCGCTCCGATCCGTTTATCTGAAAGAAAATGATAAAAAAACCGGTAATTTTTTTGCTCGCCATACGATTATCATAATAATATGTATTTAAATAATTTCCGTAAAGTTCATCACAATATCCTACCGAACGAACAACGCGCGACGATGCCCTAAAAGCAGCAACGTGTGTTTTCGTTATCATTGGATATAATACAATAACCGGTTAACAAGAGTACTACGTCAAAAACTATACTATAGTATTCAGGTCTTCAATTATTATAAATAATTACTAATAATAATAAATATTTTACATTAAGCTCTAAATGAAACAAACATTTAAATGAATCATCAAACAATGTATAAATTATCGCCAACGCTATCAATAAAAATTATGATTAGGACCAATCAGACTATTGAAATTTCAAATGATGAGCGTTGCACAAGCTTTTTACCGCATTTGTAGAAGCGATATTTTATATTTTTTCAACGTGCTTCCGTGACGCTGGTCTTGGGTACATCATACACAATAAGTCATGTCTTGTATGATTCAAAAACTTGATTTTAGCGAAGTACACAACGGTTGAAAATTAATACGAATTGATTAAGAACTATCTAATTAAATGTTGATACTTTTTTTAATTATTATCATCTATATGTTATATATTTTTAACCACATTCGGTTCCTATACTACGAAACTTTGATTTACATTATTACATTAAATAAACTTATTTATAGCTTTTAGAACCTAGTATGGGCCATAAAATTATACACTTTGAGTATTATATTTCATCTTATATATTAAAAAATTACAATTTTAATGTTAGTTTTGAGAAAACATTACAAATTTGTCATACTTAATTATATCACAAGAAAAGTTTTTAAATTAAATACTTTTATATCAACGAAAAAATAGTAGCCACGACCTTTAATAAAATCCATTAAAATGTACATATCATAAAATATGGGAAAGTTATAAGTATAAAACATAAATTATGTTTTTCCATCCTTGGTTAGTTCTCAAAACTATCCTTTTATTAGAACCAAAATCCATATTTATAATCTTCTCCTCAAGCCAATATGGTTTTATGGCCTACAGGTCTGGGGCACTGCCAAAAAATCGAATTTACAAAAATACAACTGTACCAATCTAAAATCCTCAGATTCATAACCAATGTTGCTCCTTATATTTCAAATCACACCCTTCATACAGATCTCCATATTCCTAAAGTCACTGAAACGGCTAAGCCATTTCACTCTAAATTCAGAAATCGTTTTCATAATCACACTAACCCTCATGTTAAGAAGCTACTATCCATCTTCATCCCTGGAAACACCCCTTGAAGACTCAAGCGATAATGGCCTCGAGATCTTATAAATTAAACACAAAAAAAAAAAATCTTAAATAACTTGTAAATTCACGCCGAAGTGCCTTCGCTGGTTGATTCTTCTCTCAAGATACTCAAGCTACTACGTATATTATAATTAACAAAAACATAATTTATGCTGATTGTACTTTTTTTGTATGTACAGATTGTATAAACTCTAGATTAAAAATAATAATAAAAAAAAAATTATGTTTTTAATAAATATAACCTATTTATGGAGTACCTAATCCGTCCTATTATCTCTTTTGTTTTTGCATTCATTTATAAGTACTGAAAAACTATAACCTTTGCATTTGCTGTGAACTCTGATTTACCGAGGTAAAATGTGATTTTTTGATCAATTTAAGTAAATTTGTATTTTTTAAATTTAAGTATTTATAACAAAAAAAAGTTACATCTTATCTAAATAGCAAATTTATAAAATATTAAATCTTTTGTTTTATAGTACGACGCTCATAATCGATATTAATATAAGAACTCACAGAAATATCGATACAGATGGACTGATGAGAATACAGTGTAGGAAATTATAAAAAAAAAAATAGTTTTGTAATTAATATGGCATTCAAAGAAAAATGTGTAGCTATTGTTTAAATGTATGACGCTAATTATTAAATCTTAGACCTACCGACCCTTAATTACTACAGCAAATGAACATCTTCATACTGTAGTGGAATATTTAAATTTACATAATATAATGTGCAGGTCTTCGATACTTATTATTAAAATTAGTATTAATTTATTATATAGGTAACATTAATTTAATTTATATATTTGCATTAATAAAAATAAAAACAAAGTTCAAGGTAGATAATCGTTTTGCCTAGTTCCGCGTTATTTAATTTACTTTTTCAAACGTTGACAATATAAACTTTTAAAAGCCTCATAGGTACCTACAATATATCTAAATAATAAAAAACAAAATGTAATTACTTCTTTCACCGTATCAGTTCTCTTTACGGTCTCATACGTCCACCTTCGAGTGTTAAGTGGAAAATAAAGTCAGGAAAAACAGAATTAACATGTCAGCTTTTAATTTATGTAATAGCAGTGATCTCCGAGTCTAGATTCGAAAAAGGATAATTATGTACGATATAGTGAAATCGTGATTTGAGGTCAGACAGCTGTGACCGATGATAGAAGACTGAACGTTTTATACATATAACTACATCGACCGTAATTAATGGTTTTTTTTTTTTTTTTTAATAAGACACGAAAGGACGAGGCGGACCTTTTTGTCGTTATAGCATTTACCAATATAATATTATGTTCCACCGTTAAAAAATGAAATTGATTGGACAACACTGCGGACGGATCTACACCACAACCATATATTTAAATAACTGCAGTAAACCATTATAAGGTCGTATACGAAAATTGTCTCGTAAAAGTTTTTTATTTTTTTAGTTTTAGTGTAACGAGAAAAAAAACACAAAATAAATATACGTGGCGCAGTCTTAGTGGCTTTTAGATATCAGATTTTGGATGCGAAAACAATCGATATATTATGTAAAAACGTTTTTCATGCACGACAGCAATTAAAATAATAAATGGGACGTTCAAAGCCAGACAAAGGTTACGTCTGACATAGGTCTAATAATTACGAAAGTAAAATATATTTCAGGAATGCTTGAAAATAGTAAAAACAAAAATAAAATCATTATCCGTCACAGGTCGATACGTATATAGGTAATACCTATATATACGACGTATTCAAGTATATTCGTAAATATGTGTATAGCTAGCACAACGAAGAACGGCGGTAATGCGGTATTAAATTACCATAATAATATGATCATTAATTATTACTATATTTTATTATATAATAATATATTCGGAAATGAGTAACCCATAAATGCATCGTACCTATTGAATATTACATACTGTATTATGAACATAGATGTTTAATATATACGATAGGAAAATTACAAATTTAATATCGTTATTTTTCCTTTGACGTTGATTACATATTATACACCGTAAATCCTGTGGGTATAACATGCTAATCGGATGCAAACGTTGTAGTGGCGTTTTAATATAATTATTCCCAGATACTTAATCGAAATCTGTTAACAAATGTTTGCACACTGTGCGATACGCTTTAAATGTATACACCTACTACCGAAGGGTAATGAAGCTTTTCACGCAAGTGAAAAAAAAATCTAACGGAGTAGTAAGTTGGCGGTGAACAATAAAGGAAAAGTATTAGTCTGTCGTTTCGATCACAAATAGAAATAATTAAAAAAGTTTTAAAAAGACAAAATGTATAGAGGTACATATATCATGGCCTTGGCCATAAACGTATTTACTTCACTCGCAATATATGGTCGACGGATTTAATTTACTGTTAAACATATTATACAGAATTCCGATGAATTCGTTTTGCTTCTAAAATTATATCACTAAGGCTTAAATTCAATTTTGCTTATGAGATCGTTGAAAATGCATTATGCAATTCACCATAATCAAAATTCATCATCCAGATTCATTTATTATTTAATCGAAAGAGAGGTTCAAACTGTATATATCAAACGTAAAATATACGTTTCGACAGCTGACGATTTCAGATGACAAATACCAATAAATATTTCAATGACATGTTTATAAATGGACTAAATTAACATAATAAACTCACAAATTATAAGTTGTGTAATATATTAATATGCACCCTATATATAGTTTATGGTTATATTTTCTACATAAAACTTAATTGAAAAAGAAAACTTTAGAAACTTGATTAAAAAAAACATGAACATTTTGATTAGTAATAATATGTAAGTTAGAATTCAATAAAAACTCCAAGTAATAAACATTTTATGGTATTCAAAATATCAAAATATATTCCATAAATTTCAAAATCAGAATAAATACATAAAAATTGTAAAGCGTACCTATACTTAAAAAACTATACTTACATATAGTATGATAAATTGTCAACCCCTTATGGTATGAAAAGTTGAAGAGCTGTCATAATAAAATCGCACAAAACTACATTCTAAGCAATGAAAAAAATGGGGAGGAACTGTGCTTTATAAAACATTTTAATGTCACCAACCCAATTCTGAAATAGGTACATAGCACGTATTTCAGATAAAAAAGAGTACCTTTATCAAATATATACTTTATATACCAAAATACTTATAGCTACGTCATTTTTACTAAAGAAAACGAATTATAGTGGTATAAATAAAGACGATTAATTGTCAAATATTATAACAGATTATAAAACGTAGTAACTGCAATATACATATACTCCATTCACATTAAGAAGGAACCTCGGCGGCGACTAGTTTTCGTCGGACGGGGGTCGGGCAACACCTGTTTGTCACCCTCACCAATCGGCCGCCGAGGTTCCTTCTTAATGTGAATAGAGTATAGAAGTGCATTGTGCAATAATATTACACAATGTCGTATTAGATGTATAATCGTTTTAATGAATTGAAATTGAATAACTAGGAAATCACAGACAATTTCAATTTGAATTTGTGTGCATTAAAATGCGTACAAAACCATCAGCTTGACATTAAAATCGAAACTCCTCAAACGGTATCAAAGTGTTAGAAGACATGGTCTTATATTGTACTTAAAATTGCCCGAACTGTCATAATTGTAATAAACATGCAGCATTATTAAGCGGGTTATGGTGGGTGGGCGTGCTCGTGCAGGTGAATCCCTTTGCTATTTACCTATTTAATTATCATATGAACACCTATTTAACTAATATCATAGTGAATCATATATAGTGAGCGTCGCGTAAATACAAATATTAATAGTAATAGTAATAGCGCGTGACCATGGGCGGCGTGCGTCAATATATATATATATATATGACTACGTATATAAATAACTCTAATATGTCCGTATAGATCTTGTATAGTTATATGGAATAACACCACAAATGCATGATAACAACAAATATATGTTAGATATCCGGCGTGTGACAACCCCACGCTAGGCCTAACCACAGGACGACCATGTACGGTTGTACAGAGTAAAGTAGGGACAGGGACTGACCCGACGAGGAGAGCTGATGGACAAGTGTTCATCAGACGAACAACCGACCAACTCAAGAACAGTCACTAGTCAACTATTGTCACAACTCGCTAGCTCCAGTTTAACTATTTTAGACTTAGAGTATTTTTTATAATAATTATAGTAGAATAATTAACAAAACACATAAAATTATACAATCAATCTCAAGTTATTTAACATCATCATCACTCTTTCAACTATTGGCTGTGGCACGTTATAAATTGGCGCTGTGGACAGGGTATCTCAATAGATACTTAGAAAAATAGAAAAGTAATTTTGAAAATTTGTTTACGATCTAAATCCATTCGAGGAGGCAATCCTTCATCGAATCACCGTTGGGAGTCTGATCACCTACCAACAACTCCGAGAAAGGACCCTGTACAAGAGTAACCACTGCCAGTCAATAATCAAACGATGGAAGGTCGAACTAAGCGTTGTCGTGAGTATATAGTTAAGTTTTTTTTATATCATTGTTCGTCTCCTATGGTATAGTGTATGACCATAGTATATATTAAGTGAAACATTTTAATCGTAAAAAAAAAATAAAAAATAATAATTGAATAAAATAATAAATTATTTTTTAAGTGAAAAATGTATATGGCGTTGGATTATTCTAAACACACTTCATTAAATCGAAACCACCTCGGGATTATGGACTTATACCCCAAGTGGCGGCGACTTACCGGGTTGTACGTGGCGACAAAGTCGGCGGGCGGCGGCGTGACCGAGTCGAACGAGTGTTGGCACTCGACTGACGACATGCGGAAACTGTGCACCGACACGCTGTCGGCCTGGTGGGCCGTCATGAGCCGGTGCTGTTGGTGGTCAGTGGCCGCCTTGGCCGCGGCTGACTCGCGCAACCGCTTGCGGCTGCACACCACACGCAGCATCTCCTTGCGGAACGCGTCGTTCCGGAACACGTACACGAGCGGGTTGAGCGTGGCCGCGGACAGGGCGCACGTGTACACCACCTCGTCCGGGAGCTGGACGATGGACACGTGCACGAACAGCGGCGTCCAGCTGAACAGGTACGTGGACAGCACCATCATGGACGTCTTCATGGCCCGGCTCTCCTCTCGGAACAGCAGCGCCGAGAAAATGGCGTTCGAGTTGCGCCGCGACAGGTCCGGTTCCGTGCACACGCTGTGCTTGCGTGTCCGCAGACTGTTCCTGAAGCACATCACAGACACGCGAAAGTTAGGACTTGTTCAAGTTGTGTACTGTTACTTTATTTAAGTAATATGTCATACTATAAGGGAAGGGCAGCACATAAATGTGTCCCAGTGCGTTGTAATAATATCGAGAAAATAATGTTGTCAAAGGTAAAAAAAAAAGTACCCTTCGCTGCTTCGGAATATCAAATTTCGATAATTTTTAAAATCGATTTCGTATGATATTATAATGAACTAGGGAACTCTCATTTAAAACTCTCTCTTGTTTAAAATATGTCGAAGACGTAAACATACAAAACATTTTTATATATTTGTGAGATACCTCAATATTACTTTTTACGTAATATTATTTTACTTAAATGTTCATGTATTTCAATCCAACAACTAAATGATAGACGGTTGTTTAATTTTATTTATTTTATCTAAATAACGCTATGCGTATAAAACAGAGTACATTCAAACATTAATATATATTTTATTGTATTGTAATCGATTTATGGAGATTATATTTTTATCAATCGGGCCTTTATCCTCTAATATATTTTTTGAAGCTCACCACATATTATATACAATTACTGAGTGATGCATTTCGCTGGCTCCACTCGACTTTGTCAAGTCAATTTTTGTGATTTAAAAAAAAAAAATTGTTTTTAATATATAGTTTGAACTTTGAAGTATTCGTGTGCAAACACTACATATTTTTATGAAGTACATACACTTAACTGTTTAGGTCATTTTTGTAATGTACTCACGAAAGAGAGAATATTATATAATAAAACCAACAGAATACATAATATAACGCCAAGGTACGTGATTAGATACGAGTTTGGCCGAGTTTGGCCTACTACACGACTTTGGCCGTCTGTCTTGTTATTCGAAACCAATCAACGGTGAGTGGCCACATATAATAAAATAATATACCAGCTATACCAGCCGTGTTAAAACATCTACAAATTGCAGTCGCCGCGAGAAACATTTCAAGCTGATTTTTTTATTTTATTTTTTTTTTACAACCGAAAAAAACGTTAACCAAAAAATAAAAGCGTGCACGTTGTCGTCGGTCCGCTGAAACTAAAAATCGTGCGGCGGCTCGTCCCGATCGATGGCTCAGCTTATACTCGCGGGTCGTGTCCAAAACTACTATAAATACCATAAAAAATATATATATCGCAAACGTTTTTTTTTTATTTTGCCGTAAGCGAAATCGAGCTAGAACAAAGTGTGGCGCACACGCGAGTCGTAAAAGTCTGAGCTCAGTTGTATACGCAAAACGGAAATCGCAGGAACGGCGGTGTGACTAAAGGTTATCGTTTAAAACATATAATATTCTATCCGAAACACGTTTGTAAACACATAAAAATAATATTACGGCGGCAAAAAGTTTGCGCGTCGCAGGTATACTCATCCGCCCGGAACTGCGCATGCGTGTCAATGCATCTGCAGCAGTACGCAAAGGTTCTGTATATGGGCACTTGTGAGGTCGGAACAATACCTCACGCGAGTTCGTTTCAATATTATAATTGGGTACAAAAAGGCAAAAAGGATGGCCTAAGCGCCGGGCTTGGGCTATTTTACTGTCGTTAAACAAATGCCGAAGCTCCGGTGCATAATATGATTCATTCGAAACGTATTATGTGCTTACAATGGGTTTGGCATGGCCTCTACGACAACTTACACTATATAATACATTAGTACGACTGAATTATATTATAATATAATACGTTCTAAAGCGATTAAAAATTACACGCGTATAATATAGCGTACTAGGTATTATTAAAACTGAGAGGGAAAAAAAAAGGTATTATTGTTATTATTATTTGGTTTAAAGCTTCAACTACTAAGGTCAATAGCCTTTGTCACTGTGGGGGAGGGTACTGTGGATTTGTTTACATGTGTGTGTTTTAGTTTAGCAGAATTTTCAAGTGGGCACCCGTAGGTGTATCTGCCGTCATGCCCGGTCGGGGGATGGCGACCTCTCTCTCCAGACAGATGTCTGCCCGGAGAGAAGTGCCGCCCGTGACCGAGGTTCGAACCGGTGACTGTGCGCATTGCAACCGACACCTTAGTCCGCCCGGCCGCTCCGTTTCCCATTAAAATATGTTCAAGCTAATATTTATGAATCTTAGAAACGTAGATAGAAAACTATGAGATAAATTTTTTGGTGAAAGGACATTTTTTTTTTTGTATTAATTTAATCTTAAACGGATGGTTCAAATTTCGAACAAAACTGATGCCGAACCCAATTAGGTGTTTAATTTGGTTTTAAAATTTTAACGTGGCACAAATTATAATTTTGAACTTTTAATACTTAATTAACTACCCATATGGTTGAGAATTTCGACCTTGCATGGGGTGCCGGGGTAACGCACGTGTAAATATATAATGATGATGCACGTAGTATATAATATTATATAGCCAACTACTCTGCAGGGACGTGTTCAGGAATTTCTCGTGCTAATTTTCCACGCCATCCCGCGTATATTATTTTCGTTTTTAAATTTTTTTTCGTTCAGAATAATCGCACGAAATCCGCTGCTGCTGCAGGCGTACATCCACCGCAATTCCCCGGCAGGGTATAAATACATATATATATACGTATAGGTACCAGCTGTCAGGGTATATATATATATAGGTATAGGTATAGGTACCAGCTGGCACGATAACAATAATATATTCATATTATTATCATGCGCGTTGTTCGCCGCAGTACACGTTATCGCGGTGTACAATTTAAAATTTCCAAATACGTTTTACGTATTAACTTTATTATTATATCATAATATATAGGTAGGTACTATGCATAATGGAAAAAATACACATGGCAAAAATATGTCCAACGTTCCCCGCACGTCGTGTTGTGTAGGTAGTACATAATAATATATAATAGAGAATGATATAGAGTAATAATGTGTTTATGAATTATGATGTGAACAAAATGGCGTGCGTGGCTTATTATCATTGTACATGATATATATTATTATATACGCTTTGTAAAAACGCGACGAAATATTTATAGGGCGAGAAAGTCCGTTTTTCCGCTCATAATTTGTTTTCTCACATCGTTGCAGCAGCAGTATATAGGTATGCACTTACTTGTATTCGCTCTGGTTACACACGTCATTGTATCCGGATGTTTTATTGCCGTTTCTCTTGTACACACTATAATATATAAGTATATTATTGTTATTGAATGCGTATGCGTAGTGTGATTTCAGTTTTCATCGCCAAAACGTTTTAACGTTAAATGTGTTTTGATGCATTGATTTTTTCGAAAAAATACATTTTTTTTTTGCATCATTTTAAATCGTTAAAACATATTATGATATTTCCGAAAAGTAATAATATATATATAATTTTTTAGTTATTGATTTTCATGTTTTTAATTATTTTTAACAGTAAGTATAAATTTACGACGAACATTTTTTAAATTCTTATTCCTAAGCAGATTATTCCGTAAACAATAATTTATAAGAAACAAAATATATTGAATCAGCAGTTAATTAAACATAACTTAAAATTTTTGAGCTTTATATATGACGTATGGGTTAGAATGTATAGGTATAAATGATGAATCGAGTAATATACCAACATTTTGATGGGCGCGAACCAAAAATATAAGAATATAAGACAATTTATGGATTTTCATAACTTTAAAAGTTTCCATCAATGAAATGTGTAAAAATAAGTTTTCGATATAATTAAATTAATAATCAGTCGGTTAACGTACTTACGTGGTATCTAATATTAGATACTCTCAAAGCCTGATTTACCAATTTGTGGGCCCAGAACAATTTACAATTTTGGGTCCCAAATTGTCCATCTCTATTTTCTTTAATGCTAAAATAAAAATTTGTACGTTTAATGTAATTTTGAATTAATGTTATACCTATGTAATTAGTTGGATCATAGAATAAAATTGTATTGTTAAAAAATCGATTATTTAATACACAAGAACACTTTACACTTTCAATGCGTCTAATTAATGTTTAATATTTATTCAAATAAGTGTACAAATGAAAAATGTTTTTAAGTTTAATCTTTTGAGTCAAATTTGATTTCAGCCAATCAGATTTCACAAACATTTCGATTGTGCGCTAGTAGATAAACTAGTTCTAAACGTAAATTTATCTAAACTACCGTGTAATTTTTTTGTTTCTTCATCTCGTCTATCCTTTAATTTTCTCTTCATTGAACCAAGTATTTTTTTGATGTTTTAAAATATTAAAAATAACAAACAAATGACAAATAGATATACAACAAGTACAACAATCATTATAACCCACCAAAATATCCAAGTAATGTACAAATCTATTTTCTTTTCCCAAAGTGTGATAAAAAAGCGTACAATTAATTTTGTATGCCTATCAAGTCGTCGGTGCCTCTTTTGAGTGGGCCCAGTGCAAATGTCCCATATTTGCCTTTGCACAAATATGGCACTGGGTACTCTATGTATTATGCACAGACGGACACGCGCGCCATCAAATGTTCATACCGAGTAAAGTAACTTTAATAAATAACTTTAACTTCATAGAAACTGTTTCTATCTAATATTATTCGCGTCATATTTGTATACTATTCGAAGGAGGTCTTTACACGTGCGGCTTGGTCGTTTTACTGCATGCGCACTATGTATACATTTATAACCTACGATAGTATAAATACGCGTGGCTATATATATAATAATAATATATTACATAACAGTGTACACAAGTGTGGGTGAATATAAACGTTAATGTCGACTAAACCAATGTCGAATGCACATATTTTAATCGTATTAAAATGTAAACGGAGAACGTATTTCTTCGAAAACATAAAAAATAACAATCCTCCCTCGACTCGACCACCGACGCCCATCATGATGTACTTAACACATATATATATTTGCACGAGATCTCCATTCGGGTTGATTAACGAATAACCGACGACGACTCTTAATAATTTGAATAAGGCGCGTTTTATTTGTTTATTGTCGTTAAACGTTTCAGACCGCGTTTGTATATACATGGAAAAGCAAACCCATGGCGAGAGATGTTTATAATATGTATATAATATTTTATATATTGTATATATATATATATATTTATCGGCCTTAAGTATTTTACTTAATTCGATTCGATTAAACTTAATCCTTAAACCGCGTGCAGCGGTACAAATTGCTACATTTCATTTGCGTAAAAAGCTAATGGAGCTTTTTAAAAACCACTAAACTTAACTATGTTAGATAACGTTGCGAGTGGCTAATGTTTTAGAAAATTTTTGTTTTTTAATCACTGAACATTTAACACTTTTATGGAAGTTAATTTATATACTAACTAAGTTATACTCCATTATACCGTCATTTGAAATTTCTCTGTTTAAGCTTATTGGCAGTATACCATTAGGACGAACGTTTTCCCGTCTTTTTTTTTAATTCACAAACACTCAATGTTTTTAAAATGTTTTACTCATTATAAACTCTATTTTATGTACACACAAAAAAACTAAACATATGATAGTATTCTTTTTTAAATTTCCAATTATTTATTTTAAATTTTAATAACAACAACTTCGTGTCTTATTATGACACGATATATTATTATCAACTAGTACAATTTGTAAAAGTGAAGAACTACTAACTTAAATACAAAACTCATATATAGTTTATGTTTTAGACTTATTCTTCATTATTTACGGTTTTCGAGTAGTTTAATAATTATTTTTGTTATTAAAATCGATAATTCAACCAAAAAATAGTAAAAGCCAAATTACAAACAACATTATAAGTATAATTATCAACCAAAGTAGAAATTATGATCTACGATAAATTACAATTGAGTAAGATTTAAAATTGATGAGCTCATAATAATTTGTTTTGCCGTGTCCGCATTGGTTAGAAACTCTTTACACTAATATTATTAGGTTACGTTTAGGGTGGTGTTGTTATTGGCATTTCTGTTTAGACTATTATGTCATTAAATGTCAAAACTTGTAATTCACATAGTTCTAGAAAGCTTTTTAAAATACAAAATATAAAGTATAGTGTTTTGTGTAATTATGTGTTAGTTTTCGTAAAACTTTAGAAGTAAATGTAAATATTAAATTTAATTCCTGTGTCAATTCATATGTATTATTTGTCAACAGTAAACATACAAATTAGTGAACTAATGTAGTAATGTATTTAAAAAAAAAAATAGATTTTAGTTCAAATTTAACGTTTCATTTACGATTAACAATCCATTCCAATATATACCTAACAACCTAACCTAGAAGCACCACTTAAGTTAAGTATATAATATTACGATTAGTTTTGAACATTGTGTTGCTAAATAATTAAATTTATAATAGACAATACATTTTTAATACTTTTCCCATATTACACATAAGTGCGTAATATTTTATTACGTCATTTCACTTCCTTCACATTAATATTATTATTATGCAAATTCTTATTTTAGACCCTATAAAAGTGTAAAAATATTATTATTATTTTCAAATTAATAATTTCATAAAAAGCTTTTAAGGTTTTTAATTTTAAATATTTCAGTATACCTACGTATTAAATACAAGTTTACATCCATTATGATTCTACTAGGTGCATGTATTAATTAACGATGTTATGTATATATATTTTTTTTTCATTACTTTAGTGAATATGTGACATAACTGTACTAATTAGTTACATTTTATAAATACTTATAATACCCAATATCTATACATAATACACGTATATAGTAATTGATAGAAGAGATAATGAAAAGATTGATTTGAATAGAAATTATAGAATTGTATATCACTCTTATTTTTGGACGTCATAAATGGATATTCATGAACTTCCGTTAATGTTTATATCCATGCAGCTGATCTACTGGGAATACAGCTGAGAAATCCTTTGAACCAAAAATTTGATTAAAACTAGAGATATGTATACAGTGTAACTTAAGCGTGCGTAATGCGAGTACTTCCTCAGGAAGTAGGTGCTATTACCAGCTATCGGAAGTATAATATTATGCGTGAATACGATAATAATACATTTCAAAATCTAGGTATTTAAGTATATCTCGAAGTCTGAACTCGGCAAGAAAATGCGAATTTCGATACAACATCGACGCACTACGAGACACAACGTACAATAAACATTTATAGGAAAATGCAAAACGTGAACTATAGTTTTGTATATTTGTGCTGAAAATTACGTAACTCGTAAGAACCAAATTCGTGACTAGACGGCGTGATGCCACGTCTCGATTTTCAAATTATGCGGCTTTTAACGTATATATATATATATAGGTCGAATGGTGAAAACTATGGTCAAACGACCTACGGATGGTAGTTTTCGGTTGAACGATCACTAGGGATTTTTTAATAAAGAGCGTATTTCGCGACCTAGTAAAATTGATATATTTTAAGAAAACATCAGAGTTTAATATATTATGCATAATAATATGCTCGTAGTATAAATCACGTAAGACATATTGTTTTGAGAAAGTAGGTATCATCCACGGATGGTCGCTAGATAAACCGAGCTTACGGGTGAAAAGAGCAACACAATAATACATTATATGGCATGACAATATAGGTATGTACCAACTATGTTTGCAGTTTTAAATAATTTATTACACGAGTACCTACCTATTGCATATGAATAGCTACGATCGATAAATTATAATAAAACAAATCCAAAAAGGCACCGCCACCACCACGTCCACTCGCAACAGTGCCCCTTATAGATATAATTATTGTACTAAATATTGCTTCTTTTTTCGCCATCCCACCGCCACTAAAGCTGTTCAAATATACCCCACCTGCGTGGGCACAGACATATATTACGATGGCCGAACCTAGTTTTATCTGCGGTATTAACCCGGCTGGGTATATTTGTGTAAACTCGACATCGTCCAGATAATACCGCGGCTACCGACCTTAACCGCAAAACCGCGTTTCACCACACGCGTCGCATAACAATACTAATAATAATAATTTATAATATAACACATTATGTTATAATGCGGTGCATAATTTGATGATGACACGACTGTAATAGTAATGTACTCTTCATACCCACAATTATTATTATTATTCGTACACCCGAACAACAGCAATAGTAATAACAACAACAATTCATCACTATAATATATTATTATACGTTAGACCATATAGCGTTATGATATTGTATAATATTATTGTGTTACCTATTTAATATATGCGACCTGCTATTGTTTATGATGAATGTGTGTGTTCGATCAATGCGTTGAGGGAGTTCGATCCTCACATGTTTGTACACCGTATATGGCTAGAAATCGGAATTAATAGTAATATTATATTTAGGTACTACGTCGAAACTGACGTTTTCCATCCAACACGTCGATGTCCAATCATATATATAACACGATCCATCCATAAACTGCCGTACAAGTCGGCACAGACCTGTCTGTAGGTAATTAATAAGTATATGGACATGTCGAAATATTATTATGCGTAAAGACATTATTACCCCGACAAATACACTCGGCCAAACTCCGTGTAAAAAAAAAAAGCCAAGTATAAAATTAATAAACGGTTCAATAAGTTGTGATATAATTGTACAGTCTTTGAACTATAGATATCATTTATGACGAAATAGTCTGTTAAATCATTGAACTTAGTTTAGCGACTTTAAAACACCTGATTACGCACTACCTATTTCAATAACAGTACACTATATTATTATGTATAGCGTATGTAGTTGACTACATACGGACCATATTGATATGCTATAGGATTTTTACACTTTTAATTTAATCACCAAGTTAAGTTCAACTATTCAGCAGACTATTTTGGCATAAATTATGTCTATCAAAGACTTAGCTATAAAATGATATCAAAACTTTTAGAACTGTTTTAGATTCTGAGTGGAACGATGAATGTATTGATTTTACAATGATGTGTGTTTTTATATTTTTTTTTAAATTTTTTTTTGTGTCTGTGTACACGATAAGTAGTCGAAATAATGCTTTGATTTTCAATTTCAGTATCTTTATCGATTGGAAAGTGAATATCGTTGGTGCATTGGGGAGGTCAAAATTTAAAATTCCCAGTAATTTTCAAAAGCCCCAAGAAAAACAAAAGAAAAATTAAGGAAAAACGAGACTTTTTACGCAAAATCGATTTTCCACAAAATTGAATTTGGTTTTGTTGTAACTTTAAAAAAAATTACCGTAGATACATGAAATTTTCACTGGTTGTTTATATTTTCATTCTCTATACACGATAAAATTTTGAAAATAATTTGACTCTTTTTGAGCTGTTTACGGACATTGCCAGTTTTCAATTTTTTTAGTTTTTTTTTCTATAAATATCAATAAAATTTTATCTGTCGAGTAAAAAAGCTTAAAAATTTAATAGAAGGCTCCTAGGTTATTGTTTCAAAGGCAGATGAAAAAAATTAAAAATCCTTAGTAGTAAAAATTTAATACAAGGCTCCTGATATATTTTTACAATAGCAGTTGAAAAATATTAAAAATACAAAGGCACAATTTTTCTTTATAAGCATTTAAAGTTAAAATTTATAAAATTTATAATTTAATAATTATTTTGTAGTTAAAAATCTATAAAATGTTCAACTTTTATAGCTAAGGATTGAAAATTGAAAACAAGGCTCCACGTAAATAGGTTATATATAAATTACTTTTTTCACAATAATATCATCAAACATACTTGGTAATTTCATAGGCTGACTGACCGTTTTCGCTCAGAATAGTTTTTCTTATACAATGATATTATATCATTGAATTCAAATTTAACACCATCCATTACAGTGACCCACTTGTAACCTACTGTACAGCAGAGCGACATCCACTTACCCACATTTTTTTTTTTATATACTTGACATTTTTTTTTACACGGAGTTTGGCTGAGTATTTTTGTTGGGAAATCACTCATTTTTTGTCGATGCCCTATTATTTGTAAGTCATTGTTACGTGACTACAAATACGTTCCTTAAAATATAAATAATATGTTTATTTTTCTTTAATTATTCAGAATTATGATCAATCAAATGTTACCAAAGACTCCAAAAGATGAACACTATCGTTTTCGTTGTTAAAAATAAGACTTATGTTTAGACTATTTTATTTTTAACGAGTGAAATCATTCCGGTTGTGTTTAAAGCTGTGTTAGATTTACCGTTTCTAAGTTGAAAGCTTCAAATAAACGATGTTATTGTTGTATATATTGCTTGTTCTCTAGAGTTACGTAATAAAACGAAATAATTGGATATTATTTTCGAGTAAAAATATTATGAAGACATAAATGTAGGAATAATATATCATGGTGATTTGGTTTATATAAGGTTCGTATAATGTAAATTTAATATCTAGTCTTGTATTAATAAATTTGTTTTATATAAATATATTATACACATAATACATTTAGAAAATAGGTAGGGGAATCTGGGGTAGAACAAAACACTTAATAATATGTAATTCCTTGTACTATGTTGAATTTTTTAATAAAACTTTTTATTTAGACATTAAATATAAGTTAAATCCCCTTAGCTTTCAATTTTTTTACATTCTAGGATTTAAATTGTATTATAGTAATAAAAAAAAATGTAATTTGTTCCATTGTACTCAAACTATATGGGAGAAAATGGGGCAGACAGATTTCTAACATATTTTTATAATGCCCGAACATACTATTTTTCGAATATATATATTATAATAAATTATAATTTCTAAAATAATAAAAAAATACGTATGATTAAAGTAGTATCTAAATAGTGAAGACAATTCCATAAGAGAGGAAATAATAGTAAAACATTGATATTATCTAATATTAACTAATGCCACTAATAATATATTATTAATTTCTCATCAGCAATAAATTATTTCTTACCACGATAAAGACATGTTCTGAAGATATTTTGATAAAAATCACTGACTAACAAAAACTCAGTTGTCCCATTTTACCTCGTGTAGGTACTCATCTTGTCCCATATTTCCTTGTATAATGTTTGTACACAAATACTCTAATTTAACATAGTATAAAACAATTTTAATTCAATTTTATTCAAACACTTAGTTAATATCATCGCATAATAAACCGTTTCAAGTTTGTATTCCATTATGACTTAAGAAATTAAATTAAATACCTTTTGTAAAGTATTAGTGCAATAAAATAATATAATAACAACACGTCATAATAGCTGTTTTTAGAGTCTACATAAACAACGTAATAATATTGTTATAATTTCATCTCTTGATGATATTATTTTATTATGAATCAATTTTTTTAAATTTAATTGCTTATGCTTTTAATGCAGTATGTGTGTATGTCATATGCATCAAAACAGATTATAACACTATTATTATCATACTTGGTAAAAATATTTTAGTATAATAATTATTATTATCACGTAGCTATAATAGGTAGGTATGTGATGTGCACATAACAAAACATATTATAGTTGTACAAGATTTGAATGAAAAAAAAAAACTATATTGTTTTTTATCCTCTTCAATTCGGTTTACTTGGTAGGAAAAAAAAAGTCGGATATACTTTTGTCTCATACATCGCCTAGATAAAAGGATAAAACGGTATTCATCTGTCGGATGTCGCATGTATGTGCAGTGTATAATTTTTTTTTTTTGAGCATAAATCGTCGGGACCGTTTGTTGTTACTGCGAATTCGAGCATTTAGACGCGGTTTTCAGACACAGGATTCGAATAGGATCCGCTGCATATAATAGTCCGTCGGCTTTTAAACCTCACTCACAGTGTACGCATATATATATGTGTGTGTGAGTGTATTTATATATATTTAGAGACCGTCTGGGGCTCTGGACGACTGGACCGGGCAACTAGGTTTCGAGATGGAAGTGTGTAGGTATATATATATATATATACCGTGACATACCGTATTATATATTTATAAAGAAACCTATATATTATTTTTTATTTAAACTAATACTATTTCTTGTCGTTTACAGGCAAAGAGAGCAAATACAATAATATGTTTCATCGTGTGCCGTCCTTTCTCGCTCGAACGTGAATCACGTACATTTCTTGTATTTTTTTTTTTACTTTATAATATAAGTGTGATGTACGTTCTGAGACCACGAGCCAAGTCCCACCCGCACATCCGACATATCCCGTCGTAGTTCCGAGTAGGTGTACATAATATAATTTATAATAATATAATCTATTTATCCCTCGTATATAGCATTACCAACTCAATACCAAGTGTGTGATGTACGTACATTATGATATTAACTACAATCACTACTTAAAGGTAAGTACTGAATATCATAATGTGCGCAATGACGCAAACAATGCCTGGTGATGTTATTTCACACCAATACTATCATTATTTTATCGAATACAATATTTTACTAAAATTGTGGGTACATAATGTAATATAATACTCTTACTAAAACATTAACTATATGAACTACACGAAACTCATAATAATTACTTGGTGCTTATTTTGATGACATTATGTTGACATTATTTTGATAATCTAAACTATCTATATTTTTATAATAAGTAACCAATAGTTAAAAATGAATAGAATGCATAGCAATATAGCACACTTTTTTTTTAATTTTTATTAGATAATATATGCACATAGGCATAATAAGAATTTATGTTAAAATAAGTTTGAACATGAATAAGGGTGAAGAAACCATCCAGTGATCGCACTTCCTGACTATAGCACACTAAATAAAAAATACAACTAAGTACCTATCTATTATTAGGTTAATTTAATAACGAGTATCTAATAATAATTAGATTCATTTAATTTTATACGGTGACAATAATATGTGAAATTTATAGTTATTATAAAAAAAAAGAGATAGAATTAAATAATTGTTAAGATAGTGCATTGAGATAGTCACAATTAGTTAGTATATATTTTTTTCATATTATATTATATTATCATAATGTATTATCTTAATGTGAACACCGTATACGAATCAATATAAATATTGGGTTGATTAAATACAAGTAAGAATTATTATTAAACTAATTAAATTGTATACAAAGACAATAATAAATAGGATTTATAACTATGATAAAATGAAAAGAGAAAGAATAAAATACTTTATAAGATAGACGATTCGGATCACAATTAGAGTTAATATAACGTATTGTTTTCATATATATTATATCATAATATTACGATCATCGAGATGCAATAGAAACCACTCGAGTCCGGCAGACTCGGTCAAATCGGCCCGCCCACGTTTCCCATTTTATATTTTTGTTCATCAGTTGAGGCCAAAGAACTTTTTAGCCTATAACTCACTAATCTCACTCCACGACGTCACAGATATTCCACTTGGGCATTCAACCGTACAGTTGATACTCTCTCATAGCCTCACCTCATCACCACTTATGATCGGTGACGTGACGTAGTGTCACAAGATCTCCCGCGACCCGCTCCAATTTTGTCCAAATTTGAATTTTAAATGGTTATTAAAAAAAGGCGTGACCATTTACTCTTCAATATATGTAGATACCTAAAGTAATAACAAAAGAATCTTGAATTACATTTTTAAGCTTTTTGATCAAGCAGTCAGGTAATTTATTATGGACACTTAAAAAAAAATACTAAAATAATTCGAAGACGATCTGAACGAAGATGGTATAACTTTTACCCAAAAATTATTTTAATAATAATATTAATATTTTAATATATTTTTGTATTTTTCTTTTTTCTCCCGTTTTTTTCAAAAAGTACTGATAATTTAAAATTTTTCCTACTTAAAGTACCTATAGTAGATCCAACTTGCTACCAGAAACCTCTTGGGTGTTGATGATCAGAAATTCAGAACATTTTTTCTAGAAAAAGTTTCTCCAGACACAATAAAAACAGACATTATTGTAAAATCAATACAAACATCGCTACGCTCAGAATCTAAAATTAAGTCAATTTTTTTGTTGTTGTTATTGGGAATGTAGGTAATTCAGAGTTATCACATATTATTATTGCACATATTTTTCAAATTTTTACGAAATGTTAACAAAATTAAGTAATTTCAATCTGAACTTTTAAATTGTACTTTATGAAAAACATCTTTATAGGTATTCCATGTTTTTTGGATTGTACTGATATTGGTAAACTATTGCAGTATTTATAGAAGTTACAATATAGGTTGATACAACATTTGTTGTTAAAAAAGGATGTTGTATGTATGATATAGAATCTGTACACATTCGAATAACCCCTCATACCTATGTATTTTTTTAATGATTAAAATATTTTGTAAGAATTAATTAAATGTTGGAACGAGTAAATAAATGTTATGAGTAAAACTAGGCTCTGCAGTATATGGCGTGTAATAATATTCTGAAATCTTGATACTTAAAATGTTGAACGAATATAGTTTATTATTAGTACCTAAGTATTTAAAATGTAAACAAGAAGAAAGAAAAACAGCAACGGGATGTCCCACTTATGTTAGCAGCACAGCTGTACTCTTTTAAACAGGAAATGTTTAAGACGTATCGGTTCAATTTTGATAGATATGATAGCAGATAGACATTTTCAAATGAATATTTTAGGACAAAAAAAAAAAAATATTTGAAATTTGAGAAACACGCGGAAATATTATACAATATGTGAACAATAAAACTATATTCAAATATACTGAACATAAAAAAAAAATCAAGTAAAACATACCTCAGTATGATATTGTTATTTTAAGCTGGATAAAGACTTAGACAGCGCACTATATATCAAATCTAAAAGGTCCATTTTATAGTTCAAAAGTTTCATCTTTAATGTCAAACGTATAATTCAACACCCGAATATATACGGTCGGAACCATAATTTTATCACTTTTGAAAGTCTATAGAGCATCTGATTCAGAAGAGATCTCTTATACCATACCACATACGATCCATTATAAAGACGCTATATAGGTACACGTTTCACAGTCTTCTCTAAGTACTCACTGCAGTGTGCAGACGATATATCATTACCGAGTTTCAGACCATCTATTCAATATTCATATTTTTGTCATATAAATAATATTAAGTACATTTTAAAATTATTTTATGGCTAACGTTTTTCAGATGGCCAATGCGCCTCGCCAAGCCATAGTCAGTTGCCATGGTATGAAGCGCAATCGTGAAATGTTATTAAATTTTCAAATTAAAAATTCCAAAAGTCATTTTTATATGTAATATAATACATAAATACTTAAGATCCAAGTACCTACCTGTGTAAAAAAATATAAAGTAAAAGATAACTCAAAACGTTATTTGAAAATAACAAATTTATACTGTCAATGTTACGAATGAGCAACTCGCGTTTCAATAATAATAAAATTCGCAGTCCTAATGTTGTGTATTATTATACGTTAAAAACGAATCAGACACTAATTTAATGAATTAAATAGTTCAACTTTGAGCCTGACAAAAGTAGTCAAGTGGGTGTATAATATAATATTATTTCTTATTTTTTTTTTTTTTTGTTACTGTTCAGTGTTCGGTGAACTATATATAATAAATTAATTCTAATAAAAGAATACTCGCAATTCATCGTTGGCCGAGTCTCGGGACATCAAAGTTCGCCATAACGAATCAAATATCACGAAATGCATTTTAAACGTGTGTCAATTTAGAGTTGTCGTGGAACCCAGACAGAAATGGTGTAGTTTTGACGTCAATATATTATTATTTCGGTTGAAATTGGACCGTACACGTGTCAATTAGATTCCGGATATTTTCCATCAGCTCTCCAGTATGAATTTTTTTACGGTACCGCCGTGTGATAAGGTACAATTGAAAATTGAAATTTATCATTGTTATTTTAAAATATTAGTACATTCTCAATTCTTCATTCTAGCACAAAGCCAATATTTACGCACCAGCTCCATGTTTGATATTTCTATTGAATAACCGTTCGTTTGTTTCATTTTCCCCATTTTATCACATTTTTTTTAGTCACCAGTTAAGCATCAATAGTTTTAAGTTCAACCTAAAAACTATAGGATATACGCTGGAAAAATTATCAGTAATTTTTGTATGGCTATTTCGATGCTTTATTAAATTTTAATATTATATATTTGTTCATATACATAGTTGTAACCTCGAAATTACGTAATACTAACTGAAAATTTCTTCATTTACAATAATTGTCATGTAATTTAATAAATATTTCAATTTTAAATTATTTCATTAATATATTATTCTGAAACCTGATTCCAAAATCGATTGCACGAAGGCTGAAAATCGATGAGATTTACGTGCACACGTAAATATTTACAGAATGTAAAAAATGTAAAAATATAATTTTAACAATTCAATCACATTTTTTTATTATAATAATAGTACCTAAAGGCTAAAGTACATATTATGTATATATGTATATTTAATACATATTTTGTTGATTCGAAATCCTTAATTAATAATTTAGTAATTATAAATAAATATCAAATAACATATTGTGAATTCCAAAAAGATTTAAAATCTTAAACTCTGTGCATTATTTACGAAGATATATAATATAGCATAAAACATACACATTATTGTATAGGAAGTAAATGAGTATAATTTGATAAATAATATATCATATAAATACATGGGTATTTCTTTTTCTAAAGCATTGAACACAAATGGTTGTTCAAAAAACAAAAATATATATATTTTTTTTTAAATTAAATTTTAAATAATGCGAAAGTTTAAAGACTATTAAATAATAAGGTGGAAACAGTATATTTTTTCAATGTTCTCTTCTAGTTCAGCAGACATTCCCATCAACTATGTATTACGTTGCTCGCGGTCATGCCCAGCGTTTTAACATGTCCACGACTCGGCCCGTTATTTACACACAAAAACTTTTTTCATCAAATTAAATTCTCTTCGGTTTTATCATTATTATTTTTCTCTAACCTCTTTGAACGCGTCTAAAGAGTTGCGTTCGTATTTCTCAGAGATTCGTATTTATATTTGTGGTTTTCCTGATTCTGCTTTATAGATACCTACCCACCAACTCGAATTTCAATAAGCTATCTGTAAATATCTGTCAATTGTCAACGTCGACAATTGTCAGTTCACGGTAGACCACGTCACACAACACACTTGGAGTCGTCGAATACTACGGTAGTAAAGAACAATATTTGAATTTAAAATAAAATGAAACGAAGTAGGTATTCAAATATCTCGTGCGAGACAACAGATTGCACACCTGAAAATCCCAAATTTAAACTTATGAAATTTATAAGCTATCATATTATATAGTTGTTGTTATAATTTTAAGTAATTTTCCAATCGTTTGACCCCAGTGAATACAATGAATGATTATCACCAAATCAGATAATTCTATCATCAATATTTATAATATATAAAATACGACTCGACAATTAGGTAAAGCTCGTAATATATAATATATTGATTGAACTTAATATGTGTACTTGACTGATATATTGTTCACATATTATAACTACACTTGTCCAATGAACTTGTTGAACAAACTATACACATACATAATATGTCACGGATTAAGTATAATATTATCAAACAATAGACACTTCACCCTTATTTTGTCAATTTGAAATAAATTAATATTCAAACATAATCATTTGTTTACCCACTAGAAATTGTAATGTCCAAACCGTCAAAGCTCTTGTCTAGTACGGACGACGTGATCCATAAATAATAATAATATGCATAATAAACAATAACATTAAGCTATCGTCAAAAATATTAATATTACATGAGCACCGTTAACTCAAGACCACGCATTTTATGCATAATTTTTCATTTTGGGTGAATTTTTTAATCAAATACACTCTCAATATTATTTATTACTACCTACCTACCTATTATGAGCATATAGAATAAAGTATAAACATTATTGTTATATTTAGATTAGTTGTTAATTTTTACATTAATAATTAATAATAATTAATAAATGATGATGATGGTGATGATAATAATAATAATAATAATAACAATAATAATTATTTTGTTTATAATTACATTTTATATATTAATTGTTTACGTTGAGCGCTTTATCAGAACGCCTAAATTATACACACTACACAGCCTTAGAAACTGACAGTTTTACCGTAATATAATATTTAATATTTATAATTTATAAACGTCATACAGATTACTTATTTATTGAGTTACAGTAAATAATGATAATTCCTAGTAAATAATGTCAGTTAATATTGTAAAGTTAATATGCTAATATTTTAACGTCGATTGCAGGAAATTTACAACAGATGTTGCAAAATTATGGTTATTATATCTATGTAATCATATCTACATTGCATATCATTAATTACTTATTTTATGAAGACTTTCAACATGCTTCTTAACAAAGTTCTTCAATAGAGTGATAAGCTCGTTCTTTGTATTTCATTTTGAGTCGAGCGATCGCTGACCTAAGCTATTGGATTCACAATGAAACGCATTTTTATTTATTTCTGTGAACATTTTTTCGGGTGAAAGATTTACTTATATATATATGGATTTAATACGGTGACACCTAGAAGAACAATAATGCTCTCAAGAATAGAACTCTCTCTCTCTCTCTCTCCCTCTCTCTTTCTCTCACTCTATATATCTTATCCAGACTTAAAATAAATGCCCGATTTAAGATCAAATGAAAAAAAATTATATTTTTGTAATGTATACCCGTCCCATTAAAGACAATTTATTGTTGTAATTGAATAGTCGATTTTTTAAGAAAAAAATAAAAAAAGAATCAAATTGTTAGAAAATCCATGTTTGTTGAGATGTATTATACTTCGGTCATATTCTCGTTATATATTGACAAAATAATTTATTACCACCACGTTAATATTACAATTTACTTAGATTTTATTATATTTACCATTTTCTATGAATAATTAATTAATTTTTATTTTTTGTTAATAACTATACACTAGGTTTTTTATGGCATGTTTTAATTGGATTACTGACGTTTCAAACACTACTCAGATTTTTGGTAATATTATGCATCATATTGATAATAATTAATACATAATGGTTATACACTTGTTTTAGATTATTGTTCGAGCAGTATTGGACATTTTTATTATTAATACACGCTATTATGTATGATCTTTGTACAATCCATTCTATTATAAAGAACACGTACTCAAATTCTACAAAATAAAAATAGAAAAACACAGTAATTATCACAGAGAATTATTCATAACTTGTGCAATACTACCTGTATGACTATATATAGGTTATTGGTATTAGATACAGTTTGTCACTTCGGTAATTGAAAGCGAAATCAACACAATATAATATCATCTACTGCATTTATTCACCCGTTTAAGTATACAAGATGATTCCCCAAGCATGCACACCCCAATTTTTTAGTTTATTAGGTACCTAATAAATTTATACAAATTTTAATTTTCAGAATTTTTAAATATACCTAAATACAATATTTTAAAATGTTTGAGATTTTTTTGTGCAACTTAAAGAGTTTTCCGCAGTATACAAACTTCTGCTTTTCAAATGAGACCCTCTCCCCCCCTTTTTCGTTTTGATTATTTGGTGTAAAGTTTTTTTGAAAACGTTGACTTACCTAATTCAAAATGTTTTACATTGTATGATATTATACAATTCTAAAATTTATCTTTATTCTTTAAGTATATTCATGTTTTGTATTATCTATAAGACACCAACTATTGTTTTGCAGCTGACAGATGTAGTCATTGCGACCATCTACTGTATAATTGAAAATTAAATGGCTGCTTATTTTTTTAATTTTCATTTACCGTGCTCGAGTTTTATATTGGAATGAAACAAAAAAATCTAAAGATTCATGTACCTAACCAACTTGAAATATTCATTTCCTTGAAATTAAAATATATAGTACCAATGTAAAAGTAATGCTTACTGAATTTATTATTATTAAGTTTATAAAACGAACCACTGTAATAGATTTTTCTCAGGAATCACAAAATGTAATAGTTATATTAATCTCTACATATATATATATATATTATTTCATCAGGCAAAATTCCAAAGTTACCGCATGGTAACTGTCAAGTCATGTTAAGTAGTTATTTTTTAGCGTGTTCCTAATTTCTATACGTGAAATACATACGTATTATTTCACGATATTCATAAAAAATAATATTAATAATAATTCTTATTTAAGACATTTTAAGTAAGACATTTTCTTACTCAAGTAGTCCAGTACTCCAGTCAATACTATACTGTGATATGAAATACATTTAAAATTACAATATATCATTACAATCGTAAAGTACACTAATTTATATTAATTTTGATATTAAAATAATTTATAAATTTAGTTGTCATATGCCTCGCTATCTAATTAATTTTTAAGTCATAGTAGGTCTCGTATTCATTTGCAATATAAATAATGTATTTATCATTAAGCTATTTCATAATAAAAGTTCCATATAATCACTAATGTGTAATTTATAAATTATAAAATTATATACTTACCATTAAACATTAAAATTTTTAAAAAATAAATTAAGCACATACTTTCTAACAATAGTTTATTTATTTTATTAAAATTCATTGTACCTTAAATGGACAATAAACATCCATTTCGTACTCCCATGGCGATAATGAAAAAAATACAATATATATATATATATATGTAATATTTCAAGGTCAGCGGACATAACAATTTTCACGCTCAAGATTCCACCTACACACATATTAATATACATATTAAAAATATTGAACATAGTTTGTTTAGCTTTACCAATACTTGTATTTTTGCTTAATTCCAATCGTGAAATATTGGAATCTGATGGTACATATTATTAGAAATTTAGAGCACACCTGACATAACATTGAGTATACGATTCGTTGAACTATAGGTTAGGTTACACCTTCAGATGTAGCGAAGCCGAAGTTCGAAAATGTGTGAAAATATCCCATTAAGGGACTACTCACGTATCGCAGGAACGGGAATGACATTTAATAATAATATAATATAATATATGACATCTAAAAAGGAAATGATTCATTTACTACATAATATAAGCTCGCACGAGGTATCATTATGATGAATCCGATGGAAGGTTTGTGCAAATTAGCGGCAATGACTTTGAAAGCAGGTGAAAGTGAGAATGTATTTAAAATTCATACCAACACCATCAGAGCGATATATTATACTCTTGATAAAATTAGATTAAAAAATACATTTCCAGAAGAGAACGAGTGCGAGAAAAGACAGAGTTATGTAAATTTGTAGAACGCGATAATAGCTTATAATAACTTTAATTTGTTTATAAATTATAATTAGTTTACGTAAATAATAAAGTATTCTTTTGATATTCTTTTAATTATTTAAGTTCGAAAATAAAATTAGCTCGGTGGTTTATATCTAAAATTACAATAATTAATTACATAATTTTATTTTGAATTTATAATTTATAATAGACAGATGTATTATAATAGTTGTATATTATACAACGTTTATGTAGACGTAGGTGAATAAAAGTACCCATAATAATATAATCCATAATAATATTATCTGTCGGGTAGGTTAAAACTTTTTCTTTTTTAAAGATAAATCTAATTTAAATCTAAACTAAAAAAACTATTTAAGAAGCATAAATATAATAATATATAAAACACATTATTTTGCGGTTCTAGTTTAATCTTATGGATTGTGATTAAAAATTCATATAAATTTCTGTATTCAAATTGCGTTGTTTGAATCAAGTCATAACAATTTTCACTTTGTTTCGAAGAATACTATATAAATAATTTAATCATTTTATTATGATTTTTTCCTTCTTGAGCGGATATGGACCGAATATTATATAATAGTTATCGTGAAGAATTATCGCTATTAAACTTCTCTTTACCAATTACACCACCTGTTGAGTTATAGGTACCTAATCATAATTATAACCGTTAAAGAACATTTATATTTGCGCATTAATATCATTCGTTTGAGTGGATAAAAAACGATATTATTTAGTTTGATATATCGTTTAATTTTTTTCGCAAAACGTATTGTATATAAAGGCATACAAGGACACTTTTTTAAGACTTATTAGGTAATCATGCAATAAAAAAATTCATCTTTTATTTTTTATTGATCTAAAAAAAACATCGGCGACAACGGCCATTAGTTGTTGCTGTTATGGTAATAACAATTATTTTTTCAATGCATATTATTAATTATAATATTTAAATTAAATCGAGATTCATCTTTTAGTTGTTACCGAAAATGGAATATTATTCAACACGTCTACCTAATAAGTTCTCGAAACTGTTTCGATCAGACATATTTTGTTTCACGATAGGTAGGTACTTATTGTTTACGAGTCTTGAACACGATGTTCAACAAAAACCATCGCGTACAGTTACCATCGCAGGAAAAAAAAATTATATTTTTCGTGCACGAAAACAAAATATATATAGGTATAATATTATATAATATCAAGAAAACTACAAACTAATAATAATAATAATACTTTTCAAGTTCTAAAACCGTGAAAATATGTTCTGTTTTCCAAGCCCTTTGAATGCGATCTTGCAGCGCGTGTGTATATATGTATTTGTATTTCAATTTCGGAGGTGTATCCGCCATTAAATGTATGAACATCATTTCATAAATATATATATAATAATAACAGTGTATAATACATAGTTATATATTATTTTTTCCATCAAATGTCCTTCATCGGCCCCGTGTCATTTTCAAAGGTTATACATATATATCTTACCTACCTACGTCTTAAAATCAGAACAATTTACGTGCTTAATGCGCTTACATGTATACAATTTAGTGTAAAGTTAATACACACACGCACAGGCGTACTGCGCGTTATAATAACGAATAACAATAATAATATTTATGTACATTGTACTATTATATTTTCCCTCTCGTAAGCCGCACGCGCAAGTTACCTAATGCGCACTGAATATTAAAGCTCACGCCGAACAACATATTATTATATATTTTCGCCAAAAGCGGCATACCTCTACGGCTCTACCCACTTATTATTTAATGATCGTAAATGCCGGCGTCTTTGTTTTATTTTGTTGTTTTCGTATTATTATACCGACAATAACTACAACTATAAATAAATAAATCAGCTCGTTAAATAAGTGATGGTATTATACTTATAGTAATATAGATTGCAGGTCTACAAATCGTCGAAACGCACTGTTTTTACCGGGCACCTACACCGCAGCTATGGCTGGTGGTTGCTATAGTACCTACAACAATGATTATTAATGTCCGTGCAAATCGGAGAATAAACGACTGAATGTTATAACATTATTAAAACTGATTAAAAACTTGCTCGGTACCTACGCGTGGAGGTAACCTGAAAGGTACGCTTCGATTTTCTACTGATGAGACGATTACAGTAGACGATAGAGATCATCCCCAAGTATGATTCCAAAGATTTATTATTTTAACGGCAATATAAGCTGCGATTAATTTCGCTGGAAAAACTAGGCAACCGTTAACGTCCGAACGTTGTACGGGTTTTAACTCGATCAATCGCAGTCGTATAATACAGTGAAACTTCCATATAACGAAGTCGAATAAGCAGCAAAAAAAATTCGTTATATGGAGAAATTTGTTAAATAGAATTAGGTATTTTTTTCTATTTAATTATATATGTATGTAAAAAACAACATCAAACATCATATTACAGTTTAATTTAATTTTTAACCTTAAATGTAATTTAAAAGAAATAATCTGTAAGTTTTGTTTGCTTATTATTTTTGAAAATTGTCCTTTTCTCGTAAAAAGTTTCTATATCGTCAAGTTTTAAAAATATTTCATCGGGAACATTAATTACTTCTTGTCTAAAACCATTTCTTACCACTGATAAAGCGTTTAATATGTCTTCTTCTATGAGTTTAGATTAGAACTGAAGGACTGCAGTAAAATTAACCAGTTTGCCTACCTTCGGTGTCTTATCTTTATCGGGTACACTATTCATGTACAATTTTAGAACTATGACATAAACTATGATATAAAATTTGATAGTGATAACATTTACAAAAACTGGTTTTTATCGAATAATTATTTCGTTATATATAGAAACATCAGATACGTTATTTGGAGATAAATTTACGTGTAATTAACAATGAAGGTCATAGTTCTTAAAAATATTTCTTCAAAAAGAAAATTTCGTTAAATGGAAGTTCGTTATATAGAAGTTTCACTGTATATACATGCACTTATGGTGTAGGATAGATGTTCTTATTTGTGCACGTCAACTTATACTATAGGTATATCAGTGGTTCCCAACATGATTCGGCATGTATGACTATAAAACGTCCGATATTTAAAGCACATAACGAACGACTATACCTATGCACCATTCTTCAGTTTCCTATACACTATATATACATATCATGCGAGAAACATCATAATTTTACTATAATCCTCCTTAGCATTAGCCTGAACGAGATCCACGAGAAGACAAATATTAAAATATAGAGTCTTGGATTTATTCGTTCGATTTAAGTCCGATATTTTCGATACTAAATTACATTAAAATATTTTATAGCTGTATAATCATATTATATAGTACCTAAATAGTGTTAGCACATAACGAATAACGAGCGTTAATGAAATGCGCATATTAATTTAAAACTGTTATTATTAGTATATATTGCGGTAATATAACTACACGTAATAATGTAGATTAACTAGCTCCTATCTCCCTTGGGCGCCACACGGCTTGGGGGAACACTGCTCTTTAATATCGATGGCCTGGTGTAAAATACAAGGGACATTTTTATAATTTCGTGGAAACGCCATTTAAAAAACGAACCAGCAAACCGCATTAAGCCCATCATAAACTCTTAGGGCGTCTATACACGGTGATTAAAATGTGTACTCTGTCTACAGGGTGTCCACTCCAGTAAATAGCTGGCCGCAAACATTAACCTAATTAAGTATGCGCTAACGTGGATGTGCTTCGTTAAAGTTTTTTTTTTGAAATTTTATACATTGGAGTACTCTGAAGAAAAATTTTGCTCCAGAGATCCAAATGATATACATTATTTGATTCAAAAAACATTTTTTTTTTTTATATATATTCTTATTTATGTCAAGACTTTTGTAATATTATTTAATATTTGTCGAACAAAACATTGTCCAGCTTGTTTTGTATTCAAAATGTTGAATTTTAATATAAGCTTTTACGTGTTGTAATTATATATTATAAAAAGCATCCTTTACGACTATATACGTTGAACTTCCCTCAGGTATTCCCAAGGAATATCTAAGTTCTATTTTACAACCTTAAAATGTATAGCGCCTTTATGCAAAATATAATTATACTCCTTTAATTAACCAAAAATGCTTTCAAAGGCACTTAAATCATCACTCACAAAAATCAAGAAGTTCTAGTTATTATAATTACTTTTTAAGTAGATATAGCACAATTTTATAATTGTTAGTTCTAAGTAATTGCGACGACACTAGGAATTTTCGTGAAATAAAATTGTATTGTGCTTCTGTAAAACTTTTCATACTCATAATAAAAGTGTTTTATACGTGTTTTTAGAAGTTTGAGTAATTTAGCGAGTAGTATATTTTTATTGTATTTTTACTTCATTAAATATACTAATTTGTCGCTTTGGATAAAGTATGAAATAAAAGTGTTTTGTAATTACTAACCATTTACTTTATTGTATTGTTACATGTATAATATATATTTATTATAAAATGCTATATTAAACTCACGCACGTTCATTAACGTTCATTAAAACGTAAGAAAAAACAATGATTTAAAATCGTAATCATAAGGTTATTTAGGGTACTGGAATAGTCGAGTAGGTTCGTACATTGCTCTGCACTAATGGAACTTGTTCCCAAACAAAGTTAAGATGTGTCGAACAAAATACGTAACGTTGTAGTAATAGTTGTGTACCTAACTTGAAAACCGCATATTAAGTAGGTAAGTAATATTACACAATATATTAAGCAATATTACATTATTAACAGTATATTATGTAAAGGGGGACGGAGTGGCCGACCCGAGTTCGATACTCCGGCCGCGGGCGGCATTTTTCTTCGGGCAAGTCACGGTGTCCGGAGAACAAGTGCCGCCATCCCCCCACCCGGGGCATGGCAGAAACCTACGGGTGCCCCATTAGAAATTCTGCCAAAACAACACACCCACGCGTACCAACCTACCCAATCTAAAAACCTACAGTTCCCACCCCACACCCAATGGCCTTAGTTGCCGCGGGTCATCTAATAAAAAAAAAAAAAAAAAAAAGTATATGTAAAACATGGTAAGAAATTTATAAATGGATAGTAAACATAGTCTTTGTAAAATATAATACAACGCGTATTTATAGTACGTCAATATTTTTCATTGTAGTCATAAAATGGTTAAGAATTCGGCCCATCTATATTTAGATCAATTATAATATGATTTATTATTATTTCTAAACATGTAATTAGTAACAATATAGGTAAATTTTTTAAATTGATAATTATATTTGTGTATTATATGCGTAGTGTAAACAATTTTTTTTTTTTGGTTTGATGACATTTTTTTTTTTTTATTTGGCTCCCAAGCAAAAATAAATAATAACAAAAAGTTATGAATACTTAAATAATTAACGACTGCATTAAGATATTATTTATTTTGTATTAGCAAAAGTTATGGTGAATTATGATAAACTGGACTGTAAAGATCATTTTAGAAGTAAAATACAAAATAGGTACATTAGCATTTGAACAGAATACGTTATTATAAATTATGGAAATATCAATATATTCCAATTTCACGTGAATTCAAAATAATCAATAATATTAATTTAAATATTATTAAAATATATACATCAGCTTCTGAATGTTCAATCAACGACTTTTTTGAAGATTCAATAAAATCTACCACATTAGTAGGTATACAATTTTAGCGATAAACAAAACCATTTTTTCATAATATACGATCTAAACCTAAGGGGCACAATATTAACATATTATGTGTTTAGTAGGACACATAATATACATAAAATTAATATGAATTAATTGCATTAATGAACTAAAATAATTATAAATCATCTGGTACGTACGAAATTCGGCTTTTTGTTCCTATACATAATATACGCAATGAATAAGGTTTCTGTAGAATTTTGTGGCTTAAATTTTAAAACGGTCGGCAGATGCTTTTCAAAAAAAAATTATCAACAGCTATTAGTTCGATTAGTGGTGCACATACATATAAGTAATAAATCACATCTCTTACGGGTAGGTTTGAAAACACATAATCATTGGAGCTATCGTTATTTTGTTTCGTATTTCAGTTCCATTGATGATATAGTTTAGTCTTCCTGAGATGAAAAATGTTGCTTTATAATTGTTTGCAATCGCGTATGATTTGGAGCTCTTAAAGTTTAGACTTGTGAAGAGAGATTTTTTTTAACCAGAGCGTAGTCTTCGTTTGAATCATGATTCGTGCTCTCGATGGTCGTGTATAGAAACAGTGATGACGTACTGTATAGGATTAGACCTTGCGATCGTCTGGCTACAGTTTTATTTTTATCGGGTGGTCGATTAGCATTAGTGTTAGTTTTGTTTTTCGATGTTGACACAATTAACTGCAGTGGGTGTTTATTTCAACGAGTGTAGGTGGTCTGCAGATCAGTAGACGTCGTGTGAAACTGTTACGGTTATTACGTCGCGTTTTAAGGGAACAACTTAATCGAAAAATATTTACACGTCAAGAAACTGATGATAATAGTAAAATACAGATTGTGAGTAAACACTTCCATTAATAATTATTTAACTCATTGTCATCAATAAGTGCACTGTGAATGAGAAACGACGGGGACGAGCGACACGTGCGTGTCGGAAGACTTACACCGTGGGACCTAAACAAAATTTTAGTGTTCTATATTGGTAAACCATAAAACAATATGTAAATTTATCAATCAATCACTGTTATGTTTCATTAAAGTTGCAGTATTTCGGGACGTTAACAACGTACATAATATACTTGGACAACTTCAAATTAAATAGATATAGTTCGAAGAAGTTATACTGGTATAGTTTTAATGAAATTCACTGAACATTCCGGATAAATAAATCACGTTTTTTTCGTCCAAATTGAAGTCTTCAGCGTTACACATTATCGTGTCATGTTTTTTTTTTAAATTCTGTTATTTCAAATTTGCGTCTCCAAACTGCACATAATAAGTCAGTAGAGCGTGTACAGTGAGAGTTATATTATATACCCATCATAAGTCGTGTAGAAAAATAAGCCACTTATAGAAGACACTTTTGATTTGATTTGTCAGGCAATTATTTTTGCAAAAGGTAAAACGTCGGCAGTTACTTTTAAGTCCCCCGCGAAAATTTTCTTTTAGGGGATTAAAGTAAATAAATTATTTAGGGGATAATAATCGTGATGGGTTCTGAGTCCGATGTGCCCTTTGCAGTAAGCTTTGCTCATAAAACAGAATTGTTTCTTCAAATATTATATTCATAGAAACAAAATAATTGGTATGAAAAATATAATTAGAAATATTATAGGCAGATAATATTTGCGTGTAAGACGTTTTAGTCAAAACCGATAGTAGGATATGTGCCCAAATTCCAACAGGTGTGAGCAGCGTCTTGTGCAATATATTGGACTTTTGGTTTTCAATTCGAATACTTATTTATATCAATATGATTAGTAAGAATCACACGTGGACGTGATTCGACAGTCCGGGAAGGCATTTCTAAGTTGGAATAATCTTTTTCGCTTTCTTGCTCAAAATAATTATTATATTATGCTTAGCAATAGGTATGCAATGTTGAACTTGTAAAATGTGTATTATGACCATGAAAATAAATGTGTTTTATGTACGTGTGTCAACGTTGTGCGTATAATATTTCTTTTAGTTTTCATTCCTAAATAACGACAAGAAATAGCACTTTTTAGCGTTGTCTTATTATACAATGTATATTTTTATGGTTTAGCTGGCTAGTGTTTACATTCACATATAAGTTCACATATAATTTATAACTACTACAGTTTTATGTTATGTTTATTTATGTTCCATGGTCTCATTCAAGTGTATCACAAACACTGTAAACTTATATTTTAGTTTTGTAAATAGATAAAAAAAAATAATAATATGTACATGAATTATGGGTTTTCTATTCTACTGTATATTATCAACGTACTTTTCATGCACATAATTCGCGAAAAATGTTATTACTGAAGTTGGATATGATATAATAATAATATGTTACAGTTTTTATTCGCATCTAATCGTTTAAGTAATTAATATAATAATATAATTGTTTTAATAATGCAGCGATTAATAAAATATATAGGACTTTATTCAAAATTTAGTTCAAAATTTACCAGGTACAATTTTTTACACTAAAGTTCTTCTTAAACGTTCCCAAAGCCGATATATTTAATTGAGCTATCTTGTATCTCAGATTACTCGTAAACATGATACCTATACAATTTATTTGTTACTTGACACCGTTTTATTCATAGCATTAATCAAACATTCGAACATATTATATGGTAATATACATCTTGAAATAACGAAATTATACCTACCACCTTGGTTTTTGTGAACTCTCGTCAAATGTAAGTAAAAAAAGCGAGGCCCAAAGCCTGGACCCTGTTCGCCCTCCCCCCCCTAAGGACGGTCTTGACCCAGACCACAGGACCATTCGGAATCTATTGAAATATGAAACTATAATTTCAATTCATATTTGTCCGTATACTAAATTGGTTTTTATGATATTCATTATACTATTATTATTTTTGTACATGACTGAAGGAAATCATTGTATGTTATAGGATACTATGAACATGTAAATCGTGAAATAAAAGTTACTACAAAAACATTACCTCGAAGTATAATTATTATATTAAACATCTCTAGTCGTAATCAATATTTTACTATATATATATATTTCCATTATGTACAATTTAAAATTATTTTAATATGGTTTTTATTTTTTCTGGTTGTAACTTAATACTTAAAAACAATAGCAATAACATAGTTATAGTTATAATAGGAGGATAGGTTAATTTAAGTGTATTATATTTAATAGTTTGAGATCATTACATACATAATATTTTAACGTTAGAGTGTAGAGTCAAGTTCGGTGAATATAATCGAATAGTTTTACTATTAATCCACAATCATAAATTATTGTTTATGAATATTTTTGTGTGAATAAAACGCATATTGGAAGCTTTTCACCACTGGATTATACATGGACAGATATTATTGTGTCAGCTCTTGTGCCATTACAATTAACGAGCTATCATTATTGTGGTCCAATTGTTGTTTTCCACGAACATAAATAGCGTCATCCAAAGAATAATTAATACACTCATGGAAAAACTTCAAAGATAACTTCCCACTAATAGCTATTCTAATCACATCTCATTTAATCGTTAAGCGGAAAGTTTTTTTTTACATTGAAACCATAATTTTCATTAATTTTAAGTATTAATTAAAACTTTTTGTCTTAAATCATACATTTTCTAACATACGTAATTATATAAAAAATAATACATACTAACATAGGCGTGCGCAGTTTTGGTTCCAGGGGCCCACAATAATTTTGAAAATAATTATAGATACAGACAAATGATTTAAAGATATTAAATGCAATAAAAATATAAAACTAAACTATAAAATAAAATATGAAAAATATAGGTACCTGCAGACTTTTCAGATGAATATATGAACATAGCATTATCCTCAAGTTTAAGTAGTACAGTATTGATGATATTTTCAATGACATTTTCAATGAACGACTCATCTGGCTCTTTTTTGATGAAAAAACTAAGTTTTTTTTGTTTTGAATCATTGGCAACTTTCATTAACTTTAATTTTTCGTTGGTTTTGCGCTTTTGGTATCCGTTTTTTTATTGTTTTATAACTCATTTTAAATTATAATTTATAAGTAAAGTTTCATTAAAGTTAAAACTAAGCGCCTAATTTAGGTAACACAAACAATACAAATACAACACTCATTACTCAAGACTCGACAATACAACCAAACGTTAAAATATCGGCACTGAAAATGTATAGTAAGAATTGATTGTTGAGAATAAACTGTGAACAATGAATACTGCCGACAGTGCCGACTGCCCACAAGCATAAACGCAAACCGTTGTATGTAATTTTGTCATTGGATGTTAAAAATAGACTATCGTGTATTGACGTTCAAATATCATAACAGCCTGTAGACCAACATGATGCTAGATCCATTTTTACCCGTATTCGGAAAACGTTTACTATCACAGTGACACATAGGCGGGGTACGCTCATAGACTTAAAGAAATAGACGGAACATTAGTCCCGAGGACTGGGAGACGTGGTCGTGCCAAACGGATTAAGAGAGATAGCATGAGTTTTATCATAAGAGTGAGAGAAATGTCTTCTGCTCCGAGGACAGCCAATTAGAGCGTTCGTATCTATTTTCTAAATGATAAGACAATTATTTGTGATAATATTCTTTATATTTTAAAATACAACTTTCAAAATTCAAGTTGAAATTTTCAAGTTCAACTCATTTGTAAAGTATAATAAATTTTTAATTAATATCTGTTAGACTTTATAGTCTTATTAGTCTACTTAAGTATTTAAATTTTTCTTTGTTGTTTTAAAACTAAAAATGTTTCCTTGAAAAATCTAAAATAAACATATAAAAACAATAAAATAATTATTATATTTTCTGTTATATGTTTAGTTTATCGGTTCATAATAAATATTATATTTTTAGCTATAGCCTATAGTTAATTAATTTATTGATTCATGTGTGTAACTAATTTTGTAAATTTTTGCCTGAATGAAGATTTGAATACATCATCGTTTATCCTGGTTCCAATATGTCTAAGACGAACTTTCAAAAATAAATCTATAATCAGATTAATTAATTGCTCTCTATGATTATTGAATACACATTGATTAGATGTATGATCTTCAATATTTTGAAAAATATCTGTGTAAATATCTTGCTTTATTTTTGTTTTTAAAAATAATAAAATATTGTTTTTATTAAATAATTCTGTTTGGTATTGTTTTAGGTAGGCTTCAGCACATTTACATATAAGTATGACATCTTTACTAGGATTAATTAAGTTACAACCATCCCATTGTTTGAACTGGACAAATTGTATAGTATAATTTGGATTTTTTTGTATTAATAAGTTTTTACAAAATGAACAATCAATTCGCTGTTTTACTTTTTTTACAATAAAGCCAGCTATGTATTCAACAACATCTTCTACATAACTACTGAGACTTACTGAACTTTCAATATAATCATGATCAGTTAATTCTTTACTTGAGCCTTCAGTTATATTATCCGTAGTATTGAACTCCAGTGGTAAAATAGTGGTAGCATCTAGAATACCACAGTTTTCAAAACATGATGCAGTTATTTGGTTATTTACAAGTAAACGTTTATAGGCATGTTCAAATTGAAAACAACTTGGATTGTTGTTAAATCCATTTCTTCCCCGAGCTGCACTGAAAAAAGTTTCTAGATGATCCTGCGAATATTTATACGTAAGCATATAACCATGGTTTAATAATTGTTTATCATCTAAAGTTCTATAAATTTGTATGCAGTTTTCCAAATCTAATATCAACCCAACAAAACCTGTATTTCTAGAATGATTTACTATATTAATTTCTTTGAATATTGTAGAACCTTTCTTTTTAGTGGCTTCTTTAAGTGTCAAACCCATTACATATGCTTTGAATTGTTCTATGAACTGTTCATATTTATCTATTGTTTCTAAACTTAAAGGTTTACCATAAGGAGCTTTGCTAAATTTACTTCGACTATTTAATATATCAAAAGCTCTGTTGAAGTATTGACAAAACTCAGCTGTTGCAAGAGCATTTTAATAATCAGAATCAGTGTTATGGAGGTATTTTAAAGCTGAATTAACACTTTCACTTAATACTTGCACTGCTAACTTAACCCTCATTTTTTCATTGTGGTAATGGATGTGTTATAGATGGTCTCCATATTAACCTGTACAAAATTAATAAAAAATAAATTTAAAAATTTTTAATTTGCCTAAGCTACATTATAAAATAATATAAATTTGTAAATTACCTTCTTGCACAGGTGGTGTATTTATTACCAAATCATTTGATGTCATTATAATATTTCTAGACACTATTGTATTTTCACCGTGGTCATTCACACTGGATAAGGAAGTACTAGTAGATATTTTTGGACTGTTATATATAATATAATAATAAATAATAACATTATGTACTAAACTTTTTGGAATTTTATAAATATTTTATCAAGGTCTAAATAATACCTATTTTCAACATAGTGTGGTGTACTTGATTCAGAACAACTTAATATTTTGTTTTTTGTATGTGAGGGAACATATTGTATTTCAATTTGGTCTCTAAATTCCCAAAATATTAACAATTATATTCATATTACATTGACATGAAATATACACATTTTCTTAAGCTTACTCGACAAGTTTTGGGAGTGCATCTTTCCTAAGTCTAGTACTAACATAATCCTCCTTTTTAAAATGTGATGAACATATGTATGAATAATGAGGTATTATTCCTTTAATGTTGCATTGATTTAACCACTTTTGCCTCATATATGGATTACTAGGGAATCTAATTTAATAAAATGCACAAAGAACAATTAATAATAACTGCCACCCAACAACTACCAAGTTATTGATATATAATTCATCAAATAAATATACTTATGAAATGTTGCCTTTTGGTCATTACATTTGCACACAATGCATGTCTTCATAACTGAACTTATTATTAAAATTTATAAAATAATATTATAATACGACAGTAAATACTTTAATAAAAATAATCTTTAGTTTCGATCTATTAAATAATAGATAATATTAGCCATTAGGTAATAACATAACCTTCTGCATTGAATAATATTATTACAATATTGTTCATAGTTTCTATAATAGATATTATAGATTAACTTTTGTTATAGATATATTTAAATATTGAACATTATTCCCGCGGTTTTTCAACACCCGATCCTCGGAACAAACTCCACCTACTTGCACGCGTTATCATACCTAATGTTCCGTCTATTTCTTTAAGTCTTTGGGTACGCTACGCGGGGTCGGCTTGTTTACCACGCCACATATCTATGTACCCCGTTATCAGTAGATCACTTAACTAACAATAATAATAATAATTATATATATATATTATTATAAAACACACGATTCTGTTCGATAAAAGTATAGAACTTCTTATCTTTTCGAAGAAATAAAACCACTACTGTTTTATAATAACTGGATTTTTCAAGATTTAAAATGTACACTTAATTAATAATTAGGGCCCTTGTCGTTTTTGGTGAAGGGTCCGGGGGTGCCTGGGCACCCCCTGTGCGCACGCCTATGCATACTAATAGCACAAATGGTAATCATTAAACTACATGGGAATTTTTTATTATACAAATGATAATGTAAAATATAACTGATGATAGAACAGTTGAGAATTATATGATATTATTATATCAGCAGCAGCGACATATTAAAAAAAAATTTTTGATTTTATGAATTTTTCTTTAAATTACTTAACATTAGCTTAGTCCATTATGTGACATCATGCAGACATTTCTCGTCTGCCGTAACAATTTTTATTTTTAAATCTCAATTATAGTTATAGAGGTGTCGAATAAAAAAATTATCTCTCTTTACATACCTCCTATACGTACATTACATGAACAAATTACTTGAAACATTTTAAAACACTGGCATTTACTTGGTAGATACTGAGACATAATAACCGATGGTAATCAGAATTATTTTTAAATCGCATACCTAGCAACAAAAATATGAAAATAATAATAATATTATGTAATATTTGGGAGACTATATTTTCGTTCTACATTTTAATTAAATAAAAGCATCTTCGTGATTCTACATGAATTCAGTGTTATTATCATTAATTATTATTCCATGCAGCCATTGAATATTAAATTAATGAATTGAAATTCAAAAATATCGAGTAAAAGGTTCATATCATTTATAGTATACCTACATTAATCAACAATCTGTTCATTTTTATTAACCGTTTCTGTACAAATCTGATCACCTGACGGCATCATCCATAATATAATTAAGATTAAGTTTATTAATTATTTTATTATGTATAGGTAATTATTACATCCAAAAGCATCACGAGTAGACGTAATGAAAATTATGAAAATGAAAACAGGACATGTCCTCGACGTCGACTTAAATATATATTTTCACACTATTCATTATAATTTGGCATTGCGTTGTGCGTGTTTAAAATAATAATGATAATATCACGCCAATATACCTTAAGACCGTGAAGCTTTATCATCCGGAAATGCAATAATGTAATGTACGAGCTATACAGCTATCATATTATAGACGCATAGGCTCAACGTCAATTACTTTTTGAAGTCAATTTGACGGTAAAATTTGCTGTTTAAAAATTTTTATTTTATTTCATTTTATGTAAACGCCCGTATACTGCACTTGTATTATACAACGCAATATACGGCCACATCGTTAGATTGTTGTGAAACTGAAATAATATACTTTCCCGTTTATACGAAATTATTCAAAAATACTTTTGAAAGTTATTCGTTTCGAAAAAAAAAAAAAAATGCATCTTCCAATTAATACTTTTGATTAGTTCAAAACTTTCTATATTCATACCTTTTTCGATTTGACATGTTCTCATACTAAACAAAACAATTTATTTCTACTTTATTTTAACTTAAAAAATAATATGGATTTTTCCAGCACCAGAAGTACATAGATTGTCTGCCAGTGGCATATCTGAAGCTCCGCCAAAGGATAGGCGATTTAAAAATTCTAAATATTATATCTCATATTATTACCATACCCGACGCCATTGACACGGACAATATAAATGTTTTTTTACTCAAACTTTAAATATTATTTTTAGAGAGAGGTGATAAAAATATTGTTATTTCATAATGTTGAGATATTTGTTGCGTATCTATCCATGTAGCAATTGTTTATTACGAAGAGTGCTTGAACATTTTCATAATCTGTAGTCAAGTAATTGGTCAAACAAGAGTTATTTCAATCAATATATAAAAATCTTAATATTATTTTTCAAAAAATCAGTCTTACAGGAGATCAAATTTTGATTTGTAACGAATTTTTAAGTCCATGCTATTATTCATTAATTCTTTACAGATAAAAGAAAGCACGATGTCAAAAGATAGAAAAGTTATAACTAGTAATGTAAATATACATTTTTGTTCAATAAAAAAAAAAATAATAATAATTAATTAATTAAACGGCAATATTAAAAAAATGTATTCTACCTAAATAATATTGAATCTTTTAAAATTTAACATTCGTTTCTTCGAAAAGAATCAACGCCGTTTTTAGAAATGTTTTTAAGAAAATTTAAAGCCATAATAAAACAACGTCTTTGAAAAATAATATATTATTTTTATATTATACCTATTAATTTTTTTTTTAAGATTTTGACTTTTTCGAATAACTGTATAAGAGCATTTTTTATTTAATATTTATGGTCGAATATTTTTCTGAGAATTTGTATGTATAAAATAGAATTTCAAACGAGTATGAGAGGGTAACAACTAATATGTATCGAAAGATTAGATTAGCAAATATAGTGGAGTGTCACAAGGGGGTACCTACTTCAAAAAATTTTGGTTCTTTATTATCCGCTCTTCTAAATTTTAAAGATTTATTAGGTTCTATTATAATTAACCTACCTATTCGTTTGAAATTCGATTTTTATGTTTACCTCATTCAAAAAGTAAAATACTTAAAAAATATATTTCCAAAATATTTGGATTATGGTTGTTGAGACAATAAGTGTTAACTGATAAAACAATAACCTTATATTAGCAAGCATACCTCACACGACCAATTTTAATTTCCTTTTGTTAATATACTCAGGGCTTCTGAGTGAAGCTTGATTAATTTTCGCAAGCAGACATTTAGTCATATTTACTCGAAGGTTGTTAATAGTTTATTTTCTTACGCTTAAGAAATCTACTGAAAAATTGAAAATTATTTGTTTAGGATATACCAACTAGGTTTAATTTCTGATCAGTGTGTGTGATTAGTCGAAGCTTTTGAAGAACTCTTTTTGTCTAAATTAATATTTACAGAAAAATATAAGGAAAATCACTGAAAAATCTCTGTATGTACGTTCCTGAATTCACTTACGTTTTATTGTGTATTTATTTCAATGGATAGTAAATATTAAACAACCAAATATGTATTTGGGTTCAATTTAGTCGTATAGATTGTACTATCTTGTAACAAGTAATCAAATCATAAATAACTAAAATGCACTTTACATTGCGTTGATGACATTAAGTAATTACTAAGCCCAACATTAATTGGTTTAGTAATAGAATCAGATATTCAGATCGTATAAAGGTAAAGTGATGTACTCTGATAATGTTGGTACTATTTTTTAGTTGGCTTTAAAAAAAAAATGTTATTATCGTGAGATTTAGAAATTATATTTTAAAATAAAATTATACAAATAATAAATACGATAAAAACATAGTACGTATAATGACATTACCTGCTGTAAGCTTATCACATTTCCGATTGTGTAAGTACCTATCGAGTGTAATACACGCCATTATAATATTATGTTAATTGTTAGTTTTATGATGCAAATATATTTAATTTGTTTGAAAGATTTGTGAATCATAAATCGTAAACAATAATTCGAAGTACAAAAAAAAATCCTAAATATAATAAATTAAATATCATTGTTAAGAGGATGTCAGCGCAATAGTTGTTTTTTCTGACCCACGCAAATTTGTATTCAATGTAGAATTAACCTATGACGGAATGACGGTGATTATCTACGGTTATAGGTTAGTTTAGGATTTTTTGTTGATTGATTATATTGATCCACCGTAAGTAGAATTAAGTAAAAACGACAAACTTTGTATAACTTTGATACTTTAGAGTTAAATCCATACAGTTACGTACACACAGCACAGGGTCCACAATCTACCGCAGATTGCCTACCTGATAATAAACTGCTGCGAAACAGAATTTTTATTCCAGGCAACAGAAAAGTTAAATAAATTTTGAACACCATACACCGAATATTAAATAACGAATTGAACAAAGTTTGAGTCATATAGATTTGGTACATTTTACGGGCAACGAAGTGCACGGGATCAACTAGTAACAAAATAATAATATACTAATTCTTATAAATTAATAATAATAAATACGGTCCAACTGTTGTTATAATACTGCTATAATAGTATGCATCAAAAAATATTTCATAGTTCATAAAAATTGTTTCGAACCTAAATTTATACCAATATACACACAAAATAACCAAAAATAAAGTTGCGTTTATTGTTAACTAATAGGTAATTATATATGATTCAAGTTTGTAACTTGTTTGGAATTTATAAGCTTTGAAATAACGTACACCTCCTGAATTACCTATAGCATAAACTAGTAGGTTATAATTTTTAATTTATAATGCAGTGTATTATACTTAAAAGACGTCCGGCGACCGTATCTTAGGACGGATTGGTCCGTCACATTGGTTTACGTTAAATACCTAATTTTTATTTATAAAAATCCCAATGGCATTAATTTTAGATGTATCGTCTATATAACGTATGTTGATACATATATCACATTAATATTGTAATTTATTTTACATGATTTATTTATTTATGTCTTTTGGTTAGAAGCTGAATACATTTGTTTATCAAATTAACCGTTTTATGATTTCGTGAAAACCAGCATTTTTATTTATTGTATATGATGGCAATAATAATATTACGTAATTATATTTATTCAAAATATGTATTATAACATAAACCTAAAAAACACGTTATACTATAATCAAACAATCTAAGCTTATTTGTATTATTTTTTTTGTTATTGTTTTTTACGTGGATTTTATTAATGTTATTATAATCAAATGTATAGCGTTTTTTTTTACCCAAACCAACTGGAGCCTACTAAACGTGTATTATTACAGCCGACTGGACTTTGTATGGACTATTTAATAATAAGTCAAGGGCTGTGGTTGATTATGACCTTATATCAAAACTACATACATATTTAAAATGGTACTCGTGGTTACTCCCTCCCATGTTCATATTTGTCTGAAAATTACTCTACAATATAACCACTCTACAGTTAATATTATTTTAACTACCAACATTATTTTATCTATAAAATAAAGAAGAATACACATTATTACTCGGTGTATAACACTTTGTGAGTATTATTTAGCCACTGTTTTTACAACAGTTATAGGCATAAGCTATTAGTAGAAATAATAATGTGAAATTTCGGATTTTGAAACGCACGAGCCCATCAACGCATTATTACCGTTTGTTTGCTTTTACCGAAACAAAACTACTGTAAAATACATTCTTATAAACCTAAAACGCACAATTTTTAAATGCTCGTGATAATGAATTATTCAAAGTATAATATTATCATTATTAAATAAGAAAATAAGTTAGTTTGATTAAGATAAAGCATTAGGACGGTCTTACAATAGACTGTATATATAGTTAATTTGTCTCAAGAGAATGTAAAATAGTTGGCCTGAATATTTAAATCTTACCACTTCGATCGACGGACAAACTTCTGAACAATTTAATGTCATAACCTTCACCAATAGATAGTTTGATAATAGTGTGAGCAGACTTTGTCGTTAGCGTCGACGACCAACAGAATTACGCTTCGCCATTATAGATTATCTCTGTACCGTCGTTGTGATAAATTTATTAAATTGGTTTATTTTATTTTTTACGTAATAGTTTTAACCAACCCGACTTCGCACCGATCATTGTAAATAAGTTGAACTAATATATCATTGGATTTTATCTTTGGAAGCACTGCAGTAATAATAACAGTGTACACGACCGTAATATTTTTATCAATCCGTCGAATCACTCAATTATCACATACCTACCTGATAGTTATTAAAAATATAAATTTAATATGTACTTATTTTAAAGATATTTTTTAAAATTAACCCATAATCGAAATTTTTGCTGGACTATCTGCCTACAACCAATCGTTCCGTGTTTTAAAAAACATCATGCTGCACGTAAACATGCGAGTAAAATTCGACATTTGTTTGAGGAATATAATTTATATTTTTTATTCAATTATCTAATTACTAACATGCTATTCAGAAACCTTCGTATAAACTAATACTTTTTAGTGCACGATAACGACCATTTTTACGTTTTACATTTTTGAGTAGAAAAAATAGTTTACAATTTAAGTACATTAGCAAGTAATAATGTACCCAAAATCAGCAATTAGATACGAAAATACGGAATGAAAACTATGAAAAAGTAACAACTAAATTTAACAATTGTTTTAAATAAAATAACATTGTGAAAAACACACAAAGAATAGTGTCTATTGACATAATATTGTACTAATAACTATGGCGAATTAGATTAAATCCTCCGGTTGAGTTCACAATAAGGGTGAAAATAACTAAGGTTCCTATTCTCTAATAATAACCAAAAATTAACTTGTATTGTATAAAATAGGTACGGAATAGGTACTACGCAGGTAAAGGTACTTTGTACAATCACAAAAAAATAAATACGCCGACACGTGCTCTATTGTTCGTTGACATTTTTTTTTTGAATACTCAATTATTGACAAGTTAAAAAAACGTTTTTCTTTCGGTAAAATATAACCCTACGTGACGGAAAATAAAAACATTTATATAATATAGTCACTGGACGTTTTTAGATTAAACTCGCTAAAAAAAAAACACACACACACACCGTAGAATCAATATGGTTTGCAAATCAGTAACGACAACTTTGTTATTTGTTTTTATACTTAGGTACACGTGTGTATAAAATATACGTTTATGTATTATACGCACCTATACCACACTATTGTGTGCATAATATATCTACTTGTAAAACCGTTTTATTTCATTTCATTTGACGACGTGGTGTTCGATAAACCGAGTGAAAAATGAAATTGTGCGTATAATAATAATATTTAATGTCCATGCGATGTACATCATTAAAACATATAATATGTCTATAATACAGCAGCTGTCAGTGAAATAAAGAAATATATTTTCCAACTCGCCTCGTACCCTCGTCATCGCCAACGCGTCGCAAACAGTTTGTTGCAACAAACACGTACAAACAAACACACAAACACAGCACACTAGGCGCCATGTATTCACGATAATATGTTTAGTGTGGAGCAAAAGTATAATCAGATCGAAAATTATATGGCAGAGGCCGATAGTGACGGAAAAAATGGCAATCGAAATATGTCATAATAATACGAACTACAACAACCCGTGTCGTGATATCGCGTGATAGAATTGTATACGTACTGAAAAGTACAAATTGTGAACGATTGCCGATCGATAAAGATGAAAATATGAACTTTGGAAAAATATTTTATATTACGTGTTACGCACGCGAATACACGTCGTGTGTGGTTTGTATCAATACAGCGTGATAAGCCGATTACGGTCTTGGTCTCTAAGTTTTTGATTCGCTTTGCTTGATTTCCGGCAACCTATATAAATCGTTACACGAGTCACGGATTTTCCTTCGCCACAATACTTCCCCAGACACGTCTAATATCGCCCCACCCGTAATCATCGAACACTACACACTCACGACACACGTCCTGCTCGCGCCGAACCTCGTGTGGCAGTACTCCTGCGCACAAGCATAATATTATATTGTTATTATTATGTTTTGGCCTTGTAGAGTAAAGGATCTATGACAATATGATAATATGCAGGTTATCACGCGATCGTGATTGGAATTTCTGTTGTTTTTCACTTTTTTCTAAATCGTATACATTATTGTCCTCGGCGGGGGTGAAACCGGAAAACATCATTATACTTATAATGACACAGCACCGAATAAAATGTACCTATCACCCGACCGTCTGAAGGCACCTATACTTCATGATATTTCTTATATTATACAGTTACAAAACTTTCAAATAAAAGTAAATAATTATAACGATACATTGTTTTCGACGAATGAATAGTAGCATATAGTTGGTAATTAATATCTCATAATTACATATGTAAATAAACACAACACAATGTAAGACAATTACCTAAGGTCCTCAGGGGCCTCACACGTTTTATTTATTTTAACTTAATGATATGTTATTGTTTCAGTAAAAATTGAATGACTGTATAAAACGTTACCGGAAGTAAATATCATCGAAATCAAATTTTAATAATGTTTCAAAATAAGTTTAATGACGTTTGTAAGGTAAGTACGCATTTGAAATTACACAATATACAATACGGTAGCGATGACAAACCGACCAAACACTAACATATGATTATAAATTATAATAATATAATAAAATACGATTTCAAATATTATAAGAAGTATTTATCCATTTTCCGTAAATAGATCACATACTGGTCTAAACTGCATATACCGCGATACGGTACCTAACCTAACCTAACCTAACCCAAACTAACCGCGATACGGGATACAAAGAAATATGTATCGTGAGTATCGACGATTTAGTTTAAAGACAGCTGAAGTAAGGTCACCTGGTGGCGGGAATAATACATTTTATACGGCTCAGTGGCAAGGAAATATCAAACATATAATGTGTACATTGCAAAGCACCGTCACGTGGACTTATTTAAACAGTTATAAAATATAAATTAGATCGACTACCCAATAGGCGATGAATTGACATTGACAGAATTTCAATTATCCGTGAACTATGACCATATTAATATATTACATCTATATCGCTTTATACTATATGGTGTGATCCATTTAAAGTGAGACACTCGTTATTTCAGAAAATATGGTGACGTTTTTGACATTTTTGTTATTTTATATAACTTTAAGTCGTTACACAACTACATTTTTGGAAGAGAACATTTTTTTTTCACAATTTTTTATCGTGATGATTTTTTTACTCTTTTGAATGAAATCATACATTATTAATTTCATATTCCGTAGCAGAATATTATTCAGAGTATTTCGATTTATATAAATCAAATTTCAGAGAAGAAGTTTATTAGTCGTAAACTCATAAGTAATTAAAGTTTTGATGAGGACCATTTTACGAAGTTTTTCCTCGTGATATTCGAAATGTAGGTACATTGAAATTGAAAAATAATAAAATCGATAATTTATATTAAAATAATAACCGTTGTATAGTAAAATAGTCGTATACAAATTGATTTAAAATTTAAAATTCAACAATGGTCAACAGGTCTATCATAATATTATTCATCGGTATATAACAGTATAAGTCAACTAATATTTTGTTCTCTTAGGCCTGTGTCATAAAACTCATAATCTTTGGTAAACTGCACGTACCTAGGTGGAAACTAATATTAAAATCGTAAAAATATAAATTATATAAAAATCAAAAGAAAACAAGTTTGAAATCTACTAAAAATTCAGAAAACAAATTTTTGAATTTGAGTATGAAAAACGCATCAAGGATCAGAAAAAATCCTTAACATTATATTTACTACAAAACCCCACTTACTGGAATTCCTTCGCAAAGGTTACTCCGCTATTCGATGGTATAGTCGGTCATTTATTCTCAGTGCGCACAGAGAAATTATAGCGAGCTAACTCAAACATTTTAAGTCTTCAAAGTTCCGTTCAGACTAGATATCCTGAGGTAACAATAACCAAAACTTTTCGAAACTCATACTACTCGAAAGTAGACTATAAAAAAGACTGTATATATAGGAAAAAATATTATTGCACAACCAATAAAGGTATTCGCTAAAAAATCTAGAAAAAAAATATTCGACCGTCTATTATTACTATTCGAACATAACAATACAAACACAACTGCAATCCGATCGGATGTACATTTTTATAATTTTTTTTCGACCAAATGAACCCACTTCCAATTTACCCACCTGGTAAATTATATAGGTACATTTTATTTCCATTATCTCTTTGTATATTTTATATACGGTCTCGAATTTCTGTTTTCGCAATAGCATAGTATCGGTCCATCGTTTTTTTTCTCGACATGTTGTAATATGACTTTCATCCGATCCGAACATCCTGACGGTATGAGTGCCAATCTGATGATGACGTAGTAATGGGATTGAAATATTTTCGGTTACAAATACTCCCTATAAACATTAAAGCATCGAGATAATCGCAAACAATCTCGGATTTTAACGGCTCAGTTCATTTGCTATTAATAGGATCGTTTATTGTTGAAAAATACATTGAAGTACTTAATAAAGTTATTTTTATTTTCCTTGATTTTCGGTTTATTGTTTTGTGAGCCTTTTTTGTATCAGACACGAAATCCTCTTGAGTATAGTTCAGTTAATCCAAAGACAAGGTTTTGACGAGTTATCTGAAAAGGATTTTCCAAAGTTCTCATTGTAAATGACCAACGAGTTGAATAGAAATTGCTCCATTGTTATCATGTGTATGCCAGTTACCGGGAGTTTCAAAGTTTTATACAAGAGAACGTTTTCATTAAAAAAAACACGTTTTATTAAATATTCTCTTTTACAAATAACGTACAAAGGCAGTTTTACTATTGAATGGAATTCCTTGAGTGGTTATGATTTTTAGTAAAAAGGTAATATAATTTTTGGATGTCACAAAAAATAACTGTAAGCATATCAGCTGTAGTTTGTTAAAATAATCTGTCTACAACAATTTTCAACAAACCACATTTGCATAAAAAAAATATGCGATTAGGTAAGGTATGTATTTTAAAAAAGTTATAATATCCAACAAATTATTAGTGCCAACAAACAAAAAATTAAAATATATTATACATAAATATACATTTAAATATATAGATATATATATGTTTTTAATAGCTTTTTTCGTTACAACTTTTTCAAATAATAAACAACTGTGTTAAAAGTAGGTAGGTAGGTACCTCATTTTAATATACAAATATTTTATTTATTTTAAATGTTAAAAGTATGGCTAAATAAAAGCATATTATTTAAATTAACAAAACAGTTATTAATTTTGGAACTATAACTATATATTATATTTTATTTTTAAATATTTCATAATTAAATTGTTTCAAATATTTGATTGGTTTATGTGGTATTCATATTAAAATGTAAAACGTTGAAAATTCGTTCAATCATAATGATAATTTGTTGTTTGTTTATATTGTTATATTATCAAAATATGGTCTGTATACATTCTAACTGTGCATTTAGAATATTTTTCATGAACCATTCAAATTACTTGTTGCACCTACCATCCCGTTATTCGACATGATTTGTAATCACGTTTAAAATATAACAAAATGAACAAAATATACATTTATAATGCAACTGAACGTTTACCATTTGAATTTGAGTTTATATAGGAACATTATTTAATTATTACTGGTCTAGGTTTTGGCATTTCATAACTATGTCAAACGTTTCCGGGTTCCCGTGAACAATCAATAAAATGAAATATTAAAAACACAATAACTCGTGAATAGTACATTATTGTTTACATAGATAGTTAATAGAATTCTTGAATTTTGTTTCCAATCTGTTATGACAATGTCGTGTGAATCTATAAATTGATTCTAAAATAATTGTAATGTTATGATAAATTTATAATGTTATATTGTACATTCGACCTGACCTGGCTTATATGAAATACATTCAAACAGGTGTACACAGTTATTATTGTACATCATATGTTAATAATTTATGATTCCAAGTTTTCTCATCAACTCAATTTTCATCGTTTTAAAAATTAAAAACAATAATAAAAACGTAAGAACAAACATTCATCTCTGACCTGCAATGTCAAACGGTTGTAAGCATCAGTAGGTCACCCCGCCAAAATATTAATTTTAACTTAGTATATGTAGTCGATAATATTATGAAATACGATTCATCAATTAATATTATTTATCAATATTCACACAATTAGTTTTCTTAATATCGTAACCATATACGTTGGTATCATATTATATACGTACAACCAAATTATGGTGCTTGGATTGTTCAATTTGATGGACACATAAAATGTCTTAAATTCTAACCTAATAATTACTAGTAAGTAATTTAATGAAATAATCAATCAAGTAAAAAACATCTTAAAATCCCAGCGTCGTATGCGCTGATAATTGTACGAAATCTGATTTAAATTTTTAGCATTAGTATGTTTCGTTGTCTTTTTTAGTTCAATGAAGAGAATGAAAATTATGTATGTTCAGTCATAGAGGTCAACCGGCAGGATCGAAAAACCTCGTCCAGTAGCAATAAAACAATAGGTGCTTATATATTATGAATACAGGCGAAATACTGGGCACGAAGCCAGAGCGATAATGATACGTACGAATCATTGCCACCACATAAAATCAAAGTAATCTGTTTATTTTTTAATCCGTTTATTGTTTTTAGGTCATCCGCGTAGGTTTTCTCATTCAGGTCAGATATTTACAGCCATCTTACGTGGAAGTCTAACGTTTCAATACGGGTGACTGGATGAAAATATGTGACGTGATAAACTCGGAAAATGTCAGACCAAAGGTCCAAAGGCCGTCGCCGCGTGATGAAACGTTGGCAGTGGTCCATCGCAGCGTCGCGGGACGCGAAACAAAATATATAGAGCGAATAGCGCTTCCGCCCGATCGATTTTGATATTAAAGAACACAAGGAAAACCCGTAAGTAGGTACGGCATGCGAGTACTTATTTTTTTTAATACCGTCGCACGACTCTATAATACGACTGCAGCGGACATCGATACCGAGAGCTCGTCTGGTGCATTGTACACACGGAACAGTAGTAATATTATGGCTCGTTAAATTAACACAGCTGACGAGATGTGCGAGACTTTGGCAATAACGTATGTAGCCCGATGTGGTTATTACGATACGTGAACTGGTGTACCCTGGAAGTCTTACTGACGATCTCGTTACACTATAGTATATTATTATCTATTATTATCGTTATTATTATCATTATCGTCATTACTATATATATATATATACGCTGCGCGAAACGACGGACGCGAAATAACGTATGGGAATCGCTCTACTTTTCTAACGACATATTCGCAAACATATTATGCGAGTTAACGTTTCGCATCTGTGTTAATGACCTATACTCGATACAGGACCACGTACGTGCGCGGTGCGATTATTTTTCAAACGAAGGATGGGGAGGAGGGTGAGCGTGGGACTCGCGTGTGCAAAAAAAATGTGTTCTCCTCATAGTAATTATAACTAATGTATATAATAATAATGTATGCGTGTTGTGACACGTGCGCTTATTATTCGCACACATTGTGAAACGTGCTTAACATCGTTGTAGCAGATGAAAGCGCCGCGTATAAACATAACGAACGGAGTCGCGAGGATCGACGACAAAGTTTTGGGCTTTGGACACACTTTGGTGGCGAAAAACTAAACCAACAAAATCGGTTTTTATCTACGCAGAAATAATATATTTTGCTCGGTTTTAGGAGTCCATGATTGGCCGATTATAATATACCGCGGGCCACGCGGATTTACACAAATCATATTATGGAAGCAGTGGGGTGGAGGGTCGGGAGAAAAGGTGAGTAAATTTAACGATCGCCCCAAAACGATTTGCTCAAAAAACGTAACGTATCGTCTTCGACACCGCGGATGGAAATTTTGAATATTTTATTACGAAACAAAATATACAAGTATTAGGTACTTATATTATGATACGACTGCTGAAATAATATTTATTTACAGTATTAATGTCTAGGATAATAAATATCTAATATCAGCCGTGGTTTCGATATTATTTTTTTCCTTTGTTGGTCTTAAGAGCATCGGCAACTATGGCCATTAGCATTTTGTAGTGGGGTTATGGTTGGCTGAGGAACAATTGTATGTGGGGTGAGCATTCGTCACCGATAACCCGGATGGTCACCCATCCGGTGACTAGCAAAGGTCGGCTGATGCTTGACCCAGAACACGTTAATGACCGAGACCAACCACCGGACACCCCCAGGCCACTAGATTTTATATTTATTTGAGATTTACCCATTTTAATCTCTTCTGTACAATAATCGATGTAAATAGTGTTTTAGGTTTATTAGATTTTTACATTCATTCTGTTTTTCCTGCGATTTTCACCGCGTACATAAATATGGAGTTTATTATAGTTATGCTTTATGTTACATAATATTTATATGAATATTATGATCGATAGCAGTCGTGGTCCTCTAACTACGGTACACATACCACTACTACACAGAGCTGCCTCTCGAGCTCTCGAGTACCGTCAAGTATCTATATACAAACTCCAACTACAACACTAACATTTAATCACGCATTTTCTTTTCTTTCCCCTCGATTTGAAAATATTATAGTATTATATGATACTAAAAATGATATTTTGTCATTAATATGGCAAATATTGACTCAATTTAAAATAAATTAAGTATACGACTAAGTCGTCTGAGCCTGGCTTCTCCGTTCTAAAGTATGGCACCATCCTTCTCGTTGAGTAAATGACTTGATTTAACTTAAGAAGAATAATTTAACTGATTATAATATTGTAAAAATAAATTCATAAATAACCAAGAGATAGGTACAGTCAAAAATCGTTTTAATTTTTTACTCTTTTACCATTATCATACACGGGGCTCTGTATTCTGTTGAATGTACCTATTGTTATATATGCATATCTGATTTCTGTTTAATAGTTCAGTAGTACGTGTAATACACGAGAATTATGTGAAAAAATTGTTGATTTACGATTGTCATAATATAATATTATATAATTCTCCATTACACAATAATCTGATATCTGAACAGTATAATATATTCTGTTCACAGTTGTATAAATATACATTGTTGGTCCAAAATAAGCTAAAATAAAAAAACTCGTCCGCTTCTTTGGTCTCGTATCAATTGCATTTTATATACTAAAGGTAATTATGCAATCATTATATTAAATTAATGTATAACATAATAATTGTATTTATAATCGTAACCTATTTAAAAAAAAATATGTTCCAAATTTATTATATTGCTTATCGATAAGTTTATTGACGACAACACTGTAGTTGGTAAAAAAAAAAGGCAAAAGCTACATTCAACCACTCACCAGCACTTCGAACGCGGATTCTCGTAAATTATCTTTTTGTTCCCAAAACAGGTAGTTATATACGTATAATGTATGTGTTATATTATCACACGGTTACAAGCACATTAAATTCCACCACAGCGTCGAAATCGAGCTCGGCTCGTTCCCAGTTATTTTTAATAGACGCCATAAAAGCTCGCATCCCGTACGGCTATTTTTCGGCCGCGGCGTTAACAGCCCAACAACAATAATAATATATAGCTATAGCCAGATGGTGGCGACGACGAATAAAGCCGCCGTCGCAAAATTCGAACAAAGTACCTATACAATATGTATTATACACGAGCTGTTTAATAATAATAATTGTATATTATGTGACGTAAAAACGGGAAACGCTCGGTGGCAGACATTAATGTTATGAAGAAAACAAGCCAGCCGATATAAATCCGACCGCGGCCCGATAAGCCGACATATTGTTATTTGAACTTACAGCCATAATAAATATACAACCGTAAACAGAGTAGTATAAATATTAAATTTTAATATGTCTACGACGCTGATGCTTTACTATGTAGACGGTAAATATTGGCGAAATAATATTATGAGCATATTGTACATTTCGTATCCGCCGTTCGCAGTGGCGGCACCAGATTTTAGATTCTGAGAGCAGCGAAAGAATGTATTGGTTTTAGGTACAATGATGTGTGTTTTTTTTTCTGTCTGTCAGCAACGTTTCGGGTGGTAGGCGTGCTTCGATTTTTGAGATCAGCATCTTTGCTGATAGAAAAGTGAAGCCGGTTGGTACTTTTGGGAGGTCAAAATTGAAAACTCCAAGTAGTTTTAGAAAGCGACGAGAAAAACTACCGACTAATAACGAAAAACCGCTAAAAATGGGATTTTAATTTCCAACGATTTGTGTATCACCATAGCAACGAATAAAAAATAATAATATTATAAGGACTACGCTAACCGCTCAGAATCGTTTTTCGTATACAATGGTTTTTCATTGTAATCAAATATAACACATCCATTATAACTACTGTACAGCAGAGCGGTACCCACTTGCCCGCCTTTTTTTGTCTGGGTGGGCCAAGCTGGGATCACTGATTTAAAGGGAAGGCCAGTGGCGTAACAAAATTCACCTTACCTATCGGGTGGTTACAACTCACAATTACATATTAATAAAAATAAAGGTCACTATCGAGTGTAATATACCCTCTAGTTTTCAAAACTTTAATAACCCTCTTCCTCTTCGGTATGTTACTGAGTAAAGCCATAATATATCCATCAATTTGCAACACTTTTGAGAAAAATATAACATACATTTACAATATTACAAGGTTAGGTTAGGTGAATATAAAAAATTGATGAAATAAAAAAATAATTGTGTTAAAACCCGCGATACTGCAGACACGTCGCACACAAATTTAATTTTATAAAATTTAAAATAATATTATGATGTAATTCTAAGCAAAAATATTTTGAAATCATACACGGTGGGCCAGTTGGGGGCCGGGAAGATTTTAGAGTGGGCCGCGGCCTAGCCTGGCCCACCCCTGGCGCCACGCACTGGCCGACTTATTATATATGGTCGGCGCGATTTCCAGGTGGATCGCCCTGCGACTTCGTGTCGTGCCCAACCTGCACTTTCCCATCATTTTCTAGCAGAGTTTCAAATTTTAAATTTTAAATATTATATACCTATCACTTATACATATTATTATTAAACGCGTAAGAGATGATCGATATAGTGTATATCATATGGTAAAATAGAAAAATAATAATATAGGCGTGTATAGGTGTACATACAAAACCTTTGGTTGTTATAAGTTTTTATCAACGCGGAAAATTTAAACTATAGCTTATACCTTTAAGCCTATATCAACTATAATATTATTAAGTAGGTAAGTATTGGCAAGTATACAAAATGGTTAATGCCTAGTAAATAATTATGTATTTTAAGCACCAAAATAATACGCAACGGTTTAGTTTTGATCGCAATCGGTGACGTAAGCACATACAACTAACGTAAGTATATAGTAAATAGTAAGTACTAATAAGTACATAGTATGTATTTGTGGGTTCTAAATCCATTTTTACAGGGAGATGCGGAGATGTTAATGTATTACACTCTCAACTATTACCATGATCACATTATAGTGTGAAATCTTATTTATTCAATTAATATATTTACTGCATAAAGAATATAATATTTTAATCGTACAATTTTTTTTATTTACTATATTATAATGTTCTAATATAAGTAACTTGACAAACGCTTTTAACTAATGAACAAAAAAAAGTTTAGAAAAATGTTATGATTAATTATGTTCTTTATACAGTAAATATATTTGTAAAAAAAATCATTTCACACATAATCTACAATATACGGTAATCGTTAAACGTTATAGTAAGTAATGTCCATTTGATCTTTTTTCATCCCTCTGTAAAATTCAGAAGTAAGAAAAAAAATCAACTGCTCAACACGAAGGTAATTTTTTTTCTTACTGATTTCCGACACCTTGAAGGAGGTTTAATCTGTATTTACCCTCCCCAACCGTCGTACGACTATGTATCGTAATAGTTTTACGCCATTGTCCTGCTGCCCGTAATTTAAGTATATCTACCAACAAAGTATCACGTGTAGTCGCAGTTGCGTGTCCGTAAAACGCCACAATATATGTAATATGTCAATACGAAGCAATTTTACAAAAAATGCACCCCTAATAAGAATAATGACAATATTTAGAAATTTACTAACAATAATTTCGTACTTTGACATGCTTATCATTATTATTCCTATTTTTAACACATACATTTATTGTATCCTTCATATTTTATTTTGTTAAAATACCTTTGTCAATAGTGTAGTAAAAGCTTTTAATTACCGTTAATTATATTAGGTATATAAATAAGAATAAAACAATCAAATAATTTTATTATTTTACATTGATTGAAATCTATTCCAATCGAATACATAAATTATGGCGACGGTGTTTCGTGAAATTAAATTAGACGGATTATTGTATAATTACTATTTTAAATTTGAAAAAAAAAAACATTAAATATATCTAATTTAAATTGTAATTTAAAAAAAAGAACGAACGAAAAATAAATTATTTCATACATGATCAATATAGTTTTAATAATGTTTACTTTTTCACATTATTCAAATATTTGTTTCGATAAATAAATAATATATATAAGTTCATGCATTTCGAATGCATTTCATTTATAACATGTTACCTACTTACATTTAGACATTTTCATCAGAAGGTTAGTATAAAAATGTATACACTTTGCAATACACGGAGAAGATAGAATAATGAAAGTATTTATAATCAAAAAAAATGGTTTCAATAACAAAACAAAACAATACCTAATGCATTATTTAAAAATCAATAGCTCCTCGACCCAGTTGAAAGTAAGCAAAAAACTAAATAGATACATAATGTTTGCACATTACAGATAGGTACCTAATATAATATACGAAATTTTGCTTGTATCGAAATAAAATGTAAATATTTTGTCATAAAAATTAACAAAGAAGTTATTAGGGACATGGTACTATGGTACCTATACATGAACCACCTCGGGTATTACAAAAAATATGACAATAAAATGTTTGTTGGAAAACTACATAACTCGATTCGGCGGAAAATATTTTGCCCGATGGCCTCGAAATACCCTTAAAAAGACAACAATACAATTAGACTGAAAACAAAAAGTCATAACTCATAACAGTCATGACCAATTAAATTCTGACTGCAGGCGTACTGAACCGGACAGTTAAAGAAATATAATCTTGGAATTTAAGTGTAAACATCGATTTGTATAGTGTAAATCGACATAACATCTATACGATAATAACGACGACGTAGAAAGATTACACTGTTACGAATTAGTATTACTACGTTTTGGAACACTTAAGACAGTTATAACTTGTAGCCAGTAGGTGTTATGTGTAACCTAATTTTAAAGACAGTGCTAAGGGTGGGCCTCTCGCCTCGCTTTCTTAAATATAATATATTTATAATATTTGTATTTAAAACAATAAAATTATCAAATTTACTATTAATTAAAAACGAATACGACTGTTGAAAAGAAAACGTTAATTATTTATGTGGGCATGGAGGAATAACCTTCTGTATCAATAGTTGAGATATTTTAAAAATTCTATCAGACATAGGTACAAATAAGGGGGAAGTTTTAGGAGCTAAGCCCCCCCCCCCAAATATTTACTTAATTATTTTAACTTATTCAATATTATTACAATAGTAGGGCATCAGCCCCCAAATCGCAAACGTTACTTGCGCCTATTATGCTGTCAGATCACCCTCCTCTGGCTGAACTTTACGTAGATACATCACTGGATAAGTGTCAGGACAGGTATATGGACATCTACCGTCTGTAGAAAACAACGCCATTATCTTAGACTTCGATTGAATAAAAGTAAAAAACGAGTATAAAATAACTTTGTTGAAAAATGTCACCAATAAAAATATCCGACATCACACTTCCTGCAGTTGGAACGAGTGAATCGATTTGTTAAAGCGTATCATTTGGAGGCGAAACCATCGGGTGTGTGATTATAAACTATAATGACGTACAAATTAATATTACCATGAAGTAAAATAACATTTTGGATATAATTAAAAAAAAAAAAAAAAAATAATAATAATAAGAACTCAAATATGTAAGGAAGAAGAACCGGCCAAACAGTAGAGTATTATTATTCTAATACCCTCGAATATGACAACGGTCGGTTATGTTTTCAGTAAAAAAAAAAGATAAACACTTTCATAGTAGGTATAGGTACAATAATTGCAAAACTTTCTACTATTTGACAAAAAAAATCCGGGCACCCCTCGAAGTTTTAAAGTGTGTAATGACGAACTTTTTGGTTTGCTAAGCTCTTGACAAAGGAACAGAAATTTCATACCTGTCGCGCGCGCGTTAACGATCTCGGCTGGTTTTTTATTTTGCATAAATTCTGTTATTTCGTGGCCGGTGTCGCACGCGATGACGATCAACATCAATTATACAAAATATTACGCACTTTTAAGTCGATAATAATAATTTGAACATAGTGGGCGGAAAAACGTCTTCAAACCACAACTTACAGCCACAAGCCCACAACGCAGTGGCGTAGACATGATTTCTGAAAGGGGTGATCAAAAAAAAAAAAAACGTCATAGCTAAATGGGAGGGGAAAATTGGAAAATCCCCCACCCTCTCAAAACTTTTTACTTAGGTAGTAAAATATCTATCAATAAGGAACAATGAATATAATTTGAATTTATTCAAAATTCACATCAAACACAATATGGAAGATTATCCATTCCAAAGCCACTGGGAGGGGATAGACCCCCCCATGCCCCTCACTTGTCTACGACACTACCACAACGCATGATGTGCAGTTGGTAGTTGCGACAGGTAAGTTAACCAATGGACGTTCGTAATGTAACACAACAATAGGTATTATTATTATTATCATTATCATATGACAGACGTCCGGAGATGAATAAAATAATCGATAAATGTCCCGCACCGTAGGGACGTCGTGTTGGCTGTCGGAAAATGTCCGTTAAATAGAGGTTTACTGCACCGCAACTAAATAAATAATATAGTGATATATTTTTTTTTTGCGCAAGACACGTTGAGTTTTTTTATAACTATTATTCCAACGTGACACCCGCATCCGTGTGTGTTGTACCCGTCTTTGGGTACGTTTGTACGACATGGCAATTTGTGTTATTAGTATTAATATTAGAGTGCATTGACCTACTATCAAACTTAACGGTAAGAACAGTAATATCTGTGTTTGTACGCTGGTTTTTTGTGATATTTAAATTTTTAAGCGAGTTATGAGCATTTTAAAATTTTAATAATTTAAATATTCATAAGCCTCGCTAAAAAAAAATATAAAATCCCAACGAAGAAACACAGATAACATTGTTCTTTCCTTTAGATTTTATAACAGTTTAGTTGTTCGCTTTGATATTTAAGCTAACAATACAAAGTTGGTTTTACTGAACGCTAATGTCCTATGGTGTATACATTTGTAAGGTGAATACAATACACTTGCGAGTGTGACGTCCTCTTACACTTAGACTTCTGTTTCAGCTTATGGAATTCTAAATGAGATTTTCTATTAAAATAAACAATATATAAAACACAAAAAAAATGGTGAGGTATGAATGTATGATATTATATTAATTTCTTAAAGTTTATATATATATTTTTTTTTTAACATTTATTATTAAATACGCGATCTGTAATTATTATTTTACAATAGGCGTATGTGATGGAGGATACATGGCTTGAATGAACAGGAGATAAGAAGCCTCCCATTGGACACTTATAAGGGTAGGAGTTTATTTTAAATGTACTAGTATGAGAGAATGAGACTGAATACAAAGCAAAAGGGAAGTAGAGGTACATACATATTTTAGTTAAGTAGGTCACGACACCAGGTACGTTTAAGTCGGCTTCTGGGGTCACTAAGAATAGCGTTGGTGGATAGTTCGGAAATCAAGGGATTACGATGGCTGTGGAATTTGGAGTGTGTGCGTTTGTAGAAGGCTTTTGCTATGTTTGGGACTGTTGAAATGGCTAGATCTCTATGTAGAGTATCGTTAGATACGTAGTAAGAGGCTTTGGTTATTTGGCGGAGACATTTTGATTGGAAGACTTGGATTTTGTTTAATAGCTAGGATTAAATAATTAGGGTGGCACAGTTATGGCCAGAAATTTTTTGAGTGGCCAATATTTTTACTTACCCCCATTTTACTACTCTTACCACTAAACCCATTTTAATTGTACTAAAATACTATATATCACATATATTATATTATTATTTGTTATAGTTAATTAGACCTCGGCGGTTATAAGTGGGTATCTATAGTACCTAGCATATATATTATTAGTTATTCGCATAATAGTTATCCTGGTACCCACTAACAGGTCATGTCGCGATGAGAAATGCCGATTTACTGGAATAGGAATACCTGCAAGTTCTTGTGACTTTATAATAATAATTAATATAGATGCATTTTTGTCGTCGTTAATAACGAATACGACGATTATGTATGAACGATTTCTATTCTGAGTTCTGATATCTGGTAATCTGACCATAGTGTTCGGAAAGACAATTATGTAAAGATAACAAATATGATAATAGAAATTTTAAAATCCAAACAAACAAACCTACAGTTCCACCCCCCACAGTACCAAAGGCTAATGACCTAAGTTGTCAAAGCCTCAAAACAAACAAATTTTAAAATATGTTTAATTTTTTTACCCAATTATTTGAGCCTTGGGTATTTCAACAATATTTCAATGTAATGGGGTGGCCATTAGGGTGGCCTGTAAATATTTTGGGTGGCCGGGCCACCCCAGGTCACCCCTTAGCTACGTGCCTGCCACAGTTGGATACCGTATGTCCAGATCGGTTTGAGAAGGAGTTTATATAGTAAGAACTTGTTTTTTAAGTTAATGTGTTGTGATGTGAGATTAAAGTTAATATATTTCTCATAGACGTAGTGTAAAAAAAATCTCATAAATATTAATTACTGAGGAATGTGTGTATACTCTCGAACATACGATCCATATGAATCAATACTCAATTGTGAATAAGTATTTTTAATAGTTATCAGTTAGCACTAATTTTTCAGAATTTATTAACTTAAAAAAGTTTGTATTGTAATATTTAAGATACGTAAGTTATATTATAATATTTCATAATACCTTTTTTTTATTACCCACCTTGGTTTGATTGTTGAACAAATATCAACTTTTATAATAAATTCATAATCCGAAGAAGAATACCCTTTTAAGAATATCGGTAGGTATATACAATAATATTGAATACTGAATGAAGTTTTTTACTGATAACATCATTATATGAAGTTTAAATACGAGGAGTGGGTAGTGCGGAGTTTCCTTCGCCACTTCGCTTCTTTTGTTTATATTATATCAAAATGTTCATAATAATAATATTTTACTCAGTATTCAGATCATACTAAAAATTAAAATTAAAAGTTGATATCGGTTTCACCGAGTAACATAAGGGTAGAATAAATAAGTGCAGGTACTTAATATATATATATATACTAGCTGATCCCGTGCACTCCGTTACCCGTTAAATGTACTGACTGTATATGACTCAAACTTTGTTCAATGCGTTAGGTTGATATTAGGTGTATGGTGTTCAAAATTTATCTTAACTTTTCTGTTGCCAGGAAAAAAAATTCCATTTCGCAGCAGTATATTATCAGGTAGGCAATCTACCTGTGGTAGATTGCGGACCCCGTGTAGTTTATACGCAAGTGTATGATTTAACTCTTAAGTATCAAAGTTATACCAAGTTTGTCGTTTTTACTTGATTCCACCTACGGTGGATTAATATAATCAATTAATACAAAATTCTAACCTAACCTAACCGAACTAAAATCCGATGAATAAAAAAAAACCAAATTTAACCCTTTTTAAATTAGCCTATCTTATTCCCAGAGGTCTAATATACACACAAACATTCATTTATATTTATATATTGACAAAAAATAATAATACAAATCAACAAACATGCCCGATTAACCAATATATAATACACTATTATTATTTATATTTTTATTTTTTTCTGGACAACCTTTATCACTTAGGGGTATGAAAAATAGATAGTAGCCGTTTCTCAGACCTACTAAATACGTATATAAAATTTCATAGAAATCGGTCAAACGGTTTCGGAGGAGTATGGTAACTAACATTGTGACACGAGAATTTTATATATTAGATATTGTTAGGATTGTATCGTGACGTTGTGCTATGTCTATGATTTTGAAAAAAGAATTTCCAGTTTTCACTGCTTTTCACAAACTCGATTGCCGGCATGTCAATTACTCAATAATATTATGTTTTATATTAATATATCGGTCGGCGTTCAAGATTTCAACGAAATTGGAATTTATTGCAAACATAAAAAATATAGGGTAATATATTATTAATAAACATGTCAACGATACTCAAATTGGAATTTATTGCCAATGATAAAACTTCATGGTATACCTAATTCCGATAAGTCTTCGTGAAGTATTTCAAGAAACTATATTATTAAAAGGGAATAAACAAACGTCGACCGTACAACAAATTTATAAACAGGAAAACGTTTCATTGACAATGGACCGATGAATTCGACCAGATCGCTATTTCTAAAATATTTAAGTTTCCGTAGGGTCTTGTTTCTTTCCTTCTGTTTTTATTTTTTTTGGCAATCTTTATCAACGAAAAGGTTCTGTTTGAAATAGTTTACCATCTATATAATGTCAAAAGTTATAATGCAAACACTTTGTTCCGGAAAAACGGTGAGTGAATCGATATGTCTCGTATAGATACACAAAGTATTATAAATATGTACGCGAGTAGCGTAAAATTAATAATAATATTGCTTTTCAAAACGATACTATTTTAATCTAAAATCGATATGATACGATATTATGATACGTGAAATTATGGCGTGTTTTATTGAACAACCTCCTGCTTAAGTGTAACTACGTTTAGCATAATATTATTTTAAATAAATATTCAACTGAGTGTATGAACAAAAAAAAAAAGGAAAAACAGTCGAATCAGTAAAATATAAACGAAAGCACGCGTCGAATAAATGTTTTTTTTACACCCTTATGAGGGCGCATTTTTATTTTTGGACAAATTCAACCAAGATCGCTGCTGAACTTACTACGTGTATGTATTTTCTTTCCTGTATTTTATACCCAACCATATATATTACATGGGTCATGGAAAGTAAAAAAATTTCTTGCTTTGAATGAACATGTCCCAAACAGCTGTATTATATTTATTTTTTTCAATTTTGTCTGTTACTACGCAATCTACATTCATATGTATATTGTATATAGATACATAGTATTACCTTCATTTGAATATAAATTAGGCATTTTTGAATAATTACAACTTATTTTCACAATATTAAATGCTTTAAGTTTTTTTTCTCGGATTCATTTTTCAAATATTTTCGTATAATATTATGAGTAAAAAAAATTGAACCTTGTTTCAAGCTTAAAAGTAATTTCTAAAAACTTTTATTTGCGTTTGTATATACCTATTCTGCAGTTTAAAACTATTGATTTAACAATAGTCGAGCCCTTCTGTTAAAAATCAAGTCATTTTTTCAAGCACTGACAATATTACGTATCCGGTAACGAAGTAAAATATTTTTGATTTCCTCAAACTGCAAACAGCTATTGATCATCAGGAATAAAATGATCATCGGATAATTAGTGTGTGACGTGTATACTATATAAGTAGATACATTATTATGATTATTTAGTAATTAGTACCTAATTACCTAGTACTTGATTAATGTCTGTAACACTATAAAAAAAAATTTTAATTAGAACGACAAAAAAATGTAAATGATTAAAAATTATATAATATTTATATTGAACTACTTTTAGTGTTGAAACACTTTCTATTATAATAACATACCTATATACATTATATACTATACATAGGTACCGCGTTTGAATGTCTAATGTACATTCGGGGTATAAAGTATTATTCAAACGTAATGATATACAAATAAAATATGCGGACAATAACAGAGCAATATAAACAAAGCAGTGTATATTTATTCACATAGCATTCACGATCCCCACGGACGTAAACATTTTGAGCGTACACAACTATGAACATTATATTTTAATACACAATTCTGTGGAATACATTTTTATTAAAATTTAAGCGACACGAGCTCTGGTAGAAGAAAAATACCTTCAAGCAGCACTGATTTCGTTTAGGAACGTTATTGTTTAATACACATTATAATAACATAATATACTCTATGTATTAGAAAATATGAGTAGCTCCTAATGGACTGACACAACTAAACAAACAACACAATATCACCAAATGTATAAATGTAAGCATTACTGTTGAGTATAATATACGTCTACCTATATGTTCTCATTAGTCACTATACCTACTCAATGGTATTACATATATTAAACTAACAATCAATTATTATACCTTTTAGGAAATATATTTTCAATAACAAAATGTTATAACAATATATATTATTTTGTTTGACATTATTAAAATATATACATTAATACCAATAGAATTATTTGAGTGTTATGCTCTGTGGTGTATTTACGAATTATATTGTTTTTTTTTGGGGGGGGGGGAGTGTAATATTATAAGCAATAATTTTTAAATAAAACGCTACAAAATAAAATTGAAAATGCTAACAACTAATTAACGATTAGATACACGAAATTATAACTGCACAACACACAATTAAAATGGCTGTACGCGAGTTGGGTCCCAAAATTAAATCTTAATACTAAAATTGGGTCCTGAATTATTTTAGATACTATTTACTAGTTGAGTCCCGGATTTTTTTATACTTGTACATCGTTCCGACGTGAATAATTCAACATATTACATCAAATATTGTGTATTATACTACCTATCACGATAATGTTCACGATTGACATTTTATGATACGAACAACAATAAAGATAACATTTCGGGGAACTAAAATTGTCTAATGTAACAATTGTATAGGTATTAGTAATAATGATATCTGCTAAAAAAAAAAAAAATGTTAAAAAAGGGTCAAATGTAGGCATCAGAATTTCGTATGTCTTGCGTCGAACCCCAACCGTGTCCATTTTACACGATGCCGTGTTGTATTTATCAAAAAAACATTTGGAACCCAACCATAGTACAGTACCCAAAGTAATCAAGGACCCTATCGTATAAGTATGACACCTGTAATGTATATTATAATATAAAAACTATATATGTACCTTGTATCTATAATTTATAAAAATAACGACTATCAATACAACACAAACGAACATTAATTCGCTAAAAATGATTGATTTTAATTAACCACGATAATAAGGATCATATCGATTATGCAAAACTAACGAAAAAAATAATAATAATTCCAAACATTTTCGAGCCAACGAAACAAAACGTTCGTGTATGTCGATAAAATAATAATACTGTATATAGGTATTTCGTTCAAATTTTTAGACTGACACATTATAGCAGCATTATACTGTTATACAAATATAGCGTATATCACTCGGCAATAATAACCAACACGAATTTAGTGCGATCGATGAGAAGTGTTGTAGGTAATATATCAATCGAGGGTTAGAAATTTAAAAATCTCTCGCTCCGGTATGATATTATTATTTTTGTGGAAACGAGAACAAAAATAAAACACAGAGTGCAGATGCGATGAGGATTAATGCGATTATAATTTATAGGGCTGAAAATTAATTACGGATGGTAACCGCTGACAGATCGGACTTAATCGCGATCGCTTTTTATTTTAAACACCCTCGGCATAGATACTCCTCTATACATTATAATATAGTATAGTGACATTAACGGTAATACGTGTATTTATTGCACCGTAAGCCCGGCGATACGACAAGACCAACCCTGAAACTATGTATAGATAATTAGTGATAATATTATAGGACCATGTCATCCCACCTGCAAAGGCTCGTGTTGACGCTTAAACTCAAAGGCCCCGTGTGCACTGCGCACGGTCAAACAGTTCATGCAAGTGTCCACGCTGTCGCTGAACTCAGTTGACAAAAACGTGGACTGGAAATTAAATTCCTACACCCCGGGGTTTTCCGGGGATAATATAAAGGGCACAGCATTTCACTAAAGCGGCGGAGATTAAATTTTTTGAAGGTCTTTAGACTTTTCTGACGTATTGAATATTGATTCGACTTTTTGTGATATCGATATGTTTGAATGTTTCTTATAAAAAAATTAAGACTTACATGTTATATCGATGGTAGAATTATTTTTCTAAAACAAATATTAATAAAGAATTATTTGATAAATGTTGCCAAATTGAGACAAACTCAATCGAGTGAAATAGAATAAATTTGGTTATTCATTTATTTACTTACACACTATAATAACCGTATCAACTATCAGATGTATCTACCTAAAAGTGTATAATAATTAATAATCAAAGATAAACGCAAAAGTTCATTTTTAGAAAATTTTAAAATAATTATTTTAAATATTAGGTAATTAGTTATTATGTTACATGTATATTCATATATAACTACATATATAACTTTAAAACTATGATAGAGATTTGTCAAAGAAATTATTACGTTAAGGTTTTTAGAATATAAAACAACGAAATTGTTTTGCAAGACAAATTGTAATTTGAAGTCTCATCACGGCCGGGTCTTTCCAAAACATATATCCGGTATTAACCAACCGAATACACAACTGATTCGACAAGACGTATACACATCGATCTTCTTCCCCTTTAATAATTTATTTATTTAAATTCTGATTCTGATCTTTTTGAATATTTAAGTATACTTAAAGACCATACTCTCATACACCTAAATCATATTATTTAAGTAATATCGTATAGCGACACAAACTTTATTTTCAAATGAGTACCTGCACTGTTTTTTTACTGTAAATTGTTAAGCAATTCATTTTTTTTGAAAATTTTAACTTACGCCTATTTATCGAAATTAAAATGCGTAGTATATAAGTTATTAAACTTTAGGTACAAAGGATAAAAGTTTATAACAATATTATTATTTTAGAAGATATAGCTGCTATAAAGATTTGAAAAGTATGGTTATTAATATTAATAATATTTTATAGTTTGTAAAAGTTGTCTAATTATAATAAGTGGTACTAGATTAAATACACAGTAGTAGGTACAAATTATTTTAATTTCATGTAAAACCAATTTTAAGGAATATTATTATAATAGGTGCATAAAAATTAATTACTTAGAAACCACTATTATTTACCATATTATACATAAATAGGGTAATTCTATTTTTATAAAATTAAGTTTGGGGGACGGAGTAGCCGAGTGGATCAAGGCGTCGGTTGAGACACACGCCGGCGCCGGTTCGAATCCGGCCACGGGTGGCATTTTTCTTCGGGCAAGTCACGGTGTCCAGAGAGAAGTGCCGCCATCCCCCACCCGGGCGTGGCAGATACCTACAGGTGCTCACTAAAAAATCTGCCAAACCAAAACACACGTGTTTACTAACCTACAATCCTTTCCCTACAACCAAAAACAAATAGCTAATAGCCATAGTTGCCGGGCTTCATGATAAATGAAAAAAAAAATAAAAAAAATATAAGTTTCCATCGTTACAAGACTTTCTTTAAAAAGTATAAAAGATCTAAGTATTATAAAATAGTCTTTGAGAGAATTATTCTGTTACATGGTAGTGACTTTAATATACTGTCTATCTCATAATTTCTGATACGGTGTAGCGGTAACAGATTAACACCAAAAAAAGGAGGAATACGAGAGGATTTCTATGTTAATAATATAGGTATTAGACAAGACGCTTAGTTATGCCGACCGGTAACTATTGAAAATTTGTCTATAACTGGAACGGTGTCAAGTCGGCAGCATTGACAGATAAATACCATACGGGGTAACATGAAAGGATTTTAGACAAGTATAGACTTATAACACGATTGTAATTTTTTTTCATTGGTGGCGGAAATGAGAGGTAAAGACCTCTAGGCAGGCCCAAAACTAGATGGAGGGACTCAGTCATGAATAATCTAAAATTACTTCAAGAAAGGGCTCAGATAAACATGGCGTACAATAGAGAAGAGTGGAATAAGCTTGTGATGGGAGCGTTGGACCTCAATGGCCCCTTAAGCTGTATAATATGATGATGATGATGATATAGACTTATAATATTATATTATGTAGACACTTAGTTATTCCTAGACAATGTAACGTACCTATAATGGCATAAAATATTAATTATGAAAATTATATTACTTTACCGATGACCATCTAGTAGCAACACAAGGAGTGAACGATGGAACGAGACTACCTCGGTACACATATAGGCTGAATAATTATTACTATACATTCTGTAAATTAATCAAAAAATATTTATACTTATACGATGGACCTCTATGAAAAAACAGATCGAAGCAAGATGACACACAAGTTTGAAATATATCTATACTTACATGTTTCCCTAACATTGTTATCTAAACTTATTGTTGATACGTAGGTATTACTCATTTTTACATTAGAAAAAATCGATATAAATAAAATATGATAATTTTACAATGTCTTACAAATTACAATATTTATTATGTGAATTATAATAATAAAATATAAATACTGTAATATATTATACATCATTACAATATTTATAGAGATATTTTTTAAATGAGAATTTGATTAAAATATGTATTTTTGAGGATGAATGAAGAGAAGTTGGGGTCTTGTTTGGATAAAGGCGGTATAGTAATCGATGATCTTGTATACCTGAACTTTTATGTATAACGAATTTCAGATTATATTCAATAAATGTCAACTGTCAGACATACCATGAATCTAATATTATATAAAAGCCGACACCAAATTCCGCTACATGAAAACCATAAACTTTCAAACGACCGATTTCTCAATGCAGTAAAGTATTATATATAGGTTCAGGCGTCTGGTGGCGACCGACTGATAGCCGATCGAAAACTTCGAGTTCAAGTCTCTGCCCTACCACCCCACTATTTGCATTAAAGCACACAGAGGACGAAATATACATATTTATACAAATGACCAAAATTGTCGCGTACTTCGCAGCGAAACCTACGTGATTCGGCGGAACTTATCTGATTACCATAATAACGAGACGGGAATTCAAAAGCGATGATGATGACCATCGTCCCGCTTTTTTCGTTTCATCTATATAACCTTTTGTGTTCTTCGTTCTGTTGAAATAAAATAATAATATATTCTAACCGCGAGGTTTTAAATTTAGAATATTGAAATCAATTGGCGGGCAGTCACGATGGCTGTTTAAAAGAAAAACGCGTTTTTCACGATACCAAATGAGCGCCGCCGTAGTCATAAGTATACCGCATATATATGTATTTCGCGATTAGAGGGAAGAGAAGAATATATTTTATGGTTGCAAACGGCGATAATGGATAAAAGTGAAAATTAATCGCTCGAATACTGCAAAGGACTATACGCGAGTTTACGTATCGTGCAAAAGGCAAACTTCACAAAGTCATTTTATGCTGCACGTATTATACAATAGCATAATTATACTTGGGCTCAAACTAACCGCAAACGTCTGTGGGAAAATTCCGATCGAATAATATTTAAAGCACAAAAGCGTACAACGTCCGGAGATGTGCTGTCGTAAGATTTGGTTTTTATGAGAATGAAATGGCGATTAATATTCATGTCACTGCATAATATTGTAATTTATTCATCGTTGTATATTATATTATATATACGTTTTGATAATACTTAATGATGCCACAATTTAAAACACAAATTTAATTTATTTTTGAAACGAATAAAAAAAATGCATCACATGCGTTGCGAATGACAAAATTATATTATTTTTATTAATATATTTTTTCCTTTTCATCCATTTCCAAATTAATATTTTACTTTAGGTAAACAGCAATTATAAATTAAAAAATGTACATTTTTCATGTATCTAGGTACGCTATACTTCAGGTATTCAGCTATGCAGTCATCATTGAGTATATCATTAAAAAATACGTGCTAAATAAAATTCAATAAAAAATATCATTGCGTACAAAAAATTGTTCTGAGCGTAGTCGGTATTCGGCATTTTTTTCTAGAGATATTTTTTAATTTATCTATAGTATAACTATGAGAGATTTATTTGTTATTGGTAATACACCAATACAAAAAATCTCATTGAAGTTAGTTCATCTTCAATAAAATTAATGTCCGTCGAAAGATGTGGGTTTCTAATGAAGACCCAGTAAGGTTTATCAACTATATGGCTTGGTATCTATATATTAATCAATTTCATATTTATTTTCATTCAGAAGATGAATTATATTAGACGGTAGGAATGAATCAAGATCGAAGAAGTCATAAGTGGTTTGTTGACGAATTACATTCAAAGCCATTATAGCCAATAATCGATAGGATTGGTTTACAGAAATCGTTTAAATCTATACCGGAGTAGTGATAAAAATAGGGGTGGAGGAAAAAGTCTCGTTGGTTAATCCAAAAATCATTTCATTGTTGTCAGCAACATCTGTTACATCAAAACGATTTGGCCAAGTTAAAGTGGGTGTATTTGTTTTAAGAGTTTTAGGATTTATAGTCTTGAATGAATGGCCCGATGAGGATATAGCCATTTCCTGACCCACGACTGTTCATCGAGAACCTATCGGAAGCATTCAGAGCAAAGTAAGTTATTCCTATTAAAATTAATAGATTAATGTTTTTTCATCCAATTTTTTACGGCCAAAATTGTCAGTTGTTGAGATAAGATTTTTCCAAGTCGAGAATATACGCTAAGTATTTAGAGTATTTACTACCTACTAAAGCTTTAGGTTTTTAAATTTTAAATGTTATACATTTTTAAGAACAAAATAATTTAAGCACATACGTGATCATGATTTTGAAAAAAATTGAACTTAAAACTGTGATAAAAAAATTGTATCTGTGTAATTACGATTTTTATATTACTACAAGAAGAGAACTTACGAAGAACCTTATACCACATTTTCAAGCTTTTTAACTTACAAAGAAAAATTTTATCAAAGAGAAATAAAAAAAAATACTGAAAAAGTCAAACATTTCAGATGTCTATAAATAACTCAAAATGAGTCAAAATATTTTTAAAATGGTGTCATGCCGAGAAAATGCTAATATTTAATTCATTTGTGAAAAAGTCCATACAGTTATAAACACAGTTTCTTTATAGATGTTTTAAGTTCAAATTTAGACGAAATAATATATTTAAACGAAGAATAACGATTTTAATTATTTTATTGTAATTCATAAATATTATACGAAGGAATTGAAATTGTTAAAGTATATTATTATATTGTATACACTATAACTATACACACTATGGCAATTTCAAATGCAATTTTTTTAACCAACCTACTCTATTACTATAATATTTAATAGTAAAATAAACTACTTTGATAACAATAATATCAAGAAAAATACTTAGTCGTATATTATAGGCTGACAAACATTGTTCGCTCAGAATCGTTTTTCGTATACACATTCAGAAATGTAAAATCATTGTATTAAAATTTAACACATTCATTGACGGTCAACCCCTCTAAACACCAACTCTAGTACTGTACCACTTGCCCACCTTATTTTACATTTGTGTTTTTGACGTTCACTGTGCACCACAGTAGCAACAACATCCAATTCGCTTCCAGAACTCATCTCAAAATTGAACATTTATTTCTGCTATAAATAATGTCTTCAGTCAATAAGAAAACAACACACTCACATAGATCGTTACACTCAGAATCTAAAGTAGTTAGTTGATCACACTGATACCTACTTAAGGTATGTGTTATAATTTTGCAAATGATCATTCAAACACAGAGGTGCAGACTGCACAGTATTATTGATTTGTGTATAGGTAAGTAGGTACCCATTATGTTTCAGTAGAAAAAAAATGCATTTCGTTTTGACAGTTTATTGAAAGACATTCACCTGACCTTTAATGGTCCTCGGTACTTGACCTATAAAATAATTTATTTAAGTATAAGTATGTAAGCTTGTTTATTTATATGTATAAATAGGTACAGGAAACATTTTTGTTTTTTTACTGTTACTTTAGTATTAGGTGTCGAGTGTACCTCGTCATCGGAGAGTCAGTACACTTCATTACAATGTATGATAATTCATTGCATACAAAAAATGATTCTGAGCGAAGACCATGTTACTAAGTATATTTTATGATATATTGCTATTATCATAATTTAATACTTATAACATTACTATTAAAAATACGGTAGGTTGAATTAATTTTGACGAAAATATTGCATTTGAAATTGTCATTAAACTTTTATATTATTACAATTTCATATGTATAAAATATAATAATATGTATAAAGTCCCTACAAATAATAATAATGAATTACAACAATAAACTAAAATCCTTATTCTTAGTTTAAATATATTTTTATTTCGTCCAAATTTAAACTTCAAATGTGAAATGTCTAAAATTTTTTGGTTATATAATGAACTACTTATGATAAACCTTGTATTCAATTTTAAATCTTGAGCTATAAGAATTGAATATTTTATACATTTTTAACTATACAATTATTTGTAAATATTCGTGATTTTTACTGATTTTATCAAAATTTGTTCCTGATATGCTCATAAAGAAAATCAGCCTATATATCTTTAATATTTTTAAAATCAATATTAACATTTTATGATGAACCTTGTATTAGTTTTTCAAGCTTTCTGACCCAGTAAACATTTTTTTATCGACATAACTAAAAAAAATTGGAAATTATAAATGTCTATAAATAGCTCCAAATGAGCCGATAGATTTAGGAAATTATACCATCTGTAAGAAATAAATAATAATAATATAAACAATTGGTAAAAATGTCAAGTACCTACTGAAGTATATATTTTAAATTGCCAAAGTGATGACAGAGACACAGAAAATTTAAAAAAAAAAACACACATCATTGTAAAATCAATACATTCAACGTTCAGGTCAGGATCTAAAATTACAGAAACTTCTCAATCTCACCGATAATTAACAAAAAATCGAAACACTCTTCAAACTTAAAAACCACCCGTACAAGTCATTTAAGAACCTATTAAACAAAATAAATATAAAATTACGCATGTGTGGAAATAATAAATTAAGTTGAAATTAAGTCTCATTGAATCATAAATTCATATCTAATAATTGAGCTACAAATTACAATATTCATACACAAGATACATACACTACAATGAAAGGAACACACAAATATAGTTATAAAAGATAAAATATTGTACCATTTTCAAGACATAAATAAGTTTTGTAATTTAATTTCACCATGTCATTGAAGCTTAATATATTTAAAATTCGACGAGTAGGTGGTGTTAATAACTAAATATCACAAAGAAAATAATAATTTCAGTTCCATTCAACTTTTTAAGCACTTTTTTATCCCACAAAACTCTTGTTGCCAGATTATTGAATGAACCCACTGAATCTTATAAGTATTATAATTAAATAATAGCTACTCTTCACAATTTTTCCACTACCTATACTAGCTATACTGAGTTCATTTATAATTAAATACCTAATGAATTTCATTTTCGCATTTGATTTATGAAATTAATTTTTATGGCTTACGGCTCATTTCAAAGCTTTAAGGGGATTCGATACCGCGATTTTCTGTTTTTGTCTAACACACGCTCAACATAGTATTTTAGACGTGTTTTTTCAGTTTTTGCCAAACATTCCAATTGATAAAAAAGAGTATTACATCTCTTTTTTAATATGACATTTTTAATTTTTGGAAAAGTTAAATTCAAAATATCAAAAATGTGGGAAAGTTGATTTCAAGTAGACTTGACGACAAATTTAAATATGTTTTTAGAATTCTTATCACTTAATTAGATCAATTGATATGTTTGACAAAGAACCAGTCTAAAATCCTATGTCGCGTGTGTGTTAGACATAATTTACAATACTAAAAAATTAAAGGAGCACGGTAATAATGTAAACAAATTTAGTGTAAAGGTTTAGTGTAAGGGTTGTTTTTTTTTAATTTATTCATTTAGTTTAAAAACAAATTTAAGTACGTGATTATGTTTTTTTTCTGTTTTGTTGATACCTAGTGGATTACATAAAGTAGATTTTTTTAGTGTTTTTGTATGTGCTCAAATTTATTTACAGAAAGAAAAATTATCTTATAAACTTAGTTAGTGCACTTGTACCTAGCTTTATTTTAATGTTGATCCATTCAAAATAAAATACAAATAAAATATAACAGAAGCATGCATTAAAACAACGGACAATGAACGTACTTAAGTATGTATTTAAGGTTTTGATTACAAAGGGTTTAAGAAAATCAAAGAAAATAATCCTTGAATTAATTATAATACCGTACATAACGGTAAGTTGTATTCCAAATTATTAAAAAAGTTATCCAACAATATTACTGAAGTCAAATAAAAGCAATTCTATACATTTTTATCTGGTAATCTTGAAACACAACAAACTTTCTTAAAAACTCTGAAAGTCAAAAATAAGAATATCTATATAATCCTTAAATATAATAGTTCACTGTTAAAACATACTATACATTAAGTTTTTAAATGTTGTAACTTATAACTATTATGTTATAACTATTCCCATTATATCAATACAACACTAATATAATTTGGTTATCTTTTCACACTTCATGTACAAAAACCACGCAATCGCAGATAAAATCACATACTGCGGAAAAAAGTTTTTAAATATATACCTATAATCTATATGTATTCTTCATGTTAATAAAGATTAAAGACTATAAATATAAATACCTAAAATAAAGGTAAAATTAAAAAAACTATATAATTCATTTTTATAAATTTACTATAATATATAGGTATTGCATCAATTGTACTAAGGTGGACAGTATTATCTATACATCGGCTATTGGATGTATGAAAGCGTACATAGGTATCTATTATAACGTTAAAAATTGTCCTATATCGATCAATGATCACCATTATTATTCTATTAAATATTTAACCCAGCTGAGAAATTCTGAGGGTTATCTAAAAACAGACCGTCGAATATAGTATTTTGTAGGTATGGATATTTTATCATTAAATTAAAATTTAACTCATCAATACCTTCTCAATGTCGAGATGCACTTGACTCCAACTACACAGCATAGTGGTTATAACGATATACGTATATACTTGCCCACTTTTAGATTCTAAGCGGAGCGAAGAATGTATATTGATTTAACAATGATGAGTGGTTTTCTTTTGTGTGTCTGAAGACACCTTTTACGAATTTGACTTAGTCAACGGTTCTGGTAGGAAAGTGAATCTAGTTGCCAGTTGGGGGGCGAAAAGTAAAAAAATGTCAACGTACTTTTCTTAATAATATCTAAGAATAAACGAAAATAAAAATTTGTGACAACAGTAATTAATAGTTATACACAAAAAAACCTAGTTTTCGACAAAATATATTTTCCTATTCAATTGTAATTTATAAACGAATAACCGTGGATACTAATTTACTTTTAATATTTATAACAGTATTTTCTGGTATAATTTTCAAAATATCTTGACGTATTTGTACTACCTATCTATAAGCATCAAACAATTTTCAAATTTTTATGTCGGTTGTCAAAAGTTTAAAATTTAAAAGTAAATCCACAATAGTTTTCTTATGAGCGTACACACATAAACACATGCATTACAGTGACTTACTAAAGTAAACAGGATATACATTCAATAAGTTCTTAAAATAAATAAATAATGTTAAAAATTTTATAATAATAAAAACTCTGTAATATGAGAGCTTTTAAAAAATAAAATAAAATCAAAGTACCCACAAAAAAATAAAAAAATACTACAACGAATTAATGTATATAATTACTATACAAAATGTGTTCAGTTCGATGAAATCTACAAAGACCTACTCATTTTAAGTTCTTTTGAGTATGTTCCCTCAACAAGTTAATTGTGCATGCTTTATTTTTTTAAATTTACGAACATTTATTAATAGGCGTATTGAATCACTCATTATTGATGAATAACTTCAAATGCGTTTAAAAATATAATTCGATAACGAAGAACTATAAATTTTTTTCCATGCAGTATATTATTATATAAAGTAACATATGGCTTTCTTGTGTAGTAATAAATACTGAAATGGATGAACTTACATTTATGATAAATTATAAATTATAGCCTTAGACAATTATTCTAGACGATTCTTGTTTTAGTATAACACAAGGACGTACCTACAGTAGCTATAATATACTCATAATAATATATGACTAGGTAAAAGGAATTTTAAAAATTGCCACAATGACGAGTCGCTTTCGTGTAGCACTGCAGCTGTTACCGTCGTTGCCCGTGACAGTACTACAATAACGGCCTCCCTCCGACGTGACCAGAGTAGCCGATCGCTGGCCAGAGGGTCTCGCTTGTCGACCACTTCGATCCCCGAGTCGCCGTTGCCTTGTCTCGATGTCCTCAGCCAAAAGTGGGAGGATTGTGAGATTTGCAGAATATGCTGTTCAAAGCCGGGGGAGACCGCATACCATCCGACACGACCGGCCTGTCGAATTTCTCTCCACACGGAGGCCACAAATCTCGTGGCCTGACCAATAACCACGTAAAGGTTCGCGTGTCACTATAGCGTCACCATAGACCTTATACTTAGTCCGGACCAAATCTCCGAACGCATTCATCACTTGGTAATCTCTTGGCCAGTTCACGTCCGCCGATTTTCCTGTTACACTACAACTGCCGACAACCGTTCCTTGTTCGGAGTCATCGCCTGGTCGCGAAGACGATGGCGCGTCGCCGTCCACGAATAGATAAGAACCGCATATCGTTATTAGTTCGTCCAACAGTATTCGTTATTAGTTCGACCAAATATTCAACGCTGGGTCCTTGTTTGTATCATGGATTTTTTTTGTTTATTAAAATATACTATTTTTAGACATGGTATGCCAATAGGATATTTCGTAGTTATTTAAATATTTGAAAACATTGCCGTACATTATTACAGTATCGATGTTATTCTTCCATTATAAATACATAGGTGTACTGTGGTTGTTCTTGCATTCGATCATATAACTTATAGTTGTGATCAGTCTTTCGTTAACTTCTCACACAGTATACTGTATAGGTAGCTACGATTTATTCGTCAGATTCGTTGTATGATGTAGCCACCATTATGTTCCTCTTGCATAGTGCGTAATTATAGTATAACTTTGACGTTTGTAGTCTGAGTTTCAAATAAACTGATTTCAGATTTCGTCCTAGCTCCATAGGTGCAATTAGGAGAGGATTTGAGGGGGCTAAGCAGAACCCCAGTTTTTTAATCATATTTTAGTTTAAAATATAAATTATCTGGGTCTGTGCTACTGATACAATTCTAGCACCCCCTCTCCATGCAGTAAATTTTCCCTAGTTGCACTTATGCCTACATAGGCCTATAGGCCATTACTGATAAATTAAAACATCTCTCGGACGACGAGTACTTTTATCGTCGCTTATTAAGACGCGAGTAGAAACGCGGCGATGTTCATCATATTATATTATTCTAACCAGCTAGCATCAAGATTTCCGTTTATTTTTCTAAGCGCAAATCATCAAATTATCGTAGAAAAATTGAGGAGAATAGTATCTACGCTTAAGCGTTTTCGCTAGATCAAACAAATTATTCTTCCGTGAATTCTTAAAGCTATGGTTATTAAAAAATGTGGATCAACTTATTGAATGCCTTAGCACAGCACAGATATAACGTTCTCCTAAATATATTTTGAACATTTGATGATTTTACTACAATTCTAAGACACTTGGATTTGTATTCACACAAAAGTGCTTTGTTAAAAACAACGCTTAGAATGAACAACAGCGCCACATTTAGAGCAGCACATTCTGTTGAAAATGTTCCATTTCATGGTTTAGTTTGTTTGGGTAGCGTCCTCTCAACTTATAATACTTCACATTAAATTAATGTACCCATAGGTACTATATAAATTATGACGTATTTCATGAATACATACAAATCATTTCGTTTGGTCCGGATGAGCTTCAAATTACAGACATATGCATACTTTAAATAAGCCCCCGACATTTTGAATGCCGAAGGTAATAAGAAAAGTTCCAAACACAACTTCAAACACGAGCACACGATCCATAATATATTATTTCTTTTATAAAATATAAATCGTCACTGAAATAAATTTTACATTCCAGACTCACCCATTCACGCTATTATTTCTGTCGCAAACATATACAAACTATTATAGGTACATCTATATTATGATCTATAGAATACCTACAAAGTTTGAAGAACGTGGTTATTATTATTATTATTATTATTATCACAGCTCTTGTAATAATTATCAAATTATTAAATAGTTTCATTGATCAAAATAGTCTAAAAAAACTATTGCTTCTAATAATAAACATTTTCATACCTAACTGGAAAAAGTATAAAATTAAAGAAAACCATATACCTACACGATTACCCAAAAATAATTAATTTAGTATAGTGTTAATAAAAGTGTACACTAAAATGTTAAACCAATATTTTTTTAGTGTAGAACTTCTCATATTCCATAAGCTATGTTCATTTAGTAATTATTAAATTTATTAATTTAACAAGAGAATTACGAAAGAAATGGTTCATATTGATATTTACAATTCACATTCAACATTCCCTAAACCATTCGAATCTCTATTGTTTTTTTTAAAACAAAAAGTATTCGAAGGTATCATCTATATAATAATATATAATATATAAAATATGACTGGTAATTTTGTTGTTTGTTATAACAGCATTTAAATTAATTCCTAATAATATACATATTTATACATTAAACATGATAAGTAATAACAGTTAAAAATAAAATGTGTAAACGCTGTAAACGATATACCTACTCGATTTTACAAATTTTATTTTTGTATCAATCCTCATTTTATAAATTATTACACTGTCGTCAATAAAACGCAGTGTTAAAAATAAAATAAATGTTTTTAACGCCATAACACCATTAAACATAATATTACGAAATAAAAGCAGTAAGCAAAAATATAATAAACTTTACTCATATTATTTTAAGTTCACCGTTAACGCTTAATATTAACGTAATACAATTCTAAGGTTATACATTTAATAGCAACAAATTTAACGTTTACAATCTATACAAATAGTGTACCAAAAATATATTTGTTATTTAACTTTTACCATAATATACATTTTAGATTTATAAACAACGACAACTATATAGACTATCCACAAGATTTTTATTTATGTAAATATTATGATTAGTTGTTACAATAATAATATTACTTATATCAATATTCAATAATTATACACACAAATTCATTAAACTGTTTATACTATTTTATTTACTCAGTGAGCGCGTTCAATAGATCTAAAAAAGAGAGAGAAATATGCTAATAAAAATACTTGTTGCGTTGCCCCTAATACAAATAATAATAGGCAACATTGTTGAAAGCAAATTAGGTACCTACACTACCGTGTAGTCCATGTTCCCAGTATTATTAAGTAAGTATATGACTATGATATTACTATCTTGTCAAAATAATGAAAATGTACTTCAATAATGAAATTATACAATAACCCGACGTTGTGAATAGGTTTTACTGGTATACCATTAAATTACCGCTCTGTTTTTTCGGTATTCACATTGAATCAATAATTATAAATTTAATTTTAAAATAAACAATAATAACGTATAATGTTATATCGGATATAAAATAATTGAATTAAATGGGTATGGTCTGTTGAAATAATAATATAGGTGAGAAAGTATGAGGTGTACCTAAATAAAATAATAATTCGAGCAAATAAGTGTAATCGTACCAATAGGTAATAGGTATATTATAACGTTCATAACTTTTAAATATTACAAATGTGTAATTATCAGATATTCAAATGCGATCTGAGGTAACCGATAACGAAATATGCAGAAATATTTATTATTTTCAATGACAAAATAACTATAATTTAATTAGCATTTAAAAAAAAGTAATTGTTAAATTATTAATAATAATTTGTTGGATTTTTTTAATGAAAAGTACGCAGTAACTATTACCGTACCTACTCAATTTTGTCATAAATACTAAAATACGTATCTATAATAGCTACCGTCTAATATATTATACTTCATGCTAATCATGACTACTTTGGCCACGCTTCTATAATAGTGTTATCGTTAAATACAATCAACATAAATCCGTCGTAATATACTTGATAAATTAGTATATACTATATACATGGTAATAGGTATATGACATATTCAACTTTTAGAACCCGATTAGGTATACAGATGAAATCAACGATGCAATTGTTATATAATATTTAGTAAGTTTGTAAAAACTTAACTCATTTATTATTCTATAGATAATAAAGTATGAGATGCGTTTATAGGGAAAAAAAAATAAGACTGCGGTGCTTGTAAAAGTGTAAAATAATAATATCTACCATATAATATATACGTTCAGTTAATTGGAATATGTAAATAGAATAGAGACAAATATACGAAATCTGATGAGAATATTGAACAATTTAGTGTTATAATAGGAATGCATCGGGAATTAAGCATTTGATCACATATACATAATATTATATGGCTGCGTGGATGAAATCTCTAAGGATCAAACAAGGAGAGTTGCCTTGGTATTTATGATTGGTTGTAGACAATGAGTTATTATAGTAGGTGAAAACTCAAGGTGACTTAACAAACTGAAATGGTAAATAACACTGCGGAAAATGACACCGAATAATAGAATGGATCACGGTTAGTTCATCAGAAATCGTCCACTAGAATAAATAATATTTGTTCGATAGAATGTATAATATATTATGTGGAAGGTAGAGTGAGTATACACTGTATTATATGAGAAATAAAAACATCAAGATGAATAAACATATACATTATGTAGCGAGCTGTGACTATTTACCTAATTACCTATTTAATTGATATCATAGTATGTACGTAAATCATATATAGTACGCGTCGTATTAATATAAATATGGTTATATAATACGCGGGCGAGCGCCGCGACATATTAATAGTAATAGTAATAACGCTGCGCGTGTAGTAGTACGTAAAACATCGAGCGCTTGACCGTGAGAGGCGTGCGTCAATATATATATGACTGCGTATATAAATAACTCTAAAAAGTCCGTATAGATCTTGTGTGGTTATATGGAATAACACCACAAGTTACAATAACAACACATATATTTTGGACATCCGGCGCGTATGCAAAAGCGTGTGACAATTCCACGCTAGGCCTAACCGCAGGACGACCATGTACGGTTGTACAGAGTAAAGCAGGGACAGGGACTGACCCAACGAGGAGAGTTGATGGACAAGCGTTCATCAGACGAACAACTGACCAACTCACGAACAGTCACTAGTTTTAATATTGTCACAACTCGCTTAGCTATAATTTAATTATCTTAGACTTAGAACATTTTTGCAAATATTATAATAGAATAAATAATAAAACACTTAAAATTATACAATCATATCGAGTTATTAAATAAACACCATCATCTTATCCATCTACTGGCTGTGGCACGTTACAATTATATACTTGTCTCATACGTGTGTTGTGCAATGAAACAAATTTAAAAAAAATATATAAGAAAACTCTACGAGAGAGTTAATTAAAGAGTATTTTTTTTTTAATAAAAATAAAATATAAAGTACTAATGTTTAAATTAGTTGAATATTTATAACAAAAAAACGATAATTAGAGATATTTCTAGACGCGTATAAAATAATTAAAGGAGACTAATAGGTAATAACTACATAGTGGTGTGTGTGGGTACAATGCTATTACAAATAATTAAATGATTTTATGAAGATAACCGTTTTAAAAAATGTGGACAAATGGGTACGGCTCTGCTGTTCAGTAATTGTCGAGCATAATAGATGTGTTATATTTGTAGTCAATATAAATCATTGTATACAAAAAACGATTCTGAGTGGAGACGTATTGTGTCATACTAACGTTGTATTGAACTTTAAACGCATATAAGAAATAATCGTGCCTACGTATATTTTAAATATTTTTGAACTTACATTAATGAAACTGATAAGAAACCTTACAATAACTAGCTCAAAATGAATCAAAAATATTAGCATTCACTGAAATATTTGGTGAACATTTCAGAGGTCAATGGTTGTTAGTTTTTGAGCTAGCCTAAAAAAAAATAATAGATTTTTTCGAAAATTGTTTTTGCTTAAAAATTACCACTTTTTTTTCTTTTTTTTAACGCTTTCTAAAATTAATTGGAATTTTTAATTTTTACCTCTTAAAAGTACCAATTAGATTCACTTTTTTATCAGAAAAGATGCTGAGCTCGAAAATCGGAGCATTTTCAATACCCGAAATGTTGATAACGGACAAAAGAAAAGTGAGAAAGTGGGTGTCGCATTTCTGTAAAGTAGGTTACAAGTTAGTCACTGTAATGGATGGTGTTAAATTTTAATTCAATTTTATAAAATCATTATATACGAAAAACGATTCTGAGCGAAGACAGTCTGTCAGCCTATAATATTACTAAGTAGTAAGTAGGTATATATTTTTATGATATTAATGGGATTATAAAGAAATTAATTTAAGCACTAGGCATTAGTATCGACTACAGTAGGTTAAATTAATTTTTTCCAAAAACAAAAAATACATTTTAAAATGTCATTGTGTGTAATAAATAATAATATAATTATTTGTTAATAAAATATAATAATATACTCTAAAAGTTTCATATTATACACGAGTAATATTTTTAAATTACAACAAAATAACTAGAATCGTTATTTTTGGTTTTAATATGTAATTTCGTCCAAATTCAAATTTAGAATGTCTAAAAAAAATAACTGTGTTTATATATTTTTAGATTTTTTGGTTAAAGTATGAACTTTTTATGAGGATCTTTGTTTTAAATTATCAATCCTTAGCTATAAAAATTGAACATTTTATAATTTAAATAAAAAAATAATGTAAAAATTTTACAATAATTGATAATTTTCGAGATTTGAACTTAAAATGCTTGTATAAAAATCGTGACTATGGATCTTTAATATTTATCAACTGCTATAACAACAACGTATAAGAACCTTGTATTAAATTTTCAAGATTTTCGACCCAACGAGTAAAATTTCACATTTATATAGCAATATATCTATATTATCTTTCAATAAAAAAAAATTATGGCAATTCAACGTATCACTTAAATGAATAATGTTACATATTTAGGGACATTTCTATACTTGAGTGTATATAATTTATTACTATGAAATGTATTTTTTTGTTATTCTTGAACCATTTTTATCTATTTGAACGTTGCTTATAAAAACAATACCGATATAAGAGTTTATTTACCGGTGATCGAATAATAACCGTATAAAATGCTTATAACTTGGAACTTGGAAGATAATATGTTGTTAAAGTACCTAAGGTGGTTGAACATACATGAATACGATCGAATGAGGAAATGTTTGGAAATAAAACTTATCGAAACGAAAGATATTGTATGCAACCGAAATTATCTTTGTATAAACTTTAACTGTCGAACGTCGACAGTTTTATACTATATCCGTTCGCTTGGATAAGAAAACGCAGTGTTCATTTTTGTAGTATTTAATGTGCATTTATAAAGTATTCACAAATGTAGAATACATCTTTTTATTTATTTCAGAATTAATTATTAAATAGGTAGTACTAAGTGGACATATATAATAATTATTATTACTAAATAATACTGTTTAAAATTTAGTGTAAAATAAAAATAATTGTTTAAATAATTTCAAAATTAACCTGCACAGTATTTATATAATCAATAATAGTATTGTAAAATAATTTTGTTTATTTTTTAAATAAATATAACTCTATAGTTATATTCTGTTAAGCTTATTAGGTATTCAATTAAAAAACAAATCACATATTATCAATATGATTATGCTAATACATAATTATATAGTCTATTAATTCTATTAAATTTTTTTACCATTTAAAATAAATTTAAAAAATAATTGTGACTGTTAAATATACTTAAAACTAAATTGACAGTGAATGTATTATTTTTAAAACAAATAAGCAGAAAAGGATATTATATACTTTAAATAATGTAAACGGACAAAAAATAAAGACAAAATAAAAAATTCAATTTCGTTTTACTTCAAATCAGTAAAAGTAAATAAACAAGTCTTGCAAAAATTTAATTTAAATTAAACTAAACAGTATCTGAAAATTGCAAAAAAAAAACCCTATAGAAATATTTTAATGCAATAAATAAAGTTAAAATATTTACAACATTTTCTTTAACCTGCATGTTCAATTTACATCAAATAAAACTATGAATAAATCTTTAGAAAAATATGTAAACGACAAAAGTTATAAACGTATACCTACCTATACGTTATTTCAATATTGATAAATTATTTATTTATGTATGGTTTTTAAATTGTATATTTTTAATAGATCACTGAACTTATTGACATTGTTGAACTTAATCTTGGGCATAAAGTAAATGTACATTATTAAATATATTTGTTTTATTTAAATTTTAAATTCAGTTACCGTCAAAATAAAATCATTCCATTTCATTTATTTTGTATGTAATATCATTGACAATAAATATGACAAATAGATGTATAATAATATTATGTACATACTATTTGTTTGAATACATTTTTTTTTGAACAGTAAAAATATCGAATGAAAATTAATTGGGAATGTTTATTTTTGTAAAATAATCATTCAGAAAAATCGTGATTCCGGAAAACATCCAAATATAGGTAGATACTAAATAAATAAAATATTCTTATTTTCATAACTCTGCCTGTATAGTTCCATGTTTTTTAATGTGGCGCCTAATTAAATATAAGAAAGTGCATCATATTTCTAACTAGATAATGATAATATTAATTACTTTTAATTTCTAAAACATTGTTATTTTTGATTTATATTTAAAGCACTACTCAACCTCAAAAATATTCGATAGAGTCGGAGACTCAGATGATCTATTTTTAATTATTCCAATACAGTGAATCAAATTCTAACATCTTCAACACACATCTTCCTTCACCTAACACACACAATGGTCGAAGCGGTTCAAAATAAGTGGAGGGGTGCCCTACCTACATTAGTATAGTTCTCATATATAATGGCTTATACACACGCACACACGAGCGGTGAGATGGACGGTTAAATTCCTAAACCTTTTTTCATTATAAAATGTTATGTATTTATACAATATAGTATACATTATTATTTTTTATTTTGGGTCTTATCTTTTAACCATTATCTCACATAGCCAAACATAAATATATTTTGATTTTAAACATTTAAATATTTACTTTTATGTATACTTTAAGCTTTAAGCATTAACTTACATAAGACTTAAATTTATAAATACTAACAGTATTATAGCAGGCATAAAAAAATAGAAAAACTAAACTTTTTATACACACATAACCTACTTAAATAATTCTAAATTCTAAAACAATTGTGCTTACACTATCTAATCGACATAAAATTGTTTTTAAAATATGAAATTAGTTTAAGTTTAAGATATAAATGTCACGTGACCCAAATTAAACAAGGAAAAAATAATTGTTTCTTATCAAAAAAATTATAAAATTTATAATAATAAACATCACTGTAGTATATTATTGTAAGACTCAAAAGTAAATGTAAAAAAAACAAATTTTAAATAATACAGTTTTCATGTAAAACGACGATGTATCGTTGGTAATTGTATACATATATAGTTATAAGGGGATGTATTATTTTGGACAAAATAAGTGGAGGAATATAACATCCCTCTCGTAACTTTCCACTTCGACCACTACACATATGCACACACATACACAATATTATTATAATAAAGTATCATATATTTTGATTTGAATCTTCTTCTAAAACAAATTGATAAATTAAATAAATCAATATATTCTATTTTAATTAGATAGGTATGAAAATAAGTAAAAACATTGTACGTATATTATTTTACTCCTATATAGGTGAGATACTGTAATAAAAAAATCAACCGCAGACCGGACGTTTTATGTAGCTGTATAAATTGTAGTTTCAAACAAAGACCCTATATTGGGCGAAGTTTATTACTTTACTTATATACTTTTATATTGCTTTGCCATCTACTGTTTATATTGATAAGAATATCAGTTGTACGCGCGTTATAGCTTCCTGTGTTGCGTGTCATCGAGTTAGCTAATGGATTATTATTGATTCCGACGTTATTATGTTTTGATATTGACATTATAGAAACTCATTATTTATCTGCCATACATTGTTTAAGGTCTATACATTTCTACGAGTGAGTTCTAAATTATTTCTAAATTATTATCGAGTGTTAGAAAAATTATTATAGATTCACTAAGTTGTAACAAAATATGTCAAATGCATATTTTTATACAGTATGTAGAAATAATCCATTTTTATCGTTAAAAATAGAATAACAATAATATAGAAGGCAATCATCTGGAAATAAAACACTCATACCCCAGTCATATTTTGAGGTTTTTAAAACAGTGGTTTAATATAATTGTAGGCACCCAATATAATAACTTTACATATATTTTAATTTTTTTAAAAAACATGAACTCTAAAATTCTTTTAGAATATTTAAAATTACTTTAGGTAAAATGGTTGAATTCATAAGTTAGTGAAATAATCGGCAAACATACTGGTAGGGTAGCGCTAAATATAAAAAGAAAAAAACGCCTTAAAATACACACATAGGCAAAACATACTATAAACTGTTGCACTAAAATTATTGCAGCAAGCAAAACGATTCACGAAAAAAATTCTTGAGAAAGCATAGCAAATTTTTGGTAAAAATAATAAAGTTTGAAAATACAATAATCTAATTGAAAATTGTACGTAGAAGTGCATGGTGTAGTTTCCAAATCATTTTGAACATTATCAACAGAGTTAGAGCCAATTAACTAGAAATTATTGAGCTTATTTTCGACATTTTGTTAGATAATATTCCCCGCGGCCCGTATACAATGCACTATCCGAAGCCTATAGAATCCATTATACAAAAAAAAATAAATACTAATTTCTACTATTACTATTATAATCTGCAACCAATGGCAACCATTTATAAACGTATTATGTTACCCAAATAATAAGGTTTCAACAAAAAATTAGTGATATCCCAAGAAAAACACTCCACCATGCTTCGTGTAAAAAAAACGCTAAGTATAAAAAAAACTGATCTAAAAGTTGTGATATCATTTTATAGGTAGCTAAGTCTTTGAACTATAGAACTATAGATATCATTTATGTCAGAATAATCTACTAGAAAATTGAACTTAGCTTGGCGAGTGGCGACTTAAGTAAAAAATTTAAAAATAGTATACCATAATGATACGTAATAAATAATAATAATATAGTCTATACAATCGAAATAGGTAGTGTAATCAAGTGTTTTGAAGTCACCAAGCTAAGTTCAATTTTTTAGCAGATTTTTTTTTTCATTCTGAATATACAACATAATATAATAACTAAGATTATGTTTAATTATACGTTCAACTATTTCATTCCAGCTGTTTAAATATATAATATGAACAATGAATTACACATTTTTAAGTTTAAACTTAACAACAATTTCTTGAGATTATATTTTAATAAATTACCTAATTTACACTGAAAATCCAAAGAATGTAAAAATAATAAATATGCACTAAAAATAATAATAATATTATGTTCAACTTTTGGACTTTAAAACAAAGCAGTCCATGTAACAAATGGTCCATACTTATGGAATGTATTGTTTTAGAGCACCCGAAAAATAATAATAATTAATTTCGCATTGAAATCCAGGGCTTTGTAAGTTGTAACACCAATATAAGAAAGGCCTGGCTATTCTTCAATTTAATTATTTATCAGGTTGAATATTCCAGATAATATTATGATTACATTAGTAGATTATTTTCCAACGATAATTTTTTTTCTTTATATTGATCTATAAAAATCTATAAAATATTAGCAGCAATAATTTGCTTAAATATTTTATTTACGATTTTAAATTAACCTGGGTTGAAATTATTTTTAACACTGTTGAATGTTCTCAGCGAATTGCCAAGTATGATATTATATTTCGTATGTGGTCTTTCTGTTATTACTTATTAAAAGTATAGCTTTAAGGTGAGCTGTTGTGACTGCCATAAAAATGCATAAGTACCTATTTATTTGGAAAGTATGTACGTTATTTATTTATTTACAAACATTATTTGGATGTATCCATATTGTAGAAACCTTGTGGTGATCCTCGTGTTATTCGAATAATATGCTGCTTAGACGTTTTCTGTATACTTGGGAATTGGGGTGATGTGTGTTGTAATGTAAAATATTTGAGTTCTGTATTTATTATAAATGTGAGATCGTCCACGATGGAGGTTTAATGTTGTGTTCTATTACGATTAGTTTGTATTAAACTACGTAATCAAATTATATTATGAGATGACCAGAAGGGTCATATTTTGTCGCCACACCCGAATGACACATTGCCACCTCATGGCCAGGGAAGATCCCTTCGCATGCCCTACTTGTGCAACAATCATTACAGTCAAGCACATACTTTTCGAATGTCGCTAGTACCTACCAACAATGAAATATGCAACAAACATAAATTACTCTGTATGAGGACTCGCACCCACTTCTGAGACATACACTAATAAATGCATCAACGAAGCTGAACTCTGTCATATAATTTAATAATATAACCTAAGTACCTACCTAGGTACCTAATCAATGAACAGATATAAATAGATAAACGTAATTTAATGCACCTACTTAAATGCAATGTAACCGAAATGTAAATAATTTAATCGCCACTCCGTCTAATAACCACGTAATTTAAACCTTATTTGGATATATTACGTTATGTAACAAGAAATAATAACAAGTAAAAATACTATAAGGCAGAAAAAAAACTTTTTTTTGTTGAGCAATCTTTGGAATTTTTCGTGTTTAGCGATATAATAATAATAATAATATGTTAAATGTAAAGCAAAAAAACACAAAGAAAAAATAATTATAAGTTATTAAAAAACGCATATTGTAAAGTTTGTAGGAAATTTTCTTTTGTCCCATTTCATGAATAATTCTTTATTAACTACAGACACAAATATCAATTATCTTTTAATAATTATTTTAAACAACAAAAAATAAAGTAAGTATAATATTTTATTCAAAATAATTTTGAATTATAATTGTCAAATATTTTAAAACAGACAGAAAATAATTATAAATAATTTAAATATTTGAAAAGATGTATGAAATAAAATTAAAATAAATATAAGTAAAGTAATACTTTAAAATAATCGAAAATTCAAAAGTTCAATCTTTTTTCTTAATATAAAAAATAATCTACTTAATATTTTGTAGTCACCTGCGTTAAACGAATCAATTGAAATTTATTTATGCTAATGAAATATAATTGTAGGTACAGCTATAATTAAAAGGTCTTTGTTTATGTCTCTTGAGCCTTCCATAATCCAATCACAGTGAATTGATTATTCTAAATTAATTTATCAACAAAATATTTATAAAAAATAAATTCCAAAATAAAACCAGCCCATTAAAAAAAATTGATTTATTATATTATTGTGCTCTTATTTAAAAAATAATTAAACATAAAACGAGATAATATTATAATTTTTCAAACGTTTTAAAACATATTATTATGTAGGTAATGATTTATAATTTAAAATTACAAAAAAAAAAATATGACAAAAATAAATAAATAATATACCTAAAGTACGTGTAAGTACTTACACTTAATCATTTTTTTTTATTATTTAAAATTTGAACCATTGTTGGGGTATTTATTCTATTTTTGTATTTTACATTTCTAAGTTTAGGAATGGAACTATCAAGTTGTAATTAAGTACAATTAAATCTTATTTTTTTCGTATAATTACGTATAAGTAAAAATTTAAAATAGATTAACGATTTTCATACGTGAGTATACAGATCGAGATCGTGCTTTGATAGTTTGATGGGTAAATTTTTTAAATTATCGTGATTTTTTTTGAAAATAATCCCAAAACAACTGATTACAATGAAAGTAAATGTAATCTCGATGGTATTCTTACTAGCTACACTTATATAAGCATATAATATATATAGTTATAATTATAATTTATATTATAAGTTATAATCGTTTATAGAACGTTACCACTATAACGTTTAAATTAAAAATAATAATGCACACTCTCCTTCGACGAGAGTTATTCGTTATAATTAATAATATATTTAGTTCCTATTGATGAATGATCAAATATTATAAAAGCAAAAAAATAATCTTCTTGGCTCGTATAACACGATTGGATGGTAGCTAATGGTAACGATATTTTGTAATCGTATATGTTTTTGATTAAAACTTATTCCTACACAACACACATAACCATACACACAGTGTTTATTATTATTCTGCTCGACTTTAATTATATTTTTTTCATTGAACTGTAAATCTTAAAATCTATAATATTATTCCAAACTCCTAAATAATGATATAGTATCTAACGGCTTGATAATTTTAAGTAAAAATTCACTTTCATTATTAATTTGAATCAAGCCGTCCAAACTGAATAGTACGAGCATATTTCTAAAATATATTATTATAATTGATTTAATTTAAAAGTATTGTTATCAAACTATATTAATAAGACATTCAGCTTTAATAAAATACATCTTTACCTTAGTGAATAAATCATGAATAAATAAGATTCCTACTGCAGTAAAAAAAAAAAAAAATGACTTAAATTATGTGTTGTTTTATGAAAATATTTTTACTCTTCTTATATCAGGGCCTTGCACCCGAATTAACCGGAACCCCTAACGGCTAACATCCCTAAAAACCCTTAAAAATCAAACATCTGAATCAACTAAAACCCAAATAAAACATTCTGGTTAACCGGAACCCAAATAATTTTGTTTTTTACAATCTTTATACGATATATAATTGTATATGTATTTCATATAGTGAATTCGATTATTTGGTTTTTTTTTTAATAATAATAATAAATAACAGGAACAATTTTACAACCTATCATATGTAAATTAATAGTTATTTTCTTGAAAGTAAAATTCAAAAATAAATATTATAAAATCCAATAAAATCATTAATTGATTCTGATTAAATCAAATCGCCTTATTACGAATATTATAATATAATTTCCCATTGTCTTAGTTCTTGTAGTTTCTTAAAAAAATATAACTACTGTACATTAATTAACCAAATATGGTCTAAAACAATAATTTTTTTTACATTTTTTTGGCATGACAACATTTGTTTAAATTTTTTATTCTGGTGTTTGAACATTCGAATAAATCCAGCACCCGAAACCCGAATAAATGATTCGGGTGCCAAGCCCTGGTTGAAATAAATGAAATTTTTTCAACACACAGTTTATTTTTTTCAATAAGTTCTAAATATACATAATATATTATCTCCAGGACGTCTAAAACAAATTAAGCTCTAAAAATTTGAATTAAATCAGTTTCTTTATAACGTTTTTTAGTTCTTTTATCAAATTTAATTAACCAAATATGGTCTAAAACAAATGTTGTGCATTTGTGTTAGGAATTACATTTCATTATAAATAACATAAATAATTTTTTTTACATTTTTTTGGCATGACAACGTTTGTTTAAATTTTTTATTCTGGTGTTTGAACATTCGAATAAATCCAGCACCCGAAACCCGAATAAATGATTTGGGTGCCAAGCCCTGGTTGAAATAAATGAAATTTTTTCAACACACAGTTTATTTTTTTCAATAAGTTTTAAATATACATAATATATTATCTCCAGGACGTCTAAAACAAATTAAGCTCTAAAAATTTGAATTAAATCAGTTTTCTTTATAACGTTTTTTAGTTCTTTTATCAAATCTCACAATTTTTAAGTACTAGTTTTTCTTTTAAGTAGTCTTTTTGACTATTAAATTGTTTTTTTTTCTATATATATTATTAAAGCAGTACAATTTGAGTAAGTTCTATGCGTTTTCATATTATATTAATAATTCTTGAAACTAACTCACACAATTAAATTGTTTTGAAAATAATACATTTTTTAATAGATACCAAAAATAAACAAGATTTTTTTTCTTATTTTTACTTACGAAATATTTGGCATATTTAAATTTACTTGGAACTTATCAAACTAATATATTTTTATTTAAAACAAACTTTATAATTATATTATTATTCTCAAATTTAAATTTCAGTTTTTAAATTGTATCTAATAATTTTAAACGTCAAAACTTTATAACACTATAAAAATGAATATTATGTATAATGTGTACACAGTACACTTAAAGGTCTATTTTACCTGTATGAAAGTATCTTTTTATTGTCAACAACACACTTGTGACTCAACCTTTACACAATATCATATATTTTACTTTAAACCTATTTGTATTTATTTATAATATATGTATACTACATAACACTATAAAAAGTTTTTACAATGAGACTCTTCGGAGTTGAAATACATACAGTTAAGAAATTTTATTCAAAATGTCATTAAATGATGAGTACAAAACATGATCCTTCGACAAAACTAGAAGAAATTTAAATATTATTGTTTATTTGTATGTCTTGTAGCAAGCATCTGCAAATGTTATAAACATTATTTTATGCATAGGTAACCTGTTAGGTATAAAAAATGTCCAAAATATACAAACAAATAACAATATAGTTCTTACAATATAAGCAAACTGCATCCTCTTATTAAATTCCAAAACGTGAAGTCCTCGTAATTACTAAATATTACCTATACTATTAAACCTTTACAATCCAAAAGTCCAATTAATAATTGTTGGTTGTTCCTACGTACTTATGTACTTTTAAAAGTTTTTAAACGTTTTAATTAAAATAAAAAAAATTTTTTTTTTCATAATTTCCCCTCCAGATTATTTTGAATTTTTGTATTATTTTTATTATAATTTCGTTTGACAACACTAAGAAATAGAGAACATAAATGTGAACAATAAGTTTCTTAACACTGTGAGAAAGACGTAAGTATTTAATAATGTGTTGGAGACTTATTCCTCTTCACTCGCTTCATCACCCCCGAGTCAAAGGTTCCACTATTCTTTAAAAGCCACTGATTCTAAGAAAATACAGAATACAGGTTATTCTATCGTTGGTAAATTTAATTTCTTTAAAAAAATGATTTAACAAAATATTTAAATAGTTCGGTATTAAACTTTATCCTGCTGACTGCTGAGTGCTGAATAAAGTCTAAAACTAAATTTTACACTCGTACAATCGTACTAAATAATATAAGTCTAATATTTGGTTTATACCATAATCTATAGACGTGTAGCATATATTTTATTAAGTATGTATAATGTATATTTATATGCCACAACCCCTTCACGTGCTGGTAATTTCGCGAAATAGACAATAAATTCCTTCCACTTCATGAAATTAAACATAATATTTTACACGTTATGCATGATTAACGATAAGGTCCCCACACATGCAGCGGTGGCGGTGGCGTTAAATTCTATTGTCTTTCCTTACCGCCGAGGTGAAGGGTGAAATTTGTCCTGCAGCAATATTGGATAACTTATCACGAAATAGACATGGACATTATGACACATACTCAAAAATTGTTATAAAAAATTACCTCTATTACCGAAAATAATTAGCTTTAAAATGTAACAGATACCTAATTAAAAAATTTTAAATTAATTTAAAAAAATTGTTTCCTTTTTTATTGTGTGCGTTTTGATAGGTAGGCCATAATAACACATAGTTTATTAGCACTCTATATTATTTTATGTAGCATAACAAAAAGAGTTGGTCGAATTTTTATTTTATTTTTATATATTAGTAAAAAACTTTGTTTTAATATATATATTATAGTAGATATATCGATATATCTACTATAGTATTATAGTCGTACACAATTTATATACATATATTAATGTTTTACGATAATAGCGTATGTACCTACAAGTGGTTATTGGTACAGGGTTGAGTGTTGACTTGATACCAAACAGAATAATCTGAATAAGTAAAGTCACCTAGAAATTACACTTTTTGAAAATATATGGTAAATTACCGGTGTTAAGGAGCATTATCATCACCTTTTAGGACAGTAAAAATGCTTGGATTTTCTTCAATAGTAATTTTTATGATAGGAAGGTGAATCTAGTTGGTACTTTGAAGGGATCAAAAGTAAAAATTTCTCAGTAGTTTTCAAAAGCGACGCGAAAAACAAAAGAAAAATTAAGGAAAAACGGGACTTTTTACGCAAAATCGATTTTTCACAAAATTGAATTTGGTTTTTGTTGTAACTTTAAAACAAATGACCGTAGATACATAAAATTTTCACTGGTTGTTTATATTTCATTTTCTATACACCATAATTTCCAAATATTTCGACTTATTTGAGCTGTTTACGGACATTTTCAGCTCACGTAAATAGGTTATATATAAATTACTTTATTCACAAATATCATCAAACATACTTGTAATATCATAGACTGACTGACCGTTTGCTCAGAATCGTTTTTTTATACAATGATATTATATCATTGAATTCAATTAACACCATCCATTACATTGACCCATTTGTAAACTTCTGTACAGCAAGCGACACCTACTTGCCCACCTTTTTTTTTTTACTTTCTTAATTTTATATCTATAAACTATAAATTTATTTAATTGAACATCAATTTATTCGTAGGTACGTACTTATATACTAAAATATTAAAACTCAATATCCAAAATTGACGAAATCTTTGTATTCAAAGAATTTAAAATAATTTTTACATCTGTGTATTTAGGTCATGATGTATAAATATTATTACGTTATAGTTTAACGTAAATAGGATTCAAAATGTGTAACACATTTTACGAGATTTTATTTAGGTATTATGTTATAATACTATGAATATTACACACGACAGAAAACAATAATATGTATAAAATTAACCGAGGAAATAATATTATATTATTAGGTATATTGAAATAATAATATTGATTTCCCGTCGAAATTTTACTCTCGGCCAATACGAATTTACTATTCGTTCACACTTTTCTTCCACCTAGGTATCCACCTATAATAATGACGTATACTATTTTATAACCCACGTCAAAAAAAAAAAAATGGTTGACTGACGAAGCTGACTATTTGTACCTATATAATATTATATTATAATATTGTATTCGACTACGCGTTTATGTCATCATCATTATACAATATTTTATATAAATATAATATTGGTACTGGTATCTTTACGACGATATTTGTTGTCCTAATAAATAAATATTGTAATAGGTACAGCGGCGAAATATGTATAAGTGCCTCCTACCTATACATTATTATCCATAGTTTACGCAGGTGGTCGGGTCGGAGAAATATTCTCACCGACGACGCCACCGCTATTGGGTTTACTCAATTAGTCCGCTGCCATCGGCGGCACGCGTTTTCCATAGAATATAGTTGTTGTTGCCGCCAGCATACATTACAACCGAGCTTTTACTACCGCCATTGAACACTTGTATACCACGTACAAGTAACATCATTAACGTTTTTAAGCTCCACGAGCAGAGTAATAATATGTCGACGAAACTATATTATTATTATTATCTGACAATGTTTTGCGGACGTGCATACGTATATATAATTTATGTTATTTATTAATATTAAGCGAAAACTGCAATATAATATTATGTGCACACTGTGAACGATGGGACATTCTCTCCACACAATACGTCATATGAATACGATTTTGAAGATAAAATAATTTATTATTAACGCTAACTAAAGTTTTAATTTTTGTTTTTTTTATACTACATAGGTAATATTATATGAATATTTAGTAGTATATATTTATAATAGTTATCCTGCTCATATTCATACTTGCAGTGGCGTTGTTTATTTAGTTTATTCTACATGCTATTATATAGACCATCTGATCTATCGGATCATTATATGTTATAATATAGGAACCTAAAAATGGCTACTTTACAAAATATAACCTTGATCTTACCTGTGAGCCGCCACGTACATTTTGAAGTACACCAAAATAAGAGCAGCACAGGGAGCTATGAAGGCGATCAGTAACAAAACCAGACCGTGAGTTTTTTCCAACATCGCCACGGGAAACTTTTCGTATATCAACAAGTCCTTGAATAACATCGGTGACGCCAACGCAGCTGATATGCTCCAAACCGTACCTATGACTGAACATCAAGTGTCAATTAACAACAAAAAACGTATAGTTAAGAATTATAAGAAAATATGTATTCATATATCTATTCACTATTATTGTATTAAATGGCGATAATAATTTAAATAAAAAGTATCAATTTTATATCATATTGGATTATATGGTAATACTAAAATTATCATTGACATAGTTTTTATTTGCCCAGTTTAAGAATTTCGTAAGCTCTGTTCATTGATTTTAATTTTAATTTTAAATTATTATTATTTATCAAGTCTCTGAAATTATTATCATTATTACACCTCGACAATAACTTAATGATAATAATAAATATTTAAATTTTAAATAAAGAAATAGTGTACAAATATAAGAATATTAATAGCACAAATGTATGAATAACAATTGAATTCATTCAACTGTTATGATATTTTATTTGTATAAGATATTAATTTAGGTATTAATTAAGAGGTTGCCATCTATAGTGTAATCCTCGCTTCTTCAAAGCAAACACGATCAAATAAATTTATTACATCAGATTGAAACATCCAAAATATGAATAACTTAGACGAGAGAATTATGTCTTGATTATAATATTACATAACTTGAATAAGATAGAATATTAATTCGCGATAAAATATTCTCATAAAAATTATACTGATTATCTTATCGTGATTAGAGCTATTGTAAAATAAAACAAAATTCCATTATAAATATAGTTAAAATTGTAATCCTATTATAGCAGTTTACTAAACAAAAATCATCACATACTTGAGATACTCACTGTAGTGACCAACAATATTATTAAATTATCATTTGTAAACAGATAAAGTAAATTAAAAATTTTTTTTTGTGAGGGGGGGGGGGGTTGAAGCTTCGACAACTGAGGTCTTTAGGCTGTGGAATTGTGGGGGAGGGAACTGTAGGTTTTAAACACGTGTGTGTTTGTTTTAGCAGAATTTTAAGTGGAAACCCGTTGGTATCTGCCAAGCCCGGGTGGGGGATGGCGGCCTCTTTCTCCGGACACCATGACTGCCTGAAGAAAAATTCCGCCCGTGGCCGAATTCGAACCGGCGACGGTGTGCGTCTTAATCGACGCCTTAGTCCACTCGGCTCCCCGTCCCCCATTAAATATTTATTTGGCACTTATTTTATTACTTCCAGTGATTATAAATGAAAATTACATTAAACACGTATTATGCATAAATCCAAATTTTGACTACTCTAACTTGGTCAGTTTTATAAATAGATAAAAACTTTTAATACAAAAAATGTTTAAAAAAAATAACCTATCCAATTATGTAGAAAAATAGTGTTTCCATTTAAAAAAATGTAAGTTGTATTGTGCATGCGAACACCAATAGTATAAAAATTTGAAATTTATCTGAAAATATGTATTTAAGTACTCCCTGTCATCTCCCGAAAACCCCATTGCAATACAAGGTCATCCACCTGACATATTTAGTGTTACCTTAAATCGTGATCACACTGTATATATGAAATATTAAAAATAAAAATAATTTAATGTACGACCGTAGACTATTCTGAATTAAGATCATTTTTAAAAGGTTTAGATATTTTAAAAGACTTTGGGCCGTATTCATAGTCTATGCCTAATAATAAATATTGCTAGTCATCATCCAGATACGATCAGGCGTGCATCTAGACTCGAGAGGGCTAAGGGGCATTAACAATACCTCCACTTTGGACGAATTTTATTAAAAAATTTATTATGATTTTAACATAATATAATATAGTGTGTACAGGTCCCCACTTACTGCAGCATTGACGGTGGCGATGGCGGTGGCGGTAGCGGTAAAACAAGTCCAGACACAATTTACCGCCACCGCAGCGGCACCGCCAAAACAAAAGAATTTTACCGCCTCTGGTGCAGACGGTGCAGTGTATGGGAACCTTAGTAAAATTACATTTGTATCTTTCTGATATTGAAGGGACATCCTTTCTCCAATTTCAAATTTATAGATCCACTATGTCTGAATAGTAGCTATTTTTACTGTAAAAAATGCTCATACTAATGTGATTAAAGAAATTACATGACTGAAATGAAATGTAATACCTCATAATATTATGATATGAAAAACCATCAAACGTGAAATATTATTATCATTCATCCGTATAGTTTACAAAGATTTTTTAAAAAGTAATCATTTCATAAAAATTACAAAAATATAATAAACCTCATAATATTTCAGTGAATATGAATTTATGATCATAATTAATTCATTGTTAAATTAGGCACCTACCTAAAATTTAATCTGGTATTACCATTATGCAATATTTTGATTTTAAAATTCTAACCTTTTAATAAACATACAATGTTCTATATAATATAAGATGAATTCATTTTTTTTAATCATTGTAAATTAATAATAGATAATTTTATTTACAAAGAATATGTATATTATTTCTATGTATTAAAAAAAAATGTAATTTACTAGTTTAATTATAATATGATGTTAATTTTATACTTACATCATTCACCAGGACCAAGATTAAATATAATAAATCTGATGATGGTAATACAACTTTGTAGATACAATAATTATTATATTTCTATTTCAATAAATTTGAGCTTCAAAACAATTCAAAAATTGTCAAAGAGTATAACAGAATTTTATTTTATAACATAATAAAATAAAACTAATGGATGAAAATTCTTTAAAAACATTGTGAAGTTAGTAATATTTTAAATCCTCGGATATTTCATTAGTTAACAATATTATTAATTGTATTGGTCAGTATATTTATGATTAAAATGTTAGGTTTAATATATTTTATAACTCATGAGTCGTAATTATATTATCCTTCAACAATTAATATACTCTTACAAATGTATACATTTTTCAATTATTATTTAATTATAAATAATTAACTAAATACGATCGTAGGTATCTCAATATTTAAATTATGATAAATGCATATAATACTGGACAGATGCCTTTATAATTTTTAGATAATTCTGAGTGATACGAGAAATGCAATAGTTTTATGAGTTTTGTTTTAGTTTACATTTCCTGTTTTCCATTAAAGCTTATTCCGGTATAGAAAGAGTAAACCACATGTTTGGCATTGCACGGTAACTGATCATATAATATGATACACGTATACATTATAATTATATGGTACCTACTTTGAAAATATAGTTTTTAAAATTCCTTAGTTATAACTTATTTTTCTGAGTAAAAACAAATAATAGGTACCTTAAAAGTTAAATTAACTCTATTTTTAGATTCTGCAATGAAAAGATGAATGTATTTATTTTAAATTAATGAGTTTTGTTTTTATTATTATTATTTTTTTGTGTATGACGTCGCCTTTATGAGCAGTTGAAATGATTTAATTTTGAAGGTAATTCTGGAATAAAATTAAATTTACTAGGTATTTTGGGAGAAGTCAAAAGTAGAAAATTCCCAGTACTAACTAATTGGAAAAAAATAAAAATACATCATATTATGTAAATTTTTATTCAAAACCAGTTTGACAAAATCGATTTTGTTTTTTTTTGAAACTAAATATTACAAATAACTGTAATATTAGACTTGATTTTTCCAAAAAATTGTTAGGTTCTGTTTGTGCTATTTGTAGACATTTAAAATGTTCGAATTTTATTAGATTTTTTTTCTATTTAAGTATAATTTAATTTTTGTTTGTAAGTAAATAATTTGATAGTTCAATACAAGATATTCCTCTTAAGTTATTCTTATCAAAAATACCGTCATCATTTTAGATTCTGAGCGGAGCAATGAATGTATATTGATTTTACATAATTTGTGTTTTTTTAATTTACTTTTTTGTGTCCATCACCACTGTTTGGGATGGATTTTTTTCAACAGTATCTTGTTCGATGAGAAAGTGAATCTAGTTGGTGCATTCGGTAGGTCAAAATTTAAAATTCTCAACAGTTTTTAAAAGCGTCGGAAAAAACAGCATAACAAATTTAAGGAAACCGGGAATTTTTACACAAAATCAGTTTTCGACAAAATCGATTTTGGTTTTTGATGTAACTCTAAAACGAATGACCGTAGAAACATGAAATGTTCACTGGTTGTTTATATTAGTATTTTATATGCACATACAATTTTTAAAAAATATTGATTTGTTTTAAACTGTTTACGGACATTTTCCATTTCCAATTTTTTTAGTTTTTTTTTCTATGAATATCAATAAAATTGTATTTGTTGGGTGAAAAAGCTTGAAATTGTAATACAAAGTTCTTAATATATTGCTTGAATATCAGTTGAAAAACATTAAAAATATGTACATACATATGCACAATTTTTTTTTTATAAGCATTGAAATTTCAATTTTTGGCAACATTTATCAAATTTAAAATTAAAAAATGATTTTGTAGTTAAAAATGTATAAAATGTTTAACTTTTATAGCTAAAGATTGAAAACTTACAACAACAGTTGAAACTACTTAAACAGTTTTAGAAACTTAAAACATTCTACTATCACTTAAATTAAAATTTTCAATTCAAAATATTTAGACCAATTTAAATTTTCTAATTTTCTAGTTATCTATAAACGTTGATAAAAATGTTTCTATTCTGTCAAAACTTTCAACAATTTAAAACAGTATTTCTCAAAAGTTGTATTGATATAATTTAAAAAAATTCGAAAATCCATGAACACAATTTTTTATAGGTGTTTGGATTTTAAATATCACAAAGATGGTCAAAATTAAAAAAAACTTACATTATTTTGTAAATAAAAATGTATAAATTGTATTTTATCGTATTTTCCTATTTGTATGCAATGATTTATCATTGAATTCAAATTTATCCATTATACCTACACTATTACAGTAACCTCTTAAATAATGAGGTACACTTTACCTCTAAAACTATATAACGGAACGTCTACCCTTGTTTTCTATTACTTTGAGATTTTCCCTAATATTACTAAGATAATATTATGTAGATATTATAAAATAATATTTTTTTATTAAATCTTTAGAACATGTTCAGTTATTATTTCTACAGTTGATATGTTATTTTATTTACATTTACGGGCAAGCCTTTTGAATATAAAAATATACACAGACTTCCAAATTAAATATAGATACAACAAGTTACATTAATTTATAATATATGCATTAAATAGACACAACGTTAAGAGGAGGGGTTTAAACTTTTTTAAATATCCCACAAATACATCATTGTAATAATATGCATAACCCTGTTTAGAATCTATAATTATATAGTACTGTTTAATAAATTCATAAATTAAACTATATTCGTGCATCTTGTTTTTAATTTCAATATTAAATAATATGCGAATACAAAAAAATACAAAAATTTTCAACACCGAGTATAATTAATTATATTAATTAAAACTCTTATTACTTAACTGATAATTAACTGGCCCTTTAAATATACAACATCGAATACGTGTGATTATACAACACAGTAAGTTTCAAAGTTTCATTATTAATGAATGATTTTAATAATACTACGCTATATGCATTACACAAAATATTTATGTACTACCTATGTATAGTTTATATTTAAATACAACTTAATTATCATTGAAATATAATTATACATTTGTAATTTTGTTTTATTTTTGGAACAGATAGTTTTTAATTCGAATATAAATGTAGAAGTTATTGAAAATAGTCATCGTTGTACAGCTTCATACTTGTTTTTTTAAATACAATTTACAACTTACACAATACATAATAATTATGAATAGTAAAAAAATATTCCCTCATATCTGTATAGAATATTGATGATAATATAAGACAAAATTGTCATTTTTAACCTATTTCTATCAGACCCTCGTTGTAATACTGTACAATAATATCTCTGCACTATTATAAATATTATTTTTTTTTTTAATTTATGAAACATTGACATAAATTATTATACCTCGACCACTATTATAATATGATCAATAATTAAACAAAGAAAAGAACATACTATATTAATATGAAATGTAAAGCTCGTATTATTATATTTTAAATTGTAAAACCAATATGGAGAACGGAATGATGGAGGGCAACATTTATAATGATTGCATTATTGGAAAATAGAACATTAATAGAGTTAACAAAAATTGTTTTTAATTTATTCTAATGGCGAAGAGAGTATAAAACAATAGCAAATGTAAGTCACATACGGCCCCATCACAGTTAGGGAGGGTACAGTATGGAGCTAGGACTGTGATCGAGCTTCGGGTTTAATGCATGATTCAATATTGGGTATAATATAATGGCCAGTCTGTAGCCTAAAGGTGTATTGAACAATAATTTCGAGACTAATCTTTAAGAGATGAAACTATAGATGAAGGGGGGGGGAGTTTTTGTATGTGTTTTTTTTTCAAAGCAGAGGCGTATTAAGACTCTGGCATATTTTCTCATTCGAGCTTCCATATGTAGTTTGTGGGTGAATTGACGGTTTAGTGGGCTTTGTGTTATTAACATCATATTAATTAATATGTATTATTAAACACATTGTCGTACCTTAGATACAGAATTCGAGCTTAAAAAAGAGCTTATAGATTTTTTTTTTTGTAATTTTACGCATCTGTCTACCTACCACATTTCCCACTTTCAATAGAGGGCAAAAATTTGTAAAAATTTGAAATTATGAAACAATTATAAGTATAGTTTTTAATATTTTTCTTATTTGAATTTACACTATAATAAATCTGGTTCTAACTGGTGTTTCAATTTATTTAAATAAGTATTTAAAATATTCAATACAACATTTTTTTTTTTTAAACGTTTGTTTCGTTTATTTAATATAATATAGATTGAGTTATCAAAAGACGTAAACTGTATAATGAATATAAAGCTGTATCGAAGGATTCCGATTATGTAAACCAGCTCATTAAATATATGTTATCAAAAATTCAAAATACAGAAGATGTTTTGGTCAATTATGAAAATTATTTTTATTTTTATTGTAATTTAATTTTTTCCAACTTTTACAAATTGTAACCTACGTGTGCCAGCTTGTTTAATAATAATAATTTAAAAAAAAAATTAAATATATTCCATACAAAAATGTTACTTAATAATAAGTTCTCAAAAATCGTCTATGTTTAAATATTAACAGATAGATACATACCTAAAACGCTTTTTTGCCTAGTGACATTTGTCGCGTAATGGAGAGGGCTGAGAACTGCTGTGTATCTGTCCATTGCTATGACCAGTATTGAAAATATTGTAGATGTTGCCACAAATACGATCAGAGCTTTATTGATGGTCTTTATACCGGATACCAATAAAGGACCGAGGACGGTCGATGACAGCAAATCGGAAGCAATTAAACTACCGACGAATCTATAATATAAACAGAAACAAACGTTAAATAATTAATATTCATCGTTTACGTAATAATTATAACAGTTACCATTAAATATGGTAAAATTGATAAAACTAGTAAACACAAAATGTTAAATGACATGCATACTAGAAAAAATCAAAATTGTAAAATTATTTATACCATCTCATTTACATACAATAATTATAAATAACTGAGTTCGACAAATATTAATTTATTATATTTTGATCTTATAATTTATAAAACTGTATAGGTACATACTTTAATCAAATATGTAGAACCTTACACACTGTTATAATATTTTAATATATAGACTGACCTAGGTACTCAATAAAACTATATTTTACATTAATTGATAAATGTTAAGTACGAACAAGAGTTTTATTAATAATGGAAACTTTGCTAACATTTTCAGTAGTAATAAATTATTATTTATTATTTTATCAAAAATATTTTTTTTATCAAATCCCGAATAACAATTTTAGAAGTTTAATTTAGAAAACATAATTAAACACACTGTACTTTGGATTTTTGACCAACTCCCGTCAGCACATATTTAATTTCAATAGGAAAAATATTTAAAGTTTATTTATGATATTATTAAGGTTATTTATAATTAGTTCATTAAAACGTGTATTAGGTTTTGAAGCTAATCAGAGGGAAAAAATAAAGAATCAAATTTAATAAATTATATATTTTAATGAGCAATCATGACCAAAACTCAATTATCTATCAATATAACCGTAATTTCTCAATATGAGAGTCTTAAAATTTAAAATCTATATACTATAATATATAATATACATTACAGAAGAAAATATTTAACTGTATTAATGTAATTCATATGCAGCCATTGGAATATTATTATTTATTTCTATACACCAAAATTTAATTATAATATATTCTGATATTTAACACATGCAGTTATACTTTTACTAATTAAACCATACAATTTTAGCTAGGTAATGAACACTAGAATAGCATCGTTTGACTGTGTTTAATTAAAATAACAATTGTACAAAGTAAGCAACTTGACCTGTTTGATGGAGATCTGAGTGAAGGCTTCTTGTAAAACATAACTAGTACAACTATGTTTAAAAAAGCTCCAAGTACGGCTAAAAACCCAACGCACGTAATTTTGACCACTGTAACATAAATAAAAACATACCTATAATAATTTTAATAATAATTATGATACAGAACAAATACAATCAAATATGTAGCAAATATAGAAACCACACAATGTATTCGTCATATTTTTCTTCCAAATCAAAGTATTTGAACATTAATACACATTTTTGAGTGGATAATAAACACAATAAATTTATTTAAACTCAAAATATTTTCTCAGTACCGATAAAACATTCGTAGAAAACAGTATTGAAAAAATCGTAAATATTGTATAATAGTTAAGAAATGTATACATATCATTCGTCCCTATCTCAATTGATAAATTCAAACAATCAACCATACCTAACTGGTGTGTATGTGTAATTTTCTACATATTATATATTTTCACTGTCTAACTTAGTCTCACTGAAGAACGTCAATGTTCTATAGATATATTAATCAACATTAAGCGTAAGACATTTAACATGTTATAAATTAATTGAACATTGAATTATATTCAATGGGATGCCTAACTAATTTTTAATAATTATATAAAATTCACGAAAAATAATTTATAAATGATGGTATTTTTTATAATAATGATGAATAATAAATAAAAAAGAGAGATAAATCCAGGGCATGGGAAATGACAAAAACAAAGAAATGGGAAGTAGTTAAATATAATACATAGTAGGTATATCCAACTCATATTTTACCGCTATCATAATGTTCTCTCTTATAGAAATCCTATCAGCTAAGCTGCTTGATTTTTAATTCCCGTTCAAAAGTAAAATCTTCTTTTTTATTATCCATTGACACTAAGGAAATCGTATTAAATGCTCATCTATTTTGACCTAATTCAAAAATATATTTTTTCTGATTTATCTTCCTATATTTACATTTCTGACAACACATCACCTACATAATCGTGTTCAACCCTCATCTATTTTGACCTAAATCAAAAATAATTTTTTTCCTGATGCATTTTCCTATATTTACGTTTCCGACAACACGTCACCTACATTATACAGTAGCGTTGAAACTAACTGAAAATGTCAAATATTCGAACCAAACCAAATGTCTAATGACATTTGTTTTTAACAAAGAACATTAATAAAAGTTAAACCAAACTAAGTGTAAATACACTATATTTTGTTATTTTTGTCATAATATATGGAATTAGTATTTTTTTAAGGTTTTTAAAATTAAAAAAAAAAACAGATTTGGATTAGAAAATCTAAATAATTAGATTCGGTTAGGGTTTGAATGAAAATCTGCAAGTTCAAATCGATTAGATTTCGTTAAATTTAAAAAAATCTCGGTTAATCCCCAAAATGCAGGGTTCATAAATTCACTAATGTGCATTCTTAATTTATGTAATATGACCTTACCATTGTGCCAGTCCTGGTCAACGTGCATAATGATTCATCCGTGGCCAGTGGATGGTACTCGGCATTTTAACTACTCGAAATCCTGCATCGATGATACCCTCTACATGACTTTAAATTGCAGGTACCTATAATTATAGTAGAATACAAATATGCATAAGTTTATCTAATAATAGTCTTACAATTAATCATAAGAAATTGGGTTTTTTTTAGTGTGCAGTGAGACACATTTTGTGCAGTAAGAGAAGAATTTCAGGATGATATATTTTCTTGTATATTATAAAACAATAATTAAGTAAACTTCAAAAAAAAAAAAATTTCTTTTAAAATTAAAAATTGTTTACATTATTCATTATTATACTATTTTTTTAAAAATTTTTTTTTTAAACATAAACCTTTAAGCACATTCTTGTGGTGGCGGTAGAGAGTTATATAACATCATAATATGAACTAATTATAAATAAGAAAAGCGGACAAGAACTGAGTAATCAATCTATACAATTAGAATACTTATAACTAATTATTCAATTACAATAGCTAAATATAATTCCTTATTATTTATTCAAGTATTGAAAATTATAACCAAATCTGATTTTTTTTTTCATTTCTATAATTAAACGATTTCCTTCTGTATAGAATATGTCCCTTTTTATATTTACTGGCATTAATTTGTAGTTTTTTGGACCTAGATAATCTATGAATTTTTGACCAAACGCCTTTCAAGAATACTCCATTCTGACATCAAATGCCCTATTTTCTTTTATAATTATTATTTTGTTCATGTCCAGAAAGGATTAAAAGTTTTTAGTTATATAACATACATACAATAGTTATTTTTTTATATACAGACTCAAATGGTAACACATCTAATAACTTTAAGTTTTCTTAAGTTGAACCAATTAAAGTATTTTTACTACATATCCTAACAATTTTACTTTGTTAAAGTTGTAGAGGTCTAGATGCGTTTTATTCAGTCAAAATTATCATTTTGACTATTATTTGATGTGGTTTTGAAAAGTATATTACAAAACTTATAAAGAAATTAGGTACCTACCTAGTTAATTAATTGTTTTTATTTTTATAAACAATTATTATTACAAATTAGTAATTACCTATTTCAAGTAAATATTACTTAGTAAGTATTAATACCTATATTTACAAACAACATTATAAAATTATTACTTACAAATTTACAATAAAAATAGTACATTAATATAAAATGATTTATTTGGTATATCACGAGATAGTCGGGATTTATATGTTTTTACTTATCGTTTCTGAGTACCTATATGCAGTCTTATGAAAGTAAAAAATGTAGACAGTAGGTTAGTAGGTACTAAGTAGTATAGCCGGCACAGTTCACATGGGCGGCTCCAGAGACATAATTAGGGGGTGACCAAGTCATAATTTTCAGAAAATTTCGATGATATTTTTTTGTAATTTTGTTTTTAACAGTATAAAATTTTTTAGAAATACAGCTTGGGGGGGGGGCTAGGGCCTCCTGTAACCACCCCTGACAGTTCAACGGATAACAGTTTGTAGGGTTTGGTGTGCGTAGACAAATTCCCTGCTATAATCCAAGAGCAGGAATAAGTTTGTGCAGTCAGAAAAAATCATTAAAAAAAACACCGAATTAAGAATGATTGTGTATTGTGAATGTCGGATGATAATAATATAATTAATATCGTAAAATGACAATATAATACGCCATACAATACTAATTATTAGAATTATAACGTTATTCAAACGTCCGTCAGTTACTTCATTGTTTTTTACCACAGGGATGGTTGCGTAACAGTAAAATAGTGAATTTAAAAACAACTATCGTACTTAAAAAACGATTTTGAACGCAATTTATAAACAAAATTTTAAGTTTAAAAACTTGCAATATGTTATTCTTAAACATATTGTTCAACAGACATACTTTTTCATAAAAACTTCATATTGACTTTTTATAGTTGAAAAAGTTATAGATTGTTGTTTATGTGTACTACAGTACAATAATAAAATAAAGTAAAGTAAATTAATAAACTTCGCTACCTACGCACTGTTATACCTACAATGCATCTCTAATAATTTTCGTTTATATTTCCAACGGCCTACCAATATTTATGATCGTTGTTGTTTACAGTGCAAAAAGTACTAGTGGTAATTTAGAAACAGTTAAACACGCAGCTTTTGACCTTTATGCAAATTTATATGAACTACGAATTTTCTTCGTAATAATAGTGGTTTGATTTTTATACAATAAAATTTAGAATATTATTTGTATTTATTTTTATAGTATTTGAATTGCATTAAATACTATTTAAGTATAACTGCACACTCATAGAATGTTATTAATATATTTAATGTGTGGATTTCACATTAGAACTAAAAAAAAAAATAGAAAAAATAAACAAATATTACCTAACATAGAAATTTATTAATAAACATGAGCTTTTTATGACCCCGTGGCACCGAAAAAATTCGCTCAATGCTCCCTATAGTTGGCATATAGTCCTTTTTTTTTTAGATTATAGATAGATCAAGGTTAATTACTAAATAATATATTGTATATTTTACCATCCTAAATTAATAAAACGCTTTTTAATCATATTATTAAAGATAAACTATATTTTAGATTCTGTGTGGAGCGACAAATGTATTGATTTTACAAAGATGTGTGTATTTTTTTTAATTTTTTTTTTTGTGCCTGTCATCACCTTTTAAGACAGTAAATGTGCTTAGATTTTCTTCAACAGTTTTTTTTCTGTTAGGAAAATGAATCTAGTTGGTACTTTAAGGGGTCAAAAGTAAAGATGTCCAGTAGTTTTCAAAAACTAAGTAAAAAAACAAAAGAAAAATGAAGGTAAACGGGAATTTTCGCGAAAAATCGATTTTGGTTTTTGGTGTAGGTAACTCTAAAATAAATGATACTTTGACATTTTGACTGAATGTTTATTTTTTCATTTTTTATACACCATGACATTTTCAAAATATTTTGAGCTGTTTACGGTCATTTTCAGTTTCCATTTTTTTTAGTTTTTTATTCTATAAATATCAATAAAATTTTATTTGCTGGGTAAAAAAGCTTGAAAATTTAAAAGAAGGCTCCTAATTTATTATTTTAAATACAAATGAAAAATGTTGAAAATCTATAGTCACAATATTTTTTTTTTAAGCATTTATAGTTCAAATATTGACAACATACGTAAAATTCACGAAATTGTGCAAATTATTTTGAGTTAGAAATTCATAAAAAATATTCTATTTAAACTTAAGATTTTAAAATGTAATACAAGATTCCTCAAAAGTTAGTCTACCTTTATCAAAAAAAAAATGTCTACAAGCAAATCAAATTTATTTTTTATGAGCGTTTGAATTTCATATTTTTACAAGATTGGATATTCATGGATAGCTGGATTTCTCATGTAGCGATTTTGTTATTTTGTTGTAATTCAAAAACGAATAACTGTAGATACATTAAAATTTCAGTGAATGTTTATATTTTCATTTTCTATACACGATAAAATTTTGAAAATATTTTAACTCTTTTTGAGCTTATTACAGACATTGTCAATTTTCAATTTTTTTAGTTTTTTTTTCTATAAATATCAATAAAATTTTATTTGTTGGGAAATAAAGCGTGAACATTTAATACAAGGCTCCTGATATATTTTTACAATAGCAGTTGAAAAATATTAAAAATATATACCTAGGCACAATTTTTTTTTTATAAGTACCTATTTAAAGTTAAAATTTTGTCGAAATTTATCAAATTTGGTATTTACAAAATATTATTTAGTAGTTAAAAATTTATAAAATTTTCAACTTTTATAGCTAAGGATTGAAAATTAAAAATAAGATTCCTCGTAAATAGGTTATATATAAATTACTTTATCCACAATAATATCATCAAATATACTTAGTAATATCATAGGCTAACCGTCTTCGTCAGAATCGTTTTTCTTATACAATGATATTATATCATTGAATTCAAATTTAACACCATCCATTACATTGACCCATTTGTAAACTTCTGTACAGCAGAGCGACACCCACTTGCCCACCGTTTTATTATAAACAACACATTTCTGGCCTCTTCTTATTTTATTTATTAAAGAGTTAAAGACCGATGTTTGTCAAAAATGCTTAATTATAAATATATTTAAATAATCAACATTACTTCAAACAGATTTTCAATTTATAGCCCAATAAACCAAATTAATGAAAACTCCTATAGTTTTAAATTTATTTGGAAATTAAAGAGATTTTTTAAATAAAAATCTTATACTGAAATAATCTCAAAATAACATAAGAGTTAGAAGTTTGTAACATTTCACTAGATATTATATTATTTTATATTTAAAGTAGAATCTACTTTGTAAATAAAACAAACATCAAATTTAATGTTTTGTATAAAAAAATAAAACAATATTAATATATTCATTTATTAATTCATATTATTTGATTGCTATCATCGCTATGACAATTAATTTAATAATAATATTACATAAATAATTGTGCGTTTATGCATATTACTCAAATTATAGCAAATAAATTCGTAATATTAATTAAATAAAATATCCGTAAAAAACCAACATTTCCGATGTATTAGAAAACTTTAAAAAGTTATCCATAATTATAATAGTATTATAATAAACTGAATAAAATTGTAATTTGTACTATACAGTCATATTGTTTGTTGCATTATTTTAGGTCTCTATGTTATATTATTATATTCTGCATTAGAAACGTACCATAATTATGCCTCCTATGTCGGCTGTCCGTCTGTCGCGACGTTCGTTGTTATAGTTACCAATATCCGGTGACGCTTGAATAAGGGTGTAGATAGATTTCCCCCTCGCTCTTAAGAATATTTATCCTTTTTATGTCAGAAATTTTCCTAAAACAATCAGAAAACCATAAAATTTAGTATCGAGCTTAAAATGCAATCTATATACTCAATACCTAGTCCTTTTATTTTTTATTTTATAAAAAGGTACAATATATTATAAATTATATTGAAAAAAAACTGTGTAATAATCTATTCATACTATTTTATTTTGAAATTCAGATGTTGATAATATTTGTAAGTATCTATAATCTATGAGCTATGTTTGCACGTTAAATTAGTTAAATTGTTGTTCTTATTTCAAACAATAATAACTATAGAGAGTGGATTAGTTTATTCACTTGCATATTTATTCAGACTAATCGACAATCGTGTGACATGTTAGGTAAGCACATTTTTATACTTTTCATGGCATAGAAATTTAAAAATATTTAATTTTTTCGGTGCATATTAAATTTTGAATTTTTATATATTTTCTAGACATTTTCAAAAAATTTCAAAGAATTATTTTCAACATGAAACAAAAATTATTACTCTCCTTGAATATTGATCTTATATTTTCGATAAAAATCGAAATTAATTTATATATGTCCCTACGTCATGTACCCTGATATCCAATTCCGACACCCAGTTACGATATCTATAAAAGGTATTTAGCTATCAGTATAGACATTGGTGCAACTTGAGAGGTGCAAAATGGTCTTTAGCACCCCAAATTCTAATTAAGGCATTAAATCACCCCTTATTTTTTAGATCTAACTGTCATTATTATAGTGAAATACCATAAATTTTATGTTTTTAAATATATAGCACCCCATGTTTTAGAAGTTTAGTTGCACCTATGGGTACATGATAAAATAAGAAAGCATCAGATCTCGGACCATTGATAATACTGTATAAGTTGCGTCAAAATATTTTACATGACGCGTTTACGTTATAGTCACATGTCGAGATTTTTTTCAAAATATCTGAAAGATGAACCTTCGTTATCAAATATTCTTCGTAATTGTGATTTTGGGGAAACTGTCTTTTCAACTGATGGTCAAATTCTATTATGCAAGTTAGATGAAGCGAAAGTTGACCACGATAAACGCTATTCAATTACACAATATTATATACAAATTTTTTTTTTTTTGATGATCGTTGAGTGTATATTATTGTTTTTATTTTTAGATTCTGAGCGAACCGATGAATGTATTGGTTTTACAATTATGTGTGCTTTTTACACGTATATATAAATTATGAAACAACGTTTTAATTTTCAACAACTTTGAGGGAGATTTATAAAAAATGTTAAACATACAAGGGTTCTTGTAAGTCATAGCTAGGTATTCCATAATGTAAACAAAAAGTATAAAAATATATAAACATATTTTCACACAAAATTAGATATTTAATCGAAGAATTTGTTTAATTTTAGCTATTTTTTTGTAATTTAAAAATACTATTAGTGGGTACTTGAAACTCTTAAAGTATGTTATTGTATTTTAAACACACGATGTCATTTTCAAATGCAATGATTTAGTCAAAGATTAATTCAATCTACTATATAACTAATAGTAAAATAAATTACTTTAATAGCAATAATATCATAAAATATACATCTTAGTAATAACTAATTAGGTTGACAGACTGTCTTTGCTCAGAATTGTTTTTCGTATGCAATGATTTATCATTGAATTCAAATAAACACATCGATTAAAGTGAACCACTCGAAACCTAAAACTGTACAGTAGAGCAGTACCCACTTTCCCGCACCTTTGTGTACATATAATATATTTATGCATACTAAAACATTTTCAGTGCATATTTAGCTGGAGTTAGTGCACATAAATCCACGCTATATTAATTCCTCTAGAGTATAAATTGTGTAGAACTTTAATAGGGTTCGACTATTCAGACACGGATTTAATGGAGACGGGTAAATTTCTCTTCCGCTAGCAAAAAAATAAAATGTTTTAATAAATTATTACTTATAATTTATTAAAACATTGCTACGTATATAGATATAATTTATATATTATGTATATATTGTATACGTTTAATATCTCATAACATAATATATTGTTGAGTAGATAAAATTACAATTTACTCTCTTTTCGTCTACAGTTAGCTACTACTTCATTCAATGCCACTTTGAATTTAGTTAAAGTAATAATATTTGACCTGGTAATCTTTTGACCTATTTCCAAGATTCTCTTATAATATTGTTTTTACTAACATTAGGTAAATAGATTAGATCATCAACCTAATATTATTTCATACCTACTTAAACTATATTTAATAAGTAGGTAGGTATAGCTGCAGCCAGTATTTATTACGCGTTATTTGGATGTGTTTACCATTATAGTACCTATTACCTAATGTAAATTTGAGAACATTCAATTGTATTCAACAATAAAACATTAATAATTATTGAACAATGGACATGTTTCATTTTGGACTCATAAATTGCGTATAGAAACCAAGAAATTAGCATTCAGGCAGTGTAAACACGTATTTTATTAAGACTTTTAAATTAATAAATTCGAACAAAGGAAGTCCATTAATTAGTTACCTACTATAAAGCCATTACTTTGTACGTCTATAACACTCAGAAAGTCACATAATATATTTTCGTTGTGTGAACCGACTGGCCTTTAATTCTCAAAGTACAACAAATATTAACATGTAAGCAATAGTCTTATTGAACGGCGGAATTGACAAGTTTATTAGTAATCACAATTATAACTATCGAGATGCACAAATTTATAAAATCAATTAACAATTCAGCAATAAAGGGGAGAGCCGAAGAACAACCTATAATAAACCACCTCAACGAATCATAGTACCTTTATACGTGTTTGCAGATAACTAGGAAGATTCGCCAAGCATTCTCAGCCCATTTATTTCATTTAATAATGAATTTATGTAAATTCTATTTTTGGAATTTGTATGTAGGTATACCATATTTTCAACCTTTTAGATTTAGATTTTTATTCCATTTTAAGAGTGTTCTGTGGTGAGACAAGGTTTTTTTCAATGAGAACCAACTTCTTTTCCTGTAAGCTATTATGCAGGTACAACTACTCTAAAATAAGGTCCTTGAATATACTTAGGAATTCCGAAAATCAGAATTAAAATATATTCATTATTAAAGGAAATAATGGTGGTGAGCATGCTTGGAAGACACCGTGTATAATGTGTATATTAAATCAGAAAGTTAAAGTATACGAATTTTATTACTAGCGTATAAGTTGATATTTACTAGGATTTTATACAAGAAAAATACAAGAACACGATAAACATGTGCAACGTTTATCAGATACTGAAATTACCAGTAACTTGAATTTTTGAAACTTTGAGTAGGTATTACAATGTATACAAATAGATTCGTACATAAAGATGAACATGCAGGTACTAAAATAAAATAGATAGCTTAAGTAGGTTACAAGGACAAATAAGTTATAAAGGCAATAATCGAGACACTAAACAAAACAAATTGTAAATAAATACCAAGCATAAATAATTATTCCTAAATTAACTATAGAATTTAATTTTATACGAAAATTTAATTTATGAAACTTAGCAATATCATAATCGATTATACTACTTGTGAGAGTGCTTTGTACAAAAAGAACGTCAAGTTCAAAAGCTAAAATACCTACTGAAACATACCTAATTAAAATTGAACAGCTATAGTAGTCTATTTTGTACTGAAAAAGTCTAAAACATTACTTTTCGAAACTTCCTTTTATATAGAATGAATATTTAAACATTTTAAGTCCACCATCAGGATTACAAAAGTAAACAATCTCGGGTCACGATTTAGATATAATATTTATGTTATAACATTGGCCTTTATTAATAGATTGAAATAATGAAATTACTATCTTAGAAATGAAAAAAAACTAGTTCAAATAACAATAAATAATAAAAATTATTATTAATAATATAAAACTTCATGGTTATGATAATGAAACAATGATAAATTTAAAAACAACTCAATTAAACACAAAAAATTTCAATTATAAACACAAAAAATATAAAATTCTTTTGAACCTTGTAAGTACTAATAAAAATAGTCGTTGAATAAAGTATATATAATCAGTAAATTTGTCTTTGACAATACAATTTAAAATCTAATAAAATGTTATGGGTTTATTTGAGAATAAAACTGGCGTACAACAAAAATTAATAAGCTTGCATCTTACCTTACAGAAACAAAAGTAGTAACATCGGTTTGCTCTCGCAATCTATTTTATAGTAATTATAATTATTAAAGTTATTAGAACATACTTAACTTTCACTTAATAATTGTTGGTAATAATTTCATTGTATATTTTATCATATTTTAACATATTATACCGTGTGTCTGCGAAAACAGGGTACACTGTATAACTAAATTACCTATATTACTCAGTACCCTACGACCCTATAAATATTTTTGAATTCTGTTTGGGTGACATGAAACTAGACCATTGGATCATCAATCTCTCGTAGACAGAATTCTAAAATACATACAGAGTACTGAGTTAAAGAGAGTACCCGGATTTTGTGGACACAATATGGTATACGCTTTTGGGCTGGGTAAATTTTTTTTCCAGCCAATCTTATTGCGAATAACAAAAATTTAATTTAATTCCTGACAAATCGTAGCATAACTACAAGATATTTTTCCACCGCACTATACCCAAAATCATATTATCTATGAATCCTCAATTTTCCTTGCAGAGGAAAAATATCTAGTAGTATGCTACTTACAATATATACGAACGACATTTTTATTAAATACTTTATCAAAATGAAATACATATTTTACTGTTGTATAATGCATACAAAATCCTAGTCCTAATAATAATAGTAACATCCATAGGTCAATCCATTAAATGTCTCGACGCGACGGCAACATAATACGCGTGTACAATTCTACTCCACAATACCTTTTCTATGATTATCTATTTTTCCATACAATAGTATAGTATAGTATAGTATATTTTTCCATACTTATGAGTAAGAATTTCAGCAGAGTTATTGGTACGACAAAAAAATAATTGCGTATTAATATAATATAAAATTTTAATGTATTCTACACAGGTTTTTAACACAGTTTTTTGGGTTGTTATGGCTAAATATAAATTACAAGTTTAAAATGATATCAGATCTTAATAACTATTTTATTGCTGAAGCCATTGACGAAAATATATTATATGAAAATCGGTCAAAAACTGGATTTGCATAAGGGTCATCCGCTTTATGCCTTTGATCTCATAGAGTAGATATATTTATTAATTATTATAGCTGATCCTGCACGGCGTTGCCCGTAACAAATTAAATAATGCCAGTATATTTACCCTGAGCACCTCTTTAAAATACAACATTTTAAAAATTGGCTTTGTGGTACATACCCTCTGCCCTTGGGTATAGGTTTATACCTATGAACCAAATTTCAGGACCATGAATTCGATAGACTTTGCTGTGGTTTGCTTACATTCCCATACACACGCAAACATTGCCTTTTATTAATATATAGGGTGATTTACAAAACATTGTTACCCTCCTTTTTCTTCAATAATACAGTTATTCAAAATCACATTTTTAGAAATTTTAAATATACCTACTTAAAGACCTAATTTATAAATGTTTGAGATTTTTTTTTTTTGCTAATTAAGAAGTTGTCCTTTGGAGATACAAACTTCTGTTTTTTGAATAAGAACCCCCATTCTACTGCAAATTATTTAGTGGGAAACTTTTCTAAGTTGCTGACTATCAGAATCAAAATACATACGACTAGTTTTTGAATTATTATTTGTGTGTACTAAAGGTAATAGATTCATGATATGTAGCCTATGGTGATGAAACCGGAACCAGTACCAATAAATTTAAAAATTCTATTAAATTAAGCTTTAATTTTTAAAATGTTACCGTTTAAAAGCACAAATTCCGCACTAAATAATGGTTTTATAGAAAATATTAATGCTCAATTTTTCTCGCTTATTTCACACACCTCCTTTAAAAACAACAAGTCAATAGACATCTAAATTTAGTTGTATGTCTAAAATATAAGACCTTTTTTATTAACCTGTAAAATCAGTAGTTTTTATAAAAGTTAGGTAAAGTAAAACAAATATTTAGACATAAATTAACAAACATATATGCAAAAATCAAGAGGACTTAGCCCCAGTATCCCATTAACCCTCGCAAAAAAAGACAGTGTTTTATTTGTATGGGATTGAAGCCCCTCGCTCATATCGGTGTAAAAAATGTTAGTTCCCCCCCTGAAATTCGATTTTCACAGGTGTTAACGAATCAAAGTCCTCCTTTAACCCATTCTTATAAATTATTTATTATTAACATCATAACTACTTCGCCCATCTGATATTAAATATCTTAGGCCTTAGCCTATAGTATACTGCAATTACGTTTAACCTGGTCTTCTCATCATTAAGATAAGTGCAAGAAGTTGAACTGCAGATTTCACTTGTTAAGATACAATATGATAACATATTATTACATTTCTTAAGTTTATTTTGTATAAAACTCTACTAACACCACTGTAGACCTATGACATTATAATCTTGAGTTCTGCAAAAAAACTCTCGTAACTTAACTATTCAAGCCTTCCGAATAACCGTAGTTCGACTCATAAAAATCCCTAAAATATCAACTCAAAATCTATTCAATCAATGAAACTGCTACACTTTTGCTTCAAATACTTCTATGAAAAATATCAATCCAATTCCAGCCGGCTTGTCAGTTACTTAACATCAAACACAATTTCTGAGAACACGTCCAGACGATTAAAACGGAATTAGAGCTGTAACCCGAACATTTACATAGTTTAAAATCATTAGGTGTCTCAACCATGTGATTTAATTTCATATTATTTTCTTAGGTTTTTCATTAATATTATAGTTCATTAGTTTGTTGTAAATACAATTCCTTTTGTAAGTAACTAGTACAAATTGTAATTTTTCAAAAATAAAGTTTATTAAAAATGCATTTAATAAATACAATATATTTACGTAAATTACTATCCAATAAATAAGACAACATATAAAGTACATTTTAAAAAAAGTTGGCAAGTAAGATAGTACCTTAACCCGGTCGATGGATAGTTCACATTTGAATTTTTCCGAAATGCCCTCAAAATTATATCACTTTTTTATAACTGCTATATCAGTAGTTTCTCTACTCATTAAAATGTGTGAAGTACATATTGTTATGCCAAAATATTTCAAATACTGCTATAGCAATAGCAGTAATAATTAAATGTAGTTTTTTTAAATAACTATATTTTTACATTGTAAAAAAAATATTATGATTTTGGAAATGTCATAGCGTATACTAAAATATAATAACATTCATTAAAATTTCAAGTCCTAGCAAACATCGTTGAATTACAACCAAAAACTTAAGAATCATAACTCTTTGATAAAAATCCTATTTTAACTTCAAATTTCCATTTTTTTTTTATTATTGCGTGTCAGTATAAGAACTAGTTAAGAATATAGTTTTTATTTTTTAAGCTTTTTGACCGAGCTTAAAAATTGTTATAAATACTTTCAGAAAAAAAATTTAAAAAAAAAAAAAGATAAAAATTAGAAAATTTCTTATTACTATAATTAGCCTTAAATTAATATAAATGTTTTGAATATGTTATTGAGTATAGGAAATTATAATTTAAGGAACAGTGAAGTTTTCCAAAGTTTCTACGATTATTACTCTTTGAATTACATTAAAAAAAAACTAATATCGTGTAATTTTATGTGTGAATATCCAATTTAGTCGACATTTTAACTTCAAACTCTCATAATAAAAATACTGAATATTTATGCTCAATTATTTTTTAATTCTAGTACAAATTTTTTTTTTAATGATATACGTTTTTTTATTAATATTTAATTTAATATTCAATAAATAAATCACGCCATATGTAGAAGATTTTCGTATAAATACTTAGTGCAAATTCCAAATATGTACTGTTATTCGTTTATGAATTACAACAAAATATAAGAATCAATATAGTAAAATTGTCAACAACAGGTAAAAAAATTCCAGTTTTTCCCTTTTTTTGCCCTATTTTAAAGAATTTATGCTGGGAATTTTTATTTTTGACCTTGCATTGTACCAACTAGTCACTATAGATACACAATCTTATTAGAAAAGACATTGAAACATTTTTTCTACTATAAAAAGTATCTTCAGGTACAAATAAAAATAATATAAATATAAACACACATTGTTGTAAGATCAATACATTCATCGTTCTACTCAAAATCTAAAATTATTATTTTAATAATAGTTGGTAGATACAAAAATTAATTGTTAAAAATATAATATAGGTAATGTAATATTATACGAGTTTAAATATCAGACGGCACTTAGAATAGGCAATATTGATACATGCATTTCAATATTAAAAATATAGAACACAATAGGTATTATGCTGTTTGGGGGGGGGGAGGGGTGGTATTAAAACGATTATGATTATAATATATTCTGTTCTACGAGAGAATAGGCATGTTCTACGTATACCCTCGCGTCACCCTGACTCTTCTAGGCAGTGTGTCGCGTGGGTACATGCAGAAAAACTGGTTTTTATGGAATGTTCTTCTCTCGTGGAACAGAATATAGAACTTAATTTACAATTGACTTTATTCACTATTTAAACATATAATATAATAAAGTTTATCATAAAACTGATTAAACATTCTGCAAATTATTAATATTATTGTAATTAATAAAATTCCAAGTCTAATACCTAAAATAACAAAATCTCATAAATAAAGTACGACTAGATTTGATTTTATGCATAATTCTATGTCGCTAATAATAATATTTGAACTACTTCTTTTTTTTTGTTAAAGCGACTTTGTTAAAAACAAGCATACCGTACATTTTACTATTTGATTACCAACTGTATAACATTATCAATAAAAATATATGATTATATTATTATGAAATTGTTGTGTAGCACTGATGCTCTCAAAAAAAAAAACACAATCTATACTGACGAAAAAAACATTTACATGAGCCACATTTCTCACTTCACTAAAAACATAAAAATTATTTAAACTGATTATAAACAATATAAAATAATGCAATACATTGGTAAAATGTATGGTTTCATTCATATACTAAATTATCGACGAAAACAGAACTTTGCACACAAACAATTGTATTAGAAAACTATATAAACTAATAAAATTAGGAAAAAGGCGTTTTTCAAAAAAAAGCCATACAACGGTTTTTTTACTGAAATTGCAACAGTAAATATACAGAATAAAATGTATATGATCAGTCAATAATTGATTTTCCCTATCTAAACTTATATTGTATATTTTTATAAACACAAATATTTTTATAATCAAAATTATATTTAATGAAAATTAATAACATCCTTTAGTATAATATTATAAGCAATAATCAACACAGTAATTGCTAAAAATAATTTTCACTATAGAGTTAGGTAATGTTTTGGATACAAAATTGTAACAGAGCTGGAACAATGATGAGTTCGAGTTCTGTTACTAATTTACTTAAGATGATAAACTTTGAACAACATTTAAAATAATAATATAATTAAACATTTGACCCTTCATAAATAAAATAAGATAATTAGCATTTTCAATTCTAAAAAAAATCTTCGATAGGTAGTCTTATTTCGTTAATTTAGTTTCTTATTATATATTTATCAAACAAAATACCATGATATAGTTTCATAATATTCATAATACCAATTGATTAATAAGTATACTACACTATAAACTTCATAAGTTATGAAGTTAATTAAGTTATTAATATTTCATGTAAAACCAAATTAAATAAAATTATTTTCAACTACTTTTCTGTTATCTTGCGATATTTATATTATAGATTATTATTATATTATATTAGACGACCAAATCTATTAAGTTAATGTACATATATTACCGAAACATCATCGTCAATGAAATATTATAAGCCGTCCGTCATCCAGAAACTCACGGACGTGATCTTTCAAATAAAAAGTAAATATTTAAATGATTTAGTTCCTATATCTGACCTGTATTTATGTAATTTTTTATCATTTAGGTGAGCCATATCTTGCATAGAAAAGTAAGCGAGATAAACTAATACTAACATAATCTGAACTTGATACACAAAATTAATTCAAAACGAAAGGTGATAAATATTTGTACATCATAAATTCATAAAAAAAAATATTTTTAAAAGGTTCCGATAATGAAAAATATATTCTGAAATATTTTCTAGATGTAGGTAGTATTACTAGTATTACCCATAGAGATAGAATGCATTTAAGAGAAAAATACAATTTAAACCACAAGTTTACAGATTATCAAACGCAAATATTTATCATACGGTTATACCCATAGAGTATAAAATAAATTTAATACTATATTTGGTATTCAACTAAAAAATAAAAATGAAATACTATTACAATAATTTATTGTAAACAGTTGAGTTAACAAAAAAACATTAATTATATAATCAATGTCTGTTTTATTCACTTACATGGGGGGCTAACCTAATCATAAAAAATAAGTGTTAATATACTACCACCGCGAATAACAATAAAACTAACGAATCAGATTCCAGCATCGGAAAAACTTTGTATCGTAAAATTTTATTCTTTCACCCTTCCCGTCAACGGAAAACGTCAATCTGATGGGTTTCCCCTATCAAATACACCGCCGCCGTACTGCATGCTAGACTAGTGAAATCTCCACCCTTTCCACGAGTTAAGGGGAAGTTATATAACAGCCAGTTCGTATTCGAGTTCACGTATATATGAAATTTAAAGTCTCGTACAATACTGATACAGCTACACACGTTTGGATTGGTCGTTTAGAGTTCATGGCCACCGATTATTCGTACTTTCAACCCAGACATAAGAACACACTGCAAGACAGAAATTCACGAGCAACACCCAAGTCTAACTGTTATTCGATTGTTGCCGGATAGTGAAAATCTTTCTTAACTAATCTTTTTGAACATGCTTTGACATGATTATTTATTACATACATTAGTCATTTGGTCTGAGGTTTAATTTACCTATCATACCTATATGGGCTATGATAAATCATCACAGACGACTAACCATTACAAAAATAATTGATCAATCATTGCGCAATAACTAATTTTCTACAGAAATTTTATATTATAAATTATACAATGGTAATATTAATAGAATTATGCTTAATATTGTATTTATTTTTAAACGATGACATATAATTGTTCCACACAGATAAATAATATACGTAAATTATTTATCAACTAATTTATTAATTTTGGTTATTAAAAAATGTAATTTTGAACAGTTTTATGTTGTTTAACAGCATAATTATTATTATATTATCTTCGTTATTAACCCGTTTGAAATAATTAATTTTCACACACTGTATTTCTTACGGTTACATTAAATTATCTTAAGAATTGTAACTGCAGTAACATTTTACAAAATAAGTTTAATAGCAAAATCATAAATATATCAATTTGAAGTTGAAATTGCAATTAATTTATTTCTTTCCCTTTCCTTACACAGTTTTGATCACTTCTTCTGTTTTCTTAAATTTTTAATAACTACACCAATAACTAAACCTTGCTTTACTACCTATATATTATTTATCTCCTCGCGTTCTTTGATTTTTCTATAAATTAGAAATATTTTACGATATACTACCAGATTTTATCTAAGCACATGATTATAGTTTACAGTTAGTATATAGTATTGATGTTGTAACCATTAAAATAAGTACTCTTATATTTTAATTTAAAAAGAACAAATTTCCTTATAGGTATTCCTTGACATTTTCATTTTTAATACTTATCAAAATAGTTCGTGATATCGAACCTTATCATTCTTTTAAATTAATTAAATATTATTAATTTTTAATCCTTTAAAAGTGACATTAAACATTATCAATAGATAAGCACAATAATACAATAAAATTCCTATCTATCATATCTATCATGAGTAATTTATGTTACGAATAATTAATGCATATTTTATTTCATAATTAAAAGGCTGAATGGTTAAAGGTATAAAGTGATATTTTTCAAACTTTTCTGACCTTTAATTATTATATTACATAGGTAGTACCTATAATATGCATGTAATGATATCGCCATTATCAACACTGTGTATCTATGAAAATTATTATAAACAGACTTAATGTTTTACTATAATTTTAATGATTTTTCAAAAATTACATTAACATTAAATTATTATTATTATTATTATTTCAATAAACATAATTAGAATATATTTAAGGAATAATTTATTTATTTAATGTGTATATTATTGTCATATTTAAAAATGTTTAAATCATAATAGTTGTGAATGAGAATTAAAAATGGCACTGTTTTAAATATTAAATGAAGCGGATAAAAACGTACACTATGAAAATAATGTATAGGGGTGATATTCTGTTCACTAAAATAATATAACTAATTCATGCAGACAATTATAACAATCTAGAACTGATCACTCAAATATCTATTACCCTCTCCTCCTTTATGATACATATAGTTACTATAACAATGGGTTGATACCAGAATATAAGTTTAATAATTTTTTTATCATTATTATTTAAACAAAATCAAATTTTAGTATATTAAGTACATAAATATAATTTATTAATAATTTCCAAATATTTATAAAACGTAAAAAAACATTAAATAAAACCTAAATGTAAAAAAATATGGTGAAATTGCTTGTCGTTAGGTATAAAAAAAATATTTCAAATTTGATTACATTAAAATACGAGTAAATTTTTTGTAGACTATAGGATTTACACTATTTATTGATTTAAAAGTTTCGCGTATATTTCAAAGTTTATATTTAAATCACCCGGTGTCGCAAACTACTTTAAAAATATAAAGGAATTTGTGTACGCAGTCTCTCATTTTCAATATTGTAAAATCAGTTTGCCTGACACTATGACAGATTACAAATATTAAAAGGATGTATATTCTACATATCTACTCTTCGGCTGGGTGTTTTACTGTAGGTATGATTCAATAAAAATAAATGTTATAAAACAAAATTAATAAGATCACTATATAAAATAATTATGAAATAAATACATAATCATTCTGTGATATATATTTTATTTTGGTTGTACAAAAGTATAATTATATTTATATTTATTTTTATACATTATTTTCAATAATATGTAAATTTAATTTAAATAAAAGTACCGTAGTAATTCATCGATGTGGATAAAATAAACATTTGTGTCAAAAATGTTCTCTCTGGATATTTTTTGTTATACTATCGATTATGTTTAATGACATTGAATTTATTCTAACCAACAAAACTTTGTATAGGTACTTTTTTCGCCAAAAATCAGTAAGTAAACTAAAATAAAAGAAAGCATAAGCCAAGAAAAATACGGGAAATTGGTATCCGGAGTAGATCAAACAACTGGGACGAAAGGCCACAGCCACGGAAAACAAAAACGTAGTGTATAGTTTTTAATCAAGACACAATTCATGAGCAAAAAGGTGTACAATATCGTAGCAAAACGATTTATTTGCGTTTATGTCAATCCCCTTATCGGTATCTCTGAATTTAGATTAATTTCTTTACTCTCTTCATTCATCCTCTCTTCGCCGCGACCAAAAACATACATGTTTCCATCGAAAATAGGTAATCTATTCATTATTATTGTATACACGTCCCAAGTCTTTTGGGAGTCAATGTCCCAGCAGGCATTAAATTTCACTTTTGTCAAAATGATTTTTTCCTTAAAAATATTATGGTGCATAATATTATGCAATATACAAATTTCCAAAAAACAAACACGTTCGTATAATATTTTTGTTGTATATAGAAGGAAATAAAAAAATTATACTCCCATTTGGTGTGACTTATATCTAAATTGCGAATTTGGAACATGGAAACGAGTGTGTGTATATTTTTATAATTGGAATATCCTTGAAATTTGATTATGTCGAAAAAGGTCGAAGAGAAAATTACAACGTGTGTAATCAGCTTAGAATTATTCGACACGATTCAATTTATTTGTCAATTTATATATTAATAAGGTTACAGATTCGAATATAGGTACAAGTAAATCAGCTTGCTGACATAAACGTACATTTATTAAAAGTGTAGATGCTATTGAGAAATAAAGCATAATGAAATATTAATATAATAATCAATGATTTATCATAGTTTTTTAATTTTTAATATCAATAAACATTCGACTAAATTAACTATCAGTTATATGAAAACCTGGTATATGTTTTCTGCTCATACAGAATGTAATACATTTTAGAAGGATATGTTTCGAAGTTCTAACAAACACCATTTAATTTCAAATAATAGTGATCATTAGTTACTAATACCTACTAAAAACTACTCAATCAAAATTAAATTAAAAATTTTTAATCATTTAAGGAAAGACATTTTTTAAATAGTCAAATTCCACAGTAGGATACATTAGATACAACAATCAAACGAATTTCAAATATTAATAAATAATAATATACTATATATTAACGACACGATAGTTAAATAAATGATAAAATGTTCAAATAACTAATGAAAAATAAACAAAATTAGTATTTCTATAATAAAAACAAACTCAAATTAAATTGATTATAAAATATATAGTAGATATTTCCTCAATTATTATTTTTCTTGTACAACATAATAGTCTAACTAGATACTCCAACTCATAAAACGACAAAACATCACAACAATTTACAACATAATAATTTATATCAACACTTATATTATGACCATACCCAAAGTTCAAGTTTCTGGATTTATTAGTAGTTCCATTGAACAACAAACGACACAAATTTTCCCAACAGAACAATTAAAAACAGATTTCTAATATTCAAACATCGAAACGTCGTATTACAAATTCTAAGTCACACAAACTACGTATTAATCCGTTATTTGTCATATTAAAACCCAATACAACTAGTAGGCATTTAATTTTTATATATACAAAAATAATAAAAAATTTATTATTTTCAGTTTAGAATATACAACGTTACGATGATCGTCGTAAGATTAAAAAACCCTAGTATAAAATTAAAAACAAAGCAATTATACCAAACAGTCTGAACAACGGATAGTTTAAAAATATACAATTTTTAAATAATATTTATTATCTGCTGTCATCAGTTTGTAATTTAAAGAGAGTGCTGTTTATTTATTTAAAGTGTTTTTTTGAAAATCCTACAAATTATTTGGCATAAATATACCTTTCTCGTAACTCTGACCTCAAAATATCAACTTCGAACTAACTAACTAACTTTTCTTAACTTAGGTATAATGATTTAACATTGTTCTTACTTTTATTTTTATTTTTTTTTTTGGTTAAATTAATTGTTAACTCAATAAAGTTTGTGAAAATATATCAAGGAAGTAAAACTTTAGGTAACGAAACCTTTTATAGTCACATTATAATCATACCCAACTATAAAACTGAAACCCCTAAACTATTTAGTAAAATACTAATATTAACTATCTGAATTCCGAGATTCATATTTATGTTAAAAATTATAGATACTGAGAATATAGGTACCCATTGATCAACTACTTTACTTATATATGAATACACTAATGGTACACATAGCTACGTAAAGATGTTGGCTGTAATATAATATATTTCAAATTTAAAGGCTTTAATGATATTATTGTTTGAGTCTCAATTTCCAAACCATAAAAATGTATTTATTTATATAATGATACGTATATAACTTTAATAATGTATAATAAATTATATTGGAGCAAGTGTTATTAAATATTAGTGTTATATAAAGTAATATCTATATTTTAATACGATGTATAATTTAAAAAAAATTTTCATTAAATGTAAACTTAAAAAAAACTAAATATTTATAATCGTCAGACATTAGACATTATAGTATAAAAATTATAAATGGTATGACATTGATTTCAGAAACTCTTTTTTAAGTATTCAAGGACTAGAAGTCGCTTATGAAATCATTGCAGTAGAATACACAGAACTCATTACAATTGAAAATAAATGATCATTCCAATAATTGTATATAAATTTCAAAAATGCAATCGCTCTTTTTCAAGACCATAATATAATTCATCAAATCATTTATTATTGACATCTAATGGAAATCTATAATTAATTCAGTTTAAATGGTTTTCCCTTCGTGGGATGACAAATAATATGAAAATTCAAATTTTTCTGGGATTATAAGAATATTTATAATTATTATTTTATAGTTTTATACAATTAATTAAATTACTTAATTAAGGATAGCATACATAATAATATAGTAACGGCATATTTAGTTGTATATTAACATATGCTACGATAAACTCAATAGATTATAGACGAATAAGGAGTAAAATATTATGACATATTAGTCAATAAGCTCAATTCAAACAATTTGATTAATTTTTTATAGAAGTGCTTCAGGTAAGTATTTCACTATAAATACCTTAAAATAAATATAAATTAAAGTTGTATGTTTACCATTTTTCAAACCCAAATTTTTAAATAAATAAATTCTGTTTAAATGTAAATAATATAAAAAAATTTTACATTTATACACATTTAAATGTAACTTTAATATAAGTGACAAGACAAGAAATATTTATTTTAGATTATATTTTATACATACTATATCTATGAGACACTAAAGATAACTACTGTGAACCAGTTTATTAAATTATGAATTTCGTTAAATTAATATCTCTAGCTAATATAATTCATTAATAAAAGATACCTAGTTAATTTAACTTTTATATTTCATCAATTTTATTGCATTTAAAACTGTGTTTGTAAATCCACATACCTATAATATTCCTACTTTAAGCACTCAAAGCACAAAAAAAACCAACAGAAGCAAATTAAACACAAAAATTAGCTCACGTCTAAATTTTAAACGATAGAACCTATTTTAATATTTTATATAATTTTTGATTACGCGCATATTAACCGAATTTATATTAAAAATAATACTTACGGGATCTATCGGAAGAAACGGCGGAAACGTGCGAGCGATGCCGGCGAACTGTCGCCCAAACCGCGCAAAATGCCGCGTAGACTACCCCAATGGGAACCAACAATCACAGGCGACACCACCAGTGGCGCGGTAGTGGGTTACTACGTTACAGGTTAGGTTCGCACACCATTTTTAAGGTCAGCACGTGTTTGACAAAAAAAAAACAGAGCATTCCCGATTTCCCGAATATCCAAGTCGGTATACAAAATAATACCTACCCTATTCCCACGATCTATTCAAGTTTTCGAAAACATTTACAAAAGCAAATTACATCATGTTGCTAATGTCATTCAATGTACAAACTTATAATAGACTAACAAATCAAAAAACTGAACAAGACAAATCTCAGAGAATATCCAAAGAGTAAAAGCATCACAGTCAGTTAAAATAAAATGTAAACCTAACTTAGATTTTACAGACTAATGTTCCGTCCCTGATTTTTAGAAATTAATACATAATATATACCTTCATTTTTTATGAACATAAAGGTCTCATTCATGAACTGTATTAAAAATATAATATGCAAATAAAAATATTTAAACATGTAATTTGTTTTTAAACATACTATCAAAAACTGTTATGATAAGTTAGAGAAGAACGTATTATACAAGAAGGCACTTGAAACTTCTATAGGTACCTAGTACCTACCCTAAATGGCCTAAAACAAACAATAATTTTAAATGCTAGTAGTGCAGAACAAATTAAAACAGCCACATTACCTATAATTATTTTGATTAAGGGTCCTTGCTACGGTCATTATTTAAGGGGCAACATTTAGGCAATTTCTAATCTTGTCATAGCCGCCTGGGATCGATGTGTTAGTTGTAAATGATTATTAGTGGTGAAATTAAATGCTAGTATTCTCTATCGTACGCGCATGCACATGTCAATAACTCGATAACCACATAAATTTCACTACGCGAATTTTACAAAAACATACATTTGTTTTGACGAAATTAAAGTTAGTTAACGTTGTCTGTTTTTGATTCTGAAAAAATATTTGAATTCAGCAGAAAAATGTCTACAGATCGTACGAAACATTTTCCGTTTTTAATATTATTTTAATTTTAATTATGATTCGAAAAAGTTCATATTTTAAAGTTTTTAATTACAGTTCACAATAGTATAAAATTTAGTTTTTACAAAGTGATTGGTAAAGGATCAAAGAATCTACAGACAATTCTCTAGTGAGTTCAAATTTTTTTCAGAACCAAAATCGGACAACATTAATCAACTTTAATTTTGACAATACTTTATGTCTTTTCAGCTAAAATTGACGGCAGAAGCAATGCACTTTAAAAATCACTTTTTAAAAAATTGTTCACAATCAAAAAAAAAAATCATGGCTTTACTAGGCTTTACTTTTATTATTCATGGTACAGATTCAACTGCTAAGGTTATTAGCTTGCAACAAAAAAGAGGTATTTAGTTACATATAAATAATACAATAGTTTCTTAAATTAGTTTTACATATAAATTAGTTTTTTTTGTTACATATAAATATACTAGCTCCTTAAATTAGGTTGTACATATCAATTTGTTTAAGAAAAGCGATTATTTTGTTAGAGTTGTCATGGGTTGGGTTGAGGGCTTCGAATTATATTATTACCTAGGTATATAAAAATTGACATTCTTTTTAGTTTTAATTTAGATTCTGAGTAGAACGATGAATGTGTTACAACGATGTGAGTTTTTCTTCTTTTATTTTTTTTTTTGTGTCTGTGTACACGATAAGTAGTCGAAATAATGATTGGATTTACAACTTCAGTATCTTGTTCGATGGGAAAGTGAATATCGTTGGTGCATTGGGGAGGTCAAAATTTAAAATTTCCAATAGTTTTCAAAAACGCCGGGAAAAACAATATAAAAATTAAGGAAAAACGGAAATTTTTACGCAAAATCAGTTTTCCACAAAATGAATTTTGGTTTTTGGTGTAACTCTAAAATAAATTAGCGTAAACACATGACATTTTCACTGGTAATTTTTATTAGCATTGTGTACATACGATAAAATTTTCAATATACATATTTTGATTTGTTTTTAACTAATTAGGAACATTTTCAGTTTCCAATTTTTAGTCTTTTTTTCTAAGGATGTCAATAAAACTTTATTTGTTGGGTAAAAAAGTTTGAAAATTTAATACATTTGAAAAATATTAAAAATCCTTGGTTACAGTTTTCTTTTTATAAGCATTTAAAGTTCAAAATTGACAAAATATGGAAAAATCACGAAAATTACCAAATTATTTTGAATTAAGAATGAATTAAAATCTTTCTTTTAAATCTAAGATTTAGGTTGGTCTAAATGTAATACAAGATTTCTTATAAGATTATCTACCTTAATCAAAAAAAAAAATGTCTATAAGAAAGTCAAATTATATTTTTACGAACGTTTGAAGTTTATATTTTCACAATATTGGATATTCACTCGATTTCTCATGTAGCGGTTTTGTTATTTTATTGTTATTCAAAAACAAATAACGGTAGATACATGAAAATTTTACTGAATGTTTATATTTTCATTTGCTATACGCCATAAAATTTTAAAATATTTTGACTTTTTTTGAGCAGATTATGGACACTGTGAGTTTTCAATTTTTTTGGTTTTTTATCCTACAAATATCAATAACATTTTTTTTGTTGGGTAAAAAAGCGTGAAAATTTAATGCCAGGCTCCTGATATATTTTTACAATAGCAGTTGAAAGATATTAAAAATACACAAGCATAATTTTTTTTTACAAGCATTTAAAGTTCAAATTTATTAATTATTTTGTAGTTAAAAATTTATAAAATGTTCAAATTTTTTAGGTAAGGATTGAAAATTTAAAACAGGGTTCCACGTAAATAGGTTATATACAAATTACTTTATTCACAATAATATCATAAAATATATTAGTAATAACATAGGCTGACTGACCATTTTCGCTCAGAATCGTTTTTCTTATACAATGATATTATTTCATTGAATTCAAATTTAATACCATCCATTACAATGACCCACTTGTAACCTACTGTACAGCAGAGCGACATCCACTTACCCACTTTTTGATTTTTTTATATTATCCCATCTAAACATAGTTCTGTAATATAGGTATTTTTTTTATATAATATTTCCTATTTTCTATATTAAAATATCCAAAAAAGTACACATATTTATACATCTATTATTATAATATTTATGTAAATACTATAATATGTATATTTCTTAAAAGGAAATATGTATGATATATTCGTGTTTTTATATAAATCGAGAATTGTACTCGAACTTGGTACATATTATTATGTGTCATATTTTTTATGGATACATGTTTTTAGGTACCTGGTGGAGAATTTTATAATAAGGCCCTTGCCTTTAGCTTTGCATTGTTTCCGGCGTACGGGCAATGCAACATCTTGCAAAATTAATAATTAAAATAGAACCGCCATTGTTTGCCTTCGAGCGTTTACACACCATTGAATAATAATCAACTAAATTATGTACTAACTAAGAGAAACATGCTCTTTATTATTTTAACATTATTTTCAGAACGTCTGCCCCATTTCGTCGTCTGATTTTCCTACCGTTCTCGACAGTAAATTATACATGCCCGCATCGCCACATCTACTACATACTGGTGTTCAAATTAAAATATGTATTATAATACAACATACCAGAGTGGAAGAGGGACAAAAAAAAAAAATATATATACCAACAGGTTACAGGTTCAACATAATTTACAAACTCAATTATTTATTTATAGGTAGTTTGCATAAAAATAATTATTATATAAATCTTAATATTTGATCAATTACTGAATAACACAAACTTTATGAATTCAATTTTACTAATGTAAACATTTTTCAATGTTTCTTTACACAGTACACAATTTTCTCATCTCACCTATAGATCCAACTAATGAAATAAGCATTTGTTTAATAATACTATAAAAACATTATAGGTACTTACTCGTTAATAAATATAAATTAAAAATTCAAAATTTCAATAAAACTGCTGATGATGGAACTGACACAATAATTATTGAAATTTAAAAAAAATATTATATTCATAATGGAAATTAATGATTTTTTTTACTTTTAAGCAATAAATTGTTTTGTTTGTGCTAATTAGTATTTTTTAATTCTACTATAGATTATAGTACAATATATAATATACATTATATACTATAATAAATTAATATTACAAATAGAATAAATGATAATTTTTGTATAACCTAGATCAAACGTGTTAAATATTTTAAAATGTGAGGAATCATTTTTAATTTGTATAAACTAAAACTTAAAAGTGAGATATAAGAATGGTAGCTATTTTTATTTTTTTATTTTGCTCATTTTTTTTTTAGCTCTTCAACCACTCTGATAAATGCGTATAAGAGTCGGGCCTACTTAGTACTTGCACAAGAAAATACGTCCCAGATTCAAGTTTCACAACCCTTACATAATCTATATATTTCCTTTACTGTTTCTATATACCAGTCACTATATAAATTATAAAATATAAATATATTACCTATATACATTATACAACCAATTTAAAGTTATACAGAATTATGATGCTCAACATTTTGCTAAAGAACCGTTCATCCAATATTCTGCATCACTAAAAATACAAATTTGATGAATTATTTTCTTAAACTTTTGAAATTTGTTGAAATTATAGACATAAAAAATTTGAGCATTTTTACTACCTACCCAAAATGATGCTGACAGGAAAAAAAACACACATCATTGTAAAATCAATACAATCATCGCACTGCTCAAAATCTAAGACGGCCATTTTTAAATATAAAAAATACTCAAAATATTTTAACATTAAATTTATGCATTTTGCATTCAAATCTGTGTCCTGCGTATAATATTATTATTACTGTTATGTGTCATTATAACATGGTATTATTTTATAACGTCTTTGAAATACTGACGGTTTTGATAAGAAGATTTTTTTTCTTGATAATGTGATCAAAAAATATAATAATATTATTATTTATTTATTACAGTTAACACTTTTACAGGTTTGTATTTTTCAATTATTACTTAATACTTTTTCGTCAGCTGTATTTATTAAATTCGGCAATTATTATAAAAATTGAATTTCACATCTAAATAGTGTCTTTTATTAAATAGTTAACGTCTTTTTAGATCTATATAAGAAATATGTCGCTCGACTCAATTCCCAAGGATATGAGATCCGCAAGAGCATGTCTTGTGTGTTCGTTAATTAAGGTAATTATTATGATTCATAAATAAGATATAAAACAAAAAGTTGTATAGCTACACATACATTTTGTAATATATCTAATTTAATCTGTTTGCCTAATTCTATTGTTTTTTTTAACATCATCAAATATTCTAACTTGAATAATTATCTTCCTTTACTCTATTTTCACTCACGACATACCGAAAACCGTTTATACATATTATATAAGTACATATGCTGACTACTCACGAAAACCATGTTACAACCGGTGATATGATTCAAAACCATTTTAATATGTGGGCAAACAGGTGGAAAATTAAAATCAATGAATCTAAATCTGTTCAAGTAACATTTTCACTTAGAAATCTCAACTCACCAATCTGTTACGTTAAATAATCAAACAATTCCAAAGTCAAATAAAAATCTTGGTCTAACTCTAGATTAAAGCTTAACCTGGAGCCCCTTGAAAAACTTAAGCTTAGAACTGGTAACTCTAGACTTCACCTCCTAAGACCACTCTTGAAATCCAAACTCTCCCTATCCAATAAATTTACCATATACCAGTCAATAATTCAATTATTTTGGACATATGGGGTTCTGCAATGTCATCCAATACCAAAATGTTTCAAGCGTTTCAATTACGACTGTAGAGTTTTCTTGATATTTTACAAATAATAATCTTCACAAGGATCTAAAAATGCCTACCCTTAATTAATAAGCAAAAATATATTACTTTAAATTGCATACTAACTTAAACTCTCACAGTAACCCATTCTTCAAACGACTATCCTCTATCTCACTTCCCGGTAATGTATGTAGAAGACTCAAAAGAAAGTGGCCTAGAGTCCTACAAAGATTAAAAAAAAAAACCCAATAATAGCTACCTAAAAAGTACCTAGTCGATTGGCACTGCTGAGTGTCTGCCCATAAATGCTAACCTCCTGTCAATAATCATAATTAATCAAATTTACTCATTATACTTTATTGTACTGTATAGATTGTAAATTATTTTTTTAATAAAAAAAATAATTATCTGTAACTTAACTTAGGGGTATTTTAAGTAAAGTCATTGCAATCTAACTCACTTAAAATAAATTTATCTATGAAAAAATATGTTGTTTTTTTTAGTTAATTTTGAACAAAAAATATATTTTTATATTTATGCATTATTTATCGACAGTTAAAAAAAAATATATTAAATTCTTTCAAAAAGCATTAGAAATTAAGTAAAAAACTGTTAATTTGTATTATAATAGATAATATGAAAAATCATTATGCCTAATGATATATTAATAAATGAAATAAAATGTCAAATGATTCAATTAAGAAATTCTGTACACATTATTATAATAATAATTATTAATTATATATAATAATATTTGGAAAAAAATAACTAATAAGTAAAGTGATTTAAATTATCATAGTTATAATCATCGTAAAGCCCTCAGCTTTAGCATAATTATTTAATTATTTGTTTAATATTTTTTTTTATATATATTTCCATTATAGTCTTTTGATCAGTTTGAAATTGATGGCTGTGACAATTGTGATGAATTTTTGAGATTGAAAAACAACCGTGATCACGTATATGATTGTACTAGCTCAAATTTTGATGGGTATGTAATACAATACTACTGTAGCACTACTTTAAAAAATAACTATTATTAATTGTATGTTATTTGATTATTTATTCATAGAATGGTTGCACTTATGAGCCCTGAAGACAGTTGGGTTGCTAGATGGCAAAAAATCAGTAAGTTTCAATTTTCATTTTGAACTATTTTTAACTATTAATATACTTAAATATATATTTAATGAACTGTTATTCTTACAGATAGATTTACAAAAGGCATTTATGCTATTTCTGTTGCTGGTCGATTACCTCCAAATTTTGTAAGGGAAATGAAGGCCAGAGGTATACCGTATCGTCCTAGAGATACAACATTCAAATAAGTACTTTTCCTTTATCTCATGTTTATTAAATAAATAAAATTTTGTAACTCGTTGTATAACTGGTTTTATAATTTAATTTTAAATTCCTTACATTTTAATTTACAAGACAAATATAATAATAAAAAATAATTATAATACATAATAATTATAAATAAATGATTGAATACAAAAAAATAAATAGTTAGTCTTTTCATTTATAAAAATGAATTGGTCGTTCTTTTGTGGATGGTATAAATGACATAGTCCTCCTCACTTTAACTTGTGGTTTTATGTTCAATGTTTCAGCCTGCAAATACATACAATTTATCTTAATTTTAAACTTTTTTTTTTTACTGTCATTATTATACTCTAGACAGTTAATATTTAATATTCTTAAATCTAAATCATATTTTTGAATCTTTAAATTGTTTGATAATAAATACATCTATAATATTTATTTTATGTATATCAATATAAATTTATATATTACGGGCTCTACAATTGTAATTGATGCTACAGCTTTTTCGGAAACACTTATTTTTTTTTGAGCTCTTGTCAATTCGTCGTCAAGTCGCTGTTTTTCAGCTTCTAATTCAATTAACCTCTGTTGGGCTTCTAAAACAATAAATCAATTTTTTCATCTTAAAATATTTGATGTATTTAACTATATCATTATATTGTATTTACTTGAACAATTTTCAATAGTGAATTATTCTATCAATATCTTACCTAGCAATTGGTTTTCTTTCTCTCGTTGTTTAATCTCAAATTCTTTTCGTTTTTCTCTTTCTTGCTCCAACAGCAATATATGTTCTTCCTGTAACCTTTCTAGCTCTTCTCTTTTTTCCCATTCTTCTCTTAATACTCTAAAAATAGTGACTTTTAATATTAAGAATCAGGGAAATAGATAAACAAATCAATTTTATTTCATAATTATGAGTTGCGCACTTACACAAATAAATCTAGTTTAAAATCATTTTTAAGGATTAAAGGAAAATGTTCTAATTTCAATAATTTAAAATGTGATAATCTGAATTGATTAACATATTACAACAATATATTAGTTGTACTAGTTGATTTTCTTCTATACGTATTTTGATAGGACATGAAGTATATTATATGTGTGTATTACATAGTATATTTATCAAGATATAACATTTATTATTACCTAGCTTGTAAGTTACGAACTATTTCTTCATCACGTTTTGCCTGTGTTTCTTCCTCAAGTAGACATTCCAATTCTTCAACGTGTTTTTCACTAGCCACTTTAAGCTCTTTTGCGTGGATTTCCATAGCTGCCCTGGCCTAAGCAATATTCTGATAATATAAAATCTCATAATAATAAAACTCAAAATTATTTATACTTGTTTCTCAGCTTGTAACTGAACATCCATGTCATGTATTATGCTGCTTCTTCTATGTTTCTCTTGAAGTTCAGCTTTTCTTCGTTTTTGTCTACGACGCAACAATGTTCTCTGATAACCTTCTGTCCCCGCTGAATAAGATATTGCTAATTTTAAAGCAGATAGCCATTGTAATCGACTCCTGAAATATTAAATATTTATTAAAACATCAACATTATAATTTAACTAATTTAACTAATCAAAAACTATTTTTTAATTAATTTATTAAGTCATAGACATGGCTAGGTCACATACAGACCTTTACGGCTGGAATGACACTGTTTTTTAACCAGTTTTCACTTACCTATGATCCTTAGTGGCTAATTCAAAAGTCCTTTCAGTTGTGTGCAACATTATACGTTGTAAATTAGAATCCACCCAACATCTCGGGTCTAAGGTTATAGATCCACACTGCTCTTTTTCTTCTTCATTCTTATAGTATAATAGTTGACATGGTTTTAATACAAACCAATACTCTCGTAATGTTGGCAATAAATAACCACGTTTCAACAACACTCCCTATCAAAAAAAATTTTTAAATCAACAACATTTTATAAAGCTTTATTGGCTCTTGAACTAAGTAAGAGGATTGCACAACTGTATTTCATTGTGAAATAATAATATCGCTTTTGACATTTTGGCATACATTTTTGAAAAAAAAGAATGTGTTTGTTTAATTAAAAATAATCAATTACCTGTTTACTTTTTAAACATGTTATTATTAAATTATAACTTGTAATAATTTAAATTTTTAATTTTATTTGGCTTACTTTTTTTATGATATCATCGATGAACGTATTTGTAACAGCATTTAATGCTTCTACCAAGCCTGCACGATCCACATCAGCTAAATATCGCTTCTCTAGTAATGTTAAAAACGTGCCAAACTGAAATCCATTGGCATTTCCAATGAGCTCTTCAAAACCCGATTGGTCCCAGTCAGCGCCTAATGAAGTAACAATTTGTGAAGCCACCAAACCCACTTCTGATGTATCCATGATAACCTGTATAGGTGTACAATCTCATTAAATAAATTAGGAATATTATTAGGAATGATTAGGAATATTTATCAACAAGAAATTACTTGGAATCGATTTGGTCTTTCTGGATCTACTATAAGCTCCGACAAAAAACAAAATACCCTGAATAATTTATACATACAATCCTCTGGTAATACTTGGCATTTAGAAATAAAATCTTTTTTACAAATTATCCAACATGTCTCATCTATATTTGACTCAAATCCCTGAAGTACTGGTAAAGATAGTATGTTTGGAAGCGATAGAAAAACCTAAAACACAAAGATTTCTGGTAAAATAAGTATAGTTTAGTCAACTAAACATTTATGTTTATTATATATTATTTACTTCTCTCAATAAATAATATTTGTAATGTTGAAAGTTTAACGTTGTTGTACTTCTGTAGTGTTCAAGGCCTTTTTCTACGCTATAAAGGTCAAGGAGAATACCGATGTTTGCTGTTAAAACCTATTTCAAAAAACAAAATAATTATGAGTTAGAATATTTGTTTATTCAATAAAATATTAAAATGTATAGTTTTACGATTGATTTACTTAATGAGAAAAATGCATTTCTGATCGATGTATTTGTATGACTGCATGAGTAATAAGGAAAATGTATCCTAGATCCATTACTATACTATAGAATACTTAGAATTTATATGCAATATTTGTCAATTAAAATCAAGTTAATTTTTACTCTCACTTGTACATCTCTATTGTTTATTGTATTATTGGTTTTTAGTTGTATACCAATACAATATATTATGTCATACGGATGTGCCGTTTAAGAGATTAAGAGACTATACAGACACTCAGTAGTTAGTTCCAATAGTAGGTACCTATACATGACGTGATATGTCTATTAATAATCATATTTAATTATATACCTACATAATATATCCAACTAGTTTATTAAGTATTTCATACATAAATGATAAATTTCCATGATTTCAAATTACAGCATACATACTGATTATTGACTGTTTTGATTAAACATTAATACATTAACATAATTAAAAAAATTCCAACTATCGACATTTTTATCAGTATTAACTTTGATTTGTTGACTTAATTTTATAATTTTAAAAAAACGTTTACATAATACAATTATTGCAGATAAAATCATTATTTACTTGTACATTTTAAAAACTATACGTCTATATTCCAAATTTAACTTTTCTGTCACAACCTAAATTAGTTTCTAAGTTATAACATCAATTACCCAACTATTGTATTTATGTAAAACGGACAATTTTAAATCATATAATATAAATATTTTTAATCCAATAGAGCGGCATTTCCATCAGCAAATTGGGACATCAAAATTACTAAAATATAGGTATAGGACATTTTTAAGAAATTAATCAAAAGTATTCGAGATAGGAAAAAAAATTTAATCAGAGAGTAATAGCATAGACTATATAAAATAAATATATATATATATATATATAAATCATATAGTCTGTGGTAATAGTATAACCATATATTTGTATTATATTTAATGATTAATACTTTTATACAAAATACAAATATATTTATATAAGGATTTAACTTAACTATTTAGTAAGTAGGTAAGTATACCAAAAAAAAATAAAAAATATGTTAATATATTTGTTGACAACTTTAACAATATTTTACATGTACCTTTTTGTAGAATTTTATGTTTTTACGATGTTACAGTATATCTGGTAGTATACTTCATACCTATATACCAAACTCGAAAACGAGATACAATTTATCATCTAAATAATTCATAAGTATTATTATGCCATATGCCTATATGAGCTACCTACTTTCGTTTTAAATAAAAATAAATATCATACAATATTTAAGATACCTAAGTCTGCAAGAACTAAAAAGTCATAAAAATAAATAGGTGCATACTGCAGCATACCTACTTTGGAGAGTTATCTAAATCTAACTCAGTGTAATTATGTTAGAATAAGTAAAACTACGGAATGACGTCATCGTCCGTAGAATGTAAATACCATACCTACACACTACACTCGTAATCATTCGCAGAAATTATATTAATCATCACAATAATAACAAACTTTTAACAAAATTGTATTTTTTTTAAAAATTTGTTACTTTTAATATAATATTCAAAATGTCTATTTCGTATATTAGCCTTATTTTCATTTTTATATTATTTTTTTTACTTAATATGTAGGTACCTAATAATTAATTGCATTTGTCGAATAGCTCAATTTTTACTTCTAACAGTATCACTTAATTTACATTCAATCAATATAGGTAATGGTAAACACTAAACTGTATTGAAAAAGATTAATTCCTCTAAACCACATACAAATCCAGGACCCAGCCACCTAACAAAAATGAACTTATTATGTAATATATATACTTATCTTTATATAAATCAATCGTTTAAATTAAAGTTCATGTTTGAAATTCAATATTTACATAATACGTAATGTACTGTAGCCGATTTGTTTCCGTTATTGTATATTGTTTTTAGGTACTTTCCCAGTTACACATTGTTAATAAAAAAATAATAATAATAATAAATGGTACTCAAATCTTATTTTGACCAAAGTTTAAAACCAATAGAGATTATGAACGGATTATGTACGAATAATACGATTGTCTATGATGAGATTCGATGTAATTAGTATTATGGTCATTGAGGAAATGTATCATTTATTTGAAACAAAAATTATTATTCTACGAACGTGACGTCACCAATGATAAGTCCATATTATATATATATATGCGTGTGCGTGTGTGTGTACCTATATAATATTTTATATTATAAATCTACAGACGGCAATGTCATCAGCGACGATCAAAAAACCATTTGAAAATGACGTCACCTGACGCGGACGACATTATGGGATCAAAACGATTAAAATGATTTTGATACCAAATACAGCTAATCTAAGGATGTGTACACATATTCTACAATTATACATTTATACACTACATATAAATATATAATAATGTGTACACTTATATCGAATTACTATATGTGTACAATAATTATTATTTTAAAAGCTATTGCGAGAAATCCGTGGTTATAATTGAAAAGTGTTCGTTAGGTTTAATTTATTCGGTTCGAGTTCATGTAAATATATAATATCAGGAATAACGTGCCACAAATAACAATATTATTATATAGTTTTATATTATAATATGTATTATACTCGTTATAGGTGTCGGCATCAGAGAGACTATGCGAACAATGAATATAATAATTTATATTTGCCGAGATTTAAAAACTGAAATCGTTGGTAGGTTTAGCCGTTTAGATATACTAAACTATAAATACTATAATTAAACTATATAACTCTAAATATACTCTCTCTACTGTCGTCATCCGAATTTTTGTACCCCGCGAGGTAGGTATACAGAATACTATTATTATTATAACGTGGTAACCATAGAGACACTCACTTTGAGCTTGGACTTGACCACTGTTCCTGTGTCGTCCGTGTCCAGCGAGTTGAACGCTTGCCATATGCAATTGGTGACGTTCTTCAGTAGCGTCGCCATCGCCGACGCACTGTAATGCATTACGTTATAATGTTAAATTAAACACAACAATATCATAATGTTCATACGAATAATAATGTTATGTCTTCGTTCGTACCTTGACCGACTACCAGAAGCAGGCTGTAGTTCAGTATAAATGAATATACCTAAAGCTCAACAGCTGATTTGTAATAATGTTTAAAAAATAGTGTAGGTTTTTTAAATTTTTCTAAAAACAAAAAAAGTTAGGATATTTATTGACGAGGTAATAATTCGACGTTAATAATTTCGTAACGCGTGTTATAATATAAAAATATTGAAAAGTCGCACGCCAAACTAGAGCGGAGTAAAACCCGGACGACACCACAACTGCGGCGGAGCACACTGCTCGGTTCGGCGACGGAGGTCCATCGTGCGACGCCGCCGCCGCGTAAGGCCGCCGCCACCGCTTCCTTGGTCCGGTTCCTCTCGCCGCCGCAGCATGGTCATTCGTTCCCCGCGACCACGGTCTTGACCATATATGAATGAACATTCAATGCCGGCACGTTTGTACCTACGACGATATTATATATAGAATAATATACTTATACAGCATAAATGGGTAGATACGTAAATAATATTTTATATCATATAATACATAATTTGGTATAATACACTAAATGTATCATATCTGTATGTGATACGCCAACTTCCCGCCTACATGTACGGGCTTATAATTTTTTCAGTCGATTTTCGCGATTCCGAAAAGAAAAAGTTTAAGAGGACAAGTCATACCCACAAGTGTTCACTGACTAGCAAACATGCAAACAGAATGTATGATAATAAAATACAACAGTGCAAATTCGCGTTGACAACCGAGCCAATGTTGTGTTTTTAATACGTTATGATTAGAGTGAATTCACTTAACATTCTACTCTTAAATACTCTTAAAGGAACATATAAGAACTATATGTGTTTGTATACGTACCTTTTACGACATTTAAATTTAAAGCTAGTTATTACTTTATGAGCATTTTTAAATTAAACTATTTTACATACTCATAACTCGCTTAAAATTGAAAAGATAATTTAAACAAAAACAAATGATGTTCTTTTAAACCGCTAAAAGCTCTAACAATAGTTAATAATAATAATAATAAATAATATAGTTCAGTTAGCTTTAATATCAAAGCTATAACATTCACAATTGGTTCTACCGAACGGAACTATTTGCTATATGTTTGTATAGTATAAGTACGTATTAAAATGTAGATAAAAATTAAAACTATGACTGATCTACGACACCAGTACTGTAGACAGGATTTAAATATGGGGGGTAACCCCCTACCCACCTCCCGTACATCACTATGTTTTTCTAAAAGTATCGTACATTATTATACCGTTTATTAGTTGTAGTTATTTGTTGTGTGTGTGTCGGACACGAGACACTGTGTCTACTTTCTGCTATCTATGCATTAAATTAGGTGTATATAGTAAATTCGCTTGAAAAAAATGTTCTACTTAGAAAATCGTCCAAACAGAAAAAAGTGTCGTGACGAATAATCGTATAATTGTTTTTATTATTATATAACTGTATTATCATATTGTCATATACATTTATAAGTTGTATTATTAAATTTACGACACCGGTATATCGTATAATATGCACCGCCTATATTATATGGCCGTGACGATGACATACGGTTTTTTGACGCATTATCAGCTGTGTTATGCAGTGTACGTATATTATATTATGTGTAAAACTGTTAGCATTTCCTTTTATTTTACGACAAATTATTCGAACATGCGTATTTTAAATTCGGGACCGACACAATTTTGGCGATGTATTTTACTATTTTAGTGTTAGTTATTATTAATTAGACACGTATAGCGTGCTGGCATCAGTGTTCGGACTTATCTAGATAAATAGTTACAAGGTATCTAAACGTTCATCTTAGATAATTTTTTTACTAATCTAAATAAATTCATCTAGATACATTTTTTATTGATAAAAATCGCGTAATTGTACAAACGTATTTTAAATATTTATACAGATTCTCAAACCAAGTTTATGGTTTATAAATAATGTAATTATTTTTATTTATATCATTATAATTATTATGTTCCTAGTGCCCGACTAAAATATACCTAAATTTAAAACCCATTAAAAAAAAAAAATTGCATCTTTCTTTTATCTACGAGTTTATTCTATAATCTTAAATACTAGCAGTACCTTTTATTCTGCCTATTATTATGTTGAAATAAATAAAAATACAAATACACTATTAATACGCAAAAAAGAAACAATATTTTAACCACATAATTTTTATTTTTTTTTGAGCCGAAAAAGGTTTGACTCAAAATGGTCTGAATTATTGGTAATATATAAACGAAAAAAATGTATGTTTGGTGAGCCGAAAGATAAGAGGTTTGACGCAAAATGGTCTGAAAATTTAGAAATTTTGAACATGAAAAAAATGATAGTATAAAAAAAAATAACACCAGACAAGACACAAAAGCAGGGGGATTGATACGTGATGGCGAGGTGTGTGCAGATGCAAAGGACACTGGTCACTTCCATACGTTTTCACGGCCGGTCCCTAAGGAGGACGAGTGTGATCGCTGGCGCGTTTGCTCGAGGGTGTCGACCATCGTGACGGCGGGTTGGACCCGACCGCGAAGGCCGCGGGAGCGACATTGGACGACGATTGACGGCGAGCGGCTAGTGCGCGTTGACGATGCGGAGGTGCTGAAGACGACTATTGTGACGGCGACGACGGAGACACCAAAGCACTGAGCGAGCGAAGACAGCTATTTGGTGCTATGGAATCAGTGACGACCGGAGGCGCGGCTAGGCCGGCGGAATTACCACTGGACGAAAAGGGGAGAGAATCGTCGGTCCACGTCACAACGCATCATGGTCCTGATCCTCTCCATGATTTTCGTCCTGGAGTCCCGTCGGCAAAGTGTCTGTCGCGCCGATGGCCCCTCCGCCGTGGAGTCACGCACCGCCGAACCCTGAAACTTGATCAGTTTCTGCAGGTCAGCCGATGCAGCGACGTCCGTTTTCCCATAGTTTACCTTAGCTCTATCGCTCACCCGTCGTGCTCTGAGATCTCCGCCGCCGCCGTCACGAGTCGCCTTCGTGCAAGCTGCAGCCGTCGTTGAAGTACCGTCGGGACGGTATCGCTGCCCACGCTGGTCCAGCTAGCCGTCGTGTGTCGTCGTCGTCGTCGTCCGTCCGTCGCTTATTGGCCGATTTCTAATAGCATTTGCATTTAATTGGTACTTTTAAAAGGTGTCAATATATTCTTTGTTATCATTGCTGGATGAACATTCTTTTGAAGTTGTTATTGGCCTCGACCTCATCACAGCTTTATAAACACGTTCCATAGCATCCGCTCTTAAGTGTTTATTGTGATTTGTGGCTAAATTTTTTGCAAAAAGCAGAGCTCTTCTTCATACACATCAATCAACGTCTCTATTTGATCATTCGACCACTTTTCAGGTTTTTGGTTCTGCATCCTTTACCTTTAATTTCCATAATATTTTCAAAAACTGTTATAATTAAATATATTATTATGCAATTTGTTAATAATGTAATAAAGTTACTTATTATGTTGATATTATGTTTTTTTTTCGTGTTAAAAAATATATTTTTAGTTTTATTTAATTCAACAGAATAATGTTCCTAACTGACCATGCTCGTGTGTGTTAAGTGTTAACCAACAGTGTTTTTGTTTAATTACAAATCTCAAAAAATATATTGAGGTTTTGGTCACATGAACGTATAGTAGTTTACCGGTGTATATGTGACTCTTATGAAAATGAACTGAGGTAGTATTATACTATTACCTATAAACTATAATTAATATTATAATATTATAATTTTTTATTCGTTGCTATGGTGATAAGCAAAGCGTTAGAAATTAAAATCCCATTTATACCGGTTTACGATTTGTCGGTAGTTTTTCCCGTGGCATTGAATAACTATTGAGAAAATCGAAAAATGACCTCTCTACAGTACCATCTTGATCCAATTTTCTAAAGGATAAGGTAATATATGTTGAAATCGAAGAACTCCTGGTAGAAAATTTGTATACAGGATAAAAAAAATAAAAAATAAACACCATTGTAAAACCACTAGCTTCCTCGCTCCGCTCAGAATCTAAAATAACAGATACAGCCATGCGGTAATTTAGTTGATTACAAATTTACAATAATATTGTTTATTTTACGTATCAAAATGTAATGTATTTTTAATTTTAATTTTAGTATGTTGTTTTTTCTTTCTGTCAATATATAAATATATATATTTTCATACCTGATGGCTGATTATTAGACTGGATACAAGGGAGATGGCAAACTGCGGGAAAATTAACCTTTTTCTAAAAGTCGATATTATGTAAATACTGCGACGAATAAAAATTCAACACTATACAATCTGCGGCAAAACCGATAAGATGCTTATTATGCATTTTTATACAAACTGCGGCAATTTATTTTATATACTTACAATATTATTGTATATACTATATACATTATACATATCGTCATATCGATACGATATAATAGGTTAGTCGTTCAAACAAGCAGGTGGAATAAATACTGACCGTCGGGGCGCCGCTGCTTTGTGATTTCAGGACTGAGGAGGATGTCTGTCGAGCAGTACCAACGGGCTACGTCTTATATAATTTGCGCGTTAAGGGGTATGAATAGTATTGAAAAAATGCTATAAAAATGAATTTTTGTATTTCCAATAATATGGCTTATTGAGCGATTTCAGAGTAAAAGTACCATTATCAATATTGTAGAACAGAAGTTAATCTGTGCTTGTATAGGAACCAATTTTTTGATATTTTAATTAATAAGCCTATAAAATTAAAATGCAAATGGTAAAATATCGTAATTTTTAGAACTAAATATTAGACATTGAAAATAAAATATCAAAAATATACTTCTATACAGGCCTAAATAAACTTCTTGGCTACAATTTAGATAATAGGTGTATACACACTAATTTCACTCAGTAAGCTATATTATTGGAAATACGAAACTAAGTTTCAGTGGAAAAAAATTTGCAAATTACAGTGGCGGCGCCAGGGGAGGGGCCTGGGCGGGCCACGGCCCCCTCTAAATTTGTCTTGGCCCCCTTTGACCACCTAACCACAAGAGAAAAAAAAAAATTCTTTAAAAGAACAGATTATAAAATTGAAATTCTTTACTTTTCTAAGTCCTAAGACTATATGGCAACATTTTTTTTTTGACCGAATAAAATATGAATAATTTTTTGAATTATGAATAATTAAGATCATGATCCTTACAATTCACAAAATTATGTTATTAAATCGAAATATCGAATAATCGTGGTTATAAATTATTATTATTATAAGACCGTACGATGCCCGTATGCACGGCTATATATATCCGCGAGCTGTTTCCTCAGCTGGATGTGAAAGAACATTTTCTTGTCTTAAACGGATAAAAAAACTATCTCAGAAATAAATTAATGGATTGTCATATGTCAAATTTGAGTGTGATAGCCATTGAAAAGTTAGAAGCCAAATGTCTAAACATTAACGACATTATTAATGAATTTGCATCATTGCATCAAAACCGTCGAATTATTTTAATTTAACATAATTATAGTAATACTATAAAGTATAAATCATAATAAATACAAATATTAAAAATTATATAAAATGAAAAAAACCAGTGACAAGAGTGTATAATAAACTAAAAAAGTATCTATCATATGTTTATGATTATATATAGGTACCTAATTATGTTATTTAATTAGCAGCTAAATTAAAGTATAGGCACATAAAAGTTGATTTTATAGTTTTTAATTTATCATAATTTATTTATATTTCATTTGATCAAAATTATAATTATTATATAGTGTTTAAATATGTGAATTCATTTTATTATATTAAATAATTTATTATTATTATATTATTATATTAAAATATGGTATGCATATAATTGATAACTAACTAATTGTTACCATTTAATATAATTATGTTTTTGACTATTTACTATGTTTGCTTGTAACGTTGTAACTAGATTTTGTAATATTTAGTAAGTTGCTAAGGCAAATAAAAATTGTGTAATTTTTTTTATTTAAATATAAATGTTTATTAACTCAAAAACAAATGTAATTTGTGTATTACCTATATTATAATAAAATACTCATTGTTTATGTAAGTTTGTTGAAAACGATATCCAATGTTTAAGTGTGTAAATATTAAATAATATACCTGTACCTATATGATATTTATTATCAATTAAAATGAAAACCAATAATTATGTGAAAACTTAGTACATGCAACACAGTCTTTACAATAGATAGTGTGTAAGCCCCCTACCCTATACTAACCCTATGAATGGGAAAAAGACCACGGATTGGGACTTTTTGGCCCTACCAAATTTTCAAAGGCCACCAATGCCCCCCCCCCCCAAGATAAAATTTCTGGCGACGCCACTGGCAAATTAGTGTGTAAGGTGCTGCTCTCCGCCGTGCAGTGGTAGGCATTTATATAAAAAATATAGTTACAATAATTCCTCCACCACTCCGTTACACCGCTGCACCCATGTCTTATCGTGTCTAGCCGTGGATTGCTATGGCGTGGCAGGTGTTGGAAGAAGGGGAAGTTTATTTATATAATTAAATTCTACTAACAATATTACAAGATTATTAGCGACAATGAATAATATTATTTAGTGTCTGCCGCTTGTTCAAAAATATCGAACAATTACGTGCATCTGTACAGCACTGTCCATACTGTCCGTTAATCGTCCGATATCTTTTTGTTTAATTCGTGTCTTTAAGTACTTTTTTTTGCTCCACTTATTTAAATAATTACCTGTTGAATACGAATATGAAGTCAACAAAAACTAGAGGAATGACATCTAAAAAAAAGTCATTGAAAAATGTCATGAAAAGCCGTTTGAAAAAGACAAAAGACAAAATCGCAAATAGGTGAAATTCATAGTTAATATGGTTATAATGAATATTATGTGGTATGTTGTATATAAAATGTGAATTTGTAGATTCCCCAAACCTGGCGAGAGTGCTTTAAGCCCCCCAAATTTGGTTGCAGATTTTACTTTATCTGATTCATCAAATTATGTTATAACAGTTAGGTAAAGCACATAAGTCATAATTATATTACCTACATATAATAATTATAATTTATATTTTATGCTACCACTTTATTTGTTTAATACAATATAGTACTCCTAAACAGCTAAACCCTTTGAGACGGTTTTGAGCCCCCCAACTTTGGGTACCGACGGTTTCGGTCCTGAAGCTTCGTCGTCTATTCTTATAACATATAGGTAATTTAAAAGACTAATGTAGTTAATAATAACCTTACTTATATAAGTAAACAGTAAACATGTTTACGTATATTCTACTTATACATATTGTATAAATAATATTAATTTTTCGTACACACTTCGTGTAAGATATGTATATTTTTGGGATATAATACACATGTCGATGAACGTAAATGCAAACAAATTTAAACATTAATTAAACCGTTATCATGTCAATATTAGCTACGCGTATATTATGTATTTCAGTATTTATGTTATACTCATTATATATACGTAGATTATACGTGATATATGTTTACTGGGTATTGAAATATGAAAAAGAGAAATAAACATTTAATTTTATAATCTATATTTACTATAATTTATATTATAAGTAAAATACCACTCACTCACTCATGCATTACTAAATGTTTTCGAGATTTTGAATAGTGGTTCATTTAATGATCTAGAAGCATGCAATGAGAAAGCATTTTCCGAAAGGTATTCGCATTTTAAAGAGCTGGTCAAACAAAGATTTTGAGATTCGCGGTCGGAATAGAAACTTTTTTTTGTCACATTTCACACACGACGCGCGTATACCCTGCACAAACAGTCGCTGAAATCTATACCACGGTCGTCGGTTCCTCACAAATTATAAACTTTTGGTTACATCTCATAATCACAATATTATAACCTCCGTGCGTGACGCTTAAATAAATAAAACCAAATTGTTTCTTTCATGAAATAGTGTTTTTTTGCCTTAATTACATTTTTTTATTCTTATTTTATTTTAATATAATAGTTATTATTTATACTGAAATCTATAACACGATCCTTACAAAACATAAACTTTTGGGTACATCTTATATTCATATTATTATAACCTCCGTGCGTGACGCTTAAAATAAATAAAACCAAATCGTTTCTTTCATGAAATAGTGTTTTTGCCACGCCTGCACCGAAAGTTTGGTTTTCGATAGCGGTTGAAGCGTTGGAAAGCGTCCTTTTTCCGTCCAGCGGGTGGTAAAGTGGAAATCCCAAAAAATGCTGGGCGGTAAAGTGGAAATCCCCAAAAGTGCTACGCGCACATTTCACACACGACGCGCGTATACCCTGCACAAACAATCGCTGAAATCTATACCACGGTCGTTGGTTTCTTACAAATTATAAACTTTTGGTTACATCTCATAATCATAATATTATAACCTCCGTGCGTGACGCTTAAAGTAAATAAAACCAAATCGTTTCTTTCATGAAATATATTGCTGTCGTAAAATTATGGTCTAGTTGTTGCATAGATCCCTGCATTACCTTTGCCGCCATCGATGCATGCAGTGGCGTGACAAAAAATAGTATGTGTGGCTCGTGCGGGAAGGCAATTTCCCGCCCTTGCCACACAATATACTATTTCGTAGAGGAGTCTGGTTGTTGTATAGATCCTAGCCTGCAGAAATACCTTTGCCGTGATCGATGAATGCAGAGGCGTGACAGAAAATGGTATTATTTTGTTTATAAAAGGTTTCCATTGTGGTTTCAGATTATAATTAAAGTTATAAGCCTAGTAGAAATTATCATTATTATTATTTTTCGGTATATGAATGGATTACATTGGTTACTTGAGCAAGTATGAGCATGCATCAAATTGTCGTGCTTATGGCATCGAGTATAGAAACTATACCTTAAAACCATACTCTATATAATATGATGTAGCTTCGTACCTACATACATTAACTATATTTGTTTAATAATTATTTATTTTATTTGATGTATCGATCATTCGAAATATTTTTGTTTTATAATCTTTTAAATATTGTATCTACCTATATTAAGTAAAACTTGTAAAATCTACTTCTAATAACAATAATTATTATTTATATATCGTTAAAATATTATTGGGAAACGCAATATTTTATTTCGGGGATGCATTATAATTAAAAACCGGATTATAATTTATAATATATAATATTAAGCAAACAAAATTACTGTTAATGTTTGAAAATTATAATATAAATATTAAAAAATAAGGTATAGTTAAATACTTGAGTAAATAAATAATTGATTTTGTTTGTATTTTTATGTATAAAGTGTCTGTGTGTAGATTAGACCTCTGGGAAGAAGATAGGCAAATTTAAAAAGGGTTACATTTTTTTTTATTTTCATCGGATTTTATTACGGTTATAGGTTAGGTTAGGATTTTTTATTAATTGATTATATTACTCCTCCGTAAGTGGAATTAAGTAAAAATGACAAACTTGGTATAACTTTGATACTTTAGAGTTAAATCCATACAGTTACGTACAAACAGCACGATTTCATTAATTAAAAATATTGCTTTATTAATTCATAAAATTTTTGATAAAATTCCTCAATTTATACGGTCGATACGGATGCCACAAATGAACAACTCGAATTATTATAACGGTAATAATAGATATAACTTTAAAAATTGCAAAGCATACTGTCTATTAATATATTTTAGTACAAAGCGTACAAAACATATTATGGCTATTTTACTAATATATGTACAATAATATGTACATATCTGCATAGAACTATAGAACGTAGTTATATAATATAATATATTGTATGTTTAATATATAGACAGAAGACCCGTCTGCAGTTGATATTGATATCAAACTTTTGGAATGTCGCATAACAAATATAGAGAGTACGTAATCTATACTATATCTATATCTATACTGTTTTATAAGGATTGAGAATCAAAACACAAACAAAATACATTAAATTACTCAATTAGAAAATGTCAGTACCTTTATTTTAATAGTTTAATTCGTCTGCAAATCAATGATAATTAATTTCCAGAAATAAAATACATAAATTAAACTATAATATTATAATTTCATCACACTGTTTCTAAAATATGTATATTTAAAATTAATTTTCTTATTATTTGTACACTTATTAGCTGAACCCGCGCACTTCGTTGCCCGTTAAATGTACCAACTCTATATGGCTCAAACTTTGTTCAATTCGTTATTTAATATTCGGTATGTGTGGTGTTCAAAATCAATCTTAACTTTTCCGTTGCTGGAAATAAAAATTCTGATTCGCAGCTGTATAACATCAAGTAGGCAATCTACCGCACTGTTTGTACGTAAGTATATGATTTAACTCTAAAGTATCAGAGTTATACCAAGTTTGTCGTATTCTACCTATGGTGGATTAATATAATCATTTAATAGTGATATACTCATTCGTTAAAACAAAAAATCAAGAAGATCAGATAAGTAGTTTCAGAGTTTAGCCTGTACAATGTCTTGCGGAATCGCCCATATAATAAATTTGCAAAAATTTGTAGTCATTATTCGGCGTTGGCAATAAGAAACCTATTAGATGATAATATATTTGACCCTGAATCTTGAAAGTTGACATACAATTTTCATGAATAACTTTTGTTGCACAAAATGACGTCATTTGAAAACAATTATCGTATTGCTGGGTATGAGTCAAAAAATGTTTAGAATCTGGCCCATTCCCGGAAACCAATGAATGTAGTGGCTCTGGTGGCGGTACCAATTGCGTCAATTTGACTTGACCACGCGCGCAACATAATCCAAAAACTTCATTTTTAAACTTAAATGCCTTGCAATATTGGCACACAACGTTCACTGTTCCAATAGCAACGATTGTCTGTGAACTGTAATCGATTTCCACGATATAATTGAATTCAGCTCGGATAGGGGTTAAACCCAACATTTCTATGTTGTTGATTTCGATTCAATCGATTCCGTTCAACTTCATTCCGCGCTTCGCGTTGCTCGTTAGTTTCACTTAGTCCAACCCCAGGAATTTTGAGATTTACGTTAGAAATTTTTGTTTATAAACGGTTGCTATATTGGTTATAGGAGAAATAAATAGTAGAAATTAGTATTTATTATTTTATTGGTTGCCATTGGCTATCGGGCAGATCAGGTACAAGCAATAAGCATGCATCAAATCGAATTTTCACACATTGCCTACAAAGGTGGCTGAGTTGCACTTATAGCCGCTGATCGGTGTGTCTGCGGTGGATTGCCTACCAGGGTGTCCGAGTTACACTTACTGCAACGAGTTACACCCAAAAAGAGTTGAACAATCACAATTTTTTTTAATATTTGTCATTTTCAACGGGCAAAGTAGTGTGCGGGATCAGCTAATTATTAAATTAATTAATGCTACGGTACATATAACAAGCATTGTTCTTTCGTTTAGGAAAAGTTGAGTGGCACTGGTGTGACGCGTATGTTGGCCTCAGGCACTAACATGTTCTGAGGTCAACAAAACGTCACACAGATTCATGAGGCGGCGAATTTTCGAATTTTTGAGGAGTGATACTTAAATTTACGCAGTTTTATCAAATATTCAATGCATACATACCTATTGTAAAGGAAATTGATAGCTGTTTGTAAAGATAAACATAAATGTATATAAATTCTTATATTATCTATGAATTTTACTGTTTATTTCATACGACTCGTAACTAACGTGATAACAGCCAATTAATTCAGAAATCATATAACTACTCGTGCCCAGTCCTGTATGTACGTCCGTGGCCAGTTCACAATTAAATCATGAATCAAAATAACCAATGTGGTATTCATGAATTAAGAACTATGAAAAGAGTTGAGAGTTGATTTGATGATTCAGTTCATTTAAATATTTTATATATAAGTAGGTAGTTGAATTATTTGTATTATGTATTTATGTATTATGATTTACAATAGTTTATCATTTTTTATTGATCCACCATACAATAGGTAATCAACGAACTGAAAAACATTGAAAAAAATAACAATTTATTTTACAACAATACAACTAAAGTCTATCTCTTCCGTGGTCCCCTCAAGAAACGAAATTCGAATACAGAAACGCCATCTGGTGGCAGAAAGCAAGCATGGATGTCTTATAATAAATTGTCTATATTTTACTATATTATTTTGTCTATGGCTGAACAATACTCTTCGCGCGTACAAACACGTTCATGATGTGGATGAAATATTAAAATGTATACTTATCGAAAAGTGGTGATTATCAAAAGACAATGCTGCAAAGTGTCAGAACCCTTAGGGTATTGACTGATTAATACAATACCTATTTGAAAATATCATAACTCACTCTTTACCTACCTACCTACAACTTACCTATTTTATTTTATTATTAACCAGCCACCAATTTAGTTGTTTATTTAATATTATAAAATTTGAACAATATAAATTATAATCATATTAAACAAATTAATTTATTAAATATTATCGAAATGTGGTTTAAAACTGAAAATTATGACTTATAAGGGCAAATAAATGTAAACCTGTTACAAGATAATTAACCAAAAATAATTAGATCTCAATGCATCACATTGCCAATGTAAATATAAACTACAGGGTAGCTGTAATTTTACATAAGTACTAGGTACGTACATGCGGTATATATTTTATAATAGTAGATACAATCATAGATATTATAAGAATATCTATGAATACAATATGAATAGATATGGAATGGTAACTTAGAGCTTACATAAAATTTATTTGTAATATATTTTCAGTGTAAGTGCAAATTCAGTCATCTCATAAAATACACTTTTGTAAGGATTGTTTAGCTGTTTAACATTTGATTATATATTATGCAATAGCATATTATATTAATGAACTAACCTTATATGAAATATGGATATTGCATATGTGTTATTTATATAATATAGTAATATATATTATGCAGGATAATCCATTTAACGTGAGACACTATTATTTTGGAAAACACTACATTTTTTTTAAAATATTTGTTTTACATAATTTAAAGTCACTACCAAAGAGCATTTTTGATTTTTTTATTCACAACATATATTTATTAATTTCATATTTTGAATCAGATATAACTCATGAGTATAAATCAAATTTCGGACACATAGTTTATTAGCCTACTTCATATATTTAAAGTTTAGTCTGCGAAGTACCACTCCACCCCTCTATAGGAAATTTAAATACTCATAAACTACTCGTCCAAAACAGAATGTTTTGGAATAAAGAATTAAAAATGCATGTTAAAATAATTTAAACATTATAACAATATGAATTATAAAAATCTTTTTTTTTAACAGCTAATAAACTATGAAATTTTTTTTTTCAAAATCGTAGTTTTTAAAATACTGACTATCTTACGTTAAAAGGATCACCCGGTACATAAATATTAATTAAAACTTTTTTAAAAATAGTGTATTTTATATAAGTCAACTTTGAAACAAGTCTAAAGCATCACAATCATCATGAAGATAATACAGTTCTAAATCCTATTATGAAGGATAAACAAACTTTAGTCTTTACATTATAATAATTAATGTAATTGGAACGTTTCAACATAATATGACTGGTTATATAAAAGTCCAAACATACAAAATTTGTTATCAATTATAATAAATTTAATTTATAACTATTTACTAAACATAAATAATTTATAAACATATGTATATTATATAATAAATTAATTAAAAACATTTCATCGTGTATTCCAAAAGTACATTAAATAAAATAATTCTGAGATTGATATAGCGTAAATTTAAAATCATGGGTAAACACTTGATCAGAGTTATACACTATAATGCGTATAATCTCTGATTAAGGGTTTTGACAAAATTTGACATGATTAAAATTGGTATTTAATATTTAAACTTAATTTAGCCAACTACAAAAATCGTGAAAGTATACATAAGATCAAACAAATAAAGGGGAGAACATAATACATAAAGTTACATTAATTATAATAATTAGTTTGACCTCCTGTATACCAGATCTTATAAACAAAAATAATAAATATGAACAAAATTTCCTTAAATTCGATTTACACCTATTTCTCTATTTAAAAACATCTTAATAATTATATTCATTTGTTTACATAAAGCGCATAGTGTTGTACTTGGCATAGGTCTTTTGAACAAAATTTCCATTTTACATAAAATTGTTAAACTATTAAAATAAACTCCATTTAATAAAAACCTTTAGAGCTTTGGGTCGGTGAAACATGCGCCTTTTACTAGCTGGATAGGTTCATATGGGGCAGATTGAACTAGCTCTAAGACTTTGTATTTTTTCAAAACCAGAACGGAATAAAACTTCTGGGCTGCCTGAAATATCAAAAAATGCAATATATTATAATAAAACAATAAAATAAATTTAAAAAAACTATATATAAAATATAAAATTAATATTTAAAATAATAATAACTTGTTTACATGTACCTTGCCCATTATTTACAAATGTATAATCCTTAATTTTAAAAGTAAAAATATGATTTTTCTATAGGTAATAGTCAAACTAATAATGTTAAAATGGAATATTTATGAGAATAGTATATTTGAATAAATTAGAAAATACTCTAAAATACTATAAAACTTAAATGGGGAACTACATTAATACTACAAATCATTTAAAATATATACTAGTTTTTAAAATAATATACAATTCCTATAAATCTAAGTTAGGAATTCTAAATTAAACAATATATTACAAAACCCATATAATTTTATTGGTATAAACTCTTATATAACAAATGGCATCGACTAATTTTTGTTCGGTTCAGTTAGATGACCCCCCTCAATTAAAAGCAAGGAACTCTGCACATATTAACTACAGACACATTGTAGCCGCTGCATGCAGAAACCCATCACATGAGGTAACTTTTATAAGTAACAGAGTATAGTATTGATTATTTTACACTTGAAATAAAATTAATGTACCTCTTTTCTCCGGTTTCTGTAGGTAAGATCGTCAAAAATAAGAGTATCTTTTTGAGCGAATCTCATCTTAATTGTATGGTACAACTGATTAGCCCTTTTGTTCATTACTCGTTCTTCATATTGTTCATTTGTTTCATGCGGAGCCTGTTGCTCTTCCACCTTAAATATAATATAATGAGTATGAAACAAACTATTTGAAAATATTAGATTAAGTAACATACGGGTCCAACAGATGCAGGATAATCATAATCTTGGTCACGCCAAGGTGTTGCACCACCTCTTGGTGAAGGTAATCCTGGTGTAACAGGTGCATTATGATGACCATCGTATCCCATATTATCCATAATGACTTGGTTGAAATCATTGGACTAAAAATAATAATTAATATTCATATTAATAACTTATACATCCTGTTAAACATTTGTTTTAATCCGTCCAACAAGTGCAGATTATAAAAACTAAAAATATTCCAATGAATATGTTTAAGTAACCTTGTTACATATTATTATTTAAGCTACTTACTTGATTTATGTGATTATCATAACCCATGTTTTGTAATTCCGGTTGTAATGGCTGATCATTTGCTTCAGATGTATCATGGACTGATGGCGGAGCTTGTAAATCATCAAATGGATTTATAAGCTAAAATATTTAAATAAAAATAAATTCATAATTTTAGCACGTTTTTTTTAAAATGTATACAATATAGTATTCAAATGTAATTTTAATTCAAACCTAAGTTTTGATAAAATTATTATAGCAATTATGCAAGAATAACTAGGGAAATATTATTAACTTAAGATATTAATTCAAAATTATTTGTATAGTATTTAATTAAGTATAAATAAATCAAATACCTAATCTGTAAATTGAATATTTTAAAACTTAATACTTTGTATCTACTATTTAGTATTCACTATTCCTTACATTGAATATTATACTTTAATTATTATAGTTTAAAAGTTTTAAAACTCAATATTCTACATTTGTCTGAAACTCTTTTTTTTTTATTTTTCGAGTTAGCAAAGAATTTACTATAGTAATAATTTTTAAAAAATGTAGCACACGCCAATCACAAATGTTAAATATTAAATTATAAATACCTGATCTTCATTATTAACTGGATCAACTGACTTATGTGCGGGTGTTCCAGGGGGTAACATTTGACCACTATCATTTAATGGTGATGTTATAAATGGTTGTTGAGGTTCATCAACAGGCGGCTGTTGTTGATTCATTTCAATATGTTCTGTTTCTTCAGGAATAACTGGTGTAGGAGGAGCCACAGACAATGGTGCGGGAATTTCCACTTCCATTGATTCCTTAGAAAAATATACAAATTTAAGTAATAATTAGTAATAATTTAAGAAGTTCATTAGAAAAAAACATCATACATTAAATGTATACAGTTTAAAAATTATATATGTACTTCACAAATCGAGAATTTTATTTAATTTTTTTATACCCACAACAAATTGTATGAAAATAATTAGTTACAAATATTGAATACTCACAACTTGGGGTGGTACTTCCGGTATTGGTGGCAAAACATCTTTTTTAGCGGGTTTTTGATTTTCTTCATCGAGAGGTATTTTTCTTTTACGACCACGACGTCCAGGTACAGGGCCAGCTATTGCAGGTAATACGTTTTCTTCATCTCCTTCAATACCACCTTCACCCTCTAATTCATCATTGGTTAATGTTTTTGCTGTTAAATGTCTTTGGTAATTCTAAAAATTTAAGAAGAAATCCATTTTTCAATTAATTAAATACAACTAAGTAACAAGTAATAAAATTAATTGAACATACTCTAGCTAACGGTATAGCTGGTATATTTTTTCCAGGAAGAGCAAATAGTTTTTCAACACCACCTGTTTCTTTCCAGTGCATTAGTCTTTTAGTAGGTGGTGCTAAATCTAATGTAATTACAATATCTGTTGTATCACTCAACTGGGCTTTCATTTCTTCACCAGAAATATTTTTCACTTCGTCCACAATAAGTTTTCGCTTTCTTTTAGTCTTTGGTAATCCCCTCAAAGCACTAGCGTCAATTGGAGCTAAAGCAAAACTTTCTTCTTCATTTTGCACCAAGGTAGTTTGATCTACAGAAGCATTCTGTTCATTTAATGGCTCAGGTTCTTCAGATGCTTGAATATCATGTATATCATGCATATCGTGCATATCATGCATATCAATATCCGGCGGGGGCATCAACGTTTGATCTCGCGTTGGCGATGGTATAAGACCTAATGCACCAGCATTAGGGAATGGTAAATTAACAGGCGATGCTGGTCTTGAACCATCCGAGCTTTGTCTACCTGGACTTGGAGGCATAAAGTGATGATCATCATCGTCATCATCATTTCGGTTAGGTGTATTAAATGGGGGAGGACTTGGAGGACCTTGACCATCGGCAACTTCCATAGGAGCAGAAGGTACATCATCAAATAAACCTCCGGCTTGAAAAAAGTTATCAGTGATAACTTGACCGATATTGCCTCCAAATCCATCATCTCTAATTGGAGCATCCATTCCTAAACTGTTTTGGCTTAAAATTCCAGATCCAGAAGATGTTGAAGGTATAGGTTCTTTATCGCGGTTCATCAAATGGTCGACACCTTCACTAAACAACAGGGAATGTTCAATTCCATGACGAAGTATATCGGAATTCTCAACTTCAGAGAATCCAAATCCTTGATCGAAACCAGAGTTTTTAGAAACCATATTGTAATCTTCATGTAAAGTTATCTCCTCAGCTCTAGACTGATTAAGACTGAATTGCGCTTCAATATCAACATCGCTAAAATGAAAATAAACATTTAACATATTTTGATGAATAATTTTTGTTGCCAAAAAAGTAATTACTTCAAGTCTGGCATGGCGGTATCAAAATCATGAAATACTTCTGGGAGTGTTATAGCATTAGTTGCTGCTATATGATTGTCCTCGGGCAAGTCGACCATACCGGGCCGAAAAGCCATTTTAATCTTGACAAACGCTTCATTACAATCAGCTAACAGGTATTTGGCTTTACGTGAATAAATTCGGACTACACCCAACAAAAGATGTCCAGATGTCCGTAAAGCCATTTTCACCTATGAACGTACATAAAAGCAGTACAATTATTAGTAACGCACTTAAAAACTATCGGGAAAACCAGATTATATGACATTTTCACACTCACCTTTGGCTGCAGTATTCCGTCAACCGATGTCTCGATGTTAGTTTCAAACACTTGGGCCTTGGTCAATTTCTTGTCCCAATGTGCCGCCAACCAGATACGGGCGAGCGGCCCTTTCTTGGACAACGAAAAGTGTGAGTAAAACATGACGGCGGCCGGATAATATCACTGTCGTACCAGTCTATAAATCTATAACAAACGGGTAGCGTTAATTTTACATGGAGAGTCTAGGAAATAGAAAGTCGCTAATTATCCGAAATTGAATTGTATATTTACCTGTCAGAGGCTGCAGACTTCACGAGTCCGTGATAACGGGACGAATTTTTTGGTCAGACGCTTAGACACGATCGAGCTTCGTGACGACAAAACGCATCATTACGCACCGGCACCGCATCGAAGACAATATTCTGATCACGACGTGAACGATCGAAATCGAATATCAATCAGCTAAAAATGTGTAAAATCACCGAAAAATTACAAAAACAAAATAAACGGTTTACGTCGACTGATGATGAACGGGTTTGATGAGGGTAAACAAACGACGAAATTAATAATATGGCGGACTGGGCGGGAGAACGGAAAACGTTGGGCGGGAAACGAGTTCGGTACAAAACACAAAGGATTATTCGAGAAACAGCGTTTCAAAGCATAGTGCCACGGGTGGCTTCTGTTATCAATAAAATTATCATCGTCGTCATTCGATATTGTTCTGTGATTATAACAATTATAATTAATTTTTGTTTTTGTTTTTATTGTACAACGACTACAACGGGTCAAAACGAGATTTCACTATTTTGGATTATAAATTATAATAGTGTAATATTAAATATATTGCACTAAAATAGTAAATAATAATACTTTACTTTTAGTTATTTTTAATAACTATTTAACCACCTCCCCGATAGTAATTATCAATCATCAACCAGAAAATAACAGAGAAAATTCGTATCATTATTCATTAACATTCGACCGAGGTGGACTAATTCGAAAACTTAGTACATACAAGAGATTCATTCAAACTGTTTAATTCGGTGATTTGTTGATGCAAAAATGTCACACCAGACAGGAATCAAAGGTATAATGTATAAGTATAAAAAATAATATCCAAACATTTAATTAAAATATAATTAGATGTGATTTAACTCATCATTATGCGCCAATTTTGAATCTATTAAATTTAAGTGGTGATGGTACCTAGTATTTTTTTTTTAATAACTTAATAAGCTAAATGAAATACAATTTTTATGATTTTTAATAAAGAATACAAAAAAATGTACGAATATTTAATTATGAATAAAAAAATGTATATTCTTGTTTGAAATTTTTAAATGTCAATATTACGATGGTTGAAATTTTAAATTTTAAGAAAAAATAATGTTCTTCATTTGTTTCAGCAAATGACACTCTAAAAAAGTTCTTCAGCAAAGCAGCATCAGACAAGAGTGTTCGGGCCATTAAAGTGTCTATTGTAGACGGTTAGTTGATCATTTTCAAATTTAATGAAATATTACAATATTTTAGTACTTACTTTATTAAATTGTTATTGATATCTTAAGAAGGGTAAAGAAATGTTATTTAAACATTGTCTAGTATTCCTCCCTGAATATTCATTATTTAAATGTCCGATTATACTAATAAAAAATATGAAATTGTCCTCATAATTGTCGATTGCCAATAAACATAATAATGTATTAATGTATATTCTTACTAATAAAAATTTACTGAAGTAGTGCAACACCATTATTCATCTTCGTTAAAATTAAATATATCCAAGTATACTTTTTTGAAAACATTACTCTTTTAAACATATCCAATTTCTCAAAAATTGTTTCTTATATTGGCCCTTGTCCAATTTCTATTTTTTGTGTATATTACTCATATTCTATATTAATATATCTAAAAGATCAGTAGCATAGATCAGTTTTTTATTATTATTATTATTGGATTCATATCTATAAATATCCATACTACATCAAGGATGTATTAGTAAATAAAATTATAACATACAAAAAAATAATTGAATTTAAATTTATTTCATAAATTATTTTGACATCAGCTATTACATGCAATTTAAATAGACCGTTATATAAAAGTTCAATGTTACAAGAGTTTCACCACTATTATTAGAGTTTAATAAATGGTGGATTATATATCTTAAATATGCACTCTACTTAAAAATTAAAATGTGATAGCACTCACAGACGGAAATAGTGTTTGAGATTCGGGGGAGGCTGAAGCCCTACTATAATAATATTGAATAACCTTAAAAATGTTTGGGGGCTAAACAATTAAAGCCACCCCCCCCCCCTATTTGCGCCTATGATAATATGTATAAAGTTATATATGATTTTGAAAGACCTTTGACATTCAGCATATTGACAATTAACTGATATGACAATTTATATGTCATGAATCATGATTCTTACAGTTACAATTAGGTACAAATTTAATTTTGAATAAATAGCATGATTGATGTGTGATTAATAATTATAGAATTTTTTTTAAATTATGATCAAAGAAATCATATAATAAACTTCTAATAAACAAGGGAAAATAATATGTCCAAATGATCCCAAATATTTTTAAAAACCCTGTATAACCTAACCTGTAACAGTATTCAATTAAGAACGTATCAAATTTATATTAGTTTTTTTTTCTTAGAACAAAAAGTATAATTTTATTATTGGGCATAAAAATGATATTATGTATATTTTTGAAAAACCTAAGTAACGTTATATATCTGAATGTGAGTTATATCAATTACTTGTACAATATAGATATGTGATAGAATAGAAAAACAATGCGGAAAAGTATTAAATGAAAAAAATGGCTATTAGTAATATATATTCCATTCATATACAAATTATAATTTATTTATCTTGGATTTGAAATTTTTATAAACTTTCCTATTAATTAACACTGTGTATTAATGTTATTTTATTTTAGAGGAACTCTCTCTATCTGGTCATGAAAAACATCACAAATCATGGAAAGATGATTTTGAAAAAGTCATCAAGCAATTTATTCTACCGGATGTACCATGTTATGTATTATATAGGTATAATAAATATTTAAATTGTTAATAATTTTGTATTATCCGTATGGAATATAAAATATGTATTTATTTATTTCTTTAGATTTGATGTAAAGAGTGACACCAAAAATTATGATTGGTTACTAATAAGTTGGTGTCCTGATGTAGCACCTATTCGACAAAAGATGTTGTATGCATCTACAAAAGCTACACTCAAACAAGAATTTGGTAGTGCTAAAATTAAAGAAGAACTTCATGGAACTATCATGGTAAAATCAATTTTATATATTAGTGATATTAATATCCCTGATTTTTTAACTGAACTACAAGTTATGATTTCATATTTACAATATTTTCAGTTCGTTTTTTAAGAACTGAACCGAACACCATGTTTGTTTTGAAAATTAAACAGTACATACATGAGTATTATATATTAGACAATTCAAGTTAAAAGTTTTCGTTTATCTTATAGATTGATGTTACTCTTGATGGATTGGAACAAAGTCGACTGTCTCAAAAAGCACCAGTACCTTTAACTATCCGTGAAGAAGAAATGGCTGAACTTCGAAAAGCTGAAGTTGGACATAGTACATCCGTGTCTGTTGATAGTCGATCACAAGCAGTTTCTGGTATCAAGTTTCCTATGTCGGTTGCTGCTGTAACAGCACTTTCTATATTTGTGGATAGTAGTGAAGTTAACTACGTACAGTTTTACATTGGTATAATCATACATTTAACTATTAACATTTTCTCTGTGAAATTATTTATATTCATTTGTGTTAATTAGATATGACAAAAGAGAGTATCGAGCTAGCTACTTCGGACAATGTATCTGTGAGCCTTCTCAATGATAAAGTTCCTAAAAATGATGCTAGGTATCATCTTTATATGTACCAACATAAAAGAAATGGTACCCAAACAAACTCTGTTTGTAAGTAAAAACTACATTTAAAATGTATTGTATTATATATAAACTGATCTAATCAATTAATTCTTAATCGCAATTATGTATTTATATGACAAAAATAAACTTAGCATTTATCGTAATTATTACACTAAATAGTAAATAGTAAAAAGTAAATTTTCCACTAAAACTGCATAGATTAAAAATATAAATGTACAGAATCAAATATTTACCAACAATTTTTTTACCCAAAAGTTTTAAAATATATTTCTATCATTTATAACAATTAGAACTTTCAACCTTTTAAAAAAATACAACTGACAATAATCACATATTCAAACAAAACTGTTATGTCCAAACCTCTCCAAATCTTAATTTAACCCTTAACAGTTTTAAAACAGAATTTAATTCTTTGATCACGCATTTGTTTCCCCTATTAACCATAGTTATCACGTGCTTAATAGGCATAAATACCTTATAACACACATACTCACTTTTTCATTCTTTTCTCGTCTTCTAATGGAACGTCAGTTATATCCAAAACCATTTAAATTAATTAATTGCATCATTCATGGGTAAAAAAAAAAATTCCTGTGAAGTGCTGTTGGTGAGGTGCTTCTTCTTCAAGACAATCACACCATAAACCTTTATATGATAGATGCTTATTGTACTAAGGTTGTATAGACTGTATAGTTCAAAATAAAAAAATGAAAAAAATTATTTTTGTATAAGAATTTCATAAAAATACACCAATTCAAAATATATAAATCAAAATGTTTATACATCATGCTTAAATATTTAATACATCAGTGAGCAAAGTTGTAAAAGTCAAAATTATAAATTAGTATTATTATATAATAATTATAAAAACTATATATTTTAAACAGTATCCACTATAAATATTGTGTAAATAATTAAAACATTAATAAAATAAAATGCATTAAATATTTAAATATATTAAAAAAAAATCTTATAATAATTACGCTGTCATTACAATTTTTATATAATTTTTAGTTTTCATTTATTCAATGCCGGGATACTCGTGTCCCATAAAAGTGAGAATGTTATACTCCAGTTGCAAATCACCTTTTATCGAAGAATTAGAAAACTTATATAAGTTAAAAATTCATAAAAAAGTAAGGATCTATTTATTTTAATAAGAAATTTAATAAATTAATTGTGAAAAATGAATGTTTTTTTTTATAGTTGGAAATAGATAATGATGATATCATCAATGAGAAATATTTATTAGATGAACTATACCCAGAAAAAGAATCTGATAAACCAAAATTCAGTAAACCCAAAGCTCCAGGACGAGGTGTCCGAAGAATAATAAAGTCTAATGAATAAGTATTAATTGTATTAAGTTATTAATCTATCTAATTAATGTTAAACAACTTATTATTTTTTTCTTTATAAGAAATTTTTCTAAGTTTAGTCTTCCATTTTATTTTATTAAATTTAAATACCTATTTATGTTTAAAAAGTGTGTTATTGAGTATTAATTCTAAAATTGTATTGATTGTTTTATTTTTCATAAATTTTTAATTAATAAATTTCTTATTTTTTGTGATCTTCTCCACATTGAATGATTTTTTTACAATATTCTTCATCTGCTAAAAGTTGTTTATTGGAATGGCTAATAGATGCTAATCTTGTTCTTTCCTGAAAAAAATTATTTAAACACATTATAAAATATTAAAAGAACATATTTTAACTTTTGAGTAGTCTCAAGAATACTTTCTATGTGATTACGCACTTCTAATAAATAATTGCACTCATAATACTGGAGTTGTTTATTAAATCCTTCGTTCGGACTTGCAATTGATCGACATGCTTTCAGAAGTCGAAGTACATGTTTTAATTTAATTGTAGTGGCTGACATAATATAAGCAGCAGCTATTGTTACACTTCTCGACATGCCGGCTAAACTGTAACATATCAAAATATTATAATGCATTACATTTTGATCTAATATTTCACTAAAAAATTATAAAAGCAGTATCTACCAATGAATCAAAACATTTTGATTTTTAAGACGAGCTTTATGTATAAAATCATTGCATATTTGAAAATATTGTATGAGATTTTGTTCAGGACTATCTATAGCTTCAATGCACAAATATTTTTTATCCTGAAATAAATTAAAATTAAAATAATTTTATTAAATTTTTTTTTAACATTTTCATAATTCAAAAATACCAACTTGATGAATTTTCTTTGGCGCATCCAATACAGAAATTATATGAGTTATTTGATTACTTTCTAATTGAGCAAAATCTTTTGAGTCTCTAAAACTGCCAATAAACAAACCTGGAATCACCTAAAATTTAAAAAAAATATTAATAAATATATATAGATTGTTTTAGTTAATTAAAATTCTAAACCATATTTCAAATTGAAACTCAATACCCCTAACTACATGTTCTTAAAATATAGATTTCAGAAATAAATACACTTCTTTTAATCTGGAAAACATTCAATATAATAACAGTTTATTTATAATATTATAATGTATGAAATATTATGTATAAGTATTTTAGTTTAAAAAAATGAATAGATTAGATATATTTGAACTATTTTTATGTCAATCAGAATATTAATCCAAATAGTGAAACCTAAATTTACACCACTGTAACAAATACTTATTGTATCAACATTCAACATATTGTTTGGTAATACGCGGGATGATAACAAATTTAGTGTGACTCAATATTTTGACTAATTATATTATTATATTCACTTATATATTAGTTATTTTTGTATCAAACGTAACAGAATGGACATGCAACATTCTAGAAAAAAAAAAATTGTAGTTATTTTTCTAAAAATGCTTATAAAAATTATTACGCTTTATCACAAAGTTTAAAATACAATAGGTTCCTCATTAGTTTTTATAATAGTAGACAATAAAATGTGTGCCAACATCTTCCAAGAGATGTCTATACTATTGTATTGATTTTTGATTTTTCAACTGGTATATAATTTTGGGTAACGGTCCAATATGCGACCTACAAATGTTACTCGACCTACCGATAAGATTGAGTTGATCTACAGGTTTCTTTATCGCGATAATTGTCATTATGGGCATTTAAAAGGAAAGTATAAGTAAAAGGAAGTATAACCGTGGTCGATTACACCGTGGGGACCATCAGCCAGTAAGAGAAATAAGTAATTCCAGCAACGAAGATTCTGACGAAAATGAAATAGTACGTACAAATAAAAATTATAGGAATCGTATAGTAGGCCCATGGGTATTTGGAATTTGTTGGAAACGGCCAGACTTATTATTAGAACGACGATTTTTTATAGTAGAAAAACGGGACCGAGAAACTCTTTTACAAATTATTAAAAACGAAATAAAAACTGGAACGACAATTTATAGTGACCAATGGAGAGCGTACTCAACATTAAATCATCATGGATATATTCATCAAACAGTTAACCATTCAGAATTTTTTATTGACCCGGAAACAGGAGCACACACTCAACAAATTGAAGGCTTATGGAGAATTATGAAATCCAAATATAATATCAAAAAAAATGGGGCGTCTCCTTTACTAGATCGACAACTCCAAGAAGAATGGTGGAGATCGTGTCAAAATCCAAAAACCATTTTTGATACATTTTTGACTGATATGAAAAGTACGTTTCATAACAATACGGACTGAAACAATATATATAGTTATTGACGACACTGAGAAGTGAAATGAAAAAAAGATTAATTAAAAATTAAAATTATTTGTAAGTATCAGTGTGTAGGTCGCATATTGGACCTTTACCTAATTTTGTATTCGTTTTATGGGTATGACTTTATACATTTTTTCTTAGTAAGTTTATTAATTACAGAAAAAAAATTTTCGAACGAACTACAAAATAGAAACAACACATATTTCAATTACTGCAGGCATTTACAGCTGACTTAAGACTATTTTATTTTGTATAATTTGTAGGTATACAATATTCACATTGGTGTAATAATGGCAGAGGCTTGGGGAAGGCTTAGTCTTCTCCAAATTACTGCCAAGTCCCTAAATTCAAAATTTAGTATTTATTACTAAGCATGAGTAATTTTTGGAAAATATTGATTTTAAACGACTTAAGTTGAGTTATTTACACCTAAGACTATATATCAGAGGCTTTGAAGTGGTGAACATAGGCGTAAATAGTGTTTGAAATTTGAGAGGGCTGTAGCTCAGGGTCTATACTTGATACTCTTATGATGCTTTTAAATATCAGCAGTAAATTCATTAGTTTTTTTTTGGGGGGGGAGCTATAGAAATGCTATGGGAGGCTAAGCCCCCTCCTATGGGTGACAAGCCGATCGCCCCTCTGTATCCATAGGTTAGGTTAGGTTATGGATCAAACCCCTCCCCCCACTCACATTTATGTAAAAAATGTTAGATCCCCATGAAATGTTAATGGATTCCGCCTGTAATAAGTTTAGGCACCAATCCCCAAATATAGTACCTGCCTACATAATAATGACTGCGAGTGAAACCTAATTCATAAAATAATAGCCACTACTGCAGTATCTAACCTATAAGTCCATAACGTCCTCACTCCTCGAAAATTCCAGTACCGGATTTCGATGTCGTATCGTCAAAACACCGCGACAACGTCATGGCCACCGCGGGAGAGAGAGCCGCTTACCGGGTCAAAAACACTTTGGTTCCCGCGCGTTACCACGTTACTCGGACGGGCGATTCGGTTCATGCATTCCTGGTACGGAGAGACTATGAGTATTCAATGTACGCGTGCGTCCTAGACCACTCCTAGTCATGCGTGGTCATGCGTTGCGCGAGCTTGGACATCAAACGATGATAATAATTATATGGATGCTGCGCGCGGGATCGACTGCAAATGTCGGCGATTTTTTTTCGAGGGGGGGGGGGGGTTCAACATTTGCTTATATAATTTTATATACCTGCGGGCTACGAGTATGATTTACTTTGTCTATTGATCATCGAGTATTATATTTTTAATGATATTTGGCGTATTGTTTTAAGTGCGTACCTTTACATTAAATTCTTACGGGATATTATATACCCAACCACATGCACTTCGTAAAAAATGACTACTCTTGTATAATTCTCATTGTATTTATTGTTTTGTCTTTGGTGTCTAAACCTTAACTCTTAAGTAATAATATCTTTAAAATTATAGGTAAACAATTAACCACATATTATTTGTTAATTCTGCTATACATAATATATTAACTATGATAAAGAAAAAGTGGCCTGTTTACATGTTGGCATCCCTATTAAAAAAAACTCAAAGGTGCCACTATCACCACATATCATTATAAAATCAAATCAATTAATCTGGAGCGAGATCAATTATTAATTTATAATAGTTATAGGAGTTATACATTGTTCAATTTTTGAATAATTGATACCTACTTGATAGTCTATTTAGATAAATAGAGAATGCTATATAGTTCAGCTTAACTTTTAATTTTATATAGTAACTGTGTTCTACATCTGTTATATCGTAGATTTGATTATTTCAATACAGCAGTTACCTAGCCATCTATATATTCTACAGACATTGCATCCACGTGGATAGACAGCTTTGGTTTTAGTGAAAATATTTATTCAAATGGTCGTCGGTAAAAAACAAATAATAATTAAATCAAATATCAGCTTTTATCAATCAGCCTGTTCAAATAATATTTCAGGTTTTTACATTTTTCAAATAAATGTACCATGTATAATAGACTATAATAATATGTATATATATATTTGTATGTAGCCTTGTATGTTGTAGGTTTATAAAAGTCAATAAAAATAACTATTCCTAAATTTAAAGTTCATAAATGACAGTTTAAAACATTTGACTTTATCGTTGTTCGCAAATATTGCAAAGCAACACATATCTAATATAATAGGTATTCCATAATATTAAGTATAAATCAAATAATACTGACAAATCTATAGTTGTTATTATAGCTGTTTAAAGATATAGTCGTTGCCGTATTATAATATTTGTATAACATATCCAAAAGGTTAACTTATGTGTTATATGATGTAAATAATAAAAATTTAATATTTATAAGAACAATAGTTCAGTTGAACTACCTATAGGTACTATATTGTCAACGTAAAACTTAATTAAATAATCATGAAAAAAGGTTTTTTTTATAGGAAGGCTATCTATAGAAAACTGTTTATTGCAAAATTGAAGCTCAGCTGCAGGGTCTTAATACAAGCAAAATGCAGATCAAAACATTTTTTGACCTGCCACCTGCGTATAATAATTTGAAAAACGTATATTTTAATACCACCCCTCCCCCATATAACCAAGCCTTAATTGCGCCACTGATACAATAGTACAGGTATAAATAAGCTATAAAATGACGTGATATTATACAAAATATTTAGTGCACGAGAAGGTAATAAAATACGTTCCCATGTAAATTCGCGTGTTTTTCGTACAGTGGCAATATAATAATTCGCAAGTAAGTTTCGTGATTTAAAAATTCATTATACATTCGTGCATTTTAATATTTTTGTTCTTTGACTAAAAAAAAAATGAGTGTTGTATATTTCATTATTATAGGTTGCACGTTTAATATTGTATTAAAAATAATCACATTTATTAATACCAAAAATGTGCGATTCATAACGTGAAGTTAGCTATATATTGTAGTAGGACGTACCTATACTTGTATATAATAAATAACATGGAAATATATAGAATATTGTATACCTAACTATAAGATGAACAATTTAATTTATAATTTTATGGAACAAAATGTTTTTTATGTATACTTAATAATATGTTAAAAATAATTGTGCGTTATTTTGACACGTGCATGCAGCGTGGCCATGAACTGATTAAATGACTTACTATCTAAGTAGGCACCTACACAGAAAAACTCAGAATAATATATAAGTATAGCGAATAGTGGTAGGTACCTTTAAAAATAAAAGTATAGAAAACTTAGTAACTACACTGAATGTTATATATAGGTACGACCACCATAATTTGTGTTTTTGTTGAACCAACTCATTTAGAATATATACGAGACAATAACTATAATTTCTGTATAGGTACAAAACATATTTAAAATTATTTCTCTAGCTCTTTGGTTCTGAAATAATGAACAATATTAAGTATAATATTATACAAGGTAGGACGGTATAGGTGGATCGTGGATATATTGTGTGCCGGTATCGGTACCATATGATAACTGATAAGTTTATTCTATAATATTGTAATACTACAAACAATAGTCCATTATAAGATGTGTTGATTTAAGGATCAAATTTATTTTTTAAGTTTTATTTGATAAAAATTCCGCTTGATATTTTAATTTGTTTTTAAATAACATTTTTATCTATGAATCAAAACACCATTACGTTTGTAATATCATCGAAATAATTAGAACACACTTATCATCATACCGGACGATAATTTGTTTTACTTTTATTTTCAAAATTCTCAAAATAAAAGTTGTATTTAAAAATTTCATATAAATAAATTAAAAATAAATAAAACTATTTTTCCACGCCTCATCTGTCAACGAATATTGAGTAAGTATGGAAATCATTAGAAACGCCACCCAAAAAATCAAATATCAGTATAATATTAACCAGATATACACTGCAACTAATAGTTTGCCAGGAGATCTGCTGAAACATCTGAAGGGCGAAACGCCCATTGGAAACTGACCGGATCAGAGCCTCTAATTGCCGCGATGACAATAAACAAATCTCAAGGGCAGTCAATACCCGTTGACAGATTAAATTCAGAAAATCCATGTTTTTCGCAACTATACTATATATGTAGCTTGCTCCAGAGTTAGAACCCAAAAAACTTGTACATCTATACAACAAATCAAAAAGCCAAAAATGTTGTTTATTCACTCGTGCTACGCTAAATGTTTGCATTAGTTTAAACTTTAAACTAATTTAAGTTGAATCAATTATATAGCAAAATGGAATATTTTTATCCAGGTTAATTATTAAAAAAATATATAATATATTTAGTTCATCGACATTAACAATAATGGAATATCATTAGAATATGAACAAACTATAATTTTTAAAATTTTTGTATCCAAATGTACAGAAGTAAATAAATTTACCCAGGCAGGATAACGGAATTCAAGGTGACTCGCAATTGAATTTGCCTTTGTTTCTCGAAAATCAATAATTTTTTTTTTTGCTATTTAAATGGTTATGGTATACATATTAAATAACTATGAAAAAAAACCTAAAAAAAAAATTTTGGCACGGGCAACGTTGGGCGAAATAGTTATCTAGTAAAATATAATTACAGACAAAAAAGTTTCAAGTCCTCACAAATAAAATATTTGAATTATAAAAAAAAATTAAAATCGTTATTCTTCGTTAAAGTATCTAATTTATTGCAAATTTGAACTTCAGACGCTTGTAAAAAAAATCGTGAATTTTATTTTATTTTTAATATTTTTAACTTCCAATAAGAACAACTTAGGTGGAATGTTTTAACTGAGTCCTAACATTTTTATTAACACTAAAAAAAACTAAAATAATATTAATTTTAAAATTTCCATAAATAGCTTAAATTAAATTAAGTCTAAACATTTTAAAATTTTCATTGAGTGGAAAATGAATTTAAGTTTTTTAAGTTTCAAAGTTTCATTTTTGAACAAAAATCTCGTTTGATGAGAAATTGTTACTTTAGGTACGCATTTACTTCAGGCTCAACTTTTTGTTTTGAATTTCAGTAATAACAACTTGTGAGGACAGATTTAATATTCAAACCTTTAACCAAACGACATATTATAATATAACAATTCAAAATGTCTATATAAATAGCTCCAAAAGTGTCAAAATATTTTGAAAATTATATCATGTATAGAAAATGTTGGTAGGTATAAACACTTCGAGAAATATTCAAGTATCGACGGTTATTTGTTTTTGAATTACAACAAAATAAGAATATCAATTTTGGCAAAAATTGATTTGTATGAAAATTTCCGTTTTTTTGTTCTTTCCGATTATTTTGAACTCCAAAAAGTACCAACTAGTTCCAATTTTCCACCAGATGGCAGACACCATACCTTTAAAGTTGAAAATTGAAGCATATTTTTCTAAAACGTGTACCTAAGTACACACTACACAGGTACACAAAAAAAGCACACATCAATACATTCGCTCCGTTCATAATCTAAAATCAAACAAATAACTATCAATTACAAAACTAAATTATCAAGGTATTATACTATTATACAATTATCACACAATAATCAAGTTGTTTCAATAATTTGTCTAAAAACTATAATCACTTATTATTGATATAAACTATAAAATCATATTTCATAGAAAGGCTATGGCCTGTGCATAGGCGTAAGTCGGGCCCTGCGCAACTAGGGTGAAAATTCTGGGGGGGGGCTAGATCTTAGTCAGGGGGGCTAAGCCCCCTAGCTTCCCTAGTTGTGCCAATGGCCTATGGGTATTTAACTATGTTATATATAGACCTACTATATATGGACTACTGGTTACTATACGCCATTCCGGATACCTATAATATAATATAAATTATAATTTATATTTGGAATACCGTAAACATGGTAATATTACTATTTACCACCTATTTATTACCTATTATTATATTAAAAATATACTAATAATATTCAAAAGTCAAGTATAGGTACATAAAAACATAAAAATTGATAAGAAAAAAATATTAGTAGGTATTATACTAGTTGTATTGTATTAGTTGGAGGTACTTACTAAAAGTATCATATTATATTATATTATTCAATAATAGTATATTACATTACTATACGTTATTAATAATTATTATATAGATATGTACCTATATAGCTATATTATATTAACTATCATAGTGTCTCTTATGATATATGGATAATAATATATAATGTAGTTTACTGATATACCTATATGAAAATAACTAATTTTTTATTTTTATTCTTATTTAATTATGATTATGTCTTTTGCTTAAGATTTTTTTAGAGAGTGGGAGATAATTTGACAAAGTACACTCACCCCTTGCACATCAAGTTTAACCGATTCTGATTAAATATAGTATATATACCTTATTTACTTATAGACTATAGTTTATTTTATACAATACTATATATACAATATACCTAAAGTCTAAACACATATTTGTAATCATATTACGTAAAATGTTCTTTGATATTGGATTTCTGAAGCTCTTCTTTTGTATTAAAGTTTTATTTGTATTCGAAATCTACCCCAAACTTCCAAAGCTCCAAATAACAAAAATATGTAAATGTATTTCTATAAACAATAGGTTCTTTAAAGTTTAAATAAATTATTATTGTTATATTGGTATAGGTATTGATTAGCAATAAGATGTTGGACAAAACTATTAGGTAGGTACCTATGTGCATAAAATATATTTTATTTATTAATGTATCAACGCCTCGAGGGCATAAGTAACTAACTACTAAATAAGTACAATACAGATTCTGATATTTAATAATGAATTAAGAATACAAGGTAAAAGAGAAAATATTTTAATGAATATGTTTTACTTTATAATATTGTTGTATTTGTAAGTCATTAGACACATTTTACACAATGTAAAATTACGTAATATTACAATTTATTATACGTATCATATGTATTATATTTATTATAATATGTATTTAATAAAAAAGTAAAATCAATATTATATTTTAAAATAACTAAATTGTACACCAAACCAAACATTTTAAAAGTATTTCTGTGTTCATAAAATTTTAATTCATTGTATAAAATGACTATTACTATTTATATAAGCCAAATAATTAATGACAATGAGTTGAAGATGACCGATGACGTAAAACAAAAATAACATAAAAAATAGAACACAAAAAATGACTTCGTCGTTTGTTTTATACACGCGCAGATGTTTTATCATTCAAATAAATGTTTAAAAAGAACTACAGAACTTTTTTAAGCATTACAAAGTTAATTTTTCCCCTTTTATAAACTACATTATATCATAGTATTCACATAAGTTTTATATTTATAATCAATGTAGGTTGTAGGTAGTAAGTATTATCTAAATATTATATTATGAGACCATATGTACAATATGCAATTAGGATTTATCTTGTCAGTATAAAAACTGAGATTTAGAATTGCCGTTAGGTTAGGTTAAATTATCCAATTTAAAAAATATAAAAATATCTTTAAAATTCAACCAAAATATACGTATGTATACACGTAAAATACATAAAACCTGCAGCGGGAAATTGGTATTCATATTAGGTATGCAAAATAACAACAGGAAAAATGTCAAAATTGTTGACGACAATTTCATAAATAGCTTATAACTGAAGTATCCATATAAAAGTATAATATATGTACAATTATTTTTTAATTGTTACAAAATTGCATATTATAATATAATCGTGAATTAATTATTTATTGTTTTTTCAGTACGTTTACTCGACAATTTCCCTTTCCTTTTAAATTTAATAACACACACCCGGCTCTGTCTGATGTATACTACTAAAAAACAACAACTCATAAAACTGTTTCCAATACATTTCTATTCAATGAATGTATATGTGTTGTATACTAAATATATAGGTACAAATATTGAAATATATAATATAATAAGTAGGTACCTACGTGTATAGTGTATACTCATGCTCGCACATACACATAATACATATATGATATATTTATATAGTCATATGGTAATGTTAACCATATCGATCAGTGTTATATATGTTATGTTCGTGTGTCTTTTGGCAAAACACGGTGTTTTATATAATATGGTCTTTATGAAAACATAGTTGAAATACGAAATAAATAATTAATTCAAAACAACACGATACTCAGTTCAATGGTCACAAAAATGCGTATTAAAGCGATGATTAAATGCGTATTAACTATATGTGGCAACACCGTACACCACTATACCTATACCTACTTTTTTTGAATATTATTTATCTAAGTATAGGTATATTATAAAACATTGCTCAAATTATATAGCATTTGCTAATAATTGTTATAGAATATGGAGGTACTGATAAAAAAAGAGTAAGCTAAACGTTTGTTTTATGCACCAAGGGTTCCAAATAAAACATTTTAGATTTTAGTGTTACCTACCAACCTATTTTCCCAATTTGGTGCCGTTTATTTTGCTAGTAAGTACCTATGTATTAAATTTGATTTTTTAATGTTTTTCATAAATGTCATAGTTTATTTGTAGGAATCACAGTCTCTGTTTAGAACGCCCAACATTAGCTGGGCTTACAAGGATTGTTGCGGCTATGTTTCTATAATTAAATGTATTTTTTAGTATGCTTTTATTAGGTACTTACCTATAATATATAAATAAATAAAAATACAGTAAAAGTTAAAAGTTATGTGAAAAGATAAGATAAATACCTATACCAATTTTGAATTCAATATCTCCATTCAAGTGAATATTAGAACTTTTTACAAAAATATTTATTTATATACCTATAGAAATATTTATGTTTATTAAACAATATTTTAATAATTGTTTTTATGTTGTAATGGCAATCATAGTGCTTAGGTACTTCAGTAATTTTAGACTTTAGAGCTAAAAGAGTCCTAGTTCTTTTAATAAATAAATATTTAGTAGCCTATAGCTAGTAAAATTAATGGAAACATGCAGCCATGCAGACAATAATTACTTTTTTAATACCATTAGTATATATATTATGTAAATTCAGCGAGTAGTGACCAAAAGTCCAAAACTATTCAATTTTCAACTACATACAAACAAATGAAATCAAATAATATGTCATCTATTGAGTAGACTTTAGACTGCAAGAGTCAGCATAATACAAAATAATAGTATGCATAAATTTTAATATTCGTGACTGCAAAATAAACAATGATGTCTGTCTACTATTGTATTAACATAATAACATTTAACAATAACAAGACAATCATTTTCGTTTCCATTACGTTTAATGTCTATTATTATAATATTAATTTAATACTGTTTGCATTTTTTTTATTATTATTATTATCATAATACTTATGGTATTTTGATATCTGCCACAATTAAGCTTTAGGCAAAAATCACTATACTTCTAAAAACGTTTTATTAATTAATAAATAGATACCTATAATATAGATCCTACAAAACAATCAGATAGGTAATACAAACTTTGAGAACAAAGATTATTCAAATCTTTATTTTATCATTATGAAATGAAATCATTGTATTACAATTTAATATACGACCACATAATATGTGATACATGCTGAGGTGTTATGGTGGGTACACGCGGGTACACGGCATGTACCCACTTCCTATACTTTTACATTTACGCGTGTACCCTTAACGAAAATCGTGGTACGCAGGTTAGGCGTAGCCCCCCCCCCCCCCCCAAAAAAAGTTATTTTTTACAATGATCAAGGCGTGTACCCATAAACTTTTTTAGGACTACATCACTGAATACAAGTATACAGCGTATTAAGATGATATCTTAATTCGTGACAAACAAGCACTCTATCGGCGTTGTTATAAGACAATAATTCCTTTACCCATAAAACTGTTAAGATTTAAAATTAATATGTCTGTCCTCCTGCCTAAGCTTCTTTAGCTATATAATATTATAATAACGATGTTAAAAATGTAAGACATTTGCGTCTATTTTCCCCGGCGTTAAAGCTTCACGACGTATATAGTTAACCGTATACCTAACATCATAAGCGACTATTTGTTAGTCGACAACTAACATAATATTAAACAAGTTATCAAAATTCTAACGTATATAATTTAGGTACCTACCAACTATCTGGTGCATACACCTTTATAATCAGACAGTTAGGGTAAATATTGCAATAGTACCCACCTGTATAGTTTATATTCCGATGTCCACAATTAATATTATACTATTATAATATTTACTATTTTTAATGAAATATAACATATATTGTAGTTCAATATAAATCGTTTATAATTTATTTAATTATGAGCTCTTTATTTTTACTCTTATAGTTTATGGTTTTTAAAATTGTATCCAGCTTCCACGGGCCAAGTTATAATCTAAAAAAACTGACATCTAGACTACGCAATTATCTAAATTTGTTTTTCTAAAATATCAAAAGATCTTTAACCTAATAAACCTACTTAATTAACTATGTGTACATTTATTTGAAAAATTATCATTATTTATTTATACAATATAATAATGAGACTTACCGAATTTTTACGATTTAGGTAGATGCCGAATTTTTTTTATATGCGCATAGTATGTCTCATTTTGACATCGAACAAATTTATTTCACAATAATTTTACATTACATATAATATTATGTATTTATGTATAATAAATAAAGTTTACAAATGATTAATGTATTACGCAAACATCAAACTCAAATATCTATTTATGTCTACCGATGGTAAAGAATAGATACCCATTCCTTACCACGGTAAAGATATAATATAACCGCAACCATGTTGCAAAAATTCAAAATATGAATACAATTAAACAATAGTATTATTATGATACGATTTTGAAACAAATCGGGATTATCATTAGATATGTTTGAACAAATATAAAAATAGTTAAATAAATAAAATTTAATTTAATAATAATAAAAAAAAAAAATGAAACGCCTATGTAAATTTAGAAAAAAACAATGCAAGTGATCGTCAGAGTGATTATCGTGATTTTCCCACTCCCTCTGAAAATAAAATAACCGGATCTCTGCAGTGTAAAAAGCACACACACGCACAATATCTAGGCATACAAGTTTAAACTTTGTACAGGAAAAATGAAGCTGGAGTTTGATCGAGTGGACAGATTTTATAAAACTAAAAAAACCCATACTTAAAAATAAACTAAAAGAATAGAGACATTTTAATTGCTCACCTTATCCATGACGGCGTCGGCAATAGGGAAAAACACCGAGCGACGGGCGAGCGTTTGTTTTGCATGTCAAAACCAATCTGTTTGGGTTCAATCCCTTCTACAGTACGAGCTATTAAGTTTCCATTTATACTTTCGTACCTTTCCATGAGCAGCAAGGTACCGTGTGTTATTTATTTTTTTTTTTGCATATTTTTTTTCCTAAATCGCTATTTTGCATGTCAAACAAAACAATACTTGATAATAAAAAGAATACACTGTAGCCGCATTCATTCCGCAGTAGGTATATATTGAAGGTGCGCCCTTTATTAACAATAATAATTTCAACTTTGCAAAACGTTATAATTACGAAAATTATGTGGATATAGAATGCATTTTTGATTTCCTTTTTCAATCGTCGGGCGATTATTTTCCATGCTTATTTACTTAGAAAATATACTTGACCCATTTACTTCATTGAGTTTATTGGAAACAAGAAAAGTCATTCACTACAAGTGTCTATATTAAAAATAAGACCACATTAATGTGAACTGTGAAGCACTTACTTTTATATATACCAACATATTATTAAATAAAATAAAGTCGTATGTTTATTTGTTATTAATTATGATTTATAAGTGATGGCTGGTTATGAGATACATTTGAATGTAACCCGGGAGGAAATACTCTTTCCCCCTACCCTTTAATCCGGCACTGATAATCATATAATATATAATAAAAAGACAAAAAATGGATAAAATTGTCGCGATCATACATAATAGGTATCTAAATAATAGGAAAAAATAAATACTTCACATCTAAAATCATTCAAAAATGTCATTACAACTTAGTTTTTACAAGTGTACAAGCCATAAAAACTACGAATCTCATATCATTACACAGTGATGTACTGAGTAATTCATCTCCACGCCCAACAGTGGTTAAAAAATTAAAATAGCTGGCCAAAAGTCGATATTTTGAATTTTAAAATACTCAAATAAAGACAGCGAAAATGTTTTCTATAATACCTAAGGCGTACAAATATGTAAAACATATTGCAGCTACACCAATAAAATATTAATTTAAGTGGACAAAATATGGTTTTTTTTCATAATAGCTAAAATATTTTGTCAATAAGTAATTGTCATATAATTTAATTTTTTACAACAAATAAAATTTAATTAAATTGAAGTATTTATCGATATATCTATGTAGGATAAGATACTAAAAAAGTATTTATTGACCAGATTATGAAATGACGACTGTTATTAATCCGTATGTGGTAATGGAAATCAACAATGTTAAAAATAATACGATAATAAATCTATTCACTTTGATAAATATATACAATTTTAATTATTTTTTTTCATTAAGTTACACGACGATATTTACACCATCACTTAGACCACTATCAACTGATTACAAAAATATCATCATTAATTGCTTATATTGGCTCGTTTGGCTGCCGTGAGCCCTTGAAGTTTGAAAGATTTATTTATAAGCAATATTTTATTGAATAACATTTATGCAGTTTTTTGATTTTGAGCAGAGCTATGAATGTATTGATTTTACAATGGCTTGTGTTTTTAATTTTTTTAATTTCTGTGTTTGTCATCACCGTTTGGGGCAGTAAAAGCGCCGGGAGAAACTAAAAACAATTATGGTAAACAGGAAATTTTTACTCAAAATCGGTTTTTGGTGTAACTCTATAACAAATTATCGTATAGATAATTGAATACATATAAATACAAGTAAATTTTATTTTAATGTTTATACTAGAATTTTTTATTCATAAAAAAAATATTTTTACTTGTTTTGAGCTGTTTACGGAAATATTCAGTTACCAATTTTTTAGTTTTTTTTCTATAAATGTCAATAAAATGTTCTTCGTTGGGTCAAAAAGATTGAAAATTTAATACAAGGCTCCTAATATATAATTATTATAATGACAGTTGAAAAATATAAAAATGCAGTCTGTTTTTTTTATAAGCATTTAAAGTTTGAATTTTGACAACAAAAGGTGTAACAGCACGAACATTTCCAAATTATTTTGAATTAGAAATTCATTAAAATTTTTATATTTACATCTAAAATTTAAAAATGTAATACAAGATTCCTTATAAGTTTGTCTACCTTTATCAAAAAAAGTCTACAAGAATGTCAAGTTAAATTTTTAATGAGCGTTTGAAGTTAAACATTTTAAAACATTGGATATTCACTCGAGTTCTCATGCAGCGATTTTCTTATTTTGTTTTAATTCAAAAATTAGTAACAGTAGGCTGTGGCGTAGCCAGGGGGGCTATAGCCCCCTCCCCCATATTGACTGTTCAATTCCCATACTTGATAAAATTTTCAAAATATTATGATTTGTTTTGAATTTAAAAATTTTTTTACTTGTTTTGAGCTGTTTACAGAAATATTCAGTCACCAATTTTTCCAATTTTTTTTTATATTATTACCATGCCGAAATTGAGCCTCTACAATCATACTCTTAATAAATGGTATTTGGGAAAAAATGCGCTGAAAGTAAAATAAAAGCCTTGGAAAAACCTTTGATTAGTTTATTATTTTTTATTAGTTACTTTTTTAATGACATATTATAGGTAATATTTTCTTTATAATTGATAAAATACCAAAATATATTAATTAGTAAAATAAATAAGGTGCAAATGTTCGATTATACCTACCAACCTAACTTAATAAGTAGATATTATATTTTTAATATGCTATCGTCTATTTTCCTATTTTATATTTTTATTTCCATTTTATATGATGGTTCACAAAAATGTTAATAATATTATATTGGTACAATTATTACATAATATTTTATAATATATTAAGTATATTATATAATTATATTAAACGTTTATAAAGCACGACACTACATTATGTTGAAAACAGTGTAAAGTACATATAATTAAATAAATATATATTTGCATATAATTAAGAAAAAAATTAAAATATCTGATTAGTGATTCCAACAAAATATCACCTTTAAATGTATTACTTATGGGTTTATGTCGTAGACTCTACAATCATTAATGAACTCGTAGCACTTGAAATACGATCGCATTATTTATGATTTTAAAAGATGTTCTAGTTTTGTTGTGAATTCTTCTTAAAAGCTAAAACTAATGTTTTAACTTTTAACTAGTATTAGGAATAATTATAAAAACACATTTTTGGGCATTTAGGTAATGTTTATTTTATATTTATACATCACTTAAAACATTAAACCATTAATGAGATCATTTAGAATACATTTATAAAAAATATAGACAGAAAAAATAAAGTATTCTATTAATTTCACATTAATAATATAAAATTAGATTTAAGTATTTAACTTAAAATGTATTGTTACTAAAAAATAGTTATTTTTTTATATAAATCACATTTAACAATTATAATCATTAGGTTTATATTTGATACATATATACATATTACACAATGAAATATGCTGAATCAGACAATAATTAAATATTAAATCATAGGGGGTAGGTCTACTTTACTCTGCTTGTGTGCAAATGTTAAAAATGTTAATGATGATACCGCACTTACTAAAAATATAACATCAAACCAGCGATGGTAAAAACTAAACTGTAGATCACCAAGTACTTCTGTAATGATAGCTCTATACTCAGCTGGCATATTCATACGCATTAATAATACAGATGATACAAAATACATGCCCATAAGTTGGGCAAATATTAATACAATAATATTTGATGATTTACTGCTTGAAAGTGCATAGAAAAACTTTGTTAAAGTTAAGAGGAGACCTCTTATTGATGTGAATGCAATACATCCAACCAATAAAAATGATACATGTTGTGACCAAAATGATACATCAACATCAATGCCAACCAATTCAACTAAAATCTCCATTCCTCTTGTAACTGGATCTTTTTTCCCCACTCTTTGTAACATTATATTTAAGGTGGATATGATTATTTTCCAGACACAATATAATGAGAAAAAATAACCTAGGAAATTGAAGTATTTCCCTTTCCATGTTTTGGCCCAAGCAGTACGCTCCAGAGTGTTGTTTAGATCATGTGTGTCCAAAAATAAATGTCTACTAAGCTCTTCTAATGCTTTAATATCACTTTTAATTCCTCTTAAATCACTGGATACATTTGACTTGACTCTTTTTAACATATCCATAAATCCAAAAGTACTCACGCCAGCATTAGTTTCTGCCAGTAAAATTTTTTTTTTCTTAGCTGTAACAACATCAATTGTTTGAAGAAGTTGTTTTTCTACGTTTATGACATCATCTCCGGTTACTGCTTTTATAAAATACGCCATTGAAGAATAAGGGTAGTTAACTGCACCAAAACCAGATAGTAATGCCATAACTGTTACACCAATGACGCCAATTCTGCTAATACAGTTTTCTATAAATAAATGGCCTTTTTTTTCTTGTGGCAACATAGGAAATGGGTCACCCATTTTCCAAAATAAGAATAAATATAATATCCAAATAACTGAAGCCAAAATTCCAACTTTCTTTTGAAAAAATGGATACATATTACTCAAAGTAAAATAACATAAGTAAAATGGTATAAGTACAACAACCATAAATAACATTTTGTAAAGTATTATATTCCAAAATATATAGCGAGAGCTGGGTTCTAGTATACCAACAATTTCAAATATGATTAATTCAAACATTGTACAGGATAAACAGAAAGTGACTGAGAATATTAGTTGAATTGTTTTGTGATGCACTTCATAGTCTTTAAATAGTTTCTTGACAAAATACACCCAACCACACATAAGGAAAACAGTCTGTGATAATAAAATCACCAAGACATCAAACACAAAATGTGTACTGAACTCCATTTCACAGTTGATGTTAGTTTAATACAAATGATTTAAGTTACTATTTTGCTAGGTCCACATTATTTTCAGCCGCATCATCCCATCATACGACATTGTATTCATATAAACCACATTAGTATCAGTGTGGTGGACATAAGAACACTAGAATAAATTAAGAAAAAAAAATGTAAACATTATATTTTAAGATAATAAAAAAAATAATAATCAATAAAAATGTTACAGTAAAATAGTTATAGACACACATTAACAATAGGTAGATAGTAGAGTAGTAGACACTCATTAAATAGATACCTTGATACCAAAATGCATGAGTAATAATTGAACATAAAATAATAGCCTTAATATTCCATTAAAAAGATTTAATTGTCAGTTCAATAAATAACATGATGGCATTATTTTTACTATATTTTGTTTTCAAAACTGTAATGATTTACAGTGATTGAATGATTTTTTATAGTTATAGATAGTATATTATTTTGTATCCTCACCCAATAATTCGATCTTTTGGGTTGAAGTGAAAACGAACGTTAATTTCCAAGAAATGTCATGGTTTGAATATAAGTATCTAAATTGAATGATTTTTAATTAATAAATAAAAGCTAAAACTCTCGTAAACTGTATAGTTCTATACATTAAGAATTGAGATTGAATAAAATAATTAATAACTTTTAAAATTTTAAATTTCACACGTAAGTTTTTCCATAATATGATAAGGAATATTTATGTTAATTTTTGATAATTTGATATCGAGGATTTCAATTAAAGATAGTACTATCTATAGCTGTGCTTCTGATTATTGGTAGCTGATAATACACGAATACAGAGTATCATAGTGGAGGGGACTTTTTAACTTGACAGCGAAAATGTTTTCAAATTTTGGGAGAACAGCATAGAATAGACCTTATACTAGTTATACCTAAGCGTATAGCCTTAAGGTATCTTAGTATCTATATTCTATAAGGTCTGAGGAGAACAATTCATTATTATTTATTACCGATATGCCGCTATATTTTACCACCAAACTAAATACAATCAGTTCAGGGTAATTGTTACTATTTAGTCTTTATACGAACATAAACCTTATACTATTAGTCTATTTAGTACAAGCTATATCCGTTAGACACGCTTTCAGTGGCAGTAGACGCGTAACAAAAAGGAGTGCCTTCACCCGCGACACAAAGTACAAATAGCCCATGTCACACAATATACTATTTAAAGGCGTTCAAGATTCAATATTTTACAAAAATTATTTTTGAAATTAAAAATGTATACAATTTGTATATAAACACTTAAGACTTGAAATGTAACACAATACATCAAGATTCCTTATAAGTGTAAAGCCACAAACATTTTATCAAGATTAAAGTTCAAATTTTAATATGATATTCATTTGGAAAATAATGATAAAATGTTGTAATTTGAAAATACTGTTTGTAGGGACAAATATTGTATAAATATATAAATAAATAACGAAATATCCTAACAATTTACAAATACAGGCTGACCAACCTTAACAGCCCAGAATAGTTGTTCGCATGAAATCATTGAATTCAACGCATATATCATAATGACCTACTCAATAACAAGGGACACGCACACTCAGCACCTACTCTAGGGCAGAGCATTTCTCTAGTTTTATTCAACTGCTAATGAGTTCTGGCAGGTGAAATATGAGAATATGACTTAGTTGAATTAAAAACACAATTTAATAATTATTCCACTTTTCTTAAAAAGAAGTATGATACCTTAAGCAAGTCTTTACAAACAATAAAATTAAAACTAAATAGTGTTAGATTTTTTAAAAACGATTTATATAGTCCCTGTAGATAGCAGATAATGGGAAAGTTGGGTCAATGTTTTGTATAATATTTTACCATAATATGTAAACAAAGTATTATGGCATAAATTAAATAATATATATAAAATTGAATAACAATTTTCATATACTTTATAAAGATATATTTTCTGAATATAATCGTTGATAATATTCAGTTTCAATTAAAATTATTAAGTTTATAATACAAATTTAATTAAATACTCAATGTCTGTTTTTTATGATAAAAGTGTATTAATATTGTTGGTTAATATAATTTACATAAATTTAAGAAGATAAAATCATCTTTCGCAAATGGTGCTAAAATTGATTTTAACTTAAAAACTATTTTTATTTAGCTTTCAAATATTTATTAAATTAAATATAAAATAAACTGTATTTCTAGCAGATGTTACTGATACTTTTTACAATATTACAAAGTATAAAAGTAATGTTTAATATGTATATAATCATAATAATAGAAATGCTATTGTTTTAATAATGACAATTATCATATTTTTTTGTTAACACTTTAAACACATCTCTTACCGGCATGATATAATGATAACGTTCTTTTTTACTAATATAATTATTTATAATGGTTTATAATCTAATTTAGATTCCAAATTCTTATTATCTGACACTTTTCTTACAGCTTTCATGAAATCTTCATGAGTTACATAATCTTTTTCAGCACGTATAGCAAAGAGACCAGCCTCTGTGCACACATTACGCAAATCAGCACCATTAAAATTATCAGATAATTTTACAATAGCTTCATAGTCTGAAAAAATTTAAAAAAATACAATTTTTATAAATTATGAATAAAGCATCCCTTTTTAGATTACTAAGGAAATATAATGTATCTGCACCAAAAAAAATTGTATAATCTGTGTCAGATTTGCTTATTGTGTCATAAATGATAAATCATTTATTAGCAAATATTCAAATAAGAAAAAAAATTTTGTTGGTTTCAATATTGATTGAATATTGTAGTAGAATACTTTTTTAATGCAATTTATCTAGTCATATATTCATAAAATAAAAATGATTAAAAAATGATTACTTCCATACATTTTGTAAGTCAAACTTTTTTTAAAAATAAAATAAATATTTTAATGAAATTTTATGCAGTAGTGATTCAAATTATTGATGATTAAGGTATAAAAAAATATATTAAACTTCCCATTTAACTTTATATCATGTCCGATGAATGTTAAGTAAATACATACCAATCTCTCCTTGTTTAGTAATAGGAGCCGCATGTATTTTCAAAATGTCCAAACGAGCTTGTTCATTAGGCAATGGAATTTCAATTTTACGATCCAAACGTCCAGGTCTTAATAAAGCTGGATCTAATGTATCAGGTCGATTAGTAGCCATTATCATTTTAACCTATTAAGTAATTATAATCCACAAATAATTAGGTTATTTTAAAAAATAAATAATAAATAATTACATACTTGACCTAATGAATCAAAACCATCCATTTGATTCAAAAGTTCCATGAGGGTTCTTTGAATTTCCCGATCAGCAGATGTTCCTTCAGAAAATCGACGACCACCAATAGCATCAATTTCATCCATAAATATGATACATGGTTGATGATCTCTAGCATAATTAAACATCTCTCGAATAAGACGAGCACTCTCACCAATATATTTATCAACAATTGCACTTGACACCACCTAAAATAAAAATATGATATTGATTAAAAATTTAGAAATGTTTAAATTAGGTATACAAAATAACTTGATAATTATATTTTGTACATGGAAACTGATTAAATATTATTTTAATTTTATACAATGTAGTAAGTACCATACATTCAAACAGTATTAATAGGTAATTTTGTAATTTAATATATATTAATAATAATAAATAACTTACTTTTAAGAAATTGGCATCTAGTTGACTAGCTACAGCTCTAGCCAGTAATGTTTTTCCTGTACCTGGAGGTCCATAAAGTAAGCAGCCCTTAGGAGGAGTTATTCCAACACGTTGAAACAATTCTGGATTTAACAACGGTAATTCAATAACCTGGAAATATTAATGTTATTAGACTTAATTAATATAACATGAAAATATAATAAAATATACTTCTCGCAGTTCACGGATCTGTTCAGATAATCCACCAATAGCTGAGTATGTAACTTCACCAGGATCTTCATGAGACATTTTATAAACCAATGGATCTACTTCACGAGGCAAATAACGCATTACGGTCAATGTGGTCATATCTAATGCCACACGAGTACCAGCTTTTAATTTTGCTTTATCGAGTTGACGTCGACATCCAACTACATAACGTGGGCCATTTGTTGCTTTTACAATAACTAGTTAATTAATATCATAATTAATAAGTATTTTTACCATCAATTTCAATTTAAAGAAACTTACACTTGTCTTCAGTCAATTGCTTTAAAACTTCACCTACAATCTAAAAATAATAATTTAGGATAAGTTCTTATGTTTTTAGTGTGGATAAAATGTTTAACTTACTTGACCAACACTCTGGAGAGCCTTTAAGTCATTTTCAGATTTATCATACTGTTTTGTGAGCTCTTTAGCTTGTTCTCGCACTGTAAAGTTAACAAATATTATATCAAGTAATACATTATACATAAGCTTTATTAAAATTAATTACCTAATTGAATTAAAAAAACAAAATTTAATTTTAAAATGTTATATTACCTATATTTATTTTCATTATTAAAAGCATATTATCTAGAATAGGTATATACTATATACATTTATTCTAAATAGTATTATAATATAATAATAGTAGGTAGCTTGGATGTTATCTATGGTTTTTTTTTAACACAAGCAATAATTTTTCTTCATTAGAGTAAAGAATTTGAGCTTAACCATGGTTTAGACAATCCAAATTAAATTTATCTAGGTATTAAATAGTTCTATTAAATATAAATTGTAAGTCGAAAACTGATTTTTTAATGATCTTATACACTCATTAAACACCTATTGAGTATTAGCATTGATCATGAATACTTTTGTATTCATAACGAATGGTATTAGTAACAACTTTTAAAATAATATTATTATAATAATATATTACATATTTGTATTATATCTTTATTGTATAATCTATATTTTAAATTATAAATTTTGGTTAATTTAAAACTTTAAACTATCTATTACATGATCTGTCGCAAAGGAAAATTTAAAAAAAAAACAACTATCTACTGGAGGTGTTTATAATAATAAAGAAATATGAAAAATCAACTTTAATTAACAACCAAAATTAATTATTATAGCATTGGCTACATATTTAATAATAGATTTAAAATCTTAGCAAATTCAATGTAAAATGTATCACTAAAAAAAAAATAATTAAGTACCTAAATTAAGCAATAATACCTATAGGTACATATAGGTAGCCACAAATATACTATTTTACTTACTTCCTTTCAGACGACTAGAAATCTCTTTATGTTCAATAAGTTTCTTACGATTCTCCTGTAGAATCTTCTCCCTCACAGGGTCAACTGGAATAACCGATGTCATGTTGGGGTAATTAGTTAGTAAATATTAATTAGTTAGTTAAAGAAAAAAACAATTCAATAGACAGAAATTTAACAAAAAGGATGGGTTCTCTTTTTGTATTTTTGAGAAATATTCTAGCGTCTCACCATTCTCGGATTGTCTTATCATGATGACTAGCACAAAAACATAACACAGAAGGTTAACAATAGTTAACCATGGTAGATTATATATACTCTATACTCTTTGGGAATTATAAAATCGTGAACTTCATAAACAAGGTGCATTGATAAGATGGGTAAACGGTAAAAAAGTCCGAAACAAAAATAACGTTATTTATTAGGTACAACACACAATTATTAATTATGCGTTCATTATTATCATTATTTTAAAATTACTTAAATATTAAATTATTATGATAAAAAATTGACGTATAATCGTAGAATATATTATATAAATGTAATTGCGCATTGCTTGTAAAAAATGAACAATACAATATTTTATCATTAATCATTATTATAACTAGGAACACAAAAGTTAATTGTCACATTTAGTTTACCATTATCGTTACTACTCCCTACTCCTTTTTCGTAAACAATGTGATATATTTTGCAATATCAGATCGACTGGTTCGTTATCTGCAGATCTTTGACATAATATTTGAAGACGGTGGTCCAAAGTGTTTTCTTTCCTTTTAGATGTTAGCCCTATATCATTTAATTCTATTTTTGCGATATCGACACTTATTTCCTGTCGCATTTTGTCAATTAGCTTCCATATCGTAAGATGGTTTTGCCCCACTACATGTTTGAATCTATTATTCCAACTCTCACATATTATGTTGTTTGTACGATGTTCCCCATTGAATGTCGATTCGTGCACGTTCCATATCTTTGGTGGATACATCGCTTTAATTCGACGTAGTTTTATACATTCTCCCGAATCAACTTTTTTATACGTACCCGTGACGTATGTACAATCAAAATACTCCAGTAACTAGCTTTCTGGTGGAACAACAGTTTTTAAATAGTTCATACGTTTATAAATTTTGTGCAATGGTAAAAAAGCTAGTCCGTCTAACATCCCGAAAAAATGACTAAAACTGTCATTATTTGTATACAACTTCTGTAACCCTAGATTTTGTATTTTTCGGTACGTGTTTTGAGACAGGTGATAAAAACATCCTCTTATTTCTAATTCAAATCCATTTGCGAAAAAAATTGCGTTCAGCACATTTCTCGTATAAAATACTAAACATTTTTTCATAAGTACTTTTTGTTTTTCTTTCTAATAAACAATAAACAGCGGTCACACATACGTCTCTTTTTTTTACTCTTATATTATATTATATAGTTGTAAAAAATGTTCAGGACTCAAAAAAAAGTTACCATCACAAAACCAATTATTTGCATCAGTGATACATCGCAAAGAAAAAATAATAACTCGTTCAACAGAATCAGGTCCACTATCGTACAATAAAAAGCCTAACCTTCCAGCGAATCTGAAACTTTATATTATTTTGTATGTTTCACTTACATAATTATCTCTTAATATTTTGCACCGTGTATAACTGTTTAATGATAATTGCATAAACTTAAGCACATATTTTTATACCAAAGGGTAGTATGTAGGCATGTAGCACAAAATAGATGAAATGGTTTCCATCGTATTATTATGACAGATATACGTGTCCTGGGCCAATGATTCGATGCATGATGATAAAAAACAAAATAGAATTCATAAAAATCTGGTTTAGCGTAATAATTCTCGTCTCCCTTATTTTTTATCCGTTTTTCCTAATTCTTGTAAAAAATGAAAAGTACTGGCCACTGGGATTTCTTTTTTTATTCCTGACCTAAGTACTAACTAAATCCGATTTGTCAGGTAGGTACCGGAATACTGGAATGTCCGGAAGTAGAGGCTAAATCCACCATCAAAGTTAAGAGTTTAAAATCGAATTTATACAGCTCCAAAGGCGATGTGATTTGCCCTGACAAAAAATAAAAAACATAGGGATTTTTCAGAATTAAGTCAAAATTGACTGTCTAGTATTTATTTTTATATGGTACCAACTAAGCGATCTAACAATTAGAGTGAATTTTATTTATCCACTAGTCCAGTTTTATTTTATAAATTTCAAAAAATGACAATTCAACAGTTTTTTACAAAATTTTAATTAGGTCTTAGCTGTTAGTAATTAGCACAATAAAACACTAACATAATTACTAATTTTAACATCATACCTTTTAAATGATTAAGTGAAGTACCGTGATACGAAAAATCCTTTAGGACGAGACAGTAATTTACATTTTAAATAAATATATTAATTAATATAAGTTGTAACGAGTTTATAACGTGTTATAACTTCATAAGTGCACTTATGATTACTTAATAATAATAACATGTTTACTGATTTACTCTTGTACTGTCTATGAAAATAGAGTAGTCTATAAGATGTAATCTGTAGAATATTACTTAGTTTGATGGTAAACGGTCTACAAGGTGAATATTGCGAAACGAGTTATAAGTAGGTAGTAGGTACTGAAACAATATTATGGGTGGCGTGCAATGACATTTGTTATAGCTTATAAAATAGAAATTTTAGTGAAGAGAACGCAACCCAACGCCGATACAAAACGTAACGATTGCGCGGGAACGTTCACCAAACATGCGTTCAGAGTACAACAGTGTAGGACCATAGTAGGGCGTAGGTGGTATAAGCCACAGCAGTACCAAATTCACCATTTTTATTACTTTTCTATGAGGGTTACCCCACAAAATGTTTGTCCAATACTCCACTTGTCTGTACTTTAAATACTTATAACTAGGGCCCGGATTTAAATGCACTTAAAACCATACAAATATGAAATATGCTCTAAAAAATAGCCTAAAATAGCCTTATAAAATGCATTTTACCAGAAAAATTACCTTAAAAATGCCATATATTTTTTTTATACAAATTGTAATTTATAAATGAGATATAATTGTTATTTATTTATAATTTTTATAAAAAAAAGCGAACCATTTTACACGCATACATTTTAGCCGTTTTTGGGGAAATATTATTCATTCTAAACATACCAAAATATAAATTAAAATGTATGTAAAATTAACATTCTAAGTGAGCCTATTGTATTAACTAAATTTTGAGCATTGCATTGAAAAAAGAAAATGAATCGAAAAAAAATTGACAATGCATATGGAAAAACCCTTAAATCATTATTTTAAAGTATTCTAAAAACCTAACTTAAATTAACGAAATCTGAATCTTCTCACACTTTTGATTCGTCAGTGTTCAACATCATCAATTAATGTTATAGAGTTAAAAACTGAATAGATTTAAAGTGATGAATATAACGTAATTAATAAATATCAGTTTTCAAAAACATGCAGAAGCTGCTAAAGTAAAATAATTAAATAGATATTAAGATATATAATGTACTTTTGAAACAGTGGATGTTGTATCATCAGTGTTCATAAAAACTTTGATATAACTATTGAAATTTATATTTTTTTAAACTTTATTTTTAAAACATACCTACAATCTGTAATTTTTATAGCATTGATTTTAATATATTAGCAGTTAATAAAATATAATAATCAATATTGGTCAAATTTTTCAATTAGTTTATAATTTATATTCAACCACCCTAAGTCGATTTATACAAAAACCGATTCATTTCTTTTGTTTTCTATTATTATAACAGATGCATAATTTGCAATTTTAGTAATAAATTTACAAACGTAGACAATTTGCAAAACAACTTTGTATTACAATTTAAATGAAAAAATTATACTAATAAATTAAACAAATAAACATTTTTATAATTAATGATTTGTACAATAAATTTTACGTAGTATGGTGAATAACCCACTAGAAAAGATATTAAATTATTCAGATTTTTTAAAACGTTACAAAATATAATATGTGGTTTGATATTTCACAGGAAAAAATGTATATAAAATTTAAAGAGCTACTGGTAAATATATGATAATACATTACTTATTTGAATAATATGCAGAAATGTCGCAAATCAGACTTATAATTAGATAAACTGATACAGTCTATCTTTTAAGTATATATTTCAACACTTTTATAATTCATCATGTTCTTCTTTATCTTCCTCTTCTTCTTCAACTTGTTGTTCACCAACCAATTCTTCATCATCATAACTAACTTTTTCATCTAATGGAATGCCTAATGATTGCCTCATTAGAGCTTCAACACTTTCAGCAAAATCTGCAGATTCTTGGAGCATGAATCCTGACCTTAATGTTGCTGAATAATAAAAATAAATAATTAAACATTTTTCAAAAATAAAAAAGGCAATGTTTTATTATTAATTATAATTGATGGATGTACACTGTTTAAAACATATTTAACCAAAACTTGACAAAATTAAATTACCTGTTCTAAATAACATAACTGCAATATCCTTTGCTTTTTGGTCTTCAGGATCATCTCTTACTCTTCTTAACAAATCCTTTATAAGAGGATGACGAGGATTTATTTCAAGAGATTTACGCTGCTTTAAATAAAACTCTCTTTGTGGATCATCAGCTTTTTGGTGAGCATTAGATAAGGCTAATCTTTCCATATTACCAGTCCAACCAAACATTCCAGCAACAAGAGCACATGGTGATTCAGCCAAGCGGTCTGATACGACTGCTTTTGAAATCTAAACAGCACACTCAAATAAATATAACAAAATACAAGACATATATTATAACAAAGCATTTTTCAACTTACTTGATCTTTAAGAGCATTTTCGCCAAACCATTTTGTAAGTGGTTCAAATTGAACTCTCAATTCTTCAGCCTTTTCTTTATTTTCAGTAAGAGATACACCCTCTTTAGCTACATTTTGGAACTTTTTACCTTCAAACTCTGGAATAGCTGACAATGTGTATTCGTCTACAGCTTCAATTAGGTACAGAACTTCATATCCCTTGCGAATAATGCCCTCAACAAAAGGAGAACGTTCAAGTTCTGCCTTACTAGAACCAGCAATGTAATAAATATGCTCTTGTTTTTCACTCATGCGTTTCACATAGTCTGCTAATGACGTAGGAGTATCTTCAACAGATGATTGGAATCGCAGCAACTTGGCAAGACGTGCCCGATTAGATGGATCTTCAATAATGCCCAATTTAATGCTAGAAAATTGAAGAAAATTAGAATAATACTTATGAAAAACTATTGAATTACTTCAATAAATCGTTTACTTACTTTGTAGAATATTCAGCCCAGAATTTCTTGTACGCTTCAGCATCCAACTTTTTAAGCATATCTAAAGCTTTACGGATAAGTTTTTTCTTGATGATTTTAAGTAACTTATGTTGTTGTAAGACTTCACGAGAGACATTCAATGGTAAATCATCCGAATCTACAATTCCTTGAAGGAAACTTAAATACTTTGGCAATAAATCAGTAAACTCATCTGTTATGAATACTCTTCTAACATAAAGCTTGATGTTGTCTGTTACTGTACCATATTTGTTAAAGGTATCTGATGGTTGAGCAGATGGAACATAAAGCAAGGATTTAAACGATACTTCGCCTTCAGCATTAAAATGTGTATAAGTCAATGGATCCTTAGTATCTTTAGTTAGCGCTTTATAAAATTCATCATATTCATTTGCTTCTACGTCATCAGGTTTACGAGTCCATATAGGTTTATGGTTATTAAGGATTTCCCAATCCCAAACAGTCTTGTCTACCTTTTTGGTTTTTGGTGTTTCTTCTTTAGCATCTTCAACTGCTGCATCATCGTCTTCTGATTTTTCTTCAGTTTCTGGCTGCTCGTCTTCTTCGATTGGTTCATCTACAGTTTCAGTTTTGCTTGACCACAAATAAATAGGGAAGTTGATAAACTGAGAGTATTTTTTCACCAAATTTTTCAGAGTATTTATTTCTAAATTATCAATAGCTTCCTCTTTCAGTTGTAAACTAAAATATTAATAAAAAAAATACAATTAAATTAGAATAAGTAATATTTTTAAATATTAGTTTTAACAAACCTTATTTGTGTTCCTCTTTTAAGTGTTGGTCCTCTAGGGTCTTCAACAATAGAAAAACTGTTGGCATCTGATTCCCATATATATTGTTTATCATCGTTGTGCTTGGTGGTAACCAACACTTTGTCAGCAACAAGAAAAGCAGAATAAAATCCAACACCAAATTGTCCAATCATGTCGTTCATATTCTTATCTTGACCTTCCCCAGAGTTTAAACTACTTAAAAACTCAGCAGTACCAGATTTAGCTATGGTACCCAAATTTTTAACTAAATCTTCACGAGTCATACCAATTCCTGTATCAGTTATATGCAACATACCGGATTCTTTGTTTACCTAATTTACAATTATATTATTTAAGACCAATTGTTATAAACTAAATAAGTAATGAACTTCAGTGAAATATGTATTTATGCATCAATTTATTAGTAATAGTCTATTCAGAATAAGAGCATACCAGATTTACGTAGCAAAACCGGTTTTGACCGTAGCTGCCTGGTGTCGTCTTATTCTGAATAGAGTATAGTGATAAAATTGCAATGAAGACATAAAAGTTTTTATATAATAAACTATTAATATAAACCTAATTTAATAAAGCTTAAGGCATTTAATTCAAATGTTTAATTAAGATAAAACTTCTTGGTTACACCCAGAAATATATCCAAGTAGTTGTCCATCATATATAATTTAAACAAAATATTTCAATAAGCAGATGGTAAAAAAATAGATTTTTAAAAAATGAAGCCGATAAAAGTTGAATAAATAAATCACTGGTGTCAATAAAGATAATAACTATTAAAAATAATTAATATTAAACATTACCTTTATCCTGATAGAAAGTTCATTAGTTGCATCTAAAAGATTAGTATTAGACAACGCTAATAATCTTATTTTATCTAAAGCATCTGAAGCATTTGAAATAAGTTCTCTTAAATAAATCTAAAAACAATAATAAGTTAGTATTATTTAATGTTTATCAAAACAATTTAAAAATAATATTTACTTCTTTGTTTCTATATAACGAGTTGATAATAAGTTTCATCATTCGATTAACTTCAGCTTGGAAAGTAAATTTTTCTGCCTGTTCTTTCAGTTCTCTTAACTGTGCAGCATTCAATCCATCTAGTTTAATTCGTTCTTCTGCATTTACAGCTGCCTTATCATCTGAAATATTATTTTATTTTAGTATTTTAGATACATTACTTAAGATTAAAACTGTAAATACTACTATATTAAATGGTTTTCGTTTTAATTATTACGGTTTTTTTTAAAAACATATGTTACAGACAAGAATAATATTAATAACAAAAAAATAAAAGATTGAAAAGGCCTCCAAGCGGAAATACGGTATGATGAAATATTTTTCATTAGTTATAATATGTAATTTAATGTATAACTGCTTATTTGCAGAATATATATCTATCTAATAATAATAATAGTTGTATAGCTAATATCCTAATTTTTCATCACAATATAAAAAAAACATATCATTATAATATATTTTACCTACATGCAGATAAAAAATATCAGTTTTTTAATTATACCTCATGGTTTGAAATAACAAGCTAGAAGATGTTAAGTTAAATCAAGAAATAATTTTTATTTCAGAGTACTAGTAGATATATTTAATTTACTTTTTAGTAAATAATTAAATATTTAATAAACTCTAAATAAAGGAAGTAGAATCTAACTGTATGATTTTAATTGGGTTTTGATTTTATACTTAAGTGAATATCTCAGTTACTGATTTAAAATTAAATTTTGTGTTATAATTGAATTAATTACGTGTATGAAATTTATGTTGAATAACTGTTGAGACAAACCGTTATTTCAATAAGTCTACTGAAAAAAAAATAAAGGGAGGTAGATAGCTTTAAAAAATACATGTAATAATTGCATTTTTATGTACATATAATTAAATTGTAAGAATAAAAATCATATATGAATAAAGTATTTTCATTTATATTTTTTATTTTTTTTAGTTTAGTTGTGGTTTGCTTAAGTATAATCTTTTGACTTTATCGAATCAGTGTCAAGTAGGAGATATAATTCCTCATGAAAATTAATATTTTGTGAATATTCTGAATTAACCGGTACTGATTTAGAACACAAGTTCCTTTAATTAAATGCCTGCGGTACACACTCCGACACAAAATACAAATATTATTAAATTGTAATAAATTTTACCAGTAACTGCTCCTTCTTTGCTGACACCATCAACGGTTGCGTCAACCGTAAATGTTTTTATAATTTCTCCTTCGCCCTCTAGGTCTTCGGCTACACATCGTTCTAAAGGTAACAGGAAAATTGTTTGTAAATAATCAAAATTCAAAATTTAATCGCCGTTAAGAGTTAACAAAATCCAAAAAAAAGTATACAACAAACTTACCGGTTATTGGCGACAACGTCAGGGCCAAAACCACAAGTATCAGATACTTGAGTTCCAACATGTCGGACGCGACTTTTGGTCAACGTATAGAAACGAAATCCGACTGTCACAAAAACGCCACGAAAGAATAAGCGTAAAACGCTCTCAGATGTCAGTGAACCTTACTGTCGAGAGATGTGCACTGTGCACCGGACACTGGCGAAAACAACCGTAATACGGAGACGCACCGCCGAATTATAACTTATATTAATATAAAGCAGACCAATGAGAACACTACACGAACATGGAACCGGCCAATCGGGCGCCACTATGTGGCTTTTCTTTGGAAAAACACGATGGGAAGTAGGTGACGTCACTTGGATCATGCGTCACGCCAATACGGGATTTGGTGGGTAGCTGCAGGTTTAAAACTGCAGCTGTTGGCATGCCGGTTGCGAACCGAGATAACAGAAATAAAAAAAAACAATGATAATTTCTGATAACAATAATTTAATTTTCGATAACAAATAATACGCGTCTTACGAGTCGCGGCCCTCGGGTACTACAAATGTTTTTTTAGAATTTTTGGGTTTTTGTCGGTACCGGGATATAATCGTTCTTCGTGTACAAAAAGACCTACCATACGCATTCGAAATGTTTGGAAATACACCGCTCTCTCTCCTACGATCGCTGACCCGGGAGTTCCGGTACGTCACATCAGATGGCAAGTTGCTCGGCCGACCTCTAATTCGGCTGATTCTCTCTGAATACCGATCAAACCAAGTCACCCCGGCGCAGTACTGTCGTGGCCCCAGCGAGATGTTATGGGTCGCTGACACATACTTGCAGTACATACGATCACAGCGTATATGCCGCGAGCTCACCGAAAAAAACCAGAGACGAGAAAAAACCGTTCAAGAAACGGCGGATATGATTGGTTTTAGATTACCTTCCGCACCGACAAACCACGAAGACAACTGAATTGTATAATTTATTTGTCTGTATGTATATAGTTTTTTTTGAAGATCATTAAAATGTTAGGAGAATTATCCGTGTTTTCTATTTTTAACACTACTCCTTAGAAATTTCTACTATCTAAATTCTTCTTAGGGAATCTTTACGTACATATATACAGGATAAGACAAACTTCCAAAGCACTTAGATACCCTGGTTATATTTTGGAAATTGGTTACAAATAAATTTGGTACTGCCTAAAAACTAATTTTGTTTTACCATAGGTAATATTTTATTCAAAACACAATATGTAATCCTCATTTCTGACTGCTGCCTCAATTAGGACTTTCTTTATTGTATGTTATTATTAAATATACTTTCAAGTAATCTAAATTTTTCACACGACATAATGGAACCGCGGACAAGATACTATCTTAGTCCCTGAAGGGAACATACAAAACCAAACAGATATCACACCTTTTACCACATTTATTCAACAGTGGTTTTTTGTGAATTATGATAAATAGGAATTTAAAAAAATGTTATAATTTATTTTTCAGAAGCTTTATTACAAACACTAATTTTAATTAATATAAAATTGTTTCCTTAATGTATACATTAAAAAATAGAAGTTATGCAAAACACAAGTTTCAATGTATAAAAAAAGGGTTGTTTCTATTAACATTAAAATGCAATTTCCATACTCCAAGTATTTAGATTTTTAAAGATTCCACAACATAAAATTATCTTATATTAGGATAATAGGAAAATTGTAATACAACATATGCCCTAAAATGTTGTGACAAAATAAGCGTGTCATCATATTTTTCAAAATAAATTATATTACAAAATCATTCTATGTGAATACACCGTAAATTAGGTAGTCAAAATTAAATAACACTTGAATGGTAAAACTAACATAAGTTAGTACTTAAATTTAAAGAGCATAATCATAATTACTTGTATTATTAGTTTAAGAAATAAAAAAAAAACATCAATCTGCTGCAAACATATGATAATACTTTAAAGTTTAAAGTCAAACAATTTATTTTATTTATATTTATCATCAATTTTAAAAGGGGTTAAATTTAGGTCCAGGTCCTGACATATTTCTTGGTCCAGAAGGTCTTGGATATCCACCTCCGCCCATATTATTTGAAAAAAATGAATTAGGAGGACCAGAGTTATCATTACGCCGAGAAAATGTGTTGTTCCCAAAAGAATTTCCGCCGCCACCACCACTGCTGCTACCTCCTCCGCCAAATGAATTGTTTCCAAATCCTCCAAAGCTCCCGCCATTGCCTGAATTCGGTGGTCCCATATCATCCATACTAAAGTTATTACCGCCAGAACCAGGTCCACCTCCTACCGGACCATCCATAAACAGTTCAATGTATCTATGCTGCATATATGTTTTATCCTATAAATTAAAACATTTCATAGTTTTTATTATATATAGATTATTAAGCAATTTCTAAAAAAAAATATTTACTTTTGACATGGCTCGCATTGCATCTTCTTTGTTACCAAATTCAACATTTGCTTCTCCAGATGGTCGATTATTGTTATTGAAAAGAATACGTATATCAACAGGTTCCAATGGTTCAAAAAACTAATTTGAAAGGTTTTTTCAAAATTGATCCAAAAAAAGTTATACTTAATAATTAAAATATAAATATACTAACTGTAGCTATATCATCCTCATTTGCTTTAAAAGGTAATCCTCTCATATGTACAACATATAATGGTCTACTTGGTGGCGCATTCCAGTTATTACTATTCCATCCTCCTCCACCACCTCCACTACTGCCGCCCATCATACCTTGGCCACCTCCACCACCGCCTCTTGGTCCACCCATACTTCTACCACTATTCCATGGATCACCTCCATTATCATAGCCATTATTGCCAAATGACTTCATATTACGTCCAGTTCTCATGGGCATATCAAAGTACCGTCCACCACCACCACTGCCACCGCCACCACCACTACTAGCAAAACGATCCATTCGGTCATATGGAGTTTGTCTAGGTCTTCTTTGCAGTGCTTGATTGCGAATTTCTGCTAAACTACTGCGGAATATCTCAATGTATCTAAAGAATCATAAAAAAATGAGTAATTTGTGAGGTATTATGATCTTAATGCAATTAAGATACCTAAATGTAACTTAAACATAAAGTAAATTTTAACTATGGTAGAAATAATTAAGATTTAATTTAATAATTAAAAATAAAAATAAAAAACAAACCACAAATAAGGAGGAGCGAAGGATTACCCTCCCGGCCTCCCTTTGTTTAACTACATGTGATTATATTACCCGCCAATTTTTCACCGGGATATTAAATAAAGGAAGACACCCCACCTGTGTCCTATTTTCTCCTTGTGTTTCTGCAGAGCTTTCTCTGCATTCTCTCTGTCTACAAATTGTACAAAAGCTTCCCCCGTACTCCGCCCCGTGAAGTCGGTTGCTATGGTTATACCGTCTGGTGTCATCTCCAACCCTGTTGCCCACAATACAACCAATCATAGATAACCCAATCATTAGCACAACCAAAAACACAAAAAGTTAAATTAACAAAAGGTAAATATTATTAAGTTTGAACATTTTTATAAAATTTGAAGACAAGGCAATTCATTAAGATCATTGAAACTGTTATTGATTTAAACTTGTGATATTTAAAAATTAAAACAATTAATCTACATAATTTTTGTAATCCTTAAATTAAAATTTGGTATAATTAATAGTTATCACTTTTTAATTCCATTTTTAAATGTCCTGCTCAATATTTAAATACAGCCTATACAACTTAATTTTTGCTGTGGACAAAAAGCTCACTAGTTATCATCATTTTATGTTTAGTGGAACATAGTAGAGTGGTTAAGTCTATACTAAGAAAAGTGATGGTGTAACACTCAAAATTAAAAATTTGAGAAATTATAAGCTTTACCTATTAAAATGATTGTTAGATATAAAAAAAACTGTTAAACAAATATCACAAAACTAATTTAAAATATAAATCTTATTGAATCACCAAGACAAAGCAAATTTATAAGTAACCCAAAAATTAGCAAGAGAAATAAAAAAATAAAATTCAATCAATGTATATAAATTAAATGGAAAAGTATACCTTGGAAGAATTGTACAATGTCATCCTTAGTAGATCCAAAGGGTAGACCTCTTAAGCGAACACAATTATCATCTAGTACACTGTCAAGTGTTGAACCAGTTTTTTTAATAACCCATTCCATTTCTGAACGTTTTGATCGAAATACTAAAAAAATAAATATATACAAATGATTAAGTTTTAAAATACACTTTTATAACTCACTATTAAGATTGATATTTAAATGATTGTAGACTTTTGTAGATTATGAGCGGAATAAGAAAGTTATTCTTATTACAATACTGATTTTTATACGTTTATTAACCAGCTCAAAAGTATATATATCACAAGCATATCAGAAACCTTTTCCCCCCTCCAATTGAATGTTTTACTATTCAATTTAACAGAATTTAAGTAGAAGCCAATATTTTGGAAGCAAATCAGTCATTAAATCTATTTACTAACACATTATTAAATATAATTTGAGTATAACCTTCAATGTAACGATTGCCCATATGCTCTCGATCTTTCTTAAGAGCAGCCTTAAGATCTTCTTCGGATTCCATTTCAACATAAGCTTCACCACTAGGTCTTCCTTCTCTAGCCATAGTCAAATGTACTCCAGCAGCACCATCTTTAACCTTTGCTTCGCCTATATAATAAATAAAATTGATTACATTTAATTTATTTTAAATATAAACTATTGCTACATCTAGAGTTAACTACACACATCCAAATTTGTAATTTAATTTAATTTAATTTAATCAAACTTGATGACAAATAGTCAAGGGGTAAAAAATATAAATTAAATGAGTTAATAAGTAAATAAATAATCAAAATCATAAATTTACTAACAAATCCTCCACTTTTGATTTGTATTTAACATAATATGACACCAAATATCACTAAAAATGTAAAATATTTAAAAAATAAAACATACTTATAAAAACAATAACTAAAGGATGACCAAAATGATTTCATGGATGTGTTTTAGAATATATTTGAGACTTGATAACTGTGGAACTATAATGATTTCTAATATGTAAATATAATGCAATTTTTATATAGTTCTATGGAAGACCTTGGAAAACAAGAGTTTACTATATAATCAACAACATTATAATATGAAGTGTAACTAACCAAACCCAAAAAAATAATAATACCTAACAAATATAAGTATTCAGTATGTAAGGGAAAAAACATTCAGCAATATGTACTACATACACTGCATACCTACATATAAGTATTGTTTCTTATGTATAATTTAGTAATAAAAAATTTAGATGAATGATAATATAGATTCTATTCAGAGTAAGAATACACGAATTTGCACAAGGTTTTGTACATAGTCTAAATTGTGAGGGGGGTGCTAGGGTGCTATAGTATCCCCCTTGGCATGTTACTTCCTGGAAAACAAATACGCTACACAACATTGTATATTATATTTTTCAGTAGGCTGGGGACATTTCTAAACAAGATTTGTACCAAGAAAAAAATTCATAGGTTTATCCATAACACAGAAAAGCTAAAACAGTTGCCCTTAACAATATATTGAGGAACGAATTTTTGAATAATTTATTTTTTGAAACATACGTATTTCAACAAGTTAAGAACAAAGGTGAAAAAAATAATTTGTGGGAATCATCATTTTGGAAGTATTAATCCTTGAATCCTTCCACAGTTTACAATTGTACGTTTAATATACAAGCACACAACACTGTATCAACATTACCGAGTACATTACTGCCGCGCGCTATAACAAATTTTGATTTTTTTAAATGTACCTATGCATTAAGCATGAGAAAACGATGGTGAAGTTAGAATTTGGTGGTCAGACTTAATAGTAGGTATCAAATTTAATTATATAGTATTTTCATACACCCGGCACCGGCATGATCACTTGCTTGCTGTGGTCACTCGGACAATTAAAATCGAAAACATCCCTCGAATTAATATGTAAATGTAAATCCACATTGAATGACTTCACCATCTTTTTCAGCATGCTCAACTACATATGTTAAATCAAACAAATTGAAAAAAGGATGTCCAGTAAAACATAAATATACCACTGATTTCACCATCATTTTTAACTTGTTAAAATACATAAAAAAAAAATTTTAAATTTATAATAGGCGCTATGCAAGACTGTAAAGTACGGTGTTGTGCGTATGGGTGTAAATAAGTAAAATTCCAAACTTTGGAAGAATATAACTTCCAAAATAATGATTTCCACAATTTATTTCTGCACCGTCGATCTCAACTCGTTGAAATACATATGTTTCAAAATAAAAATACAGGGTGTATCTAAAGCGAAAAAATGCCACATTAAATAATATTGTTTTTAAAGTTGAAATATTAGGCACATTCATTTTTAGGACTAAAAAAGTCTTGCCATCAGTATTATATGAAGTATACAGAATACGAGACCTTAACTTTAGCACCCTTACTAAAAAAATCCTGGATCCACCAGTGTTGCGGACTAACATAGTAGTTGATCACAACTGTATAAAAACCGTTTCAGTTACTAGTAATGGGAGATAGATGCAAAAATACAACTGCTTTTTTTTCTGCTGCTAGGTGTACTCGAATTTGAGTAAGATAACTATTATAGTTTGCTCTAAACATACCTAATATGCTTAAAAATTTGATTATATCATCAGCTGTAGCCGACCATGGTAGGCCACGCATCTTTACAACAAATCCTTCATTAGACTGACTGTCATCTTCATCAGTTTGTTCATTAGATCTTTTTTGGTCGTCATTCATTTGTGGTTGTGATGATGGTTGTTGTTGTTGCTGCTGCTGCTGCTGTTGTGGCTGCTGCTGTTGTTGTGGAGATTGTTGCTGCTGTTGATTCATTGTATCTATATAATGAATACTACAAAAATATATTTAAATTTAAATATAATATAGTAGATAAATATGATTGAAGATCATAAAAAAAAACTGGAGTATATCAATTATCAACAAATATCTGTTCAAAATCTAACGCGTAAGAAGTTACATGTACAATATACCAGAGAAACGCACCGACCTGTATCAGACACAGACTTGATATCTATGCATAACAATTTTTTCTTGTTAAAAATCTTATATGTAATTAAAAACACCCAAGTACAAAACTCCCAATTTTAATAATTTAATTTCCATACCTTTAGTTAATATTACGGCAGCTAGATTATTTAAAAAAAAAAATTTGAATTGGATTGATTTACTAACTTTAAGAAATTACAATAATTATCATATTAATTAATAATAACGTATTAGAAAGAAATATGTGTAACGCTTCAAAAACACAAAGCGGTTCATAAAAACACACAGCAACTGTAAGTCTCAGTGAACATAAACTATTTAATTACGTAAAAACCCTAAGGTTTTAGATTGTGTAGAATGCATCAAACAACAAGCGATGGCCTCAGAGGAAAAATTAAAATGAAATTAAAGAATCAAACATGCACAAATTGTAGACAAAATGGCTGTCTTCGGCGTTTGTTTATACCCAATTCACAACGTTTTTTCATCCATGTACTATTTCTTAATAATTTCTCCATGATAAACCGCCAATTCAAATTTTATAGTTCCGATTTCATACGAAAACAGATCTTACTAGGTTTTAATTTTGATTCAACATATTGTAGTAAGTAGTAAACTAGTAACTATATGTATATGTTATAAATTTAGTTTCCTAATATTTTTAAATCGGTTTTCGACGAATATAATTTTGGTTTATGGTGTAATTTAAAAAAAAATTTATCGTAGATACATGCAATTTTCACTGAATGTTTATATTACCATTTTCTATACACCATAATATATTCAAAATATTTTGCCTCGTTTTGAGCTGTTTAGGTCATTTCAGTTTACAAATTACTTTTTTTTTTTTTATAAATGTCAATAAAATTGTATTCATTGGGTCAAAAAGCTTGAAAATTAAATACAATGCTCCTAATATATTGTTGCAATGGCAGTTGTAAAATATTAAAACACATACCCGCAATTTTTTAATAAAGATCTAAGCTCTTATTATGTTAAAGCCACAAATCCTTAAGCGTATAACAAAATAAAAAAAGGTCGGCAAGTGGATGTCGTTCTGCTGTATAGGTAGGGGACAGTGGGGCAGATTTGAATGAAATTTACATTTTATTTTCTTGATTTTTAATTTTTTGACAAATTTTATATTTGATAATTACAATCTGTAGTCTAGATGGTTGTGAATACTATTTGACTCGTAACAACCTATATATTAAATAACCAATTTAATTTCTAATTATATAAGTATATTTGTATTCAAATGTACTCCACCCATGGGATACATTTGAACGTGCAGAGGGTAGATTTGAATATGTGTCTATTTAAATTAAATTAAACTTTTTATTTATTTTAACAATAAAAATAGCTCAATATAATATAATAACAATTTTTTACAATTTTGTTTAAACGTTTTCTTGTCAACTTTCTTTTCCTTGTGACAATTTAGTTTTTTGGGTTTTCTTATAGATGATGACATAAATCCAGTAAACTAGTCTATTCCATCCATAAGATAGGTATTTTAAGAAAGAGGAACCTATATTACACCCTATTATCTACTCTATTAGTGAAGATTCAAATCTACCCCATGCCAAAATAGTCAATAATAATCGTAACATAAATTTTAATAATTATAAATAATGTATGTATATTAAATATATTACAAAATATTTTGAATAGGTATGTTTAATTCTAAACTTATGATTTTAAATTTTAGTTTCCAAAATGTTCTTATGGAAACAACTATTTTTTTTTAAAAAAACCGGAAAATCACATTATCATTTTTGTTTATCACAAAATTGTTCAAAAATGCCTGATAATCACATATGGTATACAAAACATTGTCACCAATTTAGATTATTATTTTTATTAATGTAAATAATCTGTACAAAATTATGTTAGACAAATTCAAATCTGCCTCACAAATCTAAACCTTTTTTAAAATTTTTAAAATAAGTTACGTCAATTCAAACAACAATCACTACAATAATAATAATAATAATATTATTATTATTATTATTATTATTTATATTCATATTATAAATTAATTTTACAATAAGTAGAGTTTCTTTCACATTTGAACTTAAAATGTCTATAGTAAATAACTGTGTATTAATATATTGTTTACATTGTTTGGTTACAGACGTTACAGTATGAACTATTTATGAGAATCGTTGTTTTAAATTTTCAATCCTTAGCTATACAATTGAACATTTTATAATTTTTAAATACGTTTAAAAATTTGTCACAATACAATAATAAAAATAATAATTTAAAATAAGTTTCACGTTTTAAAAAATTGTCAATACAGATATAAATTACTACAATCTACAGTTATAATAATAAAAAATAATTAAGATTGATGATTTGTTCAGTTAAATTAAGTAAAAATAATAAAAATTACCAATGAAAATTTGAACAGTCAAATAAAGTAAAAATAATTATAAAAAAATCGTAATTTATCGATATCTTATTGCATTAGAGATGGCAGTTAAAAAGTTTTCAATATCATTATACCATTATCATATCACAGTAAACATTTATACGAATATAAAACGTATAATATACGTATACGTTAAACTAAACCTACGTATATTGTACGTACATATTTAGTTTAAGAATAGTTTAACTGTGGCATATTTTTGGGTCAAAAGACAGAAATTTCATGAATAATATACGTTTAATAAACATTAACGTTTATTGATCGTATAACCTACGTATATATTCAAACAAACTATAATGCATATGTTTCGTATAAAATCAGTATACATATATATAAATATTTAACACGTATATTTTCCGTGTAAAACTGGTATAGATGCAAATGTTTCTTACATATATTTTTCGTTTAAAAGTGGTATATGGATACAAATATTTAGCACGTATATTTTTCATATAAAACTGGTATAGATCTTATATATATTTTTCGTATTTAAGTGGTATAGATACAAAATGTATATTACATAATATACCAAATCTAAAATCCTGTAACCAATATTATGTTAAATAATGTTGTATATATTATATAGTATAATAGTATATACAGTATATCATGTCTGATACACATTGATATTAAAACAGAAGGGATGCATTTAAATAAATAAATAGTTACGTATTAAGTATCTCACTGTATATTGCAATACAGTAAATGTATTAAAATCAAAAACTTAAAAAACTTATTCCATACCTATATGAATATGTTTACATATATAATATATAAATGAAAAAATAAAACAATATTAAGTATCACTTTCTCCTCGGTGCTTGTTTTAACCAATCACTAATTTGGTTTTTTATGAGTGGTACAGGTTCATCAGGAAATAAGTGTTTCAAACTATCTATAACAGAATTATATATAGAGATGACAAATGTATATTAAGTTGAATAGGTTTTATAGTTTTGATATTGGTCAATCATCTAATCAGTATAGTATTATTTTAATAATATAAATGAATTAACTTACCTATTAAAATAGTGTACAAGTCCAAAATCTTGACATAATTTTTTTAATTGGATTTGTATTTTTTTGTACACCATTTTTTGACGTTTCTATTGTGGTACTCCTAGTTGAATTTGGGCTAGCTATGTTTCATCAGCTGCCACTACTAACCTTATTTTAGCTATAATAGTCCAAATTGTTGGATGTGTTTGTCCTACTAATTTACTAAACCTATGATTCTATCCTTCCTTCAAATTGTTTGTACGTTCTTCATCATTTAAAGTTGAGTATACGTTCCATAAATTTGGTGGAAAAATAGGTGGACAATTTCTTAAGACTATTCTGTTATTTTCATTTCTAACTTGCCTGTACATGTCATTAACGTATATTGTATCGAAATAATTTAATAACGTTTCAGTCTCCTCAGTAACAATGTTTTTTTAAATATGCCATGTCATCTTTGACATCTCCAACTGGTAAAAATGCCAAACCATCAATTTTTCCACAAAATTCAATTAAGTTTTGATCTTCTCTGTATTGTGTCTGGAGCCCTAACTCTTGTACTTTCCGATAGGTTGATTGAGTTAAATGGTAGAAACAACCCTGGATATGTACATGTTGTCCGAGAACATGTGTGATAGCTGTGATAACTGCACATTCAAAATCAACATGTACTGCCACAGGATCAGGAAATAAATGTTGTTCTTCACATTTTTTTGAAATAGCACTGAGCATTTGCTCATAAGTAGTCAAAGTTTTATTCTGTAAGAGAATATATACTGCTGTTGTAAAACTTTTATTTATTTCTACACGTATACGTTAAATTTTGAACTTTAAATACTTATTACAAAAAATTGTGCATATGTGTTTTTAATGTTTTACAACATGCTATTGTAGCGATTATATCAAGCCGATCCTTGCTATGATTGTTGATTTTTCATTGTCCCTTGCTATTAATTTTTCACGCTTTTGGCCCAAACAAAATAACATTTTATTGATATTTATAGAAAAAAACTAAAAAAATTGAAATTTATCATTTGATCAAGTATAGGAATTGATAAAATAAACATATGATATAAATCTCAAGTGTCTACGGTTATTCGTTTTTGAATTACAACAAAATTAGAAAATTGTATGTATACAACTATACAAGCAAATAAAATGAAATTTTTACGAACGTTTGAAATTCATATTTTTACAATATTGGACATTCACTTGATTTCTCATGTAGCGGTTTTGTTATTTTATTGGTATTCAAAAACAAATAATTGTAGATACGTGAACATTTTATTGAATTTTTATATTTTAATTTTCTATGCACCATAAAATTTTGAAAATATTTTGACTCTTTTTGAGTTGTTTATGGACATATTATTGTCAGTTTTCAATTTTTTTAGTATTTTTTTCTATAAATATCAATAAAATTTTATTTGTTGGGTAAAAAAGCGTAAAAATTAAATGCAAGGCTCCTGGTATATTGTTATAAAAGCAGTTAAAAAAATATTTGACATACATAATAGGCACAATTTTTTTTTATAAGCATATAAAGTTCGAATTTTGACAAAATTTATCAATATAATTATTTTGTAGTTAAAAATTTATAAAATGTCAACTTTTATAGCTAAGGATTGAAAATTTAAAACAAGGTTCTACGTAAATAGGTAAATATATTTTATTTTATTACTTTATTCATAATAATATCATCAATTATCAAATACCTATATTTAGTAATGTCATAGGCTGACTGCAGGCTGTCCGTTTTCGCTCAGAATCATTTTTTTTTTTATACAATAATACTATATCATTGAATTCGAATTTAACACCATCCACTACAGTTACCCACTTGTCATCAACTGTATATCAGAACGACATCCACTTACCCACTTTTTAAATCTTAGTTTTAAAATTAAAAAGTTTTATGAATTTCTATCTCAAAATAATATGCATATTCGTGATTTTTACGTGTTTTGTCAACATTTAAACTTTAAATGCTTATAAAATATATTGTGAATACGGATTTTTAATATTTTTCAATTATATTATTGTAATAATATATTAAAAGTCTTGTATTAAATTTTCAAGTTTTTTACCCAACAAATAAAATTTTATTGGCATTCATAGAAATAAAAAATGTTAATGTTAAAATTATTTGTGGGTATATTTGAAACTTCTAAATTATATTATTATATACAAATAATAATTATTCAACTTAACCGGCTACTTCAATTTCGTTAATATGTGTCAAAGGATTGATTACTTATCAAAATCTCAAGTTATTCTAGGCCAGCTGGATCGATAGGATTTTTCTTTTTTCTGTAGTTTCTAATTGTGCGTTTCAATGTTTCTTCGATGGGCATCCTTGCTCTAGCGTAGTCATCTAATTGAGACACTGCTTCAGCATACATCTGCGACAGATTAGCTTCAGAACACTTCGCAGTCTCTTTAATTTTATTAATGGCTTTTGTAACCTCAATTTTTGCTAGCCCAGAAGGGTGTTCATACGCAGTGGCGTAAATTGGGCTAAATTGTAAGGGTTGCAATAAGTTTCTAGGTTAGACAGACTTTTGGGGGGCTTAGCCATCCACGCCTCCCTAAAATGTTTTATTTTATTCTATATAATTGTACTATACAAGTATAGTGTAAGCTCAACAAAACTATTTTAACCCTAAAGGCTTAAACACATATTGTATCTATTGATAATTGGTACATATTATGAATATGCACTACAATTAATAGGGTGCTACAGTAATAATTACTCACCGACTACTGTCAATAAAATATGTATACCTAATTTTCTTAAAGAATATATGAATACATAAAATACAACAATTCTTTTGTTTTGTAAAATTTATATTTTAAATAACAGCTGCCACTTAGATTTTTATAATATGTACTATTTATATTTGTTATTTGTATGTTTAAACACATATTCATCACTATTATATTACACAAATTAACCAAAACTTTTACTATTATTTATATTACGCAGGTAACTAGTTACAGAATTTTCACTTTGAATTAAGATAGAAGTAGGTATTTAGCAAAATATCCTTAGATATTTAATGATATTAGATTAATATAAATATAATTTCAATAAATTGTGTACAAATACTAATTATATGATATGAAATTAATTATTCACTATATTTAGGTACCATTCTTGATATTTTTTCTGGGGAATAGAGGTTTTCTTCAGATAAGCTAACATTTTTCTCAGCAATTGTATTAGTATTTTTCTAATAAGCAGGTACAACAATTAGTACCAAAATAATAGAAAAAATTTATACCAAAATAAATTTAATTTGCTCAATATTATAATATTACCTTAATAATTAATTTAAAAATTAACTTACAGATAAAATATAAATTTTTTAGTTTGTCGAAATTGTAGTTTTAATATAATATAAATCAGTAATATATTTTAAGGGCTACTTTAAACTTAATGCATACTAAATAGGTATGTGTACTAAATCCGAACATGGGGTAGGCTTTGCAGTGGTTAAGAATGACACAATCATCCAACACAAACTCCCGAAAATAACCAGCATATTCTCTGCCGAAAACTACGCCATATTTGAAGGGGTAAAACTCGCAAATACCCTAGAGACTAACGATATACTCATAATCAGTGACTCCCTCAGCACCCTACTAGCACTCAAAAACACATCATCAAGAAATGAAATAACATCAAACATCCAAGCATGCTTGGTCCAAACAAAAAAAAACATTGTATTTATGTGGGTCCCATCTCACACCGGAATTATAGGGAATGAAAAAGCAGACAAACATGCCGAACAGGCAACGAAAACCATCCTTAACCCTAAAATAAACAACATATCCAGCATCGACATCAAAAACTCTATAAACCAGAAAATCCTCTCATCTTGGCAAAACTACTGGAACTCAATAACATTGTCTAACAAACTCAAAAATATTAAAAAAACAATAAAAAAATGGAACACACCCCCAAATCTCAACCGACGCCAAGACACTGCAATCACCCGCACCAGAATCGGACACTCTTTCCTCACTCACTCATACCTAATCAGTAAAGAACCCCAACCAATATGTGAACCCTGTCACACCGCATTAACCATCAAACACATAATGGAAGAGTGCCCTCAATACTCCCAAATCCGCACCGATCTCAACATGCCACCCACCATAGCAGAAGCACTTGGCGAAATCAAACAGACAAAATACTAACCTTTTTAAACATTACAAATATTATTAAAAAATTGTAACAATAAAACATGTATATACTATGTAACAACTAATTTTAAGAAAAATATCATGTAATAATTTAATATCAGGCTAATAACCTTAGTCGTTGAAGCCTTTCCTTTAAATAAAAAAAAAAAAAATTATACGAATTTAAAGAAAAAAAAGGTGGGCAAGTGGGTGTCGCTCTGCTGTACAGTAGGTTACAGGTGGATCACTGTAATGGATGGTGTTAAATTTGAATTCAATGATATTTATATAGTATCATTGCATAAGAGAAACGATTCTGAGCGATGACAGTCAGTCAGCCTATGATATATTGATATTACTAAATACATTTGATGATATTATTGTGAATAAAGTAATTTATATACAACTTATTTACGTGGAACCTTGTTTTAAAGTTCCAATCCTTAGCTATAAAAGTTGAACATCTTATACATCATTAACTACAAAATAGTTGTCAAAATTTGAACTTTAAATACTTATAAAAAAAATCGTACCTATGTATTTTTAAGCTGCTATTGTAACAATATACCAGGAGCCTTATTTTTGATTATAATATAATAATAAACTTCTATTAAATAGGCTGTTAATCGTTATGAAGACTTACCTGCTGTTAGATCCAGAAGGACTGTAAGAATTAAAAAGTCTAAAACGAAGATTCAAACTCCGCTTCTAAATTCTGGACATTTTTAGAATCGGATTATGAATTATGATTAAATATATGATTATAAATTATGACTAATATTGCGCATCAGTTGTTACAACATCCGATGTATAGCATATTATTAAAGGATTTGTTAACTATGCATCATTATGAATATTGTACAGTTTATAATAAGCATTCATACATATACGTAGCCCATGTGTATGTGATTTGATTTTATCGTTTCTATTTCACAGAGAAAAAATAAAAATTCAAATTTTGGTTTATCTTTATATTATAATATTTTGGCCGGGTTTTTATGAAAATATGACCACTGTGCACCGCAATTCCCGCATAATCCTTCAAAACAGCAAAATATTTAGATTTGTATATTCTAATTTTCTTTGGTCATAAATATCTAGTATTATTTTCCAAATTTACAAATCATAGATTTTATTTAAACAATAAAAAAAACTTTTAGTTTTGTATTCTTGATCAATATAAAAACAAAATTTTAACAAATAATTATCATACCCATATAATAATATTATGTTAAAAGATCTAGAAACTTTCCGATTTACACAAACAATAAAAATCTCGTTGCCATGTACATAAATGTTTGAAAAATCTACAATTCGTATCTGTGTCACATTAGTTACCACTTGTCAATATTAATTTCTTGTCTTCATTACGAATCATTCCTGCGGTCAACAATTAGTCAAAACGTTTTTTCCTTATAATTTATTCATTATTCTGCCTATATATTATCAGATAAATATGTCCAATATTAACATCACATCCAAGAGTGAAATGATGCAGCTGATTTTCGCTGATTTACGACAAAACATACCAAAACCTTTGGCTGAAAGCTGCAGGGATTTGAAAAGTTTACGGGTGCATAAGAGATATGCATCTTTGCCCAACATGACCGTAATGGGTAAAAATTCCTCAGCCAAATTGACAGAGATTGGGTGGCGATCGACGCCAAATCTAAAGTTTCGGCAGGTAACCAGTGATATGCAGAGACCGGAATCGTCGGGAAATCGGGATTTCAAGTGTTTGCAGGACGGCAGGATGTGTGTATCCACGCCAAATATTCCTGTGCGTCCAAACTCAGCTGGCGAGAAACCTACAGATATTGGGTGGCGATCAACGCCAAATCTAAAGTTTTGTCAGGTCCCCAGTGATATACAGCGACTGGAATCATCGGAAATTCATGATTCCAAGTGTTTGCTGGATGGCAGGCTTTGTACATCTACGAAGATTATTCCCGCGTGTCCAAATTTAGCTGGTGATGCTCCAGAGTTACAGATTTTGAAGACGACGCAAAACACAGATGGAGGGTCTGTAACCGTGGTCAAACAAAGACGTTCACGTCGTTCGTTTTGGCGCCAGACGAAGAAATTCGTCAGGCGATTGTTTTGCTGTTGTGGTTCTATTGACATGATGGACCAGTAAATGAATATTATAGAGTTTAAAAGGTTTTTGAACGCCCCCTCCCCTCCCACTGTTATCTCACTCCCATGTTCCTATTGTGTCCAGCCAGGATTCTGAAAACGTTTATTCGTTTTCTCCATTGTCGTTTGTACCAAGTTAGTGTAGGTTTGCCTCACATATTTCATGCACTGTACGTATGTACTACCGTCGGCTTTTCGCCACCTGTTATGTGAGGTTACGAGGTCGTATGTTTTAAAGCATATAGAGTACCTATATACCTTGTAACTTTACTTTTGCGCTGAAATAATGTCATATTGTATATTGTATTTGTATTTGCATATTCTGTGGTAATAATATTTAATAATGTAATAATGTAATAACTTAATAATGTATTAATGTAATAACAATATGTAATAATGTAATAACTAAATAATGTATTAATGTAATAAAAATGTAATAATGTAATACGCCGTTCGTGTCGTAGACCCACATTATGTGGATATACATTAGGTTTTTTTTCAACCAGTGAAAAAATCTCACATTTGTATTGAATTCTCAAGTTTTTGACCAGAGAACAAAAATTGTTATCAACAGGGTACATAGAAAAAAAACCAAAATCTTTGCGATATCACGCCAAGAGTCATGATAAAAAACATTATAAGACCTCTTATAATAATATTGTAATAGGTAATAATATGTATTATTGATAAAAATAAAATTTTTTTATAATTGGTTTCATTGAACGAGTACCTATAGGCCAAAATATCTTATATGAAAATTGGATATTAACTATTAATTTTAACGTAAGACAGTTATGCAGGGTTGCATAAACAATTTGTTAAATTTAATGGTTCAGTTTCAATATAAATGGTTTTATAGTAAGTGTATATTCTGATATACCTAGACAATGAAGCGTTTTGTATATTTTGTGTAGCATTTCAACAAATTATGCCGGAATGAATACCTAACCAAACATCAATAAATAAGAGCTACCTAATAACACCTGAAGAAAGAATTGATGAACAGCAAAAGAAAAAGACGTTTAATTACCTTTTTTAAGCGAAACATCTTATGGCGCGGTACGGTAGTGAGACCGACTAATGGCGTGGCGACGCACCGCTCGTGGCTAGTCAATCCGCTCAATCCACCTCAGCTCAGCGATCTCCTCTTACCCACACACTGCTTCGCATGAGTCTATTTATATACAGTGTACTTTTGAGCGAAGCGTTGACATTTTACACATAAATTGCTAGTTTTTTTCTATTCCATTAAAATATGAGTGACAATTAGAACCCATATTGTTTGGCAAGGGCGACGGCCGGGAAGTGAGCTATTTCGCGGGCGGCGTGTGATCTTTTGTCACGCCTCTGCGTTCATCGATCACGGCAAAGGTAATCCATGCAACAACCAGAATATTCTACGAAAACAATTTCATGAAAGAAACGATTTCGTTTTATGTATTTCGTATATTGTCATGTTTAGAGGTTATAATATGAATATATTATATTAAATAAGATGTAACCAAAAGTTTATGTTTTGTAAAGACCGTAGTATAGATTTCAATATAATAATAATAAACTAATAACTACTATATATACCTATTAAAACAAAAATAAAAACTAATCAATATAGTGATTACTATTGGTCATGGCAAAGGTAATGCACTATGCAGGCGGGATCTATGCAATCAGTGGCGGGTCCAGGGGGAGGGCAAAGGGGGCATGTGCCCCCCCCCCAATCGCCATAGTTTTCCTTTGTTTTACACTGTGTTTAGCCAATTTTGTAGCCAATTTTGGAACTTTTTATACTTTTGCCCCCCCCATGCCCCTCCCAAAATTAAGCCCTGGATCCGCCACTGTATGCAACAACCAGATTATTCTACGAGCGAAAAATTTTTATTGTTTACGTGTCACGCAAGGAGTTTATAATATGAATATAAGACGTAACCAAAAGGTTTTTGTAAGGACCGTGGTATAGATTTCAGTTTCTGGTTGTGTAAGGGATACGCGCCCAGCACTTTTGGGGATTTCCATTTTATCGCCCGGTATATGTCTTTGTATATTTGTTTTTAAGTTGAATTTATGAGGAATCTTGTATTAAATTTTCAAATCTTGGATTTAAAAAGAAAAATTTTTATGAATTTCTTAAACTAAATAACTTCCAAATTTTTGTGATTTTAACGTATTTTGTCAAAATTCGAAACTTAAAAATGCTTGTAAAAAAAAATTATGACAGTATTTTTAATATTATTCAACTGATATTGTAACAATATATCAGGAGCCTTATAAACATTTTTAAGCTTTTTAAAGAAAATTGTATTAACATTCATAGAAAAAAAAACTAAAAAAAATTGGAAACTGAAAATATCTATTAACAGTTTAAAACAAATCGAAATATTTTGAAAATTTTATCGTGTATAGAAAATGCTAATATAAACAACCAGTGAAAATTTCATTTTTTACGGTCATTTGTTTTAAAATTACACCAAAAACCAAAATCGATTTTGTCGAAAACCGATTTGCGTGAAATTTTAAAAATTTTTCCTCTCGAATGCACCAACTAGGTTCACTTTCCCATCGAACAAGATACTGATATTGAAAATCGAAGCATTATTTCAACAACTTATCGTGTACACAAATAACAAAAAGCCATTGAAACTCGAGTCGGCCGATCACAATAAAATATAAACATAGGTACCTACATATTGGTATAAATGTATAATAATAGAAAATGGTTAATAACAAAACTATAAATAAATGTGGAAAGGATATAATATTATAATAATTCCATTGCTTCTCAAAATATAAACTAGTTAATTTATTATTATATTGATATTTCAATTTTTTGAAAACTGAAATCATGATTTTTCGGAGTCGCAAAAAGATACTTTTGCAACCCTATGATATTTTCAGGGGTCGCAAGTGCGACCCCGTGCAACCCCCAGTTTACGCCACTGTTCATACGTAACTTTAAGAATTGGGAGTGATTTATTCCAGTGTTTGGAAGGAACTAGTTCCAAAAGGAACGGATTCCTGGAACGAATTCATTTTTAAAGAATGGCACGATGAACGAATTCCTTTTTAAAAAAAAGAACGAGGAAATGAACTAGTACTTTTTCTCAAGGAAAAATAACGAAATTGTTCGTTCCTTTCTAGTTCCAATAATTTACACAGATAATTATGTAAACTAAGGTTTTTTTTTAATGTGTATAATGTATATTGCTAATTAGTGATCGTTATCGAGTATCGACGTTAAGACAAACGACATACGTTGGCCAACAATTTAATTTTGAAGAAAATCTCAAAATAGAATTATAAAATATGTACCTATACTTGTAGTTATAAATTATAATTAAAAATTAAAGAAGTATGCATACGAAAAAAAAAACTTAAGTGATTAAATAAGAATTTTTATTTTATTTGGAACTAAAAAAGGAACTCGTTTATTTTCCAAAGGAACAAATTATTTTTTTTTTTAAGGAACAAGGAACAGAACGAATTCCTTTTTATAAGGAACCTGCCAAACACTGCTATCTACAGACCTAAAGTTTATAATTTAAATAAGTATTCTGTTTCTGTATTAGGTGACAATGTGTTATGTTAGTGATGTGACATAATAATAATATGATCTATAATACAATGCTAAATAGTGGGGCAGTAACATAGATAGTATTACCATTTACCATAGAACAATAATGGTAATGGTATTACTCAATGAGCAGTAATATTATTGTTCTGTGGTAATATCTCTTTATCAGTAAACAGTAATTTAAATTGATAAGAAGCAATTCTCAGCTCTCATTACTCAGTAATCAGTATCTCTCAAAAACTATTATAAAAGCAAATTCTTATTTCTTAATGCAAGTGCAAGTTAAATATTAGATTTTTCAAATTTTTAATTTTTAATAAAAAAAAAAGATAAATTTAGTTCTTTACTCACATAATTTGATGTATATTTTAAAATGCGAAAATTAAATTAAACATCTTATAGTAATGACTATCTACAACATCTATATTTTTGATCGGATGGGTACAATATTATATCAGACAAACTGGAATCGTCTTAAACAATCGGGCATGAGTAGTGAAGAAGTAAATTTAAAATATTTCAACATTATCTGAGTAGATTTAGAAATATATTTTATCTATGTTATAGGAAGCCAAATTGATGTATGGTATGTTATTTTCTATCAAGTCATTCGTTTCTAAAATATCACCACTTGACCCGAAACGTGGTTTTTTGTGTTACAAGACTAGCAAATATGCATTACATTATTACGAGTCTTTAACTGGTGTTAAATTTATTTTAAATACCGATATCACTATAAAAAATGTCAGAGATTTGTTACACCAATTATATAAAGAAGTAAGACTTACTAGTTACTATTGATAATTCTTAATAACTATTTTTTATACTATTCTGGGAAGAGATGTGTATGGAGTATAATTGACATAATTATTATCTTGAGCAATATTTATATGATATTATGATATTGTCATGAATATATTGTATTATTATTTACCAAAAAAATAAAATAAAATAAAAACATTACTTTAAAATATAAATAAATCAATTTAAAATTGTATTTATTTTTATTATCTTTTATTCATTTAATCTTGATTTTTTATTTCAGATTTACGTGGAATATGTTGTAAAAAACACTGAATGTGAAATGGGACAACCTATTGAAAGTGAATTATTCAAATTGAAACTTGATCAATTTATAAAACAGCATATGAAAAGTTTACAGTAAATAATATAATATAAAAAAATTATAAAATGATGTAAGTTATGTAATAACATATATATTTGAAACTTTGAAAGTAATAAATTATTTTATCTATTTAATTATCAGTCTTGAGGTTTTTTATTATGACTGTGGTGTCACTGTATTAGTGTATTACCTGTTAATCCCCTCCATTGTTCATTGTAAATTGTTAACAAATTTGAATTATAATGTGATATAAACAATAATATCAAAATCATAATTATTTATTATTCCATAAGGTATTATTATTTATTTTATTATCCAGAATTGAGATTTCTCTTGATTCCTATATTTTAATGTCTTGACTCTTGGGTTTCTACTGATGTCTACATTTTTAATTTAAAATTATTCTGCAATCAGCAGTACCTATTGGCTATGTTAGAAATTAGTTTAGTAATTAAATATAGAATAATATTATAAAAGAATTAATTTTTCATACTTGGTGTTGAATAATATCTGATCGTATTTAATTGTTGTTTTTGTGAATTATATCTAATAGAGATGTTTGTATTTGAAATGAAGTGTTATGTTTCTAAATCATTCTGTTTATATAATTTTGACCTTTGGTTGCTATAGCAAAACTGATTCCTAATCTATAAGACATCAAGACATTTAATTTCTTCTGAAATTGTTTGAAATGAGTTCGTATCTTGAGTATAAGGTAAAAACTAATCCAAATTATATAACTACTGGCATAAGTTATCACCGCCAACTTGGTTTATTGGCAATAATATCGTATACTGAAAATGATGAAACACAAATTCTTATTTGTGATGAATTAGTGAGTACCTATAACAATCCTTAACAGTAATATCTTGCACTATTTTTCATACTACTATTCTCAGGGTGAGGATTTACACAACTCTGGACCAAATGTTTGTAAAGGCCATATAACTTCGTTTTGCTGGCATCCCACTCAACGTACATTAGCTATTGGCTCAAAATCTGGAGAAATATATATATGGAATGGCGGATTAGTAACTGCTTTAGACTCTATTCACGAAGAAACAATTGTTTTTTCTAAATGGTCATCACTTGGTGGATGTTTAGTAACTGGGGACCAGGTTAAAAATAATTGAATCTAAATAAAATATTTACTTAAAAAATAATTAATAATAATAATTCAATGGTTATGATATTCGTTATATTAGACTGGTATTATAATTGGATGGAAATCTGATAGTCGAGGGTTGCTTAAAATGTCATTTAAGTCAAATATTGGAGCCATTTTATCTAAAGAAATTTCATTTAGAGCTGGAAAAGCTGCGACTGATATTTCTAATTTAGCCAAAATGGCAGTAGCTGGTGACCAAAGTGCCTTAGATATATTTAGTTCTTGGCGGCCTCGTACAACTACGTCACATGGTCCACGCACTGTAACTTCAGACAATATAACATTTTACTGTGCTGCAGTGACTGGTAAATATTTTAAATGTCAAACTTTAATATTGTTGAGTTATTAAGCCAACATTTTTTTTTGGTAGGAGAACTATATTATTTTGATGAAGATGGAGAATTCAGCATTGTACTTATATCCAAATCAATTATTTTAAGAATTTTATGTCATGAATCAAAAGACATTTGTATTTTAGTATGCAAGGACTTAACTGTAGCCTATTATAAATGTCATAAAAATGGTTCCTTAAGTGAAGTTTCAAAGGTTAGTTAAATGATTTAGTACAATCAACTGCAATTATATACATATTATACAACCACATAACTTTTGTTAACACATTTTAATTGTATATATCAAACTTATTTCATTTCCCTCATTTCATATTATATCAAGAACTAACTATAAATTGTTAGTAAAATATCCATCTTTTAGGTTAAACTAAATGGGTTGAAAGAAGATATGTGCATCATTTGGGCAGGTCTGTCTTTATTAGCATGTACAACAAACGATGTGTCTATTCGTTTCTGGGATATTGAGTCTGGAAACAGTTATGTTTTAACTGCGCCAGTCTCTTATGCGTCCTCATTTCCTAAACAAACATTTATAAATATTACTTACTCAGTGGAAAAAGGTAATTATTATTTTTCATATTACTAAAATTATATTTATTATATTTTTTTCTTGTTATTATTCAGGATTATTGTGTGGTGCAACAAATATTGGAAATGTTATTATTTGGCGTTATGAAGAAGAATCTGTTGACCAATGGAGTATTCATGGTTCATGTAAAATTCAAGATACCTTAAAATACTGTGTTTGGAGTCCATTAAATTTAGCGGTACATGCTATGGATGGTATTTATATTTTACGCGAACATGCATTGTTGGCAAGTTATAAAGAAGACGTGGCTATTGTACAAACTTCAGCAAGTGATCTTAATGTGTTTCACTCTACTACAGATGAATCATTTAGTTTTAATACTAACATACAAGTTATAGGTCTAGCTTTGAACAAAGAACATATATGTTTATGGAATGGTAAAAAATATAAAAGTAGTATGATATTTTTTTACTCATTAATCAATTTTATTTTAAAACATTTAAGGCAAATCAATATCAGTATATAATATTAAATCTAAAGAAATACCTTCATTAGTTGGAACATTCAATTGTGATGTGCAAGAAGCATGCATTTATGATAGAATTGTAATTGTGGCTGAGAATTGTGGAAAATTACAAATAAGAACATTTCAGGGTACTATTAAACAGACATTGGATATTGAAGCACCAATAGTCTGCCTCGCTTTAAATACTTGCTATTTAGCAGCTGTTACATTATCTGGAGTTATTCATATATGGGATTTAAACAGAAGGTAGTTTAATGAATTGTCAATTAAATTTAAAAATATTATAATATTTTCTATTTTTTATTTTTACTATAGAGAAGCAAAATCAATGTGTAAACCTAAAGATATAACATTAAATATAGATGAGTTGGTGAAGCTATTCAGTTACGTTTAAACAGTAATGGTACAAAAGTATCATTTACTGCAGCAAACTTAAATTTAGTACCAATGCCAAGGTTATATGTTTGGGATCGAGATTTAGATACAATATATGTGAAGCATTTTGAAAAAGGTTTAGACGTTGATGAAATGTATGTTATGTACTAATGTGTATAGAAATATTTGTAATAGGAAATATATATTTAAACACATTAATCTATTTTTGTAGACAATATAATGATACAAGATTTATTGTTTCTCACTATTGGGATACAAATGAGCCAAATTTATTATTTTGTGAAGCTAAAAGTATTGACAAACCAGAAAATAAACCATTAAAACCAAGTTTATATACATCAGCAAATAGACAGAAAAAAAATAAAATGATTGGTTCCTCTGTATGTTTTATTATTTTTTTCTTTAACTCATGTCATAATATTCTTCTTAATTTGTTTAGGTGATACTTAGTATGTTCTTTATTGAACAAAAAGGAATTAAAATTCAAGGTATTATACATTGCTCTGATCAATTTTGGACACTACTAGGACTTGATGCCCCCTATTATATAACATTATGCAAACGCAATACAAATACAGTAAATTAAATAATATTTATACATTTTATAAAAATTAAAATTCATGTTTATATTGCAGAAAACCCGAGTCGAGCGTAATCTCATGAAGGAATTTGAAGGAATTGAAGACTGTAATTCTGATATTCGAGCAGCTATTGTCAACTTTGGTTATAATTTATGTCTTGGTGACTTGGACCTAGCTTTTAATTTCATTACTAACATTAAGAGGCAAATATTTTATTTACCATATATTCCATAATACTTTGTAACAAATATTTATATTTTTTCTTCTGTATAGTCCTGCTGTTTGGACAAGTTTAGCAAAAATGTGTGTAAAAACAAAACGTTTGGATGTAGCTGAAATATGTCTGGGTCATATGAATGATTGTAGAGGATTAGCCATTTTGCGTTCAACAAATACAGAGCCAGAACTGGATGCAAGAGTAGCTTGTCTTGCTGTGCATCTAGGAATGTATGTAAGTTTTAATTTAATTTTATTGATACTTTGAAGCATTCTTATTTATAATTTATTGTATAAGGACGAAGCTGAGGAATTGTACAAATGTTGTAATCGCTACGATCTCCTAAATAGATTCTATAGAGCAAGAAATCAAATAACAGCATCTTTAGATGTGGCTGAGACAAAAGACCGTATACATCTTAGAAATACATATTATAATGTAGGTCACAACTTGGAAAATAAAGGAGATGTAGCTGGAGCAGCTGCTATGTATTGCAAGTCAGAAACACATGGACTTACTATACCAAAGATGTTAATAGATGATCCGGTCACTTTAGAAAATTACATAATTAAAAACAAAAATGTGTAAGTTAATTTATAAAATTTAAAAACTAGTTATTTAACTTATTCAATTTTAGAGTTTTATTGAAATGGTGGGCTCAGTATTTAGAAGGTAGTGGTGATATGGATGGTGCTATTAAATATTATCAACAAGCAAATGATGATTTGTCTACGGTTCGTGTATTATGTTATCTTGGTCATATGGAACAAGCCGCTCAGATTTGTATGAACACCAGCAATAAAGCTGCTTGTTGTCATCTCGCAAGATCATATGAAATGCAAGGACTTTATGAAGAAGCTGTAAAAATGTATGTTGATGCCACAGCTTATGTAAATGCAATTCGTTTATGTAAGGTAAGTTGTGTGTAAATATTAAATAGTACTGATATAAATAACTTGGATTAAAATATATATTTTTATAATATTTATATTATCTTAATGCATGAGAGATTTTTTTGTAACAATTATTAGAACCCTAATTCTACTTTCATCACTCTGTTACTTTTCAATAAAATATTTGATTTTTGGTTTTTAGGAGCAGTTTTTTGACAACCATCTTTGGAATATTGCTTTATTAGCAGATATCAGAGAAAAATTGGGTGTAGCCCAGTATTTTGAAGAAATTTCACCTGATAAATCAGTCATACTATATCATCAAGCTGGTTATTTACATAAAGCTATTGATTTGGCATTTAAGTAAGTAGTTTAAGTACTAATCAGTAATCTACAACTCATAAACAACTATAAAAAAAAAAAATTTAGAGTGTTGTATTATTTATACAAATAACATAATTTTAAAAAAAGCGAGTAAGTGGATGTCACTCTGCTATATAGTAGGTTACAAGTGGGTCAATATATAATGGATTGTATTAAACTTGAATTCAATGATATACTACCATTGTATAAGAAAAGCAATTCTGAGCGAGGATGGTTTGACAGTATTTTACCATATTTTACCTTATTGCACTGATTGGTCAAAAGTTGTCTTGTCTTAAAGTATTATCTTTGATGACCGGTGGTGATTGTATCTTTATAAACATTGTAGACCGATAGTCTATATTATTATTAATTTAATTTAATAATAAGTAAATTATTACCCACTTTCATAAGTCATTTGATAAATGGTAAATTTATGTGGCTATAAAAAGAAAAAAATATACACTATAAATAAAAATATTCAAAACCAGGTAAAAACATTGAAATATGCAAAATACAATTAGAGTTATTTTAATATTAATAATACAAACCGGGGTCAATTCTCGTCAAATTTTAAATAGCTTATCCCATACTTATTTGCATTTGCATAAAACTATTACCTAGTAATAACTAATAACAATTGTGGTGATGAAATGTGATATAGACTAAGCTAAGTCAACACAATTTAAGTGGATGTCATACCCGCATATGTTATCTCTATCCTACATATCTACAACATAGTACGCTTTTACGCAATCTGAATAGAACTCGCTCAATTTTGGTTTTAGAATAAAAATACCTATTATAAAATTTAAGTTTGTTTAAAAATGTTGAAATGGTCGTTATTTCTAAAAAATATATTGAGTGTTATATTCGGAATAATGAAAAAAATGCACCGTATTGCTCTTTGAAATATTGTCATATTTTCATTTTAAAACAGGTATTTTACTCTAGAACCAAAATTGAGTGAGTTCTACTCAGACTGCGTAAACGAGTTTTGTCTATGTCGTGCGTGTGTAAGACGAAAACAACACATGCAGGTGCAATAGCCTCTTAAAATTCTGTGCAAATAATCGTTGAGCCGATAGATGTATGATGGTGAGGTTATTTTAATAGAGATGATTTATTGTATTTTGGGAGAGAGGGTACATAGAAAGAGATATAGTACATCAGGAGCATTCAGAAAGCCATCAAAAAGAGATGTGATGATAGATAGGTTGGTCTTAATTTGGTGGGAAACTAAGGTAGGAACACTAATGGTGGATAGTATTGAGTAATATAGGTAATTATGTTGAAGGTATTCAAATTGTTTAGTTTTAAAGTCAGCAATGGATAAAACTCGGTTTTCTACTCTCTTTTTAGTTTATATAAAGCAATTTATCATGGGCCAAATACAGGTGCAATAATACAGATCAGGGTGGTCCAACCAGCGGCCTCAAAGTCTTTTTTTTTTGGCTTTCTAAATGACTTTTTTCAGAAAAAAATTAAAAAACAGGAGAGCTTTACCCACTTCCCTGATTTTTTTTTTAAATTATCTGCATTTATTTTAGAAATGGAGAATAATTCATGGTATGTTATTAATAATGTAATTTGCCTAATATTGTTTTATACTTTCATAGTTTTGTCTATTGTTAGTTTTTTAGTTAATTTGCTGATAACATTTGAAAATTGCATACTTATTAAATTCTATGTTATGTCAATATAAACTTAATGTTAATTTTAGATGTAAAAACTATGATGCAATTGTTACAATGTCTCAAGAACTGAACATAGAAGATGATTCAAGTTTATTATTAAAATGTTCAAATTTTTTTATGAGTCAAGGGCATTATGACAATGCAGTTAATTTATTAGCAATGGCTAACAAAGTATACCTGGTTCATTTAGATTATCTATTTTGTAATTTCTTAACAAAACTTGGTTTGTTTTAGTTTGAAGAAGCTGTAGAACAATGTCAAGAACACAAGGTAATTATTACCGAAGCACTTGGAGATCGTCTAACACCACCATCTGATCATGCAAAGCGTACAGTTATACTAGAGAAACTGGCTGAGTGTGCTTTAATGCAAGCCAACTACCATATAGCAGCAAAAAAATTCACCCAGGCAGGACAAAAGGTTGTAGTGTGTAATGTATTTTTTTTGTACTTTCATTATTAAGAAAATGTTTATGTTTCCAGATCAAAATTAATTGATTTTCCAAAAGTTTAGTCTATTATTAATTTAAACTGTTAGAATATGAATGTGAGTTAAATTGTTTTGTGTTTAGATAAAAGCCATGAAAGCGTTATTAAAATCAGGAGACACGGAAAAAATAATATTTTATGCTAATGTATCTAGACAGCATGAAATCTATATTATGGCAGCAAATTATTTACAAACACTTGATTGGCAAGAGCGTCCAGAATTTTTAAAAACTATTGTATCATTCTATAACAAAGGAAAATCACCTCATCTTCTGGCTAATTTCTACATTTCTTGTGCTCAAGTAAGAACCCTTATTATAGTAATTAGTATTTACCAGAGGTGATAAACTTGCATAGCAAGTAACTAAACATACAAATTCTATTAAAAAATAAATAATAAGATTTCACTTAATATGTTAGTTTGCATTTATAAATTCAGTTAACTAAGTTTCTTTAGCTATTTCAATAATTAACATACATAATATATAAATAAACAAAAATATTAAGTGGTGTATTCCAAAACTTAATTTTATCAGTTAAAATAATATTTGTTTCTTTTTGATACATACTTGCATTACACTAGACTTGAAAGATTTTTTGTTGGCCAACTCTCATATGCACACATATGTAAGACTACGGGCCATGACCTAACCTAATACTGACTGGATAACATACTGACTTAATAGAATTTAAAATTAAGGGAATTCGATGCCATGATTTTCTGTTGTTGTCTAACACAAGCGCGACATAGTATTTAAGTATGCCAAACATTCCAATTGATCTATTGACGCAATAAGAATTCTAAAACAGATTTGAATTTGTCATCAAGTCTACTTGATATCGACTTTGCCACATGTTTGATACTATCCCCCAAATTCCTAAAAATGTCATATTAAAAAAGAATGTTTAAAAATTGTTGTATTTTAATTTTTGAAGAAGTTAAAATCAAAAATGTGGGAAAGTCGATTTTAAGTAGAGTGTATGACAAATTCAAATCTGTTTTTAGATTCTTATCAATTCATTAGATCAATTGGTATGTTTGGCAAAAAACACGTAAAAAATACTATGTTGCGCGTGTGTTAGACAAAAACAGACAATCTCGGTATCGAATCTCCTTAAAATAAAAAACTTATTTTTAATTAGAATTTGTTTTCTTATTTATCATTTGGCCTAATAAAATTTTCTAGTTTTGCTTATGTATGCACACATATTACAGTCTACAGTAAATGGGCTGCTTAGACCGCTTAGGGTACTATTTCTTTGTGATACCTACATTTTTATAACTGTTTCATATTATATTATTTAATCTTATGTGCAATATTGTATTGTTATAAATAGCTAGAAGTTGATGAGTATCGCAATTACAGTAAAGCTGTGGGTGCTTTATCAGAGGCATTAAAGGTATTGTCTAAAGATAGTGATCAATATAAAATACTGATTGAAGATATTGCAAAAAAAATAACTTTAGTAAAAAAATTTCTTGATGTTAAAAGGTATAATCCATAGGTCCTAGTATCTTCTAAATCATAATAATATGTTAGTTTATTTTAATAATTTTGTTACTTAGACAAATTGACAGTGGTGATGGTGATTCAGCTATGACATTATGTCGACAAATTTTGTTAGCTCCCAATATGGATATACTTAGATACGGTGATGTATATTCAATGATGGTAGAATATTATACAACTCAAGGTGAAAATAAAATAGCAGTTCAATTGGTGAATGAACTTTTGACTCGCACACAGCAAAAAGATAATTTACTTTTCTATATTGATAAAGGTTAGTATTAAATATTCAGTCTATTATTTAGAAATATTGTATTTAAATTGACTTAATAGAGTAATTAATGTGTATTTATACATTTCTTGGTATAGGCGACAAACCTTTTATTTTTTTATTGTAAATAAACTGATTCATACATTTTGTCAGTTTATTTTGTACCAGTATATTTGTCTATGAGTACTAGATATGGTATGCTATAATATTTCATATTTCAAAAACATAAAATTGATAGTATTTCACTATAATAATGATAGTTGGACCTAAATAAGAATATAGGGGTGCTAAAGACCGTTTTCCACCCTCCTAGTTGTGCCAATGAGCAATAACGGTTTATAGTTTAATTATTTATTCTGTATTTAACATAATATTAAATCGTTTAAGATATGTTTAACACAACAGTATTATTCACTTACTGTTAATCATTTTTATTTTCATATATCTATGATAAATATTTTGTTGGAAAAGTCAAATTAAAGGTATTATAAATTTAAAAATATATAAAATTATCAAGTATAATATAAATGGGTCATGTGACCCTATTTAGTATGTATGTATATTTTATTTATTGTGATCAGTTAAACCACAGAATAGATTTAATTAAATTTAATCTATTCTATGGTTAAACTAATAACTATATACATTCACATGTAGTATGTATAATACATTGCTTGCTAACAAACACACAGAATAATTCTGTGACAAATAGCTTAACAAGATAACATGAGTTAATAGCTATTACATTATAAGTGGATAAGTTTTTTACTGATGGCGTAATGTTTAATTTGTATAAGTTATTCGGCAAGTAGGTCAAACGATCACATCTTTGTGCTGGGATATTCATAATATTCAATGTAGTAAAATACATTTTTAATTTATTATATCAATGTGTAAGTGTAAGATATATTCAGGGGCAGACTGATCCAACGTGCTATATACCAAGTAGCACCCCGGGCCTTCATTCGTATTTATGATCTGGGCCCCGATTACCACTGTCTGGCCCTTTCTTAAATTTAACTCTTACTGTAATGTAGAACTCTTTTCTAATTTTAGGCCTAATTAATTATGCACCTAAACCAAAAATGGCCAGTCTGCCCTTGGATATATTTTCAGAACTCCATTGAAAAATTTATTTATTGGAACAATATTATGGACACTAATATTGAATAGGGTGGCCAGAGTCCTGTTTTATACTGTAATATTTCGTAGTTTAGAAGTCTATCCCAATAAAGGCTTTTGGAATGCTCAATTGTCCTGTTTTTAAAATCTATGAAAATTGTGTGTAGAAAATTACAACAGCAGTATTAAATGCTAAAGATACATCTACTTCTACCAGCCGTTACATAAGGTACCTAGTACCTATATTAATATCATTATGGAAATACTTAAAAGGTCTTTTTTTATTCAATACAGGATGATACTGTATTATTTTATTAAAATTAGCATTTTGTTTTAGTAAATATAAAAACAATAATTAATTAATTTAAGTATTTTATATCAGACCACCCTAATATTAAACCATGACTACCCAATAAAAATCCTTCAATTGAGGGGATTGTTAACTTTTGGTCCACATTTTAAAATAAATTTGTAATGTTAAGATTTAATAATAAAGGTTTCTATGGTTAGCGGTTACTCATATATAAAAACAAAATATTGATTTTAAATACTGATTTGATCACAGTTTTAATTGGTATTTAGTTATAATGACTTTCCTTAAATCTGATTATTTAGTCATAACCAGACAACCAGTAAATATAGTATTATAGTAATACAAATGTAAACAAAAAAAGTACATCACTAATCAATTAGAATTTATTTTAATCTTACGTTATTCAGTTATTGCAGTAGAATTATTATGTTTACAAGAAGTATATAAATCACTGTTTTTTAGGTTTTACCAAATGTACTAAATGTTAACATTTATAACATAATGAAAAATAAATTTAAGTATTATAGTGCTAACTAAAAAAAAACTTAGTACATAATAGATTTTAAATTAGGTTTACCTATTTTCCATGATAATTTTTTTTTTAATATTAAAAATACATAACAGACAACAAATATCAATTAAAAAAATTAAGATACAATAGGTTCCTAGGGGTCTAAGCTTATATTATATATACTAAAATACCATTATTTATTTTCATTTAAACCTTATATTTTTTGATTCAAAAGTTATGTCAAAATTTGAAATGTCCACCCAATCTGAGATAAGCTAATTAAATTGTGTTAATAATAATATACCTATTATTAATAATCCATAAAATGTATTTTTGAATTATTAACAATAATCCATAAAGTAGATTATATAAATAATAACTGTACAATTTAAAGAAAGAATATTATACTACAAATATATTTAATAGTCTGCTAATTTTTTTTAGATATTCTTCGAAAATTAGGTTTTCAAAAAGAATCTATTAAAGAAGATAGCATTGACGAAGAAGAAGAAATTCCTGAAGCATAAATGCCCTGATGTTATAAGTTATTAATGTAAATATAATCTACTATAAGATATTAAGCACGGTCAAAACTGCATGTATTCCTTAGTTATTAATTACTACTCATTAATTATTGTAATTTTATGATTAAAGTTTGGATATTACATTGTACAATTGTATTTATAGTAATTATACCAATAAGATTATTTTATATTTTGTGTGGTTTTTATAAAAACTTAAATTGATTTTGTAAGCCAGATTTTAACTGTATCATAGTTTGGCATAGCTATATAGCTATATAGCACACAGTTCATCATTTCGTTATAATATTTAAATCATGTAGGTACAAACATTTTGCATATGATATTTATGTAAATTTTATGTAAAATTATGAAATGTTAAAATAAAAATATATGATCGAGCATATTTGTTGACAATTCTCACCGATTCAAATTGCATTATTTTTTATATCCTATGAATTTTACTTTATAAAAACATCCGTAGTTAATTGTAAAACAGTTATCTGTCTTACACATGTTGTACATAAAAACTGCTCACAGCATTCCACCTATACAGTTATTAGATCAGAGTTCAAAATGATACAATTCTTAGATATTATTAGGATTTAAATTTTATTGTAATTGATTTATTTGTATTTGCCTGAAACAGTTTCCAAGCTACAATTAATATGTTTCAAATGAATAGTATTCTAATATCATTTTTAAATTTTGTTTAAATTAAATCACACAGTTAAAAGCCAAAAATTTCTTTTTTACATTCAACATGGAATAGCCCATTGTTTTCAAAAAATATTTATTAAGTGTAATACATCTATTGTATTTTTGAAATTGGGCACATATTTTGGAGCTTATAGCATAGGGTAATACTTGATGGTTTATGAATATACACTTTTAAAATTTATTTAGGGCATTAAAATGTGAGCCTTATTACTATGCTTATTTAATTCATATCATTGATTATAAAATATAGTTATCAATAAAAGTATACAATTATGACTTGGAAATATATAGCCTAATATCCAAATGGGACATTAATTAATACCATTTAGCATTTACCAATACAACCAATTTTGTTATTTTAGAACATTTAAATAATACTTCAAATAAAATGAATATTCAATATATTATACCTATTAAACATAATGTAAGGCTATAATAAATTTACAACAAAATATTCAAAAAGTAATTCACTTTCAGGAAATATACTATATTATATAGTGAAGATTTTATCGAGGCTAACACCATGTGAGATTTAACTATTAATTTAAAAAAAAATTCATTAAATACTAGAGAAGAAATAAAAAACAAATAGTGTTAAGTGACTAGCCATAATGAATGTAGATACTAAACAGTGATTTAACATGAGCTTAATCCATGTATTCCAATAATAAATTGCAACTTGCCTACTTAATTTAAATGTCTTACACGACTTAGTTAGTTTTATTATTTAAATATAAAAATTAAAAAGCAATAAGATTATTACAAATGTATAAAAAAAAATCAACATTCAAAATTAACACATACAGCTGCTTTCAGACTCTTGTGAGTCTCCCTGATTGGCCGCATGATTCTGTAAATCGACAGCTATGCAATGTGTTAAGGATAGTAAGAAAAAAATGAATGCATACAAAGTTCAAAATTATAAAATATATTTACATTTACCACACTACTATTAGTTAAAAATTATAACGGTGAAATAAATAAAAATAATTGTTTACAAAACAATAATAATGTAGCGTTTATTTAAAGCTCTGGGAATGTTCAGCGAGGTGGAAATATTTTCTTTCAATTGTTATTCTTTTAGTATATTATAATTACTAATTATAGTTTTAATTATAATTAGATGTATTATTTTAATTAATAACTGGTCCAACTAAGACCAGAATTTTTTCTTTGTTATTTAAAGAAAAAAAAGAATAGTTAGTCTTCAGTTTTAGACTTTATTATATGTAATAAAAAATTGGATGGATTTTAATTTTATAAGTTTAACTATAAATTATATATATTAGCATGCACAACTCTTCTCTGGATTTGCTGCATCATTCGGTGTGTCTTTAAGCACGACTTCTTGCACTGAAAACAAGCAATAGTTAAGGAAACAAACATGCCGCAAAAAGAAAAGAGAAAATACCATAATTTTAATTAAAATAAGTTATAAATAAATCACAAAAAAATAATAAATTAGCATTCATTATAACTCATTAATTGGCTACATTGAATTATCATGGATTTACTTTTTAAATTCTTTTTTTTTAAGAAAAATACAAATTGAGATCTTACATTTTAAATACGATAGTCAATAATATTTAGTACCTATAACATATATTATATTTTTATAAACTTTTATAAATTTTTATATTCCAAGGAATATATAGCATTTTTTTATAATTTATACAAAAAAAATGCTATGGTATTCTTTTATTCTCATGATTGGTTAAAAAACTATAATTGTACAGGGCTTAAAATGTTGATTTATATACATAACAAATAAATATACAGGGTTGGTAAATATTACCTAAGCATGCTCATTGCTCGCACTCAATATTTTTATTTAATAATGAATTTTGGAATTTTCATAAACAGTTATACGTATTATACAACAGTCCAAATTCTTGATATTTGTGTACCGCAAAAGTTTTGTGGTGATTCAAACTTCTGTTTTCAAATGAGAACCTAACTATTACTTATGTTCCTAATTTAAAATTTGAACGAGTAGTTTTTTGGTTGTCAAAATAAAGAAAAATATTCCTTAAAAATTTACAAAAACATAAAATAATTGTTATTTTGATATACTTAGTATTTACTATACTTGGAACTCTTTTTTAAATTATTAATATTGATAGATCACTATAAATAACTAAGATTTTCAAATTAACCCCTTATCTTAAAACCCATAATCATGGGCCTATTATCCTTAGTGTTCAATGTTAGATATCTCAAAAACTATTCATTCAAATTTTGATTTTAATATGTCATTATTATCAGCTAAATAATTCACAATAAAAAAGAGTGATTATTTTTTGAAAACAGAAGTTTGTATTTACGCTAGACACTTTTAAGTAGAAAAAAAAATCTCATCAATTTCAAAATAGTCTTTAAAGAATATAAAAAAAATTCAAAAATTAGATTTTGAATAATTGTATTGAAGAAGAAAAGGGTTGAGCATACTTAGTAAATCTTCTTCAATAACTCTTAAGGTTTTAAATGTTTATGTTTTTTAACAGTCTAATATACATGTGTGAAAATCAAAAAAAAATGTTAGAATTATAAGTACTATACACAAGCATGAAATTAAACAAAAACATTCATGCAGTGCTTAAAAAGCTATATAAAATATTTATAAAGGATACTGTCTTCAGGTGGTCGATTCTCAGCTACATCCATACCAGGTAATGCTGCTGCCACTCTTCTGAACAACTAAACACAAATAAAAATACATAACGGTCATGTTATAATGATCACTAATCAACACCAACTTGTTTAACATTGTAACCAGCTTTAGCACTAGTTTCAATAAACATGACATTTAACTCCTTTGCCTTATGTTCACCATCTTCAGCTAATACTTGTCGTTTATCAGTTAAATCAGTTTTGTTACCAACTAACATTATTATTACATCACTACCACGTTCAGTTCGAACATCATCTATCCATTTTGATGTCTGGTGAAAAGAATTTGCATCTAAACAAAATTACATTTCATTCTTTACTCTTTCATTAAATAATAATGATTTAAAATAATTTAGTACTTGTTATGTCATATACAACAACAGCAACAGTAGAATCTCTTATATAAGATGGAATAAGACTTCTGAATCTTTCTTGTCCTGCTGTATCCCATAGCTGTAATCTTACCTAAATAAATATTAATTAAAATTAACTCATAACTGAAACAGTAATTATAAAAAGACTTAAAATGCTAATCATATTATTAAAATAAGAAAAATTAAGGATTCACTTAGGGAAAAAATCTAGGATGTAGTACTTCTACTTTAATTGAAATTTTGAATAGGTACATTAACTTATACTTTATACACAGTTCTAGGTATCACATCCAGAAATTTTTTTGGAAGGATTGTCTGAAACGTAGTTTATTGTTAATTAATAACCATAGGTGTGTACATAGGGCTTAAGTCATATGCCTCAATCACACTATCAATAAAAATTTCTCAGGGTTATAAATAATTCAGTCAAAATTGTTTGAAAATTTTACCATGTATGGAAAATAGTAGTTTTAAGATTTGGTGAACATTTCAAGAATCTAGAATTATTCTTTTATGAATTGCAACCAAATATCAGAAATTGATAGATGAAAATTCATTAATTCACTTAATGTAAATTTAATATCGTTAAAATGTTAAATTCAAACGCTCTTAAAAAATTAACATTACTTTCCGGTAAACTTTTTTTTAATTATCTCAATAGATAATTCTTATTTCTAAATTTGATAATAGGTCAATTCGCTCCAATATTAATAAAGACAGAATTAAATGAATTATTCTGAACATAAAATTTGCCATGTTACGCATTTATAAGACGTAGACAGCGCATACAGATGTAGTGTCTTCTTAAAATATATGTTAAAAAAAAATATCAGTTCTGTAACTAACTGGATGGTCTCCCACTCTTCCTCTTCATTTTTATTATCTATATAAAAAAATTATCTTATTTGCTTATTGTGCTGAAGCACAGGTTGTTAATATTTATTTATTGGATAAAACTATTTATTATGTTAGCAAATGGTTTAATAACTAAGAAATCACTAGCCTATTATAGAATTATAATTATTATACAACTAGATAAGATAAGTGTATAAAGTTAATTATTTTGGAGATGTTTGAATTAAACTATTATTTTAATATTGTTTTCTAAGTAAATGATCTCTTTTTTAGATTAAGAATATTTGTTGTATTTTGGTCTCAAATGTAATTTAATAAAAAAAATTGCAATATGGTTAACTTGAAATATTAAAAATACATTAAATTAAGTTTTATTTTTATTTTGATGTTACTTATTACCTAGTATATTGTATAGATAATAGAACGGTAACACATGAGATATTAAATTACATTAATTAAAACAATATGACTTATACAGAATTATGTATTCAAAATAATGTCTACTTTTTATTACTTTACAATTAACTCAACAACCAAGTCAGTTAATATTTTTATATTGAATTTATAACAATTATATTTAAAAAATTTTTTTACTTATTTATATACCATATATTTATTCAACACTTACCTAGCTTAAAATAAAAATAATTATTTTTATAATTATTACTTATTATTGTGAATGCTAAGTGCCTGACAATTGTACAATTATTACTCATATTATGTCGGATGATATTAATTTGAAAATATAAATTATTAATTTATGACATAGATAACTTAGAATATTATTAAATCTTTTTAATTTTGAAAATAATTGATAACATTATTTATTATCTTTTTATTAAGATTAATTTATTTCTATTAATATATTTTAACAGGCGATTCGATAAAAAGGAACATGTTTATTTTTTAATATATACATGCATAATAAGAGTACAATTTTAAATTATTATACAAAATAGGTTTCATTATATTATTAAAAAAAATAAAATAAAGAATTCTGTTTTATAAAACCTATTTTAGCTTATTAATTTTTAACATACAGTTATTATAAATAAATTAGTAGATAATTACTATAAAATGTATGATAAGTCTCCAACCAAAAACTTTTGTCTTAAAGTTAGATCTAAAATCTAAGTTACTGAGTAATATGAATTCCCTACATTTAATATAAAGTATAACATAATCAAATCTACTTTACTTGAAGTAATAATAATTTTAAAGACTAATAAATGTATAAATAAGTTTACTATATTTTAAATATATTGATCTGATATAAAAACAACTTACAGTTCTATCTTCGAGATACATAGTTTTAGACAAAAAATCAATACCAATGGTGGCCTGTTAACACAAGACAAAAATAAATTATATTTTGTACAACTTTATTAGTTATAGATGTTTTATAAATACTTAAGTTTACCTGGTAAGTATTATCGAAACTATCATACATAAATCTTGTGATGAGTGACGTTTTACCAACTATAAGAATAAGAGCAATTTGTATTATTAGAAAGTTAAATACCTACTTGATATATTGTATACAAGTAAATTGGTTTATTATAATAATCGTACCACTTTGTTCGCCCAAAAACACCAATTTGAATTTCCTAAGAGGATTACCGAAATCTCCGGAAGACGACATACTTATCGAGATTATTTTAATTTCTATATAAAATTAACTAATTATCAATGGCTACCACAACATGATTATACGAAAAACAAATCAGTATCCATACAACAATTGTTTAATGTCAACATTAAACAATTGTTTTTTCGAGTAATGATACAAATATTACATATACTAAATATTTATAGTTTTATAAATTAAAATTAAAATAATTAAAATCACAATCTTATTTGAGTAGTTTTAAGACTAATAAACGCCACGTTCGAGTGTAATCACACATTCACATCGTAGCCATTTTGATTTGATTATCCATATAAATACACAGCTGATCAAGTTACCAGGGTTGTGGTAAACCACATCGCGGTTCGTGTTATCAAAATACTTTGGACTTTGGAGAGGGGAGAGATAAAATATTATTTTTTGACATTTTGAAGGGCAAAAAAAATTATACCCATAATTCATATTTCAATTTCATCGTTTATCGTTCATTTTTCTGTTATTAAAATTGTACAAAACACATTGGATCTGGCCCACAATTAATATTTTCCTGTTTCCTATAATATTATCCACTTGACCAAAATGCAATCAAATATCTTTAGTAGGTTTTCAATGGCTGTAAAGGTTTGTATTATTTGTGTATAAACATACTATAATAGATAATAATAGTAGATGGAACTAAAATTGAATTCTTCATTCATCTTTAGCCAAATATGCTGCAAAAATCCAAACATATCGAGTGTGGATTTATATACTCTGTAGTTAACCGTCGTTATGCAAGTGGTGACTCCGTAGATTTAGTTGTTATTGGTTCTGGACCTGGTGGTTATGTAGCTGCCATTAAAGCTGCACAGTTGGGATTGAATGTAAGTGTAAATGTTATTTTACTTTCAATAAAAAGATTCAAACATATTTACTTTGTTGTTTGTAGACTGTTTGTGTTGAAAAAAATCCTACTCTTGGTGGTACTTGTCTGAATGTTGGTTGTATTCCTTCTAAAGCACTACTGAATAACTCACATTATTATCATATGGCACATTCCGGTGATTTAAATTCTCGTGGAATTGAAGGTAAGTTAATTTTAGTTATAGTCATGTAATTGGTAATTTTTACATACCAATAAAGTATGATTTGTATCAATATTCTCCAATATATCTTAGTTGAGAATGTCAAGCTTAATCTAGAAGCATTAATGAAAACAAAAACAAATGCTGTGACTGCACTGACTGGTGGAATTGCTCATTTATTTAAATCAAATAAAATAACATTAGCCAAAGGTCATGGTAAAATTAAGGACCCAAACACAGTATCAGTACTGAAAGAAGATGGATCTTCAGAAGATATTAAAACTAAAAATATACTTATTGCTACTGGTTCTGAAGTTACTCCTTTTCCAGGAATTGAAGTAAGTTCAAACAATCTTGATATGAAAATACAATTATGTGTGTGTAAAAAAAATTGCTACATTTTGTTCATAGATTGATGAAGAAACTGTTGTTTCTTCAACTGGTGCATTAAAGCTATCAAAAGTTCCTGAAAAGATGATTGTTATTGGTGCCGGTGTTATAGGTCTTGAGCTAGTGAGTTAAACTGAGAAAATAAAGATAATCTAAATAATAATTATTTTCTGGTATTTATTAGGGATCTGTTTGGAGTCGTTTAGGAGCAAAAGTAACTGCTGTTGAGTTTATGCCTACAATCGGCGGTGTTGGCATTGATGGTGAAGTGTCTAAACAGTTTCAAAAAATATTGACTAAACAAGGATTAGGTTTTAAATTAGGAACTAAGGTTATGAGTGCAAGTAAATCTGGAGGACAAATATTAGTTGAAGTTGAGAATGCCAAAGATTCTTCTAAAAAAGAGACGGTGGGTAGTAGTTTAAATATTCATTGATTTGAATAGTATTTTAATGAGTTTTTAATGTTTAGTTGGACTGTGATGTTTTACTTGTGAGTGTTGGTCGTCGGCCTTATACACAGAATTTAGGTTTAGAAGAAAATAGCATTGAGAAGGATGCTAAAGGAAGAATACCAGTAAATTCTAGATTCCAAACTGTTATACCTAAGTATGCAATTTTATTGTTATAGACTGTTCATATTCAAAAGTATTTGTTTTAATTAAATGTGTAAAATATATTTTTAGTATATTTGCTATTGGAGATTGTATCCATGGACCAATGTTAGCTCACAAAGCTGAAGACGAAGGTATAGTTTGTGTTGAAGGTATAACAGGTGCACCAGTACATATTGATTACAACTGTGTTCCTTCAGTTATATATACTCACCCAGAAGTAGCATGGGTTGGAAAAAGTGAAGAAGACTTGAAAAATGAAGTAATTTTGCAATTTAATTTGAAATGGCTTATTTTTTTATAATAAACTATGTTTTCAGGGTGTTGATTATAAAGTAGGAAAATTCCCATTTGCGGCCAACAGTAGAGCTAAAACTAACAATGAAACTGATGGTTTCATTAAAGTTCTTGGTGATAAAGTTACTGATAAATTATTAGGATGCCACTTAATTGGACCTGTAATATATTTTTATAAAATTATTAGTTATTTTCTAGTATTTATAATGCTATGTTTATAGGGTGTTGGAGAGATAGTTAATGAAGCTGTTTTAGCTATGGAATATGGAGCATCCTGTGAAGATATTGCCAGAGTCTGCCATGCACATCCAGTAATTTTTATTTTTACTTTAATTACTCACTATAATATATAAATATTTTCTTAATTTTAGACGTGTTCGGAAGCATTAAGAGAAGCAAATTTAGCTGCATACTTTGGTAAAGCTATTAATTTTGGTTGAAGTATTATGTTATTCCACAACTGAACAGTCTTCAAACCAAACTCAGTATAAAGAAGTTCATCTATTTACTTTAGATTATTACTCACTTAAAATTAAATTTGGCTTCTTTTTGTTCAATTATAATAAAATCCCACTTTTTTAGATATCACAAAATTAGTTTTAAATTAATAACAATTCACTACACATTTGTTGCTAAAAATGTAAACAAAATAGTGTTAACGAATTAAGTCAAAATTAATTAATCATTTCCTTTTAAATTTTATATGTAATATATTGTTTCTTTATGTACTGTGGATATAAATATATATATTTTTTTTAAACAAAACCTTGCTTATAAGCTATTAGCAATATTATTTTAATTTCCATTGGATGAATTATGCATGATATGTTAATGTTATGTTACATTATTATTTTTCAGTTAATTTAATTTTTGGAATTCTATAGTTTTATAAATTACTAATTAATTTCCCAAATATAGGTTTCATTACTTATATGAAAGTTATTACAGCAGTTACACCTATACTAGTTATACTGTATAATTTGGTTATAACTTTATCAATATAATATGTAATTACTTATGTTGTTAGAAAATAAAATTTAAGAGAAATTTGAAGATCATGCATCATGTTTTATTATCAGTTCTCAAAACCGGTGGCGTATCTACGGTGGTGATATGTGAGTCAACTCGTCCCCAGAGACGAAATTTTGTATACAATCATATGAAAATAATGTGTATACTGAATGTCTATTAAAAATTGTATATCCCCTCTATCACCCTTGAAAAAATCCTAGATGCGCTACTGCTCATAACAAATTACATCACTTTAAAACAATGTTTAATGAATTGTGAATGTTACTGCCTAGATAACCAGATACCTTCATCGTACAAATTATTTAACTAATTTGCATATTGAAAAATTATAATACTACAGAATCAATTTAAAGTATTTTAGTCCAAAAAATCAAACACTAAGTAAAAGATACAGAAAAAGAATTCTCATATTACTACTAGAGCCAGATTAAAGGTTTCTAGGTGGTGGAATAGAAATAGAATACTTCGAGGAATTACCCGATAACGACGTAAGGTACCAGACACCAGCGCCGAAATGGAAAGTATGAGTTCAGATCAAACGTGTAGCAAGTTTTAGTGAACTATAAGAAAGAGTGCGACAAAATTACTGGTATGATCTTTATAATATAATAGGTACATTTTAAATTTAGGTTAAATGTGTAGGTATCAACGAACCATATATCAAGTTATGGTGGACTATGCCACTGTTACTGTGCAACTGCAGAGTAGGTCGGTGTCATATTGCATCCCTGGAGCCGGTACAAAATATAATATATTGTTATTGTTGATGATTTTTTTAGGACATCTTCTAATTTAAAAGTTTAGAACACCTTGGTAGTGCTGTAGTACAGTGTAGTTAGTGGACCAACATCCACTTGATCAACTTAACTTTAAAAACTTATAACTCATAACTACTTACTCAAAATTTGATTTTAATATTTGAAGTAGGGCAGGTATTTAAAAAAATGTAGGTACTACTTTAGAAGACGAAATTAAAACTGTACATGTTGTCATTAAGAAAATGAAAAACTTACAATGCAATAAGGAAAAAAATATTTAAAAAAACGTTGCATTTGAAAATATCATTGTAGTATATAAAAAAATAATATAGGTACTTTAAAATGTTCATGTACCCACGAATAATATTTTTTAATTCCAACAAAATAACTAAAATCGTTATTCTTTAGTTAAATATCTATTTTTTTCCAAATTTTAACTTAAAATATCTATATAAAAGGATGTCACATCGCATGTTTTGTCTCCGTCTTACACGACCTAGACAAAACGCGTCTACGCAGTCTGAGTAGAAGTCTCTCAATTTTAGTTCTAGAGTAAAAATACCTACTATAAAATAGAATTGTGACAATACCTCTGAGGTCAAGAGCGTTTTTTCCATTATTCCCAATATAACGTTCATTACAACGTTTAGACAATTTCTACAATGACCTTTAGCTTTTGAATAATTTAAATTTTTTTTAAAAACTCACTGTCTCGCCCTCCAAATATTGTCATTTTTTAATGAGTTTTTATTCTAACACCAAAATTGAGAAGTTCTACTCAGTCACTCGAACCGAGTTTCGTCTGTCATACACTCGTACGTGCGTAAGACGCAGACAACACATGCGGGTGTGACGTCTTTTACAATATGAATCACTCGTGAGAAACCTTATTATTATATATTCTTGCTATATTTATTCTACAAACAAATTTGCAAGATGTATTTAATCAATATATAAATTAAAAATCCCTAAATGCTTATAAAAAAAAAGTGCTGATATATATATCTTTAATATTTTTTAACTGATATTAAAACAACGGCTAAGGGACCTTGTTTTTTAATGTATAGAAAATACTAAAAATTTCAAATATCTATAAATAGCTCAAAATATTTCAAAATATTACATATAAAAATTAATGAAATAAATATTTGGGGAAAATTTCAACCAACTTATCTTATTCGCTTTTAATAATAAGAAAATAAGAAAATTGTTCGATATGGAAATCGTTAAATTACGGTTGAATATCCAACGTCTATATTGACTTCAAACACTCATAAAAAATAAATAATAAATATGTACCTAACCTTTTATTTTATTTTTTGTTAAAAGTGGGAAAACTTATGAAACATTTTGTGTTAAATTTTCAAATTAAAGAAATAAAATTTTTTTGAATTTCTTACAAAATAATTAGCAAATGTTCTTGACTTTGATAAATTTGTCTATCAAGCTTCCAACTTTAGACGATTATGAAAAAAATTGTGGATTTACAATTAACCTTTTTTTTAATTTCCAAAACAACAACTTATAAGAAGAACCTTTTATTAAATGTTCAAATACTTTGACAAAGCGAAATTTCAAAATTTTTTATCGACAATTGTTAAATAAAAATCTGATGCCAAAAATAGCTTAAAAAATTTTTAAATATTTTTAAAATGTCATAATGTATGAGAAATTGTAGTAGATACATTTGGTGAAAATTTAAAGTATCAACAGTTATAGTTTTTCAGTTATATAAGTATCATGAATTTGAGAAAAACTATTTTTTGTGGAATCCCCGTTTTCATACTTTTAGATAGTTAGATTTTGAGCGAAGCGATGATTGTATCGATTTACAATGATGTGATTTTTTTCATTATTTGTGATCTTTCATCACGTTTTAGGCAGCTAAAATGCTTTGATTTTCTGGTGAGAAAATGAATCTTGTAAAGTTGGTACTTTGGAGTGTCAAAACTCAATAGTAAAATATTTCAAGTTGATTTCAAAAGAAAAAAAGGAAAAACTGAGGTTTTCACGCAAAACCAGTTTTTGAAAAATCTATTATGTTTATATTATAACTCTAATTTTATTGTTGGATGATGGGTCAATAAGCTTGAAAATGTACCTAATACAATAGGTTCCTCATAATAAATTTTAAAAGCAGTTGAGAAATATTAAAGATCCATAATATGACAATGCACGTTATATTTTTATAATAGTAGGTACTTATTAAAAGTTTAAATGTTGAAAAAATGTATCAAAATCTCGACATTTATTATAGTTGAAAAATTATAAATTGTTCAATTTTTATAGCTAAGCATTTTTATAAAAAATGATCCAAAAACCAAAAATCTAAAAATATATAAGCACTTGACACAGTTATTTTTAAAAGGAATATTTTAAGTTCAAATTTAGACGAAATTACATTTTAAATCCAAGAATAACAATTTTAGTAATTTTGTTGTAATTTAAAAATATTATTCGTGAGTTTACAGTATATGAAACTTATAAATTGTATTAATATATTTTATACACACAATGACATTTTCAAATGTAATTTTTTTTGGCAAAAATAAATCTAAACGATTGTTGTAGTTACTAATGCCTAACAGTAAAATAAATTACTTTAATCAGTAATCACAATAATATCTTTTTTCGTAGGTATAGTATAATGATTTTATATCATTGTATTTAAATTTTACACATCTATTAACACCTAATGTACAGCAGAGCGTAGACTCTTACCTGTTTTAAAATTTTATTTACATGATATTGACATTTTAATACTTACACGGCTTATACACATAGGCGCAACTAAGGTTAAAATTCTGGGGGGGGGGCTTATATCTAAATCAATAAGGGATATTTTGAGGGGGGGCTAAGCCTTCCCCCTACTTGCGCCAATGCTTACACATTTATCATGATTAAAAAACCTACTTGTTTTTTACATTAATATTGATATTATTATTGTATTAGCCCTAAAATAAATTACTGTTTGATTTTAAATCATACATAGATGACTGGCATTGAAATCCCGTGAACCATAGAATTATTTTCGGCCTCTAAATTTCTGGATTTATTTTTCTTTTTGGAAGACAATAATGCAAAGTGCATCGAAATCCCAAATCTATAATTTTGAGATTTGATTTAAAAAAGTATTGCGATCTAATGGATCAGGTTTTTTTTGTACAAACAGGCCCAAGTTACATGTGCATGTAGTCCAAATTAATATACACATTATCCTGTTAAGCAAAAGGTAACTAACCAGCCCATACATTTCGAACACCCGTGGAGAACCGGAGCTGAATTTGTCGCCACGCAAACCCACAACTATGGAACTGTACAGTCAAAGAATTGATTCAACAGAATACTGCGATATCACGAGTTACGAGGCGCAATTTTAGATTGATAAAATTGAATGACTTGCCCAAAATTACATAAGTAGTAAGTACATAACCTATATAAAATATTGTCTCTTTACTGCATTAATAATATATATATAATATGTACCTATTATCCCTATAATCGGGCACTTTTCCCGAAATTCCATGGAGTAGATTCGCCGGAAGTCTGGAACACGAATAGCATCAATCATTTATCCAGGGAAATCAGAAATCTGTATATGACATTTGAAATTACTGTGACGAACAGTGACGACGGTAGTCGTTCGGAAAAACATAGAACCGCAAACGGAACTTGTCCACTTGGGTACGGGAGCTATTTATAATAATGTTGTTCAGTTGTTGTATAACTGTGTAGTACAGTATTGTTTTAAATATGGTCAACAGACCGTCGACTTTCTTACAGTTATAACCAGTTTGTGCTCGATGCTTACTGCACTCCCGCAAGTCATAAGTAGTAAGTAGAAAACATCAATTTCGAAAACAGATGGAGATGGATTAAAAATTTAGCGGCGGGCAAGTCGACCGTCGACGGGTGTTATCAATTTTCGTTTTTCTTCCACGCCACAAGTCGTCTCATTCCCGGCATTTGCGCGTGCGCAATTACCATTTCGGTATTTCACATTAATCGAGTATTCGACTAGCCGCCTGTGTCCCGCTCGCTAATGCGCTGTCGCATTTATTTTTATTATTTTTTATTAATATTATCGTTGTATATAGTTCCAATTTAATCTTTCGTTTTGATTTCTATGTTGTGTGTTTATAAGTTAGGCCGTTCTCTGTTGTATCATTTTGTTGAGTGTGTTATGGTTTCACTCGGCAGCCGTATTTGATTGCATCGCTGCATTAATAGTAGGAACATCGCAGGTAAATTGTTCATTAGGAGAATAATATTTGTTAATTGCCGGCATATGTAGAAGCCATCTTGTGGTAACGATTTATTGTGTTTTAAATGTATTAATAATACTTCTCTCATTCCCCTAGTTCTAATGGTCCGATATAAAGTACTTAGGTCTAAAAATCGATTCAAAGAGCATCATATTTAATTTATTTATGTACCTCAAGTCATAATCGATTTAATTTCATACCTGCATTTTTAAACAATTATCAATTAATGTTTTTATATCAATACATTTTATCAATCGTGATCGAATTCCTTCAATATTAATCGATTTTTAATCAGAACAAAATTTTTGTTTAAGGTGACTCAAATACTCAAAACTATTTTACTATATCTTTTCCTCTAGAAACAATGATAAAAAGTTTTATATTATTGTGTTACGGTTTTTACCTTATACATAATTAAATATATTGTTCATCGAGTTTGGGTCTATATACCTATGAATATAATGATAAATTAATTAATATAGTCATTTAGGTACATACCTACGGACATTAATTTAATAAAAATGATTTTTTGAACTGTACATTTTATTGCTAGTACTTTTCAGTTGAATTTTTTAATACCAATTATTTAGTACCTAGGCACTAATGAAGATGTAACTAAAATAAAAACATTAGTGAATTCTATAGTAAATAATTTTTAAAGTACAAGTATTAGAATGACTTATTCCTTCATGTGTTTTCTCTATCTTTCAAAGCACAAATATCAAATTAAATATTTAGTTTAATCCATTAAAATTCACAAGACTTGGTTTAAAATTAAAATATAAAAGATTATTAGATATGTGAGCTCTAGATAATTAAATTTGATATTAGATAGTCTTACTCTTAAATTTGATTATTCCCCCAATAAATAACCCCTAAAAGGTAGCTCCATAATAGAGCTCTAAACTTAATAAATTCAGACACAGAAACGATTAACGGAAGCATACAAGGTACTGCTACATAGCACACATTAGAACATGACATATTCTACATAAATAACACTTCTTTAATATCATAACATTAAAGATAAAGTTATACATTTCTTATCCATTATGTCTGTAGTTATTATAATATCAGTATAGACATTTTGTATAGGTATTATGTTTATATAAGTATATTGACTATATTTTATACCTAGGTATGCCACTGTTGAAATATCGGAAGGTTCTATAATAGTTTTTATTTTAAATATGAAATGTAATATGAAACTTTGCATAGTTTCATACAAGGTATTTATTGTACGGTGTTATTTTTTTGGGTCCAACATTTTGGAGTTTTACTATCACAGAAATTATTGAATAAATATTTTTAATGTTTGGATTCAAATTCGACAAATTTTATCAAGAATCTGAAAATACACTTTTTTTACAGCTTACAATGTTAGTTAAATTTATTTTCACTCAGATTCTCATATTGGGACAATAATGCCGCTGTTATCTAGTGATAATTTGTTGCATAAAGTTTCTTAAAATAATTTTGAATTTTATTCTGGTGTATAGGTATATTGTTTGTTGTATTCATTAATTGTATTATAATATGAATACTTTGAAAATAAATGTTAATAAAAAGTAATAAGTATATTTGTGGCTTGACAAAAAATATAACCTAAATAATAAAGTTTATTTTATTTTCTAGTTTAATAATGGGTGTTGATAAGCTTTTGGAATACCTAGATAGCGGAAAAATAGAAGGTAGTTGTGTCAATGTCAATCTTACTCAACTAGGACATACGGTGTCCCAACAACTCGCTAAAAAATGGTTGTTAAGAAAGTTTACCAAAATTTAAGTCCAATTCAAGTATCCAAAGCCCAATTTTGTTTATTGGTTGACGCCGAATGTTGCTTAGATCGTTTATATGGAGGGTATTATTCAGGTATAGATTTTCATACAAATATAATAACATAATATTGTAGGAGAGTATACAGGTACTAATATTTAAATTTATGTTATGTTTAGATTGGGTTTGTGGTGGTCAGTGGAATCGGATGGTATCATTTTTAACTAATTTTGTCAATAGTTTAAGACAGTCAAATGTTCATGTTGTAGTATTCTTTAATGGTGCTTATGAAGATGACCGTTTTACTGAATGGGTTCAAAAACAAGAAGAGACTCGAAACAGGGCTAATGCTGCAAGTTACTTTAATTTAAATTATTTTATCAATGTTGATTATTATTTTTTAATGTGATGTTTTAGGTATTGCGACATATTGCTGCCAAAGGAACACCACCACCTAAGGTATGGTGGATACCGCCTGTTGGTCTACGGACAGCAGTTAAGCTTTACTTTCACCATTTGAAAATTCCAGTTGTTTGCTCTGTAAAAGACCACCATTTAGAATTTATTAAGTATTGCAGACAACATAAATTCCACGGTTTGATGGCTGACGATGCGGAATACTTAGCATTTGATCCACCAAGGTTTTTCTCGGCTCATTCACTCAAACTTACAATGCGACAAACATTAGAAGCCAAAGAATATATTGTCCCTCAGTTAATAGAAGATTTGAAATTGAGCAAAGACAAATTATGTGCTCTTCTCTCACTTTTGGGCAATTTCGTGTTACCTCAACCTGAGCTTTATGACTATTATAAACGTTGTGGCATAAATCAAATAATTTCCAAGGTATTTCTATAAATTAAATTGATTTATATTTTTTAAAAATTCTATTTTATTTAGGTTTCAGGAGAGGAAGTTGTTAAAAAAATAGTAGATTCACTTCAAAGTTTACCTCCTATTAAAAATAATTTGGATGAAATAGCAGTTCATATACTGGGACATAAAGATGATAAACGAGTACCAAAATTAAAAAAAAGTATACAATATTATTTAGATGGTACTAAAGATAATGCATTCAAAAACAAAACTAAAAGCCCCGAAAAGAATAAAATTAATATTAAAGGTAAAAATGATGTACTAGAATCACCAGCTGCAGTAAATGATGTTAAACAATTGGGATCTGAAACCTTAATTTACAGGTAATTCCTTTTTTTAATTTACAAACGTACTATTTGTTTCTTTGTGTTGACATTAATATAGTTTATTATTTTAAGTATTGAAATAATTAAATATATACATCACATATTTTTCATTGTTTTTAAGGAAAAATTATTACTAGAAGATAATTCTGAATCTGGTTCAAGTACATACAATGTAAACACTCAAACATCTTCATTAAACCAGTTGTCTCCAAATAAATCTGTTGAATTTCATATTCCTGAAGTTTCTATTGATGTAGTGAATATAGCATATGAAAGACATACATCTGGTCTTATGTCCACTTATTTATACCATATTTTGACAAAGGTTATTATTTAAAAATTATTTTGAATCAAATTTTAACAAATATAATTGTTATTTTTTGTTGTGTTTATTTATTTAGGCAGAAATTAAACTACCTGTTGTGTTAGAAGATGAATTAAATCATGAAATTCCAAACATACATTTATTTTATAGACAAGCCCGTCAAATGGTATATGGTATCTTGTTTAATCTTCACCACGCCCAATATTTAGCAAAATCAAATAGCAGTCAAAAAGGTATATTCGTAGATATTCGATTTAGGAAAAATATTTATGAATAGTTAATAATTAATATAAAGGGTCTTTGACAATTTTTTTCCAAATATTGACTGAATTTCACCAATCTTACACATTTTTAAAACTTATTATTGATATTGAACATTTTACAATCTGGGTAATAATTCTTTTCTATTTGATAATAAACTTAAACTAAGTTAAGACTAATGAAAACAGAATAAAAAGTAAATAAAAATTGCTGTATAATCTTAAGTATTTAAGAAACTAAATATTTTACTTTGACTCCAGTTTTATAGATAGAACATAAAAATATTTATATTTCATATCAATATCAATATGTCTTAGTAAAAGTTGAGTAATAAAGGTTATTGTTGAAGGCTCTAAAATATCTTAAAACTTTATTATGTATTTACATTATATTTTTAAATCACATATTATTATTAGGAATTTGATTGAATTATTTTTTTAATTTATTTTAGTTGAGTTGCCAGTAATTCAAGTACGCGAATGGATTAGAGACAAATCAAACATGTATAAACAATGCCATTTAATAAAAGCGGAACCTTTAGGATGGGGAGTTCCTACTGTTCATAGACTTTGGTTTGGGTAAGTTGAAATTTTAAAAAAATTTCTCAAATTAAAAAAAAAAATTACATTTAATTTAAAAATATTTTTTAGAACAACTCCTGAAGATAACATAAGACGTTTGAGAGCATTTCTTACTTGTATGCGTTCAGATACTCCTCTTATGTACAACACGGACTACGTTCCTCAGCATACATTAATCATCGCATGTGTTCTTAGATATATTATGACCTTTACAGAAGTGCCTATTCTTCAAAAATTTGAACTAGATGCATTAATTATAACAGCTGTGGCTCCTGAATTATCAAAAAATGAAAACACCCAAGAGTTACAAGTAAGTTTACAGAGAATTGTATATTAAAAAAAGGGGGGAAAGTAGATAACTGTTCTGCAGTACAGTAGGTGTAGTGTACCTTGTCATTGAGTAGGTCACTGTTATGGATGTCTAAAATTTGAATTTATTGTTAAATAATTGCATATGAAAAATAATGAATATAAAATTGGGATAGCTATCTTAGTAGTTTATTTTACAGTTTGTAGTATACTTATACTGAGTATTGTGATAGGTTGAATTAACTTTTTCAGAATACATTTGAAAATTGTGTTTAAAGTATAACGCCTTATATGTTAAAAGTTTTTGGTACTCATGAATAATATTTTTAAATTTCATTAAGATAACTAAAACCATTATTCTTTGTGTAAATATCTTATTTTGACTACATTTTAATTTCAAATGTCTATAAAAAAAATTAGTGTAAATATATTTTTTAAATTTTTTGATTGCTGTATAAACTATTTAAGATAAACCTGATATAGATTTTTGGACTTTTGACACAGTTTAAACATTTTTTTTTAACATTCATAGAAAAAAAACTATAAACAATTGGACATTTTAAATGTCTGTAAAAATTTTTTAAAGTAGACTCAAAATATTAATGTAAAAAATTATATTATGTATAGGATATGATAATATAACATTTTATGAACATTTTAAGTATCCTAAGTTATTCATCTCGAGTCATAAGAAAATAATGATTTAAAAGATACTACTTATCCATCTTTTGGATAAAAATATACCCATATATATTTCAACATACCAAAAACGTCTCAAGTTTTACACTGATAATAATTTTGAAAACATATTTGAATTTATTGTAAAGACTGTTTTGAATTCTTCAACAATGAGAGGGATAAACGTTAAATAATAATATTCACGTATCTTAATAAAATAAATTATTTAATGCTAAAATGTACTTCAATTTTACACCAATAATAAGACTATAATAATTTTGACAACAAATTTTATTTTGTGTTTAAGCCAACTTTGGATTCTTCGAGCTACCTGTAAAATGTATTTTTTTTAATAACTAAAAAATCTTTCTTGTAATTTACTAATAAAACCTTGTATTTTTTGAAATTTTGATAGAAAAAATTCTGTATTAAATTTTTTTTATAATTTTGATGAAGCTTTCTATAAAGACTTCATAGTGGATTAAAATATGTTTTCACAATTATTATCAGTAAAACCTACTCATTACTTTAGAACACGTTTAGGTCTATTTTACTCCTAAAATCTAGTACAAATTCCCTTACGTGTAAATATCCAATTTTTTTTAAACAATTTTAACTCAAGACATACATAAAAAAAATAGTTATTGATTAATACTCAACTTTTTTTTAATTTCTGAGAAACCTTATAAAAAATGTTCAAAGTTAAATATTTTTATTGAAATTTATAGAATTAAAAAATTTCAAAATTAATGTATACATAGTTCTAATAGACTCAAGATATTTTGAAAACTCTATTATACCTAAACATATGGTGAACATTTCAAATATCTATGGTTATTGGTTTTAAGTTACAAAAAAAAAAAATTGATTTTATCAAAAACCAGTTACGTAAAAATATCTGTTTACCTTAAATTTTTTTTCAGTAAAGCATGATTGAGCATTTACCTTTTTAGCAACACGATTGAACATAGAATACTTTATGCGATGTTACCACATCCACGTGGCCGAAATTTTGTAATTTATTTTTTCACGTATTATTTCACCAATTTTTATGATACCAAATGTGGGCCTTTATCGACAATGTTATCGATTATTGATTAATAAATTAGTTCCGGAGCAATAAAGTTCCAACGTTTTAAACATTTAAAATTTGGGGAAAATATAAGATAATAAATTAAGATACAATTCCAAAAATGTTATAGATATAATATCACCCATACTCTATAGTATTCTTGACTTATAAACCATGCAGTATTCTTTTTTAATTCATACCATATTTTGATCTTATTATTTTCATAACTATTATTACTATTATTATTATTATTATTATCAAACAGATTTATGAAATAAAAATGAAATCATGTTATTTTTTTGATATGTTATATTTTGAATTATTATAATTATTTAAATAAATATTTTTTTATAATATAGTTTAAAATGGAAAATAGCAACGTTGTAGAGTTTTTTATGCTCAATCGTGTAGGTTTTCTATTGTATTCCAATTTCTTTTGGTTCGTCGACAATTTGGCTGAATCGTGTCGCAAAAAAGGTGTTTTATGTTCAATCGTGTCTCAGCCAATTTTTTCCCCAATTTTGAAAATTACTGGTAATTTTATTCTTTGACCTTTCAAAAGTAAAAACTAGATTAAAATAAATTGCTACAACTTTTAAACAATACATCAAAAAATTAATTAAAATTTTATTTAGCTTACTAATTATAATTATTTTAATATTTTTAGGGTACTGTTAGTGTGAGAGGTGTGCAATTAGCTACACTTTTGATGTGTGGTATTGAAACAGCTATGTTAGCAAATGATGCTTGTGGTGCACCATTACCATGGTTAATGACTTGTCCATGGATGTATTTTGATGGAAGGTTATTCCAGTATCATTTAGCTAGAGCATTAACAGCAAATAAACTAGAAGATTTGTGTGAAAATCATTTTTCACTTACAGTTAAAGTTGAAAAAATGAGACAAGCCATTTTAGAGGGGCTGGGTGAACGTTTTCAATCAATTTCACCATTCCAAGGAACATTTTTGGGTAATAAATTTAAATATAAAATATTTTTAATTTTTTTCTTTAATATAAATAGATTTTGACTTTAAATACATAAATAGATACAATCTTCAATCAAAGAGGATTAATTCAACCTCAGATTTTAAACAGCAGCATAGCTCATGCTAGTATACCATTTCCACAACAAAGATTGGGTCGATTAGTTAATCAAAATCCTAATCGTTTTCGAGATATTCAACTAAATAATCGACAAAGAGGTGTTATGAAACAGTCTTCTGGCGGACAATTGGAAGTTGCTGGTGCTGTGGTTGGTATATGGGGTGCAAATTATAGTATGGCAGCTACTGGGAGTCCATACATGGGTCGTGGTAATATGCTTCCTGCTCAACATGTAAGGTTTAGTGTTTGAAAATAACAAAACAATAAAATGATGAATTATTTACTTTTAGGTGTTGCCGTCCCCTATTGGTGGTCCAAGTTCTTTATATCAACATGATCTCATACAAAGACCTGTGTTTAATGCACGTAATAGTTCCAAACCTATACGAGGCCGTAGTCAAGTTCTAAAAATACATGTAATTTTTATTTTAAGATTATTTACCAATAATTATATTTTATAACATAATCACAATTTTGGGTTTACAGAATAATAAAAAAAAAAATACTCATAACATTGTAAAAAAAGACAGCAATATCAAAAAGGTTCCTTCAAAGGCTCGTGGTGTGGCTGTGGTTATTTCTAATTCCGGGTAAATTTTTCTATTGTACACATTAATGAACAAAAAAAAATTTTTGATTGGATTTATCATTTTTTTGTTTATTTTGTTTAAAAGTAATCAAGAACTATTCTGGGAAATACCATAAATGTTTTTTTTGTGTGGTTAGAGAAGGTTATATATTTTTTGAAAGATTTCAGATTTTATCCATTCAAAAATCAAAGATTTCTGATTAATTTTGGTTTATAAAATCTTGCTGTAATACCAAACCTAATGAGTGAGAAAGTATCAATTGTAAATTTAAAAAAAAATTGGACATATTTCTTGAATACAAAAATTATGTGAAAGTATTATTTCCAAATAAATTACATTTTTTTTTTTTTAGTGAAACTATTTCAGCTTCAGAATTAACAGAAGAATCCAAATTGTCAATATTGAATAAAGAAAATCAAAATATTAAAACAAATGGGTATTTCATAATTAACTTTTTTAGTGGTTTTAAGTTAATCATACACATTTTTTAGGATTGTCGAGAGCATTTTGCCTTTAGTAAATGGAAATTCATCAATTGATGAAGTACAAATAGAAGGTGCAACATCAAAAGGTAAGTTGTATTACTAGTGTAAAAATATTGTAAATATGAGATTATTCATCTTCTAAGTTGAATTGATTTTATTTTTCAAGTATATAAATCTCAATGTAATTAAATTACATTTTATTTCTATACTGTCCTTCATATAATTTTCAAAACATAAATAATAACTAGGTCTCAGATGTTTAACCTAAACTCACTCGGCCTAACTGTTAAAGAACTTTAATGATGAAATATGCAATATTTACTATTAAAATGTTAAACAGCCAACAAGTATTATATTTGTAAACAAAATGAATAATTTAATAACATTATATACATTTTTGTAACCTCATTACATTTATTTTGACGTGTTTTTTTATAATATTTGATGTCAGCCAAACAATATTACAAATTAATTAATATCCACCTAATTCAATAAAGATGAAGTGTGTTCTATAATATAGTGTACCCTTAGATCATATTATACAATGGATAGAGCTTCTGTCAAAATATTTGCAGCTAACATGACTTAGGAAAAATTGAAGCAAATGCTTATGCGCTTAATTTATATTTATATGACACATTCACCCTCACGTACAACCACTATCAGACACAATTTATATCACCACTAGTTAAGTGATTTTTTTTTTTTCGTGTGGCAAATTAAGTGATTTAAATATATGATAAATATGTGATGAGTGCTGACACGCTGTGCAATAGAAATCAGTCCTCTTGCAACTCATGAATAATGATGTCTTCAACACGCATTTAAAAAGCAGTAGCTGTATCCATGGTATATGATCTTAGAGTAGACCACGGTTTCTCAACCTTTTTATTATGTTAAACCTCTAAATAAAAATTCAGTTACTAGTGACTGAAAAATATGTATTTTATTTACACTTATAGATTACGATCCTCATGAAGCTTAAAACACAGTTTTTGGAGTATTTTTACTGTTAAAACTCTTATTCGTTTTACTATAAATATAATATTATGTATATCAAATCTTCAAATATTAATAATTATTCTTAAATTAAGATTCTTAATAACTCTGTTATTGTTGATTAAAACAAAACAATATTGTCTATTCTTGGCTTAGTAGAATCTGTTTTTTGGAATTTTGACATGATATAGGATATCTGTGATGTATTTATTTAAATCATATGTTGACTAAATAATTAATTAGCATCCCCCTAGATGAAAAACGCTGTAGTAGACAAAGAGTGTGAATTTATGTTTGTAATCGTATATTGAATTATATACCTAATATGATATTGAGATAATTTATGAAAATAACTGCTAAAAGTTCAGAACCATTTACTTTTATTTTGCAAAATTTAGAAAAAATAAATTTTTTTTATGCTGAAAGAATGTTGTGTTTTATCCTAAGTAATCATATAAATATAAAGTATCTATTTGTTTTTAGAAAATGGTGTGTCAAATTCTCAAACTGGAGATACTTCATCAAAAATCATTCAAAAGCCATCCAAATTGGAGGCTGAAAACTGATTTAATAAAGCGTAAGTAATTAAATTATGTTAAAAAATTAAAAGTTTATGTTATACACCCTTATTATTATGAATATATTATATTTAGAGATTTTTAAAATACGCCGACGCCTTATAAGTATAAACAAATAACTTGTAAGAAGTATCAACTCAAGTTTTTTTTACTTTGTAAATATAGGCAAATGAGAAAGATGTTGAAAAACGTGAAGAACGGCGCTAAATGTTAGTCATTATTATTAATTTTTACGTATTGTTTTTATGTAGTTTTTATTCTTTATTTTTGTAAATTATTTGCGAAACATTTTGTTATCTGAAGGCGCCCACGGATTATATTACATTATCCGATTTGTGAACATCGAAAGACTGATATTTAAAGTGTTGCAACAAACATATCATTGTCTGGTAATTGTTTGTGCAGCCATGGTGATAATAATTAGATATTAACGTTATTATATTTTTAAATTAAATGAAAAAAATAATATGAATCGTTATCCTTTGACTGCTGTCCAAAAGTATTATTGTCGCGGTGATTGTTTTTAATCATATTTTTGTAATTTGTTATCCCAGATACTTTTATAATTTCGTAATATACTTATATGATTTTTAATTGCATTTACAAGCATGTATATGCCTATTTAATATCTGGCAACTATAAAAGTAAGGGCCGCCAAAAATAATGATAATTTATCTATGTAAAATTATATAATATAATATAATATATATTATATTTTAATACATAAATATCTTTATGGAGATGTATCTCATCCTGGACAATTATAATATAATATTACCACTTAAACCCATTATAACATGTGACATATACAAAGAAAAATTAACATAAAAACATTAAAAGTGTTTTGTTTTAATTTATAATGCTAAAAATAGGCAGGTATTATGCAGTTTGACATACATTAATCTGCTGCCAAAGTAACTTATTATCATCAATAATTTTCTTACATTGCTCTCAGAAGTAAAATTACATAGTAATTGTTAGTGTTTTTGTGTGTGATTAATGATTATTATTTTCTCAATTTTACATTTCTTTATTGAGTTAATTAGCTTTTTTTATTTATTGTCTCTACAAACTGACGAATAAAACTTACGTATTTGTTTTCATTAACACTAGAAATTAGATTTTTCTTAGATTATAATCATTAATTATGTTTTAATTAACAATATATTTAAATCAATATTAATAAGTAATAACATATTATATGTATTCTATATATTTTTATTTATCTTTCCATATCTTGATAAGTATTTTCAAATACCAACTAATTTTTTTCTCTCATTAAAATTGGTTATACTACAATTTAGATATTATCTTTCAATTTTATTGTTAATCACGAAATACATGCATTATTAAATTGCTCTAAAATTATAAATTGTTGTCGGCCCTTTTCAAATTATATTCATATTTTCATAATCACTCTTAAATTATAATTAAACCAATATAATTATATCATTTCAACAATAATATTTTTTAAGCATTAGATGTAAGAAATTAACTGCTGTGAAAAGTTAAAAAAATTAATTATTCTTTTTATGTTTTTTATTTTTTTATTTTGATCGTATTTATATCAATGTCATTATTTCAAAAATACCCTATCATGGATCTATTCAAAATATTTCAATGTATAATTCATGTTAATTAAATGGTATGTGTTAAGTATAGAAAACTATTGGTTTATTCCGATTCAATATTTAATAAGATGATATTATGTATTCATTAAAGTGATTTGTGAATTAAATGTATTGTTTAACTATTAATTTTTATTGTTATTGTTGTTGAACTATGTAGCTAACTTTAGCCTGTTCATTTTAATGATTATACTTATATAATACTTATACTATACCTGGTTGAATGGTATAATTAATGATTTTTGAAATCTATTAAGTATTAAACTAACTGATAGTATTAGGTATCAATTATGAGGAATCATATAATATAGTATAAAGATTCAGTTGAGCTTGATCATGTTGAGGACTTCTGCGTTTGAACCTTATATAGGTATGTAATATACTATTGTCGTCTGTTTGGGGCTGTTCGGAAGATAAAAAATAATTAAGGTCATGTGATATGACTCATAAATTAATTAAATATATTGAAATAGATAAAACTTATTATTTTTTTCTCATCAACGAAGCAGAATTGTATAATACATGGTGCAAATATATTTTTCTAGCACTATTTAAAATAAAATAAAATTTGGGCTTTGATCTGACCTGCAAATCACCTTTCATACAAAAAAAAATTATCAATGAGGCATGAAAGTTTTTCCTGTGAAGTCGTTTTCATTGATAAAATTCCCTGTATCCCCCCTCCTAAATAAGTATCTGGCATTAGATTAGTGGAAAAGTATTAAAACTAAGGTAGTAACTAAAATATAAAATACAATTTTTCAATATTTTTTAGAATTGAGGAAAATTGTAAAAACCTCTACCGACACCCTTGATAATATATCATCAAACCTTATGCATCACCACAAAGCATTAACAATACTAACATAATACGAATATGGCTAATTTGAAATTTGATTTAGATGTAATAGATCTAAAATATAATATATAAAATTGAATATTTGTATGTTTGTCATGTATAGACTCAATAACTACTAGACCGTTTTCAATAAAAGTGATATTAAGGTTTGTAGTATTTGTTTTTAAATTGTTGTAGGTCACTTTACTAGTTTCATGAACCTCTCATTATTTCAAAAAGTATAAATGTTTTTGAAAAAAAAATTTTTAAATATATATAATTTTTATCCTCAAAGTTGTTCACTTTTTTGAATGACAATATACCGTTTTAATTTCATATTCTGAAGCAGAATAATTTTCTAAATATTTTGATACATAAAAATTCAATTTAGGAGGAGTAGTTATATGGGTTATAAGTTATAAGTAGGTATTTAAAGTAAGTATTATAGATGATCGGACAATTGGACCAATACATTTTGTGGGGTAACCGTGTACCACTCGCCTTGATGAAAAGTTCGACGCAGTAACGTACCTATTTTGCCTATACATTACGCCGTGCAATAAGTAACTCACCTTAACAAATCATAAAAAATGAAATTTTTTTTTTTTAAACTGGGAAATTGGTTTGCCCCTGTATGGCTATATATCATGACGTGCTTCGAGTGTACCTCGTAATCGATAAAAAAAAAAAAAAAAAAAAAACGAGTGGGCACGGCACAGGCCTCAACATTTAACCATGACCGGAATGAAAGACATTTCGTAATTTGCGACCGAAGTCCGTGATTGGCATAGGCGTGCGCAGACTTCGTTCCGGGGGTGCACACTAAAAATTAGGGCCCACAATAATTTTGAAAACAATTATAGATACAGGCAAATGTTTTAAAGATATCAAATGCACTAAAAATATTTATTTCATTTTATTATTCATTCTAATAAATATTACATAACAATATATAGGTATACAATCTTATAAGGATAATCGACGTTTAAAAGGAACAATATTTTTGAATTCGTCAATAATTTCATTAATTTAATTTACATTTAATTGATGATTAGAGCCCTTATCGTTTTTGGTGAAGGGTCCGGGGGTGCCCAGGCACCCCCTGTGCGCACGCCCATGGTGACTGGTATTGGCTTAATATTTAATAATAATATTGTAATTTGTGTAGTAGCTATAATTGTGTATAGCCGTATAGGTATCTACGTGCGTGCGTGTGGTTATCGTTAACGTGTGTAGTTGTAGTAAAATATATAGATGTTTAAATTTAATGATATAATGTACTGCAGCTAATGTTTGTGCGTGAATCAAAAATTAAAAAATTATTGATTAGAACAAGTTATTTTTATAAGGTCTTCCTGTTACACCTTGTATATTAATACAAAATAAATATAAATTAAATATTTTATCATTTTATTAAGTAATCTAAGTATGTAAGTATCAAAAGTTAATGGATTTATAGTAAATTAAATGAAGATTTTGAATCTAAATCGGTTACATGTTTTTAATGAATTTATTTATCGTTCTCAGAATATTCTACATACCTCTACTATAGTACTATTATCTTAAGATAATTTCGGATTTCCTTACACCCCCTCGGCATGTATCCAAATTAACTATATAATAAAATGAATGTTCAATTTTTCTTGTTTGTACGTTGCAGTTGCGTGGTAATCGGTGTTTAACTGATGCAATTGTGCCAGCCCTATAAATCTGTGGTTGTGGGTGGGTGGGTACTCCCGAGGCCTTGATACATAAGAAAAAACTTAGTTCTGATATTCAGACACGACTACACTGTATCTACAAAAATCACAAAGAAAAACTATAAAAACAAGAAACATCAATAACCGAAACTCGTTAACGCAATCGATCGAGTGAGTGGCAACATGCGTTTAACTAAAAGTGGGCATAAAAAAAATGTGCCCACCTCTAACATTAACTGGCATTCAAATAGAATATTATCATGGTATACCTATTACTTGTTTTTGTTTCACTTTAATTAATAAATATTGATTTGTTTTGAACTGTTTACGGTAATTTTTAATTTGCAATATTTTTAGTTTTTTTTCTATGAATGTCAATAAAATTGTACTTATTGGGTGAAAAATCATGAAAATACAAGGCTTTAATATATTGTTACAATGAAATTTGAAAAATATTAAAAATACATAGTCACAATTATTTTTATAAGTTTTAAAATTCAAATTTTGATAAAATACGTTAAAATATTTCTTTTTAAATCTAAGATTTAAAAATGTAATACAAGATTCCTCATAAATTTGTCTACCTTTATCAAAAAAAAAAATGTTTACAAGAAAGTCAAATTTAATTTTTATGACCGTTTGATTTGAAGTTCATATTTTTACAACATAGGATATAATCTGATTTCTTATGTAGCAATTTTATTATTTTGTGTAGGTACCTATGCAGTCACGAGTGAGTTACCCCACCAAAGGTCCACTAGGTCTCTGCTCATCTATTCTTTAAATATTTATAAGATTATAATTTATAAACTACTCGTCCTAAATTCAATTTATTGAAATACTCAGAAATATCTCTTTTGAAGATGAAATTAAAAATGTATATTGTAATTCAAAAAGTAAATATCTTAAAAAATCATAAGTAACGATAAAAAGTATTTTTTAACAAAATGAATAATTTTTGAATTATATAGAATTCCAGATCAACATATCGATCGTATTTTTACACGTTTTAGATTCTGAGCAAAGCAATGAATGTATTCATTTTTACAATTGAGATTTTGTTTTTAAATTAATTTTTTAATTTTTTGTATCAGTGTACACGATAAGTAGTTGAAATAATGCTTCTACACTATTTTCAATTCACCAATTTTAAAAATGTTTTGACTTGTTTTAATGTGTTCACGGACAGTCAGTCCATCTCGCATGGGGTTGGCAGTTTGACGTTTAAACTTCTGTACCTACTTAAAAATTGTATGAATTTTGAACAAAAAAATAATTTTCAATTTTCGTGAATTTTTTCAAAATTTTAAATGTAAATACTTATGAAAAAGAATCGCGACCATGGTGTACTTTTGATATTTTGTAAGTAGTAAGTACTATAAGAACAAGTAACAACTTAAAGACCCTTTTACTCCTTTATAAGGGTTTTCACTCACTTATACAAATATTTTACCACAAGTATATAAATCTAAAAAAAATTTAAAAAGTAGAACATTTTGTATGTAAAATATTTAAACAGCCCAAAAATAAAAATATGTATTGATAATTATTCAAAGTTAATTATAAAATACTAATAACAAAATAACAAATCAAATTTATCAAAAACTGGTCTTACATATAAATTCTCGATTTTTCACCAAAAACCACCTTCAAAGTTGAAACCAAAGCATTTTGTTAAGAAAAGAATTTAACCAAAATAAAACCAATTCATTCATTTTAAAACTTTTTGTTCAATATTTATTTATTAATATAAACTATAAATGCTCATACTGGCTCAAGTATAGCACATATTATCAAATGCTCCGCAATAATATAAACCTAGGGGGGGGGGCAGAGTCAAATATCTCTAATAATACAGCCAATACTATTTTTTTTTACAAGTGATTAAATAATATTCATACTAACTAAAATATATTAAAGCTAATGGACCCCGCTGCTAAAGCTATAATAATATAATATTCAATAAAAAATAATAATAAATAACTAAAACAGTGGGAAGGGGATGGCTCCTGCTGACACCCCTGTGGGCGCTCATGCTTAACAATATAAAAACTACCACATGTTTATATACTACGTAGTAAATACAATTACCTAACACTTAAATTAAATATTATGATTTACATCTAAGAAGAAAAATACATTTAGTAGTAAATATAATATATATATATATAAAATATATATTACATATTTGAACTGTTGTAAAGTACTGCTAGACTTAAAAGTTGAAGTGGTATGATTAAGTTCTACAGAGACCAAGGAGAAAGAGGGATAGAAAATTATATTCTAACATAACTTAAAAATATTTTATTTACAAATTGTTATAAAATTAATCAAGCTTACACAAATACATTAATAAAACCATCTAAATATCAGTATTTGACATTAAAATATAATTATTACATTCTTCCTCTACCTCTATTCATACAAGGGTTGCCTTTTCTTATTCCAATAGGTATTTTACATTTAGGTGGAGGAGACTTTGGTCTAAGGACCTCAATACGATCAGTACAACCAGTTGTTAATTGACCATTATTGAAATAACCATTGTACATTTCTGTGTTGAAATTAGAATTAGTCAATTCAGGTCCTAAAGTCAGCCATCCTGGACGTATAGTACTGTCACGGCCAAACAAATGTAATCTAAGGGCAAAAGAACAGTAAAACAAGTAAACAACAGATACAACAGTAACAAAATATTAATTTCTCAATAACTTTTGAATTAAAAATTTGAATATAATTATTGGATGAAATACCTTCTTTTTCCGAGGCAAAAATGTTCAATAATATGAAATATTTCAACAGGTTTTTCTATTGAACCGTGTTCATTCTCTTCACTAATAATCAAATCAATGTCAACATTAGCGTGAATATAGTCTCCATCTGTAGATCGACGAACTGTTCCTTTGATGCCCATCAAGCAATGCTCCTATAATTTATAAAATTAGTTAAAATAAACCATAGTAATAGTTAAAAATTATAATTTTGTTTTAATAATAGTTCAACCTTAGTGCGTTGAAAAACAGCATTAGGTTCTAGATTTTTTGAATGTCCAGGATTTTTAGAATTTGTTCGAATCCAGCAAATATCTTCACAGCGTCTAAAACCCCATCGTCGTAAACAATCGCGGCCTTTGTCCAAACCATCTGATGAACCACACCAGAGAAAAATAAAACTGCGATTAGCAGCTAACTCGCCTAACTCTAGGTCCATTATCTATTCAAATTAAAATAACATAAATAATTATTATGTTTAGGTAATAATATGTAGTAAAATAAGAATATATACATAATAATGAAACTTTACACTGGACAATATAAATTAAAATATTTTTAATTACATGTAAGATAGAATTATATAATGGGGAAAAAAATGCAATTATATATTTTTATTTTATTTTAAGGCATGAAGTTTTGAAAGAAAGTGCAGCTTGGGGACTCCTTTCAACAAATTAACTTTATACATCAATGGTATTAACCTCAATCTTAACCAAATGTTAAGACAGTTCATGAAATAACATCTATGTAAATTTATTTTGAGACTATCGTTGTTGGTCTATATGGAGTATAAGATTGCTATTATAGTAGTTAATGAGTAAAGATTAAATAGTTTGAAAAGATTGAATTACGAGTATATTTGATTTTTTAATAGGTATTCCACTACTACTTAGTTGAATCCTATATTATCATGGGCATATTATTTGTTCATAAATAAGAATTATAGTTCCATATGGTTATGATTTAAAGTGTTGTATTTATTAAGAAGACTAACCTGTTTCCAATTCCATAATTTTGTATTGGTTACACCTAAGGTTCGTTGATACTCTTCAAGTGGAGGCTCGACAAGTATGACATCAAATTTTAGGTTTAATGATTTCAAATTATACGTGCTAAGGTCACATTTCAGAAACATTGGAGGAGTAGCAGTTTGTTGTATAAGTTCATCCTATTTAAAATTCAAAGTATGTAGATAAAACAAATATTTATGAAATAATTGTTTGATTAGAAAATAATATAGCATAGGTACAGCAATTTGAAAACCTATAAGTATTAATTTCTGACATAAATAAACAATTTAATAAGTTTATATTATATATTAATACCTTTAAGCGAATTAACTCTCTTAGCTTAGGATACTCTTCAAATCTGTCAGTAAGACCAACATCTCTAATAAAATTTTGTGGACGTTGACCAGTATCAACAAAATGTTGACAATAATCATTGTGTGGATTAGATGACTGTGTACCTTTGAGAAATGTTGATGAATCATTGTACGTATGTTCTGGACTCTTTGGTTGGGCATTACATTTATTTACTACTTTACGAACGGAACTCATTGGTGTGGCCTCTCTATGAGTATTCAAAGCTCGTCGTAACTGTTGAACATCAGAAAATCCCAACTGCAAATAACAATTTAAAAAAATACGTTACGTAGATATATATTATTTTAAATTAATTAAATTCTTCGTTTAGTTTACAATTTTGGCCAATAACTTTTTCCTTATTTTAGATTGTTCTTTTAACATTTTCAATGTTTCACTCATGATTGACAATTTGTTTCGAACTGAAGGCAAAATAAATTAAAGAATTATCGTTAGAAAAAAAGAATATAACTTATAGAAAATTCGTAGAAATTAAAACAACAATTATTAAAGTTTTAAAAAACTTCAATTAATATGAAATAAATTATAATACATTCTCACTCTCCACTCTCGTAGTCTCATCACTCGAAATTCGAGTAAACAAAAAAAGATAAGTGTTAAGTGATAACATATAATCTATTATCTAATATTATATATTTTATATATTTAAATAATTATTTATTTTATTTGTATTTATCACGTGTTTACCGCGTATAGTTACCCCCCCGGCAAACTTCCCAACCAATGATTTTCCGTTTATCGTGAAGTTGCTCAGATAATTGCCAACCTAATTCTTAGTTGAGATTTTCAAAAATTATTTAAAATTGTATCCCAAAGTTATTTGCTAAAAAAAATGTAAATGTTTGCATCGGCCATCGAGTTGTTTTTGTTAAACAAATTATTCATATTATTCTCTACGAGATAAAAATGTTTTCGTTATTAATAAATTATCCATTATAAAGTTAATATTTTGATAAGTATATATCACGTGATTATCACGAACACACTGTAGTAGTCTACTAGTCTGTAATTTTTTTTATTAATAAATAAACAAAATACAATTTTATTCTCGCTTAAAATTAGCAATTTTTCGCATTTAAGTACCCGAGTAGTAAATAATAATTGTATTAAAAAAAATTTTTTTTTTCAACCCGAATTTGTGTGTTTGAATTATTAATTTGTTCCTTTTAGTTTTGTTGTTTGTTTTATAAAATTTACCGAAATGAACGGCGAATGCAAGTTGGATTATCGCGAAGCGGACATCACCCATGCCGAGCGGATGAAAGAAGAAGCGAATGTTCATTTCTCCGCCAAACGTTATGCAGATGCAATCGATTACTATTCCAAAGCAATTGCGATGTGCGAAAGTTCGTCGACGAAACCTCACAATTTCGCCGCGTACTATGCAAACCGCAGCTTCGCTCATTCCAAAACCGAAGCATACGGTTACGCCTTGGCCGACGCGACCAAAGCCATACAGCTCGATCCCAAGTACTTGAAGGGATACTATCGCCGTGCCACGGCGTACATGTCGCTCGGTAAGTTTAAGGAAGCGCTTAAAGACTACGAGGTGGTCGTGAAGGCGTTGCCCAACGACAAGGACGCCAAAGGCAAGTACACCGAATGCAACAAACTGGTCAAGCGGTTGGCCTTTGAAAAAGCTATATCCGTAGAAGATACAAAAAGTGTTTCCGAACAAATAGACATTGAATCGATGAACATCGAAAATGATTATAGTGGACCATGCTTGAATGATGGCAAAGTCACACTCGAGTTCATGAAAGAACTCATTAAGACTTACCGAGAACAGGGTAAGTTGCATAAAAAACACGCTTACAAGATACTGTTGGATGTTAAAAAGTATTTAGAAAAACAACCAACTCTTGTTCACATAAATATTAAGTCTGATGAGAAATTTACTGTATGTGGCGATATTCATGGCCAGTACTACGATCTGTTGAACATATTTGAATTGAACGGTTTACCGTCAGATACAAATCCTTATTTGTTTAATGGTGATTTTGTCGACCGAGGATCGTTTTCGGTTGAATGTATTTTTACGTTGTTTGGATTCAAACTTCTCTTTCCTGATAAATTCTTTATGTCTCGTGGTAACCATGAAAGCGTTACTATGAATAGAATGTATGGATTTGAAGGCGAGGTAAAGTCTAAATATTCAGTTGAAATGGCTAACCTTTTCACAGAGGTTTACAACTGGCTTCCACTTGCCCACTGCATCAACAGACGTGTACTAGTTATGCATGGCGGTTTGTTTTCCAAAGATAATGTTACACTAAAGGATATTGAAAATATTTACCGAAATAGGCAACCACCAGAAGAAGGGCTAATGTGTGACATGTTATGGTCAGATCCTCAAGATGCTCCAGGACGTTCTCCAAGTAAACGTGGTGTTGGAGTACAATTTGGACCTGATGTTACCAAAACATTTGTTGAACTTAACAACTTAGATTATATTATCCGTAGCCACGAGGTCAAAGCTAACGGCTATGAAGAAGCACATGATTCCAAGTGTATTACTGTGTTTTCTGCTCCAAATTATTGTGACACAATGGGTAACAAAGGAGCATTTATCACACTCGAGGGACAATGCCTTAAGCCAAAGTTTACAACATATACTGCTGTACCTCATCCACCTGTGAAACCTTTAATGTATGCAAACTCTTTAGTAAACTTATTCTGTTAGCCGAATGAAACTTTTTTTGTAATTTATATACAAGTTATTCTTGTTGATTTGTTTGCCTTACTCAAAATAAAGTACATTTTTGTAATTATTTTTATTTTTAATCAAAAGAGATTTATTAAGTAGGTTTAAAAATACATAATCATAAGAATTTTTTTTATTGTTGACGCACGACTGAACGGCTTCGATTTGGGGTATTTGGTATTTTATTAAATCGCCGCAAAATGGCAGTCAGTCTGAATCCGTTTCGGAAAGTTGAAGATCTTCATCTAAAATACGTCCTGGATCTACTAGACGACCTTTAAAGCCTAAAGTAAAAGATGTATGTATAAATAAGAAATTTTAAATAAACTTTAAATAATTTTAAATACCATTAGTGTTTGGAGAATTAAAAATGGGTGAAGGGTGTTTTTCAACAGTTTTTTGAGAAACAGGTGGAGGAGGTGTTGTTGAATCATCACTGTCACTATCTGATGAACTACTCGATCCAGAATCACTAGATGATTCGCTAAGTTCTAAACTTCTAGCTGCAGGGACCAAATCGTCATAGGACTGTAAAATTAAAAATAATTAATTAGTAACAAAATGTCTAATATTATATGATACAAAAAAATATTTTTATAAAATATTTTTAATACTTAAATTTTGTTTTATGTATCTTTCTTATTCATAAAAAATAATACTTAATTAAATATTTTTAAAACTTGTTAGATATACGTATAAGTAATTTGATAATTTTTATTAGTTTTTTTATTTTTCAATCTCAAGTACCTAAAAAGTAAACAGCTACAAATTCCTCAAAAAATCAATTTGTGCAATTTATAAGAATTGTAAAAATGTTGTTGTAAAAATATGTTTAGTAGAGAAAATATATATATAAAAGAAATATAAATTATATGTAGTATTTCCTATTTGTTGTGGATAAAACATAATAATAAAGATAAAAAAATATATTTTATGGTATGCCTTTTGGAAAAACTGTTATTTTTTCATAAGTCCTAATTGAAGAAAAAATTTTAGCTAAATAAAAATAATAATTAATATTTACATTACAAACAATACAGTAAAATACCAGGTGTTGCTAATTAAAAAATGAGATAACAGGTTGAAAGATTCCAAAGCATCGTGAGGTATTGTAATTATTTTACATTTTTTGAATTGGACACCATAGCATAATATTCCAGACTTATACCAAAGATAAAAATTTAAATGTAAAATAAACAAATTTCAGGTTAAATTAATAATTCTTTGACAGAATGTTATAAATTGTTGACTGAAATGAATAGGAAGGTTACCATGTGACATCAAATTTTTGAGTGGTATTAAAGGTTTAGTAAGAGATAGGAGGAAGTGGAAGAAGTCAAACATACACAATAAGTAGTCGAAATAATGTTTCGATTTTCAACTACAGTATCTTTTCTGGGGAAAAGTAAATTTAGTTGGTGCTTTTGGGATGTCAAAATTTAAAGTTCCCAGTAGTTTTCAATAGCGCCACAAAAAGCCCATATTGTTACAATAGTGTTTGAAAAATATTAAAAATCCACTCACATTTTTTTATTATAAGCATTTAAATTTCATATCTTGACAAAATACATAAAACAATTCATGTTAAATATAACTCTCATTTTGGGTCGGTACAAGAAAATTTGAGACAAAAGTGGCTGATCCACTTACTTGACATTTTATGACCTGAAGCACTGCTTTAAAAAATAGAAGGCATATGCCGGGTTGCACAAAACATTTAATGAATCAATAGTGAGGTAATGGTCCCTTAAACAAGATTTAGTGGCTGACAATTGGTCCATTAAATGTAATAAATTGTTTATGCAACCTAACAGCAATAGGTAAGCAGTATCTACAAATCATAGATATGTGTATAAAAAAGCGGATCACTAACTAAATTAAATATAGAAATCTTATTTTTAAATAGCCACAACTTACATGATATAAATTGTCGAAAAATTATTGTTAACTAAACGTATATAAAAATATATAAACTGAGCAATCACAATGTTATATTGATTTTTAAAATTGTAAATTATTTGCATATCTTAAAATACTCATAACTTGCTGTAAAATTAAAATATAGCAAAAAGCTTAAGAGATGCCCTAGGTAAAAATCTTCCCTTTAAATTTATAAGAGGTTAATTCACTCCAATTTTTAAAATAACAGAGCTAAACGTGATTTGCTGAGCATAAAATATGGTATGTAAGATGGAGACAATAAATGTCTGTGTAGCATCGTCATAACGTTCATAACATAGAGATAACTTTAATATTTAGCACTTAGCAGAATAAAGTATCAACATAGTCGAAAACCAACACTAGTTTAGTAATCAAAAATTCACTAAAATACTTAAGCCAAAATATATTCTAATACTTAAATGTCCAAAAGATTCTCAAATTTCAAACTGCAGATTAGATTCAACTACTGTGGCTATTTAAAATTAGTAAATATTTGTGATAGTATAGTAATTTTACATCCCATTGAAATGAAATTATTCACTAACGGAAGCCAGTAGTGTGTATCTAACTTATAAATATTTAAAATTATATTCAGACTTATTTATTCACAAAATAAACTAATATTATGAATACTAAAAAAGTGTATAGCAGTTAATTAAGTATTATTTGAATAACAGATTAGGAGAATGTCAAGACGCTATTTGTTTTCTCTCTTTGATTCTTGCCCCACTTGACAAATTTTTATTCTGTAGGACAAATCTTTGTTGAATGTTAGCTTTAATATTAAAGTGAATTGGCCAATTGTAACATTTTAAGTTAAGAACAATATCTGGGTTTGTATGTTGTCCTTTATAACAATATTTAAATTTTTCTATGATATGTGAGCATTTTACAATTGTCATGTGTTACATTCTAATAACTTCATAACAATTGAAATATCATAAAAAATATAATGTACCTAACTTTAAGTTTGATAATAGGTTAATTCACTCAAAAAATATATAAAAATATACCAAAGTCAGCAATAGAATATTGGTTCTAGTGAACGCAAATAATCTATATTATTATGCTTGGGTCAGATATAAAACAAATAGTGCTCTGACATAACTTTAATGATAACTTTTAAGATTTAAAAATAAAATGGTCTAAAAAATTGTGAAAATATTACACTACCTGCATTTTTTTTTAGATTATTTATAGTATTATTGTATCAACTAGATTAATTTTAAATGAAAACTCACTTCTGTTTTAATCTCTGTCTTAATGTCCGTTTTGATATCAGATAACGAAAAACTGGGATGTGCTTGGGAATCGAACCCAGTCATTGAGCAATCATCATCATTTAGTAATGGAAGACTGGAAGACTTTGGAGATTCCGACCTTTAATAAAGAAAATTCAACTTTATATAAAAACAATCACATTTTTTTTATGAGTCATAACTAAATAATATAGATATATTATTCAAGTTACTATTATTATACTCATATGCATCATAATTACATGAAAAATTGCGGCGATTTATTCATATGTTGAGCATTATTTGGTGGTGACAAATTTGCCACTTTGGGTGACTGGGAAGCTTTTTTGGGAGATTTTTTAACTTGTTTTTTTTGTTGTATTTTGCCTTTCAATCGTTTATCGACAGTAGCCGTCCTATTTTTTTCAGACAATACTGGATTAATCTGTACTACAGGTTTTTGTGGTTTCTCAACCGCATTTCTGAAAATTGTTTATATATATTAGATATCAATATTTATTTAAACTTTAATAAATTATAGCCAATATTTACCTCGTTGATTTGAGTTGTACATTAGTGGTGAGTTTTTCTAATGTTATTTCTCCAGTTGTATGGTCTATAATGAGAACACATTCTTTTGTGTAATCCTTGTGAGACCCTTTATACACTGTGTGTGCTGCACCAGCACCATCAAAGTTGGGTAATGAAACTGTGACTTCACGATTTGCCGAACTTATATCAACACTAGCTGGTTTGTTTATATCTACACTTGCAGGTTTAAAATCATCTGAAAATTATTTATTTGAGTGTTGTGAGATGGGTTCATACTTTACAAAATAAATTTTAATTAAAAATTTCCAGACGTAATAATATACATTATAAACATTATAGAAAATTGTTTTTGATCAGTGTTTTTATCTACGAATCATTATAACAGTGATTTTCAAAATCTTGAACATTGTAGTACACATAACAATGGATATTCATTATAATCTGATCCATACGCATTGGCATTGTGCATTCAGTATACATAATAATTTCCATACCTCATTTTTTTTGTTGCAAAACTTAGTTGCAGATGTTATATTTTAAACATACTACAAGGGCATTCGAGTCTGGGATTAAATAAATTCAACCGGAATCACAATTAATCCCAAATAACGTTGGTAGGAAATAGTTATCTATTAGTCAGTATTGTTGAAGGTATCAATTTAATATTTTTTAACATTAACTTACATCGTAACGTATGGAATCCAGGACCTTTTCCCGAAAACGTTGAGCCGAGTTTAAGTTCGGCTGGCTCGCTTCCGAATGATTCCAGTGAATCGAATAATTCATCGTCCATTAGATACGTGTCGTTTACAAACGAAAGAGTTGAAATGAACAAATCACTAGATCAGTTCAGTGAACGATTCTACAATCTCCATTCACCGAATATGTCACTAGTCGTTTTACGGAATCGCCTAAACGTTTCACGGCACTACGAAACGGACACGGTGCTATTGATAACACCAGTGCGGTCGTATCGATACGTCCGTTATCCGGGGGAACGCTGCGGTACGCACGGAACGTAGAGTATCAGTAACATATTTTGACGTAGAAATTTCATGTATCAAATTAATACGCGACAGCCTGCTGGTGATTAGATAACTGTTATCAGTCACGGGAACGGCCTCGGAAATTACGTTGGTTTGCCTCAGTGGCTCAGTGACGGAGTAAACTTTATTTTCCTACAAAGCAACCACATTAAATAAGTATCCACACACGGTGACAGGCGGAAATCCATTACAATTTCTGGGGGAGAAATATTATTAACATCAATGTAAGGGGGGGGGGGGTTTAGACCTACCTTATATTGTTATTTTTTATTTAATTTTATTTAATATATAAACGCCAAACGGCAATTTTAAATTAACAGATTAAGTTTAAATTAATAGATATAACAATAATATAATAATACAAATACACACAAAATTAGAACATATGGAAAAACACAACATAATATAAACTAAATGGTAATACCTTAATTTAGTTATATAAAATTATAATAAAACATATTATAACAATGATATTATTTAATTATTTATTTAAATCAAAATTGAGATTGTTCAGAATACGAAGCATTCTGTGCAAGGGGTGATTATGTCCATATAATGTATTGTGAGTTGGAACTTGGAAGAGTGCGTGATTTCTTTTCTTGTTATAAACTTTTAACATTTTAACAAAGCTGAGGTTTTTAATATGTTTATTATTATTTATTTATTATACGAACACTATAATATTATATTTTTGAACTAATAAAAGTTAGGTAAGACAACCATATATTTGCACTTGAGGAATCGGCGGCGACCGGAGGCGTAATACTCGGCCGACGGGATTACTGTTGGACGAAAACCCTGAGAGTATCGGCGGACCGCACCGCGCCGGCAATATTGATACTCTACGCGGTTTTCGTCTTGGAATCCTGACATAGCCGCGTCTGTGTCCTCCTTCACGCCGTGCCGAGTAGTTGAAAACCGGCAGACTCTCCGTGGTTTTCGTCCTGGCACGCCGACCGACTCGGCTGAGAAGTCGCGCGCCGCCGGACCCTGAAACCTTGGAACGGTTTCCGCGGGTCCGCCGGCGATGCTGACGTCCGTGTTCCCAGCACAAATATATAGCTCCGTGGCTCACCCGTCGGCTGTCGCCTGTCGCCGTTACGAGTTTACGACTTACTTCGTGCACGCGCCGCAATCGTCGTCGCATCGCCGCTAACAGCCGCCGTCCGACGCGGTCTGGCGTTTGCCGGATCCGCCAGCCGATGGTCTCGAGTGTCGACAACCGGCGCGAGCTTGCAACGCCGTCGACCGCCATCTCGTCGATCCGCGGAGTTGACCTGCAAAAAACGTATAGGGTGACTTTCCACCTGGACGGGGGCGGGATTCTGCTGGCCGTTATTCCCATCGGCAGCCGCATCAGCAGAACAGTCGGCGTTCAGGATGTGCGTCTGTCTCCCGCTGGACTACCGGAACAATCGCGATATCGCGTATCCCCGCTCTTCGCCGACGTGTCGTCGCGGCCTCGGCCGGCCGCATCCCGCGGTGTCCGCCTGTTCGTCTCCGGTCTCCGCTTCGTCGCCGAGCTCCCGAAGTGCAGCCCGTCCACGCTGCGGTTGTCGGACCGACCGCAGGGCTGCACTTGCAAAATCTCGTTTGGTCGACGACGGCCGCGCTGACCACCGACACGGCGTAGTCGCCCAAATCAACGCCTTCGGGTTCGTAATCTGTTGAGTGTATCGGCGTTCGATTTTGGCCATGAGAGCAGCGACTTCGTCCGTCACGGAAACTTCGTAATAGTCCATCGAGATCTGGTCGTCGTATTCTCGTTTCATGACGGCGAAAACTGTGTGTACGTGTTTAACACTAGGAAATTCAAAATGTTTGATTAAACTAACAATTTCTTAACTAATTAAATTAATTCCTGATTTTATTAATAACCGTTCAAGTACTAGTGTTGGACGAGTATTATTTTTTGATTTCGAGTCGAGTTGAAATTATTTCGAATCGAATCGAGTTTAAAATATGAGTACTCGACAATTGCCGACTATGAACAAAATTCGAGTGCTCGACAAATGCCAAGTATTCGAAAAAAGTGTCGAGTACTGAGAATTGGTCGAGTATTTTAAATTGTACTGAAATAGATTTTCCAAAAATTTTAAATTTTCTTTCATATAAATTTCCCTGACTCCTGACAATTACTAATGTGAACAAAATTTAAACTATCGAGTATCACCTTCCTGGTATTCTTATCGGAAATATTTGTGTTCTTTCAGTTATTTATATTTTTAACATTTATCTATTTACTACTATATAAAATTGTAAAAGGTTTTCTACGACCGCGCTAACCGAGAAAACTATTGAACCGATTTGGCTGAAAGTTTTTACCGTTATACCTGACAGTCTGCTGAAGGTTTTAGTACCAAATTTGAATAAAAATTATACATATCATCGTCCTAAGGCGAAATAAACAATCAACCGCGGACGTTTTTCAATAAAATACTATTTATAATTTTTGATTTTTAGTTTTAAAAATAGTGAAACGAGTACATTACTCGATTCAAGAAGAGTTCTCGTAATTATAAATATAAAAAAAATTGTTGTTAAATCGAACATTTTTTCAGTCATGTACTCGACCAACACTACCCTTTTTTTGAAAGTAAATTGTTTAAAATAGTTCCCCTACTTTCAATTTTGCTAAGTCGAGCACTGTTCCTAACCATAGAGCAGGAGACAACATCAATCAGAAGCAGCAATGTCCATGAAAATTTACTGATTGCTTAATGATCATCATCATAACTCATAAGTAGGGACTGGATTTATATGCACAAAGTCCTCAAAATATGCTTCTAAAAATGGTGTAATATGCTACAAAATATGCACTTAATATTAAATCGAAAATATTTTATTTAAAATTATGTAAAAGAGAAGTACCTATACTCTATGGTTGACCTCGAGACCAGAGTATAAAGAGTAATTACTCTTTATAATGTGTCATGAGTAAATTATTTAGTCATGGTTGACCTATTCTGTGGTGAAAATTAAATATATATCTTTATTATCAGTGGTGACATGTCATAATAATGATATATGATAACATGAATATGGATAACAAGATAACGATAACTGATAAGACATATTTGCTACATAACATTTGCATTACTACGGTCTACGATCAGAACAGTTGTCATATTAAACTTGAAGATAGTCCTTTAAGATAGCTGAATCTTTTAAGAATGTTCAAAAGGCTAAAAGGATCCATTGGGAAAAACGATGAACCGAAAACACCAAATTCTGTACCACAAGTAAGATCATAGTTTTAAACAAAAATCTGTTTTAATTTTGGTATTTTTGTATATAATTTAGAATCGCCCAACTTGGAGTGGCTTTTCCACAATATCTCCATTGAATCCAGAAATGGAAGATTCTCAATTTTGTATCAATGATGACATTGAAGGTAATTTCTAAACAATTTAAATGAACATTTCAAAATAATTTTTTTTGGTTTTAATTTATAGAAACGCCTAAGAATTCACCAGCTCGTGTTGTCGTCAGTGAAAGTACCACTGTTGATCTTGGTAAATTCAGCCAATCTTCCTCATCGCTAGTCAATGATCATCTTTCATTTCATGTATGTTGGTATATGTAACTACTTTGTAATAGCCATATGCAACTAATAAAGTTTTATTTTAGACCGATATTGAATCAGCAAGTGAAATAGATGATAGTGTAAGTGTTGTGTCTGAGTATGCAAATGAAATTACAAAAGAAAATTTATATGCCGCTTATAAAAAACTTCACGGTCGCTACCATAAACATAAGTTTAAGTATACTGAATTGGCTGATAAATTCAAACAAACAGTTACCATACACGATAAAGATAAAGTAATGTAAATCAAGATACTTAAATGTATTTTATGTTTCATAATTTGATATTTTATTGTATTTTCAGATTACTATGACAAAAGCTCAAGATAAACTACTTCAAAGGATTGCAGAGCTTAAAGAACAGTGTACCTTGGAACAAGCTGCCAAGGCCCATATGGAAGATGCATTAAGAAATGATATAGAAGAAAGAGATCATATTATATCTACTCTTAATACCAAAGTAAAAAATTATATTATATTTTGATAAGAATATCAACAAATAGGTATAACCATTAATAACAATTTAGAATGTTTCATAAATTATGGTTGTGATTCGTGAAAATTTATTTGACCTAACATATCTTATAGGTACAGAATGTTTTTTGGATATATTCAAATGTAATTTAAATGTAAAATTCCCAAGAAAATATTTTAAATTCTACATATTCTACATATAAATAATTTGATCTCTTATAAACAAGACTTGGAAGTCTTAGCACTAAAAAATGTTAGATTGTCAAAAAAAAAGAATTTTTAAAGTTTAAACCTTTATAAATCATTGGTCATTTAGTGTATCATATGTGTTGATAGAAATTCATTGTTTTAAGTAGGGAACTGCATGGAAATAATAATTCTCTTTAATATATTGATAGTTCTGTTCTATATATTTTCATTAATTCAAATTCTAAATTTAAATATTGTGTTGACAATTTTAAAAATATGTTTATTATAATTAATTTATAAAAATATGCCTAAAATTAGTACTTATAATTCTAAATTAGCAAAATGGCTTTAAAAATTGTATGTATCCCATAATAATCAAAACTATTGTTTGTAATATATTATGACATTGGTGAATTTTGAATTAATTTTTTAACCATGTTTACATTGTTTAAACAATTGTTTAACATGTTTTAATATGAACCCCAAAAAATATACAAATTTTTGTCAATTTATTGCTTATACATAATTTATACTTAATTTTTAATTGTTTGTTATAGAAACTAAGGTATATAATATTCAATAAAAAAAAAGGGTTTATAATCGATTATAACTTATATAGTAAAGATCATTAAATTATGCAGGTTCTAATGTTATAATCAAAATTAGACTTGTAATTAAAAATAAACTGATAAAAAGTAGTAGTTATCAACATTAGGACTAGTTGTACCATCTCTGATTAAAGTGAACCGGAATTTAAACGGCCGAATTTTCCCGGTTAAAGGCCGTTCTTACAATGTCCGGTAAAGTGTCGATGAACACTAACCTACTGATAACAGATTTTATTATCGGCAGCATTTGGCCGGTTAAGTGTTGTTTAACTTTAACTGCACATTGTAAAAACGGCCCTAAATATCTGTTATCACCTGATTAAGCTTAATCGAAGTTTAACCGTAGACGGTAAAACTGCCCCGTGTAATTAATTCTGTATTTGGTATTAACTGTATTTTAAAAATTTATTTTTTTTTAGATCGATTTGTTAAGGAAAAATAGTTCTGACGAGTGTGAATCAACTTCTATTTTATCTGGTGATTTATTGGTACATATTTTATTTTTTTTTAATAACAATAAATACAAATTACAAAATTAAGTATGATATACATTTAGGCTAAGTGTGAACGATTGAATGATGAATTATCTTCAGCAAAATCAGAATGTGCATCACTAGAAAACAAAATTGAGTTGTTAAAAAAAAGCGAAGAGACTACTTTGCTAAGTTTAGCCGAAAATAAAATGGCAATCCATAAAGAACTTGAAACCAAAGAAGACCAAATAAAAAAATTAGAGAAAACCATAAATGGACTACAAATGGAAAATCAAATATTATTAAAAGGTTAGTGTTAAATAACTTGTGTATTTATAAACTAAAATGTAAATTTATCTAATCATTCTTTCAAGATTTTATAAATTTAATTAATTGTAATTTTCAGAAAAAGCTAGTCATTTGTCTACTAATTCATATCAGGTATAGAAAAATTGTTTTCTCTCCACTAATTACATATATCTTATTTTATCAGATTTGTTTTATTTATTTTTAATTCATTATTATGTATTATTTCATGGTTAGATTAATATAAACCAGAATGTTCAAGAAGAAATAACTAAGCAACTTAATGAGCTAGAAGGTGAAATGTCTTCAGCATTTGAGTTTAAAGAAAATGAAGTGAAAGAACTGAAGAATCAATTGAAAGCTTTTGAACAACGTTGTGAAGTACAAGAGCAAAAAAATATTTCAATGGAGGAAGTTTTAAAGAATAAAGAAAACAATTATAAATCAGTTATCTCTAATTTAGAACAGAATTTAAATGACATTAAGATGTCATCTTCAAAGAAAATTGATACGTTTTTAAAAGAAATCGGTGAAAAATCACAAGTAATTAAAAATTTAACAGTTAAACTAAAGGAAATGGAGAAAGTTAAACAAGATCATGAAAAAAATAAAAATGAAATACATGATTTAAAAAATCAAATTCTTCAATCTAAAAAACTTGTCAAAGAAAACGAATTAATTCGTGTGGATGAACAGAATAGATGTATAGAAGAATTAAAACTGAAATCAGAAGAAATTTCTCATTTTAAAAATAAATTAGAGTTATTACAACATACCTTTAAAGAGAATGAAAAAAAAAACTTAGATCTTCAAACTCATATTAATGAAATTAATTTTAAAAATAAAAGCCTTATGGAATCTGAAGAAGAATTAAAGATGACAATTTTTAATTACAAAAAATCCAATGCTGAGTTACAAGATACTATTAAATTGTTACAAAAAGAAAAAGAAATTGTTATTGATTCTATGAAAACAAAAATGGATGAAAATCAATTAGAAATTGAGAAATTAAACAACTTAAATAAAGAAATGTTATGTCAATTAAATCAAGATAAATTAGTTAAAATTTCTGAAGAACGCAGTATCGAGTCTGTAATTAAAGATTATAATCTTCTTACAGAAGAAAATGCTTATTTAAAAAAAGAACGACAAAAAATGCTCCAGACCTTCCAAGATATGCTAAAAAAAATTAAAGTTGACTTTGAAGATCTTAAGTCCTTTGCAGAAGACCAATTGAAAGAGTGTTCATTGATATTTGTTAAACATATAAAACATTTGAAGGCTGAGTACTCATCTAAAATTAAGTCGTACTATAATAATATGACTGAAACAAAACAAAAGTTAGAAGTAATTCAAAATGCATATTTAATATTAAAATCTGACTGTGTTCAAAGTTTAGATTGTTTTAAAATTGAAATTGAAAAATATAATGAAAGTGCAATGCTTCTAATATCTCAAAATAATAATGAACTAGAAAAAAGAAACATAGAATTACTTAGACTTCAAGAAGAAATAGAAAGTAAGCATGAACTTTATTTACTTATAAAACACTTTCATTGGTTTCTTTTATTATTTTTTTTTTAAAAACATTTACAATTTGTATACCTTCACATTAATATAATAGAATAAGTAAATAAGATGACATTTGTGTATATGTGACAAGTGTAAGGAAAGGGAGTGTCAATCGACACTACTTCCAATTTATAAATTTATGGTTGTAAGTGGTGGTAGACTGCCAAAAAGTCTAAGGTAAAAAAGTCCCAGGAAAAAAACTCCGAGTAAACAGATCTGTGGTTAAAAAGTCCGAAGCATAAAAAGTCTGGTACATATTATAATTAGCCATTAGGTAAAATACGATGTGATGCTCAATCAAACGTTCCAATTAGTATTAATATATGTTGTAACCACGGTTATCTGTGGAGTAGATAACCGTGACTGTAACTAACTATAATTTTTTTTTAATATATTATTTTTATGACGATATTTAATTAAACTGAGAAATCATAATTTTAGAACAACACCTAGATAAAAATTATAATTATTGAATTAATTTTTTAATTTATTATATTTTATCATTTATATGACAATAGTTAATATTTTATTAAACTGAGAAATCATTTTAATATATTGTGTATATTTTTTTTGTATGAATAATAATTTTAATTTTTTTTATAGGTTGTGCTTTTATAAGTAATTATAATCATTGAACTTTTTTTTTAAATAAATTATTTTAAATATTGTTAAATATATATAGGATTATTTTACCTCAGACCTTGGGCCTCCGCAGGGCTTGTTAATTGCCTTCCCCCCCAGGAATTTTTTGCTGCAAGTACTTCAAGTACTATCAATATCGCTATAACTAATATTAGATTATAATTTAAAAGTAATTTTTATCTTGCCCCAGGTGGGATTTTATCCTGCTGGCGCACTTGCTTCTGACTTTCTTACCCCCAGACTTTTTAAGCTTAGGACTTATCTACTGCGGACTTTTTATTCCTTGGGCTTTTTTATTTCGGACTTTTTTACCGCGATTTGTAATTGGTAATAAATTATTTAATGGCTCATGTGGCTATTTACGTTTGACACAACAGAAGGGTCGTCTGGTATTATGCGAGCTGAAAGTTTTAAAATAAAAGACTTTTAATTTCTTAAATATAACATTTCAAATTCTCTTTTTAAAAATAAAAATTGAAAAAATATCTATTATCCATTTAATTTGTCCTTGTAAATAACATTTATGAAACATTTAACGCTGTATTATTAAGCCACAATTGTATTATAATATATAGTATATTGTTTTGTATAAATATATGTTTAAAGTAACTATTAATTAATATTATATTTAATTATTCAGGCTATAAAAAGAGTGAACACCGCTCAGTGAAAGCAGAAGTGAAGGAAACTATACAGGAGTTACAAGAATGCATAGAAGTACAAAAAAAAGCATATACAAATCTACAGGATGAGTATTCTAATTACCAAGTGGTTAGTGATAGTAGTTCAATAATATATACTAAGGGCCGTTCTTACAATGTCTGGTAAAGTGTCGATTAACGCTAACCGACTGATAATAGATTTTTTTTTCGGCAGAATTTGGCCGGTTAAGTGTCGGTTAACTTTAACCGGACATTGTAAGAACGGCCCTAATAATTGCAATTATTATTGATTACTAACTACTTATTTAGTAATTTTTAATTAATTATATTTTCTTAGAATGAAAAGAAAAAATGGACGGATAAGCTAATAGAAACTGAAAATAAGTGGTTAGAGAAAATGGACAACTACAAAAAAATGATGGATACAGAGCACAGAGAAGAAGTAGAAGCTTTAACCAACGAATGGACTAATGAACAAAAAGTTAATAAAATAATGAATCATTTTTATTTTTTATTTTTTAGTGTTTATTTTTATTTTTTGTTTCGTTTTATTTATTTGCAGAATAATGCACTTTCATTAATGACTGCTGATAATGAAAATGAAGAGGTGCTTTTTTATTTTATTTTATTTTTTATTTTTTTTTTCAAACATTTAAAAATGTGTTTAATGACGTATTAAAAACATAATTTTATGTTGTTAGACTCTTGAAAAGATTATTCAAGATGTTGAGACCACTTCACAACGAGAAGAAGCTCTTCAACGTCAAATAACTAAACTCAATAAAGAACTCTCTGAATTGAAAAAAATGTACAGGTAATTTAATAAATATTATGCTTTTATTGATGCTATATTTTAACGCTCCAATATTATTTTACTCTATAGAAATGAAATTCATAATAAACATAGAAATAATGAAGGAGATGATGATGATAATGATGATCATAATAAAGATGGATGTGAAATGGAATATTTAAGAAATATTTTATACGAGTATATGATGGGGAAACAACCCATGGTAAGAGATAAAATTTAAATTTTAAATATGCCTATTCATTTCAAAATTACTTTTTAATTTTGATATACCAAAAAAACTTTTATTTCTAATTTTAGTTTTTATGTAATGGGGAACTGATTTCATAAAAAGATCTGATAAAAAAAAATGATTCTGTGAAATGACCTTAAACATGCCTATGTTTGTCATTTATGTCATCCTCTTACCAGTTAATAGATACATTTTTATAAACTGGTGATATACTTTCATTATAATACTCAAGTTTCAGCATGTTCCTACTCTTAATATTTTCTGTACATAGTATTGTCGTTTAAATGTCCTAATAGTTATAAACTATACCCTTTATATATTTTGTTATTAAGGTCAAAACATTGCTTGTAAATTACTTATAAATAATATTTTATGTACAGCTGATACCTTAATAGTTAAATTATTTAACTATTAAAAACAAGCATAAACAATTGTTATTAGGTAAAAATAAGTATTACTAAATAACTGTCAGTACTTTACTTTATAGCATCCATTTCAAATATTTTGTCTATAAATAACCTTTTTTTAAATTTAATAAAATTTAATTTAACAAAATTTAATAAAATTTAATAGTCCTAGATTTGTAAATTGTTTAGAATATTATCAAGCCCTGAAATCATAAACATGGCAAAAAGCTCGGATACGCTTAGGACAAATTATTTTAGCACTCCAATTTAACACCTTATGACCATATGCCTTAAATTTATGAAATTACCAAGACCCACATTCTATAAACATATATACATTTTTTCAAATTATTATAAACATTTTTATATATTTATATGATTATATTATAACACATATTTTTCAATATTTATTATTTGTTTATAATAATTCTGCAGGTATTGGCCAAAGTATTAGCTGCTATAGTGAAATTCGATTCTAATCAGTTGAGTACAATACTACAAAAAGAAGAACAAAAAGTTTCTTTGGTAAATATATAATTTTAATATTTTATGAAAAAAAAATGAATAAATATTTTTTTTAAAGTTAAAAACCCTAGGACTGTGATATTAACCGTCCAGAAGCAAATCATAATTGTTATATTGTCATCTCAACTGTTGTTACCTACTTCACTACACTAACATCATTCCACACATAATTTTTCATAAGCAATTTTTATTATAGTGCAATTATTTTATAGCAATTTAAATTTTTAATTTGTATTATATATCTTGTAATTTGTATTGTTACTAAAATAGGTAATTATATTATGTTGTTATTAACATAGTATTTATTATATGTTAGGTTATCTTATTATTATATTCATAGGCAAAACTATGGGTCAGCTAAATTAAGTTAAGTCTAAGCCCTGGTAAATTCTTCGAAAATATACAGACAACATTTATAATAATAAAAAAAAATTCTCTGCACAATGTTTCTATCTATATGAGTGGGTAATGTATACAAGCTTGGTACTATTCTTGGAATTTAATCATTACAAAACAAAGAAAGAGGCGGATTTTTTTTTGTGCAAATGGTAATTTTGATATATTTTGGTGACTAAAAAAATTTATAGTTTTGCCTATGATTGTATTATTTATTTTGTTATTTATTTTTAATCTTCAAACAATATCACACAATTATTGTATGAATTATTAATTAATTAAAAATATTAAATATTATTTATAGTTGTTCTTATACCAATTTTTAAACAACTTAGACCATGTATTAGTTAATACCATTATCTTATAATTTAAAAATGTTATCGAGAAGAATATAAAATTTTTTAGTTATTGGTTTATTGGCTTGAAATATACCACTTGTACATATTATTATAATGTTGTAGTATAATCAAATTCAACATATCTGAAATATCAAAAGATTAATTGATATAAGTCATATATATTACTACATGTGCATATTTATTCACTATAATATATTTTAATAGTTAAAATTTCATAATTTTGTGTATTTTACAAACCAATTTTTAATTTTTAATTCAATTTTTTTTTTTTGATTTATAATACTGAAAATGTTATGTTAATCTGTTAATTACCTTTAAACATTCAAATCAATAATTGGTTTGTTTTTTAAATAGGTACTACAAAAATAGGTAATGTATACATTTATAGAATTTTTGTTCTGTATAAAAAGATCATTTTTCTAAGATAATTGATAAATATTCTGAAATAATAAAAGTATTTTATGTTTTCTTTTGAATAATTTAAATTTGGTACACAAATTAATAAAAATATTATAACTTTCTAATATATAACTAATTTTGAATGTTTATATAATTAACGATTATAGATCATTATTTTATTTTAGTAAATATTGATGACCAAACGATGGTAAATGGTAAATATTAAAGAAATTATTTACCTACATTAAATTTGGCTGTTTCTTGCAAACTTCAGTAAAAATATTTAAATTTTGTGAGTGCATTCCAGTAAACACCACAAAGGTCTACTATTAAATAATATACTACATATTTACATGAAACTTACTATATAAAAAAATAAAATCAATGTTAAGATATTCCAATACCTACTTATACTCTATAGTATACTAAATGTCAATATTTAAATTTCAGTAATACTAAAATACAATAAAATTAAAAGAATTAATAAGACTAATATTACATATGCCAATAAGACTCAGATAATTCTTTAACCAAAGAACGCTCATTATTTCAAAAACTAAACATACTGATTTGTATTAGACATTTATTGGCGCAACTAGTGGGGGTACAAAAGGGTCTTTAGCATCTCCAAGTTCTAATTTAGTACACCTTGTTTATTCAGGTCTAACTATCATTATTATAGTGAAATACCATCAATTTTATGTTTTTAAAATATGAAATAATTACAGAAAAAAAATCAAAACTATTTTGGTCATTATGTTAATTTGTTGTAAATGATGACATATTCTTATAATTGATGGATGATTAGCATTACAATATGTATTATGGAAAAAATGGATTGCTTACGAACAATTTTTTGCCAGCAGGTCACATCAAAAAGCTCTAAATAGATGATAGACTACGTATAATTGGTAACTTATCAATCTTACCATACGTTTTATCGGTAAAATCTTAATATATTAATAAAAAGAATATTATACTTATATATTTCAATTTTATCTTAATATGAAGTGTGTTAAAATGTGTTTAAAAAAGTTTTCAAGTATTGATGATTGTAAATTTATAACTTGTAAGATTATGTAATCTTGATAGTAGGGGGTGTGGAGGACAAAGCCCCCCCCCACGGTTCTGAGACATTTACGATTATTATAGCACCCTACTATAGCAGCCCTTTTAGAGGGCTAGTTGCGCCTATGTGGTCATTACAAAACAATATTTGAAAAGTATATTTTTACTATTTTTTATCGTTATAATTTATAAGTTTCATTACTTAATACCATTTTTTTGACGTATAACCTTATTCTAAAAAAAGAATATTTTTCGGAGTTCTTCCGGATATGTTAAAATCGAATTTTAGACAAGCAGGTAGTTTACGAGTTAAATACTTAAATCTATTTAAACTTGAAGTATTAATATTGGAATGGGCCTTGGTTGTTGGTTGTTGGTCCATTGCTTCGGCCATCTAAACTTAAAATACTGCCGCCTTGTCGGAGAAAGGGCACTCCGTAAAACAAGTTATTAACGTTATTAAATAATACTCCATTTAGGAATTTGAAATTACAAATTTATGTTGTCATTCAAAAGATTAAAATATAACCTTAAAAATATGTAAATATTAAATAACAAACTTATTCAACAATGTTGTTTTGTTACAACCTAAAATTATTTAAAAAATGATTTTCAAAATCTTCGAGTTTTAGAAATAATGAGTGTTTTACGTTAAGTGAATAGCCTGGTATCATAGGCATAAAGATATGTATAAGTCTATAACTGGTATATCTACGACTACATACAAATGAACCATCGTGTTGCCTAAAAGACTTTACTCATCACATCATAATCACGTGTAGGAAAATATAGTATAATTTCGTTCTGTTGTTAATAAAATTAAAAGTAACTCAACTACTTTACTTTATTTAAAAAAAAAGTTACAAGTAATAAAATTACTATTCATTACATTACTATTATAGTATTATTAATCTTTTATATTAAAACTTTATGGTTCTGATTAAAATCGATTAGATTAGTTTTATTCTGAAATTAAAATTATTCGTCGTGAAACACATGCAACTACATTTATGTCAAATTTATTATGATCCAATTCTTTAATTAACTGGTTTTTTTGTTACAATTATTAAAATACTCATTGTATATTATTATTTATTAACCATATATTGTATTATTCAACTAACTTACTGTTCTATTATGCAACTTGGAAAATTATTATATTATCGTATTTATTTTTATATAATATTTAAAGTTTTGAGCTAATTAGTAAACACATCTGTTATTTGGGATATTTCGGGTTTTCAATAAATAAAATAAAAATAATGATCATAATTAATAATTTTTCACATTACCTACCCAAAACTCGCTCATGCATTAAAATATTGTAAAAAACTAATAATAAAAGTATACAATACGGTTAATTTTGACATTATGTCAAATATCTCTATTTAAGCTAACAACACAAAATTAGAACTGATGAACGTAAATTTTGGTACTTGGTCTGTAATGATGGCACATGCTGGACAACCTCTTGTTAATTTGTGTTCTCAAGTTTTTCTAAGTTTTCATCAGTTTAATAGGAAGCTCGCTAACTGGAGGCTAGCTTTTCCGGAGCATATAAATGATAAATCGGTACTGGTCTAGTTGACCCCCGCCAAGAAAGTATTCCACGTCACACAGGTTTGGTTGATGCTCGCCACTCATTAAAATGTATAAAAAAGGTATGAACACTATTTAAAGCATTTATCATACAATATTTAATATTTATAGATTAGACTAAAAATTAAACTAAAAATTATGCAAACTTCAGGTGGTCAAAATAAAAATAGACAAAGTAGGCATAGGTATATAAATAAATAAATCGTAAAAAAAATACATCATTCATAAATTATGCAGGTGGAAAAAATTCTGCTGTCTTTCAGCATTTCATTAAAAGGATCGCCATTACTTCGTCACACAAACTCTACCAAATAAGAATCTGGGAAATTTATCTTACTCTTATTGTTGCTCCATTTAGCACATCGCCAAATCTTCCCAGGTCTCATCTTTCTGTGTGTGAGTTCCACTTACAGGATTCACAAAGATATATTTGTGGTTTACCGTTGACTGTTGAGTGATTATAAATTTCTAGCTACTTACACTAACTTTATTATAATTTATAATCTTGCAACTTAATTATTTAGTATAAAATGAAATGAAGTATAATTTTTATACCCGCGTAAATATAGTTGACTAAAATATTTTCAAACAATAACTTATTTACGATATAAAAACTGCCAATTGAAAAGACGAACTCGAAGCTGATCCAGTGCGAGTGTACAGAGTGCTACCCTACACTATAAAAAAACTCACTTGGTAAAACTAAAAACCAATACAGTTAACAGTTAATTCTTCAAAAAATAAGCCAGCATCATGCTATCATGTTTTTAGATAAAAATATGATTAATTATTAATTTAGGGAACACATTAAATTTTACAAGTGATTAAAAGACATGTAAATGCAGGGGAAAGTGGGGTAGATTTTAATGAAATTGACATTTTAATTTTTTGACAAATTTTGTATTGACAATCTGTAGTCTAGAGGGTAGTGAATGCTATTTGACTCATAACAACCTCTTATATTTAATAATTAATTTAATTTCTAATTATTATGAAGCTAAGCATATTTTTATTCAAATGTACCCTGGACCTGTACGCTATGAATAAGTACATGAAAAATCATATATTTATTATATATATATAATATTATGTATATTTAATTTGTCATTAACAGGTATACAAACGGTGTATTTTAAGTTTAAATAAATGAAAAATGATAAAAACAAAGTCTTAACTATAGACAACTGACAAGGTTTCAACTTTCAAGTTATAAATTGAAAAATATGAATTAACCGCAAAAGGACAAAAAGTTCCTCTGTTATCATCATGGCTTAAGATAGATCTTAATCCATGGTTATCATCAACTCACATAATAGCTTAGATTTAAGTATAATAGAATGTTTTCAGCGCTACCAGTGGTTTTATTTAGCGTCACATTTTGTATCTCAGTCCGTGTTTTATACAGATGGCGCTGTAACTCTCAATTATGATTGCGACCCAGGACGGGTACAGATTTCCTGATTTTGATAAAAATTGATAACAGCGAACTTGATAAGTCCCCGCAATTTGCCTCTTGTACATACCATGGACTAAGATATAATTATATATATAATATATAATTATATCTTAGTCCGTGATCTCAGCATTCTCAACATCAACGGGAGCGGCAAAAGCCGGTGATATAAATCACTGTCAGCTGAGATTCTATTCCATGCTAAATCATGGAATAATAATACGTGCGCAGCACTTAACGAAAATGCGTCACTTTGTGATCATACCTAAATAATATTTACCATTTAGCCAATAGCCATGTATAATTTTTTCAAAAAAATCATTTTTGATATACTTAAGTGGGCCGTTGGACAATCTGTTTTATATAAAATCACGGGTGCTGTGTTGAATATGGATGATCAAAACCAGGAACACAAATCAGATGGTTCCGATTTTTCTGATGAGGCAGATACTTTAAATTATGTGCTGTACCGAGATAGACCGGAATGGAAGGACGTACAACCGATCGCTCAAGACGATGGTCCAGCTCAAGTGGTTCAGATAGCATACTCCAATAAATGTAATAAATAATAATACATTTCATCAGACTTGTAAAAATACATTGTCATTATGATATGAGTGTGTCTTAACTTTAAGACAAAATGTAATAGGTAGGTACATAATATTTTTTTTCGTTTCTGTTTACAGTTTCGGATGTATTTGACTATTTCAGAGCTGTTCTTAAATCAGGAGAGAAGTCTGTTAGGGTTTTGGGCTTGGTCACAGATGCCTTAACTTTAAATCCAGCTAACTATACTGTATGGATATACCGGTAAATAGTTTATTGATGCGTGTACATTGTACTCAGTTAAAATATTAACACATTTTTCTTTCAGATTAGAAATTGTAAAACACTTGAAAGTAGATTTACACAATGAATTAGAATACATATCAAATGTGATCCGCGAGTTCACTAAAAATTACCAAGTATGGTATGTATTGTGTACCTATAAATGTATACTCCATTCACGTTAGCAAAGAATCTTGGCGGTGAACCAGTTTTTGTCAGGCAGCAGTCAGGCAACACCTGTCTATCATCTCTACATCTGTATTCCTGCTGTCTAGTAAAGCCACACTCAAGTCGGCCGCCGAGGTACTTTTTAAACGTTGATGGAGTATAGCATATAGTACATAATAATTTACTACATACTGATTACCGAAACCTGATAATCTGATTCTAATTAGTTTAATTTTCAGGCAATATCGTAAGACTATTGTAGAAATGTTGAACGACCCATCTGGCGAACTAGAATTTACAGCTGATATTTTAGATATGGACTCCAAAAATTACCATGCTTGGCAGTACAGACAATGGGTTCTCACTGCATTCAGGTAATACAATAATTGAAAAATGTAAAACAAGAAATTTGTTTAATGTTTAATTTGTGTTTATTTTAGTAAGTTAATGGAAAATGAGCTGAATTTTGTAGATAATTTAATATCACAAGATATGCGAAACAATTCTGCATGGAATCAGCGTTATTTTGTTGTAAATAATTCAGATCCTAATAATGATGTAATTAATAAAGAACTTGAGTATACATTTGGCAAAATACAAATTTTATCAAAAAATGAAAGCGCGTGGAACTATTTAAGGGGGTATATTATAATCATATACTTAGAACAGGACATATTAGTTAAAATTAATTAATTTACATTTATTCTTGATATAGATTATTATTATACTCTGAAAATGGAACCTTGGAAGATAAAGTTCGTGATTTTTGTTCAAAATTATATAATAAAGGAAATAGATCAACACACCTTATGTCTTGTTTGATTGATTTGACTGATGCAGATGAATCATCTAATCCAGAAAATGTTGAAAAAATTAAATTTGCGTTAAAAGTATGTACACTGAATTGATTTATGTATTTATTGTACATACATTGTTTTTAACCATTGGTAATATAATAAATAATTTTGTTATTTTAGTTATGTTCCGATTTGGGATCTGTTTATGATCCTATACGTCGTTTTTATTGGGAATATGTATCTAAAGATATTGAACTTAAATTCAATTTCAGAGAACATGACACTAAAATGATGTAAAATAAATTGAATGATAGAATCAAAGAGAATTTACATATTTTTTATCATTCTGTATCATTTAATGATTATGTTTTTGTAAGGTGAAATTTAAAATAAAATTCATTAAACTGTAATCAATATTTATTTTATTTTATTGGTTATACCTCTTTTATGTCATAATATTTTTTTTAGATATTTAGACAAATTTGTTTGTATTTATTTTTTGTATTTTTATTTATTTATTTTATTAACTTAGGTCTTGATTTAAATTTCAAGCATTGTATAAAAATTATATTATTATAATAATATCCATTTTTTAAATAAATAAACTAATGTATGATGTTAATTTGTGTAACTCCAATTGTGTAGTTGTCAATACAAAATTAAGACCAATAAAAAATGGAGAACTCACTGTAATGAATGTGTTAAATTTGAATTCAATGATATAAAATGATATAAAATCATTGTATAAGAAAAAAACGATTCTAAGCGAAGACAGCCTATAATATTACTAAGTATATTTTATGATATTATTGTGATTAAAGTAATTTATTTTACTATTAGAGGATGTTAAACTTGCATATATTTCTCTGTCTTACACACGCAGTGCCACGCTAACTCATTTACCCCAGGGCAATAATATTTGGCGCCCCTAATAAACATACATATTTATACATTTTGCTGCCCTTTAAAATGTTACAAGTTTGGCCGCCCAAGTGCACTTGCCCCATTTGCCATCCCCTTACCACGGCTCTATACACACGTATGACACCAAATTTTTGTTCACCAGTTTCAATAGAGTGCTTTTAGTTTTGATATTAGAGTGAATTGACCAATTATCAAACTTTTAGGTAAGAACATACCTGTGTTTTGTCGTTCATGTTGTTAATTTTAATTTTTAAGTAGGTTTTGAGTGTGTAAAATATAAAATATTAATATTTGAAAATGCTCAAAACTCTTTTAAAAAGTATATCGTAAAAAATCAATGAGGGAACACAGATAATGTTTTTACCTAAAAGTTTGATAATAGGCCAATTCACTCCAATATCTAAACTAACAGCACATTATTGGAACTAGTGAACGAAAATGTACGTGGGTAAGAGTGTAAGACTGTGACAACTATACGGGTGCGACATACTCTTCAACATTACACACTACAGACTACAGTGGGTTACATTACTTTTTGCCGAAAAATTGCATTTACAAATGTCATTATGTGTATAAAATATAATAATATATTTTATTAGTTTCAAGTACCCGAGAATAATATTTTTAAATTACAACAAAATAACTAAAATGTTTAATCTTTGTTATTAAATATCCAATTTAAAATATCTAGAAAAAAAACCATGTTTACCTGAATATTTTTATATTTTTTGGTTACAATATGAAATACTCATGAGAAACATTCGTTTAAATTTCCAATCCTTACCTATAAAAATTGAACATTTTTTAAATGTTATCTATAAATTAGTTTACAAATTTTCGAGTTTATGGTGAATTTTGTAAACATTTGAATTTGAAATGCTTTTAAAAAAATATAACAGTTTTTTTAATATTTTTCAACATAACAATTTATAAAGAACCTTGTACTAAATTTTAAAACTTTTTGACCCAACGAAAAAATGTATTGACATTCAAAAAAAAAATTCAATTTGACGATTTATTTGATTAAAAGTTACCAATATTTGAAATTAGGATATCAAACAAAAGAGAAAATACACAGTTAAAGATTGGCATTCGGCAAACTGAAGGCCAAGGTCATAGTATCAATGACACCTAGGCCTATTGTAAAAAAAAAAATTTGAACAAAAAATTATGTTTAATGTTATTTACAATTAAAACGTTACGCAATTTTTGCGTTTATCATTATTTAGAACTAAAACGTTATACAAGTTTTACGTTTATCGTTATTTTAAAAAGTATTAATTATTAAATTTAAAAATAATAACTAATTCGGGTAGGTAATGACTAATGGCCCGGATACGAAATATAATATAATCAATTCTTAGATCGTCGTATGAAATAAATGTTTCTACGAAACCAATAGACCTTTTAAATAAATAGATTTTAAAATATATCCTTTTGAGTTATTTTTCGTTCAATGATATTCTATAAATTACGTTTTGCGTTATGTTTCGTTTAATGATATTATATATATTAATATATTTTGTTAATCGTTATGTTTTGTTTTGCGGTAGGTATTAAATTATTTTTGATTATCGCTTTCCGTTATAACGACGCTTAAAAATTTCAATCGTTTTTTGTAAAATATAACGTTTGCAAGCCCTGGATCCTAGCCTTACTCTATCTTTATAATACTACAACACTGGCTAAAATATTGAAGGAAAATAGACATAATTTCAGTCTAAAATAATGCGGAGGAAAATGGAAACCAACCTGTTTTTTTTTGTGGAGGAAAATGGAACCGCCCAAAAAATCTACTATGGCACATGTCATAGATAAATTAGGTAATTGGCGCCATGGCGCCACTTTGCTGGGTGCATAATAATTAGTAATCACGATACATTTAACGAATGAATAGTAGGCTAATGGTCCCTTAAACATGATTTAATACTTACCATAAAATTCGATGAATTATTAAAAAGAAAAAAAAATTGTAATTCTTGAATTTTTTTTTTTGTTTTTTGTAGTTTTTATACAATATTTATAATTATATGTATATAGTTAAGTGTCAACTAAATAATTAACTTCTAACTGTCCTATGCAATATCCTATATAATATTATCTATAATCCAAAGAATATATTATACAGGGCAGTGGCGTCATTTCAGTTTTCAATAGAGGGGAGGCAAAGGTTTTGACCAGCCCGAATGGGTAAAAAATAAACCGCTCGCATCTCTCACAACCACATATTATCTACTTACATTTCTATATGGTACCCTTTTTGTTAACTAGGTAACATCATTTTTAAATATAAGGTAGCAGATATTTTATAAAAACAATTCTATACCTATATCAGGTAAAATTTTACAAATTATTATATGGCTGCAATATTTATATTGATAAACAAGAATATTAGTAGTTTATTAGGATATCTTCTTTTTTTATTTTTGAAAATATATCAACTGCATCATCTATAAATTAATTTTACCTGATTCATCACTTATAGCCTATACTCTATTATACTCTTATAGGGGTATACGATATATTTACAAATTAATATTATCTTAAATTATAATATATATTTTTTTATTGCTTGCTTAACGGCTCAAGTTTTGTCTGTTTATTAAACATACCAGAAATTATTTTCGATTCTTTTCGAGCAATTTGCGGTAATTTTATATTTTTAGCCGCACCTCCCATTTGTTTTTTCAAGTCATATTTTGCCTAAATTAAAAGATTAATGTAAATACGCTTTACGAAAAAAATTAATTTTAATTTAAGTAGAATATTCTACTTAACTAAATTAACACAATACGCAGAATAGTTTAATCATACAAGACTGTATTGGGAAGACAGATTAACACTAGGAGCGCTGCGACGCACAGTGGAATAAAAGTAATTTTAGCACGCCAAAATTATTTGAATAGACATTTTATTATTATTATTTATTATTTTAACAAATATCCAAATTTAAACTATATCTACACGCTTAGACTGCTCATATATAACTCTAAATCACTATTTTCATGGGTTTAATCAGTATAGCTGTTAGAAAAATTTTCCTCATGTTCGAATTCAAAATCTAACAAAGATTTTACTTCAGGAGAGAGCTCTTATATTTTCTTTTTACATGTCTTCCGAAGGGATGAAATCAGTGGATCGGATGACACTAACATCATCATTTGGAAAAGATCAATATTTGTATTTATACGTGATGATTTTCGAGTGTGATGAAGTCTTAGTCTTTTATATTCTTTGTTACATGCTTCAGCAGCTACTTCAGATAATTGACCTATTACCAAAAATTAGGTTATAACGTATTCAAATTTTTAAATTTTAGTATAATTATATTTTTAGAAAAATTTTCAAATTATCCACCTATTGGTAACAGAGCAGCACAAATAATATCTCCTCCGTGAATTAACACTTTGTGTACACTTGCTGGTAAATAAAACCATGGATATAGATGCAAAAACAATCTCGCTGTTTCTTTAGCGTAATCATCAAATTTTTGATAATTTATTTTATGACTACAAGATATGGTAGTCAAAATACATATTATCTTCGTAACTCTCTGACCATGAATGTTGTTCATATTTTTTTTTTCAATATGTTCATTAAAAAATCTCTTCTATCATTTGAACTCGCTTGAGTAATTAAAATATTATTTACAATTTAATACAATTTACAAAACAATTCCATATACGTATAATTGGTATTTGATTCTTCATGACTTGGACCAGCTAAGAAGAAAAGTAAAATTAGGATACATCGGACATTTTCGGACTACCATATGTATACAAATAAAAAGATACATATTCATACTATAATTAAAATATCAAACTTTAAAGTTACTACGAGTTACAAAAAGTTATATCTGTTCTTGAATTCATAAACATTAATAAATTAGTGTTTTTGATACTGTTAAATTATACAGCTACAAATGTTTTAAAATTGTATAATTATTAAACTTACCTATTACTTGTGATCTTCCATACTTGGTTTTGAATTATTTTGCTCAATATCGATAATTTAATGTACGTATAGACACATATGTTACACGATCGCACTTGGTTGTTCAATGAACACAGATAACAAAAAATCGTTTTCTTATTTGACTCGGTTAACGAGCTCATTATAACGATAATGGGAACAATTAGAGATAGTCTTGATATGAAAATAAAATATCGAACAACTATACTATAAAATTGTAACATAACAACTTACGTCATAAACCATTTAAATTTGGACTTTTGGCGTGCTAAAATTACTTTTATCCCACTGTGCGACGCCAATCGTACTGATGATTAGGCGGGTTCCTCCATACGTGGAGTCGGGACTCGAGTCATAAGATTGTATGTATTTTCCCGACATTTTGCTTTAAGTGAAGTGTATTTGAATGCATTTGATAATATTAGTAGAAATTGTACTTACCAACTTATACAGTTAACTATAAAAGCATGTAAAGTTTCGATACTAGAATTCATTTATTATAAAAAGTAAAATAACCAATATAAAACTATATCTACACATCCCGAATTGGAAGGTACAAATTGCTTCCACCAGAGCGCGTATTGTTAATCTGTTTCCCCAATACTTTAGAAATTAAACTATACGAAATTATGATATTAACTGTTCATTTTCTTTCACAAAATACACTCACACAAACAAACGTACATAAATACATACCCATACATACAATGTATACGTCCCCGCATGCGTCTAAATCTAAATATAAATATATTCCAACCACCAATTAGTGAAAATGTATCATTGTGACAATAATTTCTTAGTACATACTATAATATTTTCTGAAAATATTAAAAATAGGCATGTTTTTGCGTTAATAAAATATAATAATGGTAAAACGGCAACAACTGGATACCAGCCCATCGGTCCGCTTTTAAAATCAGACAAGGGCAAATGGCCCACTTTGCCCCCTTTTTAATGGATTCCGATAAAGCTTTTTTTTCTGAAAATGTTGACGCTCAAATCATCAATTTTGGTTCGCTAGTGGTCTAAAGTTTAGTAAAATATGCATTGATACTTTTAGTTGAAATAATTGGTATAGGTTCAATTTACAAGAGCTAAATACTATTTTCTTATAACTAACCTTTTACACACTATAATTTAATCAGTGTATAATCTAATGACACTCTCAAAAAAGAAAAAAAATTGTTGGCAAACAGGTTCATTATTTTTATTTTATCATACAATCATCAAAATCAGTAATATTATTTTAATTTCTTATTACAGGTAATCGTAATTAATTACTACATAGTTACTTTTCTTACAATTTCATAAATTTGTATTCTTTATTAGGTGGCTAAAGTAATAATAATAAATTGGTAAATGGTATTTGATTGTTGATATTAATGTCTTAGGTATGTATGGGGGTTAAAAAAAATTGTGTATTGAAAAAAGTGCAATTTTTGTGATGCTCTTAGTGGGATAAACTTGACATTTGAACCATATGGGTTCCCTATATTGGTAGGTATCGCATGCTAAGTATGAATTTAGGAGTTGAAATTCATAACCCCTAAATTTTATTTCTTACTTTTCCTATCATACTTTTCTTTCAATAGCATTAATTTAGATTCTTTATTAGGTGGCTAAGGTAATACCTACCCAATAGTATTTGATTCTTGTCATAATAATATTGGAAATCTGTAATTAACTCAGATTAAAAGTATGCCTAAGTTAGGTAGAAACTTATATTGAGATTGACTATTTATCTAAATATCTTGTAAATAGTTCATTTTAAATTACGATTATTAAATAATTCTTAAAAAATTTCGACAAATTCATACTTTGCATGCGATACCTACCAATAGTATAGTGAACTTATGGTTTAAATTTCAAGTTATAAAAGTTATAAGGAAAAATTATTTAACTCTTGTAAATCAAACTTATACCAATTATTTAAATTAAAAGTATTAATGCATATTACACTAAACTTGGGTCTACCATATTAAAAAAAACTAGCGAACCAAAATTGATGATTTGACTGTCAACATTTTCAGAAAAAAAAGCTTTACCGGAATCCATTAAAAAATATAGGTGGTAGTTACCATTTGAAAAATAAAGTTGATTTTGCTATTGGTACACCTGTTTTTAAAAAATTTTAAATTGTCATAAAAAAATTGCCTGTTAGAAATAAAGAAACACGTCTTTTTTCGTTTTAACGAAATTCTATGTCATCGATCCATAATCGTTAAAAAACCCCGCGAACAATGACATCTTATACACACTTTTTAAGCATTTTCTGAATTAAAATGAACTATACAGTCTAGATAAAGTAAAAAATATTTATTTTATTTATTTAAACATCAAAGAATCCTTTAAAACTTGGGATGAATCACGAATGGATGATAATTCAAATGTATCGATATAATTTTTTATAATTAATTTGTACGTCTTTCTCACAACTAAGTAACTTCAAGCTTTCCATTCTTTTTTTTTGATCAAGAATGGATTAACTTTAATTTACAATTAAAAATAAACATAAATTAACTATTAGATATAACATATAAGAGATGTTTTATTAACGGCTAAGTATTATACTTATATACCTACCTCTTCCATATTGTGTATTGTGAGTATTGGCCTGGGTGGGTGGGTGGAAATTTAATTTTACGCCACTGTACTATAATTGTATGATATGAGTACATTGTGCCCCACGACCCCATGGTATTATCATACATTTATACCTGATAACTGTTATCAAATTTCAATTTTACCGGTTACTGGTACATGTGATATTGGCGGTTGCAGGTTACTGACTACTCGTATACTCGACGTGTGTTGATGTTATTGTTAGTATTTACTATTTTCTTATTTAGTACCTACTCAGTTATTGTGTCCTTCGTTTAACCGTTGTTTGTTGAGTTCAAAAGTTGATGATTTTTGAAAGATTAACAACATTTTCAAGACCACGTTTTGTTAAGGTAAATTCTTATTTTATAATTTCTCTTGAATCTGTGGCCGTCATTTTAATTTTTCTTAGGGTGGTGAAAAATGTTTATTGCTCTAATGTTCATTTGTGTAAAATAATAGATTATAGATATATTACAAAGTTACTTGTACCGCTCGTAAAATTTATAACATGCAAAATAACTTTTCAAAACACCAAGATATAAAACAAATGTTATAATTCACATGATACCTTTAACCTTACCTGGTAGTCTTTGTTCAGTTAGGAAGTTATAAAAAAATAAATAAAAATTCAACTAATTTCATGAAGAGGTAATAATTAAACTAATTTTAAACAGCAATGTTTTTTTAAAAATAATTAAGTATCATTTATTTTAATGACGATGATTAGATAGAATATACATTTTTTGTTTTCATCTTAAGCCTTTTAATAGGTGCATTATAGTTAGGTACCTATACATAATTTTTGAAATACCTCTATGCATTTATCCATAAAATGAATTAAAAATGCAATACTTTATAAGCTATCTGCTGAGCAAGTTTTATTATTAAAATGAAAAGAAAAATAGATTTATAAAGAATAAATAAATTACATAAGTAATAGCATTGATTATAAATACTAATATTTATAATCAATGGTAATTCAGTGGGTACCGCTTAATGTGATCACATCAGGCCATTTTGATTCTATTAACCAGATGATTCTTTAAAGCATCTCTTTTTTCAATATAAATTTGGTTTGGAGTTTTTATTTTCGATTTCTATAACTATAAGCAATTATGTAAGATATCTATGTGTATCTTTATGTCAATTAGCAGTTAAAGTGTCACTTTAATGTCTACGGTGGATGTATCTGGATGATCTAGTGAGCATGTCTACTATTATTCCAGATGTGATAAAATTGGATGGCACAAAATTTTGATCAGTTCATAAAAATTCAGGGTAGGGCAATGGTTTCATATAATTTGTATAATATGGTATTTGTTTCAAAAAATAAATTCTACGTACATACTGAAAACTTAAGTCAAATATAATTTGTTATATTGATATTGAATAGTTGTGGTTTTGATTGATAATTGATAATTTATTTAAACGTTTTATGTGTGCATTTATACTTAAATATTTAATGAAAATGTTTTATCTAAGTAATTGAACATTTTTCAGTTAATCATTCGCACAATGTCTTCTTCAGCATTAGAGAAAATTCCAGACGTAGATATTGATGACAAAGGCCGTTATAAATACATTTTGATTAAGGTTACAGATCAAAATGATTCTTCTAACCTATCAAAATATGTTGTACGGGGTGGTCAAAGATTCGACTTTCATGGTAAGTATTAATTTTTTTAACTAAATTAAGTTGAAATAAATGTGGTAACATACTCTAAAATAAGTTTAAATAAACTGCGCTTTTTCGGAATGGTATGGCCGCTGTATCCGGGCTGTGATTGGTTTTAGTAGTCGGCAGCCAACAATTTTGCACATGCACAATCCGTTTCTATCGGAATTTTTTTACAAACTTATTTGGAATAGAGAATATTATATCAATCTTCAATTTTTGTATAATGGTTTTAATTTAACTGAATACTTGTTTATTAATATTTTATCATTATAGTAATTAAATGCAATATAATATATACAATTCAGTACAAAAACCATGTATATAAGTATAATCAATTAGACAATTTTACCAAATGCTGTTTTTAAATACTAATATAATATGATGATATAATATTTCAATCTAATGTTTTATTAAGAAATTTAAATGTTGTCAAATGTTGAGAATTTAAAACTATTAGAATACTAGTTTTATAATAAGATATAAGTTATAACTAATAATATTATAAGCAATAACAACTATTAACCAATGTAAAGTATGTAAGTATTCTAATATTATAGGAAAAAATAACTGTATTTTTTAGGTCTATTTACTAAAATTAATTGTATATTTGATTTAAAACAGTTAAAACATCAACTTTTAACTTTTTATAGTTAAGATATTATTTTATTTATTTATTGCTGTAAAGTTACTTATGAAGAATTTATTTTTATATCGGGAAGTAGATCGTCATTGTTTAGTAATATGTTAGTAGCTAAATGGGATTTGATACTGTGAATTCTGTTTTTGTCTAAAACACGTGCGTCATAGGATTTTAGACGGGTTCTTTGCCAAACACACTAATTGATCTAATGAAGCGATAAGAATTCTAACAGATTTGAATTTGTTGTCAAGTCTACTTGAAATTGACTTTCCCACATTTTTATTTTTTGATTTTAACTTCTCCAAAATTTGAAATACGACAATTTTTAAATAGGTACTCTTTTTTAATATGACATTTTTAAGAATTTGGGAGATAATATCAAAAATGTGGGGAAGTTGACTTCTAGTAGACTTGACGACAAATTCAAAAACTATGTTTTGTTGACAATGTTTTTAAAAATATCGATAGTTATCAAGACTGTAACAAATAATTAATTACAGTATAATTTTTATTTCTTCAATTCAGGGCCTTTCTTAAGTTTGATTTCTTAAGTCATAGAGTGATATTTGGGTATGTCCATATCCAAAGTCATTTACAAAATGCAAACCTCAGATACCCAGTTTTTACAGTTGTTTTGGTTACATCAATATCTACTCAGGATCTTACAAAACCTATACATTTTAATAATTAATAATTAATCTAACAATTGGGAATCTGATGTCTTGATTAAATGATTTAAAAAATATTGCAAAAGAAAGAACAAAATATTATTTTATAAGTGCGTGTAAAAATCTTTTATATTTAAACACAATTATATAATATATATAAACAAATTTAATGTATACATTTTAAAAGGTCTAGTCTCTTCAGTACATGTACCATTTAAATAATATTAAATAATTTTAAAATCAAAAGATTTTTTAGTTTTGTTATCATCTAATTAAATGTTGTGATTGATATACCTAATTATTTGTTTGTTGGAAAAACAAGAAATGTGTAAGATAAATCAGTAAGAATTTTATGATAAAAATAATTTTTTTTATAAGAAATATCAATGTAGTACAAACCTTATAGTTTTTCACTAAAATAATTTATACCTACTCACTAATTACATTTTTTAAATATTTAATCGCAACATGTGAGACTTGACCTTTTGATTATGTCATTAAAAATATACACTTAGTACTTACATAGCATTTATAAAATATTCTGATATGTACATTGGCTTCCAAAGTTAAATTGATACATTTTAAAAAAAACTTGATGATTATATAAAACTATCGTAAAATGTATTTAGGTATTTGTAAACTTATGTATAAGTTAACCTAAAATACTTTCATAGTAACAATTTAGTTGTTTAGACATTTTAACACAACATTTATTAACTTTTTAACCTGACAATCTTAGGCTTTACAATAATTACATCACATCTAATTTCAACAATGATTAAGCATCGCCAGTTCAATTTATTTACAGTTTGGTAACAATTTACCTAATTAATGTTGAAATCATTTTGAGGTTGTAAATCTAAATTTTAATTAAATTCTCATTTAATACCTTTAAGGTTATACTTGTATTAGTTATTATATCAATCATTTTACTGTTGAATTATAATTCATTTTTATTGAATACTTATAGCTATAATTAAAATCACTAAATAATTTGACAATAAAATGTTTCGTATTAGCTACATTATAAACAATTTATGAAGAGTATTATATAATGTGTTCCTCAAAATGTTAAATAATCATTTCCAGGTATACAAGATTAGCCCCCCTAATTAATGATCGCATCAACAACATTTTCATTATAAAATATTAAATTAATTTGGCAAAAAAAAATTTAATTTTCCCCAAAATGTCTCCATACATATTCCAATCAACTAAATTCTTAGCCATGTATTAAACTTTACAAAATGTCACAATGCTTTATTTGATTGTATGAGTTCCTTAACATAATATTAACATAAACCTAGTAGATTATTTGTTTAAAAATATGTTTTGAAAGTTCTGAAGTCTGAAAATTTGTATTTAAAATAATTAAAAGTTATTAAAAGGTATAACTTAAATGTATCTCTAGGAGTTAAACTTAAATAATTATAAGCTGAGTATTTATTAACCTAATATTTAGGTATTTTAAAGTATATCTTGTTTTGATTAACTGTTCTTATACATGATGATTCCCAAGCATTCTCACCCCTTTGTTTCCTTCAACTTCATAAGTAGTACAAAAAACTGTAAAGAATTTGAAAATATGGTCTTTATTTAAAAATTATTAAACTCAGATTTTGAATAACTGCATTATTGAAGAAAAAAAGGGAATGAGTTGGTATATGTATGTGGTATATTTATAGTTAGATTAAAATAATATTAATATAATGTTGTTTAGTAGTACTTAAACTAATTGACAGATGGAGAATGGAATTTTTAATCTCCTAATTGCAATTATGGTTTTAAATAAATAAAATTGCTTTTAGTTAAATTGTAGATCATTTCTTATAAAATTAGTACTGTGGTAAAAATAGATCAAAAATATTATCCAGCCAAATTAATATAATAAAGTATTTTTTTATGAATTATATTATTAACAATTGTGTTTAAAGTTTTTGCTTTGATACATGATACTTTCTTGGTTAATATGTTTTTATAATTTCTGTAAAATTATCTTATATTGAAGCATATACAATTTTTCTGGTATTGAGAGGCATTACAGATAAATATATATTTATTCAAACAATTTTCTAAATTTAAGTTTTCTGAATTCTTAATTTATATAAATTGGTGGTAATTACTGTTGTGTTAATATCATATTATCTGTACCTATTTAAATTTTTTTGTAGAAAAATGGTATAATATAGTCAATGAAATTTTTCCTATTATATTATGTTATTATTCAGTAATCAACTCATAACTTATTATAGAATGAAATTTTTTTATGAACACAAATAATGTATTTAATTTAATTTGCAAAGAAAACATCAATCTACATAAGTGAAACTCAACTAATGTATACAATCAAACTGAAATTATTATAAGCTTAAACGTGTATTTAGTGTTTTCCATTTTGAATTTGTTATTTTAGGCTGTGCTTATTTGTATATGTTTAAACACGACCTTTTAATAGAAGCATTAAGTAGATTATTGAGCTTCAATGGATTTTAGAATACAGCTTGTCTAGAATAATACTGTACAGTTTTTAAATTGTAAAAATGCTCTACCCTGCAAGAAATCAGCCTGGTTATTAGTAAAATGTTCTTTAGTTTTAAGAGATTTTATTATTTAAATTAACAACCTCAGACATTATAACGAAGAAAACATAATATCTTAAAAACTGTAAATTATTTTGGGCTAATATTGAATTTGATAAGTTTTATATTATTTGCTAATTACATTTTTAACTATTATATTATCATAGTTTTTGATTAATCGAATAAAGGTACCTATTACCTATATACAATCTATTTTATTTAGTATAAAAAATAACAATAAAACTTTTTTTTAGTTGGTCCCCCTAACACTATCTGTTGTTGAAACAACATAAAATTCTTTTAAATTTAAAACGGTTGTCTTCGTGATGATGTTCGGCATTTTGATCGGCCGTGGTTGTTGTTGGTGTCGAACGAATATCTCGATTATCGGCCGATTCGATTAATCCTCAGAGTGCTAAGTTATTGGTACACTGTTCCTCTGATGTCATGGCTGCTTCTTTACTGTCCACCATTAGACAGGGTCCCAACGACGTACACGAAGCATCCTTGCATTCTATGTCACATATTCATAAAAATTGTAGAGATATTAATAAATATTACGGGAAACAAACAAAATTGTCATGACCGTATCTTTGTGAGAGGGGGGGGGGTAGGTTAACCTATATACAAACCTATATATAACCTAACCTAACCCGGGGCACCCTAGTTACGTCCCGTAAAAAAGGTATACACGAATTGCGTCCTGCTATATATTGGTTAGGTTTATTTCGTTTTCATGGGTTCTCCTTGGTGTGTTAATTATCCAGTTTATTAAAAGGTAGCCTGGGCTCTGATATTATGTTTGATAATAATATAAAATTTAATTATGATAATGGATGGATTTTGTTTGCGATCCCTGATTGAAAAGCAATAATAAGTTCGTTTATCGTCATCGTGAACAATAAAACACGACCTCTATTCTACCTACACTATGTAGGTAAAGCTTTGTATTATATTTATGTGTGTATAGCATTTAGTTACGCAATGTTCTGGATTTACCAAGCTGATATAAAATTCTTGATTAGGTACAGTATCTACTGTTGATAATTTGTTGAGTTTAGTATATTTTTTACTGCAGTTCAGTCTTCGTTCGTTACTTTTCGTATACTTACGTGAGCTGTGATAACTGTTTAGTTTTAAAATGGAAGTGCAAAATATTATAAGTGAAAAACAATAACATTTGAAAATAATTGACAAATATAAGTTCTGTTTTCATAGATGTCTGGCTAATAATATTCAACGTTGGAAATTTTTTGATTGATATTTTGATTATTAATATTATTATTATTTATTTATTATATTATGGACTATATTGATTTTGACTAGATTTAAGTCATTTAACGTATTTGATAAACAATTTTTTGATTGACATTTTGATTATCAACATTATTATTATTATTTATTTATTCTTGTTAGTTGTTTAAGAACCCTTGATTAAATTACACGAATCACATCCTGGATTTTTCGGGACGCAACTCGTGTGCTCCCACCTAACCGTACCTTGTTTTTGTACATCGCGGTTAAACAAATGTGAAAACTTATAATATTATGTAATGATTAATGAGTAACAGTGGCGCAACTAAGATTTATTTTCGGGAAGGGGGATGGGCAACCTTCCTCTTGTTGCGACAATGATGAGCATTGACTATAGGCTAAAATTATAACCTTAATTTAACATAAATTGTTGAATCTTCGGTACTCGTCTAATATGCTACCTACAGCTACTTTGTTGGTGTAGTATGCTACCTACCGTAAAATAATACCTACCAAAAAACGTTTACTGATTATTGATTAATAACAAATTAACAACAATATTAATAACAATTTATTAATTTATTGTTGTCAAGTACTTTATAATATTTCTATACGTCATTATATATTATTATACATTATAATATATTATTTTTACATCATCCCAGAAAACTTCTAATAAATCGTGTTGTGTATTAATGGACTGCCACCATTCTTATTTTAATTGTCGGTCTAACACAAATCTGTTGCTCCTCGGGTTTTAATTCCGTATTTAGTTTTGACATGTCTCCATACACACTCGATCGTTTGTATTTGTGTGTCCGTTGTGGGATCAACAAAAAACCCTTTTACGAAAATTTTGTTGGTATTCTTTCAACGTGCCTCCACAAATAACACCATCTTTTAATTTAAAACTACTACCAAGTTCTGGGAGCAAATTTCTTTCTTGAAGATAATTAACACATGTTTCCTCATTGCATAATATTTGCCGTACAAATAGCACATTGATTTGTTAATTTTTGTTTATTTTAAAATAAAAAAATAAAAAGTAAAACTCCCAACGAATAGGACACATACCCGAACACAACACAGACACAACATAATAATATGTTTAAAATATATAACTAAAATAATATATCTAAAAGTAAGTTATCATGGGTCTTGATGGATCAGTTACCTATCATAATGGCTATTAAACTATAATTTTGTACAACTGTTATTAATATGTTATTTATCGTAATGACTCAAATGTACTTTCCCGAAATAAAATTAAATAAAATAAAAATAATTACGCTAGGTAGTATACTACACGCATATAGTTTTTGGTAGATACCATTTAACGGTAGGTAGCATATTAGACAAGTACCGAACCTTCCCGTGAAAAAAATTCTGGATATGATTTAGCCATATAATTTATAAATATTTAATTATTTGACATTATCGATTATAAAGTGAAGTACCTGTAAGTAGGTACTTGTGTCTTGTCTAAAAATAGTTTACCTGCTGGATAAGTGTTTGAAGGCGTGTGCATCAAAGTAAATGGTAATTTGAGTGACATCTGACCGCCCATGGCGCCTATTAAAAGCTTGACTTTTACGTAATATGTGACATAAATTGCGAACACGTTTCTGTCTTCTGGCGACACGCATACCACAGTGCTTGACAACGTGCCCTCTGACTTGTTTACGGCAGACCCCAGCGAGTCCTCTAGTGCGATCCAGTTTTTGGTTCTCGCCTTGATAGGGTGCAGCAGGTATTCCTTTTCGAGTGAACCACCATTGCCGGGTATTGGTACGTCGGCACATTCATCTGATGCCACTGTGTTCTTAAATTTACCGTTGCTGAACATGCATACGTCGACGTGCTGTACGATGAACACCTATAAATATATATAATATCGTCAGTATCATACTATAGCTGATATAATAGAATTTTGTTGTATTTTTTTAGTAGTCCTGCAGTAAAATATTAAAATCAATTTTGTTTGTCAAAAATCTGCAGAAAAATATAATTGCTGTCAGCTATACAGTGGATTCATTTATTAAATTGCATCATAATAACAACACTGTATTTTTATTTCTTACTCAACCAGATCAAGACTTATGTTTTCTGTTTTTACTTTATTTACCCTTACAGTGTCTGAATTTTATTGAAATTCTCAATTTCCAGATTTTTGATTAATTTAAAACATACATTTTTTTAAATTTTATCCAAGAAGTTACTATTATACTAAGATATTTTTTTTTTAATTTGAATTATTTCTTATTAACGATAACCTAGCATTATTTTATTTATCTAGATAGGATAGAACAATGTAACCGTGAAAATTTACTTCAATGATATTTTGCCACTAGTTAAAATCCCTGATGAATTTTTATTCCCAGGTAAAATGTTGCTAGGTAATATTGACTCATAGTAAAATGTTGGTAGGGATATATTGTATCGGCGGGAACTTGGAGAATTTCACATAGGATTTGATCACAGCCACATCGGAACACGTTTGCAAATTATTTACTTAGGTGTATTGTTGTTTAAATTTCAGAAATATTTGAGTTGAATCAGTAATCGGTTATAAGAAAATAAAATGCATATGAGTGGCACTCATACCTATACATCCATATGCCTATATTATGTTTTACCGAGAGTATAGGGGAATTTGTTTTACTTGTTTAACTTAAAGCTTTTACCTTTATTCGTCTGACAGCTTTTTTACTTGTGTTCTTCACGCTGATGTTAACGTGAATTGGATCACCGTGTGTATAAATAGCTTTGTCTAGGTTTGCCTCTAAGGTAACTTTACCATCGCTAAGTAAAAATGGTTTCTCTGAAGTAGCTTGTGGTCCTCTTTGACGCCATCCTTTTGGCTGCTCTGATCTGGGTGTTGGTGTGGGCGGTGGTGGCGCTGAAGCCATTTGTACTACTTTGATACCCATTTTTACAATATTTTTTCGCTGTAGCTTCTCGTCTGCCCTTTCGGCTACAGTTTTATACATACAATAACATTGTTAATTTTTGTGCAGTACATTTAAGTAAATATTAGAGGTATTTTGACATATAAGGGCTTTATATAATATCAAAAACACGAGTATTAAATTAAGGAAACTTATACACATGTCGTATTATATGTTAAAGGTATAATATAATTTGTATTTTATGTTTAATTAATATTACATTGATAACTCGTTTGTTTGTGCGCTAAGGGATATAAGAAAACCCTACAGCAGGATAGTGGGTATTACTTGTTTTTAGTTTTTACAGAACAAATTTTTCATTTTGAAAATATTTAAGTCTTGTCCATAAAATGATATAATTTCCCACGGTATTTGTTAAACTTATAATTAATTGAACTAGAAACCGTTCGCGGTATAACATCTGTAGCGCTTGATCTAATTTGAATACAATTGCGTATAAGCCTCCTTTGAGATTTTAAATTATAACGGAATGATGTGCCATTGCATACGTGATAATATTATAATACATGGATATCAATACATATATATCCTCGACTCTCGTATATATCCTTGTACATTGTACTTACTACTTGTATATTATTAAATATATGTGTTTTTGTAACCATTTGATATTATAATGATAACATTCAGTAAACATGACCATCACTTTAATTGTTTGAGAGAAAACATTTAAGAAACTTAAAATGTATTATAAAGTTAAATAAAATAAATTTATATTATTTTGTCAAGGAAATTAACGTAGTTAATGCAATACAATCTTTTACGCATAAGTTTATAACAATTATTGTTCGGTTGACGGTTAAAGTAATTTTATAATAAGGTTGAAATGTGTGATAATATTTTGTTTATTGACTTTGTTAAGGCGCCCGGTGCCCATTTTGTCCTCAAAAATACACTCTGCGGGAATAATGATACCGCCTTGTAAAATCAACCAGATTTAATATTTATTTTTTTTTAATTGCTAGAGGGAAATATTCTACAGCCCGCATCGATCTCTGTTTTTCAATATTTTATTTTCAAACTTTAAAATATGTCTAAAAAAATACAAGATAAAAAGCATTTTTTTACACATTATTTAATACAATTATTTGAAATAAATTACAAAATCAGAGATCGATGCGGGCTATAGGAAGTCTTCTTCTTTCAAATAAAATAATAGCCATCAAAATCCGACAATTCTACACAACTTGAGAGTTATTCCCGTAAAGTAATTTTTTTCGATATAATACACCTTATCGACCCCTTCCCCCTAAATAGGCATTGGGTAGTAGATTAGTGAAAATGTCTTATAATTGAGGTGGAAACTAAAATATGAAATTTAATTATCAAATTTTATAGAATTGTGGAAAATTTGAAAAGCTGGCACCGAGACCCTTAAAATATTTATTGACCCAAATAAAACATACAAAATCTTTTATATTATATGCAAGTTAATGATCTGCGTATAATAAATTCTCTGTACACATATAACTCAATGTATACAAAACAATACTAATTAATTATATTTATTAAATTAATAATAATAATAATAATAATATTTTATAGATTTTTGTCCATACCTATATATACTCGTATATCGTAACTAGTTCCTATTGGAGCGCCGTTGTATTCTTTGGCAGGAACTAATTGAACGCTAGGTGGAGCTAAATGAGTTATTTCCATTGAAAACGCATGAGCATTGCTTCCCAGTCTTTGTATTAACATTTCCTTAGAAAAAAAAACAAAAATTTGAATTTTAAGAGATCTTTTTTGTATTAGAATATACACGTTTTTTGTTAGATGTTTTTAATTAGCTTAATTAAAAGCAAGATAACGATACGAAATATATACTATTTATTATGTACCTACATCGATATAATGAGATTTGTATGCATCATATTTCTATTTTAGGTACATTTTTTTTAGTTGGTAACTTTTATCAACTTTAATACAATTAAAACATTAAATAACGTTACAATAATAGTGACTGTTAAATGTATTTTTTTTATGATTCACTTGTTGTTGAATTTTGAATTTTGCTTCCAATTAAAGTAGCTATCAACAGTTAAAAATATATATACATTAAAAATAACATAAACAAGTAGAAAAGACAGAAGACAAAGAAAAAACATAAGTTAATATAAAATAAAAAAACATATAACTAGTGAAGTTGCTATAAATAAAATGATGCCTAAAATACAATTGAATTTAATACGTTATAATCAAATTGAGAATACAGCATTCTTAAAAACCTTCAACACGTTAATAATGAATCTTAGAAAGGAATTATATATAATTTGTGGCTCTAATGACATGATATATGTAAAAATTTAAGTAATTCTAACCGGGGACTATGAGTGATGTGCAATTAGCGAGAATGTGAGTGAAGTCGCAGATAATTTCCTCGACATGACGAGTACACAGAGGAGAGTCGTGTTTAAGCCTTAAGGCAAGTGAAAGGCATGCGCGGGAAGTAAATTGTGACCTAATCTGAGCCTGGAAAATCGGACGATGTGAGACCTGGTTAGGGACTGTTTAAGGAACCATGATGAGATGGTATTATTGGAGTTATGGATTTACACCAAGTAGGAAAATCGAACGCTACTTATGACCGCATCTCTTGCCAAGCGTATTAGGAATTGGTTTTAGTATATTTAAAAGGCTGTTAGACGGGATTTTTCGAATATGGGGTTTTATACTATATTTGGTGGATGTTGCGAGGATATCAATTGTTATTAGGTACTGAACTTTTTATTAAAAAAAAAAATTAAATTATAAATTATTTGTTTACCAAGATCAATTAAATCTGAATATTATGATTAAAATAATCATTTATTTGATTTAGTATGATGTATTTTTTTTAATACTTATATAGTATTTTTACCTATAATAATGAATAATTTTTAATTTTCATTTATTCATACAATTATTATTGTATTATGTATACATGTAATACATTTCAAAAAGTAATTTTTGAAGCTTATATTAAATATAATATTTAAATTAAGTTTTAAAGTATTAATTAGTTGATTATTATTTATTGTTAATATAGTAAGTATCATAAATTATAATTTATAATACTTTATTTTTAGATGAACAGACATAATAATATAATCAATATTTATATACCTACCTGTAACGGTGTATTTTGTTCGCGTTGTGCATTTTCGTGAGGTGGATAAATTTGCGCTAAACACATGATTGCTTCGTTACAGAATTTCAATCCCATTACTTCCTCGTCTTCTCTTCCATACCGGAAAGTTAATGTTATTTGCCCGAACACCTTTATGAATTGAAATGCATAAAATAAAAAATTACTACACATAATTTTGTTTTTAGGATGGTTTAAATTTTAATTACGGTGAAATGTATTAATGTTATTTGAGACTACAGTTTTTAGTAATAACAATTAGTTATATTATGCAGGTATACTATGTAATATTACTCTTGAAAATAAAATTGGGTAGATCGTGTTCTATTAATCACTTAAAACTGTTTTGTTATAAATCCATCAAAGTTCGTTGAATAATTTTGTACAGGGCTATTCATTTAATGTAAAGTTGCATAAAGCGTGTTACTCTTTCTCATTGTGTTTTTAAATTTGTTTTTTAACGGTTACCTATATAGTCAACTATTAACATTTAACACTCATGACATGACATCGTACACAACGTCTTTGTATGAAAATTCTCCTGTTAAACACCATCGTTTCGTAGCGTGTTTTGTCGAGGGCGCCCATTTAAAATCCATTAAAGACGCAAAAGAACCGGGAAGTAATAAGAGCAATAATAATACTGTAAAACTCAGCATGACCGCGTTGAAATGCTTTTAACGCCAGTGTAGGTCTCGAAAGTAATTCAACCAACGCGTTTTACAGTATTGTACAGTGTATGTGAAGTCATGAAGTCGTGAAGGGGTGTTTTCAATGGTATATTATATAAACTTGCGTGTGCACTTAACACATCCTTTACATACGTATACATCCTCCAACTGAATTATTTTAGACAACAACTGTACAGTAATTGTTAAAAATTCTTAATTAAATGATAATAGGTACCTTGTACCTATATACATATATACCTACCTGTTAATTATATTACGATCGATCGTTGCAATCGCGAATAGCAACTCAACCGAGCGTATATTTCCCGTTTAGTACTCAGTATAGGTACCTACCTACAATGTTAATATTTAAAATAACATACTATTCGTACTTGTATGTGTATCATTATATTTTCTATATCCTCCGGTAAAATAATGATTTATTATTGTTTTATATTATACTTTGCTAATATTTATTTATTTATTTAACTAACGTATATTATTATGTAAAAATATAATGTGAAAAATATTTGTGATTCATCTCTAAATAAACGATTTGCTTTGTGTATATAAACATATATTATGTATTAAGAATCATGAAGTATAAAGTTTGTTGTAGTCTATATGCAAGTTTATACGTAGAAACTTTACACGAGTAAATTTTTGAGTAGAACTACTTATGAATGACAACCCTATAATATAAATACAATTATATTTTCAACGTAGATAATATTATATTTTATGGAGATTTATAATAACCGTGATTTTGATACACTTTTTAATCATTCGTTACAAACATTATAACTTATATATATATTTGAATTGTGTAATTAAATATAATATTATTATCCAAGAGTAATAACTTAATTAATGATAATACAATTTATTATTATTACGCTGAAACTTGATATTGTTTACTTTAAAGATTTCATAAAAAATATTTAATTACTTTATGTTTAAAAATATAAAATTATAAAAAAAAAATATTTTAATTCACAGTACCTTTTTCTTTGTGTCCCTCAGTAGATCTGGTTCCACTAATACGATCCCGTGTATTTTTGTGGACGAATTGTTGGACACCACTACATCTCTGTTGCCTAAATATAAACACAGCTTGTTGTTCTGGGCAGTCTTTCTGAAAACTCTGTAAAATGAAAATAAAAAATTTTATTTTCATAATTGTGTGTTTTCAATTTTGATAGTTGGTCAGTGGAATATTTAAGTTGTATTTTTATATAGTCAAAGTTTTAATTTGTATAATATCAAGTATTAAAAATGTATTTAATTTTATGGCATGCAAATATTATCTACGGTTTTACGTCATTGTGCATCCGTTATTGTGCGATGAATCATTGTTAATTTAATGCTTATAGTTTATATTTGTTTTATTTTTCAAAATTTCAGTTTGGGTGAATATGAAAAAGGGTTTTTTTAAAACACCGGAGGAATATTATCGCAATATTCATACAATGGATTTCGCTTTTTTTCTTTGTCTGCATTAGAGTTTAATAGGTGTTGTAGTTAATTGGCATATGCGTTCCTGTTGGGTTCATTATTTTTAATTAAAAGGGAAAAAAATGTATTGAATGCTCGCCTATACGCCATATACTGCAGTTGTGTCAGAGTTGAATTCAATGTGACGCGTGAACTGCCGTGTACATAACTGTATTATAAACAATGCTTTCCTATACTTTTTTGAATATACAACATTTAAATCAGTTAATGTAGATTTGTCCATAATAAATTATGTTTTAGAATGTCATGGGCAGTCATCTGAAATGTCTATACGTTGTCGGAAAGGCGAATAGCATTGATTAATGGTTATCACTTTCTAAAACATGCCAAATAATGAAATATTGAACTTTATCTGACAATATAATATTTATTAATTAGAATTAGAATTTTATACACATGGATGTATAATAAGTGTATGTACTTTAGTAAAATATAAATGTCATGCTACTCATACTATCTTTTTTTCATGTGGTATCACAATTGAGGCGGGAACCACGATATTATTACTTTCACCTATTTTTTTATTAAAAGAATAATTACTAGCTATACATAATTTTGTACAATAAATAATTTTGTTGAGTGAAATAGCGGTGAATATAACAGAGTGGGAATGTACTCATTAGTACCACCCGACAGGTCAAGCCAGCAAGTCTCTAGGCCAAGAGCGTTTTAATCTTCTTTAAGGATTGTCAGGGATTGCACAGGAAGACAGTCTTTTTATTAATGGGTTAGTGTGATGGGTTAGTTTTGAGTGAAATGAGAGGAAGTAGGATTTAGTCAGATGTGAAAGTGTAGGTACTTTTAGGTCGTTGTGAAGATAGGCATTTTTTATGTATCATGGGGCAGATACGATTTGACGGAGGCATATGGACTGGAAGGTTTGTATAGTACGCATGTTTGAGGGTTTAGCTGAGCTCCATATCTGGATGCCGTGTGCCCACACTGGTCGTATAATAGCTTTATAAATTAACAGTTTATTGCTGGTGTTTAATTTGGAGCGGGGAAGTGGGCGGAACAGGTGAAGTCTAGAGTTTACGAATTTCCTTTTGTTTTTGAGATGAGACTATGTAATAATTAAACGTAATACGTATAGAAATTGGTGTTTTATTAAAAATTAGATATAGTGATATACATAAATATAAGAATAATTAAAATACTAAAAAATGTAATGAATATAACTATAAATTTACCTGTGTGCTATTCCTGGTAAAGAATCTTGAATGCATGACCTGAAAAATTATAAGTTATAACCAATGAAAATCTAATAAGTGATAAGTAGTTTGCAACAGTATAATAACATTAGAGTCAATACCAATATTTATAGTTAAATCAATTTAGTGTTTGTTTATATAAAATAAAGTATTCCTACTATATGTATAGAGTATTATCTATATTTAATGGTAAAACTTTGTAATTTAATTACATAAAATAATTAAGTCAAGCTAAGTAGAGTAAATAAGTTCAATATAATTTTTCATCGGGAATATTGTGTGTTTTTTTAAAGCCTTATTCAAATACTACCTACTTTGAATGTAATATGAATAAAACAAATTTATTTTAGAATATACCATAAAAGTTTATAAATGTTTATTTGTTTGTTACAATGATTGGATATTAGTTCTGATAATATTAATGTATATGCATTACTATATTTATTTATTTCTAGTATATAATATTATGTTACCGCCAATGTCTGCAATCAGTTATTTTCAGTTATGAATTGTCATTATTAACAATGTATTATTTGGTTAGGTGGATAGACACATCATAAAATTACTAAAATTGAGTCAATATGGGCAGTATTAATTTATTTATTAGTGCACTTAATTTAATATTACTCAATTAATTTATTTTTCGGAAACATATTTTGCAAATACCTAAATACCTAAATGAATGAATGCATTTCTTATTTTTCTATCAATATATCAATTAAAATATATATCAGTTATTTTATACTTTTATACAGTATCAGTTGTGTTCTTATATTTTTCCTTTACAATGTACTTAATAAATTGTCTACTAACTTTCCAACTACTAATTGTCGACTAATTTGATGACATTTTTGAAGACTTAATACAATTGAGCTCTTTCAAACATCTGTTTACTAATACGCAGGAACAAATTATTAAATAATATACGGATATATAGCATGTAACGTTTAGACACGTGTCTTTTGTTAATGCTTTTAGGGCATTTATATTTTATTCTCAAAAATATAATGATATCCCACCGTAGTCTATCCTTAATGATAAACTCGTCAACGCCACACGTAAAGACAGACATTTGTTGTTTGACCGACCCAACATTTTTCAAAACAAAAATAATAATACAGATTATAGTGGGTATATCTTTGACGGCAGGCGTGCACAATACGACTACCATTATTATTTTTATATTAATCTTTGTGTATTTATGTCTTCAACCATGATAATCAGTATATTTATGGGTTCTATTCACGTACACGATTTCATCGCTGGACCATTATCTTTCGCTTTTCATTTGACGCACTGAGACCACAAAGTGGCTAAAATATGGGTACATCATATATATGTATATTATATATTATAATAGTACAAACGACCTCCCCTTGATCACATTTGGTTATTAATTATATTTGTCACAATTCGATAAAAAGTGCAAGACTTCTAATTTAAATTGTATGTGTTATTATTTATTAAGTATTTGTATGATTAGTAGATTGTGATAATTTATTTAAACAAATCAAAAATGTATAATTAGGTATTAAAAAAATTAAATTAGGTATCTATAGTCTACACGTATACCTTACCCAGGGGTGCCATTTCAGTTTTAAAATAGGACTCCCTAATTTTTACCAGGCCACATTTGTCTACCATCAGGCCACAATTATAACAATGAAAATTAAAAGGTAGCCATGTTGGAGTTATTTCTAACCTTACTATTAGGGATGAAAAATAATTAATATTTTAAGTGATAACACTGATAAAAGTATAATATCATTATTCCTTAATATACATTTTCTTTCTATATCTTTAATATCTAAGTATATCTATGTGTATCCCTTTATTTATAAAATATTTTTATTTTATACTAATTACTTAAATTAATTCAATTTAACTGATACATCGGGCATCGGCGCCAGCATGAAATTAAGGCAGGCCAATATTATACGGCGAAAAATAGGGCTGCCAATGTATACCCTGCGATACTCCAAATAGCGCCCCTAACCTTACCTATACGAAAATATAATTGTCAATGTATGAAATTTATAAATACAAAATAATCTATGCCATATGTAATTCAGTGTAGTTTACAATTTTGAAGACATGCTTGCAGTATATCTATCACTTCTATTTATATTATATAAATGAGATTAACTTTAAATCGAATCGGAAAATCGATTACTTTATATTCTCTTGATGATTTGGAATGAATTTTAATCTAATAATATTTTGAAATGTTTATTTCATAAAGGTGTTAAATATATTTGGATGATTTTCTTATACATAGATATTTACAATAACTAGATAGCTGTCTTTATACTTCAGTTGTGACTAACGTTGAAATCGGCCGCAATTTATAAAGCAGGCAATGTTTACATTGATTTTACATTGATTTATATATATATATATATATATCTATACATATGTACTGTGATAATATTATTTTGTAAACATTGCCTGCTTTGTAAATGGTAACTGACTTCGATGACAAGAAGGAGACGGCTATCTAGTTGTTGTATATATCTATGTTCTTATATGATTTTTTCGTGTTTTCAAGTTAGTTGCGAGTTTCTATAAATACATAGGTGCATAATTAATATCAAATACATTGCTTTTATGAAACAAGTTAGATTTTATTTCATTTTCAACGGTCATCTGTTGGACATATACAACAACAAAATTATGTTTCTTTTTACATTTTTGGAACATGCATCGATTAAATAACCTAACCTAACCAGATTATTATTATTATTATAGAATATTATTTAATCAGTGGTATTGTAAAATAATGTTTACAGTGCACCTACTTTATTCAATTCCATTATTTGTAAAAAAAGCTGAATCGTATTTTCACACAAGTGGGGCTTAATTCGCAAGGCATTGGTATAGGCTCTATTCAGTATAACATGTACTTCTTCAAAATACATATTGTACGAGCTTGTACATTGTATATTTGTATATTTGTGAGAATAGGTATAGTAATTTAATTCTCTGAAATAATCCTGAAATTAATTTTCTGTTTAATATACTTCAGGGTATTTTTTCATTAAACTCGTCTGTGTTGAAATTTGAAACATTCAATTGAAATTAAAATTAAAAAAAACAATAAATACTAGTAATTTTCAAATTCATCACACATAATACACGTTAATTTATTTCTTAGGGTTATTAACTATTTTTTTAAATACTTTGATAAGAATAAGAACATTGTAGTTTTTTTTTACTAGAATTTTTTTATTAATTTTATAAACATACTTTCAACAAACAATATAAATAAAAATGTTTAACAAAATAAGAAGATTAAATAGGTTATAATATGTAAACACTTTTTAAAACCAATAATACTTGAAAAAGTTTTAATTTAGTTTTAAAAATTAGGATTTATTTTTAATTTTAAAAAAACTTAAAAAGTGTTATATATTATTTAGTTAATTGAAATAATAATCATAAAAATAAGAAATAATAATAATTTATAGTTATTGTTTTTTTTTTCAATTGTTTTTGAATTATGTAGAATTGTGTAAAGATAAACCCGTAAACAATTTTGAATATTCCCTTTAAAGTTTGAGGATATCCCATGATATCGTGTTATATCGTATAATATGAAATATTTATGTAACCGTACCATATAGCAATAGAGAAGACACCTACGCAATATACCGATTACAAAATAGCCTTTTAGATATTTTCCCTAACCAACCGATAGTTTACTGTGGAAATTCATTTTAATGTTTCAATTTATGTAATAAACAATGGCCTGCATCAGATCGTTCTCAAAGCACACATAGACTTTTTCATTCAGAGAGGAATCAAAAGTGTATTTTATTTAGTTACCTAAATGTTCGTTTCAATGAAATTACTTCGACGGTTTTATGTAGGTATTGTATTAAAACCGAATACAATTATTTTTGGTAATCTCTGTTCATCTAAAATCATATTATATGAGCATAATACCTATTATATTAAAATATAATCAATTACTCTTTTTTCTTAAATTCTTCATCTCGATTAACCATCTGCGAAGCAAATGTTTATTTTTATAACCAACCATTTATGTAAATTTAATTTTATTCCATTTTTGAACTTAACAACCTGATAATTATGAATACGCCGTTTCTGCGTCTTCAGCCATGATACAATGCTTTCTGTAATACATTCGTTTAAAGTAAATGCTAAAATGCTGAAATGCTAATTGTTCGTTTCTCGTACAAATATTTTCGAAATCCCTATCGACAATTTTTTAGTGGGACCCATTATTATGTATAAATATTTTATTATAATTTCGTTTAGTTTTGTAACTAACTAAGGTCTTAACTATACTTAAGGTACCTATAATACCCTTATAGAATTTAAGTTGCCGATTTAAATTGAAATCGGTCTAAAATAATTAAAATACATTCAAATATTTTAACGTCTTCAAGCACAAAAATTACGAAATTTTAGTTGCATTTGTGAGTGGAATTTTATATTGGTTTACTCACAGAATATAAGTTATACACTATTATAGGTAGGTACCTATATACTTATTAGCTATTAATGAAGAATTAAGTGCTTAACGATTTTAAAAAATGCATTTAGATTTTATTTACTTTTCTACTTAGTTTAACTTGTTCAAAGCTTAACATATATCGTGTGTTTAGGTTATTTTACATTGAATCCTCTTAATATCAAACACATTCTCAGTAATAGATATTTCCAAACTCCTCGGCGTAAACTTGCATGAAAAAATAACTCACCCAAATAGCGTAAACATTTAAATTCTTCCTCTAAGGTGTCCGAAATAGAGGGGTTTCACTGTTTGTGAATTGTATATACCTATATACCCACATTATGTTATTGTGCTGTGTTTAATGTACACAGTATGACGTAAAAATAAAATAAAAGCTGTCCCTTCTAAGATTTTGAATTTATCCTATATAAATGGTGATTGATCGCGACGTTCCGCAAACATTTCGATAAAAGTGTCACCCTGCTTTCTATTCGATAACTGGCGGACTCGAACAGTTAATCAGTTTTGAAGGGTAAACATGTTGGCACACTCAACGAATTTGGATAACGTCGTTTCCTTGCGTTTTATTAACCGTGAAGTAAAACAACAAAAAACCTACCATCGACAACGTTGTACGTTTGAATAATTTCTTTTCTCCACTCGCTCAAGATTGTCGTCACAATAATGACGCCACGAACGCATAGACAACGGTTTGATTAAATAATAATATATATATGTAATATGTATACATTGGTATGTACGTACAATACTAGGCATAATAATATAGTGACGAGTTTTTTGTGAAAAAAGAACGCCGCCGCCGCGCCATAGAAGAGCACATCAAAAGATTGTTTTTTTCGGTTTAAAGAAATAAAGGGTCGTTTTAGACTGTTTACGTGTGCGGTGTGTGTTGTAGTCCTTATAATAATTTCACTCGACCGAGAATACGTTTCATCTTCCACGCTGACAAGATTGATATATTATACATGTATAATGTATGCCTATAATAATATTATCATGTCCTGTGTTGAACGTTCCGCTATAACCTACTTTTGTACTGTAGTAATTGTACCTAATAATTTGACGACGGGTCGTCCTAATTCGTTTGATAATGTACACATTTATTTGATTTTTATTTACACACAAACATACAATATTAAACACATCATAAAAATGTTAACAGGTGTTATAATTATATATTATTGATGGTAGAAAATTCTGTAATATGTAGAAAGTTAAAAAGTTCAAAGTAGCCGGCTACAAATTAATTTCATTTGGTAAATTACAATACTTAATCGAGTTAACTATGGTTGTAATAAGTTTTATTATGGCTAGATGGTAGTGAGTTCCAAAAAGTTGATTAAAAAACAAATTTACCCATACTTACAAAAATAATACACTGTGGAATTGTTTACTGGTTAATAATATACAAGTTGCTGACCCTTTTATATTGAACAATAATTTTCAACTCATGTTAAGTTAATTTGTTTGTTGATAGGATAACTTAATCAAAACTAATTAACCTACGTCTTTTATAGTTTGTATAGTATACAGTGATCAATTTTTTCAATAGCGATGACCGCAACAAATTTAAATAAATCTAATTAATCATATGATGTGGTCTCTCGTAGTGCGTATATAGTACGTATAGCCACATATCATTTATTTATTTTGCAAAAATGTATAAGTGTATAGGTCTGGTGAGTGTGTATATATTTTATATCTGGTCACCGCTAGGAAAGCTGCTAAATTTATGGAAACGACCCCTGACACACACTTATATAATATTTAAATGGATTTGTCTGCGCTAATAAAACGTTAAGATGTTAAATGATAATAAAAAAGAAATTTGTGTATTAAAAAATATTTATTTCCGTTCAGCCGAATTTCTGACGAGTGACCGACCATGTAGTTTCACTGCTAGATATATAAAATAGTCCTGTGCTTGAATAATATCGGTGAGTTCAAAAATAAATTAAAATCGGTATCTCATACGTCGATATTTGTAATCGTGACACACTATCGGGGTACGGCGAACAAATTGATATGCAAATATGTAATGCTATACCTATGTATATAGCGCCGCAGAGCATCATCAGTTCGGTTTATATGTTTTGACGCGTGTATTAATATTTCGTTGGATGCGGTAGTTAATTATCATTTATCATTATTAGTCGTACGTTCAATCGAATGATATTTATGTAAATACATGTTAATATCATTGCTATATAAGCGTTTTACAAATTGGAATAGTTTACAATGTAAATATTAAATTACATCGAAATTACAATCGTTGTGCACTTGACAAGTCTGCAGTTTTTGATTTCTAAATAAGTTTTCAAGCTCTTATGAGCTATTCAGGCTCTGCTTTTAATACCTATTTATTCCATACTTTTCTTGTATAATCTTGGTCAAAGTTTCTATTCCAATCCGGTTTCAACTATAGGTATTTATTAATAACGTCTAGCCACCTTTGCCTTGGATGTTCTCCCTGATATTTTTCGATTTATTTGATTTACCATTAAAATCTTAATAAGAGAACCATCTGCTCTCCATGTATGACCAGCCCATGCAAGTATTGAACTATCAACAAACTGCACTATATCTTCGTTTGTATACAAATTCTTTAATTCCTTATTTGACTTCTTTTTCCATTTTTGCACACGGTCATCGAATACTGGACCATAAATTGTTCTTAAAATGTTTCTCACAAACACGATAATTTTAATGTAGTCCCCTTCTTTTGTGGCACATTATGTGTTGCAGCCATACTCATAGGTAGCGATAGGTCTTAAACTCTTAAATAAGTTGTATACAGCTTCGCTTTGGTATTTCTGAATAGTAACCTAGACTTAAGTAATGAAACTATAGCTAAATACGCTTTGTTAGCAGGCTGCAGGTATTTACTAAATTACACATTATATTTAAATTTATACTCCAGTTTGTTGTAAAAACTTGAGATATATTTGATATTTTTTTTAAATATTTTCCCTACAACATTCAGAAAATTATTTTTACTAGTATAAAATGTATAAACGCAAATCGCATATTATACCTTCTATAAAACACAATGTTATGAAAGATGTTAAAAGTTGTGGTTTGTATATTGAAAAGCTAAAAGTATATATACATTTTAGGTTTTATAAGTTTTTTCAGACATTTTTTTTTAATTATAATTATTTTGAGAATTTGAATTCAAATTTAACTCATCCATTACTGTAATCTACTCAATTCCAAGGTACAATCGACATATATCCTACTGTATACAGCAAGAGTTTTTCCTTTTATTGGACCTTTATTACACATAGTACATACAGATATTATGTGATTTAATTTGAACTAGTTGTTGATTCCTAAAGCTATCTAAATGCTCTATTGATTTATTGACAAATTAGCATTTTATGTAGGTATTGAATTAATGCAGTTATACGAACCATATGATAGTAATATAAACAGAAAGATTCGATATTACCGCATAGTTCATGCTGGTTATTTATTCACTGTGCACAATTTTCATCTGCATCTTAGGAGTGTCTATTCAAGATACGGAGTTAAATTAGTTAATAACGTGATTAAATCTTATAGCTTGCATAGTTTTCAAACCTCCCTTTATGTAGTTTATCTTTATCATCACTGCAACTATGAATGGATTGATTATATTATACGCTTGAAAACGGTTTGATGATTTATTAAATTGTCAAATTCGTATGATACCCAAGTAATAATTTACTGTCTTACTAAGTATTTACGTTTCTATTGTAGGTGCCTACAGTTTTTATATCAGTAAACTAGTATGGCCTATTACATTTTTTAAATTAAAAAAAAAACAGGCTATTGTTGATAAATGTTTAAAAAAATACTCGAGTAGTCTAAGGTAGAGTAGAAGAACTCAAAACTTTGGTAATATTTCGCACAGTATTGTTCGTGAAAACTAGAAAATATTATAAAGGCTTACATTATTTTGATTCCATATACCTAGATCTATAACCGCTACGACAATGCTCTTGTAATAATCATATCGTCGTATTGTTTGTCGTATCATCTGTGGTTTGATTACTGTACATAGAAATTAGTTTTGTTTAAAATAAGCAGTGATAGGTACATTTAGTATTTTTATACATTTTATTACGAATATTACGTTTTAATGAGACTATGTATATTTTGTAATTTGATATTGTCATGATGGCGGAGAACGCCTCGGTAATGCATAATAACATTTTTAATGTAATATATAACGAGTTTCGAGCGTTAAGTAATCTGTGAAGTGCCGTAAATAATAATAATACCAACTGCATAATATTTGCGTGCCGCTTAATTGTTCTTATAAAAAAGTTATATTTACGTGCATCGTAATTATTTGCGCTTGTAAACTAATTGAAGCACATCGTAGCACGGGTAAGTTATTGTATTATAAATTATAAACATGGTTCGTTGTCGATTGGGTTCTTGTAGTATACCTATTACCTACATAATTTTAAATGTACAGCACCAGTTATTAGTTTATTACGAGGGATCGTCTAGAATCCAAGTACTTGTTTGATGCGGTAAAACGAATAACTCACGTAAGGGAGAATTCAGAGACGACTAAAGTATAATTACATATATTAAATTATAATCCTATATCAAACTCCTGACTTTGTTCAAAGCGTGGCACTGAATAAAAAAAAATGGAATTCGTGTTAAGGAAGACTATTGGTTATAGTATGGTGTTTAAATATATGTACATTATACATGTTAATATAATATACACACAATATATATGTTATAAACATTTATGTATGTAAGCGAAAAATAATTGAAACTGTTAATAGCCAAATACGTGTTGTGGATATCAGAGGGAGATAAAACCAGAAATATTCTCTAGAAATCAAACGTATATATCCCGTACTGTGCGTATTTTTTTATTTATTTCTCGATATCTCTCCCAAGACAGTCCACAGTACTTGTGACCGCATCAAATATTAAAACACAGAATTGATCCACGGATCAGTATTATTTTCTATTCAGACCAAAAATCAATGGTGTTTTCCGCATCATGGCAGATACGTGATCGGATAGTGTAATTTTTATAAAATACGGTTTTTCATGATTCGTGTTTCGCTTTTCATGTGTAATTATTGATCGTGACAGCATGTAAACAGAGAACAAGAACACAATAGCTATACCTAATAAATTAAATAATAAAACGGCATTTTCGAAGTTCGTCACGAATAGACCATGAATGTAGGTTTTTACTTAATTTTAATATGTCAATTTTTAAAATGGTTTATTTATTAAATTAAACGAAAAATATAATTGTTTTAAAATTGTTAAAATTTAACTCACAAAAAATATATTCTTTTATTTCTTTTAGATTCTGAGTGGAACGATGAATGTATTGATTTTACAATGATGTGTGTTTTTATATTTTTTTTTTTACTTTTTTTTGTGTCTGTGTACACGATAAGTAGTCGAAATAATGCTTCGATTTTCAACTTCAGTACCTTTTTCGATTGGAAAGTGAATATCGTTGGTGCATTGGGGAGGTCAAAATTTAAAGTTCACAGGAATTTTCAAAAGCGCCAAGAAAAACAAAAGAAAAATTAAGGAAAAATGGGAATTTTTACGCAAAATTGATTTTTCACAAAATTGAATTTGGTTTTTGTTGTAACTTTAAAACAAATGAAATTTTCACTGATTGTTTATATTTCCATTTTCTGTACACCATAACATCTTCCAAATATTTTGACTTATTTTGAGCTGTTTACGGACATTGTCAGTTTCCATTTTTTTAGTTTTTTTTTCTATAAATATCAATACAATTTTGTCTGTTGAGTAAAAAAGCTTGAAAATTTAATAGAAGGCTCCTAGGTTATCGTTTCAAAGGCAGATGAAAAAAATTAAAATTCCTTAGTCACAGTTTTTTTTTTATAAGCATTTAAAGTTAAAATCTTGACAAAATGTATCAAATTTATAATTTAATAATTATTTTGTAGTTAAAAATTTATGAAATGTTCAACTTTTATAGTTAAGGATTGAAAATTGAAAACAAGGCTCCACGTAAATAGGTTATATATAAATTACTTTATGCACAATAATATCATCAAATATACTTAGTAACATCATAGTCTGACTGACCGTTTTCGCTCAGAATCGTTTTTCTTATACAATGATATTATATCATTGAATTCAAATTTAACACCATCCATTACAGTGACCCACTTGTAACCTACTGTACAGCAGAGCGACATCCATTTACCCATCTTTTTTGAAATTTATGTCCTTAAATCTTAAATTTCTTGTAATTTACTCATGCAAAACCGCATTTAAATTTAGGTACTGATTTTTCACATAGATATATTGGATAATATTGGACTTTTGAGGCATACTGTGTTTCTGGTGTTGTATAAATATACATTGTATGTACGTGTTAAATCTATCCGACACGATTTTGCAGTTTCGCGATGTGCGCACATGATATGATATATTTACGAACACATTTCGGCGTTGGGTTATAAAATTGTGAACGATGCACCCGCATATAATATCTAGGTATCCATGTGAAGTTGCATTATAATGATAGCAGAACTTGTCAAAAACCTTCCAACAATGTTCGAATGACATTGTTGGAATTCTTTGGAGCCTCTCCCCCCTATTTAGTTATTCAATGTCAAACGTTGTACTGTTAACTTCACATCTAGCACTACACTTTCCAAAACAATCTGATCTACGTTTAAAATTACAAAATAATTGCAAGTTGAGTTTTGATTGTCCATCATACAATTTTTTTATTTTTTTATGATTTTTATATTTTTATTAAGTCAAGATTATGCTATTGATTTAAATATCGCCTAAAAATTGGAAATTATCGCAAATCTAGTTTTGATGTTCAAGGTCCAATTTGAAAATTGTATATCAAAATACTGTAGTTATTATTATTGCTATATTTTTTCACATTCATATTTTTGTGTATCATTATTTACCAAAACCAAGCACAAATTAGGTTTTGGGTGCCTTTAAAATTACGCCCAATCATAGACCAAGACTAAAATACCCTTCCAAATTTACGTGATGACCCTATTACCTATACTCAAAAGAGAATAATCATTATTCTCGATTCTCGTCAGTAATGCGCATCTCCCTCTAACTCACCGGTATCAGCGTGATTGTTAACGTGGTTCTTGACGCACCAATCGAATAATGTGTGATGTGCGAAAAGTGATTGTTCTCTTTTGAGACAGAGTACCTTTAGTGAACTCGTATGATGGAGACAACACGTGCAGGAATAACGTTCTTTGAATTAGCACCCGAAGCGAAACATTACACCCGGTTGGTACGTGTGCGGGGCGCGTATATTCTCTGATAGTATGACGTCAACGGCTGTGGCGTGTTTTAACGAGCAAAACGCACTTTGTATTATAATACTATTATGTCCATCGTTTACGGGTAGAAAGAATGGTTTTTCAAGGGAGCGAGCATCCGACCACGCAACCGTGTCTTAGTTAGATTATTGCTAAATCATTAAGCTGATAAAAATATTGTACAATTTTTAATTTAGCATATTTTGTAATTTGCATCGCAGGTACACAATGCACATAATATTATTTTAGATTCTGAGCTGAGCGATGAATTTACTTTTTGATTTTTCAACGATTTGTGTTTTTCACACATTACGTTTTGGGACTGTAAAAATGCTTCAATTTTCTACTTTAGCATCTTTTATGGTAGGAAAGTGAATCTATAGTTGGTATTTTCGGTTGTTAAAAGTATAAGTAGTTAAGAAATAATAAAGATACATAGGCGATAATCACGATTTTTTTTATAATTATTGAGAGTTCTAATGTTTAAAATGTTCAAATTATTTTGAATTTTATTTCAATTTATTTTTGCAAAAATGAATTTAATTTGATCTAGTACCTGCCTACCAATGCCTAATAGTCAAGTAAATTACTTAAATCACAATTATATCATAAAATATTCTTTTATTAATATTATAGGTTGTCGACCGTGTTCGCTCAGAATCGTTTTTCCTATACAATAATCATTAAATTAAAATTCAATACATGCCACATGCATTCGTTTCAGTTTGACTTTCCAGAGTGTAGACACCTAATATATAGTAGAACATTAACTACTCACTCACTTTTTATTTATTTTCAACTATTTATATATATTATACATACATTAATATTAATACTTTAAATTATAAGTTGATACCTATTCTCTATAAGCAATATTTCCCTATACTTTGAAGTATAAAGTCGCACATAAAATCTCTACCTACAACGGCAACAATAATAATATTAATTATAACATGGTAATATGGATAGCTGGACAGCTGGTATATGGATATGTTTAATAGGCAACGTGTAATATGATGTCTATTACGGTCTGCACAATATTAATCGCTCATACGAATATTGGGTGTACCTTTTATCCCCAACGATTTCGACGAGGCGTATAATTTTGTAAATTCGTAATATTAACGAGCGATTTCGTCATTAGTAGCGCATAACCTGCAGGGTCGTTTAAATATCGTCGCGAGTATCTCATTTAAATTTAAAATTGATACCTATGTTTTCAGTTTCTGAGTGAAACATCAAACAATGAATGTATTGATTTTACAATGATGTGTGTTTTTTTTTATTTATGTGTCTGTCATCACGGTTTGGGGCAGTAAAACTGCTTCGATTTTCTTCAACAGTATCTTTTTCGATTGGAAAGTGAATCTAATTGGTGCATTCGGGAGGTAAAATTTTAAAATTCCCATTAGTTTTCAAAAGCGCCGGGAAAACAACATAAAAATCAAGGAAAAACAGGAATTTTTACGCAAAATCGGTCTTCTACAAAATCGACTTTGGTTTTTGGTGTAACTCTAAAATAAATGAACGTATATACATGAAATTTTCACTGGTTGTTTATATTTTTATTTTGCATTTTCTATACACGATAACATTTTCAAAATATTTTGATTTATTTTGAACTGTTAAGGAAAATTTTCAGTTTCCAATTGTATTTGTCTTTTTTTCTATGAATGTCAATAAAACTTTATTTGTTGAGTAAAAATACTTGAAAATGTAATACAAGGCTTCTACTACATTGTTACAATGACATTTGAAAAATATTAAAAAAATCCTTAGTCACAGTTTTTTTTATAGTCATTTAAAGTTCAAAAATAGACAAAATATGGAAAAATCACGAAAATTATCAAATTATTTTGAGTTGAGAATTCATTAAAATTTTTCTTTTTAAATCTAAGATTTGAAAATGTTATACAAGATTATCTATAAGTTTGTCTACCTTTATCAAAAAAAAAAAATGTTTACAAGAAAGTCAAATTAAATTTTTATGAGCGTTTGAAATTCATATTTTTACAACATTCGATATATCACTTGATTACTCATGTAACGATTTCCTTATTTTGTTGTAATTAAAAAACAAATGAGTGCAGATACTTGAAAATTTCACTGAATGTTTATATTAGCATTTTCTATACACGATAAAATTTTAAAAATAATTTGACTCTTTTTAATCTGTTTACGGTCTTAAACGAGTATTGAACTGAAAAATGTCGATATCTCTATCATTTTTATATCGTATACCTATACTATTTAACAATAGTTAATAACTAAAGTAGATATAGGCATTTTAGCATTTAAAGTAAGTGCAGTGGAGAGTATATATTATTACGTATATGTACCACATCATCTAATATAATTCATATAATGTTATTAAACGTAAGGAGTGCGCGAAGAATGTGACGCAGACCCATGATAATATGACCAGAAGAGGAAAATTAGTTACATAATTTATGAACATGTTGTCTTTACTTGTTATTATTATAGGTCATACACAATACATAATGGTAGTATAATGAGTAACTTGGGACTTGTAAAGTTGTAACAACTGATCTATAACCACTGAATGTATATTATAATTTATAGTAAACAATGCAAAAAATATAAAACCATGGTTCAACGATACAGACAGTACCTACGTATTAATGCGTACCTACGATTAGCGTTAGATCCGAGGTATTATAATAATATGCTTGCACTTCCTCTCTCAACGTTGATTATGAATTTATAATTTAAATTTTATTTTTTGTTTGATACGATCTCTGTCATAAATCATAATTCCTATTATTACCTATTCGATAATATTACACGTTATATTGTTTGTTGGTGTATACTGTAATATCGTTAAGCTACAGTCCATAACTATGCGCGTAAACACCAACATATTATAATTGAGTAATTTATTAAAAATTGTTAAATGGTTAAAACTATAATACCTAGCAGCAGAGTATTTATAATAAACACATTTCCCGATCTTTATATTATTATGTAACGCTTAACTCGGGCAATATGGCATTATATGGGTCGAAAAAATATACGACTAGGAACTCATGTATATATTATAAATTATGTATATTATATAAAAAATATATTATCTTTTATCAACAACGATTGTAATCGGACTGTGAAATGAGGACATAAATTATTTTGCAGATGTGGCAGTATGAATTGTGCATTAATTATGTTGTAAGTTCGCATTATATTTATAAACTTGAAATTATACACGGAAAAATTAAATTGAAAGAAAAACAACTATCTCATAGCGTTAAAAAACACTAAACTATTCTCTTCGGGGTGTTGTATTTTGTATATGTTTTAGAATATTATGGTATCGGCAAAAATTATTTTGTAATATGTAATAAAATTTAAATTTCGATACTGTATAATCTAATATATAAAAATAAGTCCGGTTTTCCTCCCTGACGCTATAACTCCAGAACGCACCAACCGATTTCCATGGTTTTGCATTCGTTTGAAAGGTCTTGGGCTACGTGAGGTTTATAGCAAAGAAAATTCTTGAAAATTCAGGAAAAATTCAACAGAAAAGTGTTGAAATCGTTTTTCACATACAGCGCCATCTATTATACATCTATTATATCTTTTATATATTATTTTTATGTACTTCAAACCAATAGCAACGGTGCGTGATAAAGTGTTTGACAGATAGTCATTATTCTCTGCTCAGTTAATTTCATTTAAGCTCAGTGTAAATTATGTGGATCGTGCATTTGAAGTTAAATTCAACACTCTGTCCATAGTCCAAAATGCCTAGAGAACGACGTTCGAACATCGGCCGCCGCACAAGACATGCAAGCCAGCAACAAGTCTATTCAAGGAACTTAAGAGAAGAAAGACAAAATATAATAAGAGAAAATGACCGATTGAGACATCGCGTGAGCACACGAAGATCATTGGCATCATACAATCGCTTGGCATTCCAATATGATCCCACTGCGAACTACAGTGATGATGAAAATTTTGATGTTGGACGAATGACGACTATATGCAGATATTGCAATGCGTTAAAGTTCAAAAGAGAAACGGTTGGATTGTGCTGCGCAAATGGAAAAGTCAAACTGGATCCTTTACTTACACCACCACAGCCACTGAAAACATTGTTTGATGGAAGTGATCCCGATTCAAGCCATTTTCTTAAACACATCCTTGAATACAATAACTGCTTTCGCATGACTTCCTTTGGAGCTAATATCATTCGAGAAGGCGGCTTCATGCCGACTTGCAAGGTAAAAGATACAACACACATAACCAACACATAATTACAACACATAACAACTTCATATACACCACACACTACACCATCACACGATTTAAAATGTATTCATGAACAAATTTTAATGATTATTTGCAATTACAGATACAAGGTCAAATATATCATTTGCATGGTTCAATGGTGCCAACCACACCAGATGAACCGCATCAATTTCTGCAAATATATTTCATTTCGTCGATGGTGGATCAGCTGAACGTGCGGTGCAATATACAGGGAGCACAACAGTTAAAGAGACGAATTATTGAACAGTTGCAAGCATTTTTTCACGCTAATAATGCTGTGGTTAATATGTTCAAAACAGCATTGGAACGAATGCCATCGGATACGCACAAATTTGTCATAAGAGCGGATTGTACTCCAACAGGTGAACATGTGCGAAGATTCAATGCACCCACCGTTAATGATGTTGCTGCAATTATTGTTGGCGATCCAACTAAATCACGAGACATTGTCGTTCAGCGAAGAAGCAATATCATGCATCGTGTAAACGAGACACATCGTTTGTACGATGCGTTACAATATCCAATCATTTATTGGCAAGGGCAAGACGGATACGACATCACGTTGAAGATGGTCGATCCAATTACAGGTACAATATTCAAACACTAATTATTTCCGTTATTACTTTTATTGGTTTCCATTAATCATTCATTTAATTTCAGGAGTATCAACGAATAATAAAAATCTAAGCGCAATGAATTACTATGCGTATCGTATGATGATTCGTACACATGAGGAGAATGTCATTCTGAAGTGCGGTCGGCTATTCCAGCAATTCGCCGTCGACATGTATGTCAAAGTCGAGACAGAACGTTTAGCGTTCATCAGATTCAATCAGCCAAAGCTACGATCTGAGGACTATATACACTTGCGTGATGCTATTCATTCAGATGGTGATGTTCAGAATATTGGACGACTGACGGTTCTCCCATCAACTTATATCGGAAGCCCACGCCACATGCACGAATACGCTCAAGACGCTATGACGTACGTGCGAAATTATGGAACTCCGGATTTATTTATTACGGTCACATGCAATCCGACGACTTTTGCCGATTTGTAGACACTCAATTAGTTCTTATTGAAAATGTTTTCCCAAACATTAGTGAGAATTATAAGAATTATGCTTGGTTAAGTCAACGAGCAATTCTTGCAGCAACGAATAATGATGTCCACGCACTGAATTTCACCATTCAATCAAAAATTGCTGGCGATTTGGTGACATACAAATCCGTTGATTCAATAACAAATCCCGATGATGTAGTAAATTATCCAACGGAGTTTTTGAACTCTCTGGAGATACCAGGATTTCCACCACATAACTTGCAACTGAAAGTTGGTACAGTTATTTTGATACTGCGTAATTTGAATCCACCGCGACTTTGCAACGGTACTCAACTTTCGGTAAAGAGACTTATGCCGAATTTAATTGAGGCAACCATTATTAACGGAAAGTACGCAGGTGAAAATGTATGTATTCCTCGAATACCAATGATTCCGACTGATCTTCCGTTTGACTTCAAACGATTGCAATTCCCAGTTCGCCTTGCGTTCGCAATGACAATTAATAAGTCGCAAGGCCAATCGCTTAGTGTTTGCGGGATAAATTTGGAAAATCATTGTTTTTCACATGGACAGTTATACGTTGCGTGTTCACGAGTTGGGAAACCATCCGCTTTGTTTGTGTTAACGACAGACAAAAAAACAAAAAATGTGGTTTACCAAAGAGCACTACAATGAAACAATTAAATAACACTTCATTTTAGTAGGTAACTTATTTTTATATATTAGATTGTAATGAATTTATTACTGTTGTGAAATGAAATAAATATTTTCCTTTTCAAATATATAACAAAAAAAATTACAACGTTACTTAAAACGAATCTGGTGGCGAAACGGAGTTCGACGGGTCTGCTAGTATATGAATGAAGTATTGCGTTGAAAATCTCTGAGATGCAGCTTGAAATTTAGGTTGCATCACACTATATTTTACACAATATTGTTTATTTTATAATATTATTTTAAATGTACCTACAGCATTTTTATTTAAATTATTTGAATGATGCTATAAACTGCAGTCTGCAAGAATATTGTATTTGAAATTTTAATAATATGGTTTTAAAAAAAAAATAATTACGTTAATGTTTGAGCATTCATTACGATTCCTATGAATCAGAATAATTATTTCAAATTATAATATAATTCAATGATGTAAAAAAGGTTTTTGTTGTATTATTATAATCGTCTATATAATGTTGTTGTATTTGATCATTGGGTATGTACGAGGGCCGTATTTAAAAATTATGCGCCTCGACTTTTAAGTTAAGTTTCCGCCTCTTTTTGGCCGGCGGTAAGTGGATTTTTAGTGTTAAAAATAAAAGTTATTAATACTTATACATAAAAATATAAAACATTATTTGTATTTTAAATAAAGGAACAAATTAACTTTAATTTCTATGCGTTTTTCCGATTTTGTTTTGTTTTTAAACGTGTATTTCAACGTGTTAAGAACGATCATGCAGAAAATAATCTAAAAATATCATTATTTTGGAACTTATATCCTAACCTTCCGAAGTTTGCGATTTTCTGTTTTTATGCATGCGCACAACGTTGTGGTTTACCACCGTGCATCGGAGCCTTCAACGGATTTTTATTTAAAGATTCTACGTTTTTTAACGAGTTAAGAATAGCACATAATAAAAATATAGTATATACTAATAAAGTATATTCGCTCGCTATGCCTACCAGCTTCGATCATCAAACTTTAGGTCCTTCAATCCAGTTAGAAGTTAATAATTTTTACAAGTACGAAAATCGAACGAAAATATTATATCTTATTGTATAATTGGGGAAACAGATTAACAAAACGCGCTCTGGTGGAAACAATTTGCACCTTCCAATTCGGGATGCATAGATAGTTTTATATCGGTTATTTTACTTTTTATAATAAATTAATTCTGGTATCGAAACTTTATACGCTTTTATAGTTAACTATATACGTTGGTAAGTACAATTTCTACTAATATTATCAAATAGATTCAAATACACTTCACTTAAATCAAAAGATATGCGAAATATCGGGAAAATAGGTACAATCTCCTGACTCCACGTAGGGGAGAACCCGCTTAACCATCAGTACGATAGGCGTCGACAGCGCCCCCAGTGTTAATCTGTCTTCCCAATATGTTATACTTATTGTCTAGAGCCTAGGTATCGTATAATTTTTTTCAATTTCTAATTAAATGCTAATAATATTTTTTTAAATACAAAATTTGTAGGTATGCATTTTAAATACTACACAATACCGAAAAGGTATAAAAATTACAAATTAAATAAATCATCGACACAAATCATAAGCAAAAGCTATATTTTTTTCTGTCCCCCAAAATTTGCTGCTTGGGTCATTTGCTCCTTTCATCCCCCCCCCCTAAATACACCATCGTCTGTATCCGATAAACTCCTGGAATGAAAATGGTCGATTTGTATCAAAATAATTGTAATAATTGTAATCGAAGACACAGTATGATGTACATACTACATCCCATTAGAATTGAAAACGAATAAAATTGTATAAGTATCTGATTTCAAGCAACGGCACACGACGATACTTCGCCCACATAACAATTAAGTAGCTTAACAATTGAATTAAGTTTGCTTCGCGACTGGAGAGTTGAATTTTGTATTTTGTTACGTAATCCTCTTATGTTCGGGTTTGACGTCTTGCGATCAATGTTATTCGTGTTGTTCAGCTAATTGTACGGCGGTTGTCAAGACTCTCGAATGAGAGTTGGGTATTGAAAAACCACTCTATGGATTTATTGGAATTTATTATTTTTTTGTGACAATATATTTGCATTCTTTTCATTGGTCCTGCGCGCCGGTCGTGTAAATGAGATTCAAATTGGATTTTATTCCAAACCGATACGCAAAGACGAAAACGAACAGAGTTATTTATTAAAATACTATTTCGTTATAAGCTGTTTTCTGAGTAACACTTTTATTTTCAAATTGATGGAATTTTCTTTCATGCATTATTTACAGGGCCAGATTGGACAAATTTGACCAACCGAGTTTTCCGTACTTTACCGACCCACTTATAAACTAGCAGCCCTTGGCCCAAATTGTTTTTAATAGTTTATTGCTAATAAGTAATAAGGTACCTACACTAATCTTTTTAAACGATATCAAGGAAAAAAACACAAAAAAGAGTACCATGTTTTATTATATGAGTTAATAACATTGTTTAAACATTGTAAAGATTTAATAATTTCAGCCAGTTTGGGTTTATAATGTTGCTATACAAAGTTATTAAATAAAACCGTATAGACCTGTTGTAACCTGTCGTATATACTATACAGAGTACTTACTTAATTATTTTATCACAAAATACTTAGTATTTAGAAAATATTAACTTTTTTTGTTGTTCTCCTGAGGGAAATGTTTTCAAATATTTAAATATTTACAAATGTTAAAATGACCATTTTCTATACATGGTAATATTTTCAAACGATGTCGACTCTTTTATTTATAGCTATAGTATAAGACGTTTTTTTAAATTTTATGAATTTCTAACTGAAAAATAGGTATTCCTAAGATTAAAAATTTTAATGGAAGATTTCAAATACATTTTTATACCTTTAACAAAAAAAGTGTACTTAACGGAACATTAATTTTTTATGAGCTTCTGAACTTATAATTTTAACGATATTTGATATTCGGTGGTAAATTATTGATTGATTTTTATATTTTGTTGTATTTCCAATGAATAACCATATACTCATGAAATGTTCACCAAATATTTATATTAGCATTTTCCAAACATAGTACAATTTTCAGACTATTTTGACTCTTTTTAAAATATTTATAGCCATAGTAATTTTTTCAAATTTTGTAAACTATTTTTCAGTTAGTAATTTATAAAAGTTTTTTTTTTTCATAGCTAATATACGAAATTTTAATAGAAGGTTACATGATGTTAGGTTATGTGTCAAATTCCCGTTAAATAGAATAATACAAATAGTACGTGTTGGTTGCGGACGAAACAAAACTTAAAATAATCATGCAGTGCATGTAAAATCACATCAACCGCGATGTTGATTGTACATGACCGATTACCGGACGTCGAAGGGCAAAAGGTGATGATAGGGTTCGTAGCGGGGAGGATAAGGGTCAGATGTATTGAATGGACCAGCACGGTGACACCTCACATTTAATGGGAAAATCTCCACCGTGATGCTGTAAGTAGTAGCTCTCGTGAATAGAATTTATTTCCCAGAATTCCGTTCCTTTTCGCCAACCACATCCAATATGTATGCATATTATGTATAGTGTCCAGGGGTTGCAGGAGATAGGTCTCGCAGCCGATTTCGTCATCGTCTATGGTTTATTCACCGCCACTGGACGGAATTATTATTAAGATTGACCCTCTCCCGCCACCTGCACTTCACTATCATGCCATCGTACTATTTCTGCACAAGCATCCCGCAAACAGTAGTGATATTATGATAATTACAATCGATAAATATATTATAATGTGTACGTAATGGTCTCGAAAAAATCGTCATTGTTTCGCCATCGGCGGCGGTGAACATAACACGTGTACAATCCTATCCCAATCTTCGGACACTCGTCTTCCTTCTGTTTTGTCTGACTTACTCATCCAGTTATGTCGCATTCATAATTTGTAGAGGAAACTCCAGATGGATAGATATTTGGATGAACAGTGACTTCCCAAAGGTAGAATGTTCCTACTTAGTTTTCTTTTTACTACGATTCACATAATATCTGGCTTGCACGTTTCCTTTTTATGTAAATTTTGTTAAAAACAACAATCCAAACCGACCGATTTTTGTGTGACGTTTTTCATAATAGATCTACTATCTATAAATAAATAAAAGGTGGGTAAGTGGATGTCGCTCTGCTGTACAGTAAGTTACAAGTAGGTTACTGTAATGGATGGTGTTAAATTTGAATTCAATGATATAATATCATTGTATAAGAAAAACGATTCTGAGCGATACGGTCAGACAGCGTATGATATTACTAAGTATATTTGATGATATTATTGTGAATAAAGTAATTTATATATAACCTATTTACGTGGAACTTTGTTTTAAATTTACAATCCTTAGCTATAAAAGTTGAACATTTTATACATTTTTAACTACAAATAATTATTAAATTTAAAATTTGATAAATTTTGTTGAAATTCAAACTTTCAATGCTTATAAACAAACTGTGTATGTATTTTTCATATTTTTCAACTGCTATTGTAACAATTCACTAGCCTTGCATTAAATTTTCACGCATTTTTACCCAACAAATAAAATTGTATTGATATTTATAAAAAAAAAAACTAAAAAAATTAAAAACTGACTATGTCCGTAAACAGCTCAAAAAGAGTCAAATTATTTTTAAAATTGTATGGTGTATAGAAAATACTGATATAAACATTAAGTAAAATTTTCAAGTATCTACACTCATTCGTTTTTCAATTACAACAAAATGAGAAAATCGTTACATGAGAAATCGAGTGAATATTAAATGTTGTAAATTTTCAAACGCTCATAAAAATTTAATTAGACTTTCTTGTAGAAATTTTTTTTTTGATAAAGGTAGACAAATTTATGAGGATTCTTGTATTACATTTTAAATTCTTTGATTTAAAAAGAAAATTTTTTGTGAATTTCTTACTCAAAATAATTTGGAAATGTTCGTCATTTTTACGTATTTTGTCGATATTTGAACTTTAAATGCTTATAAAAAAGAATTGTGATTAAGGATATTTAATATTTTTCATCTGTCTTTGAAACAATATATTAAGAGCCTTCTATTAAATTTTAAAAATTGTACACAACAAATGTAACTGTATCGATATGTATAGAATAAAAAACTTAAAAAATTGGAAACTGAAAATGTCCCTGAACAACTCCAAATAATGCAAAATATTTATAAAAGGCATGGTGTATAGACAATACTAATATAAATATTCAGTAAAAATGTCATGTATCTGCGGTTATTTGTTTTAGAGTTACACCAACAACCAAAATCAATGTAAAAATTTATTTTGCGTAAAAATTCCCGTTTTTCCTTAATTTTTCTTTTGTTTTTCACGGCGCTTTTAAAAACTACTGGAAAAATTTTACCCTTGACCCCCCAAAGTACCAACTAGATTTATTTATTTATACTTGTGTTCTCGTCGTTCTACCTTCTGCGGTATGTGGAATAACCTAGTGAGGTATAATAACAATAATAACTATTCATTATTATATAGTATAATATACTTTTATTTCGTACAAAGATTAGTTCGACACACCATATTACTAATATGAAAATCAAAATTTCAAACATCGTCCTGTAATATTGTTGATACCTACTCTTGTATGCCATTTTACCCTATAGTTCGTTTTCAGAACTTGTTGATTTTTTCTGTAAAATATTACAACCTAGAATAATTGTAAGTGTTCGATTAATTTAGTTAATAGGTTTATTGGCATTGAGTTAATGTGAAATTTGGAATAATAACTCAGTAAATACTCTGGTTTAAAAGTATTAACAATAGTACCTGCATTTATTGTATAATAATCCATTAAACTGCAATTAATGTATTTCTCAAATTATTGTACTATAACAATAACAGTTTTTCTTATTATAGTTTAAGACCAAGTATAGTAATATAATACCCTAAAATGCAATACTGGTAAAGTTTTGGTATAGCTTCTCAATAACTATTTTATTATGTGTATTGTGGAATTATTTTACATTTAGTTTAATAAGAATATTTTTGGTGTGTATCTACCTATATTTATCTTTGACTAAAACTATACAAATATGATTTTACTTGAGGATGGGATTGGATGGGATGTGAAAAGATTAGTATTTGATAATAATAAATGTTCAAAGTTTATAGGTTTATTAAATTTGAGTAATTTTAAATACAACAACTGAGTTATGACTTAAGATACATACTACACGTTTTCTATTAATTGGTGAGTTATAATAAATTATTTTAAGTTGTGCGTGTCGTGTGCTAACAATATTAAATTGAGTACTAAAATTATTGGGGTGTGTTACTTTTTAGTAAACAAAAGAAAATGTCAAAAATCGTCAAACTAAATAAAATAATAAATCATTTTATGGCCAAGAATATTGTTGAATCTAGTTCGCTTCCTCCGTTCAAATTTATGGACTGTAATATGTCAAGCCTAATTGGATAGCGATGAAACCCCACGAGGTTTCAGCTCCATTAACTGTTTGTGAACTCTTCTTCTCTAGGGTAAAAGACATTTTGAAAGTTTTATTAAAAACGGACCAACCGTCGCTGCGTGGGTTTCTGACAATCATATTATGACCGAGAAATATGAATGAAATTATATTTATTTTTTTTATATTAATTACATTAAATGCCTGGATAATTAAAACGTTTGTCTAGTTAACCTAAACATTGTAAACTTTTTTAAAGAAAAACTATTATTCAATTAAAAATAGCGATAATTTGTAAGTTAAAAAAGTTCATATTATATAAAAAAATTCAAAAATTAACGTATAAGTTATAAGAATATAAACTAAAATAACTAACTATGGACCACTTGAAGTTGTATCTTATGGATGTGGTTTATTCATATTATTTTTTTTTTACTGTGTCTATTTAATTGGTTTTTCAATACAAATGTAACGCAACAACATCGGGGATTATTGGATTTGAACAATACGTATTTTCATTGCATAGTTGACAGCCGCATTCGATTATGTAGATTTCGAAGTTATTTGAACCAAAACATTAAGACATATATAATTATTATTATGTGTTGGTTGATTAGATCTAGAATTTACAGGAAGTGATACAAAACTCGATCAAGAAACTCGTAGGATGAAAACTTTTGGCAAAGGTCGAAAATGTACACATTTTACCAAATTATAATAAGAGGAACGTCAACAAGAAAGCATGCTTGAAGTGATTTAAGTGAGAACGTGTCTGAGAAGAACTTTAAAATCGATTTCCAAATATTTATACTATTCACACCTATGATATTACATCACACGCCTTTTCTATCCCAAAGTAGGACGACATGCATAAAATATTCAAATTTAATGTGTTTGCATGTCTCAAGCGAATCAGCGTCTGCGTTTAAGAAAAGTATCATGACATGGTGGCGAAATATTGTTTTGTGTCAAACAGTCACAAATCAATGGGATCTATGGTTGCGTGTGGTATGATTGAGTGATAATATTTGTTAAACGACGATAAAAAATAGAATGTTGTAATATTTTCAACGGAAGCGATAATAACAGCTTCGGTGCTCGAAACGATGGCTCACCAAGATCTGTTGTTTTCTAATAATTTGTTACGGTCATGATTATTTTTTAAATCATATAAGCAATGTTGTTTTTGTTATCATGCCGAACAAAAATAAATAAAAGTACCAAGTAAGAAAACTTTTATAACGAATGAAAATTAGTCTATTTTGAAAATACAATTTAACGTGTAATTTATTTTATTATTAATTTTCAACAGTACATTTTCTTTAACCCGTACGAAAATCTATAAATGGTTTACGTATTCGGAACAACAGTACTGAATAGTCGCGTATTCAGTATTAACATAGATAGTTTTTTACAAATTCTTTATAAAGAACTTTTAATGTCAAATATAAATAAAATTAACATGAGATTTATGCGTATATGTAAATTGTTACGAACATCAAAGTATTTTTTTTATCAAAATGTACGTTTGTTGAAGTTCAACCGGCTACTTTAAACTTATAAGTTTATAATTATGACGTCTGAGAAATTTGAATAATTTAATAAGAAATTAAATGTTACGTGACTTCAAAATTCGTAGTAATTTTTATCCTAACCGTTAAACGTTTACGTTAGAAGTTAGAACTCAGAAATTAGTATAGTTGATTATAACAGTAGATGCAGAAATTAAATTGTCTCACGGTACGAAGTATAGTTTAACAAAAATACAGAAGGATTATAGAGCTCGAGCACAAGCCAACGTAATACCTATGAAAATAAGATAATATGAATTAAATTATGAAGCTACGACTAGAGTTTTGTTTCGGTTGATCAAATCGAAACACTATACCCCTAAAATGCAGAATACTTAATTAAAAACCGCCAATCTCCGAATTAAGAATTCAATTTATTCCAGAAAATCTAAATTAAGGAAGTGAATAATATAATATGTGAATATAGGTAAATGTATATAATTTATACGATGTGTCCTGGGATGAAGTGACCGGCTGACGTCATGATAGCATACACGATAGCTATGAAAAAACCCCTTTAAAGGGTGGGTCTTACTATTTATTTTTTTAGTTATGGGTAATTCAACTTTTTTTTTTAATACAAAACCGCAGCAAATATAGCCTGAAGCTTTTCGAGAAATTTGTATTTTTTCATATACAGTTAATAGTAAATTCTTGCAATTTATTTGTGAACCCTGGGCATATTTTTTGAAGTCACTGAACGAGGTTAAATGGATTTTCTCATGGATGTACATTTACAAGTTATATTATATAGGGCTCGTTAAAATTGTTGCTTATAGAAAAAAAAATGAAAATAAAACGGAAGAATGAAATATGGGAAAATCCGCTTTACTCAGTTTTACACTTATTATTTAAATCCGACGGAAGTAGTATGTTTTAGTCGGTTCTGGGTCCCCCGCAAATCCAGGAAATCCAGTTACCCCGCCCAGCCATAGTTATATGCTATCGCGACCATGCTCGGCAATGCCCGGCAGTGCCCTTCCCCTCCCCCTCTCATCCATTCACACCCTCTCCCATTCATTCATATCACATACATACCCCCCCCCCCCCAACCTCTAAAAAATTATAATAATAATACCGTTTGAATAGTGTTGAATAAGAAAATTAAATATTATACGTGTGATCGAAATATTATGCAAGAATTAATAATCAGTTAAATGATATTACGAAATGTGAAAGTATACAACTTTTAATTACTTTTTAACGATCTGTATGTAGTAAACAAAACTATTAAACCTATTTCATCACAATATTTTAAGTATAAATAGAGTAGAGTAGTGTTTACAATATCATCAGTTGTAATACAAGCACTTAACCGTCAAGTCGTTTTTCTCCATGCTTAAAATAATTTTTACGCTATTCAAATAAATTAAATTAATAAGTGTTTATAAACATGGCTGGCTCAATTGTGGATAATATAGCTATATACAAGAAAACCTTAACATATATTCCACCACCTTCACCTCCGGAGCTCATCGATTCTACTAACTATACGTTAAATTTCATGAAACGTAAGTTTATACATATCGGGATCGATCCAAGTGATATGTTCAGAGTAACAGTACATATAATAACTCCATCACGATATGTTAATATTTCAACTGAGTTTCTAAAGCAGATATTTTCACTGATGGGTAATATCCTATCATTTATTTTGGAGCAACCAGGAAAATATAAAAGAACTATATTTCTTGAGACGGAGAATTTCAAGTTGTCTAGCATGATGTATAGTGGTGAAAACACCTTAGTAGTAGAGTCTAAGATACAAGATGGATGCCGAATTCTTTTAAATCGTGTGGAACTTATACAACTTCAACATCTCGAATGGTGTATTTTTGAAACAATTATACGAAAATCGACTATCATGCAACCGATCATCTTAAATCAATATGAAATATTTACTGAATATCTGGATAGAGAACTTAACAAATTGGATTCGACACCAAAAACGATTGAAGAAATGGTTATATTTATCAAAAATATACGCGATGATCATATTATTACAAACAGTCCTAAACATGATATTAATTTTATCAGTCAGCTCAAAATGTATGCATTTAGACAATTAGCAGAACATTCAATACATCGGTGGAATGTGGAAATATCACCAGAGGTAAGTAAAAAAAAAATATTTATACCACTTATAAAAAATAATTAATATATATATATTATTTTAGTTATTTAATGGAAATATATCTTCACCAACCTCACCACCAAACATCAAGACAGACAATACATTTGATACACATGAGGAGGGGGAAAATTTCGAGGTAAAGACAATTTATAAAATAATAATAATAATAATAATTATATAATTGTTATACATATATATTTTTTTTTTTTCAGATATATGATACAATTGGTAGAGAACTACAGTCATTCGATGTTAACGATGGTCCCGATTTTTTCAACACGCAATATACACATCAACCAACGTACGCTACGTTCCCAAAACCATTACACAGAGTAAAAAGAGCAAACTCTTTTTAATAGTTATAGTGAATAATTAATAATTTATGTGAAATAAAAATACATGATATAATATATATGTTTTCATTTATTAAAAATAATATTAAGTTTTACAATCAATATTAATTACAATGTTCTTACTTCTCCATTAAATGGATTATAAGTTATAATTTGATCATGTAATATTAAACAATATACTGATGTAGATGCTGGAAACGCTTCTTCGGTCTCCATCTCAATCCTAAGGTCGACAGTCGAAGTTTTTACATTATCGTTTTGTCTACTCATATCAACAACTATAATCGGTGAAAGTTTTTTGAAATCCGATCGAGTCAATAGAGGTGTGACATTATCACGAGCGTAGTAGGATTTCTGGAACTCGGCATATGCACGGTATAATGTAGCCATCTTGTTCTTAGTAAAGTCACTTTGGAAATCCTCGTAGGGGAACACTTCGGAATTTAAATAAACCTTCACATTTTTAATTTTACAATGATCAAAATATGACATTGGTTTACTCACACTGTTTTTCCTATCAGTCTGAAATCCGATTATAGCATACCGCGGTTTTTCTAATTTATTGGATGTTTTAACTTTCCACGAATGCGAAGTGTTTTGAGGTAAAAATGGGTATTCACACAACTCCCACGATCTGAATGCGCATTTCAGAGGTTTTTGATGGTTTACCACTTTCAGCAGTTGTATTTTTTCTTTATCACTAACCTTGACTATAGGCATTCTCCACAATATTTTCGAGATATTTATTTTAACATCTTTTAACTTAGACGCGTCTATAACAATTTCATTGTTTTTATACTGTTTAATCGCATTCATATCCAACGATGCTCTATTTAGTATCAGCTGTTGATTACAGTTTATTAAAACGCGTTTATAATCTTCACAAAAACCGAATAAATCTTTGAGATTAATACACCCGTTAAACACACCGCTCTCGATAAAATCTTTATTAACATTTTTAACATCATCATCCCAAGCAGCGTTATAGTGTGAAACAATGTCTGATTTATTATAGGAGCAATATCCTTTCAATGTTGAAGTTATACCCGGGTTAACAAGTTTCTGAATTTGAATCCCATTCAGTTCATATTTCATTTCGGAGAAAAGAAATGCTAGTCCATTGTTTATAAATCGAATGTCATCTGTCATATCATTAGGCTTGGTTATTGTACCCTCGATATAGATATAACTTTCACATGGTAAAGTATACGACTCTGTGTTGTGTAAAGCAATACGCACTTCATCGTTATTAGAAAGGGCAGATGTTGAATAAGGGAGAAAAGAATGATAATCAATTTGTGTTATCCTACAATCGTCGACATATCCACCCGATACATCTAAATACATATCATCCATGTTAAATAGCGTTTAACGAACGGAGAAAAGTTAAATTATCGGCTGTCAGGATACCTCCCACTTTATAGTATTTCAAATATTTTTTTCTCGGAGTTCTTGACTTGATAATGTCACTGACACGACTAGCAGGTTTTTCGTATACCCGACTATTTATATTATAAAACTGTAAACCCATTATAAGTCTTCGATTAATAATCGTATTGATACCGGCTCTCCACGTAGATCGATTAACTCGTTGTCCTGATTTTTTAAAGTTATCTCTGCATGTGTAATAGACGAACAGTTTATGGAATAAAAAACCAAATGTGTTGGAATCTCTATCACTTTGTAACCCGGAGGTACATTCGGATAAAACTCGTGTATTGTATGGCACTGCTTTCCGTTATTGAATGAGCCCATGACTAAGTTTGATTCGATATATATACAGTTTGTTTTCGTAATATTTACCAACTTATCCGATTGATGTCTGACATTAGCATCGTATGTCCGTTTTTCAAAACCTAACAACTCGCCGATATTATTAGGCATGGACAGATCTATAGATTCGCTACACAACATTTCGCATTTTAACGTATTATTATTACCCTTTAACTCGAACGATATCTTGGAATCAGTTAGTATATGCTTTATTACCACCTCAATTTCACTCAGCTCATAAGAGCCTGTGGGTAATGAGTAGATGCGAGGAGTTGTACCTGCCATATCATTCTTATTAATAAATCCTATTTGATTACAATTACTGTTTATATTAGGAATAGAATTGTTTGTCTGAAAACCTAACAGACAGATCTTAGCATTTTTACTGACTTCTATCGGCGGGAAAAAGTCGCATGATAATTCACTGGAGTTACCGTTTAACGTTATAGTGTACATGATAAAAATCTTAGACACAAATGTCCGCAGTTTGTTGTATTGTATTCCTGATGCCTATCGTAATTATATTCGATATTACAATCGTTGAAATATTTCTGTAATTCTAGTGGTGGCGGTAAATTTCCAAAGCTATCGTAATATCTAACTTGTTTACCGATTTTTTTATACGCTACCCAATGAGTTCCTTCACCCTTATCGACATCCAAATTAACTATAGCCGACTCATGATGTTTATAATGTAAAGGCAACTTGTCTCTGGAAAATACTCCAATGAAATGAGGTATTTTCAACAAGTCAATGTATTTTATAATCTCATAATCATACAATGCTCTATCGGGTAGCGTATCAATTAGTTTTTTGATGGTTTTCTAGATTTATTCACCACTGACCCGCCTTTATACGGTGCTAGGAATAAACCTTTACCTTTGACGATTTTATAAGAACTCCCCTTGTATGGTGTAAGATACAAACCCTTACCTAAGTGAATAGGGGTGTTTTTATCAGATTTTAAATCATTCACGACTTTTACTATATTACCGATACCACCAGTAAGCGCACCTAATGCGGATAAACCGGCAAAAATAGGTATTAAAGGCAAAACACCGCCCTTTTTAGGAATTGGTATTATTCTAGGAGTCTTAGTTTTCTTAGTTTTCGATTTTTTAGCCGCTGTCAGGCAAGTTCTTATCAGTTTAGTTATATTCTTTTCTTTCAGTTTATTTTTGATTGAGTTTTTAGCAGCCGCAACCATTTGCTTGAATCCACAACCGGCCCCCATCTTACGTTTAACTTTCATAGCTGTAGTGACCAACCAAGATGCAGCTTTTTCCTTAATACCACTGTTTTTAGATTTAAACACCTCCCAAGCTTGATTTTCTAATATTTCATCAGCCCTGTGTCTATCCGCTAGTGAATTACTTCTATCATACGCGATGTCATGAGCTCTAGCCAACTCATCCAGACTGTTTATGCCTCGATCACCTCGTGCTAGCCTTTCTTTTAATTTAGTACCAGGGCCAGCAAATCTGTAATGAAACACAAATGTTTAGATATAATCGAATAATGTGATGTACTGATGACTCACCGATAACCGGGTAAATGTAATTCCACTGGTAAATGGTTTATAACCGAGTTAATGAGACCCGAACCCTTATTGTTGTTTCGCTTACGAACGTGAGACATCGTGTGACGCCTTCATAGGCAGTACATTTGTATTTATAGTGAAACACATCTGCCAGGCAAAATGCGTTTTATCGAGCAAGAGAAAAAACTTCGAATTTATAACATTGATACCCCTGATACAATACAGTTTAGACATGGTGAGCTATTCCCAAATACGATACGATCTTTGGTCTTGGGGAGTTCGGGTTGTGGTAAGACGAATTTGATATATTTTCTACTCGTCGATGAAAACGGGCTCCGATTTGAAAACGTTTACATATACTCTAAAACATTAGAGCAACCAAAATATAAATTACTGAAACGTATTATCGATGGTATTGATGGAGTTAAACTGTTTACATTTTTCGAGAACGATAAGGTCATCACACCTGAAAAAGTATTACCAAACTCTATATTTATCATGGATGATGTTATCGGAGAGCAGCAGGGTGTAATAAGGGAATATTTTTCCAGAGGGAGGCATAATAAAGTGGATATATTCTACCTGGCTCAGAGTTATTCAAAAGTACCCAAACAACTGATACGTGATAATGCTAATTTAATAGTATTGTTCAAACAAGATGAAACTAATTTAAAACATGTATATAACGAACACTGTTCCGGTGATATGTCATACATTCAATTCAAACAGTTTTGCACCGTGTGCTGGAATCGTGATAGGTTTGCATTTGTAGTTATTTGTAAAGATAGTGAACGTGATAGCGGGCGTTACCGATTCGGGTTCGATACATATGTGGTTATATAAGTTAGTGTTTATAGTGAAAAATATCATTTAAAACGCAGTCATGAAGGAGGGAAGTAATATATTAGAGGAGTTGGTAAGGGCCAAGGAAAGTATAAAACGTAAATATTCTACGTTAAAAACTGGTGAAGCCAATGTTCAGCAGTTAATGACGCAGACATTTAAACCTATTATAGATCCTTTGACTAAAATATCGAATACACGTGATCTATACTCTAATCAGACTAAGAAAGAAGATAAACCTGTTGGGTTGGATTCTGAAATCATTAATATCGATGAGGAGAATTTTGATAATTATCAGCGAGGAATTGATAATTGGTTTCAGTCAACGGATATAGATAGAACATTCGGCCCGAAAAAACTCGCAAACGGAGATATTACCCTGGGTGATAAAGAAGTAAAATTCACTCAACGCATAATACTTATTGACGATACTACTTATCCAACAACCTCGGGTATTATTCAACTATTGTTTTTGAAAAACCCCGCCGTTTATACGGATAACGATTTAAAGGTTTACAAATCGATATTAATTCAAACATCAGCGCATTTAACAGCATCAGGTTCGACAATTAGAAATACTAAATGTAAAAAATATAAAAATATTATAAGTAAATTATTCCCCACCGGTGGTGGTGGTCGCGGTGGTGAACTGCTTATGAAAGTACAGAAAAATAACTTAGTGTATTGGGACGACCCAAACGAGTTGGTCGATAGACTTCGATTACTTCTAGCGTCTAAATCAGCGGGTAATACAGGTGTCACGAATGAGATAATATCTATTTTCGAGGAATTACGTGAGGCTGGGTTAATCAAACGAATTCCAAATGTCTAAACGTGAAATTGCCATTGAACTTCACAAACCATCACGGCGAAATTTCACGAGGCGTAGAGTTAACATATATGGAAAAAATGATTTGTGGCAAGCTGACTTGGTTGAAATGATACCATATTCGAGGAAAAACAAAGGCTATAAGTATATTTTATGCGTAATTGATTGTTTTACTAAATTCGCATGGGCTCTACCTTTGAGGACAAAGTCCGGTAAAGAAGTCACTAGTGCCATGTCTAAAATATTACACGATCGCTCACCAAAACTTTTACAATTGGACAATGGGAAGGAGTTTTATAACAAGACGTTTGATGAGTTGATGGATAAATATGGTATACACAAATATTCTACATACAGTATCATGAAAGCATGTATCGTTGAACGCTTCAATCGTACGCTAAAAGAGAAAATGTTTAGAGAGTTTACTGCACGAGGCTCTCACGAATGGATTTCTATTCTACCCGGGTTGCTTCGAGAATATAATAATTCGAAACATAGAACTATTGGAATGACGCCGGTACAAGCAGATGCCGACCCGCTTACAGTGGAAATAAAGCATCGTGAAATTAATAATGTAAAAATTAAGTTCAAAGTAGGTGATAACGTGCGTGTTAGTACCCAAAAAGGGGTGTTTACAAAAGGTTATTTACCAAACTGGTCTACGGAAATATTTGAAATTATCAAAATTAATAAAACATTACCCGTTACGTATCAGTTGCAAGATTATACTGGAAAACCAATTGCCGGATGTTTTTATTCCGAGGAAATACACAAGACCAATCACCGAAATGAGTATTTAATCGAGAAAATTATACGTAGAAAGGGTAATCAAGTGTTTGTAAAGTGGTTGGGATTTGATGCGTCGCATAATAGTTGGTTAAAAGCTAGTGACCTTAAATTGTGACCGTCCAATTCAGTAGTATATTCATATTCATCCGGATAACACGTATCGATAATGGATATTTTCAATAACTCTATCGATGGGCGTAGAAAGAATATTATTTCACATATTCATTCGAGTAATAAAACAATTTTATACGATGTAAAAATGCTGAAGGTACAAATTGATGGGATGAAAAGTTATATCACAAATCTCGAAGATAAATTAAAATCAATGGAGGGTGATATCCGACAAAACAATAGGTCTTTAGTAAATTCTGAGAACCGTGTTTCGGAACTGTTTAATAACTATGCTGAAAGTAGTACAGTAATTAGTATAACTCGAGAAGATGTCGCTCGTTTAAATAATAAATTAAGTGATATAACCGGCGAGTTCTATGAAAATTCTCTGACAAATCACGGAGCATATATTTCAGACTTGCATGCACGTGTGAAAAATATCGAAGACAGTTATATTAAGAAAAATTAATTTTTATTATGACCTCGATGATTCATATAGATGTACCCGCACACATAAACTCATTTCAGTAGTACAATTCAATTCGTATGGACAACATGTATATTGATTATGGATATTTTCAATAATTCACTCGATGGGCGTAGAAAAAATACTATATCATACATTCAGTCGAGTAACAAAACGATTCTATACGATATAAAGCTACTGCAGTCGGAGATAGGCACTCTGAAAGGTGATATCACGGATCTACAAGTAAAGATAAAATCACTGGAAGACGATATTCGACAAAGTACAAAATCTCTATTAGAGTCTGAAGGTCGTATCAGAAAACCTCTGTCAGATCTAGCGTCGTTTATTTCAGTCCTGGAAAAACGTTTGAAGACCATCGAAGATAGATATAATATTAAGAATAAAAGTTAAAATTTAATCGAAAATAATGTCGGCTATCGTAGACATTCAGTGCGTTCTCGGGGCTGACAATAAATATATGATAAAAGAAATGTCTGTAGCGGACACGGAAACGTGGGCGTGTCAACACTGGATTTTCAAGAATTCCAACTCCAAACAGGACAATAAGAGTCGTAGGACGAACAAATGGCTTGAACGTAATTATCATCAACTGTCTCTGGAATACGGTGATGTCGAGTACGAGGAAGTCGGTCGGGTATTGAATTCACTGAAGTTCGACTGTATTTACGTGAAGGGTGAGCAGAAAAAACAACTTCTTATGGAACATATTCCACACGTTGCACTCGTCAACATCGAGGACTTGGGCTGCCCCCGATTGGATCAAATATGTTATGGTGATGAGCCTGCCATACCCTGCTGTATTTTTCATATGGAGCTTAATCCTAAACAATGTACATTCTACAAAGTTTACGCCATACGTAAATGGTTTGTAAATAATTCCTAAAAACCCTAATACAAACCATTGTACAACCACTCACGGAACGGCATGGCTACTCACGTAACTGCACGGCCGCTCAAGGAATGACATGGCATACCGCAGCATGGCTACTCATGGAACGGAATGGTATGACTCACTCTCAACAGTTGGTTTATCAGCTCAACAAGGATTCAGTTTAATATTAATACATACATTTTTACTATATAAATATTTTTTTACTATATTTTTACCATATACCACATACATTTAACAATAAACATAATACTATTATAATATAACAATGAATATTTTTTATTATTTACAGTCCATAAAATATAATACATAATATTATACACGTAATTTGTAATGACCATATGCGAGTGTGTGTATTCGATCCTCACCGACAACTCGTTTATCATCGAAACGATTAAGCGACATTTTCAAGGACTTAATCGTTTTAACTTGATGTTTAAACGAGCGGATCGACATATTTACTCTATATGGTGTATACGGGGTGTAAGGTGGAAGTTGAATCGTAGAATCGTCTATGGTAGTGGTAGCATTCTGATGGATCACCTTGATGATGGATTGGAAACCTGAAAGCGCACGCCTCTTCATTTCTCTATCCTTCCATTCTACATCATCACCATCACCACCGAAGTCATCATCATCATCATCATCATAATCATCGTCGTTGTAAACCTCGTTAACCTTATTCTTATCACCATCATTAACATCATCATCATCATCATCATCATCGATCTCAAACAGACAACGTTTATGATCCTCAAAGGTTAGGTGGTTACGAACCACATGACCTCGAATACCTTTAGCAACAATTGCCTCCCGTCCACCGATTTTGTATGAATAGGACTTTGCTCGTAGTGCGATGAATTCGGACATCACTCTGCCCTCTGTCTCATCCTTAAACAGTCCTGGTACCCTTGCACGGCTACCTACATAACACGGATGATCTTGTGGTAGATTTGACGTATCCATACGATTTAGGAGGATTGGGTTTTCAATGAGGTCTTTATAAAAATCCTCGGTCGTCACTCGATATACCAATGAATCTGTAACAGTGAAATTGTAATAATCATCTTATTATATTATGATTATTATTATTATGTTGGGTTATATATACCTGTATCTGTATACATTAACCTAATTCTATCATTATAATATCGCTGCATGACATTATAATGATAGTCGTACATTAGGGTTTTACTAATTTCCAACACTGCGAATCCAATGTATATCGGTTTATCGAATTTGATAACTTTTTTTTCTAGTGAGACTGCTGTCAGATTTCTATTATATTGTATGCAGTGCTTAAATGTATTACGGTTAATCAACTTCCTCATGATCTTAGGAGACGACACGAGTCTTAAATCAATTCTCCGTCTAACACATTCCATTGTCTTACCTTTGTAATAATAATAAAAACATTGTTCATTAGATATAAGTTAAAAATATATTAGTATAATATATTTATTAATATAAATATATTATTTATATATTCACCGAATACAGCATTGTTCATGAGTTTATAGAACTCTTTCTCGAAATTATTAGTAGCCATCTTTCGCATCTCTGTGTTTAGGCTAATATATTGAGCTAACCAAGGGGACTGCTTGAATTCCAACACCCTGTGTACCTATATATATAAATAACGTGTTAGACTACTAGCATATGATTGAAATTAACAATGAGGTAATAAATCAATTTTAATAGATACCTTATCAACGACTAATCCATTTTCTATCGCTTGTTTCAAATTGAGATAATGTATTATATATCGTTGTTTTCCCTCGAGTGTAGCCATTAGTTTACACACCTTTGACCCTGGTGGTGTATTACTTCGTGGGAGAAACGGTAAGTCGTTATGTTTTTCATGTAAGCTATCAGGATAGCTTATGTCTACATCAAAGACACACCCCATTTCAGACGTCTCGTTCATATCATCCAATAGCTTTAGCGCTTGATCCATATCACCATCCCACCACTTGAAACCTCCATACGGCATATATTGGCTCATAGCCCACCCGTAGAGGTTGTTACCTGTAATAATTAAAAATAATGAAGCTCCTCCTCCTCCTGTGAAATACTTTAATAAAAATAAATAATTACAATCTTGATACACAAGCCATGATGGTGGTGCTCCGCTATCATATCCCTCCGTTTTTGGATTGTTCGCTTTACAATAGCGTTCACTAGCTTGCACTAACCCCCCTCTGATCCCATCCTCCATCATTAAAATCATATCATAATCTGTTAATAACTCTAAGGATATTGAGGTATATTTCAACATACAGTCAAATGAGAATCCAGGTGCAGTGAAATAGTACGCTGGATCGAGATTATACGTTTTCATACATATATCACGGAAATTTTCAAAAATATCCGCAAGTAAGAGCACATCGATTTTTAAATATAAATCACTGTAACCACCAAGTGATGTACAATTAAAGTGATCCCACACTTTTGTAGCGTGACAGTAGTCCTCTTCACTAACATGTGTTTCCGTTAAAGCGCTGTAGAAATCAAACTTTGATGGGAGGGTAGTTTCCTCGAGTTTAGACCATTTATCACAATATTCATATGGGAACACCCCCTTCCGTGTAACTAGGGGCATATCCATAGGTTGAAACACTTTGGCAGTCTCTCGAAACTTCGCTAGATCGTTTGTGGTAAGGTTCTTCGCTAAAGACTCAAGGCTTGAAGCCATGAACCTACATGAATCTAAAAACCTGATAGTGAAGTCATCATTCACACGTTTGGAGAAAGATATGTAGTTCTCCTCAGTATTTGGGATAAGTGATATCTTGTTGGTGTCATAACCGAGTTCTGTGACAATGAAATGTGCATCATATGCAGACAAGTTGTGCATAAAGCAAGGTACAAAGTCAACTGTCTTGAGATTTAAATTACACTTGGTGCATAAAGTATGTCTAAAAAGACCTGTGAGGTGATTGTGATCCGCTACTTTAAGTATTTTTCCACCGAATGATGTTTTACAAAAATCACATTCAGTCTTTACATTATGTATCAACCGCTGTTCCTCGGTCATCACAATCGGTACGTTAGTTGATTTCAACAACTTACTCAGTCTATCGGCAATCGTTACCAATGAAGTCACGAAATTCTTAGCCACACTGTTCTGTGACTCAGATCCTCGGAAAATGACTGGAGTCTGTGGAATGTTGTAACGTTCTAGGAGCTCCAGTGGTATGTCATCCGATGCCTTCACGAAGAACCCATAGCTCATCGGGGTATGTGTATGAACACCCTTTGTATTCATCCCCAAGTGCTCTGTATTTTTCTCAAGGAGGGCCTCGAAATCAGCATATATTACGAAGGGTACCCGTTGAGCTTTCTCCCACGCCTTAAATTTAAGTGTACTTCCTTCGGGGGGTAAAATCGGAAATATTGGTTTGTTCAGTCCACATATTTGCATATGTTGTTCGAGCGCAGCTTTTCCAGATAATCTAGATTTTTTAATTTGCTCATCAAACCCGGTAAAACATCTTTTACATATAAATAGACGACCCTCATGTAATGTTTTTTGTTTTCTAACTAATCTAGAGAAATTTGAAATGTATGTATAGTGTGACTTTTCACCACACTCGAGCACTAAAAGATCAAAATGATTTGATTTTTCTGAATCGACAACTCTTAACGGGTATACTACATGTTTCATTTCAGATTTAACGAATTTCAAACCATATACATTTACTGTCGTATTGTTATTTCGTTTCTCAAATATTGAAATTTCAGAAATGGGGGTAGGGAAGCTTAAGCCTGAAAAATCATATCGATGCTCTTCATTAAAATAATTTACATCAACCCTACAACGGTTATTACCACTAGCGTGTCGTGCTAAAATCGCCCACTTAAAACAACACTCATCAATATTTTTCGGGTTGATAACACCCTTTTTGCTTGATATACTCTCCGGGAGTGGTATATATGAGGACCCACCCATAGGAGTATACTCATATACACCCAACAATATACCATCGATCGAAGATAACGTAAATCCACTCCCCTTTCTCATATACGCATCCTCCTCGGATAACAATGTCGTGAAATCATCATCTACCAGGGTACTTATATCACTATATGAAAAAAGCTCTCTTGCTGATGTTTTAAACGATCGATTCTCAGAGGGTAACTCTTTATGTGAATAAGTCGCTTCCAACTTTAAATTATATTTAATTGGTTTAATACAAACAAAATTATTAAGTTTTCTAATCAATTCAGGTTTCAATGAGTCGAGAAAAGTTTGATATGCTATCATATTCTCAACATTACTTCTATAATACCAAACAGTTGTCCGATCTAGCGAGGAGTCGATTTCATTAAAGCCTGGTATATTACCTAACCCCATACGAGTTTTCTTAAGTTTAATTTTATTATGTTGAGCATTTTTATTCCCTCGTTTACCCGTAGAACTATGAGTGGAGGGACCCTTTGGTGTGGGTTGGTTAGACACCTTCGATGTATGTGGTGTGGAACCTATTATTAATAATAACAATAATATTAATATTATTATTCTAATATACTGTAATATAATTAATATTCACCTGATGATGGTTGTCTGATTGTATTACCCATTGCTAAATTATACTCTGCACTATATTTAATAAAACCTAATGAAAAAAATAATATTATTACAGTATTAAAGATGTGCTACTAGGTATGTAATAATATTCAATTATTATAAATAATCACTATATTAATAAAATATTTCAATTTATGTAGTAGTAATAATAAATATGATATATGAGTATGAATAATATTATTTAATCGTATATTTTATTATTTGATATCGTTAGTTATTAATTCATTATCTACATTTTTATTATAATAATAATAATTAGGAAATAAAATCATATTTAATAAAACCTTTCAAAACAATAATATTATAGAATTAGAGATATGTAATAATATTCAATTATTAGTCTAAACTAGTGAATAACTTATTAGTGGTAATATTTACTAATTTTACTATATAATTTCATATTTATATATTTTTTATTAAATAACTTAGTATACAAAGATGTTTTATTATTCGTATAGACCATAAGAAATAATCACTCGAAAGATATATCAATTTATTTGAAAGATATATTAATAAATAAGTTATATGAATATGATTAACATTGTTTGATTATATATTTTATTATTCGATATCGCTAGTTATTAATTCATAATATTTAATTGTATTATAATAATAATAATAATAATAAAAAATACATACCATGTTTTTTCTTTATATGATCAGATAGATTACTTGGACGGGTGAAATCTTGTTTGCAGTGACAGCATTGAAATTTCATTTGTTCGTGAGATTTTGCATGTCTCAACATATTACACTTAACAGTGAAAACTTTATCGCAAATACCGCACTTAAACATTTTTACTGATAGGTAAACAGTAGGTTAAGAATAATAGTAATACTGTTTTCAATAACTTAAAGAACAGAATGACTCTTTTGAGTGAAATCAGCTCTCTTATATATGATTTTTCTTACCCTCCAGCTATAGAACGTGTGATAAATATCTATTTTTCATAATATATCATAACATATTAATATCTATAATTAAGATATTAGAAAACTTAACCTATCATGTTAATATAAAAATAATAATGTAATTATTCTAATGAGTTTTGTGTGAATGTGACATTTTTAAGGTAGGTAATAGAGAAATATTAGTTAATTATATTATAATTTTTGTTGGTAATGTTCTATAAACATCATTATACATGTTAATGTTTATTATAAATACGTAAACGATTATGATTTAATAGTTTTGTTTACTAAAAGTTATAAATCATAAAGAGAAACTATTACAATTATACATTTACACTTTCTTATTTAACATCAATATTATTAAATATCATTACTTATTTATGTTCTATACATATTATTAATATATTATATTAATGTAGGTATATCATTTAAAATTTACCACTACTCTGTTTAATTTATACTTAAAATATTTTGATGATATCTATATGTATTATTTAATATATATTTTTTTTTTTTAGGATGGGCGGGGGTATGATCACTTACGGTAAAGGATTGTAGGGGTATGTATGGGAGGGGGAGGGGAAGGGCACTGCCGGGCATTGCCGAGCATGGTCGCGATAGCATATAACTATGGCTGGGCGGGGTAACTGGATTTCCTGGATTTGCGGGGGACCCAGAACCGACTAAAACATACTACTGACGGATAATTCTGATTTTACTGTTGTCTACCAAGTGTCTAAAAATGTGAAATATCGAAATACTATCAAAATGTAATATAATATAACATATAGGCTTCCATCACAAATGAACAGAAGAACGCTCGGCATTACAACCTAACATTGTTCCTTTCCGTTCATCTGGGGCCAATTTAGTCTGACTCCCAAACATTACGCTTTAACAAATGTAAAATATCGATTTACTGGATTTATAAACAAGGGTTAAACCATCTTCCACCACCCCAACACTGGTGCCACAACAACAATACTAATAATGATAATAACACCAACAACAAGTAAAACTAATATATATTGCCATCATACAGACTTTTTTTTTTAAATTTACGCTATGGCTATATGTAGTTGTCACTGAGGCTGACATTTAGCCATTTCTAGTTTTATACACAGTTCTTCTCCCTCCTATCTGCCAGTCATATTTACTATTAGTATTAAACCGACATAGTCGTTCGTCACCTCATTTAAACGAATGGGTTATGTGCCCTTCCATCCACTCCTGTTAATAATTAATTTGCGTTTGAACCCTTTCATGGTGACACGTGGCCGGAAAATCATGTAAAGCTATTAAACTAGCGCCGGGTCAATCACGGGCAAAAAGTCCGATTATATATATAATGAGTAATGACATAATTTCATATGTCAAGACTGACAGTTGCCAACATCAAAAAAAATCGGTGTGGTTGGTGTATCTAAGCCAAAATTGTGTTACGGTTATATTGTTAAGTCATAAATCATAATAATATGGTGTTTATAGAATTGTCAACAATTTCAATAATATTACGTATTAAGTATTTTACATTAATTTATACCTTTTAAAAAAATGGAAAATATTTAAATATGTGTTGTATAATAGTCTTAAAAACGAATTTTATGTAAGTACATTGTACATGTATTATACATGAATTGTAACAGACAACAGTTGTACCTATAATATGTACGATAAAAATATATTTCAAATGGATTATCATTTCTGGGGACGCACAATACAATATAATGTTGTGCTTAATATCATGTACGGACTTCAGTGGCTTGGGTTTACGTCTAAATCATGCGCGTTTTATATAAATATTATACTTTTAGCGGTATTTTTGTGTCGAAAAACTCTTTATGTAGGATAGGAAGTATGTTCTAGTACATAAATATGTATATTGTATCATATATATATTTATATTTCGTAGGTTGCGTAAGCAATCGATCAGAAATAATGTCAAGCGTAGATTGTACTTTCGACATCCGGTCTTAATTTTCCACAAGATAACCCATATTTTACCTATATTCTATAAATTGTTTTTATATACCAACCTATTGGCAGCACGTCATAATATTATGTTATATATCGCCTGAATGTAAAACGCGTACGGTACCGAATCTCGATATGACATTAAGATTTATTATCGTTTCTCCGTTGTTACATAATTCAGAATTATATTTATTTTAATAACTCATTAACAGATCGTGTTGACCGTATACTACACACATAAACATATACTATACCTATAATTTACGTCATAAGGAATCATTATATATGCGTTGTACCGTTAAATTTGTGTGCATAATATATTCTGTATTTGTGGTTGTCTGTTGGCAGGCGCGTTGTATAGGGCATAGGCCATATTGATATATCACAGATGTCAATACCCAGGACGGTAACCAACTCGCTAATTTAAAATTGCGTGACAAGGCAAACGGCCATTTTGTTTGTACCACAATATCAATATAGTATTATGTACCTATGAATACATTATTCAGTTATAGATTATCGGTAACGTCATTTCAACGTTCGACGAATTGTAATAGAAAAAAATGAGTCCATATTGGCTATTAAATTCCTATTTTGTTGGTCTTAACTGCAGATGAAAAAAATATTGAGGAAAGTATTTTATTCGATATGAATATGATGAGTATATTTTGTTATTTTTTGATGTGTGTTTAACGGGACGGAGGGAGGGAGGAGAAATGTTTCGCATTACAAACAAAAATACTTCCCGTAAAACCACCACTCCTTTGAATAACTATGTCAACGTGGCTTGAAGTCGAGACCGGGCTTGTATATTTACGTGTTTATACATCATGGTATTATATTCGTTTGTCTATAATGTGCGGTTTGACGCTCTGTCTTATTTTGTTTGCCTTACTCACATTATTTATACACGATCAGAAATGGCACAACCTCATGGTTACGCCGGAATCAAATTTCTAAGTTGGCGGGGCCAAATTCACGCAGCCCCACCACATCGTCCTATTGAACTCGAACCTTTTTCATTATTTAGCAACTAATTTGCAATTTTAGGCAACCTTCGTGAAAAAATTTGCAACCTCGTGGTTATGCCGGAATCGAATTCTTAAGTTTGACGTTTGTAAATTTGACAACCCCATTTTCTAAAACTTTGCTTTTTATTTTTATTAAGATTTGTCTTATTTACATTACATTTTTTTATTCAATTTATATTTTTTATTAAATTAGAATTTTTTAAAATACTTGTTTTTTTTTAAATATCAATTTTTTTAACGACTTTTTTTTACTACATACATATTGTTTTTTAAACTTGGCTTTTTATTTCAATTATAATTTTTTTTATTAAATAGGTATTCATTTTTTTAAACGATTGAATTTGGCCCCACCAACTTAGAAATTTGATTCCGGCGTAACCATAAGGTTGCAAATTTTTTCACAAAGGTTGCCTAAAGTTGCAAATCAGTTGCTAAATTACGATAAAGGTTCGAGGTCGATAGGATGACGTGGTGGGGCTTCGTGAATTTGGCCCCACCAATTTTGGTTTGGCAATTGAGTCAAAAATATAGGGTTGCAAATTTTTTTATATCGGTTGCCTAAAGTTGCGAATTAGTTGCAAAATTTTGGAATAACTTTGGTGCAAATATTATAACATGATGGGGCCAAATTCACGCACATAGCTCCTGCACTGTATAATTAATATATATTTACTTGTATGCGTGTACGGGTGAAATAAAGTGTGTGACGACTTTGCTATACGATTTTATAGTAACACTTATTTATACGTATATTTATTATGTTAATGTGTGTGTGTGCGAGAGTTAAACGATGGGACATATTTTTATTGACTATCGAAAACATATCATAATATATTGAATTCGATTTGTGAAGTTTACATGTGTGAGACTCGAGCACGTTCACGCGCTCACTTGAATCGTATGACCCTTTCCTCACACTTACGCCAACACTCCCCCCTCCCCCCGTCAACGTGTCTGTTAACCCGCACGTCCATACGTTGGTTTTTTCGTTCTTTATACAAGCAAACACGCTAACAAGTTAACGGAATATGTCAGGTCAGGCTATTTAATTGTGTTTTGTCTGCAGAGGGCGCTTTGGTGGTATGTGTGTGTGCGGGGGAAGGGATGACCTTTTAAAACTCTACACGACGTCAGAGACGCATGTATATTTATTGCTTTTATTATTATTGTTTTGTTGTTGTTGTTGTTGTTTTTACGATACTATAAAGCGGCTTTTCGTAAATCGTGTTCGAGTAATTACCGTATATGAACTTAGACATATATTATAATATGATACAACGGTGAAACTCGTCGCTGGTTTCATTTTTTATTCGACATGAGGCTAACTTACAAATCTCTCGAACTAGACGGCTCGTGGTCTTCGTGTTCTTCTGATGACATGGCGATTGTCGTGTCCAGGCCTTGTTGTTGGGCAGCTGTCATCACCTGGAATCACATACCACGAAATGTTTTAATGCCGTGCAGACACACATGTAGTTATAATTTCGAAACACATTGTTGTTTCGTATATTTCAAGTATTATGAGTTATTAATTTATATCGCATTGTTGGAGGTTTACTACAGTGCTCATTCGTGTATTACAACAGTTCTATTAATACATTCCGTCTCGGTAAATTTCATTCATATATTAAAACGTGGTAGTTTGAAACTACCACCTCACACGCTTTCGTTTCCACTACCTTACACCAGTATAATAAATAATACATAATAATATACTTATCGATTTTTTCGTTCTCCACAACATTTTTAAAGGAGTTGAGTTTTTTTTGTTGGTTTTATCATTCAATTTTTGTTTAGTACTTTTGCGCGTAAATAATAAATTAATCATTTTTTATTTTTATTTTATTATTAAGGTATCTGACTCAAGAATCATCAATTCGATTGCTCGCATCCTAGTGGTTGATTTTTCATCCTTTTAGAATGAAAAAATATATATTATAGAATGAACAACCCTCGATGATGAATCACTTCTCAATTTCGGTTAAATGTTGTATATATATTTAACAACCCTTCTTCTACATTACGTCAACAAATTATTGTGTCGGACAAAACATGGTTTATGTGATAGTATGAGGATTATGTCAATAAAGCTGGAAATATCACAAATTATATTTTTCCGAAATCAATAAAAAAGTCTCTGGTAGAAATATTTTTGACATCGTAAGAAATTAAAAAATTATCATTTATCAAATTTACCACTAATTATGAGTGACATTGAACAAGGAATATCATTAAGAAAATTACTGTATAATATATTAAATTTACAATAATTATTATTATCATTGACTTATAAATTAAGATCCATATAATGGTTCGAGTAACGCAATTTAATTTTTTTTGTCTAAAATCTCAAGAAATATATTTTTATACCATTCTACCATACATGCATATGAAGTTATTTATATTAACAATTTCTTTTAAACCAGGCATACACCGACAACCGTGATTGTCAATCTTTCTATAAAATTAAACCATATATGTTTGAAATTCATCAATCAGTTTGGCAATCTTTATCGGTTCATATAAATACAATGCTGATTGTCATTCTTTAAATGATAGTGTACATATAGTGGCTTTATTTCTTTTGGTTAATACATTATTTTTCAATGATTGAAATATGTTTTGTTGATATTTAATGATAAGTTATAATGTTAGTTAACTCTTGACTCTGATCAAAGTTATAACTTATAACTAATAGTAGTTAACAATATGTTTCACATCATAATTAATAATTTACGGTATGTAGCTTAAAACTGATATTATAATATAAGTTCATAAAGATTAATAAATATTAACAATTGTATAAGACGGCGTTCGGTGTATGCAATATTACTACATCAGTGTGTAGAAGACGAAAATCAAACGTAAATAAATAAATAATACATAATTTAACTTGGTTTTCCTATCAATTAATAATACTGTCCAATTACTGTCTCATCGTTATTATAGATTGGTTTTTAACATAAATATGTTTTTGGGTTGGATACAAGATTTTTTTGTTGTGAAAGAGTTTTTGTAGAGAAGGATATAATATATTCTACATTAATCTAAAAATTATTAGGTAGTTAAAAATGTATAAAATGTTCAACTTTTAAAATGAATAACTGAACTTTTAAAACAAGGTTCCACGTAAATAGGTAAATAAATTACTTTATTTACAATAATATCATCAAATATAGGTACTTAGTAATATTATATTCTGACTGACCGTCTTCGTTCAAAATCGTTTTTCGTATACAATGATAATAATATATAATTGAATTCAAATTTAACACCATCCATTACAGTGACCCACTTGCTTACCTTTTTATAATTTAAACATACCTAATAAAAAAAAAGAAATCCCGTGCAATAAATTTACGCGAAAATGTATTATTTTATTTTCAATGATATTATTATCATGTGTTTGATTTATTGTGTTACAAGATATAACGTTTCTGATGTTATATCAAGTTTTAGGAAGCTTTATTCATGATTTTGCCATACGTATATTACACACAAAATGAGATATAAAAGTTTTTGACTATAAGATTTACGAAAAGGCCATTATACTTTAAAAGGTACCGAGAAAGTATGTCTGTTTTATTATTCCTGCATGTCGACCTAACCACCGACGAAAAGGGTGACAGTATGAATGAAAAGTTCAACGATCAAAAATGTAATTTACTTCCCTTAGGTATCGAGGGGTGGTTTCTCTATTCACTCTTGTTGCACAGTAAAGTGTTTTTCTTAAGTTTTCAAGTTAGATATGTTGACGCTGTGTTAATGAATTATTTGATACAACATTTATGTACGTTTTCATGTATACAATATACTTATGCATAATTATTGTATATACAAACCCCGGGCGTGAATCATAATATTATAATTATTATTAAACATGCTAATTGTTGCGTATATAAATATTTGCATGGAAAATTATACTTTGGTGTCAGTTTACTGATAAAAAAAAAATATAAATTTAATATTTACAATGAATATTATTTAATTTAATGATCAGCTTAAAAATATGTGTATGGTTTTTTTATTTTTACGTTTTATTTATAGATTAAAATTGCAAATTTTGTGTAATTTATATTATATTGTATTTTTGAAAATTATTTGTATATATTTATAACTATATATATTTAGTGTATAAAGTTAAAGTTGCAAACAAAACAAGCCCTATAAAACCCACTAGTATGAATTTATTATAAGTTATAATGTTTCAGATATTTTATACAATTTTTAATTTGTAGACAAGGTTTAATAATACTTCATAATTTAAAATATATATTACTCTTATACACCTAACTTTTTGAAACGATTAATTAAACAGGGAGCGTTATTAACAATTAGTATATTATATTACGTAGAACGCAAAGGTTAGATAGCTTTAGTTGTCTCCAATTATGTTATTGTGGTACACTTGTACAGACTCGTAGGACTTTTGTCTTTGTTGGTATTAGTAATTTATTATGTTGTTTTATTATTATTTTGCAACGTTAATTTATTCATAAAACTGTTTCAGAAGTTTCGTATTTTTGTAACATTGCTAAGTATATAATTTATACAATTATTTAAGTATAGATATCAAGATATCTACTTTTCACTGAAATTAGATTTTTTAAGAGTTAAACATTTTGAATAAGACGATTTTACAAACGTTTCGGACATATATTTCGTTCAACTGTAAAATGTGTTTATAAATGTATATTATATCTCTACAATATTATATTATAAATATTATACATTAGTATATCTCTTATTCACATTATATGTATGTCAAGTACGTATAGGAATAGTATAATTAATTAAATTTCGTTAAATCTTACAATTTACATTTTGAAGAACGTAAAAAATAATATAAGTGTTAGTTTTTCGCTTAATTACTCTATGGAATTGCAATACGATGACATTGTAATCTTTAATGCAAATTACAGTGTATTGCATCGAACAGAAATAATTGCTGGTTACTATAGTCTTTACCAATTTGTACCAAACGGTTTGCAGAATGTTAGAGAATTATACACCGGCTATTGTTACACTGCTATAATTTATATAGTGTATACCACCGTTTGTTGACTTATATAAAATACAGACGTCCGGTGAATGTTGACATTTCAATTTGCACGTTTTTCTATTTATTTAGACACATTCGGTTTGCTATTTGAACTGTAACCGTATGTGATAGTACGTTAGTTATATTTATTTAGGTATATATATATGTGATTATTATCATATCAGCAGTTAGCCGTGGCTATAGATTTTTACATATCGAATTTCGATTATATTGATGCGGTTTTCACTCTTATGACTGCTGCTTGTAGCACTTGTTATGCATTTTTCTTGTTTCTACGTGTTGAAACATAAGAACTTTATAGTTACCCTCTAAATGGGTAATTTAAATTTGTATCAACGAAAATTCACCTTTATCCGCAACAAATACATTCTAATTATTAAAAAATATTAAATTACATATTTAATGCTAAAAATTAGCATATTATATTAAATCGATTAAAAATAAACTTTGTTAACACCGGTATATCTAGTCTTCCAAGATTGGGTTAAATTATAAAAATATTTCCATTTTATTTCAACTTTTACCAAGTACACGGTAAATTTTAATATTATATGGATGTCGCCAGTCAACGGTTTTTTTTCAACTGTGGCGATAGTCAAATTTAATTAAATGCACTCATGCGTCAATCTTCACGTATAGGTACACATATATATTTGACGTGTGAACTAAGTTTCTTTGTAATTTGACTAACCGTTTTCTGTTCGTTGCTAATTTACTAACCGATATACGACAATTTCTACTGTACTTGAGTTAAAAATGTCCATAAAAAAATTTGTTTAACAGATGTTTTTTATTTTTGTTTTTTTCGCTACTCTTTATAATTTATGGCTAACAAGAGTGACTATCATAATGATATTTATTATATATTATGTGCTTATGTATATAATTTATTCTCTCGGCACGAACGACACCTGTCCAATTTCAACACCAGCAGACTTGCGTCTGTCCCCGACGACGATTGGTGATTCGTAGCAGACGTATATTGTAATGTGTCATGTTTAATATTTTTATCATACAAGTTGTGTCTATCATTACATTTATATTAACCAAGTCACCAAATTGAAATTATTACTTTATCAATTACCCGTTTGGAAACAATGCGTGACCTATAACTAATTGATAAAATATTTTATTTTGTACAGTGCACATATAAGAACTTTATAACTTGTTATTTTTAATTGATTAGTTTATTTTCATAGAAAAGGAAATTTGTAAAGTTCTTTTATATCTTTAAGTTATAACCGCATTTATTATTATAGTTATTACTTTTATTTTGTAAATTAGTTTTAATGATTTAAAGTTTTTGTTAAAATCTTTAACTGTGTTCAATATATAAACTGAATGTCTTAATGCTCGTATTAAATTGGTAGCATTCAAAAACGATTATTTAAATTTGTAAGTTAAGTTACAAAATTATATTAAATTTAGTTTTTATTACTTATCATAACAAAGTGGTCGGATTACCGTTAACTTTTTTACGAATTTTACTCTTTTATTTCAAAAATAAAAATCTATTTTATAGGTATACATGAGCTTAGTGATTTTTGTTTTGTTTGGGATTTTGCTAATAACTTTCCATAGAATATATGTGTGTTGTCTTTTAAAAAAGCGATTGGATATTTTTAATTGTTTCCACCATTGGTAGTTGATAACCTACTTGTGAATGAGCTTTTGGGAATAGAATCGATAATAATAATGTTTGTTAGCTCTTGTGATAGAATATATAATGTGTTTATATGTAGGTGCGTGTGCGTGTGTTTGTTTGTTGTGAATGAATGCGTTTGTATGTATATATGTATGTATGTATGTATGTATGTATGTATGTATGTATGTATGTATGTATGTATGTATGTATGTATGTATGTATGTATGCATGTATGTATGTATGTATGTATGTATATATGTATATATATGTATGTATGTATGTATGTATGTATGTATGTATGTATGTATGTATGTATGTATGTATGTATGTATGTATGTATGTATGTATGTATGTTTGTGTGCGTACGTGCGTATATATGTGTGGAAACAAAAGTGAATCGAGTAGTGGGTGTGGTACGCGCGAGTTGTGAAGAGAGTTGAAGGCTAGTTTTCCTTGGAAAATTGGAGCGGAAGGCAATTTCCTTGAGAGCCGCACCCTCAAGAGCATGCCTAAACTCTGGGAAAAATGCAAAACGTCAAGGATTGTCACATGCTGAACGGGTTACTTAATAATTTCGCGTGCTATGTGTTGTTGTTGATTTTTTTTCCTTTGTGTTGTACATCAACTAATACTTCTTAGGTATTGTATGTTCGTGTAATATGTCTATTTTTTCGAGGAAAACTCCTCTGTCGGATTGCGCATAACGTGGAAAAATAAATTGTACTCACACTGTCACACTATAGATAAGGAGCAGCTATACCGTTATTATAGTTGCACGTATGGGTCGTGTCATATTATATTTTAACGTGAACACGCGCGTGCTATATATTATTGTTAATATTTAGTTATACAAACTCGTAATGCACACACGCTATTAGTTCCGGTTTGCGCAGGGATGAGTATATGTATTAAGACGGGAAATATGTTGCTGGCACATGTCGCTGGGATGGTTGTTGGTCAGGATAAGTATATTATGTTCGCGTTGGACTGGACGACATAATATGGTGTGTGTAACGACTATAACGGATGCTATTTTTTATAACCGTCGTCTAGGTTATTAAGTTGAGTAAATAAACGATATATTTTTGATTCGTCTATAACGGGACGTCACAGCATTCAATTTTCTATCGATAGTTAAAATCTTTATTATCTGCAGTTAAATAAACAAAATAGATAATAAACGTTTAAAGCAGTATTTTAAAGTGTCAGGAACAATATTTAACCTTGTTTTCAACAATTTTAACAATTTATACTATTTCATTTTTTAATAATAAACATTTTTTTTTTTTTTTTGGAATATATTTGATGAGCTGTCTGTGTATGTAAGCATGTATTTAATTTAATTATAACGAGTTATGGAAGCATATAATATGTTTATGTGTCTTACTCGATTTAATTGTTATTATTTATTTTGTTACGGACTTACTGCAGTGTTTCACGATACATAATATTGTTTTATCCATCGTAGTTTTGCGCGTAGACTATTAAAACCAATTCATTTTTACTATATTATTAATTCATTAATAAACCTTAGATCTTAAAAACTTATTAACAGACAATCAATTACAACTATTTATATCCAATTAAAATTATTCATTTTCAATTTAGGTATTTGGATCATAATTAAAATCAAAATGTTTTATATCGTTACATGACTTTGGCTAACGGGATATTGGACTATTATTAAAATAATTTATTTAAGTAAAGCCGTAGAGGGAACATGATAAAAACATGATTTATTCACTTTGAGTTAAATACAGAAACACGAGATCCCAATTAGAGATAAAATCTCTGTACAATTTGTTTTACTATTTAATTACAAATTAAACTATTTTACGAAGTCTGACCAAAAGGGAAACAGTGTCAGCGTTATTTTATTAAAAGTTTTATAAATCGTGACAAAAAAATCAAATTGACGATTTTGATGAAGAATTTCAAACAAAACTGCGAATACCTCTTATATCTATATTTATTATCTGAGATTACCTATGATCAACTGCGATGCTTTCAATTCCATCTGATATTCGGGAATTTGAGTGAACGTCGGAAACCAAGGTATAATTGAAAACCAATTGTACCCAGATTTCGTGTACCTATATTTTAAGAACTGCTAACGGAGCAGAAATTTTTCGTCAGTCAATAGCAAACATCCAATTCTATATATGCAATGCATTCACCCCACTCCGAGTAATTTGGTAATATCGATCCCAAACTGACACGGAAACAATGTATTTCGGTCGATTATTACAAAGGTCATGAAAAATCAATTGTAAAAAAGATGTTGCAGTATAAACTATTCAAAGTATTAATAATATTATTGTACAAAAGTCACAAAAATCGTGCTGCGCTCGTAAAATGTGTTTAATTGGACGCTTACTGGACCGACAAAATGTTTATGGTACAATGTGTTTCTAGAAACGACCGACCAAAGATAGTAATACAAGTTTGATATCGGTGCGTTATTAATGTAGGGTGGGTATATACCGGACAATATTACAATATCGCATATTTTCGTATAATATTTTATAGAACCCTGTACGACAATCCCCGTAACCCAATATCATCAGCTTTTTTTTTAATTTTGTTTTCGTGCAGAGCATTAGTCTGTGGTACTGTAGGGAAGGGTACTGCATATTTGTTTACACGCGTGTGTTTGTTTTGGCAGAATTTTTGCTTTGGGCACCCGTAGGTATCTGCCATGCCTGGGTGTGGGATGGTGGCACTTGTTCTCCGGACACCGTGATTTGTCCGAAGAAAAATGGCGCCCGCGGCCGAGGTATCGAACCAGCGCCGGTGTGCGTCGCAACCGACGTCTTAGTCCGCTCGGTCACTCCGTCCCCCTGTGGGTATTGAATGTTTCGTTTCATAATACTTATTACGGTTGTCTTTTCGAACACACGGTTACTGTTGCCAAGGATTGTCTGCACATTATTGTCGTGATAATGTGCAGTTCCAATAAACGTCGTCGTTAACCGGTGGTGGTTTTAACTACGGAATCGGACCGTAGTGGACTGTGATTAAAATTATTGACGATCATAATACATAATATTATACGTAGTCGCTACGGATTTCGTAATTTGAAATTATAACGATCGGTAAAGTTGACAAATTTATCTGATAATATTCTGCTTGGAATTTAACAGCTTTCAATCAATGTTTTACTGGGACATCGTGGTTCGTTTATTGGAAATATTAAATATTTTGTACAACACGAACGACTGTGTTTAAATGTTGACAACAATTTTTGAGGTACTTTCATTTAATAATATTATACAAATTCTATTTAGGTTGATTCTATATGTTAATTCTATATGTTGATTCTATATATGTTGATTCTATATATGTTGATCTATATTATATGTTTAATTTGTAAAATAAGAATATTATATGAATACCGTACGTTACACCGTAAATTTATTTATTATTATTTTTTTTATTTATTTACATTAGTATAGGTATTTATCCCACGCTGTTTATGGTTCTGTTATTGTAGTTATTTGTTTTCTTTTTAATTGACTGTTTCATTTTTTTATTGTTATTTTTATAATACGCGTGTCTTCTACTCGTATAATACGTAATCACGCATGAAACTCTTGGAACGCATCTATACAATATGAATGTAATTATTGTCATCGTATGTATTAGGTAAATAATTAATTTTATACAATTGTAAATAATACGTGAATCTAGGTACTTGTTAAAAAAGTATTAAGTATTGCAATGTCGATGTGTTAGATGTTAATTGTGTTCAATACGTTTATCATTGAAGAACACAATACGTCTTCTTGAATTACGATGCTTCGGTGTACGTCAAAGGTAATCACATGTAACAATACATACATTAATACCCAATAAAAATAAACGAATTGTATGAATGTATTCGGTTCTTCATTACTATTTACATGCTTATTCAATTTAAAAGTTATATTATGCATAGTTTTTAAAAGGAAAACACTTCAAAACGCAACACGTAACACAAACGTTCCCCACACAGGAATTACAACGAAAAACGTTAACTGATTACGTTACACGCGTATTGTTCAAATTCTAAAGACGATATAGTAAAAATAAAACAATAATAAAAAATACCGATAGAAGCATTTACCCGTAGAAATAAATTTAGTTTTTACTCATGTATAATACAAATTCGAGTTCCCAAAGTCTATTACATTATATTTAATTATTTAATTACGTTATCGCGGCTCTATAAAATGTATTATATCTACGTATGTATAACTCTTTCGCGTAATTGTATCCAACTGGTTTCAAAAAATATTGACTTCTTTCAAATTCACCTTTTTCTTAAACTCGTCGACCGTACTAGTGATGGCTGCGGAAAATTGAAATTAGAAACGGAAACGAACTAACGGCGGAAACCCAGTGAGTGCTGTGCAAAGTATATACTATATTTTATGTTTATGTGGTGGTATATAACGCCATTTTGTCGTCGGTCATGCCATTCAAATGGCTTGCAAACCGACGGACGACGGCGGCCGGGTCACGCGTTTGTGGCCGCCAAACAAGTATATCACATTTTTGTCGTTATAAATATTTTTTGATACGATTTTGAAACATTGCAATAGGTTTTTGCCTATGGCTTTTACGCGTCTCGTAACAGAATATGTATGGTATAAAATCACGAAAAATGTAATTTGATAACTTCCCAACAATTGGTCTGTGAGTAGATAATTTACTACTGAAACATAAACATTTTTGATTTTTGATTTTATAGCGAGTGGTCGTATAAATATTTTGACTGCTTTATATGCAATGCAAACCGATAACTATAATACATATAAATGGGGGATGGAGTGGCCGAGCAGACTAAGTCGTCGGTTGCGACGCACACAGCCGCCGGTACAAAACCTCGGGCGCGGGTAGCATTTTTCTTCGGGCAAGTCACGGTGTTCGGAGAGAAGTGCCGCCATTCCCCACCCGGGCATGGCAGATACCAATAGCCGATAGCCCACTAAAAAATCTGCTAAACTGTGTAAACGTGTTCAAACCTACGGTACCTTCCCATGTAAAAACCACCCAATGGCCTAAGTTGCAACGGGTTAGTTAATAATAATAATTAAAAAAATACACATAATATATATCTACCTAGTGCCCTTAACTACTAGAATATTATTCTGAAAGATTTTCTCATTTGTTATCTTATATAATTTTCCTTCGTTGATTAAAATTTTTTTTTTTTAAGGTGCTTGTAAGATTTACGGTTCTCTTATATAAACACAATTATTATGGGGTTGGCATATTTAATGTTTCTATTCAAGAGGCGTTGAAGTAACGCCAAACATAATAAAGTACCTCACAAACTCTGATGGTTTTACCTTAATCCCACCCATCACCCCAAACACATCAAAATACAATGTTTAATAATTATTAATTTTATTCACTTCATTTATTATATTCCTTAATATTCATTACTTTCAACCACCATCCGATGTGTTTTGATAATTTTGTTTATTGAAATATCAGTTAACGCTAATTTATATTATAATAACACATTAGTACTGGAAAGCTAAAGGGCTAGAAAGATAAAGCTAATAAAGGTTTAGTATTATTAAGACAAGGAATTAAGTAATTGTGTAATTATTGATTTTTTTTATTTGTAGTTTAGTCATAGTATTATGAGTTTGATTCATGATTTCAGTAATATTTTATTTTAGAAAAATACCATACAAAAATAAAATAAAATTGAATTAATTATATTGTTACTATTTTTATAGTAAATAAAATTATAATATAATACGAAAAATATTAATACCTATAGAAGTAACCAGATACTGTACCTTTCTTCATGGAAAAAATGTATTTATAAATATTTACCTATATTTTAAAATGTATTAAATTATTAAAAATTGAAACAATATACTATGATTCTGCATACAGTTTTTAAACACATTTTATGACTATCAATTTATAAAAAAAGTGGGGATACATAGTAATAACTAATGAGGAAATAAAATTTTTCTGTATATTATATTATGTTATGTTAAAGGACAATAAATATTTAATGATGATTGTTATTGTAATGATAAACCCATTGTGGCACCGCATATTTAAAATCCCGTAGTCGTGTTAGTTTACATAGATTAACAAAATACATTTAACTGGAGAACCCAATTTAATATCGTGTTTGTTGATTCACCTATAGTGTCAGATGATCAAATTCAAATGTTGGTCAGGCAACTCAATTAGTGTGCATTGGATAGTATTTCGATATATTTATATTTTAAATAAATTTACACGTTTAGAAATAACAAATATTACTGAGGACAACAAATCATTGTTATAATTAGGGTTTTGAGTTCGACGAGTGTATTTTAATTATTTTAATTATAATACTCCCAGTTTGTTATAACTTTTAGGACATGGTTATTTTATCGTCTACGTTTATTAAAATATTTATTTTTTTTTCTATAGGTACATAGTATGTTATAACATTTGTGTATAAAGGTAAGAAACACGATACGAGTAGTGGGAGGGGATGAAAAAAAGCCATGTAATAAAAAAAATGAAAATTTTTATACAACATGCAATTTATTTACGTTGGGTTACATTATACTTTTTTGTCGTATGTGTGTTTTCGTTATAAAGCATAAAACATCATCATTTCGTTTACTCCGGTTCGTCATTTCGTTTTTTTTTCGGAGTTGCAAGCATTTATATCATGCCAATTTTAACATTTTACTAGGCTATACCTGTTCTTTTGTTGTCATTCAGTCATTCATTTTTTTATGAGATTTAATGAATTTTCTTGTATTCACCAAAGTATATGTTATAGTTGATGCATAGTCATTCATTATGATTTTTTATAGTCATGTCCCACTTAATTTTTTTTCTACTCAACTAATATGTTCAATATCAAATTATAAATACTATCACGAATGTCATAATTTATAATATTATTATTGTTCATAAGTCATTACATAATAATTTTTTCTTCTATTTGTATTCTATATTCACAAAATTATTTTCTTAATTTATCAATTTTTACTATTAATTGGATAAAACAAACAAAAATTAATGTAGTGAATATAATATATAAATAAAAATAATTAACTTATTTTCTAAATATTTGTCTGATAGTTCTGTAAACATAGTTATACGCATGAACAGGTGGTAAATTAAAATACATTTTGATGTCGCCACACATTTACTATTTCTTGATTAGTTAAGGTAATTTTTTTAATATTAGTGTGCAATTGTCCTTTCAGTCTAAACATGTACTATGCACTTATTCTATAGAAACACCGTACGAACAGTGTTTAGTTTGTATATGTGTAAAAATCGCTGATAAATGATGATGGCTACCTTACCTGTATAACAGCTATACGCTGAGGGTTGTAATTAAAATTGTCAAAAACGTCCCTTTGACGAGGTCGGTTGTACTAATCGTACGTTTCCTCTTCGTCCAAAAATTCCCTTTTCATTACTTTCTCTGCGTTTTGGTTTCCACTATCGATTATTACACGACACAACGGCTGTGCCATAAACCTTGTATATATTATTGACCTGTTAACGTAGGTGGGAATTATTTACGGAGGCGCGTATGTACATATTTTACATTTTTACGGCCATATAAAGATCAAAACTCTTAGATCTAGTATTATAATATGTTATACTATATAGTGTCATCCATGCATCTATATGATATGTTTTCATCATTAAACATAATATTATAATAACTCGTGATGGGATTTTAACGCAAACGCTGTTAAATTAATTTTTTTTTTATTGGATTATGTGTTTTTATTGATAATAATTGTTTAAATGTAATTTTAGTTTTTGAACGCTCCGGTGAATGTATTGGTTTTTTTTTATATGAAACAAATGGTTCAATCTTAAACATTGATCGTGGTTTTTGGTTGCAAATAGACATATTTGTTTGTATTTTAAAGGATCCAAAGTATATAATTTTGTAAACACTTCTAAATAATCGGGGAAACTGGAATATCAAGGTACCAACAGTTTCTGATTAAATCGATTTTTGTAGTTATTCGAAAAATAATTGTAGAAAGTAGATACTTAAATATTCGCCAAATATTTATATAAGTATTTTTTAGATAAGTATAATACAATTTTCAAAACGTTTTAGGTAACTGTTTTTGAGCTTTTTATTACAATTTTTGTTTCGATTTATGTTAGTAAGTCAAAAATGATATAATTATCACCTTATGAGCTTTTCATGGAATAATAAAATTAATAAATATCGAAAATTCATGTTGAGAATCTCTTTAAAGGGTTTGAATTTAAATGTTGACAAATTTATCAAAATTGTAATTTTTTTTATGTATACATACATTTGCAAATTATTTTTTAGTTAGAAATTTGTATTTTAAATCGAATAAAAAGAAATCATTGATTTTTATATTATATTTAGTCGTATAGTGATAAAACTATATTATGTTCATAACACAAAATCCACATTTAAAAATAACCCATTCGCGCGGAACACGCCCTCTGAATCGTTTATGCTTTGAGTGATTTTTCAAACTCGAATGGTTGCAGGTGGTGTGGCGGACTGTAGGTGTATAGGTGGTGGTTTGGGGGTAATCTCCACGGCCTCAGCCAACACCAATCCATCACCTGCAGGTACCGCCGATGTTGCCGCCATGTTGCCGCCGATTGACCGACGTTGCAATACGCGAGCGTCGTCCTAAATTAAAATTTCCGTCGTCGATCAACTCACCCGCACGTAGGAACATAGCCTGCGTGTCGGTCACGTATAGTCGCATGGCCAACATGATTGTGTGTGTAGATTTATGCCGTGGGTCAGATAATGTATTTCACTCTCTGCGTGTGTGCCTTTAATTTTATTTGTCGGTATGGGTGTATAGTAGTATACCTACATGATATTATGTCTGTAGCGTGGCTATAGGATTTCTGAAAGGAGTGGGTGCCAAATTGAATAACATTTTTATTGTTTCCACTTGAAATAACTCGCTTACTCTTTTATTATTATTTACCAATTTTTAACAACGTTTTATTCATATTACATATTGTGCCCAAGTCCCTTTTAAAACTTCCATTCTTCTAGGAGATTTTTTTAATAAAATCTGTCAAAATTACTTTTCCTACATTGTCATAGTCCATTGTGCCTTAACCTCTCTCCCCCCCCCCAAATCACTGGCTTTTTCACTCCACTCTTTGTGTGACAGTATTATATGTGTCTCGTGTGCTATTTTTATTCGGGTTAACTATGCGATCTACTCGACTTTTTTTTTTTTAGTATGGTTTAAGCTCGACATAATTTACCGTCCTGACGGTAATTATGTTTTGGAAAAAAAATTTTGCATTTGGGTTTCTTTAACACATTCCAAAAAAGACTGTATATACGTGTTCAATAATTTTTATTTGTGTTAAATCTATGTTATTTATATTTCATCAATTCTGAAATTTCTACGTTATAATATTAGTAGGTACTATTACATTATAATCGATCATTATCCAACAGTCACCACGATGCTATTGGCTCATCATTTATTGATTGCTCTCGATTGCCTTTTCGTAGCTCCACTTTTACCTTACTTATATATGATTTTAAAAATTGTTTAACTTTAATACAATATTAGCTAATTAATATATTCCATAACAATTAGTACCTACTATAGGTATACCTTATAATTCGTTTATTCTCTGTTAAATATAATTATATATTATTGCACTTTCCTTGTAGATCAGTGTAGATGAAATACAAATTGTTGACACGAGGTAGGTAATCGCGGTATCTATTGGCACTTCAACTAAATTTATTATTTAAATAATATTTTGGATCTCTTTTATCGCTTCGACATTTTCTGTATGGTATTAAACTATGGAATTTTTACTATGTGTCTTGCCTTATTCTTCAACAATAGGTGTGCCATAATTTTCAGTTAGGTATTTTGAATTTTCGGATTTGGTCAAAGTATTTGTTCTTTCAAATATTTACAAACGTATTTATATCGTAAAATGTTGTACGTTGATCAAAAAGTTATTTAGTTGTTTGAGGCGTTCTATGACTATACCAATAAGCAATAATACAACACACTACCAAGGGAAATATGTTGATAAAAATCTTTTCCATTACCCGTCTCTGTTAGGTTAGGTCCGTCTCTGTCCATTCACGTAATATGGGTGGTTCGAACAATATTATAGTGGTTGAATATAATAAAAAATATGGTGAATATCAACAATCCGTTATAAATGTAGCAAAGCAGCATTGTTTTACGCTTATACCAACTTTACAGTATAATATTATACTTAATTGTAGAAGGTATTTGTAATAAGTTGGTATTCTATATAATTTTCAATTGAAAATAACTGGGTAAGAAATATATAGGAAGTGTATTGTATTTAATATTTATACAATCCCAAGGTTATTGAATAGCCAACATGTGTACAGTGTGCATAAAGTTTTTTTTATTTTATTTACCTTAATTCCTAATATCGTATACTGTCTCTTGGGAAATCTGAAAATGTCGTGATATTCGATGCATGGTAGGTAAATTAGTTACAAATTGACTGGTGAAAATCGAATTCAAGCGCAAAAATAAAAATCAAATTAAAAAAACTCTATTCCATCTTAATTTAGGGTTTAATTTTCAAATTCATGTTGCAAGAGGCCATATAAAACTTTGATCCTTAAAACGTGTATTTCTTAAGACATAATAAATAAAAATAAAATAGCGGGTTTTTTCATAATCCTTGTCTTAAATTAAGTTTTGAAGGATGGTTTATAAAATAAACAAATAAGTATATTAGACAGTATTTTGTGTATAGCATAAATATATATATATTGAAAATAAATAAAGTATTTGATTGGATATATATATATAAGAAGCCTTCCAGCGTTTATGCATCATAAATAAGAAGAAGGTAGCTAAAAAGTTTTAGATTTTTTTTTTGGTTATAAAATCGCTTTTTTGCTTACTTCATAGTATACTTAATATAACATAATTTTAATGCTGATTGTGTACATATTATTATGTGTTACACTTTGTAGGATTAATATACATTTTTATACTTTTGGTTAGTTATAAATTAACTGTACTTGCAATAATTATAGAAATATTTTTAAATGTTGAACAAATAAAATTTTTAAATTGAATAACTTCTAATGTTAACTCTCAATCTTAATTTTATTTATTATCTTGTATAAGGATTTATTCTAAGCGTACGATTGTTGTGTCGAAATAATTTAACTAAAGTCTACAATTAAGAATTTTTTACTATACAAATAATCGTTAATTTTTTTTTTAAGATCAGTTTTTAAACAAGTGTATCAAAATGTGTACGGATTTCATTCAATGTAATAAAATTGCACCATATTACGTCATATTTTTCATTTAATTTTCATTCATTACAGAATAGTTTGTTATCATAAACCTTCTATGTTATTTAAATCATAAGATTTCCTTGCTTTAATTTTCTAAGCTTAACACAAGGGATTTATCTCACTTTCTCGTTTTACATGAGCCAACTACGTACAGCATATCCGACAGGTTATATTTTTGTTTAAATAATTTAAATTAAAACTCGTTTTGGGTCAACTCATTAACTAAACTTTAGAAAAAAACTTGTTCCAAATAATTTTTAATTTAAAATTTCTTCGTATAAGGATTAGTCTTAACATATTTTATCAGAACTAACATTCTAAATTATAAGAAGTTAGTCCGAAAGGATTGATTTACGTATAGTTATTGGACGTTTAGACATAACTTTTCTGCAATCAGGTCCTTAAATTAGTTCACAATTTACCTAAACAATAAGTACATAACTGTTAAAATAATAACCTCGCTCTTAATGTTGGATACTTATATAGTTAGATTTTATTTGTAAATATGAAATCGTACATTTCAAATTATCAACATAAAAAAGGTGGATAAGTGGATATCGCTCTCCTGTACAGTAGGTTACGAGTGGGTCACTGTAATGGATGATGTTAAATTTGAATTCAATAATATAATATCATTGTATAAGAAAAACGATGCTGAGCGAAAACGGTCAGTAAGCTTACGATATTACCAAGTATACCTACTTGATGATATTATTGTGAATGAAATAATTTATATATAACCTATTTACGTGGAGCCTTGTTTTAAATCGTTAGATATAAAAGTTGAACATTTTATAAATTTTTAACTACAAAATAATTATTAAATTTTAAATTTGATAAATTTTGTCAAAATTTGAACTTTAAATGCGTATAAAAAAAAATTGTGCATATGTATTTTTAATATTTATCAACTGCTATTGTAAAAATATATCAGGAACCTTGCATTAAATTTTCACGCTTTTTTATCCAATAAATACAATTTTATTGATATTTATAGAAAAAAAAACTAAAAAAATTAAAAACTGATAATGTCCGTAAACAGCTCAAAAAGAGTCAAATTCTTAAATTTGTTAGGTTAGGTTAAAGAGTCAAAATCTTAAATTATCATATTGAAACTGAATGTTCTATATTGATTGTTGAATGTTTCCATTAAAGTAATTCCGCTTTATTTTGTTACCACCTTTATTTTCGTTCAAGTTTTCAAACAATAGGTACATGTTTAAAATAAAAATATATCAATTTATTTTGTTTATGATGCATGACGCTGCGTTGCAGTATCACTTTTGTACAGATTTTTTTATGATGCTTTTCTTTTCTTGTCGGTGAGATAATGGAATTTCTTTAGTGTTATCCACTTGACTCGTACTATTTCAGAACATAACGAGCCTCCTATATTTATGTTATGTGTAAAAATATTTTATTTCATGATGTGTAATATAGGTTTTATTATGTTATTGATTTGTTTTTAGAAATTGATCACACTTACTAAAACTATTCAATTTTTTTTTTCACGACAACGTGTTTCTTTTTTTTATTTTTTAGATTTTTTGTTAGGCGTACCTATAAGTTTTATGAGGATATTGTGTATATCGTTTTGCACCACACTTGTGTATTATGAAAGAATAACTTTAAGTTTAGTGGACTTGTACATAACTTTTATTTAAGAATTTAGTCTAGATCTTGGTGTAGAACATCAATGTACTTTTAATTTTAAATTAGATAGTAATTTACATTGAGCAATTAATTTTAAAAATTAATTGAAAAATAAAAACAAAATTTTGCAGAAATTATACATTAGGACCTAATTATATACCTAGTATCTATCTTAAAGCTATACACATTATGTATAACACAATGTATATTGTTCATAAACACATTTTAATTAAATATTTAATCCATCGATTAGAATAAAAAAATATATAATTATTATAACTGTTTTATTTACATTTTCCTCTTCTTTTTCTATATGTATCGCCAATATATAAATAATATATATATATAGGTTTATCTAAGAGTAAACAAAATATGCCTCTTTAGTATATATAGGTACATATGCGAGTGTTTTCAAACATACTCATATTAAGCCTTTACGTAATAATTCATTTCTTATTCTTTTGTATTCAAAATGATTTCCCTCAGGTGTCAGAATATTATAGGATAAGAGAGGATAATGTATTCGTTTCTAAACAAATAGGGATGGTATATGGGCTTGTAAATACATATATATGTATTTATTGATTTAGGATTCTATTTTGAGTTTTCTTGTATTCATAATCAGCTATTTTAATTTTGTCAAAAACAAATTTAGATTCCATACAATTTTATTGTTTCAAAAATAAATATATAGACATAAATAATAATTATAAAAATGTTTAAAGATAAACTAAACTAACGTAAAAAATTTAAAAAAAAAAGCGGGTAAGTTAAGCTCTGTTACAGTCGGTTACAAGCGGATCACTGTAATGGATGGTATTAAATACATTGATTCTAGAAGTATGTTAATTTTTCTTTCGCTTTTGGCATTATTAGCTGTCATGTAAGAAGAAAAAATAAAATAAAAAAACTACGGGTTTTATTTTATTTTCATATGCTGGACTTGTTGATATTTATTACCATAGTAGATATTTTATCTAGTAGTGACCTGTTATTGTTAGTGTCTAGTGTTCGTTTTGTTCAATTACGTTCAATTTTACTAGCTAAAATGAATGATTGGCACAAGGTTGGTTAAAAAAAAAAATTTTAATAATTAATTATAGCGCAATAAATGAATATTGTATTTTACCAAAAAAATGATAGTATTTGTATAATGATAATTAAAGCAATTCGTGCAAAATTATTACCTAACCATTCCAAAGTATCAAAAATGCACGGCGTTAATATTCAAGTTTTCACTTCTGCCGGCATTCCCTGAGTGCAACCCGTCGTTTTTTTTCAATACCACGGTACTGAGGTTATTATACGCGGAAAGTGATCGATTGAAACACGTATATACTATACACATTTAGGATGGCTTTACACAACCCCAAATTTGAATCGTATATTATGCCCATGTAGGCCTTAAAAGAGATTTGTACATATTGAGTTTCGATTGTGTGGATTGAGAGCTTTGATTTTATAATTGAGTGAAGTATATAATATGTAATCGGCTGTTGAGAATTTTTATTTTTCATTTAAAGTAAATCTATATTTTATTGAGCGTAATACCGAGACGTTTCACTTCCAAAGAGTTTGTGTTTGGTAATCTTAGAAATTGGGGATCGGATATTTTTAACATGAGTGGCACATGTATAGATTTGTCTTATTTTATTTTGATTGGCAACTTGGGTGACCAAAGAATAAGTTAAATACTTAGCTTATATTGACGATTTTTTAGAATATATAAGTATTTTAACATATGTAGGTAGCTTTTTGATTGATGATATGTGTTTTATTTTATTGGGTATAATATAAAGTAATAATTTATATATTTATCAACATAATTTAACTAAAAGTTAAAGTAAAAATTGTTTGAGTTTTGTTTTTTTAACAAATCGTATTATATAGCTACTTAATTGTTTTTTTTTACTATATGTATTAAGGCCATAACGTCTATCTGCGAATATTAAATAATACATTATTATACTAATAATTTTTTTTTATTGTTTCAGGTAAGAATAAATTATATTATATTATTTTCAAGTTATAATCAAGAGTTTTCCGATTATTGTATCTTACAAAATATTTTTATTGAGTTAATGTAAGTTGAAATATTAAATATAATATATTTGTTTTGATGTTGTTTAGACACAAAGACAAGGTACTGTATTTATATAAATATAATATATAATATTTTGAATAAATTAAATTTTATAAATTGTATACTTACTTAAACAAATGAATATATATCTAATTTTAATTTCTATACTTGTGAATTATAAAAAATTATAATTTTCATATTTTTATTTGAATTGTCGTCTGTCATTTTTAAAATGTACTTTTATTTATTGATATTCTTCAAGTAAGTGTACAGTTACTAACTAGTTAAACAATTTTAATTTACATCAGAAATGCATGATGATAATTTCTTGGAATGATATTTTAATTATTATGTGTTATGTTATAATATATTATTATATCAGGGTTTAGGACCCTAAAGTGGTCCTTAAACCTTAGTGGCACTTACTCTCCCCACTACCAAATGTATCGTTGTCGCCATTTTATTTGACTAAATATAATATATCTTAACCGAATATATACTATCGAATTAGTTAACCACTTTATCATTCTCATGTAATCTATATTTTATAAAAATAAGTATAATATGTAAATTTATACCATAAGCCACTGTTGCTTAGGGTTATGTTAAATAAAAACATAAAATATATAATTATTTAGCATAGAAATACAATTTAAAAGTTAATCATTAATCAGTGTAAACTTAAATGTTTTATTCAATGGAAAAGTTAAAACTTCTAGGATTAAATATATTTTTAACATAATTTGGAAGTTATAGTTTCATATTTTATTTTGTTTTGTACCTATATATGGAGAAAATATTATGTCTATAAGTTTTATTTAAGTTATTTCATTGTATAATTTTTGTGGGAAGAATTTTAACACTCCTCCACGGTCAATCACTAGTTTTGAAATTCTATTTTTTTCTCACAATATTCTGCAGTTCAGCATTTTACGGTATTTGTGTTTGAGGTAAAAAGGAAAAAGTAACTCAATGTTTCAAGTTAGAATGAATCAGATGACTAGTATTGTTCACACACAGACTCCTTAACTGTCAGTTATTCAGAAAAAAGTCGGAATGAGTAACCGACAAAATGATAAATTAACAATAAAGGATATCAAAAGTCGTGAGGGAACATTTGTCAATAATTAGTGTCACCAAGCTAGGAAAATTATTTTAAATTTAAAATTGATTTCGCCAGTCAATCAAGTCTTCAACTTGATTAATTTTTCATCCATCAAAACAATATTGATTTCTAATAAAATTTTTAGTGAACGACAAAGTATTAACATAAATGATTTTGTAAATTCCGAGACACTTTATCCGAACATCGTGACGCTATATTTAAAATTATTTATACATGAATATATTAACGTTTTTGGTAATTCGTACATTTTCCTCTGTTTATTCGATTATTAATTCATTTGTTTTAGTATTTAAAATTATATTAATTTGTCATTATTTACTATTATACGGAGTGTCGTATTGTGTTCGTTGTTATCAATAATTTGTTTGTATCATATTTGTATAAAATAATCATAGTCCACATTATTATTACCTCATTTAGTGTGCCTACCATATATTTTCCGTGCCATTTTACCATTTGTCAAATCAGTTGAGTTATGAATTTCCATTTAATATTTAAATACTCGTTGAAGTGAATTATCTTCGTAAATATATTTAACAGTGGTGAATCGAATTTTTATTGACTATAATATTATGCCATATGTATTTGGATACATTTATTTCTAAGACCTTCTCATTTTCATAATAGTAATAATATATAGGAATAACATATTATAATATGATAATAATGATGTACTTACATATCCTACGGAATTCGATTTGTCTACATGAATTTCGTTTCGGATATTTTACTTAAAAATTATATTGTAACGAACGGTTTTGGCTAGGTTCATAACATGCCTCGTTTGTTAACACACAAATCCTTGACAAATTGTTGATAAAATTGTTTGTTATCCATCGGGTATTGTCATTATTTCGGTTTTTTTTACGGTATCGGGTACATTCACGGTACGGGTATCGTGTTAGTTCGGATGCGAAACGCTGATTTTGAATTTGGTGGTACCTATTGAGACGTCTGTGATGGTTTCCGAACCATTTCGAGTGGCGATGAACACTGGTGTTTTTTTAAAGTCGAGTACCTATAGTATCCAGTTTGAGCGTCGCTACAAACCTTTTTAACTTCGTTAAGTTTGTCTGGAATCGTGGTTGGAATGATACTATAAAGATCTTGGTTTGGTCTGAATATTGTTAAACTTGGTGTCATGCTTAATGTCCTTGGGTGCTCCGCGTGGTCGGTAACCTTTTCTTACTATTTATTCGTTATACCTTGATGTTCCAACGACAGATTTAATGGACGGTAGGTCACATTTGACAACATGACCAAGTGTGTTTGACATCGATTGCCAACGACTATCGAGAAATTATTAAAGAGGCCCGAGAAATCGACACCGATAATTGGTTTGGAAACATCTGCGACCACAAATCACCTGGTTGAAACCTTGCGCGATTCTAAAGAATATTAATTTATTTTATGATTTTTTTTTCAAGTATTTATACGCTATACAATTTCATTTTTTTAATTCTCAACCTCCCACTTTTATTACTAATTATTTATATTTATGTTTGTTTGTGAATTTAAGAGGTTGAACCAACTTCCTTTAAAAAAAAATTATAGAATTCTGAATGTATTATATTATTTGCATGCGCGACGTGTGAAATAATTTTTCATCTAATTTTAAATCTATCATTTTTTTAGCCTGTCTACCGGCTGTCTGTTCTTTGTCCTCGTGTTCTTTGTGTGCGACAGCAAGCGTTTCGTGACTGGCCGTTGAAAGCTCGGTGTTGGCTTTTTTGTTTCGTTTTTACACTTCGTATTCTCGTTCTGCACATGTACCGCAGAGTAGTCATGTGTAACGCTGTACCGTATACTTTCTGTACGTGCACCATTCTTTGGCATTTGACCTCTGTCCTCTGTCCCGAAGACGCATCCGCTATCAGCTGCTATAGCTTCATAGATTGCAGATAACCGTGTTCCGCGGTCACAATATTTGCGGACTTGCGGTTATGTATTTATACGATCGTTGTATCGATGTAATTTGGCATTATTATTATTATTATTATTAAAATTGCGAAACTGATTGTTATTATTATCAGACTAGATATTATTAATGTTCTTTAGACGTCTTGGTAGTTGTAATCAATAATGCTTCGCACATTATTAAAGGGTAATATTGTTGCACCTATTATTTATTATAATTTATTTAATTCTGGTATAAATACGGTCCATTGTCAGCTTGGCCATGGTCACTTCGTTTTTTTTTTATAGGGTCCTGTAAATTTGATTTGCTTGGCGTGTTTTTCTCTGTATAGGGATTAGGGATTCCGTAAAAAATTTTTCGAGTTTTTTAATCGTACGTAATTTTTAGGCACAATTTTCTTTACAGTGCCCAAGTCCGTTTATTTTGGCGCATTGAAGCTCTTTAAAAATCCGATCCATGAGCCTTTGGTGAACCAGTGAGTCCCGTTTATCGTGTACGTGTTAGTGATTCGTGAGAACGTGTACACCCTTTTTATTGCATTTTTATATGCATCCTCCTAACCTGTAGCTGTTTTAATGATTCTTTGATTATTATTTTAATTTATTGCACATAATATTCTGCATCAAGTAGTGTAAATCGTAAAAAAAATATTGTAAAATATACTATGTGTTTTTGATATAATGTTTTAATTTTATTTGAAGTTCAACATTTATGTAGGTGGCCTGATGATATAGTTGCTTTTTTGGCTTCATCAAATCTCTGATATAAATTCTGTAAATGACAATCTTTTCATTAGCCTTATTAGTACAAAACGTATAGGAACTTTTTGATTTATATGACAAAACACGATTATTAATTATTAATGTAGCCATACTTGGCAATGAATGTATTTTTGATAGTTACTGTTAGGTATTAATTTACTCCATTAAATTGATTTTATTGAAGCAATTAATCGTATTATAAATATCGTATATAAAATTATTGTCTATAGGAGATCATTTTTATTTAAAAAAATCTTCTTATCAATTCTTAACAGTTCGCAATCTGATTTCATAGAAGTTTTCCAATTTTTTGTACATGGCTCATGAATTCAAATGTTAGGTTATTATTATTAAGTGTATATTAATGAACACAAATGTATAACCTTATTATAATACTATAATAACATTTATAACTTCATGTATAATCTTTAAATTTAAACTATATCTATTTAAATTTTCTTTAATTAGTATAAATAGTACTTCATAATGATCATGTCATAATATGTATTATAATTTTTATCATATCACAGTATAATAGATGAAGGTTTTTGTAGATAAGATAAGGTAGGTACTTAAGCAAGTTTGAATATTTAAAACCTTTTTTTTTTATCTTTTTTTTCTTCTAATGAATCTTAATAATTTTGTGACGTGTGGTACATAGTGGTTACTTATATAAAGGTACATATATAACTTTGACATCGTTTCGAAACAACAAAATTTTCTATATAAATAATACGAATACTAGTTTATCTTACATCCCCAAATACGAGTTTTTTTGCTCAAAACTTAATACATCTGATTTTAGAATTTCGTACATCATTTTCAGAGAACAATATAATTTAAGCCATTATTTTTAAGCTGTTGTTTGTTTTTATTTCCGAAATAACATTATACCCAATTTTTTTATTTGTACGTGTGTAACTAACCTATTTATTTCCAAAATATTTTTTCTACCATTGTCAACACGACTTTTAAATTGTTATTGTTCCGATATTTATTTTTTTACGTTAAGAAAACCATGTATAGACCAGATATTTCCTTATAAATCATTGCATTGAAAAAACGAAGATAATACTTGGTGAGATTGATACTTCTACTACTAAATCTTACAACATTAAAAATGATAATATAATATACCGTAATAAAGGAAAACGAATTAATTATAGGTATACACGATTTTTAAATTTTTAAAAACTCAAATAAAAATAATAATAATACTCATTAATTTTTTTTATGCGTAAAATAATATAAAAAAGGAATAATTGATCTGTATGAAAACGGCAATTCTTAAAACCTAAATATGTACATATTTTCGGTAAAATGGAACACATTTTTAAAAAGTCCTATTCTATTAAGTACATAATCAGGTTATTATTAAATAATTTACATTTGATCGATATAATGTATAATTACATTTATTGCATTAGTTCTTCTTTTCATCCAATGTTATGTAAGCAATTAAAATTTAATTGTAAACCAATAATTGTATTCTTTTTGCATATCATCAGAATATCTTTAAACTCAAGTAATTATTTAATTAAATGACAATTACAGTTTTATTCATTGATTTCACAATTAAACTTACACTACCTACATTTCTTTTATAGAATTTCCTGTTTATTTATTTTAATTTATTTTATCCTGTAGTACTTATTGTTAAAATTTTTAATTTTTATGATTGTAGGATATGATTGTGTTCTTTAACGTATTAATCGGTTTGTTCATGGACTTATCTAAAATTATGCATCGTTATACTAATAAACGAAAAGCGTTTTACTTGTATAATCTAGTTTCATTTTTAACTTTCGATCAATTAAAATAAATATGACAAATTCCGTTGTATTTATTTTTTTTCAAAATACGAATAATTTAATTAACATACTTTATCATATTTTTTTTGCTCTTAATTATCTCTCCATTTCATCGTTGGTATGGTTTGTTTATTATAAATCATCATATTATCTAAGTTTTTATATGGTAATGTTCAGCTAACCTGTTTATTCTGAATTATTATTTGAAAAATGTAAATATATCACATGTAAATTAAAAATATAATATTTATATCTTTGAGACAATAAATTTGTAATTTAATGTATGGTTGAAATACCTTTATCTGCGGTGTGATAAAGATTATATTATTATGACAAATAAATATATTTTCTATGTCAGTGAATGTATAAGTAGTAAATACCAGGTACTTAGTCTTATATGTTTTATTTGTACGAGCATTCATAATGTTTTTTTAAATTACATATTATTTTCATACTTAGTTTACTCCCGAGTTCTTTAGTTACTTACTTATATACAATGTTTTCAGAAATATTATTTTTTTAACATATTTATGTACCTATGTGTTAAACGTAAAATGTAACATGGTTAGGTTATGTGGTTAGGTTGGTAATAAATACCAAAAATCTAAATGTATGATGGTGTAAATGATGCTAAACTTATGTTTAGGTTATACCTACCGGTACGTAACAAATTATTTAAGTTTAAGCTGCGGGTTTGAACTTGGATAGTTCATACAAAGCACAGCATTTCTAATTAACAATAAATATTAATGAATCAGCTACAGTATTTTTGTAACCGTAGCACATATGATATAATATTTACAATCAAAGCTTTATATACTTATACGGCTATACCTATTTACGTTTATTCATTACTAAACAGTATTATATGTTAAATTCATTATTGAATTTTTTTGCGATTTACGAATTGTCATTACGTTTTGATATTTATCCTACTTTTATTGTTAAATATTTTTAGGAAAATATTTATAAGCTCCAACTAAAATTAATTATTTTGCCTATTGAATTTACTATATCTATAAATGTTATGTTTTGTATGTTTGTTATTTAATTTTTCAATAAATTAGATGATTTAAATAATAAAAGATTGACGAATATATTTTTAAATTTGGTTCAAAAATTAAGATTATTAGTTTTTATTTAATACTTAATAAAATGTATAGTGTAAACATATTGGTAGCATAAAATAATAATGTATATAATATTAAAACGTTTCATTGTCACTGAAAAAAATCGGTTTAAGACATAAAAAGAACGTTTATTTTTCATAATATTATATTATATCATTATATCCGTGTTTTAATAATTATAGTAATAATACATTTATAATATTGTAAAATTGTAAATGTCGAGTCGTGTAAAATAGGTTCTATAGTAAAACAAATTATAAAAATATTTCAATGTAAAATCAAATCGTTAGTTCTTATTCATTAGATTTAAATGCTTTATTACAAATCTACACTACTTTATATTATACAGTACACTAAATTTTCAAGTATTTTATTGCCTGGATTTATAAATAAAGTATGAAATTAAAAAAATTTATGTTTTTTTTTATTTTTAAGAAACTAAATGATTTCAACTGTTGCAAATTATAAATGTATATTAATGTATACTTATTATTATCATTATGCACATTTTTTAGATTTTATGATAACTAGATAATATAATTGTATTACTTTTTATGTTATATAACTTGTTTGTTGCTGTGTATAGCAATATTTTCAATATGATTTATGTAGTTATGCCAAATAGTGAATGTACATAGTCCGTAGGTATTCTAAAAGCGTTATTCGCAGACTATATAGTTGACCAACATTGATGAATATAATATATAGTTAATCAAAAATTCTTTATTTATCGTGATTGTTTATGATAAATATTATAAAAGTTAAAAGAAACCATAATTTTAAGGACGTCAGTAGTCAATTTGTATTTTACAGAAGTACCTCACTGTATAATTTGTTTTAAATATATTTTTGTTCAGTAGCCCTGAGTTATAATAGTTTTTTACTGATAAATATATTGAAAAAATAATAGTGCTGATAATAACGCTATGCCCTCCAAATATTGTATACTATTTCCTTTATATTTACATTATAATAATTTATGACAGATATCCGCAACTTCGTTTTTGTTTCATGAATGAACCAGATCTTTATGTATAGATCTACATAACCTCTATAACATGTACTTTTAATCCACAGTTTATTATTGATAAGTTTTTCATAAATAAAAAATGATAGAATGAACTGGAAACAAACATTTTTGGTCGTACGTAGGGGTGATTTCGTGGTAGTATTAATTCTCCGTGTTTGTAATGTGCTTCATAATTTATATACGGTCACTTTACTCGATGAGAAAATAAATCATTTTTTATAATTTGTTTTGTTCACCTACAAGTTATTATTATTGTAGTTCCGTGACAGTAACTGCGTTATTTATTGGTCACGTTAAAGCTGTTCAGTTATAAAATTATTTGTCAATGATATAACTCATATGATTATATCGAATCTAAAACTATATTTTATATATATGCAGCATTTGTAGTATGGCTATTAAACTATTAAAAATTTAAACGTTTTATTATAATCGTTATTTTTTAGTTTAGACCGAATAAACTATAATTTGTATGCGTAACTAAACGGGACTTATTGTATATAAAATATTTGAATATCTTAAATTGTACATATCATTTTATTATTCAACTAATTAAAGAAATACATTGCTAACGACATTAAGTTTTTTTTGTTCAGTAAACTTGTGGCTATAACATTAGTACCTACATTTATTAATTTCAATTCCGTGAATACGAAAGTGTAAAAAAATATTTTATACTACCAAGTATTGTATTACTTTGATCAAGATTGTAATAATTTTTATAATTTTAATAATCTATAGATAAGTAACGTAATTAATTATTCACAGACGTATTTTAAATAAAAGATTCCCACAATTTTTGATTTAGTCTAATATTAAACATAATATTATATACTATTGTATTATGTTATATTAAAGCGTTAAATATTCAACTTGTAATTTCAACAAAATAGTTGGAAAATAATATTTAAACGACTTCTTCTTCACTCTCCTCACGTTTAGGTAACAGCCTTCTGGGGGAAAACCGTTAAATGTTTTACGTGATCATTTTATAGAATACTTCATTATGTGAACAATTTTTTTATTACTATTATACAATTTTAAAGTTACAACTTTAAATTAACTAATGAAAAATAACGCCCTCTACTGCTATATCTCAATTTAAAAAGATTTTATTATTATTAAAAGTCGTCTTAAGAATAAACCTATGATGTATACGTTTTAATCAACGAACAATATTTATATCAGTTAAATATTGAAAATAATATGCCTAAATGTAAAAAAAATCGATATATATATTTAGTATAATAATTCATAATTAATAGTATAGTATATGCAATGTTTTTATAAAAATTTAGTTCAACCTTCCGTTCTACTAATAGAAAAATAAATTGCTAATATTTATATAAATACAATTAAAAGTATGCTTAGAAAAAGAGGCCAAAACACAGATTACACTTACTATAATTTTTCTTTTGTGAAGATTTATCATAGAATTCAAATATAACATAAATTATAGTGACTGACGCCACCTTACCATATAAAGTGACTTCCATTTAAAACAATATATTCTTCATTATAATATACCTATGGTCCATGAAAAAATTTTTTATAGTAAATCTCTTTAAAAATATTTTTTGTGTACTTTTTCTTTGTTATTATTTATCATCGTCTTAGCATTTTTTTAAATATACAAAGTATATGGAACTCTCATAAGTCTTTCGTTTAAAAATACATCAAATTTTGAAACAAAAATAACTTTCTGTAACTCAGGATAAAAAGAATTATCTTGAAAGTTTGAACCTTTTTTTGTATAGAGTATAATATTATGCTTATATTTAATAAACTGTATTGATATAAATAATAACTCATACAACTCAGTGATAACCATCAAAAGTGTATTTAAATGATTGATCCATAGTCACATTCTCACAAACAACATAATATTTTAACAAATAAAACATACAATTTTAAATACTCTGCGACCATGCATGTAAATTAAACCATGTGGTTCCTTTTAAAATTTACAATTAGTATTATGATAAAATATGTGTAGTACCTATATTAACATAATTTCTGTTATGTAATTACTTTAACACTTTTAGTAAAACTAATTTTTACTTTGTAAAGTAGATAGTTACAATGTTTAAAGTGTTTAAACTCATGAATTTATAATCAATCAACATTTTGTCATGTTTATAATTTTATCCACTTAAAAAAAATATGAAGACATTTATTTTTATCTATAATATGCATTATTTTTAACTTTTTTTCATAAATATTTTGGTTATTGATTTACATAAATTATGATTATAATTACATGATGTGTATATGTAGTCTATTTTGTTTGGTGTTTACATTCTTTATTTCGAAAAATTCTTAACTTTTTTATAAATATTAATTTTACATTATTTGTTATCAATGCAAAGAACATTTTTGAATAAAAATAACATTTTCACATTTTTATGGTGTTATTTAAAATTGTATTTGGAGTTCTAGGATACATAAAAATTGAATTTCTAATTAGTAGTTTATTAGTAATAAATAGGTAGGTATTTAAAGTTTTTATTAGTGGAGCAGTGGACCAATTGTTTGTAGGATACCTCTGTGCCACTCAACGCTCTACTTCACTCATCTCATCTTTATGAAATACTTATAAGTTAACTAATTAATTACTCGTTTGCAATTCGAATGTATGTATTTAAGTACTCCAAAAAATATTCTGATATTAAAATGAAAATGGAATATAATTACGTTATAGATGTATAATTTTTTTTTCAAAAATGTTGTTTTGGAATGACTTAAATTGTGTGAAAATAATTTTTTCAAAAACATTAAAACTTTTTTATATCATTACTGTAGACAATTAATTGGATCACCTTGTATTATTATACATTTAAAATAAAAAAAAGTACGGCATTATACTATTAACCTTTTACGCTATTGATCGAGGGTAAATCCCGATGGGACAGTAAAAGGATTGAAGTGAGTTGTGAGTATGTATGTGTATACGCAGACAAAATATAACAATAATTATAATTAATAACACTATATAGATCAATATCTACCAATGCGGATGCGATTCAGTTTACTAGCAGTTATTTGAACAAAGGACATCATTAACATTATTAAATTATAATATTATAGTGTATAGACGCTGCAGATAACTAATTAAATTCGTATATCACATGATGAAATAAAATTATTAGTTTTCAGACCTTTTTAAATTGATAGGTTGGATTAGGTTACTACTAACCCAATTTTATATTTTTATGCTATGTCTAACTCTGTATTATTCGTTACAACAATACGTCATTATTATTTTATATCTAAAAAATATCTTAAAAAACACTGTTATTTTTCAAGATGAAAGACATAATATTCCCCGTTATCATTAGACATTTTCAATCGGTGGGACTATTGAAAATGTATTGTATAGACCACGGTAAAAAGAATGAGTTTACCACACAGTGATACGTATTATGTATATTATATATTTGTCTGTATAAGTTACGATACTTAGATTGTTCTCAAACAATCCATTCGGTGGAAGTTAAACCCGTTATTTCTCAGTGCAATTTAGAAATATTACGGTTCGTTCGAAACATATTGGTTTTTATTAGACCAAAATAAAAATGTTATCCCAGTATGGGTACTACGTGTGTTCTCTGAACTTCTGCCCCGGAAATCGATGAGGGTTATATACGACTTTCGTGGAGAGATTGATACGTTTCATAAACAAAACTTTCGATAGAAGTACAATCTTTAAAATATATATTATATTTAACAAGTAAAAAATGGATAAAATATTGAGACTTATTCGCAGATTGTTCGGCAGGTTTTATTCAATCTTACCATTCAAATTTTAGGCAATTATTATTAAATATTGTCCCAATAATTATGTTTTCTTGTTGATATAGACCTAAATTATTTATTAAGTTTTTTTTTAAAAAATTTGACTAAAAAAAACCATTTTATATTTTATTCATATGTGCCGAATCGTAGGTGTATCTATATTAGTCTATTTGGGATACACGTTTTATTGAGTCAGTAAGAAATAACGACCGACATAACTCTTCGTTTACTCTGTCCAGCACTTTTGGTCAGTGTGTATTTATAAGAAGTAACTAAATCTTATTCATCCCTTGAAATTCGCAAATTGTCTAGTTCCTACACTTGGTAATAAAGCCAATACCATATGAAACCAATGTATTAAACTTGTGTTAAGAGTGTTAAACCCGAATGCTGTGTATACTATTTTCCACTACTTTTATAATTTTTATAAGATACAAACGTTTTTCCTTAAACAAAATAAAATAATTTATTTTGGATACTTTACTGAACGTCCTTGGATTAGAGTTTTCTTATAAAAATTCTTTTCACAATTATAAATAAAATAAAATCTAATATACTATAAGTAAAATATGGTTAAAAAAAATTTTCAATATTATGAGTCACTTCAGTTAGGTACACTTGTAAGCATATAGGTAGGTATTAAAATAATTAGTCTAAAAGAACAACTAATACAAAAAATTATTTGAAGTTTTTTGAAGTAGTCATATAATAGTCTATTAAATATAATTAAAATACATTTAGTAATATAAGTAAGGTAAATAATAAAATTCAAATATTATTTTAATATTTTTTATTAAATTCTGAGCGTTAAAATAACTGAGTTGATTTTGCAATGATGTGTGTATTTTTTTTTTGTCTTAAGATACTATTACCAGTAAAAAAATCTCCAATTATCAACTTCAAGGTAGCCCATTGTTTGTACATTAACGGGTTAAAAGTATACATTTCCCACCTAATTTAAATTATATATTCATATACGGTTTTTATTTACACTTTATTTCATTCACATATATATGTTTTCTGCTGATGCTGTTTTAATGTTGCCTAACAAGATTATAATTTTATTATAATAATAATAATAATATTAATATTAATAGTATTAATATTTTATCGTTTTTTTTTTTTTTGGATTTATGTTTATTAATTGTCAGTCATTAATTAGTTTATACCTTTTTATTTCTTAAATTAAAAAAATCTAGACCAAGTATGAATAGATGCTATAGTGTTTTTAGAGTTCTTTTCAAAATAATTTATTCCACTAATATTTTGTGTTGTTATTGTTTTTTTTTTTTTTTTTTTGATACCGAACGTCCATGACCCGGAACCATATTATTGTACTATGGCATTTTGGCATTTTGGCGCTTAGCCATTGGTCTAATTTAATTATAGAATTCCATTATATAATGTTTGTAAAATAATTTTCTATTAAAATTAAACAAACTGAATATATTTTGTATTATTTACATATTATGTAAGTATTTGTTTATATCTTTGCAAATAATATATTAAATATATACTATAGTAGGTACTGTGGTTAAAATATTTAATACCGGATACAAGTTTACAAATGTTAAAGATAATCCTACTCTATCTTTATAATTAGCTTATGTAATATATAATACTCAATTTTTCTTTGGTTTTATTTATGTGTATTCTTTATATTTATAGTTTAATAATTTTTCAATGAGGTATAAACATATTTACGATTGATATATCAAAAATTATCGATTACATATTCAATGGAAATCACTACGTTCTCTAACCGTCAATTCGCCTCTCACACAAAAATACTCACCTTGTACGACACTTTTGATCACATAACATAAACATAGAGAATATTTTTAATTCACTCTCACGCTTGTTCACAACCCGTAAATTATATTAAGACGTGTCTAACACGAAAATTAGTATTACCGATCAAATACAGTCAACAATTAGCGTTGCATTTTTTTACGTTAATAACATTTCAACACGAACGTGTAACATATTATTATACAATTTTTACAGTCGTGAAATGAATGATGAAAGACGAAATAGTACATTATAAAATATATAAGCAGTGGAATCGGATAAAATATTATATTAGGTATATACTCATTAGATAGTACGTCAGATATTGTTACATCATTATAATCACACTTAAAAATCTACGATATCATCAAATCATTTTTATTCATACTTCCATATACATATTTTATGAATTCCCTATGCACCAATAATAACGAATTATAAAACTATTTCCATTCAAAATTAATTGAGTTAAATACATAACCACAGAACCGTAAAATTAACGAACGAACGGTTAGGTTAGGAACACTTGTGTATGCCATTTTAGTTATGTCTTAGTACATATACCTCAGTATTTACTTTTTATGAACTTTTAAATGCTTTACTTGTAAAATTTAAAGTAAGAGTATGGTAGCGTGTTTATTCACCATAATGGGTTTTTTCTGTAAATATTCACATTGCATTGTATATTTAGGGTTTTAAACCGTGGAAACTGGTCATCTTGTTTAATCTACAAAATTATTAATGTAAATAAATACTTGAAGTACGTATACTATGAATGATGACATAGTTATAATTTATCTTATTTGTTCTAAAAATTATACTATCTTATAGCATAATATAATAATATGGTATGTGTATAAGTATGGAAGTTTGTGGATTCTGGAAGCAATTAAGTAAATGTGTGTCGTCGACCTTTTAATATTCATATCTAACAAACAAACTTTTTGAACGACAATATTAAAAAATGTGGATATCTTATTTCCTGACTATAATAGTTGTAACCTATAGGTTAAATTATGACCCAGTTCTATATTATTGTATTATTGTTAATTTTTTTTTACTACATTACAATATATTAGTTATTTTTATTATAGAAGAGATATGTATTTGTGGTTGCACTCGAGATTAATGCGTTTTGGATACGATTATCATAGGTTAACCTTTTCAATTTGATTCTGTACATTATCGTATAATATGTGATTCCTATACGCTTAGTAAATTTATCACGAATCACGATATGTACAAACGATAGTAGATGGTATATTCATTTTTTTCAAAGTCGCATCTTAAAAATGAATGATATTTATATATATATCATTCTTTGTTGATTTGTTGCTAAGCATCATGTAAATCGTAAAACTACTGATCCGATCTCCGTGTTTATTTAAAAAAAAACCAGGATACACTATATATAGCTACGGTTCTGCGTTTGTTTTATATTACAAGTCTAATAAAACGGAAAAGTATTAATTACGATGTGAACAACATCTTGGCACAGTGACATGCTGTGTGTGCGTGTGTGCGTCTCGCTCTCTGCATATTTCCACTCATTCGTAATCGTGCGAGTGACATGCAAAAGCACTATGATGACCGGACTCAAATCCAACAACAACGTATAGATTCTTCGGACCTATCAGCTCCAATAATAGCTGTATTTGACTTTTGTCCTTTTGATATTGTTTTAAATGTTTTACTGTGCATATTATAAAATACAAGTACGCATTATCGGTTCTAAAAGATATTATGACTTTCTCATCTTACCCCCCTATTGCCATTATAGTTAAAATTCAAGTCCAATTCGAAAACCAAATATAGTTCATTCTTATAGTTTCTTGATTATAATATATTTAAAAAAAAAAATTGTTTTGATAAATTACCGTTACCGTACTGCATGAAAAGGTTTTACGATCACCGCCTAAACGCCTATGTGCGTTTCATTTTTTAAATTGTAATCAGACACTAAGGTTTATCGAGTGTCCTAGAGTCTAGCAAAACGCTACTTATTTGATACTACGTACAATGACGTGTCATTATAGCCATTCTTCTTACGCACAATCAACGACCAATCCCTCGTTCCCAGAGAGCCGTTTGAATGAATGTATGTGTGTGTGAGTGTGTGTACAACTGATGCCCGATAGAGATATTCCAACAGTGATACTAAAGTTCATCGTTAACATGATATTTTTTTCTAAGAGTAATAGTGACTCTTTTATTTTATTTCGCTCTGAATGCGCTTTTTATTTTAGAAGTTTTCCTACGCCATTTCGTCCAAGAGGAAAAGCATATGCGGAATAAAGTTCCTCGAAAGCGAACGTGTATTTTGTAATATAATAATAAAAATGTCATTTTATATTGTTCAAATTCACTGGTAGGTAATAGTATGACCATATGTATCTTTAATAGCCAATTTTCGATTCAATTGCAATTCTGGTCGTGTTTTTTAATAGTCTAACGGAAATACTATTTTCTTACTTCCTGGAAACTCAAAAACGTGGAACATGTGATTACGGGTTTTATGTATTTGAATAAAAAAAAAATTGTTTTTATTATTCAAATTATTCCAACAAATTGATTTTCTATACTATTGTATACTTAATAAGTATTACTTATATATAAATTCTAAGCGTAACTTACAGATTTATTTTTATTTTCATAAATACTATTTGTAATTGTATAGAAGTAATTCAAACTATTTATAAATGGTGAGACATTATTATCCTCGATGATGTGGCACTGTAAGTAAATAACTTTTATAAAATGTTCAGTAGTTTATGTTCACATACATAATTAAACAATTCACTAAAAACCGTTAACTATTAGTACAAAATGAATAAAATTAAACAATTCTAAATTTCCGACTCTTTGATATACTACCATAGTTTTCTAGTTCGTTCATTGAATTGTTGTAATGTATGTAATAAAAAGTAAATAAAACAAAAAACTAAGTTTAGTAAATACATTTTGTAATATTTTATAAAATACGAACAATAATATATAATCAGATATAAGTAGTACAAAATAGTTATTTTTTTTTAAATAATATGTTCTATCTCTTTCTTGTTATGCGTGGTAAGTAGTCGTTTATTGCCGTATTGATGATTTTGTAATAAATTAATGAATAAACAAATATTTAAATAATATTTTATATTTTAATAAATATATATTTTATAATTAAATAAATTTGTTTTAAATTAATTGATTACTTAACCTAATTATTATAAATACAGTCTTTTGAAACTTTTAAGACTAAACTTTTTCTTTGTGGTTTTGATTAAAAAAATGCTAATGATGTAGTTAATATATATTATCCCTTCGACCATGGTCGATAATGTGCTGTGCGATTAAGTTTCATTATTGTTGTTTATGTTTCCAATACAATCGTACTTAATTGCGCGTTCTTAGATTTTCCTGTGCAGGTACAATACATTTTAGCTACTAACTTTATAAAGCCAGTGTCGTCTGTCGTACAAGTCACAAGTGCGTACTCTTTATTTTTTTGATCTTGCCCATAGATATAGGTATATTGAAATCAGTGTAAATAAAATAATATTTTATTTTATTTTACTTTTCTGATATTATTTGTATTCACTTAACATAATTTAATATGGTGTCTTCGCTTTCATTTTCAATTAGGCGTAACCATCGCTGATCTCTGTTTATTTTAATGTATTTTTCCAAAGAAAAATATATCCGACGGTACATAATAATACAGTATAAAACCCAATTTTTCTGCAGCTATTTCATCTTAAAAGATGAAATTAATCTATCATGCCCAATCATCCAAGTGCAATTTCACAAGCAGGCACCATCCATCAGACTTATATAATTGTTCGTCCGTTAATAATAATAATAATTATGATGGTAATAAAACAAATATAAAAACGTTTATAATCAAAAGCAATAGAGAGTAAGAATATTAAAATATTGTTTTTATTATATTTTAAAATTATTGTTCCCAGAATTTATTTTGTCAAATAGTTTTTATTTTTGTGTTTTGCTCGTGTTACCGTCTCATCGATAAATGCTCTCACTATCTTTAATGAAATTGATAATATTATTTTTCTAAAATTATGCTTAGGTACGTAACCTTATATAATATACGTGTACGTTGTTTATCTATAATACTTATTTCTGTCGTATCGTATCAAAGGCTCAAGTCTGTTTGTGTTATCAGACTTACAACAAAATAATATGATACAAATATTCATTGTATTTTTAATATTTTATTAAACATTATCTTTGTAAACTATTGTGATAAAATATCATTAAAATCACTTTAAGTGACACGTTTGATAACATTATATCACTAAGTTTCTGTAGTAGGTACACAAAAAACACATTCCAGAAAGGACCTTACTTTTACCTTCCCCTCTTTATTCATTATTAAACATGAATTATATTTTGTCGGACGAGAGAAATTTGATTCAAATGTTGCGTGCGGGTTTGAATTTTGATCTATTTAGTTTTAGTTTTTTCAATCTGTTTCACTGTAACACGTGTTAATCGATTATATTTTTTATTTCTGTTTTTGACACTTTTATTCATGAACCAGAACCTATTTTACTGTGCACAGACTTGCACTTGTATGATAATATAATATATAGGTACATACAAAATAAAACTCAACATTATGAGTAAAATCACTTTGACACTGTAAGGTAACTATACCGATACAAAATACAACTATTATAACTATATCAATATTATGCATGATTTTTGTTGCTATTTTAGGTAGGTATTTCTGATTTGAAAACAACCAGAATTTTCCATCGCATGTGATTGATATAAATTATACGTAGTGTTTATGTTAAAATATATGTTTCCCTTGAGTAAAGTCGTTCGTTTATTCTCACATATATGTAGATTATAGGTACTAAACTGTATGCGAGTGATTTTTAAAATACTGCATTGCTCTGTTTCATTGCGGTATTTTTATTTTATTTTCGTTATAGCCTCTATAGGTAATAAAATAAGTTTATTGATATAATCAATATTTGATTTAAAAGATATAACCTTAGATATAAGTAAAAATATATTTTTTTAGAATTTTGTTTTGATATTGAATTAAACTTTTTAATTTTTATTAATATTTTGAAAGTTAATGTTAACTTAAATAAATTAAATTCTCATCCTTATTATTTATTAAATAATATTTCATTAAAAAACTCAAAAGATAATTATCCTAATAGTTTCGTTTACTTCTCATATCTATACAACCGACTTTAAAGCAACCTATACCTAGTATATTCTATACAAAATGTTCGCTTTGTATTTAATATACATTTAATGATTTTAAAAAATTGAAACTAAATAATATAAGTATCTAATTAATAAATGAGTATATCATGACGTTTAGAAGTCCTACTAAACTGTCAATATAGAAAAAAAAAAAGTTAATATTAAATAATAAATTGATGCTTTTTATATTTCATAGCCATTCTGTTTGAAATCAATTGATTCAAACCCTTTTAAATCATTATGAATATAATATCATATAAGCTTATATTTTGTATTTATTTATATTTGTAATTCAAGTCTTTTACGTGGGAGAATTCGGTTTATTCTCGTGGGTAGTTTCAATTTTTGTCAATGCCCTATTGTGTTTCTCTTGCCTTGTTAATTTTTAACCATAGCTATTATATTTATGATAACCTACCTATAACAATATTCTTTGTAATGCTTATGTATAACTCTTGGCACATCATATTTATGCATTTAGCAAACATATATAAATCGGTGTCAACACCAGCAATAATTATAATTTTTCCTTATTTTATTTAAATTGTATTATTTGAGAGTGTTTAATAATAATTTCCCATAAATTGTGTGTAAAAATAAATAAAACTTTAATAGTTAAATAACATTTCTAAATTAAAAACGGATTAATGCAAATTATTTAGAACTAATTGAATCAAAGAAAAGTTTTTTTAACGATTGAATACAGTTATAGAATTGCACATAATGAATAAATTCAGTGACTTATAAAAAATCATTTGGACTAGCTATTCAATAAACGAACTAAGAAATAGTGGCATTGCTACGATTAAAATAAAATATATAGGATGAATAAAGAGAGAGAGAGAGAGAGAGAGAGTTAAACGTTTGACCCGGGTAAACGAATGATTTGGATTTTGTCTTTAATCGTCGTAGTTCAGTGGTGTAATGAATGAACATGTCCGCCATTATAAACCTGTGATACTGGAGAATGTATTTAATATTATTATTGTTTTGAGATATGGCAAGCAATCGTATATTATAATCGTTTGGTTCATATAGGATCGTCCGTAAAAATTGTACTGCAGTGTGCCAAAATAAACAATCTATAAGGCAATTATGGAAATTACGTTTCGAAATACCCCGTTACGATCAGCGTAGATACGAGTATTTACTACCTACTTATATTATACTGCATATTCGGTTGTTTGCACATCGAGTTCTTCTTTAGTTCTCCTTTGTGTATCTTTTCACAAAAGGCATATTGGGCGCTGGGTGGGTACGGAAAATCGATCGTAGTATGTACAATATACGGAATCAAAATTAAAATCACATAGACGTACGTTTTTACGTATACACAATATAATATACGTTGAACGTAATTGAAATCACTGATGCATGCACGACGTTATGACCAAAATCCCGAGTTCGTCAATGATGTAATATTATTAGTTATTACATATAGTTAGTAGAGAAAACCCGTAGTCCCGGCAAGTGTACATTTTAAGATTATAGTATGATATTAATCGCACTCGACCACACATATATTGTATATGATAATTTAAGTTTTAGTTGATTATTGGGTGCAAGAGGAGCAGTGACCCGCCACTTAAAAATCATAGGTTTGTTTATGACTTATGATTTCGGTATCGTTTAAGCACGTTTGAATTTCAATATATTATTTGGAAGTGATTGTTTCGCTGGTCTTTCATTTCGCGCGTGTTGTTTCAGGAACGACTTAGATTGTTTGCTTCTTAAGATATTATACACTGTCCCCGTATTTCGTGTAAACCATGTGGTTGAAAATATTCAACAACTTCACCCAGGTTGGGTGGTTATTTAAATGTAGCTTTTATAATGACTACTGGCAAAACCATTTTACCTAACCGATATTATTTAATTTGGTGAATAATAAGAAAATGTTGAACACTGTGGTTACACGAAACACGGTTACGGTGTAGTAGTACCTCGAGTCCTTTAATATAAGTGTAACCCCGATGAGCTCCTCTCACTGCATGTCACGAAATAGTGTGAGCTGGTTTCCTCTTTCGCACTTCATTCGTATAACTATTTATAGACATTTAATATAGTAGAGCGACGTATATAGATAGTAATATAATATGTGGTTTTATCACTGGGTGGTTTATTTATGCGACTCGTCAGATGATTGCTAAACGAGTGGTTACCGTTGTGAGGTGTAATGGTATCACTGATATACTGTTGTAATTGATAGGTAAAAAGTTCAAACAGAAACTTGAACACATTTTAGATGAATAGTGATTCGAAATGGTGTTTATAAATTGGTTTTAAATTTTTGATGATTAGTGAACAACATAATTAAATTGTACGAATATACGAATAATTTGTTTACTTACAAAAAAGTTCACATATTTTGTTCGCCATGAATTACATTACACAAAAATTGTATTCATATATTGGTCAATATAAACAAAATTTTAAAAAGCTTATTCGTATAGATTGAAAACTCCGAGAAATGTGTATGGAATTTTCCGCTTCGAAAATATGTGTACCATATGCCCATATCATATATTATGTACAAATAGGGATTTTATCCCGCACATGGCGAGCGGCTAAACACTATGAATTGTAAATATGGACGGTACCTATATCAAATCATGATATTACTCACTCTTTCATCAAAATGTTCATTAATCTAAATCTCCTAGTGAAGAAATTCTTTGTAATATATATGATTAGGTGTATGTGTAAATTGTATCCTAACAAAGACATATAACGTGTCCGACGTCGCGCTTCTTTGTGTATGTATAAAAAAACTCGGGTTTATCTTGAAAATATATAGTAGTGATAAATAAATAAACAATGATGACGTAAAGACCTTCCTTGATAACCTATATTTATAGGGGAGGGGGGAGATGCCTTCTGCGCATCACGCCCGAGCGTAGGTAATACATATTTTTATCATGAGCATAACTAGGATTTATTGTAGTTACAAGGGCTAAAGCCTAGAAGATCAAAGTCAAAATAAGCTATTAGGAAAAAGCCCCCAACAACCCAAAGCCCCTACATGCTCTATCACGAGCGTCACTAGAGTTAAGTAGTCACAGTGAATCCTGGAAAATCAAAGTTTAAAACAAACCAGTACAGTAAAAACGAGCACCCATCCTCTCGTCATTAAAAATTAAACGTAAACAATTAAAAATTATAATATACTTTATTACTGTAAAGGCGTATTTGCTGATATTAATTTATGCAAATTGTTATAAAATATCATTACGCCTACCGATATAATCTTGTTAGACACCTAACTCTCTTTCTATATAATATTTTAATACGGCCAGTATTTTGAAGAATCGGTTTTGGGGCTTAGCCAGTCGACCTGATGTATGTTTTGATTCTCTTCATACATAAACTCGAACATATTATCTACTCTATCCACACAGTATCAATATTCAATTGTTACCCGTGACATTTTTTTTTATACTTACAGGATATTTGAATTTTAACCACGACGGGCTAAAAAGTAAAAAAAAAAATGATTAAATCTCCTCTAGTCCTCTCACCTTCTACCCTCCTAGTTATGCCGATCAATTGATCATCTATGTTATATTGTACTAACGCGTTTCTGGGCGTGCGCAGTAGTTACCCGTCTCGCACGCTGCAGTTTTGCCGCCAAAATTGTGACGACGGGGCAGCCGTGTGTGTCGAGGGCTCGAGGCGTGTTTATAATGTTTATGATTTATTGTTTATTATATACAATATTATAACAAATGTAATTAGACGTTTATTAATATTGCATATACTAAATCGGTAAACTCGTGTATACCTATGCAGTGTGCACGTAGGACCGCACCGTTACAATGTCCCCCTGGACCCGTCCTCTCTACCCCGTCTCACCCCATTTAATTTGATTAATTATTTGCATCAAATTACATCATCGCGTTGGTGACAACCGCGAGGGCGTAAATTAATTAAAAGTAATATTAATCTACTACTATCGCCGTGACGACAAGCCGTAGGTATTTGTTATTATTCTATACGACTTACGTATATATATATTATTATATTATAATAATATTTACCTAACTCAGTGTTCTGCTCTGTATATTATACTCTGCTGCAAAATGTAACAACGATATTTTCGATTTTCTGTTTAAACACGTATTAAGTAGATTTTAACAATTTTTATTCTCTCGTCCGCGTCCTCGTCTTTATCATAATTTTGAAATTTTTTTCTTTACAAGATAAAACACATTGTCATTAGTATTATATATGTAATTATAGTTTACGCCGGACTTGCGCTCATATTTGTTGACTATAATCTTGAAACAAATCAAATATAATAAACAAAGGTTGATAATCATTTACATTTGATTATATTATAATTTATTAACTTAAAGTAAATCGTGCTAAAAAGGTAAAACATATTTTTTTATATTAGTATAGCACATTATGCCATAACATCAGTGAATTAAAAATACCCATCCCATACTACAACGAATGATATTAGAATTTTCGTAAAACATTAGCGTTTGAACTCTTTTTGAAAAAAAGTTAATTTAATAGTTGTCGAAATTACACGAAAAATAATTAATAAAAAATGATTTTATATTAGGTAACATCTTCAATTAATATTTTCAACCATCAACGATTTTAAAAAAAAATTAAAAATTAAAACAGCTGAAATATTTTTTCATTGATATCTAGGTACTTGGTTTAATTGCAGTTTTTATATTCACTTGATTTATCCTAATTAATTATATAATTAATGTTGATATATTTAATTTTTAAGATTTTGATATGTACTTTTATTTTTCTTAAACTTTGTTTTACTCGATAAGACCATTGTTGTGATCATCCATCCGGAAACGAGGAACGGTGCGGGTGGTAGGTAATCATTTAATATTTCCATTTCACCACGCCCATGAACAAAATTAAAATAAAATTATACAATTCACTGGTATTTAACTGTAAAAAATATTCTGTAATAATTATGAACAATTGAAAGAAGCGCAGAACAAGTTTTGTCCATTCCGTGATCTAAAGTACAGGATAATTAATTTTATTGTCAATCGGTCGGAAGGTAAAAGTAACATTCATTTTAATCTACAACCCCACCAACACTTGTCAGTTTTTTTAAAAATATTTTCGTTCGACTTGTGACGGAATGGAGTCAATTTATATAAAAATAAAATAGACTAATAATGTTCGTATTGCGATTTGGATTACATTATTTCTGCAGCATTTTCTATACGAGACGGGTAATCGTTGCGGCGGCTGGTTGATGGGGAGGGGGTATTAAAGGTTATGTGCGGTTTCTTTGAGGGCAGTTCGGGCGCATTAAATAGTCATTTGATACAGTGTCCAGCTTCACCTAAAATACGCATACTGTGGTCGCGGTTGAACTCTACAGCAGGTACATTGTCCGTAACTAGTGGTGTTCTGCAATTACACAATATACTAAATAACAGTGACCCGTTTGTATTTAAAGTTCAAACCGATGATCAATCGTATGCTGAACTCGAAAAATTAGGTGCTCAATGTCTCTATACATTTTGTGGTTTGCCCGAAATCGATCAACAATATTTGATATTTACTCGATATCTCTGTAACGATTTTCTTATTTTGTTGTAATTAAAAACGTATGACTGTAGATACTTGAAAATTTCACTGAATGTTTGTATTAGCATTTTCTATACACGATACAATTTTGAAAATAATTTGACTCTTTTTAAGCTGTTTACGGACATTGTCAGTTTTTAATTTTTTTAGTTTTTTTTTCTATAAATATCAATAAAACTTTATTTGTTGGCTAGAAAAGCGTAAAAATATAATGCTCCTGATATATTGATCTAATAGCAGTTGAAAACTATTAAAAATACATGGGCAAAATTTTTTTTTATAAGCATTTAAAGTTCAAATTTTGACAAAATTTATCAATTTTATAATTTAATAATTATTTTGTAGTTAAAAATTTATAAAATGTTCAACTTTCATAGCTAAGGATTGAAAATTGAAAACAAGGCTCCACGTAAATAGGTTATATATAAATTACTTTATTCACAATAATAATATCATCAAATATACTTGGTAATATCATAGGCTGACTGACTATTTTCGGTCAGAATTTTTTTTCTTATACAATGATATTATATCATTGAATTAAAATTTAACACCATCATTACAGTGACCCACTTGTAACCTGCTGTACAGCAGAGCGACATCCACTTACCCACCTTTTTTTACTTTAGATTCTTTAAAAAAATATCCATGAACAGTCTGAGTTCAATTTTCAACCCGCAGAGGTGAGACTACGTGAAAGTTTTTAACACCAGTTTTTACTGCCAGAAAAAGGGGTTTTGTTGAAATAAAAATTGAGGCTATTGTAAGGCCAATATTCACGTTCCGTTCGGAAAACTGAAATCGAATAAATGAATACAACCCGACGAAATGTACACCGAAGAGAATAATAAGTAACTTGGTTTGCTTTTAAAACGTGTTAAGTACGTTTTTGACGACCGAACAACATTTAGTCAGTTATCAATATAGTATATATTTTAATGTTTCGGTAATCCGTTAGATAATCGATGCTGACTATAATAGGTTCAAATTATATTATCCACAGCTCGTGTTTAGATTATCATCACGGAATATTGTTTACAGTCTATAAATAAATAAATGTTGTGGAAATTCTACTGTACCACCTTACTTGAGTTCTGTTATACTGTGTAGATGTATTATACTCGTATGTTTGATTTTGAGCAAAAACAAATTAAAACTTGTCAATACAGTCACTGTCGAGTTTTATTTGGTAGTATAATATTTTATATTCAATAGGCCATAACAATCGCCTGCACAGTCTTAACTATTTCGAGACAAACGTTTAGTAATCGTATAATATTAATATTTATATCGTATAGATCATTGTTTTGACTGTACTTTATACCAAGACGGTCGCAAATGGTAATGAAAAATCACAACAATATAATTTTATGGTAGAATAATAATTATAGGGCAATAACTGCGCAGTAGTTAAAATATTTTACGTGTTTAAAATGTGTTTATTTCCTCATATATTTTGTTGTTTTATATTGTACACTTTGCGTATAGAAAATGAAATAACTATTTTAATATTGTTCATTAATCTTCGTTAGGTTTTTTGTCGTGTGCCATCGTGTCACATTCAATACTATTCTCTATTTTTATATTCTCGAAAGGATTTTCGATATTTTGGCCTAGACTTCAGCTCATAGTAACTTCCGCGCTGCTACAGAACTTTTAAAACATTATTCCCCTCGAATGATGCGTACACGTAACAGTATACGTATTATAGTGGCTATTGTTCACGCCAGACAGTTACAAATTCGGATAACGTTCAAAATCCGCGGAATTGACATTGTATTACGTATCATAACCAGTGCCCACATGGTTACTGGTATATCATCAGATGGATTTAGATTTTATCCACAACGCAGACTGCTTTTATAGCTGTTTTATTGTATAGTATGACGTAATAAAAATATCTTTTACCATTGATTAAAATAATACCCCATAAAATATACAAATTTAATATTGTATACTTACCTAATCGGTGCTATTACCATAAATAGTATTTATAACCAATGCTATTACTAATAACAATATAGTAGGACAGGTAGGTATTATGCATATTAAATGCCAATAGACTCTTGACAATTATTATTAATTGTACACGAACGGTGTTGAACAAAATAATTTGTTTTGTTTGTATTGCAAACGAAAGTCCCATTTGGAGTCCCCGTGGCAACTATACCTCGCCCCAAAATGTTGAAACTGAAATCGGCTTATTCGTCCATGCTCTGATTATCGATTTGATAATATTATTATTATTATCATTTATCTTCCGCGATGAATGTAGGCGAGCTGAGTGCGAATGGCTGCATGGTGTGTGACCCACAATCGTAGCTCTAGTATCGTGTTATCTGGTTTCAGTTCATAATTTAAATTAAAAAACATGATCGTTTTGTCCGGAATTCCACGTTTACGGGTCGACGTTAGGATTAACTTTGTATCACTGAATTTCACTCGAAGATAAAACTTCGTTTTTAGTCTTCCTTTCTGTCGTTATATGTTATTAGCACAATGAATTTGTCCACTCAATTTAAAAACAAGTGAACATATATGTGTAAGTACATACTAGTGTATACAGAAGTTCAACATTACATAATTGGGTCATTGTTACGTTCACCACAATGACAACTCGTACAATATAACTTCGTGGGTCTCCCGAGAGGTATTCCTGCAGATATGTAAATTACTATAGTAAAATAAGTTTATCACATTTTAAAAATGTATATATTCAAAATGAACTATGTTTTTGATACGTCCTTTTCAGTATTTTATTACGTTTTATTCCATAATTTTGTATACGACAGTTAACACAGTTGTTTTCATTCAGTGTATATATTTGAAGAATCTATTAATGGATAAAAATATCAAAATTTACTTCCACACGGAGTGCCCTGTCGTCTTCATAAATATTATATGTTTTGAACGGGTACCTACATTCATACTGAAAATATTTTCAACACAACCAATAGAAGATTGAGAATTATTGATGCGTAACAGATATTTTGATATACTCAAACTAAATCTGCCTATGTCTGAGGGGATCTATCCACTGATCGCTTCGTTCACAAACTCACCGGGTCAAGATCTCCCCCCCTCCCCTTTGCATCTTGAAATGTAATATCTGTAATTTAAAATATACAAAACTTTTTTAGATAGTAGAGAATTTTAAGTATTTAATTAGTAATAATTATTATTTATACACTTTTTAGTTACCATGGCAGATATATTATGTGGAAAATAAAATATACAAAACTTTTTTTTTATACATAACAGAGATAAAATATTAACAACAATAATTATATCTCAACCGCTATGAAAAAAAAAATGGATGTAAAACTCATCATAACCTTATATTTTATGGATGAATAATAATAAAAATTATTTTTTTTTAATTATAAGAGGAAGAAGCATTTAGCTCATTATATTCTTTGAATTCCGTATGTCCTATACATAGCTAATTCTATCTTGTTTTTTAGTCCCATCACATTATAATATATGGTTCATCGCGAGGTGAATTGGTCAGTTTTATATTTATTTCTGCAGTATGTTAGCGTTTTTGTAATCGTTTATGCCGATCGCGTTTTAGTGCTTACATTTCAATGTGGTAAACGATTTTATAATTATAAAGTCCACACGTTGTGTTTAATGTTGATACAAATTATAGCGCAATATTTTAATCTTATTGACGTTAAATAGTAATGTATGCTTGCTGCACACCAAATTGTTATCAAATACAATATCGTTCTTTACTTTGTTATTTGAAAAATACTTTACGATTTTAGATCGATCTTATTCTTTGTATACAATTTAAATCCATCCTCTCGAGTCTTGACTATGCATCCATATAGTATACTTATTAGTTATTACTTAAACTTTGTTAACTGGTCAAATCACATTCGAACATATTATTTTATAAGCGAAGATTATTTAGATCGTTTCAAGAATTATAATATAAAGTATAGATTATCTTCTTGCTTCAAAAAGTAAATAGCTGCTAATTATGTGTACAATCCTTTATATTATAGTGTCCTTTATATTTTTCTTATGTATTTATGTATATAAATCGATTAGAATTCAGTTTAAAAAATGTTACATAAATAAAATCCTACGTACCTATTGAATTATATTATTTAAGATACGTTATTGCTTTTTATGATTATTTTACTATATTTCGAAGTTGATAGTAATATAAATTAGTGTTAATTATAAATTTTTACGCATTATTGATAATAAAAAAAAAAAAATTGGTTTTTATACTATAATAGCAGATAAATTAACATTTGTTCTTTGTACGGTTTATCTAACGTGTAATAAGTAGATTCCTACGAAAGTCGTTGATTGTTCTGTGTCCTCACCACGTATAGTTTTTGGTACGTATCTTTCGTCCGGTCAAGTATATATATTTCGTAACAGCTGTTAACCTTAATTTATAGATTCAACTAAAAGCAACATCAAGACACTTTTCCGAAATTTAATTAAATCATTTTTTTTTATTCACATACCTGCTATTAAATTGTTTTTTTGATTATAACATTTGTATTTAATTAGTGTTGTTACCTTCCAAAGTCGGTGCCCGTTTATAGAGGATAACATTTTGAACGATGCCGTGGTATAGTTAAAATTAAATTTTGTGGTTCGAGTAACTCGTCGTGGACTTTTAATCAACGCCCGTGAACATAGTATAATATGTTATATTATTACATCCACCCCTCACACTCCCGGGAAATCCTCCCCACCACCTAAAAATGACGTACTGTGGATGGACTTAATTTAACACCAATAACGAAGTATAATATATATATTATATGTATTTATCGATAAAAACAAAATGTCAGTATAGGAGTGCCCCCAAGGATAGGATTCTCCTCGAGTGAATTTTTACCTGTCATAAATGTATATAAATGTTTTCAAAAATACAAAAATAATAAAATAAATAAATATATTATATACGATTAATATAGGCCACGTGTATACGTGTCCTATGTGAAAACGGCGGTACCTTTATGGATTTTTTTTCATTTTTATCACGCCTGTATTGTATATAATTATTAGTACCTATTATTGTTGTTATTGGCGCCTCGATATACACTTACCCGTATTACAGGTGTTGTTGTACCTATATAGGTTAGGTTATGTACCCATGTCGTATACCGATGCTGACATTTTTAGAAGAAAATCGTGTACTGCACTCGACATATAATATAATAATAACAGCCAAGTCAATTTTTTTTATACCCACCTAACCTATAAAATATTAATATATATACCGTGTACCACTAGCAGCAGCTGCTCACAATGTGCTCTGGATTGTTTTTTTTCACAGACAAGAGTAGCAGCAATAGTACTTGTTTCAATTTATTGTTGTTGTGCATGCGTATGTGTGAGTGTGTTTAATATTGACGTGAAAACTTTTCGCGCGTCAATTGTATGTATAATTGTTATTGTCATTTCTCCTGAATAACTTTCATTCTTGAGGGGTTTCGATAAGTTTCCAAAAACTCGACGGCGCTGAGTTTCAATAAACTTCAGCGGTTTCGTAAAATAAGTAAAATATATATTTGCACTAATAATAATAAAGTTTTACCATTGATATTCTATAGCCGCAGTAGTGTACAGACGGTAAGACCGTAATAAGAGTCTTGAGAATAATAATAATAATAATAATAATAAAGAAATCCTTTTTGATGGATAGGTCGCAATAAATACGTAATATTTGCATCCTTAGAAAATCTGACAATATATTACATAGAAATCGTTTTTTGCTTTTTGTTTTTTGTTCTGCGTCCAGCGCGCATAAGTGATATTTGCAGTTGCTTTGGTACATGCCAATTTTATATGCCGGCTATTACGTAACAATTTGTATAACAACCAAAAAAATTGTGACCCATTTGCCACTAAAAATGTATGTTTTTCTTAGCGGGGTAACAGGATCTTGTCACCACCAATCAATCCTTTAGAAACTTTTCTTAGTTTTATACGACGTATAATAAGTGTATTGTAATGAATTTATATTATATTCCGATTTAATGTATACGGTCGTCTGTGACCTGTGATGCGTGAAAACTGCGACGATCGATACCCATATATTATATATTTATTTGTATGTATGATGTATGTATGCATGTATGTTTGTATATATGTATGTATATATGTATGTATATATGTATGTATGTAAGTATGTATGTATGTATGTATGTATGTGTGTGTGTATGCATGTGCATATGTATATATGTATGTTGATTGTTCATCATCGGTACCGCTGTTGGCTATGATAATATTATATTACGATAATATTATAATCTAATGCACATAATATTACTATCATTATAATATTGTGGTGTAGTAATCGAGTGTGTACACATTAGACGGTTGTGCGAAAAAATAATGTATCGTATAAAGTGAAAACGTGTCGTAATTGTCCAACTTTACACCGTGTTTGCACATTGATACGAGATGATGAATTATACTGTCGTACTCACTATTGTTTGTCGGCTATATATCCGCTGTGACACCGATCGCTTGAAATTTGTGCGAATATAATGCCATTACGGTATTGGATTTCGTTGGACTCGCGCATATCACTATTATGTATGGTAAAACCAAAAAATGAAAAAAAAAACCCGAAATATATACATTTTTAAATTTAAATAATTAATAATTACACAGGTGGAGGGGTCGTTTCGTTGATGTACGAACTATATATAGTGCGTCGTCCGTAACGAGTTAATAGTTATAATATAATAATATACCAATTGAAATTTAAAAATAATATTTTTTTTTATTATTATATTATTTTAATCATACGTATATTATGTCGTATCAATGACGATATTCGTTACAGTAAAATCAATCTAGGAGATACAATTTGATAAAAATATTTGTTTAAATTATTATGTTATAGATATTTCTTGTATATGCAATAGATAATTCATTTTTATTACATTATAGGTTTTCTATAATTCGTATAATTCATAATATATATAAATACTTTTTATACGCTTTATATTTATTTAGGAGAGCAAAATTCTAATGAAACTTTATTGAATTAGTTTTTATTCAAACAACACACTCTAGAAGAGGGTTATTTGTTAGCTTAAAAAATTAAAACTGTAAAATATGTCTAATATTTGTTTTTAAAATTAAATCATGTGGCAATTTTTTTTTGTTTACTACGTATGAAATATAAAATAGAATCAAGTTTTGACCGTAATACGATTTCCCGACCTATATAATATAAGATATATGTAAGTTAAAATTTTTTTACCACACCTACCTGAAGATCCGTTCTTTGTATTATCATTTATCACTACTAAGTCTATATAGTTGTAAACCTGTTAAATATTAGACCTGCAATAACATTTATCGGGTATAAATATTACCTAATTTAATTAAGTTACTTGAAATATATTTTTATAGTATTCCATAAGGCATAATTTAATGTTTAGAGTATATTATGTATATAATACATATAATGAAATTAATATCTGGTTTTTGACGAATGTTGCAATCGACAAAATAATTTATGTATTAACAAATGGGAGGTGATTCATATTTCATTAATGATACCAGTACAATTTACGAATTATTAAAAATGTTGGACGTACAAATGATTTGATTTAAAAAAATTGAAATACAATTTTGAACTAATTTCTAAATTTTTTAAATTTGTGAAAAGTTTTATAATAATAAAATAAAATCTACAAGGAAAAACTTATTATTTCAATTTTGTAATATAAACGTTGAATACTTAAATCATTTGAACGCACATTTTATTCCACCAGGGGATTCCTATATTCCAAATGAATGCCAAAGGTATCTATAATTTTGAATTCATTTCATAAAATACTAAATGCAATATTAATGATGAAATAACTTCAAATGTATTATTTTATAAAAGTATATGTCAATTATAGTAAATAGCTTACTTATTTCGGCGTTAAATTTGTATATCTAGTTGACATGTTTAATTTATTACGAACCTATGCGCAAGTTACGAATACTTCAAATACCTACGAAAATTATTTTGATTCGTGCTTCATAGACGTTTCCAATGCGCACACCATACAACACGCACATACATAATATTATATTTTTTCAACTCAAAGTATACTAAATCGTTTGGAAATATCATTAGTTTTAAAGTTCCGTAAAATGTTAACGGATTTTGAAAGTATAAGGAAAAAATATTCTACTACACTTCAACATTCTGCCAATAAATAAAAACGATTTATTTTCATCCCGCTATTAGTATTCAAATATATTGTATTATTTATGGCGTGCGTGAGTATTTTAGTTGTGTTTAAAATTTTATCAATTTGCATTTTGAAAAATCATAAACTCAAGAGAGAGAAAAAAGTTACGCCAGATGGTAACGATTTCCGACCATTATTGTGTTAACACGCATAAAACGTTTTAAATTATTATTATTATATGTATATATACACAGGAGAATTTTTGTAGTTTTACTCGACGTTCATGTCATTAATAACAAAAATGTTTTCAAGCAAAAAATTATCGCGAGAAAAACATTTTTCAAATCCCACTTGTGCGTCGCTTTTTAGATTTGTATAGACGTACATAGCGTACATACGAATTATAGTATAGAATTTGTGTAGCTCCTCGTAGAAGAAAATATTATTACAATATATCGTCCTAATGAAAAATAATTTTAATACGAACGTAAAAAAAAACATGTTATATAGTGCGAGGTATAATAATATACGCGGCAGTCATGCGTGACATTTTGAGTAGCCGAGTAGATATACGACCTATGTGTTTATATTGTGAACGCGATTTGTATAAAATACAATCATCATAATGCCCATAATATAGTATACAGGAGCCATTAAAATTAAAATGTTTTATGAATTCCGTTTGTCGGGAATTATTGTTTTAAAAAAATCATCATGACGTAATCAGCTACAGTGCCTACATCGTCCATAGGTATAATCTGCGCAGCCGGTACCTAGCCTGTTGGTTGCGCGTCCCGTGTTTTCGGACGATTAAAATTCCATAGAGCCGTAGTGATCGACGACCGGTGGTCGCTGTGTAAAGTTATAGCTGCGGTCAAATTAATAGCATTTTCTACAAGCTGTCGGTAGTACGCTGTAGTGATTTGTAGTCTTCAATTACATTTTTTAAATACTGCACCTAAAAACCATATTTTAAAATTCATAAACAATTTTGATCTGTTGTGGTGGTACAAACTTTTGTTTGTCAACCGAGAACGCCCCCCTCCCTCCTTCCCCTTGATTACTGTGTATTATTTAGCGGATCATTTTTCTGAAAATGTCGACGTATCAAAATTCGAACGAGTAGTTTCCGAGTTATTTAACTTAGTCCACGATAATGGGTTTGGAAGATATGGAGGCTATGGTAATTTAAAAATTATAGCTATTTATATTTTTTATCGATATTTACAATTTATAGCAATAAAATAAATACTAAATCCGATATTACATCAGTTTTATATTTTTGTAAGATCGTGTTTACAACGGACTGTATTATCCTTAATAGTGTCACCTTCGTAAAATCTCAAGGATTTGAAAATATGGTATTTAAGTGCATTAAAAAATTCCAAAAATTATAATATTCAAACATTTATTATTAAATAAAAAATGGCAGTTAGCCGCATGTTTGACGAATAACTCTGTGTATTATTATTATTTATTCAATAATATAATAATAGTAGGTAGCATGATAATCGTTTAGAAATATAAAACGTTGACACATATTTATACAGTAAAATAATAGTTCTTATTAATTATTTGCCTTAAACTAAACTACAATAACGTAAGTAAAGTTATTGACATAAAACAAAATACATTTCTGTGCTTGGTCGTTTTCAAAATTGATTATAAAAGTATATTTATGTACATTTCCTCGCCTTCTGTTCGGGAAACTCGTCGGTGACGTCGTTAAAGTTATGATCTTCCGCAATCTTGCACTCTGTTGACAATATTCTTAATGCGTCTAAGTGTTGATGTTTCAATGATAAGCTTAACCTATTTGTTTTTATTATTATTCGTTTTAATGATGAAAATGACCTTTCGGTGGAACAATGAATGACAGGCATTGTTAAAAAATAAGTGTAAATATGGTTTATTTGATATGTCAAGAAAAGACGCAAAACTAAATCCATTCGTCTGCAAAAAGTTCAGTGTATATGTCAACACAAGATCGATTTAATTCGAATATTGATTTCGACTCATTATTATATGTCGATACCGATACACGTACAACTTTGATTCGTCATCCATTTGCGATAATGTGCTCACAGCTACACCGATGAGTGCATATATGGTTTTTATTAATTTAATTGTTTCATACAAAAATGTATATTTCGGCTGATAAAAGCTGTGTTTGAAAAATGTCATATGTCACCCACCGTAGAACATAAAACAGTGTGTTGACGTTCGTTATACGTACTTTTTCAAATATATAAATTTTTGATTTTCTCCGAACGCTGTAGTGACAATCTACAACAGCCGTCGAACGGTAAAGTTTTGAAGAAACACGTCAACAAACTTGATTTTGATGAAATTTCAGCTAAAGCCCTGTTATAACCAAGTTCTGCTCATAATCGTTTTTAAATGCGATGATTTATCATTTATGAGCGATGCAAGGCGAGTGAGTGCTTACCGCTCGGTCTCTATCAGATTTTTTTTATGTGAATATGATTTTTGCAAATTATTTCTGTATATAGAATGGTTACATTTATTCAATTTTCATTTTTTTGTGTTAGGTATTATATAAATATTTGAGGTAGCTGATTTTCTAAACAATTTAAATTATAATTTCTATTAAATATTATTAGAGTTATGCATTTTAAATTATACCGTATATTATTGTTCAAAATTTAAATATTAACTACATATATCGAAACCTATATAATATAAATTGCCTATGATAATTTCAGTTTGATATACGTTATATGTTTTACACTAATCGGCTTACTAAATAGTTTTTAAAGAAATTACCTAATTTACACAAAAAAAAAAAAAAAAATTAAATATCCAAACGTATGATTTAATACGTTTGACAATAAAAAAAATTATTATCGAAGATGAACCACATCAAAACGACCTGTAGCACCGATATCATCTGTGATACCGATTGTGTCACGTCATTTTACAATGATTTCAAATTTTGTCGTCGCTATAATGTCTTATTGACGCTGAATCTGTGTGCGGCTATGATGCGACGGAGGAAATTAAAATAACATTAGGTCCATCATATTCTACAGCGGTTATTAACCTCACGAGGTGGTTCAATACCGTGTTTGAGGTAGCTTCACATCGTAATCGCTTCGCGCCGACATAGTTCTGATTATTATCAACTCTGCGGTGGGCCCTGTCATGAAAATTTATTATTTTCCGGGAAAATAATACTTTTAAACGTCCTGTGAGTAATGGAAGACAATATACTTAATTTCATTACGATTTCGTGGACGTCGCTATTGTGTGTACGGTCGATAGCGACGCTTACGACTACTGTACGCGTCCGTTCCAAAATTTCTTCGCTCATTCAATCCATCTCCGATATACAATGTGAGACGTCGTGTTTTCCCCATGTTATCGTGTACAAGGGAAATCGGAAAATCGGCATGGCGGTGCACCCTGTATACACACGAGTATATATATACGGTCCCCTTTATAAATGTTCGCGGGTTGATTGATTTGGTCGCGTGAAAACGAACGCTTGCCGCCGCCGCTCCGCAACTCATGCCCGAAAGCCACCCAGAGTAGTCCAAAAATAATTTCCATCTGGCCCGAAGGGACCGAAGTTTTGCCGTCATCAGTACTATTATATATATATAGTAAACGTGCGTTTTAAGGAATTATCGACCCGTCGCACGTATAACCGCTCGTGCAACATACCGTGTTTTGGTTTCGGAAGAGGAGAATTTATGTTTAGGTGTGCGGCCTAGTATGAAATATCAGCTAAGCCTCGTACATATACAATACATATTATTTATATAAATAGTACTGCGTAGACTTATAATTAGTTCCGATAGTTTATGCGTAGTGGTGTAGTGAAATAGTGAATGATATTTGTACTCGGGGTACAAAGTAATATGTACCCCTGTACCTGTTTTATGCTTTATTCGAGTACCTACTGTTATGATATATATTGTGAGTTGTTATCATTGTAAGCAGTCCAAACATTATTAGGTTGGTATAGGTGTAAGATATTAAAACTGTATCCTTTAGACATCCCACCTCCCTCACACCACAAATCTGCCTATTTAGGCCGTGCGTAAAGTTACTTTATCATAAAAGTGTGTCACAAAGATCACAATTCGGTTGTGTTTTGATACTATTTTCTTGACAAAAAACGGGTGTCGCAAGTCTACGCGCGTTTATTCCTTTCGACGGGGGGAATTAAAAAAAAAGTCGCTTATTCCGGGTCGGGACAATAACACGAATTAGTATCCGATTCGCAGACGAAACCCGTCACCGACCTGCAAATAACGAGCGCGCGTCCTCGATCCGTCGCCACCATATTAATGTCATTAAAATATTTTCTTAAATACACGCGTGTAACACGCACTCGTTTTGAAAGACGCTAAAATATTACGAGCATACGAAGAATATATTTTACAGTTTAAAGGAAGGCTAAATCATAAACTGCGGCAAATCCGTTTCCACCCTCCGCCACACCGGCCCAGCAGATGTTAGGGTTCTAGGGGATGACATCGTGACGCGCGCTCGTATCGTCGTCGTCGTCGCACATCGGTTCGCCCTTATGGGGGGGGGGGGGGTGAAAGAGGTATGGAGCTTTACAATCTTATATATTATTAAAACCACGCCCGCCGCCACCGCCGAGACTGAGCCCAATAAGACGTGACGAACCGTGCGATACCATACCTCCGTGTTTCCCTAAATAGCTCCGAAACGAGAAAACGAGCATTCCCGAAATAATGTACCGTGTACTCACAAATCCTGTGTATTCCTGCTGTACATAAAAAGCCGCCAGGATAGTCACCGAAATTCTGTGTTTGGAATCGTGATGGCGGTGTTATAATATAATATAAGTGTATAAGTATGTTTACGATATATTTCTGACTGGTACTCGTTTCGTCATTTCCGGCGTCCATTTATTGATTTTCTTGTATACAGTTAAAAACTCCTGAAAACGTTTCTCGTAGGTATGATGTTATATACAATCACTACATATACTGCGTTTCACTCGAACCGGGCGGCCAATTGAAGAGTGGCTCAAAAACACAATTTTGGATTAAAGTAAATTACATTTCATTTGAAAGTTTGTCCGCAGAACGATAGAGTTGACGATATCGTTTCTGGATAGGCATCGCGCGCCGTGTTTGTATAGGTACTTTAACGAGGACAGATTAAGTCGACCTAAAGATAAATGACTCAGCCATATTTGCAATTGCAATGGCGTTGAGTAATTACTGCAGCTGCTTAACCCGCCTCGGTTAATTTTGTTGAACATCGTCTACGACGTCTTAGCTTTAAATGTTGCCACATACATAAGTTAGTTTTTTTCAATAGAACGTATTGTTATATTGTTTTTAATCAACCGCACGTTACGATTATTAAAATATTCAGTTATATGATTTGCACGGTAATCTATGCTGAAAAAATGAAAACACATTTTTAATCTAATCCATAAAACGTTAAATTAGCGTATCTTTGATTGCATTGAATAATTTTTCATTTAAAACAATGTTCTAATAGTAATGCGAATTCAACAAGTCATATTTAATAAATTAATTTTAATTATCATTATTTTTATAACATTGATATTATATATATGTCGTTCTAAAATAAGTGACAGTAATATCAAATAATTCTATTCTAATATAGTATTCTAAGTTAGTATTTTCTTTATGTCGAACAACAATTTTGATGAAACAAATATTAAGTTACAGTTATAATGTATCATTTTAAATTTATTATAATGTTGGGTGGTAAAAATAAAATACAAACATAATATTTTAAATTCAATGAATTAAGTTTTTTACATTTTGGAGTTATTTAATAACGGTTTTAACAGAATCACGTTATAATATCGTAAAACATGTTAAATGATTTTGTTCCAAATCTTTACGAAAAACAAAACATCAAATTTCTATAATCTAGACAGGTACTTTGTATGAGATGTATAGATTCGTACGTCATGTACGTATATTATGCAGGCATTGCTTTCTTTTGAGAAACAAGTTTTTCGTAGGTTCCTGTCGGTAGTTTGATTTTTGGTAAATGCCTAATGACAAAACTTAACAAATGAAGAAAATATTAGTTTAATTCTTGGCGGAAGAAATTCCGTTAAATAGTACTCTGTAAATATATTATATTATGCAACCTACGCCCTTAAACTATTCAACGCACGTTTTCTTACAAGCCACGCCTGTGAAGTAAACAATTCTTATTTGGAGGCATCGATCAAAATGTATAGAATAACAATACCTTCAACCTGCTGCTGGCAAAATAGATTTAAATGGTGAAAGTGACGTAGGTAACGAAATGTCGGCATTTAATTATTCTAAATAGCTATAATCGGTCAATCTTGTTTATAGATTCACCATGACTGAATAAGTGTTATAAAGTAAATTATGATAAAAATTTTTTTAGAAAAATAATTAGATTACTCTAAGCTGAATGAATTATAATTTTTTTGACATACTATTATGCAAAATAAACCAATCGGAATAATATGTCTTACCTAATACTATTATAGTATTATTTACTATATCAATGAAAATTTCCATTGATTACAATTCTATGTGTTCCATAAATATGACGTATACTGTATATCCATTCTTACACGGCGAAAATTCGCAGTATACAATATCGTTATAATTCGTTATATTTTGTATTTAATAGAACAACAAATTGTATTTATTCTTTTTAAGAAAATGCGTTAAAAATTACCATATTTAAAAGCATTGTGACGGACTTTTATTTTGCCAAAATATTTTCTTTCATTCTATACCAAAATAAATAGAAGTTCCTTTGAAATAACAACGTTTTTCTAGGTTTTTTTTTCTCTTAATATTTGTAGCTTGAAGTATAATATCATCCCACTATTACGGTTCAATTGTATAATTAATTACCTGTTATTTATGCTAAGAACACATTTTCATTGGTACGGTATACATACCGTATTCTATAATAAATTATAATAAATGAAAAAATAAATTGTAGGTTGATAACGGCGGCAGCGTAGTTTCTACTACAAATATAGAAATATAAAAGGTGGTACCAATAATACCTAATTATTAAATTTTAATTAAATATTGATATAAGTACGATTTATTTTTGAAAGCTATTATCTGTACTGTATTATCATCATTGATAAGCATTTACAAGTGGGTAATATGGTGAAACCACGGTGTAACAGACACTCGTCGAGATTGTAAATATTATGTCTGCTAGATATTTCATATTTGAAATATTTGAGTATTTAATACAGTGTATTCAACAATTTCCGTTTAAAAGACGTCACCGCAGTATTGGTTCTATGTAGAAGTTTCGCTGAGATTGATTAAAATAAGTGCGTAGGTAGGTATATCAAACGTATTTGTTAATATCTTTTAGAAAGACAGAAAAATATGTCACAATTAGAGTTAATAATAATTTTTAACTGCAGTTAGCGTTTTTGTAATATTCTTTGATATTACCTGCAAGAGCGTATTTTTTCCCCCAACAAAGACATTAAATGGATATTTGCATAAAAAGGCGCCTTTTAAATCGAAGCGTTTGATTATGAAATATATTCGATCAGCTGCTTCTCCATTAATCATTTGTATTATTATTAATTATTATTATTATTATTATTATTATTGGTACATCAATAGTTGTATTTGTTTGTTATTCAGAGAATCGTATCAGTATGTATAATTGAACTGTCAAGTTTTCCGATGTTTATCGACGTGTTGTCAATATTAATGATAAATTAACACAGCCCCCAAAACGGTTGATTGAATTATACGAATATTTCTGCTCGCAGTTTTAATCCGCAACGATGCAATTAGCTGTAAAGCAATCTTACCCCAGTATCTCCGAGTATAAGTCCGCCGAGGTTTGCAATCGTCTTTTCTTTATTCGATTATTATTCACTACAATATAATTACAAACCAGTATATCGTTCGGTACATTTCGGATTTCGGATCGTATCGGGATTTTTCAATCAGACTATACACGTGCGCCGTCGCGACTGGTCGGTGAATAATGGCAAAAGTTTGTCGGACGACGCGTCGCACGTGCATCGATCGGTCTAACTATTTGATTGCACAAACCTGCAATAGAGAAATTTCGATTTTCCGCTGGACGTGGACACGTGACAAGCAATCGTAGGCGCGGTTTGCAAGCACCTCAACAATTTATATTCAAATTATTTTGTTTCAAATCATCGCGAAAAAAATTCATATCTGTACTATTATGTTTCAATAGGTTTTTTAATATTCAATGCATTAAAAGTATATACGACTTCCGGACTTCCGGATTCATATATGATCGGATTTTCTGAATTTTGATGGTTGTCAACTTGGATATCTTTACAGTAGGTATTTTATTGTATAATGAAATAACTTTATTCACGATACATATAATATATTATGATATTGTATGTATATACAATCAATATTCCAATAATATTTGTAAGTTAACAACATATCACAATAACAATGGAATCCCGTAAATTGTAGGTACACTCAATGTTCCGAATTTTTATCCGAACGAGCGGTTTTTGTATCATCTCTCACACTCATTGAACTCGTGTCTGTCTCCGTCTGTCAACCTTGCACCGATATCATAAGCCATATATCACATACTTAGGTTCATAACAACATCATGACGTGTACGATAATGTACGCGATTTGTATTTTTCTGTACCCAGAGACTACAATGTTTTGCTTCACCCGAAAACTCGGCAAACGTACACGCCGTCCGTTATATTATTCTAAACTATAATATTTTCGTACGCGTTTTTATTTCTTTACAGTCTGGCCTCTACTCGGTTTCGGGTTCGTACCCCGCATACCAGAGATACATATACAATGACGTGTGTACGCTTTGAACGAACGCACAGATGCATAACGATATGTGTGTGTGTGTGTGTGTGTGTGTGTGAATTTTGATTAAACCGTCCGCGACAAACCCTTTGACGGCTTATACACCGGTAAAGTCTCAATCCCGTGGAATTAGTTTAGTCGTACTCGCTTTCTCTTACTCTCTTTCTACACCCGTAATTGTATTAGGCAAGTATTTGTAATTCTGTGTCTACAGTCTATATACTCTATAAGGGCCGAGAGCTGTTCGAAAATATGTATGTGAATATGTTTAGTTGTTTGTCGTGATTGGAAGACGGAAGAAGGGGGAGTTACAGTGTGTGTAAAGTTTTTGCGAGGAAAAACTTTGAAATTGCCAAACACTATTGAGAAATATTATAGAAGTCCGCGATGTGCGCGCGACTACGCCTCCCATAGGTACCTCCACACCTCGATGGGCATTTTTGATGTTAATTGAAATTCAATCAGTGCCTAAGCTTGTATTTATGTATACAAATCTCGTCTCTTTTCGGATACATTTTTCGTAGAAAACCAGCCATATCGGCGAAAAAAAATGTAATTAGTTTATACAAAAAAAAAAAAACGAACCCGAGCCAAAAGATAATATAAAATTAAAACGGGTAAATACACACGCATGCGCGCGAGCTGACAGAAACTGCTGTTTCTTGAGATATTATACTTCAGTAGTTCAGTCAGAATTATTTTAAAATAAAGTGTTCATTTTTCGATGGTTTAATGGAAAAACACGTTCGAGCGATATATTATTATGTACTCGAAACGAGTAGGCTATAGCATTTAACGCCATTGTTATCGCGTGTCTGCGCTCGTCTTAATTGCGTGAACCGTAAACTTGTCTTTTCTATGTAAACTCGAAACAAACTTCACGATAATCATATATTTATCATTTATGTAGTAAATTTGTCTTGTAAACTTTCAATAAAGACCTAAATAATTGACGATGATATTAGGACTATCCAATGTATATAGAAATCTGATTATTTTATGGACTGTATTGTTATGATGGTTATATACGTATTAGGGACCAATTTCTGTGCTTAAATGTGCATTCGTTGTATACCTACCCACTATTTTTATATATAAAAATAATGTCTACAAGTGTGTTCGACCATTTATAATTTATTTTTATTTTTTACCAAACCCTTTTATATTTTAAGAAAAGGTGTAATTGTGGTATAATTTTATAATACTCATATACCTTGTGACAAGTGCGTAGTTTTTAAAGGAAAAACAAATCTTTTGTAAATCTCAAGTGTATGAAGTTCATAAAGAATTCTGTAGAAGTTAAGTCATGAGAAAATCAACAACTGCTATTTATTATGAGAATCGAAAAAATATACTTTTATTCGGACATCATTCATATTTACGTAACCGTTGAAACCTATTTTACAAAACATAAAAACAATCTATTGATAGAACATTAGAACCAGGACACAAAATATTGTTGTAAAATCCATGGATCGATAAAGTTAAATTTTACCGCAATAGGTTAGTTAAATTTTGTAGGATCGTTAAAAAATAATTGGTTATCCGCATACATTATTGATATTAATATGTAACATTTAAATTACTTATCCTTTATATACAAAATGAACAACTAAATATGAATAGCTACTCTTAAAAATATTGAGTGTAGGTAGTTCTAGTTTATTTATTCTTATACGCACAAATGACATATTATATTTAGATAAAGTTTACAACTTTTGTAAGGCATGGTTAAAAGTCATATTTTTATATAAGCTCTACAAAAAACATACTACACATCTCAACTAAACTTCAAATTATTTTGAAATCTTATCAAGTTCAATGTACATAATACATCTGTTACTACTACTACTACTACTTGAAAAGCATAATTTAATTAATATCTTACTGGGATTATTTTAGAAATTGTATAGAGACCTTAATTTGAAAAATGTCTCTTTCGTATTTAGGTGCAATATGGATTACAATTTTAATCCTAACTAGAATTAATATTTAATACTTTCAGAATTAATCACTGGTATAAAAATGTTGCCTAACATTGCAATTTTAGGTATAATATATATTGTGATGTGCTTGAGTATTTTTTTATTTTTTTTTGTCTATTATTATAATGTATCCATTATTCGAAAAACTTTATTTACATACATAATATGATTTATGTTATATTTAAATAAAACATAATTACTACGGTTGATGCAATATTAATTTTTACTTCAAAATTATGGTTATTTTTAGCTTTATGGGCACTTACTTCAGAAGACATTTCATCGCTATAAAAACAATATAATATAATCACTATAAATTATAATACTAAACCACATCCCAGAGAATTTGTATTAAAACCACCGGTAACACTGCGTATGACCGAATTATGTTATATGATCCATAATATTTTATTTCATAATTTAATTATAATACCTATATAAAGTTTCATCAACAAGATAAATAATAACCTAACCAGCAGTGTCATGCTATGAATTATAAGTATTATATTGAGAACGCGAGTACGTCTATAAGTACTGAGATTATTATACTGCTACTGCGTAAAAATAAAAAAGATACACTATATAATAGATGAAAAAATATTTTAAACAAAATTATATACATACGGGTTCAGTCGTTTTCGGTGAAACAGTGGCAATCGGTTTCTGTATTATTTTCGGCCAAACTCTGTTGTTTGTAAGATAATCAAAGATTTGTTTACTATGTTATTTTGTTGATTGCGTATGATTCAAAACAAGACCATGGCGCGGTGGTGGCTGATCACTACGTACTCGACGATCTATTGTGATGCGTGACGATAGAAAAAAAATGACATGTAGTGTAAGAAGTCGACCGCGGGTGTTCGAGGGGGCGAGAAACGATATAAAATTTCTGTGGCGAACGAGCGACGGGCAACGACTCGAGTGTACAGACGAAAGCACAATTTGCGATGTATCGACGGAGATTGGCGAAAGTTTGTCAGAAGGAGGGAAAAACGAGGCGAAAAATACCGAAAACGAAAGTTCTCCGACGGCGGAAGAAAAAATAGGCAACTCGACCGGGCGCGTACAACGCTGCGGGTTGTGGTCGGCGCGCAGAGCTTTTGAACACTGTTGCGCGCCCGTCGCACACTCGCCGAAACCGAAGCCGCTGCCGTCGCCGCAACGTTTTCACCTGCGCGCTCCCCCTTTTTATTTTTATCATCACATTTTTCAACGATCGGCGCACTATCTGTGCGAGCCTCCGGGCACGGCTGGCGGTCTCGTCGTTTTTCATTTTTTATTTCCACAAAAATCGCTGGATAAATTACATGCATTTATCTTATACGTACAAGGCGATCCCGAGTTCGTTTCAGTGTCCAAATTCTCATTTTTTCGATTTTTTTCAAATTATTTTTGCATACAATTGGAGGCCATAGGAAAACAACATTTTTGAAAGAAAAAAAATGTATCGTTAATACTACGAAAAAGTGTTACAGAATAATACTATAATATTATGTTGAAGTTTTTCTTTAACCATTTAATTGAGCTTGTTGGTTAATAGCATTATTATCATTAAGTTCTGTCCACGCTGGAACTACAATTATATGAATGTGTTAATTATGTATGATATGTGACCTAACCCTGTCGCAGTCGTGGCACCGAATTTAGCCATGTAAAAAAACGTCCTCCTTCGTTTTGATATTGATTATAATTTATAATATAGGATATTTAATTATCAGCATTTATAATCAGTGGCCTGATGTGGCTCGGTGGTTGGCAGTCACTAAAGTGTTCCGAATCAGGCATCGGCCGGCGTCATTAGTTCGCGGATGGGTGACCCGTCGCACACTCGCCAAAACCGAAGCCGCTGCCGTCGCTGCAACGTTTTCACCTGCGCGCTCCCCCTTTTTATTTTTATCATCACATTTTTCAACGATCGGCGCAACACTATCTGTGCAAACCTCCGGGCACGGCGTTTTTCTTGGTTTTCCACAAAAATCACTGGATAAATTACATGTATATCGTATACGCAAGACGATCCATTCGTTTCAGTGTCCACATTCATTATCGATTTTTTTCAAATTATTTTTATATATAATTGCGCAGGTCATAGGAAAACAACATTTTTGAAAGAAAAAAATGTATCGTCAAGATTATATTATTAATGTCTGCACGACGAAAAAGTGTTGCAGAATAATACTATAGTATTATATTGAGCTTGTTGGTTTATACATAATAGCATTATCATTATTAAGTTTTACTCACGCTGGAACTATAATTATATGAATCGTGTTAATTATGTATGATGTGTGACCTAACCCTGTCGCAGTCGTGGCTCCGAATTTAGCCATATAAAAAAACGTCCTTCTTCGTTTTGATATTGATTATAATTTATAATATAGAATATTTAATTATCAGCAATATAATCAGGGGCCTGGTGTGGCTTGGTGGTTGCTAGTTACAAAAGCATTCTGGGTCAAGCATAGGTCGGCGACATTAGTTCGCTGATGGGTGACCACCCGTGGGTTTTTAGTGACGAATCCTATACACGTGTTCCTCAACCACCGTCGTAACCTCCCCAACGAAATGCTTATAGTTTCCGATGCTTAAGATCAATAAAAAAAATTAATTGATATCATCATCATGACGCGTGTGTTTAAACGATAGTCAACTATATTATAACGCTAATTACATTTTATAGTATTAAACAAACCGATATGAATATTGTATTCTTTCTTTTCGAATCATTATTCGCTGATTTTATCGTTCTTCATATTTTGTCGGTTTTCTAAAAACGTTCATTAAATATTCGTTAAGTCGAAAACCGTTAACGGCCGTCATACTTTTCCCCGTTTATTTTTGCCCCTTGATTTATATCGCGTTTAATTAATATATATATATACTTTTATACGTTTTATTTCGCCGTTTAATATATAATTTCACTCTCATTCGGATGTCATCAACCATTATTTTATAATTAAATCGAAACGTTTATGTGGGTGGAATTGAGACTTACTAGCGATACGAAATTGAACTGGCGAATGATGATTCCAAACGTACGTACCGTGGAAATAATATCTTCGAAATACCGTTTCGGTATTATTGACGTAATTGTATAATCTCTATCAGAGATACCTCTTAGCAAATTCGGTGAAATACCATTAAAAAATAATATAGATCCAATTGCTTTTTTAAAAGGTTGTAAAAAAAAAATACGAAATACCATTCTATAGGTTACTTGAATGACTTAAATTATTCGAACGGAATTAAAGATCAACGAATATTTTCAGAATAATATTACAATATATATACTTTTTTTTCATTTATTACAAAATATCTGTACTATCTGTAGTAGGATCTGTACTTGCAGTTTACACCGACTGTAAAATTGCATACCTACCCATATAATGTGAATTTTACTAAAAATCTGTAACGATACAATACCAAAGTGGAATATGTTGTAATATTTTAATATGTAATAATTTGTATTGATAATTTATTATTATGATTCACTAGGCACTATATAGGTAGGTACAAAATGTGATGGTTGCTCATCGATCAATTTCTGAAAACTGTACATCGATGACTGATTGCAAAGTTGTCCTGATCGAGCGAAGATTGTGGAATTCGGTTACCGCAGGGTTTTTCGCATTCGATAATTTCACGTCAATCATAATAAATTAATAATGTCAAAAAGTTTTTAGATGGACTCGTTATTTTTCCCGGAAACGCGTTGTTATAACTTTAAACTAATTTTTGCGGATATCATTTATCTCCGTTGGGTTGATTACTTTTCAATAAAACTGTATTGGTTATAGATGTACACGCATCTATAATCTATACACAGGTTATTGAAATACAATAAAATAAACCTTTCGCACATACAGGTTGATTCATTTAAGAGATTTCACTATCATTAAATTGAAAATTGTTTTCGTAATTTAAGTCTTTATAAAGGTGCCTCTATATATTAGTTAGGTATACAAGTTTTTAACTACTTACACATTTTATCAATATTAATTTTTAGGGTTTACTTTTTTTAAATTAAAAGAAGTACCCGAGGAAGTACCCATATTTTTCTAAAATATGTTAATATGTTTTATATTTTATATATTTTATTACATTAATTTATAATATAATCTGTAAATTTATTTTTTTTACAACGAGTACAAACGCTGTGGGAGTTGATGGGTTTGTCGGCTTGAGAGAAGAATCCATCCAGTGATGGAACTTCTTGACAGATTTGTGTTATATTTAAATTAAATTTCTAACGAGTTGTTAATTAGTTATATGTAATTTGTATTTAATGTTTGGACGAATGGGTTAAACACGGGTAGCCCACAAAATGTTCTAAAATTAAAAATTAAAATGTATGTTGTCGTTCAAAAAGTAAAAATTATAAAAATGAAGACTACAAAGCAAAAGTATCACTGTTTACAAATATGTTTTGTTTTATAATGACTTCAGACTATGTAAAAATAATTGTATAAAACTTAATTTTTTCTAAATATCTAGTGATGGTTACTATTAAAATGTTGATATAGTTATATCATGCAATCCCGTACCTCTTATTGGAACTGACCACAAACAGGCGATTTACAATTAGACAATAACTAAACAAGGTACCTGCTATTTTATGGTATATATTTTTGTGTACCCATTTATTTATTCATTTGAGATCTGAAAAAATATATAGCATATAATAATGTGTATATAAAATGTGTAATTAAGTATGCATATTATAATATTAAACACATGCGTGCAGTGTAATGGGGTCCTAATTAAGCATACGATCACGTCAATCGACATGACATAGACACGTGATTGTTAGAGATTTTATTACGAGATATGTAACAAAATAACAGCGTTTAATGTGCTCAAAATTCGTGTTCAAACGAGTGTTATGCCAATTATGACCTTTTTTTTTTTTATTATTTTTGCACTGTGATTACGATCAATTTATACATCCGTTTTTGTTTTAGTTCGTTTTGTACTAATCGGTAATTTATAATTGACACAACTGTATGAACGTTACGCATCGATACCATAATATGATTAGATTGCTATTATGACTGCTATAGAGTAATCGAGATATCAATTATATATGTCGTGTGCACCCTAAATACCATAATATGAAGTTATCATGGTTTCTCATGAGCTTTCCGTGGGTTTTGTTTCGTAACGGTAGGTACGTAAATAAAAAAATTAACAGATTTAATTTACCGTCGTTGTCTCCTGAATTGCCAAACTTTTGGGTATCCGAAACCCTCTGTGAATTATTGACTTTAGGTAGTATATAACTATAGTATTAATAAAATAAAAACGAAACGCTATTGGAAATCACATTATTGATCGATATGCTGCAAGTTGTAATTGTGTTTTTCGTCGTTTATACAATTAAAACGCGATGATTCCAAATTGTTTGCTTTTTATACGTTGATTTATACATTTTATTCTTAACAGAGATTTATTTTTAAATGATTGAAATTGAAAATGTATTTATTGAGTACATGTTAATTAATTAACTTTAAAACAGATAATATGTGAATACTATTTGTAATTAGTTCCCCATAAACTACATGCGTGTTTAATAGTACTGTATCCATATTGTATATTAACATGATATTATTATGTAGTGTTTACATTTAAATAACCAATCAATTTATTTAAGTTCTTCGCGTCAAGTTCTAAACTTTTTTCAACATGCAAACAATGGCGGATTGGTAGATGATAAAACTTTTTTGTGCTTATCGATTCTAACGCAAAATGTTTTCAAAACACTTTAATTACAAACTAAACATTTAAAACGTTAATTTGTTATCCGTAGAAAGTTTTGATCAAAAATGTCTTTTTCATTGTGACGAGTATGCCGCTAAACAAATATCGAAGATTTTGATGCATATTAAATGTTAAAATATTCAGTGTGCGTGCTATATATAAATATTATTCACCTCGGCCTAAAATATTTTCTTTAGTATATCGTACAAAACGTTATATATAAAACGGATATTATACGAATATTCGATATAGTCTGCATTAATAAAACCAGAAATTCCAAAAGTCTTGACACGTCGGTTATCTGTATCGATGTGTCCTTGATAATACCGTGTCTGTATGATAATATACCTATCGAGATTTGACGTGTTTGTTTTGTAATAATTGATCGTATTATATATATTTATGATTTTGGATATTTTAATGGTTCGTCATCCGGACATCCGACAGTCGGGGGCTGTGCAGTAACCGATGTCATTTGTTTTCGAACGTTAAACTAATGACGGTAATATATTACACTGTCGCATGGTGCATATTTTTGTGCAGTTTTGGACGATTTACAAATCTTTCAGAGCACGTATGAAATCGTACTTTTTTTCGTTTCAAATAACTGAATGAATTGCTTCTGACTTGCTTTCAAAATATAACCGCAAATAATAACATCACGCTGTTCTTGAACTAGTTCTGGGGACCAATTCTATCATAATACCAATAATATCCGATTCAATATACACGGCATGTATCGTCGATCGTATTATGCCACAATGTAAAAATAAATGCACGACAGCGAGATGTCGTCTTCTGTTGCATTTTGTGTGCAGATAAAAATGGGCTGTGAATTTAATGCACTAAAAAAACCCATAAAAATTTCAAAATAAATGCAATAAAATAGCCACTTAAAATGCAAAAAATTATAGTATAATTTTCACTTAAAATAGGTTTTATATTTATATTGATATTATAGGATATTATATATTAGTTCATTACATATGATATGCATAAAAATGTGTTTATTTAATAAAAAAAAAAATAATAAAAATATTAATTGAATTCGAATTTTGTATTAATGCTATTTCCCTGAAACATTTTTAAAAAATTCAAATTATTATTCATAATATTAAAGTTACGTTTCAAATCACCAAAAAAAAAAAATGTACTTTCCTACAAATTCGCAGCTCTAGTTATTGGTTTATGATGCTAAGAGTCAGTTTCTGGTTTTACGCTATTTTTTTTTTTTTTTTTGTGTACGATTTATATATCTTACATTATTATTGTGTGGAAAGGATGATTTTGGGTTGGAATATTTCATATTTTAGTGGAAATAATCCACAAATTGATGTGAAAATCATAATAAGTCTACTGATCAAGCACATCATGAAAACAAGTTATTGAAGTAGAATATCTTCAATACAACTATCACGTACATTTTGGTATTCAATTATTGGGAAGTTAGTCTTTATGATAACACTATATTATATTGTGCGCAAAAAATATATATTATGTAATCGCGTAAGAAAAATAAAGCGGTTTTGGGAAAGGATTTAAACTGAAAATATTTCATCATAAATTTGTATTTCAAGTTCTGTATTAAGAGATCAGTACAGCTATAAATACGAAAAAATATATATCAATTAAAATTAATTGAATTAAATAGGTACCCAAAACATTTTTTATATATATACGGTCTAGGTTTTGTTATTCATCTATTATTTATCGCATTACCGTTTGTCTCAATTCGCTAATATAATGAACGACAAGGGACAAATTAAATACAATAATTTATGTACTTACGTATATTATTAATGCACTCTGAGAATCTAATTTGATTGAATAAAATTGAAGTATAGATTCCTATTGATATCATAATATTGTTAAATAAAATAACATACTAATATTACACTATATTATTATATTTTGGTATTTAATAATTTTTTTCCTTGAAATTATAACCAACTCATCCCTAAAATCATCACATAAATCGTTGATATAATTTATTTTGTCAAAGCTTATTTTAAATTTATTTTATGAATTTTTAAATTTATTTAATAACTTATAAAATCATCGTACACAGTTAGCCATAAATCAACATGGTTTTACTCTACTCGAAAAGCAAAATTGTTTTATTAATAGTACTTTAAATAACTTAAATATAAATTTTGTGTTGCGTGGAACTTTAATAAAAAAACCCCTTCCAAAAAGTTGTAGTTTGGAAGATTTGTAATATAAACATTAAAATTCGATTCGGATTTCATGAAGTTTCTTAAGTTTAATCAAACTTTGCCTTTAAGGTTTAGGTATATCCAAACAATATCAGAAGATTTAAGAATGTTACAAACAGTTTTGAGTATGATTTTGTTGATATACATACGTTATAGTAATTATTTGTTCGTTAGGAAATAAAAACAAAACAAAAAATTATTATAATTCTCAAGGTGCCGAAATTACAAATTGAAAATTAACGATTAAATAGAAATCAGACATGCAAATATTAAATTGCTTAATTCTTGGTTTTTATTCCAACATATAAATTTAATTAAATAAGCATACACAAAATACTTCTGGCTGTCAGGTCTGAGCCTTGGGCAAACGAAGCTTCACGGTGCCTTAGATATTAGTGAATTAAACTCGCCCAAACCACAATATGGTACTTATCATCTGCCACCGGGATGACTCGGCTGGACAATACAACTTCTGGAATAATTTAAATTACGACACCGAATAAATAGATAAATATTTCGAAATTCAAAGTATCAAAGACATTATATACAGAGTGAATTACCATGTAACTACTACCCATGTTCACCACAACTTCTAAGTTCTACTTTAATGTACTACGTGACCTGCAACAGAGTCAGGTATTTAAAACGAGTCTTTTGATTTTAAGTACATATACGCAGGTAATTCTAAGTCTGGTTAAACTCGATTAAATAAAATCAAAACTAATATGACGCAGTTAATTTTTAAATATAAAATAAAATGACGTCATTTTATTCACAATATTACAATTGTTATTATTATTGTGATTGTTCATTGTCATATTATGTATAAATGTATAAAGTATTAATAATATAAATAGGTATGTAAAATTGTAATTACAAAAATGTTAGTTAATAAAGCGCTATTGGTCAAGTCGTTGAAGCTAAGTGCAAATCAATTAAAAATACGTTTTATAGGTTAAGTTACCTACTGTATTGAGTTATAGCTAACCGATCACTTAGACCAGATTAAATTTGTTCTGACTTTTGAATAAACATATAAATTTCATACTTTAATAGGGCTACTGTATATTGAATAAACAATTGACAATATAATAAATTTATAGTAAAAGCTTTGCTATAACTTTCTGAATTCTTGTACAATTTAAAACCAAATCGTAATCTAGGATTTATGTAGCTTTGAATAAAGATAGCATAAATATTTTAAGGGTGGTTTGGGCAAATACGTATTTTAAATAAGAATGGTTAAGGCCTGAAGGGTTAGATGAAGTGCCAAACGTTTTACTTTTGTATGTATTTCAAGAAGTTTGGTAGATTTTTTTTTATAAAGGAGACTAATGCAAATGTGAAATTGAATAATAAATCTGACACATTAAGTTGTACAATTGTAAACATTTTCAACTGTGCACTGTGCAGTGTCTTCTTAAACCTATGTTTAATATAACAATTTCATATTTGAAATACATCCAGAGAAATACTTCATTAAATGCATGTAAAAATCAAGCAATTTAGAATGTAATGAAGTGTTTCTAAATAAATATTTATTTTTATGCCAAAAAAAAGGTATTGAAAAATAGTTATATTATTCGACACGTTTTTAAAATAAACATTTTCTATTTTTCTTAAATCAACAATTTTACGACAGCGTTGTTTTTGGTAGTATTAAATTATATCAATGATTTGGTTTATTACAGTTCAGAATAGTTAAATACATAAGTACCAGTATGGCAGTATCAGCTATATAATATATTTTTAGTGTGTGGTTTTTAGTATTATTTTTTTAACGTCTCACGAATACACACATATTTCATCACTTGAATAGAACTAAGTACTAATTTTTAATTATATTTAGCTGAAGTTGGGTGAGACATATTTTTTGACAGGTGGACAGTTTTAATTATTATGTGTCAAATTGTATACGGTGTACAACACAGTTGATGTAGTAAATTTTATGTCACGACTTCAGTATACGAAACCTCTACCTTTGAGCTGTGACATATATTATTCTAAATATATCATCAAAAAGCTAAAACAGAATAAAAAATATATAAATATCTGTGACGAACGTAAGAAAAATGAACATATTATGTATCTCTGTTGCTTTATTTGAACAAAATAATGCTTATGACTTTTCCTTGGCTCTTGTGTACGCGTTTTAATTTCTATTTATTTTTCCAATCAAAAATCGAGTTATATTTCAAAACTCGTTAGCGAAATAATCGCAAATTCTCAATTTGTTTCAACAACGATTTTCTTTTGATGGACCGTTTGTGAACTCAGTCAGTTTAAAATAAAACGAGTTCAAATATGTACGAATTATTAACCAATTGAACTGGGAATTTTTTCTGTGATCTTTTATACACGTCTTTATTGTTTACCGAAATATAAATAATATAAATAACTGGGGAAGTCGATCTGCTGTAGAGTTAAGTGTCGTTCAGTTTAAATCGTCATTGAATTAAGCCATTGAAATAGATGTGTTGAATTTGAATTCAATTATAAATCATTTCGAGTGAAAAATGGTCATGAGCGGGGAAAGTCTATATTTATTTAGTAGCCTAGGCATATGATTCAATATTATACTAACTGATCCCGTGCTCTTCGTTGCCCATTAAAAATCCCAACTATATAATATAAATATTATGAATAATATGTTTTATTTTATAATAATATAACGGTTAGCAACCATTTTAAACCAATGGCAACCAATAATTATTATTATAACAGCTTTAGAACCTATGCAACCAGTTATAAACAAAAATTTCAATCGGAAATCTCAAAATCCTGGTTTGAGCACCTCTCGGGGTTGGTCCTCTCCCTTCTTAAATTAGCCCATCTTCTGCCCAGAGGTCTAATCTATCTCTGTACCAAATTTCATCAACATCGGTCCAACCGTTTAAGAATGCATCATAAAGAACACATACACAGACATACAGACAAACATTCATTTTTATATATTATATAATTATATTATATTGCTATTTAATAATTCATTTTTCTATAAGTACTCCGGTAGGTAGGTTATACTAATTTTTGTCCAGAACAATTTGCATTTATTACATAATAATAATAATAATAATATTATCATAGATGCAAGTTGTTATAATGCAACTTCTATAAGTCAATATACCAACGTACCACGCAAATTACGGTGCTTAAATGTTTATGATAGGTAAGTGATTTTTCAATAACTTAACATTTATCTAAATATTTTGAAAATTGCATTGTGTAGGGATCAATGGTAAATCACAATACACGCGTAGTGATGAAAAGTATCAAGTCCCAATGAATAACGTATGCTTTCAATTAGGTACAACAGTATAACTGAATTATTGATGAGATAAAATAAAAATGAAATAATAATATTATAAAACTATTTGATTTTATACAGTGAAAAGATTTATTTTTAAAATAATCTCGATTAACTGTGATTTACTAATGTGATGTCTTCGTATAATAGAAGATCTAACCAACAATAATACTAAAAAGCTAAAACTAAACGTACAAAAACATTCTTAAATAGGCTTTTGTTGTGGAGATTTTTAAGAAATCCTAAGTTGAACGCTGTAAAATGGCATAAAACCTCTCTTATTTTAATATCATAAAACCCAAATTTTTGGTTAGGATTTCCTCGTGTTGATGTTTCATTATTCACAATGCCCTAATGAATTACAGGTGTATATATAATATTATATGTGCATGAAACCATTCGAAGTTTTGAAATTTTCATACTTACCTCAATATCCCTTTCATTTTTCACAAAGTATATATTATATGCGAATATCTCGGTTGCGTTTTGGTTTTCGCTACGGTATCCACTAAAATATTAAAACATAAATATGTTCGGTTATGTTGAAAATATATTTTCAATGTTAATACACTAATCAAAGTATGGTAATAATGTTCCTATTTTTTTTTTATATAATTTTAATGGCTATTGCAGTATCAACAATTATTACAAGCAATTACAAAGCGAAAAAACAATACCCAAATAAATTAATGTCAATCATTTTGGGTAAAAAAACTCTCTCGTCTTGTTGCATTAAATAAAAACATACTCGACCACCGACATTTAATGTAGCCATATGTTTCCGAAACCCATGTCACGTATTTCACATGAATTTCGAGTGCATAGACCATTAAAACGAACAAAGGAAAAAGTTTAAATAATTTTCTAAAGTCTGCAATGGCAAAGAATTGGTCGGAAGTCGTTAAATTATTTGTTGTATACTACAATATGTAACTCGAGAGAGTGACATATTATACATGCTATACATAGTGTCCACGTAATATTATATATTTTTATTAAAACAGTCGTCACATTCTGTAACGTTGTTCCACATCGATGATGATTTACACTCATCAAATGTCGTCAAATTTTGCGAACATTTTTCGAAATCTCAGCGTGCTTTGTCCGCCTTTTGTTTCGACATCATCGATTTACGTAAACTATTTTTATATTCGTTCGAAAACAAATCGAATGGTGCAATAATATAAACAATAATACCAATAGTTCAAATATAATCTGTCCATCCTCGTCGACCGGTAATGGACGTTTCGTATGTATTTGTCGCCGAACGGACATGGTAATATATTATGGCTGCAGTGTAGTGTCGGAGAACATCGCGAAGCGAAAAAATGTATAAAGATTTATGGAGATGGTTAGGGAAAATAGCTGTACGTCGGGTTTATTATTCATTGCTTATTCCCATTCTATCGTGGAGCGCTTTCGTGGAAGCAACTTAATTTATTATTATATTATGATATTCGTAGCGTGTATACCGCACATGTTACATAATAATATTATATTGTACAGTATATTATCTAGTCGGTGCCTATTATAATTTAGCGTAAAGTAAAAACCGTTGTGTTTAACCGAAATATTTTAATTAATTAAATAATAATAATAATATGTATCCTGGCGGCACTCTGGCGCATCCGAAGGCGCCGGAACGACGATGAGTGCAACGGTGAGGATCAATTCAATTATTACAATATGGGTTGACTCCGACAGCAACCTTGTGAATACAATATAAAACGATTGTTGTTCTAATATACCATAATACATTTCTTATATGACGGTTTCATATTATAAAGCCCTCAAAATATAGTCGTAAGACTGACCAATTTTTTTTTTTAACAAAGCCCACCACCCATCGCCAATGCATTACAGTTTATAAACAATTTGTAATCCCGATGTTGTGTCGTTATTTGTAACAGTTTTTAGTCCGTTTCTTTTTGGTCTTTGTAACTTCGGCGTTTCCCAATTTTTTTTTGATTCTGAGCGAAGCGATGAATGTATTGATTTTACAATGATGTGTGTTTTTTTTTTTTTATTATTATTTTTTGTGTCTGTCATCACCTTTTAGGACAGTAAAAGTGCTTGGATTTTCTTCAACAGTAACTTTTCTGATAGGAAAGTGAATCTAGTTGGTACTTTGGGAGGTCAATAAAAATTTCTCAGTAGTTTTCAAACGCAACGTGAAAAACAAAAGAAAAATGAAGGAAAAACGGGAGTTTTCACGCAAAATCTGTTTTCAAGTAAATCGATTTTGGTTTTTGGTGCAACTCTAAAACAAATGACCGTAGGTACATGAAATTTTGACTGAATGTTTATACTAGCATTTTCTATTCACCATAATGTTTTCCAAATATTTTGACTTATTTTGAACTGTTTACAGACATTTTCAGTTTCCATTTTTTTTTAGTTTTTTTTCTATAAATATCAATAAAAAATTTTTTGTCGGGTAAAAAAACTTGAAAATTTAATAGAAGGTTCCTAGGTTATTGTTTCAAAGGCATATGAAAAAAATTAAAAATCCTTAGTCACAGTTTATTTATAAGCATTTAAAGTTCAAATCTTGACGAAATACGGAAAAGTCACGAAAATTAGCAAAATTTTGAATTGAGAATTCATAAAAATTTTTTATTTTTTAATCTAAGATTTGGAAATATAACCAAAGATTATCTATAAGTTTATCTACCTTTAACAAAAAAAAAATGTCTACAAGAAAGTCAAATTAAATTTTTATGAGCGTTTGAAATTAATATTTTTACAACATTTGATATTCACTCGATATCTCATGTAACGATTTTCTTATTTTGTTGTAATTAAAAAATGTATGACTGTAGATATTTAAAAATTTCACTGAATTTTTGTTAAATTTCTTGTAATTTTCTATACACGATAACATTTTTCAAATAATTTGACTCTGAGCTGTTTACGGACATTGTCTGTTTTCAATTTTTTTAGTTTTTTTTTTCTGTAAATACCAATAAAATTTTATTTGTTGGGTAAAAAATCATGAAAATTTAATATAAGGCTCCTGATATATCGATCAAATAGCAGTTAAAAAATATTAAAAATACAAAAGCACAATTTTTTTTATAAGCATTTTAAGTTCAAATTTTGACAAAATTTATAAAATGTTCAACTTTTATAGTTAAGGATTGAAAATTTAAAACAAGGGTCTACGTAAATAGGTTATATATAAATTACTTTATTCACAATAATATCATCAAATATACTTGGTAATATCATAGTCTGACTGACCGTTTTCGCTCAGAATCGTTTTTCTTATACAATGATATCATATCATTGAATTCAAATTTAACACCATTCATTACAATGACTCACTTGTAACCTACTGTACAGCAGAGCGACATCCACTTTCCCACCTTTTTTTTTTTTGATTATAGAAAATAAAAATATACAATTGGTACAGAATATTACGTATAATAAGCGTAATATGAAAAAATATTGGCAACGCTTTGTGTGTTAGATGATTGCCCATGCATTGTTCAATGTCTGGTTTAAGTTATAAGGTTTCTGCGCGATTTACATTTTAAACGACAAGGGGGATTTTCAGGGAGATTATTGGAAGTCATCAAGTTTGCAATCAGATGTGATTAGGGATTATGATGTCCACGGAGACGATTTCTAAATCTTTTATGATGGTGTTTGGCTACTTCCGAACTAGATTTATATGGCCATTAAAATAACTACCGTATTAGAATTTCAAACATTACAGGAATTTTTTTTAAACATTTAATTTACATTCGCCGTTAGAATTTAACAGATATCATTTTTTTACCGGATTTTGATGTGTTGCCGGATCTGTAGTCAACATTTTATTATAAATTTAATCAAAATGTTAACCAAAGCTTATACCTACATTATTATGAATTTATTAGATTTCACGTCTCCCAATCGCCTTTGGACCATGCGAAAAAGGTTAATGTGGAACGTGTTGGATAATTGCATTAAACCAATATATGTTACATCAAACTACGTTACCTATATATAGTAATGTTGCGTATCAAATTACTCGCAAATCATAATAACGATAATATAATAATAATAATAATACAGCCCTAAGTCATGTGTGGCGATTATAATAATTACTATAAGTACCTATCAAAAACAGCAGTCGGTGCTGATGGCCATACGAACGTATTTGTTGTTCGCCTTGGGCGTCGTTCGCATATAGATTATACTCGAACAATCGTGTCGAAACGCCTAAGTTCTCCGGTCTGACCAAATTCGCCCACTCGCCAACCACCCCTACGATCGCGGTGGGTAGGCCTCCAACCCCCCCCCCACCTACGCCCCGTAAGTAAATACCTGTGCACATCGATTATTCATTTCCGCGTTGTGATTCGGCAGAGAGACGTTTGACCTCTCCGAGCGCGTATATAGTCTTCCATCGCCGAGCTCGGGTTTTCCCAACACCGTAGACGTATTTTACAATATAACGAATAGTTTGTATATGATATATTATAGTGACCGTGACATCTCCACAATGAGCAGAGTCCCGTGTAGGACATGTGATGATCCGTTTCAGATTTAGATGTCGTCCAGACACAATATCTTCCAATTTTTTTTACGATTTGAGAAATATTATTTTTATGCACATTGCGTCGTCATCGGATGGTCGACAATGTTTAAATCGATGAATCTGATGTAACACTCGGAATTTTTTCTCCAAGACTATTGACTCTTTGGAATATTTTAGTAATGGACCCCGTATAAGCGAACCTAACAATTTTTTTTTTTTTTTATGGAAAACCTCGTTGGCAAGAAGAAACGCTTTGAACGCCGCACGTAACACCGTTATGGGTAATAAATCTCTTTAGGGTACTTATTTCGAAGAAAGGGATTTTCAATTCTCCTGTAGTTTTTTCTTTAGCTTAGGAAAACTGTAAACATTTGAGAAGACGTTTCGACAGAGTTGCCCAATGTTTGATCGTTATTCGATTATGATTTGTAAATACGATTTATATAAGTCGTAACGATTTCAAATTGGTTAACTCATTACAATTACGTTTTTATAAAAAAAAAAATACCGACCTACATAGGCCGTTTATGTCCCTATTGGCTTCCTCACCTTGTGAAAACATTTTGTCTGCGTAAATATAAATATGCGTAGTTTATAATATTACATACAAATAGATAGTATATGTGCACCACACGCAGAAATTGTTTAATTTCGTTTTACGCTTATTATCATTCTGAAACGACTCTTGATGATATCATCCGTGGAATGTGAAAATGAGATTTATACAATATGTATATGAACCAACTAACCTAACGATGCACATACAATATGTATAAATATATATAGGTGCCTATTTATTTACCAAACTATTTGCATAATACATTCGATGATGAAATTGAATACTGTGAAGTTATTGTACTCGATTTAATATGATATGAGAGGTAATAGTATACCTAATGTACAATGAAGAGTTGAGTAAAAGTAGCCTATTCCTGAATAAACACTGTGGGCCACGAACCTAAATCGTTCTTATCGATGGAATCCTATATTATAATATATAGATATTAACATAGATTAGATGACGATAATAATAATAATAATAATAATAGCTACGTGTGACTTGTACGTAAGTGTCGAGAATATTTCTTTTCGACGTCAATATCGTATTATTGATAATTTTACTATCATATATATATATCATGAGCGCCAGACAATAAATCAATACCTATAATATAGAATTGCGTTGGTAGTTTATTAGTTTTAACTTATAAGTATTAAAAGTTTAGATGTGTGGAGTGACACATCATGAGGTTTCGTACCCCACGAAATGTTGGTCCACTAGGCGTACTACTCTGCTCGTCTAACTGCAAGTAGGTACTTGAAAGTAACTCTTGTTTCGAAATTCGATTTTTATACATTGAAGAAATTATCAGGAAAATATTCAGCTTAGGAAATGAAATATTTTTATTTTTTTTAAACTAGTGTTTTGCATTTAAAAAAGTGGATGTCGCTCTGTTGTACAGTAGGTGAAGATTACAGTGGGTCAATGTATTATGGATTGTATTAAACTTGAATTCAATGATATAATATCATTGTATAAGAAAAACGATTCTGAGCGGAGACGGTTTGTCAGTCTGGATATTTTACATTGTTACTATTTATTATAGCCTGTAAGTTGAATTAATATTATTATATTATTATTTTTTTATTCGTTGCTATGGTAATAAAAAAAAGTATTAGAAATGAAAATCCCATTTTTAGCGGTTTTTTGTAATTTGTCGGTGGTCTTTCCCTTGGGAACAAATAACTATTGAGAAAATCGAAAGTACCGTCTCGATCCAATTTGCTAAAAGATAAAGGTACTATATGTTGAAATCAAAGCACTCCTTCTGGTAAAAATTTTGTATAAAGGATAAAAAAAAAAAATAAACACCATTGTAAGACCACTAGCTTCCTTGCTCCGCTCAGAATCTAAAAATACGCCTATAATATAGTATTATATAATTAATATAAATTATATATAATTGAAAATTTATAAAGTTGCAAACTATTACGAACGGCAGGTTGCTAAGGGGAAAAATTCGGATAGTTTGTTTATTGATAATAGTGTTGATATAAAATGGAATATAATACTGACAGTCGTTTCTGTAAGGCTATACCCTTCCACCCGCAATTTTATAAAGCTGCCAACCATTACGAACTGCAGGTTGGTAAGGGGAAAAATTCGGATAATTTGTTTATTGATAATAGTGTTGATATATAATGGAATATAATACTGACAGTCGTTTCTGTAAGGCTACTACCCTTCCACCCGCGAAATAGGTCAGACCATCGCCCGCGGTCGCGTTCGTTTGTTCGTTCGCCTATAATATTACTACCTATTACGATTATTATTATCCATTCTAACGGCGGCAGAACGATGGCGTTTTTCGACGGAATCGTGCGTGACGACCGACGTCTCGGCGGCATAAATTCACCGCATAGAGTGCCTTTTCATGACGGCTGCCAATCACATAATGTATTTATTTTTTTTTTTTTTTTGTTCGTCGCCGACGAGCTCTTTTTCCGCCACAATATAATATTATAATAATAATAAACGTATTATACAGAGCGATTTTTTCGATACGAAGATGTACCGTCTAATACCGAAACGATGTGTTCACCGTTTTTGCGTTTCTGGTTTTTTGATTTTTAAAACAGCAAACGCGACATTCCTCCCCAATAGCAAAAATGTATGTGTGGGATGCGATCTGAAAGTGTATCGATCACTCGCTGTAGCCATCTGATTTCGAAAATGGCTGAAATCAAGCGTATAACAATAATTAAATGTTGTCCAGTAAAATTGTATACTATCGCATGTCCGATATATCAGATCGATTCATATTCAAAATTGCCAAAAAAAAAATACTACTTTTGAGAATTCAAACCCATAATGAAAGTACAGGATTCCATTTGTTAATCGAAAGTTATTACTTTTCCGACAGATTTGAAGGGAGGCGGAACAGTAAAAATATGTCGAGACCTAATACAATATTATATAGGGCGCAATTATTATTACATCTCAGTGATATATTATAGGTATTATAAATATAATTTTTCGAAAAAAAATCAAATAACGTAAATATAATTATACTTTGTCGCAGAAGTATTATATAATGATTCGTGTATTAAACAACAACACAATCGTCCTGTATACATACGTCAAAATATGAAACAAAACCCACCACCGCCACCCAGTGCGTGACGCGACCGATTTCTAAGCAACTCCCAGTACGACACGCCGTGGAGTGTACTACGTAAGGTTTACATAATAATTTTTTCCTCTTTTTTTGTCGATGATTGTTATAATAATAATATGACCTCGTTATAAGTCCGATCGCGGGATATGAGGGGTTTTCTTAGTTCGCATAGACTTGCGTCAATCCACGACTATAGCTCGCCCGCAGCAAAAACGGAGCACCATCGCTCCGGGTCGTGTACACATTTCTGACAATCATATACCGACAAGTCTTTTTGGAATATTGTCTTTTATTTGATTTATTTGATAAACAAAACAAATATATAATGTGCAGTGTGCGCCCTATAATTGTATAATAACACACACCACTGCATGTGCTTCTGATGTGTTTTGAAATCTAATCGAATCGTAAAATAGTTTGCCTACACCGACCGGTTATTTGATAATCGGTGAATAAAATTACATTTTAGGTTTCTACTTTTAGTATATTATTGTTGTACAGGTTATCTCACCGCATATTTTCCCGCACCCTCCTAAATATTTAGCCATCTGCCCTGCACCTCGTAAACTTTAAAACTTGCACAACTGAGTGAATCCTTAATGGAAATTAATAATTCAACTTTTAAAATATTTATATCAATTGGATTTTGAATATTTAAGTTGGGTATACACGAAATCAAACATTTTAGTTTATTATGTTTTGAGTGTAAGGAAAACCAAAAATATACTTCAAACACATGTTGTAACATGCTAGTAGCTATTTGATAAACTAATAAGTTTCGTAAACATAAGTTTATATATTATACTAGTTAGACGTTGGTAAAAAAAAATAAATAATTTGATGAGATACCACAAATAGCACAATAGTTATTTTATAGACTTTTTAACAACTACAATCTGTTCTATAGTACAAACACAGCTGCTCTACAGTCGCCGATACACTTGGGTAAACAACTTTTGAGAAACTATGAAATGGTCGCTGAAACTGTCCCTGTTGTCTGTTCTGTAAATGTTATAGTTAGCTAAAACCTCTATACGTTTGGGCATGGAAAAAGTATTTCGCAGAAGACGACACTTTGGTCATTTTTCTGTCGTTGAAAATTGTTGCAAATATCGGCCTAACTGGCTACGATTATATTATCACAGTCACCAAAATAATACGTTCACCAGATTGAGTAGAGGTACCTAATATGTAGACCATATCTCTAATATATACCGTAGAACTGCAGTTTTTATTTGTATTTTACATTTCGAACGAATTGAAAGATGGTTGACGACTTGACTCGTCGAACTGCATTAAACTCTTCTTCTTTTAATTTTTCTATTTATAACATTATGCGACTTTTCTCCTGCTAGTTGTTATTATAATTTCAAATAAATTATTCATATCGCAGTTCATTCATTAACACAATATTTATAATGTAAATAACGTTTTTCAAAATACTTGTGAATAAATAGTGATTGTAAATTTTATTTTATTTTTGGTAAAAAAAAACTGAAAGTACGATTAAATCAAATAATATTATAATACTATTATCACTTTGATTGTTATTGTATAAGATATACAATTTTCATAAAATACATTATATTTTATTGGTTAATATATATTGGGTATAACCGAATTAAGCATTTTAAATTGATGAATTTAATATCTTAATAAGTACATTTTACTATCAAGGTTCAATGTATAATCCATTTATTATTTAAAATTACCTAATTTCAAAAAAAATTTTAAAATTATTCATACTATAACACTATACTAGACATTTTCAAAATAAACGATTACATATTATTTCAAATACATATCTCATTAAGTATCAGTAGTATTACAATGCGGCATAGGAATTGTCCCATCGCCAATCGCAATCAGTAAACTTTTCGGGAAAAATGAGATTTTTTTATTATTGTAAAGCCCTACTTTAAGAACAATATGGGGATTACAATTTTCTTCTCGAGATTCCTTTTAACATTTAAGCACTGTGGAAAATATTCACGGAATGAGAATCTGAAAGGACCCGATAAGCTTTTTAATGAAAATGGCCGTATGCTACCGATCGATAAAACAAAGCCGAAAAACTACTGTCCATCAGTGAAATTAATTTAAACTTCTGTAATTCGTTAAAATAGTTGTATCGTCGTACACTCCGGACGACTTTCAAACACTATCTGTTCTATGACAATTTTTTGAATAAATCGTAAAAACTCTCTGCCTTCGCAGCTGCTTTTAATAACTCTATATATTCTTATTGTGGATCATCTTAGACCATCGCACGCACACATAAGACTTACCGTTTCGAGACAGGCGTCATTATAGTTTAAATACCGAACCAAAACAATAATAATTCTGGTGGGACGCTGTATTATGATGTGACATATTACACTCGACTATTTAACTATTACAAACCAAACAAATGTGTTTACGAACAGATCTTAACATCGTAATCTTAAAGTAATAACTACGTGTGACATAATATTATTATATAATGTCGTGTGCGCCCGGTGGAAAATAATTTACATAATATATTATGTACCTATTATAATATTCTCCGACTTGCATTGTCCGAGTGACCGTAACCAAAATATCGATTTTCGTCTCGCCGATAAGTCGGGCTTTGCAATAATGTTCGTATAGTTTAATCGAAAATAAATAAACACCGACCGAAGAAGACGGACGGACAAAGTCAACAACCTGAACGGTTCCCTGTTTACCGGGATGAGTATGAGGATTAATTTAGGTTATACTTTGAATTAAAATGATTTGCACACGACGCGATCGGCAGCTAATACGTGACACGAGTGTTGCATACGCAATAGGTACCCCAACGTCCCCCCCCAAAAAAAAAAAACCTGAAGAAAAATATAATAAAAATCTGGTTGGTTGCTATGGTAAAGTATTTTTTATTAATCATCAGTTTCTTGGAGCAATCTAGATACTGTAACGCATAGTTATAACGTTATATAAGTAACTATATAAAGTCGTATACTCGTAACATAAAATCTATGATGGTCATGAAAAAAAAATGTTTTATCCAACCCAATAAATTATTACCTAAGCGTTAGAACTGGGAAATTTTTAGTCATTTTTTTTTAAAAAATGTAGCTGAAACCGTCCGATGATAATAATACATTAATACTATCACTTGGTGTCTGTAATGGATGAATTGATGGATGAATCGCGTAGATTCGGTACTTTCATATTATTACATATTAGTTTTGAAGCTAAAAGAATGAATCCGTGCTTCGTTGCATATATTGTATGATTAAATAGTTTCTTATAATTTTTTACATTGTTTTATTTTAAAATAACGTCCTATGATCTAGTACAGTAAACGCGTTTACCCGGAAGTGTGCATTCGGTATTGTTGTCACACATTTTAGACTCGTATTACAAGTCACCGACCCTCTCCGACTGCGGTGGAAAACTTGTAAGGTCGCACTCACGTGTTTTTTCGTGCGTATTCTAACGTGACGAACACCGATGATTCTGTCGGTATCTATCTAAACTATAATTTATTATTATAGGCTCTCTCGTTCGGTCGACGGGAAAACATATATTTATATATTATATTGTATTATATCCATTCTCCGATATTCTTTCGTATTGTATACCATTCGTTCTACCGAAAATCGTCATATCGCTCCGAACGAATATTCCGTATAACAAATAGCTCTCGTCTTATGTTACATACGACTGCTGCTCGTAGACAATACCAATGATAGACGGCTTCAAATAAAACGAGTTGAAGCGGAGAGGGGTCGGTTTGAAATTTTGAATATCAACTTGCAAAATACCAATTCTATGACTTACAAATTGTCCGGTCCTTCCCCATAAACGATAAACTTACAATTACTACTGAAAATCAACTAACGTAAACTTAGAAACTAATTTCTTAACTCACTATTTGCTTAAATAATTGCATTTACCAAATGGAGTGGGGCTAAATTCTCGCACTCATTATGATATCACGTACGATCGAGATTCCGTCGTTTTGTGATAATAATAATATGGTCCTAATTTAAATTCCTTTGTTACTATATTATAATATGATATTTACAGTTTGTGTATTTGTTTGTTTTAGCTGATGTCTATGATAATTTCAAAAAATGCGTGAAACCAGACGAACTAAATGTCACGACTAGAATTCTGGGAGGTGGCTGGTTGGAACACGGCGAAAAATCCATTCTCGTCGAAGGCGCATCTGTTGTGAGTAAAAATTTACGAATTTAAAAAATACATAGAAGAATATTATGTTTATTTTAGTATGTTATATTTAAGGATTCTTTAAACACATACTTCTTATGCTGGTAGTACCAGACAGTTGTCATTAGTTATTATATCTCTGACCTTTGCAATGTAGTCTTAACAAATTGGCAAGTCTGTGTTAAATAGTATTTTCTTAGAACACGTTTGAAACACTTATAAACTAACAACATAATTTTTTTATATTATTTTCTTGACGTCAAAAGTAATTTAATGCTGTATTGAATTTACATGACCCAATGATGAATTGGATTCTGCGTTTCACTTATAAATAGATGGTCCTAACCTTAAATAATATCAATTATTGAAAAATAATTTTAAGTTTCGATACAATTAACTATCAATAAATTACCCAACTGTTATATTTGTGACATTTTAACAGCAAAAACGCATTCTTTTTCGTTATTATGTATTTTTACACTATATAGGGTGATCACCATAAGCGCATGCTCATCCACGTTTTTCCATTAATAACGAATTTATTCAAATTTTGATGTTTGGAATTTTTAAATAGGTTAAAGGTCATATTTTAAAACTCTTGAATTTTTTGAACTGCTTTGTACTACTGAAAATTATTTAGAGGATTTTTTTTGAAAAGGTTGATGAACATACCTTATTCAAACTTTGAACGAGAAGTTTCTTAATTATTAAAATGTTTATATTAAGGATAATAGTCATTGAAAATGGTTTTACAAAAATATAATATAAATATAATGATGGACCTATCCTAATGATTGGATCTAGAATGTATTATACTTGTAAACTTATTACAAATTATAAATTTTGATAGATTAATATTAAATACTAACATTTTCAAATTATCAGGCCTCTATATCTTCCAAACCCATTATATTATTCTAATAACAATTATTAATTAACTGAAATATAAACTCTTTAGAATTTTGATTTAGATAGGTACGTCAACATTTATTCAAAAAATTAAACACTAAATAATTTAAAGTAAACAAGAGGGAATTTAAAAATATGGTCTCTAAGTATACTTATATATTCCAAAAATCTAATTTTGAATAACTGCATTATTGAAGACAAAATAAGGGTGAGCATCTTTGTTGAACCACTCAGTATAAATTAATCATTTAATTAATAATTACAAGTATAAAAGTTAAATAACATAATTGAATTCAAAAATAAATATAAAATTTTTTTACGTTTTCGAGCCCATTACTAAAACATATTAAATAATGTATTAATACTAACTGTTATTATTTCTGCAAAAACATGGACAACTTTAGTAACCTAATTTTACATTGTATAAAATTGATAATATTTTGGTTAAGTAATATAAAAATGATGAGCATAAAAGCCGTAGGTACAATTATTCTTAATAGTACTTTTGACTTCGATCACTTAGCGTTAAACGCATAAAAATAGTATTCGCAGAGTGGCTGGTTAACTACGTCCCACTGGGTCAAAGTTGGAAAATTAGTTACAATATTATTATTAATATTTTACCTCATTACTTATGGTCACGAGCATAAATAAAAAATCAATTTTATTAAATTTAGCTATTTTTAGACTTATTATGATTGACTCCGTAAATCATATATTATATATTGTTCTATGCTACTGTTATAGAAGTCCGAAAAAAATCTTTACATAGAAATTGCTTTATGATAAGGTTTACAATCCTTTTACAGTTGTCGACATTTTAAAACTATCTTAACCATATAATTATGCTTGCCGTATTATTATATTTTAATTAAACCTTCTAAAATGTCGACCGTGTAGAGAAAAATATCTCTACACCTTAATTGATAACACTAAACTAACGTACTTATCAGTTTTTAAATATTAATGAAAATTAACAAACTTTATTCTTGAAACTTTTGTCAAAACTAATAAATCTTAATAAAATAAATCTAAACTAAGTCATGAACTTATATATATATATATAAGTTCATATATAGTTATATATATACTAAATTGAAAATAAAAATGTTTTGTATAATTCGTGTATAATATAAAATCATAAATTATTGATGGTTAAATATTTTAAGAAACTCAGTCCTTTTCTTTTAAATAAAAATTTCTTAATACAAAAAAATCGGTTTTATGACGTATATTGTATAAATGGGCTTTCGCTAAAAATATTTATTTATTCTACATAAATATGTAATCATAAATTTAAATTTAAAATTGATATTCTTTTAAATCGCTTTTAAGTTTCGTGTTTTTAATACTTATAGTATATATTTTAGTCGATGTAAATGTAAAATTATAAATTATTTAGATAACCCATGATCAAAATGTAATTTATGTTTGATTTTTAATTAGTATAAATTAAAATAATACTACCTTAATAAATAATTCCGATTAAAAAAACTCACAATTTGTGATCTATTATGTACATATATGATTCTATTTTTTTCTTCTTTTTCCAAAATCCGTTGACAAAGTTTTTTTTAGTGAGTTCTTCATAATTTATGACTCGTACATAAGTTCTTTAAATATTTTTAAATAAATCCTTGACAATTTTAATGTGTATTCAGGTATTCTATTCAAGTTATTTTTTTTTTCACATTATAAGTATTATAAGTATAGTAGGTATTGCAATAAATAATCTGTTTTTGGTTTTACGATATTTTTCTTCACCCTTTGGAAAACTAATGAGAAAATCATAAAATGTCTTTTTTAATTACCTACCAATGCATTAAAAAATTATCGAACGATGAATAAAGTGAAATCTTGAAGCCGTGGCCTCCCTTGCTGGAAAAAAAATGATAACAGACAAGACTCACGAAACCAATGAAAATAAACCGATACTATACAATCATCGCTGCTAAGCTCTGAAAATTCTAAAAAAAAAACGGGGCCGGGACGCTCATCGCTAAGAAAGTAAGAAGTGATGTCGTGTACGCATATAAAAATATAATTATTAATAAATGATTGGAGGTCGGTGGGAATTGCCATCGTTGTATTCTCACCGGGGCACCATCAATCACTGCATTGTCTACACAATCGTTATGCAACATACCAGGCAACGGCAATAGTCTTAATACCTAAATTTATGAAAGGCACACGCGAACAAATAATTATTATGATTGAAACCGAAAATGTGATTTCGTTTTTATATCGATTATTTATATAATCTGTTTAACTAATATTAAAAATATATGGCGGTATAAAATGTCAAGTGTTTTGGAAATAGGTACGAGGGTATATAACTGAAAATTTAAAACACATTATAAATAAAGAATTTTTTTTTTTTTTATTGATCGTGAAGCCCGGCAACTATGACCATTAGCTGTTTTGTTTTTTTTTGTTTGTAGGGGAGGGAATTGTAGGCGTAACACGTATGTGTAGTTTTGGCAGATTTTTTTAATGGGCACCCGTGGGTATCTGCCATGCCCGGGTGGGGGATGGCGGCATTTCTCTCCGGACACCGTGACTTGCCCGAAGAAAAATGCCGCCCATGAACCGAGGTTTGAACCAGCGTCCGTGTGCGTCACAACTGACGCCTTAGTCCACTCGGCCACTTCGTCCCCCTATAAAGAATTTATAATGATAATAAATGTAAATAAAACTTTTAATCATTTTATAAAAATATTAATAAAAAAATGATAATATTAATAAATCATTTTATTTATGATAAAAAAAATCCATTAAAATGTCGGGTCATAAAATGTTTTTGATTGAAAGTGTTATCAGATGTCAATATATATAATATTATATAAGTTGATACATAATTTATGTCAGTAAATTCTGAAAAATTAAAAAATGTTAATGTGTAGACTAGTAAACACATTATACAACAGATATGTAAATAGAGATATTATTTTTCTTCCGATTTCGAGACGAACGTGAATTATTGAGTTGTTGTTACGGTAACAGTGTGAGGTTTATCGTTTGCGAAACGACGTTTCATCACTCCACTCGTTTTAGGTCTCAAAAGTCAAAATACCTAAAGGTCATAAACATAAATCACACGTATTTCATTATGTATACATAATAACGCAGTTTGGTGTGTTATTATCGACCACCCGTGTGAATGCAACACTGTATCAAAAAGGTCGCCACAGAATCATCACATGTCACTTCAATGAAATGCCAATTTATATGATAAAACTATGGTAGGTAACTGCTTCATTAAATTGCGGTCTTTCAATACACCATTAATTAAATCATGAAACTAAACTTACCGAGTAAGTTTATATAAATAAACTATAATAGTTAGTTGCACGTTAAATGACATTCGACAATATATTATCATTATTTATAGGAATTTGGTGTTCGATGTGATAATAATTGTATGGCCTAATGCTTTTTCAAAAGAATGATTTAGGTAATCGAATAGTTTATCTTATTATTGTCTTGTATTACTTGTAAAACAAATTAATAATAATAATAATAATATAATAATATTGTTTATTCAATGAATAAAACGGGCAAATTGCCCAATAGTACAAGTAAAATTAGTAAGTTTAACAATAAGTTGATGCGGACATCGTACAATAACATAAATTAATAATAATAATAATAAACTAAGAATATAAACTAAAATGAAACGATTGCATAAAATAAAATATTACCTACTATTAGTTAAGTAAGTTTTATGAATTGAGGATAATGGAGTAAAAAAACAATCAATATTAGATGCAAGCTTATTACACAGGGACATGGCTCTAAGAATAGGGGAGTTTTTTAAATAATTTGTACTGTGTGATGGTAAATAGAAAATGGGAGTAGTTCGATTATTATATGCAGGGATATTGAATGAAATATGTTCTAATAGGTAAGGTGCATTAATATGGTTATTGATTAGTTTATATAAAAATGATATATCAGCTAAATCCCGTCTAGAGGCTAAAGAGGGAAGGTTCAGAAGTGATCTTATTGGTGTATAATCATACTGGTTAATAATTGTGTTGGATTTATATGCTGCAAAACTTAAAAATCGATTCTGGACCCCCTCAATAATCTCAATGTTGGATTTAGTATAGGGGCTCCAAATAGGAGATCCATATTCTAGGATGGATCTAACTAAAGCGCAATAAAGCAACTTTAGTGAGTCCAAATTTTTAAATTCAGCCGAATGACGCTTAACATACCCTAACACACGAAGTGATTTTTTTACTGTACATTCTATATGTTCCTGGAAATTTAGGTTATGGGTTAAGGTTATACCTAGGTCTTTGATAGATGATATTGAATTAAGTTCAGTATTGTTAATATAATAAATATAATTAATGTGTTTTCGAGACCTATAGAAGCACATTGAGTAGCATTTATTAATGTTTAAGCTCATTCCCCAAACCTGGCACCAATCATACAAGGTATTTAATTCCTCTTGAAGATTTTTACAGTCACTAATTGAAGAAATCCGAGAATAAATTTTTAGATCATCTGCAAAAAATAGGAGGTGACACTTGCTTAAAACTAATGATATACTGTTGATAAATAAAATGAATAAAATGGGAGACAAATGGCCACCTTGAGGAGTACCTGAAGGGACAGGTGATAAACTAGATGAGTAACCAAGGACTGAGGTAAAGTGGGACCTATTTGTCAAGTATGAATTGAGCCAGGACAATAGGGGATCACCAAAACCTAATTGCTTTAAAGCAATAGCGAGTAAAATGTGATCCACACGATCAAAGGCCTTCTCAAAGTCCGTATATATAACATCAACTTGGCTGTTATTTTTAAAAGACTCTAGTATGAAGTGCTGCAGAGTTAAGTTGCATGAAAGGGTTGATCTACCGGGCCTAAAACCGTGTTGGCTATTGTCCAGAATGTTATTAATAGGATCGATTATATGCCTAAGAACTAGTTTCTCTAATAATTTACCAAGTTGTACGAGGCATGAGATTGGCCGGTAATTTTTTATATCTGACTTATTACCTTTTTTAAAGACCGGGGTGATAGAGCTGATTTTCCATAAGGAAGGGAAAACACCTTCCTTGAGTGATTTGTTGAATAACAAGAAGACAGGATAAGCAATAGAGTCAGATAAGCTGGAGAGAAAGAGACCGGAAATACCATCAGGTCCGGGAGAATTGGATTTATATAAAGAGCGTAAGCCGTCAGAAACTTCATCAAGTGAGATAGTGCAGTGCGACGGGAGGATATTGTCAAAGTTTTTAATAAAGGAGGTTAAGCTAGAGATGTCTGATGGTGGAATAACCGACGGCCTATATACTGAAGAGAAATAAGACGAGAATAGGTCAGCAATGTCCCTACCATTATTTGCAGTTTTGTCGTTAAGAAAAACAGAATTAGGTATATCACGAGTGCTAGTATTATAAGAGACCCATTTCCAGAATTTATTAGGATTTATTTTTATTTCGTTTTCAGAACGGCGAATAAATTCCGAATATACGGATTTACTTTTAGACTTGTATTGTGCTCTCAATTTAGAGAAGATTTCATAGCTAGATTTGGTTTTATTACGCATGTAAATGGAATGAGCTTTAATTTTTTGCCAGGCTAGAGATTTAAGATCTTTATTAAACCAGCAAGGAAATTTGTTCTTGTTATTAATTATTTTTTGGGGAACAAAACTATTTAGGGCTGTTAATAGTGCATCTTGGAAAAGGTTAGCAGCAGCTTCAACATCAAGATTATTGAAAGACTCGACCCAATTGAAATAATTAAAAAATAAGTTAGCATTTATATAGTCACCTGATTTGTATAGAAATATATTAATATCATTCTTAAGGTTGGGTGTGACTGTGGGTAGCATGCAATTTATTTGGAGTACGGGATGGTATGGATCGATAGGTACCAGCGGATCAATGCAAGGATTGATTAGTGTATCATGGATGCTTGTAAATATTAAGTCTAAAATGTTACCAGACGAATTAACAATGTTATTGAATTGAATAAAATTTAAGAGAGAAAAACCCTCAATGAGAGACTGACCTGTGGTTGATGAAATAAAGTTGAAACATTTGAGGCCAGTTTTACCACATACCCAAGTTAAAGAAGGTATATTATAGTCGCCACAGACAATAAATTTACTATTTGGATAAGTGCACACTAAGGATTCAATAACTGAGAGGTGGTTTAGATATAATTGTACATCACTATTAGGAGGAATATACACAGCACAAATTATGATTATTAAATTGTTAAGTAAAACTTTTATAAATACCTGTTCGACATTTAAAGTGTCAATATTAAGTAGATTAGAATTAAAGGTATTTTTAATAGCGATGAGTACACCCCCACCACGACTAAGTGAGCTAGTATTCTCATTTCTATCACAACGGTAAACGTTATATCGAGTAAAACCTAATTCATTGTCGTGAAAACTATTATTGAGCCATGTCTCAGTGAAAACTAAAAAATCAAGTGAAAAAGATGGAATTGAACATTTTAGCAAATTAATTTTGGTACGTAGACCACGAACATTTTGATAATAACCGGTAAAATTAAAATTAGTGTTAGTAGAAGTCTTATCAGTACGATTATTAGATTTATTGTTTACATTTTTAGAAGTAGTATTTAATTTATTTATACATTTTTGATTACTATTGGCCTTTGCCCTCGGAATTAGTTTTTTGAACCGGTAGTTACTATTCTTGGCAGACCGTTGATGTAGAGGACTTTGATATTCTGTTCACCGGATTTAACACGATTATGGTAATCAGTGTAGACATTCTTAATGTGGCGGCGTTCTGTTTGTGAGCGATCTTTGACAACGGATATGTTATTTACGGATGAAGGGGACTTCCGCTTGGCTTTTAAAAAAGACGAAATAAAACTATTTACGTCGCATTGGTTGCGTAATGACAGTTTTATCGGTCTAGTTTTGTTAGCAATCAAACGTCCGAGACGAGAAACGTTAATTATGTTATCGGGGCAGACGGAGCATACTGAGAAGAGCTTGTTAATGGCCAAAGTATCGAATTTTGTACACTCATTTGTATCCATACTTGGGGATTCGTCAAGGCCATGAATAATAATATTTACTGAACGTTTTTGGATGTCAATGACCTCGTTTATAATTTGAAGTGACATATCTTTGGACTCAGTGGTAGTGTCAGCAGTGTTACGAGTCTCTAAAACAATAACTCGTTCCTCAAGATTGTCAATTTTTTTACGACAGTCGTCCAAATCAGAGTCTAATTTCGAAAGATGTACTATCATGTCATCAATACGTTTATTAATTGACTCAAAGCCTTTATTTTGGCTGGAAGAGAGCGTATTTATCAACTTGGCTAAGTCGTCTAATGTTAGTTGTTTTTGGTTGAATTTCCATTTTTGTTATTAACAGTGGTAAGAGGTGAAGTTTTTGAATCAGACATGCTAACGGAATGATCAGGACAAATCCAATTACTGCTTGGTTTATTATAAATATTAAATGTCTCAAACGAAATACCCAAACAGGATTGATGATAGCATGAGAAGCAAATTGAGCAGCTGAGAGATGTTGAAAGACGTGAAATTCCACGATTACAGATAAAACACGTTGATGGCATGGAGTTATAGAAAAATAGTATAATTATTGAACATAATAACGGAACGTAGACTGTTGTGATAAGGATGTATTAGTATACATATATATTAGATAGTCCTACCTGAATCGGTAACGGCGGCGTAGCAACAATCAGCAGCAATAAAAACGATAACGACGGTGGCTTGACTTCAAATTGAGACTGATGTTATTATATTATTACGATAGTGTTATAATAGTGAAACAGATAACGGAGAGAGCAAACAGACGTGTTGACTCCACCGTGGTCAAGACTGTACTGTGGTAAATGTGTAGTTATAAAACTATTTGAGTTTTTTTAAATCGTCTTTGATTTATTTGAACTTATTTTTCAGTACAATACGTAATCCCATTATTTATAAATTAAAGACTTCGGAAAGAAAGAATTGGATGATTTTGATTAAGGTTCACCTAATGTTTAAAACAAGAAGAGTTTAACTATACGATGATGAATGATCATTGATCACCTAATCGCCATTAACCAATCTAATAAATTCCCAACATAATGTTTAGTTTGAAATATTTATTGTTTCAAATTTCTATTAAATATCAACGTACCATTGTTTTTTTATTTATTCATCAATCATCACCAATAATAATTATTCACAAAATATTAGTTTTAAACAATATTATACCAGCATACCTGTACAACAGAAAAGGTCATTGGCCAATAATAACCCTCGGGCATATTTATCCAGTCCGCTGCAGTTTATAACAAGTATTAAGAATATTTTGTTATTTATTTTACACATTTCACATTAGTTACTTATGACATAATATATGTAAAAATAAAAACTATTACATTTTGTTTTAAACTTATAAACATAGACTAATGATATAAATAATAATAATTTTTTGTGTATGTATTATAATGTATTGGTGCAAACATTTCAAGTTTTTAAAACTGGCCCACCGGGACAGGCTGTTTTCTGAATACAATTTGAAATAATTCGTGAAACTGACTTTCTAGCTTCTAATTTTACATTGTATATAATATATAGTTTTGTAATATAACCATAAAGCGTAGGCATTTTTATTATATTTTCAAAAGTTTACAGTTGATCCTCAAATAAGTGTGTTATAGATTCTTGTGTCTTATTAGTATTATAATGTTTAGATTCCTAAACATTTCTCAGTTTGGTCTCTATTGATATTAGAAGATTACTATGAAATGAGATTATGGTTACTCTGAATATATTTTATAATATGTTTAGTCCGTCAAAAGACATAATATATAAAAATTACGGTATTGATGCTCATAACCACAGTCTGTTGTATTGAATATCAATCAATTAATGTGTATACCTACTCTTGGGGGGGTACTTCTGATTTCTACAATGTTATAATCGTCCATCCGGTTTAGATTGGTATATATATATATATATTTCGTCGTCTAGAGTTTCCGTGGGTAATAAGGATGGAGGACGTAGGTGTCAAATTGATATGCCCGAGAGAGACTATCGACCCCCCCACTGGGCTCGATTCAAAGAGGTAAATATAAGTTCAACTTTGCCACACTGAACTGTACAACGCCCTCAATGTTTGACATAGAAATTCGATAGAGTATTCAAAAGTAAACGGGAGAAAACTGGCGCCACATTGTATGCTATCGGACGCCATAATAAAAATAATATACGCTGTGTATAATATATATTATAATATTATGTGAGTTGGCGGAAACGTTTCTGAATTAAACTGCGACCGTTTTCTTGGACTTATTCTACGTAATTTTTCCAAACAGCTATTGGCCAGTACCAAAGACGTAAAAATACACAACATCACGTCAACGTATCGTATTATACAGGATGATTCACCAAGCTTTCTCGCCCCCTGTTTTCTTCAATGTCACAGTTATTCGAAATCTGATTTCTGCTTAAATGTACGTAGTACGGACTCGAAGGGAGGCCATATTTTAAAATTCTTTAGAGATGGTTCAAATAAGTACCCTCACCTTTTTTCTACTATAAATTATTTAGTGGATAATTTTTCTAAACATTTTGACGTACAGAATCAAAATCTGTACGAGTTAATTCGTATTTAACTTTGTGTACATAGTAATATTTATGTTCATGATGATGGGGGCTGTGTGATTTGAACATTTTAGTGATTAAGAGGATGTTAGCGACCTATTTGTTTTCTCTCTCTGGCCCACCGCAACATAGACAAAACGCTTTATACGCAGAATCATTTTTTTCCTTTTTTTTTTTATTTATCTTAAAGTAAAATCACCCATTGCAAAAACGATAGAGTATAATATTTTTGAGGTTGTGATATATCGATTCGTCTAAATATTGTCTCAAAACAATTTAAACATAATTTACATGTACGAATTTTTTTTGTTCATTTTGAAGTCAAATAAACAATAAATATAAAATTTTTCATACTCTCAAATTGTCATTCATACCCTACCTATATTAATTTATCTTTTATAATCTTTGTAAAGTTGAATTTACTTTAAAATTACTCTAAAATCATAAAAAAAAAACAATTTTAGGGGAAAGTGTTTTATCTATGTTGCGCGTAGGTCTGAAAAAGAACACAAATATTGCGCCGACTTCCTCTTAATATTAATATATCAACATCAATCATTTATAAAAATGGCCCAATTATAATAAATACTTAATCAAATATTGCATGTACCTATTTTATTTTTTTATAAAACCACTTTTAAGGACTTTTATCCTTAGTACAAATATTTTTACTACTGAGAAACTACTCGTTTGAAAACCAGAAGCTTGCATCTCCACTAGACACTGTTTTAGTAGTACAAAACATCTCAAAAATTTGAATAGATTCATTATTAAAGGAAAAACATGGCGTTGAGCATGTTGGTGAATCACCCTGTATATAGATTATACGCAACATGTACGCGCAGTAAATTTGTGAATTTTTCGATTTTTTTATATTTTCAAACGGGTTGTTGTCTGCTTATCTTCTAGTATTTATTATACTTAAACAATAAGCTTTATTAGCTTCGGATTTCTAGAAATTAATGAAAGTTTATAATTACTTTTCATCCTTTAAGAAGAAATTGACCTTTGCGAATCTCTATTTTTGTTTTATTAAAACAACTTCAAACGATACTACGATGGTATTAAATATTTGATGCCATGAATCTTATATAATTTTTATTTCTTATAATCTTTCGATGACGTACAAATGTATTAAGTTTTTTATATAAATCGCCCGAAGGCTTTATTTTAACGATCAATGATCTTTAATAATACATTTTAAAAGTGTACATAAATATTAATGAATAAATATTTTAGTAAATATATAACAAAAACATGTTTAGGTTTTCACTCCCAATGTAGAGGCCCCAGTCTTAGTCTAATATTTTATACTTAGTCTTATAATATGGTCTTTGGCATTTGAGACGCCTATGTCTTGAGAGTTATCAAGTAGTTGAATTTCTGCTGGATTAATGTGTTGACCTGACCTTATCTCATATTTTCGGGCAAACCTAGTAACCTCGTCTTGAACGAAGGTCATCATCAAATCTCGGTGGGCAATGTCGTTTCTGTCGTGCCGGTGGAGCAATGTTTTGTCAGCGTTGAATAATCTCAATATTGGAATTACTGGCACAAACCCACAGTTGTATGCCTTAAGTCCAAATCGGTTTGATAATAGCTACATATAGAAGACGTTTGTTTGTCAGGTCTAGTGTAATGTCTTCCAACTAGCCAGTACAGCTTCCGAATTTATTCTTTTATTTGTTATTTTTTTTCTGATGGACATGATGTTTCCAATTAAGACGAGTGAAGGCGCATACCCAAGTATTTAGCTGAATCTTTTTGCGGAATTATTATAACACTTGGAAATTTTCGGTTTTACGTAGTGTATAATTCATGTGCACCGACTTGTCACGATTGAGGTCTGTACGTTTTCAGTCGCAATCTGTTGATCATTACTTATTGTAATCGTCAGCAAACATAGCGATCATTGAGCCAAAATTGATTGGGATATCAGCTATGCAGAGTAGATAAAGAATAGGTCCGAAGACACTATCTTGTGGTACTTTAGCTGATATTTTTTTCCAATTTGTTATCGCTTCTTCATGCATAACACGAAACTGCCTTTCAGACAGATATGATTGTAGAAGTGCACACCAGACGTGTGGTAATAGTTCTCGTAGTTTTATGAGGAGTTCTTTATGCCAAACCTAATCAAAATATCGGGATACATCTAAAAATACTCCACAGCAATAATTTTTTTTCTTCCAACGCCTTGCTAATAACGTTTGTATAAACTTGGTCAATAGTAGAATGTTTGTTCCGAAATCCAAACTCCGATGGTCTAGTATTAGATGTTTTTCTTCTATAAGTGATTTAAACGTTTAAGAAGAAGCTTTTTAAAGAGCTTCAACATGCTCGGTCTGTATGAGGTAGTTCGTCCTGGTGGCTTACCTGGTTTTAGTAGCATAATCACGTCTGCCTTTTTCCATTACTTAGGGATACATTTCAGTCGAAGGATTGCGTTGTATATATTTGCTAAAAAATAATCGCCTTCTTTAATAACTCTTTTGAATATGTGCGGGATTATCTCATCGAAACCAGGTGCCTTTTTTGGGTTAAAGTTTTTTCGGCTTTCAATTGATATCTAGGAAACTAGATTTTGTTATTTTCGAGAACTCTTAATATTCGTCTAAACTGATGTTCATCCTCTGTCAAGATTTTTATATCACCGTTAGCGAATGTTTTCAGTTGCTGTTCATTCCCGAGGGCTTCTTCGCTAGTTAAATTAGTAACTAAGTGTTGTATATCGTTAACACCACATGCAGTAATTGGTGGTGGCTTATATATTTTGGATACTATTTTGATGATATCATTATCTATTTCTTTGATGCGTTTCCTCACATCGTTTACTCGCTTGTAATTGGATCACAAGTCTGTTTAATGTTTCATTTTCATTTTGTATGCGTACCAGAATTGCTTGGCCAACTAAAATTTGTGTTGACGCCGTGAGAATTGTCCGTAAAATCTATTGCTGTATGACGGTCCGAACCGCCAGTCGCGAATACTTAAATAATTTATGTCAGAACACTTGACACCCTTACGTTGTAAGCAAAAAGATTTTTTTATACAGAGATATTTAATAAACACTTCGCAAAATACGTCACAAACATGGAGAACGTACGTATAGTTCGTCTGACAAACAAAACGCGACTACCAATATATTAGCATAATAAAACATTCAATCGATAAAATGGACGTTTAAAAATACTTGATCGGGGTGTAACGAATAATCATCGATTATTTACTAAGATATAACAGTTCATAATAATTTGAGATGTTTCTTATTGTAATAATATTCTATATAGCAGTGTCATCCATGAATGCATAGCTATATACCAATTACTGTACACTTATGCCTCCCCCTTAGTTAAAGAAGGATTTCCCGAACGTTTCGATTTGGTTAAATTAATTATTTTTATGTAGAGGTGTGTCCCGCACCCATTCTCCACTAAAATCACCAAGCTATAAAATAAAACTCCAACTACCTATCATTTACGCTTATTAAACTAAATTGTATTAAATGTACAACACAAATTAACAGTAATAAAAAATATGTATTTATGTTTATGCTACCATCATAGTAATAAGCATACTTATAGTTACCATCGTTTTGAAAGCATTAATTGAATTATACTCTTTACAGGCAATTTAAAATTACAAGGACAAGCTATAATATTGTTCATAGATAGTTTATATTCGAGCTTTTCAAACACATTGATGTTTATTTCCGCTTCAAAAATTTAAATAAATAATAGTGCATATATACCTCTCGCTAAAACGATCGAAACCAGACGAGTGCTTTACATCTCGTTACTGCAACAGTATATCGTGTAACTTATTTTGTATAATCTATAAAAAAAATGATTATATGAGACGAGATTGTTTAATCGCATTTGGGTGAATTCATATTAAAGCTCTTTTAACAAACAAAAACTTTGCTTCTATAAGCTTATTAAAAAATTCCACCCTTGCGAATATGCGTCCATTTCTACCGCATAATATATATACCTGGCATTCGTGTATTTTTTATTTCGTCATTGTGGAATTTTTTTTTTTAACAAAATAAAAACGAGATTTTTGCGTTATTTTTTTTTATCGTTATTACATTGTTGACACTGCGCGTATGCATATTTACAGTGTATTATATTATGTCTGTATGTGAAGTTTTCGCGTGAAAGGATTTCAAATTACTATCCTAGAAAAACTTCGTATAAACAAAATCGTTTCGGAAAAAAAAAAACCGTAAATTCGTGTTGTTACATGTATTGGATAATACAACGCATAGGTACCTATCATATCAAAATAAATATAACATACGGATATATTCGCACGCCATGCGAATTGAAATGGTCATAATAATAATATGGAATCGTGTTTATTGCACTCGCGTTGTTTATGCGGTCTCTCGTTTTATTCCGTCTCGTCAAACCGATACCGTCGAGAGCATAACATAATATACACCCACACTCGCACCCACCTGCTCGCCTGCCTACAGCAGCATCACTTGGGTCATAATATATCGGATGACTGTTAATTGTGTCACTAGTACATCTTAGTCAGAAGCGTAAAAGCTAGTCGGATTTTATCGCGTCAAACGAGACGAGAATATATTGTTTACGATTATTGTCTCGCAATGTTCCTCGCCGTATATGTGTGTCGTAAATTTCGTATAAATATATATAATAAATGTGTGTGTGTGTGTGTGTGTGTCAAACGTGGTCAACTCAGGTCGATTTTTGTCGTTTTTCATTGTTTGAAATAAAATGATTTGGGTTATTGTAGAGTGAGAAAAACATAAAAAATTACAGATATAAAAAAATAGCGAACATTCGACTTGTGTCCAATGAATAATGTTAAAAAAATCGCTGCCCTGTGTATATCGGTATGTATAGTATAGTATATCATATATTTTACAACGAGCGAGACGAGCGAAATATCCGATATATGCGCGTAAGTACACGTGCGTTCTGTATTATATTATAAACGGGCATTACACAATCTCGGTCACTATATATAATAAATTGCACTGCAAATTTTTACGGACATCCCTTTGGCGTGATCGTAAACATACTATATGAAATGCAATAAGCTGAACTACTTGGTAAGTGGAACACTCCACAGACGATGTAACAATTCGCATTGGACGATGGATGTACACGCTCAGGGGTTATGATGTATGTTTTCTTTAAAAATAAAATATTTATATATACAAAATGTAACCTCTCCAAAATGTATTACATATTTTCAACTATCTATTAATGTAAAATTTTGTCTTCTATCCATACACGTGACGCGCGTAATTTATTGACTAAAACAAAATTGTAGTTTTTCCACAATAATCGTTTCCGTTCGACGTACAATTTAATTAAATTAGGTACGCGTAACACTGTGTGTTTGAATTGATTCGGTATTATCGAAAACCGTTATTTTTATACATATATATCTGCGTTGTTTTGTAAACTGCAGAAGAATTCCAATAAAACCATATTATAAATTATATACGAGAGGAATGTGCTCAAAGTTTAGAACAAATCCTTACAAATATGTTTCGACGGTAGAAAAAATGGAAACCCCTTATTGTGATTTAGTTACTTGTCGATGAGTCGACCTCTTATGCATTCCGCAAAATAATTACTCGTTGAAATTTATGTAGCTTTCAAAGTATTTCATAATAAATAAGTATAATTTATATAACAGTAAAAAAAGCCCTTTGTCATACATAAAAATTATGCACAGCTGGTATTTCAACGGGGTAAGAAAAAAGTTGTTTTTACTAAAAAAAAACCCGAGCAAGAATGCCGCATTATAAAATATTCCCGAGTTTTTAATTTTTATAATTCAAACAACTATTAATTACGTAAGTCTTTATAAAATGTCGGCGATCTAGGTAGATGACAATATTAACGTTTAGTAGAACTCGAGCAAAAATAAAGCACAAGTTCAAAGAAATCCCAACGCTAAAATATGTAAATTGAAGACAAGAATAAAGCTGTGTGCGAAATAAATACGCAATAAAAAGCCTGATAATTATTCAGTTTATATGGGTAACTGAACTATGTTTGTTGCCTCGCCAACTATAATCGTTTAAAAATGTTATAAATGGATGAAACACATCGTAGTTCTAATAATATATCTATCGATGCCATTTATGTATTCAATTTAGGGGAACAAAACATCAACGCACGCTCTAGTCGTCTAACGCAATATCGAGTTTTTATATTTTATTTTTTTCAAGTCCTCCAAACTTAAACAATCAAAACCCCGTAAAAATGTATAACCAGACTTTTTTTTTTCGTGGTATCGAAATCCAGATGAGGAACCGCATTAGAATTACAATATGAACCTCGTTAGTATTATAAAGGAACCGCATAACATGAATAACCAGACTATACCAACTCGATTTCGTGGAAAATAGTAGGTAACTGCAGTGGTTAAAATTCTTAAGGAGTTTCGTAAAACAACTAACATATCTCGTGGGCTTTTTTTAAGATTGTTATAGTTATCTTTATTTTCATATTTGTTGTGGAATTGAAATAAAATAAAACTGCATAAATACATCAAAAAATGACTATACCTACTATCAGTATATCGTTAATTTAATATTTGAAATTCAACATACAAATTAGATCATAACGGAGTCTTGATTTTACTTTCATTACAATATTATGTTAAAATACAAATCTAGTGCAACAAGCAAATTATACGTAATTTACATAATTTTGTTTTCTTTCGTCTGTTCGCATACTAATATTATGTTTAAGCCAGTTATGTTTTATATAAAAAGAAATTGTTTAAATAAAACGGTTCAATAATTATTAAACTCATAAGAAGGTTGAACAAAGTATTTTTTTATGTTTTTAATAGGTAAGTATCTGCGATCAAAAAAATCTTAAAGCGTGTATTATTTTGATATACTATATAATGACCTATTATATTGTAGTGTATAATACTTTACTTACAATAGACTAAAAACTGTTTCTTAAAGTACAATTATAACATAATATACCTACCGACAATAGGATTTTTAGTTGTTATTAATTACGCCTACACACGATGACGTGAATCATCTAAGTCGTAAATTAGTTTCTGTGAAATGATTACCATTAATAAATAGTTGATTAAATTAATTTAGTAAAATTATGAGAGCATAATTTTTCGTTAAACTTCTGTGTTCAGTCCAATAAATTATGAGTCATATTTCATCACGTGCAATGTGGTGGTGTGCATATATTGTGTACTTTGTGGTATTGAAGTTAACACAATTAAAGTGCTCTGAAAGTCTGAAATATACAAAACTAATTGAGTGAACATAACTTGGTTATTTTGATTATTCCATCAGTGTTATATATTATGTTATGTAGATGAATATTAAACAAATTTGAAAATTTACAAACTTATCAAATTAAATGTTTAACTACTTCACTTTCACTATAGTACCTATATAAATAAAATGTTATTACTTTGGTAACATATAGTACTTACACATGTATATGAATTTATGAAAACTTCCACGTATTAAAATAGTAAAATATTTTGCCTATAATTATCCTTAACTTACATTAGTTTTTATTTTTTTATTGCCTACTTTCTACTCTTCCATCAATTCATAACCAGTTTTAAATTATAATACACAAATAAACAAAACTGCTGAAGTAGGAATATGTTTTATGAAAAAAAATCCGTATAAAAACGAGAAAGATTTAAAAAGTGCATGTAAAAGCATAAAATCGCAGGATAATTAATGATCAAATTGGTATACACATAGATATTGTATTATATAATATGTGGTTTTAAAAACAAACGTGTATAAAAATAATACGTTATTCTTATCTGTTATAAAAAAAAAAATATAAATATTTTATTCAAAAATATTGTTTTGAAATTCAGGAAATCAAACTTTTAAAGTATTTAACAATTTTATAACAATGTAGGTATTAATATATATTATAATATATCCAACGGCCCAGCAAGGTCGCTAAGTATAAAAAGAAAAGAGCGCCTTTAAATACACACATAGGCAAAACACACGTTAAACTTCTGGACTATAATAACAGCAAGCGACACGATTCACGAAAAAAATTTCTTGAGAAAGCATAATAAATTTGTAGTTAAATAATGAAGTTTGAAAATGCAATAATCTAATTGGAAATATTACGTAGCATTATGCTGTATTTTTCAAATCATTCTGAATAATATTAACAGAGTTATGGCCAATTTAACTATAGAAATTTTTGTAGTGTATTTTCAATTTTGTATTAGAAAACATATCATTTTTTTTTTTACTATTATTATTATTATTACTTATATTATTATTATTTATACTTCAAAAAAATAATGGGCCCTACTGAACCTGTTCGTGTGGAGGCTTATGAGTTCACAATTTTAAATACAATATCATAAGACATCTAATTTATGCATATAATATAACGAAAAAAGTTAAATTTTCGAAATGCTTCTTTAGAAACTAATTAATTTACGCGCGTTCTAGTCGTACGACGATATAAAACGTGTATAAATGTTTTAAACAAAGATGTAATGAAAATTGTCATTTCTTCCAGTTACTCATTTAATTAGAAATATTCAAATGAGTTATAAAACATACCTACGGTTCAAACTAATTAATTTTTAAGTATTAAATTTGAAAATCGTGAAAAGTATTTGCCGTGAGTTTGAACTTATTTAATTATTAGTATTATTTGTGTTTGCACTAAATAAAATGGAAAACGAAAATATTCATACATCAATACCCTGGTACATAACGAAGTCAATATTTTTATACATACCTATATAATATATATTTAATATAATTTTGTTTTTAATTATTAGATATTATCTTATTCTTGTCTAAATACCTAACTCGTTCGGTAATTATACGATCGCAATAATATGCATCCTCAAATTTTATGGATTCTTCGCATTGTTTTAGAGAAAATTTAATTAAGGTAACCCGGAAAAACATACCTAGGCGCAGGGTGAACCGTTTTAATAATACAAATTTCGGTGCCTATGCTAATACGTTGAAAAGCAATACATTTCGAACTTATTGTTGTTGGCGGGGAAAGCCAAATATAACTATCGTAGGTCATATAATATATTATAATAATATACTCTATGCGTATAAAATAGTATTGAAACGTATACGAAGCAAACAACCAACGAAACCGTAAAATCGGTTATTGAAAAAGTTTTAGTAAAAAAAAGGATTAAGATCCGGTTGCATTGTATACACATATTTAGTGCATTAGCAGTTCTTATAGGCTCTTTAATTGCCCAAGGAGCTGTAATGCAAATCGCGATTCTCTGCCCGGTCCTCGATAAAACGGAAAAAAAGGATCTTTAATTGGATATAATAGCTATTAATATTTAGCTTTAATATGATTGGAAATATTATAATTTATAAATAATTGCAATTACTTATAATATTTACAAGGTGCCGCTCAAGTGGACACGATTGGTGAGATCGTCCTGACGTATGAATACGGATAGCCCATGATTATAAACATATAAGTTGTACCAGACAGGAAATGTTCAAAACAAAATGTAAATTACAATTCTTCTATATATTTGAAAAGGTTTTTTTTTCTTTCCTTTCATATATGGTTAGATTTTTTTGATTGTATATCATTATTATGTCGTAGACATTTTTATACTCTATGACGTTTTTGTAGATTACCAAAATTATTTATAACTTAACATTACATTCATTGTGTAAATGTAAAATAATAATTTTAAATTCGTAATGTCTGTTGGACGATAATATTATACACACACAAATGACACGCGTTTCGGAATCTAAGTCGATAATGTTTTTATAATACCAACGTACAGCGTGGTATTAGTACGACGACTGTTGCAAAGAAAGTCGTGACAAAGAAAGTGAAAGATCCTATACAAAGTTTTCGAACAGTATAATATTATATTATATGATGCCATTCGTAGTTTCTCTTTGATTGAATGTAATTCGTTTTAGAAAACTCTGTATCTTCATACGATTTGAATTTTGAAATAAATTCAGAATGAGTATGAACGCGAGCAATTAATAGGAACTATACTTACAGTATTTTGAGTTGAACGTCTACCGACGAGTTATCTCTTCTATTCATCGGTGTCTTCCCGATATAATCCCAGTATGAAACAATATTTTTTTCATCAAAATAAATAATAACATTTAAACCCGTAAAATAAATACAATTAATGGTTAATTTACTGTGCGGTTTCGT